>CM055855.1:14290625-15600000 GCA_029490765.1 Euthynnus affinis | reverse complement strand
CTCTTCCTTGAAATGCAACAGAAAACATTTATGCTCAGGGGAGGTGGGCAGTAGCATGCATAGAATGTGTACCTGCGTGCGCTGATGTGTTCTTGTACTGTGCAGGAACATGACAATGCATATGTTCACATGATTCTGATATATAAGCATGTCTCCATATAACATGTATAGTTGTGTAGTCTACTTGAGCCAGCAGTCAAAAAGAAGGGTTTTGTTTAAAGCATAATTGTGTTGTCACTAGACTTGGATAGTAGTGTGCATGATCAAAAGTGCCATCCACAGCAAAGGACCGGCTGACCTCAGATAGTCCATTTCTCAGACCCCCTGTGTCCCAATATCTCACAAAGTTGACGTGCTTTTCTTTTGTTGCTGCAAACTAAGGTATTTTTCATTTCAGCGCTGTCAGCAAATCAATGCAAAAAAGAAAGATGGGAGGTTGAAGGTGGAGAGAAAGAACAACATAGCATCCGAGGACAACTGAGAGCTGCGGGAGTAAAAGTTGTACTACTGCTATGTAGTGCTGCATAGCAGAATGCAGGGACGTCTTTGGTGGGTGTACTGTGTTCAGCAGTGAGAGATGTGATGGTATGTCCCTATATAGTGGAAGATTAAGTATATTATTTTGTCTTAGAACTGAAACTTTTTGCAATTACTGTACTTTTATTCTCTTTCTCTTGTACTTGGCTATGATGATGTCATCCAGAAACTCCTTCTCTTCCCCTCTCTCTCATTTTCTGTCTCTCTCACTCTTTTTTTCCTCTCTCAGTAAGGCCGTAAATCATGATAATCCATGATCGTGGCCTGGCCTCACCCCTCACTACGTATGGGATCCTCACCCTCTGAAGCCTCCCCGGGGCGCTGATACCACATAAAAATAGATCCCTATCTCAGCGCCACCACAGACGAGGTCATGTCATATAGAAAATGACTAATTCCACAGCAAGCCCGACAGGGTAATTTTGCTGGTAAAGGGGGAGGAGGGTGCTGGGGGCGCAGGATCGTTAGAGATAGAGGGACAGGAAAAAAGAGGAGGAGGAGGAGGTAGAAAAAGCAGGAGAGAATTCTAAGTGGGTCATACTAAGAACCGAAATACAACTAGTTTAAAGGCAATAAATCATCATCACTTATTAAGGTGGGCAACATTCACCTCCAACTCAGCAAAGTAGAACTAGAAAGTGCATTTTGGGGACATGGATTCTTTTTCAGATACTGTATGAAGAATCCCATCCAAGAGGGGAGTTTAGAAGTACTGCATGTTATAATGTCTACTCCTACCTACTACACTCCTACTGTTAATATAACTAGCCATTGTCATGATTGATTTCTTTCTCCACCACTGCAACCTCCTCCTGGCCTTGTTTCTTAATACCATTTCATAATGGTCCTGTGAATTTTATCCTGCCCTGTGCATTTTTTGTATCTTATACAGTATCTCAACCATATGTATCTGTTTTGCTTAGTCCTTGGGAATTTATTGCATTTTTGTTGCATCTATATTACTGTTGATAGAATTAATTGGGGATCACTCTCAAGGTGGACCATAAACGATAATCTAGCCTTATATTAGTGCCAATCTTTGCAATTTCTGTCTGCTCAACATTATCATCATAATCATTTTGATTATACCATTCAAAAAAGGTGGAGCTTATGTGTGTGTGTCTGACCGTCCTTGCATTAGCTGTGTATATCAACACACATAGCTATTTGGAATCCATCAGTTGGCGGGTAGTGGCACAGGAAAAACATGAGACATGCAACAGTGCAAACTACCTGTAAAAACAGTACCATCGTCAATCTCCTAACCCTGGTGCACTCACACCCTCTGAAACCCTCACCCCGTCACCTTCCCCCCTCTGACTTCTTTTATGCTTTCCACTGCCCCCAACAGCATAGCCTCAAGTCTTAAATTACCACTGAGCGCAAATCATATCAATTACACAAATCCATGAAAAACAGATCATTTCATGTCCACGTGGCCCGAACCATCCCTCTCCCAACAGCCACCACAAAAAGCTGCTGACTCAGCGTGACTCTAAAACAAAACAAAAGGAGTTGTAGGGAAAAAAATACAGTGAGAAACACAATGTGTTCCTTAACTCGGGCCGTGGCTTCTCTTCTCTCTTTCTTTAGTTATAAAACTTGATGCTATTTGGTAATATCCTCATCTGACTCTACAGCATTCAGCTGACAAAAACACTTAAAATAAATTGAACATGATTGACATTAAAGGTGCGATATATGACATTCAGCCCCACTAGATGTCAGCAAACAACTATTTGCTATGTAAAGATTTAGTGAAGTAATGGCGTCCTGAGCAGAGAATGAAGTCACAGTCCATCTGTGTGTGTTGTTATCTGAGCTTCTCTGTTATTTGTTTTGGAAGTTAGTCTGGCCATGCTTGCATGTTAGTGCATTTGAGTCCCTCGCTGTCCTCCCCACGTCTGTCTTCAAATAGCGGCAAGGTCACAAATTCTATTATAGCTAAACAGTACACTAGGAAAGAAACAGGCAATGCAATAACAGAATCTTGATCCATATTTGATTGGCACTGCCCAGTTTGACGGTTTGGTCTGAGTTTTGTGAGCCAAGTCTTCAGATGCCACTTTCTTTTTTTCCAACTTACTGGTGCTCTAGTGCGACATCTAATGGAGCAGAATGTTGTATATTGCAGTACATCACAGCACATTACAGTAAAATTAGAAGAGTGGGTGTACACACACACACACACACACACACACACACACACACACACACATACACACTCATACATAGATGATATCCCTACCCCCATCTCTTGACTCCACCCACAAGCTTCATAAAAATCCCAAATGAAACCATGGCTGTGTTAGTGGCACCCCCACAGGGACAAGATGTACAGGTCTGTGTTTAATGACCTCTCCCAGCATAACCTCTAACCTCTATGTTTTTCTGTCTGCCACTTAAACTAACAAAGAACTAAAAGAGCATTGTTTTTTTTCTTAGTCATGTTATTTCTGGTAGCGTGACAAAGGGAAACTGAATGTTAAAAGTGGCATGATATACAACTTATTTGAGTGAGTGTAGGGACGACATTTATATTTAAAGAAGTAAATGTCATATTAAAGGCGGGTAAGCAAGAGGGCAGCAGCATGTTTTTGAACTTCCAATCAAAAATGGACTCAAAATGTCTCAACGGTTGGCATGCTTCTAAGATAAATATTTGCTTGGCATTGGGCACAAAAGACAGGCACAAGCTGGCATTTTGCATTGTGGGTGATAGAGCCAGGATGTAGATACTAAATGTGAAATTCCTTACAGAAGAGTTGTGGATCACAGAACTTTGTGAAGTGCGTCTGTCAAAATTGTGAGGTGGACACAAACGCAACTCACCTTGACTTTGTGCGGGTTCCTCCAGTGCTCCTTAAGTACACTTTCTACTGTCATGTTGCTAGGGAGGATCACCACTTCGTTGTTACTCTCTCTGCACGTCAGCTCACACTCCTCACCTGCGTGTGTGTGTGTGTATGTGTGTGAGCAAGAGAGAGATCGAAAACTGAAACCAATAAAATTATGCACAAACCACACCTAGATCAAATACCTTTTAAATCAATGAACATCTTTTGGCACTGTTTAGTTGTACTCCTCCCTTCTCTCTCATCACTTTCAAATGATTGTGATATTGTGTGATATTCAAAGTGCTAGGTCACATAACTGTGGTTTAGACATTTTGTTGACTCTCATTAGGAGCCAATTAAAATGATTGTAAGCAGTACAAACTGAAAAGGAATGAGTAATGTGAACAATCAGGAATAATAGCATAGTTAACAAAAGCAGTGATTAATAGGAACAATAAAACATGACATCAACAGCAAGAAAACGGAATTTATGTAACAGTAAATTTGTGTATACAGACCTATGCCGTGTCCTCGCTTGCATGAGTACTGTAGGCTATAATGGAGGTTTTGAGGTAAAGAACACTGGCCTTTGCTGTGAGGGCATAAGCGGAATGACCCTGTCCAGTTTCCATCCTTCCTACAGCGGATCACATTGGACCCTGCAGTGCCCTGAAAATAACACATATATTGACACATAAACAATTATACACACACACACTGACAAACAAACATTGCTAGACCAAGGACATTGAGATGGCATCCCGTTGCAAAGTGGGAAATACAATCCAATTTTTATCAGGCATCCAGCCCACAACGCCTGAGAGGCAGAACAGATTAAAAGGTGTATACATTTCAGAAGTCTGTGGCAGCAGGACTATTCTGGAAATCAATAGCAATCTAATTAGCATGGCGTCAAATTGAGTAGGGCTAAGGGAGACAGGGAGAGAAACAGGCATCGAGAGACAAACATTCAGACAGACAGGGCAGTGTAAGAAGTATCTGATAAAACATAGTGGGGATAGTGAGTGTTTTGGGGGAAATTTGTTTTTTCATTCATTAATTCAGCATCTTATCATCATCTATCATATACATATATGATATTAAACAAGTATCCAACAAATACAGATTGTTATTGATAAATTATAATTATTTTCATTTCATTATTCTCTACATATGTGCCATCAACACATGTAGATCCCTGATAAACAGTAAGGATGTGTAGAAGAGAGAAAAAGAGAGAATGTCTACTTTTTATATACATGACAAAAAGAAGACAAACACATAGGTAAAACAAGGATAGAAAGAGAGGAAAGAGATGGACAGACCTGCTTGCATGGAGCGTGCAGCAGCCTCACCGTATGGGCAGAGCCTCCTGTGGCGGCGGTATTACCGGCAGGATCAGAGCAGTTGAGTTTGCAGACACTGTCAAAGCGGAAGCCGTCGCTACAGTGATAGGAGCCATGGAAGATGGGAGGCGGGGGATCACAAGTCACTGGCTCGCAAGCCCCCTCTAACCACCTGCCATCCTCTGTGCACTGGCGCTTAAATGCACGCCTGAGGAGACAGTAGAAGATTAATGTTTATACTTGTGGATTTTGTGAAACTTTGGTGAGGTTTGGTGGATGTCTTTAGTATAAATATCATTTAATTTTCAAATGGAAACATTTTCTGATGAAGTCTGAAAGACTGTAAGAACCAAATAAATCAACCACAGCTGTTTCTATTTCTTTCTTTACCTCTTAGGTTTGTTGGTGACATGGTAGCCTGGTTTGCACTTGTATTTGCAGAGCGTGCCCACTTTGAGGCCTGTCTCATTGCAGCGCTTTGTCTGAAGCACAGCATTGGGTACAGGAGGAGGTGCTGGGCACCGAAGCTCACAAAGAGCCTCAGGGAAGGACCACAGACCGTCTTCTAGGCAGGTGAGAGTGTTGTTTGTACCTGGATAGATGAAAACATTCAGTGTTAGTCAGTGAATTTCAAAAAAGGAAATCAAAAGAAAACAAAAAAATTGTGAAAATGTGGTGATTAAAGGACAGAATATGAAATGTACAGTTGTTAAATGAGGACAATTAAGTGGCTGATGAAAAAATTGGACTTTAAATTATTATAATATGTACATTAAGAGGTTTTTTAATGTGAAAAAAAATGTTTCAAAATTTGAAAAATAATACACATGCATCAAAGACCATTTATTCCTCAAAAATATACAGTACAATTAATAAGGGTCTTCTACTAAGGATACTAAGGATCTTAAACTGCATTAAATTTAATGCAAAAAAGACAACAACAACATAGAATTTAATTATTAATAATTATAATTAGTAAATCTGCCTCTACATTAGAATCTGTTTTGTCTAATCTCATGGAAACTATAGTTTTTAGAAAACCTGACAAATGATCTTTCTGGGGCAGCTAAAAATGCTTATGTGTGCACGCCTGTTTGCGTGGTCCCCTATGCATCTCACCTACAAGCTGGGCAGGTACTCGACACTGGAAAGTGCTCTTCTTGCCATAGGTAGTGCCCTCAGGGAACTGGAAATTGGCAGGGTGAACATGGTATTTGTCTGGCAGACCACAGTCTACAGGCTCACATGACACCTGTTTGTTCCACTTCCCATTTGCACACGTTATAGTCACTGAGGAGTCCGACTGGAAAACAAGACAAGATATGAAGTGAGTGTCAGACAGACATAGATAGATGGATCACAGACCTATTATGAAGTGGACTATATGCATAATTCACACAAGCATTCAATTGCGTATTGACATGACAGATTGATGTCCCACACATATCCTATAAATGTTTACCTCACAAAAATGACTACAGCAATTCAGCACTCACTCCAACAGGTCTCTAATCAACGTGTAACCTAACAAAGCTCGATCAGGCTTACCTTACTGTATGTCAGTAAGCCTCACAGGCCACTCAGCAGCTCAAGTAACTGCTGATAGCATTTGTAAGGTCAAGTCATGCCACTCTGACAACTGATATCCAACAACTGCACGATCAGCCCTAACACAAAACAGATTGACTTTGGTGGGAATGTGACAACTTCTAAGAAGGAAACATACACAGAGGGAATCTTCCACAACTAGAAAACCACCCTCTTGTGAATTTATCATCTTTCTTACTGTAGCTCCTGTGTTGTCATGATACTAAGAAAGGGGTTATACTCATTGAAAAATGTTTTACATCTGATTTATAATCAGACAATCAATCAATTTTGTTAGTTGAGAAACAAAAAAACGGAAGGACAAGTCGATATGTGGCTATTGCACAAACAGTAAAATAACAAACACCAGCTTTGCAGGCAAATGTGTGCCATGTGTGAGTAGTTTTTGTTCTTGTTGTCTTGTCTCGTTAGCTAATGTCATTAGCTAAGCCACATGGCTTGGTGATTGATGGTAGTTGAATATGCAGTCTGTCAAGAGAAAAACAAAACTATTTTTCCAGTGCTTATTCCTATTTAGGCTCAAAATCAACGCAGAGTGCCTCATATTTTCAAGTCTACAAAGTGTATCCTGTGTGATTGGGCCCTTACATGTTGTTGGAATGTGGGAGGAAACTGAAGAACCCAGAGGAAATCCACACATAGGGAGAACATGCAAAATCCACAAGAAACTGACTCAGGACATGAGTCAAACCCACTGCCTTCTTGCTCAGGGACAAAAGTGGTAAGTCCACTTTACTATGCCAAACAAAGACAATGGAGTGCTCAAGACTACTATACTAATATAATAGATTAACATCCCTTCCACTCCCATTATGGACCTATCATAGAGACTAGCCCTTGATTAGAAACAGCAGCCTCAGGTTACTGCTGAAGGAGCTATGACCTAGCAAGATCTGATTGACACTTGCAAAGCCCACATGTCCTGCATTAATTGTGTGTGTGTGTGTGTGTGTGTGTGTGTGTGTGTGTGTGTGTGTGTGTGTGTGTGTGTGTGTGTGTGTGTGTGCGTGTGTGTGTGTGTGTATGAAGTCAGTGTTTATACACCCTGTACACAGTATGTGTTCCTAATCAAGAGTGATACGAAAAATATAACATTAAGGACACAACATTTGCTGGTATGTGAGTTCCTGGAAACATAAAAGCAACCAAAATATTTCCAAAATTTTCAAAATGACATTCTCTTGTTCCTAATTTTTTAAGGGCTTACCAGAAAATTTTCCTGATCTTAGGTCTATTTCCTATTACAAATAGCTCTGATTCCTGTAAATTATTTGGCTTGGTATGATATTTGCAGAGATGAGACCAAAATGGGGAGCCACTGCATCATCCAAACCTCAACTGTTTTCATCCTCTTCCATTAAATAGCACCATGTAACACAACAGGAATGCTTAAATCCATAGCAGTGCCAAGAAATCTCACAACAAAGCTTTGAGAGCTCAATCACTTTGACTTTTCCTCCTCAGAACAAAAAAAGGGGAAACCTGTGTTTTTACCATGAATTACATCTTATCCCCCTTTTGCCTCACTTTAATTACACACATCTTTTTAAAGAGTGGCCAAACTTTAAGGCCACACAAGCTGGACTCAGTTAACATTACGTATCTGTTGCTTCATAACCCCCTCTCTCTCTTTCCATGTAGTTCTATCTTTCATCTTGATCCCATTATATGATACTGCATAACAGTATCAGGTTCCCTCAAAATAAATAAGCTCCTTTCATATTTGGATATCCAACAAAGTAACATATGCATCGCATGTGAGTGCCTGCTGAAAAATATCTCAGTGTGGAGCTGAATGAGTCAATAATGAGGGGAGGTTGTGAACTAAGCCTGCATGGAAGAAATGTGGAAGGATCTATTTAGTGTTAATGTGCTGACTGTAAATATGTGTGTGTGCAAATGGAATGTTAAGTTTGTGAAATTGTGTATGAGTGTGTTAAGTTACAAGTTTTGCCCATCCTAAAAACATGTGTGTGTAAAACTGTGGTCAAGTATACAAACACAGATGCACACAAACACATTTACATTTAAGTACATCTGCCATGAGCTGTTTTCGCATTTAATCACACATGTATCCCCAAGTCTTTAAGTATATACCGTGTAAGGTTGTGTGCCTGTGTGCATGTGTGTAAATGTGTGGGAATTTTCCTTCCTTTAAAAAATTTACAGCTGACTATTTGTCTTCCAGTAGCGATTTTAACAACCTTTGGCTACTCTGCCTAATTCAAGCCAGGCAGACTAACAGACAAATGAACCGACAGAATGACAGCCTCTTCCTTCAAGCTAAGGGTTTGACTTACCTTGGACAGCACACAAACGTATAAGCACATGCAAACCGTATAGTAAAAGCACACAGTTGTACATTGATAGGTAAAATTATTACTGTATTGCTCAGTGTTGGAATAAAGTATGATTTATTATTGTCTAGTCCTCATGGAAAAGCCTTTAAGAAACTGTTTTGGAGAACAGAAATCTGCTTTACTTAGAACCAGAGGGGTTTTATTAGCCTGGAATATGCACACGTTCTGGAAGAAAAACTTAACAGTTACACAAACGACTCTGGAGAAGAATGTGTTCAACATGCAGCTGGGTGTTACTGAGAATCTAACAGTACTTAGAAGTAGTCATGCTTTTAAGTACATAAAATTCTGGGAGAGTTATTTTTATTTAAATGATAATCACATCAGCCTGGACAGTGTGGATTTCAAACCGACATGTGTTACAAACCATCATCAGATAACTTTTCTTTTGAGTGAAAGAATTAAGATTTTGTATTAATGAAAATGGACACTTTATCAGAGAGAAACTCTTTTCTAACAACTACAATTGAACAATTGATGGGCTCTATAGGTTTGACCATTCTTTATTGCAGAGCAGCACAGTATAATTAGTACTGACATGCTTGTTCAGTCAGTTAGAGCTTCACTAATCACTTGGTATCAACCATACAACTTTCACATCCAAACTCAGCATCAACAAAGTCAGCCACTTGAGGAGCAACATGGTAATAATGTTGAAGGGCTAGGCCTGTGCTTTAAGAACTAGAATTACAATGCACTACCATCACTCTCGTTCACACAGGTTTTGTTTATAGACTTACAAGGGAGAAGCCCTGTGCAGATATCCTCTGATGTGGCACTATCAGGACAGAATAGAACTCACACATGCAGAACCAGGATGCCCTTCAATGACCCCCTCTGCGCAGTTGGTGGGAAGGTAAAAAGTCATATTCAAACATAGCCGGACTTACGTAGTGCCAAATCAAGAAAACAACACTCCCCCACATACTTGTAGGGGGGCTGTTGGCCTGCTGCACATAAACTATAACGAAGGCTGCCAGTATATCCTCAGTTTTACACCAATGGCCTAGGGGGACACTTCACTATTACCATTACCATTTAGGAGGAACAGCATTGTAGAATGGCTAGTAGCTGCTGCAGTTAACCAAGTAAAGTCTAAGGCTAAGTGCCTAAACCATTGTTGTACCTGCCTTACAGTGTATGTAAAACACATCAATCAATCATATCATTCAGAAGGCACATGAAGGCACATGGTCCCAAACAAACTCTGGAGCAGTTCATTGGTGATGGGAACATGATCCGACTTTGATGCAACAAAACTACAGGGCATACTCTGCAAGTTTGAACTAAATGGCTCCACTAGTCACGTGAGCTTTGCATACTGGAGTGCAGATGAGCTAGCAGGAGAATGAAGTGAGGTCTGAAAAGGTCCAACCTGGACTAGCACAATGAAACATGTTGCATTTTTGATAGTTGAAGTTTTCACATTTTTGTGCACATAGCACATGCACTGAAAAGTCTTTGGATAAATTGGCTTACTGTATAAATATGACCAAAAAATATTTGTCAGCTTTTAAATTTATATTGGACATAATGGCTCAAATTATGATAATACCAGGTTATTCCTAAATGTGCAAGTCTTACAGCTAGTGAGGTGACGTCCGAGACATGCATAGTTCCTGGGTATACATGGCATTCAGAATAAGGATCCCTCTCTTTGATGAGAGAAAGATGGTCTTTCTCTCATTTACCAATATCAAGTTGGAATAAAGCGATGATACAGAGGGCAGAGGGTAGTGGTTTGGTGGGCTGGTTATAATATGCAAGTTTCAGTGTATGACTTGACTTTATGGTGGACAGAAGTCAAGCCTACAAGGCCTGTTAAAGGAAATGCCTATGTCAAATAGAACGGCCTTTTTCAGTGCCAGAACTCAGTGTTCCCTAACCACTTCAAAGAGAGAAAGTTAGGGAAGACAGACAGCAATAAATCACACATATACAAATCAAGCAAGTGAGGGAAACAGATTTGTTCTGAAGATAGCATTATCTAAGAAAGTGGTGTTCCCAGAACCACTTTGACATCACTGACACAAGAATGTAATTGGCTAATGAAAGGAGACAAGATTGTACTTCACAGTGCACTTTTCAAACTTAGTGCGGAGATGTGTGCCTTTTCAAGTACCGGTGGAAAAAAGGAGGAAATGCATATGTAAAGAGAGGCGTGCCGCAGAAATAAGGAGAATGTGACTGTCTTTCTACTTTATTTTGTTACACTTTTGTTGTTTTGCTTTTGTTTTTCAACTTCAAAAATCCTTTCACTTCTTATACAATGTTTTCATCTATCAGCCTGTTTGAGAGGGAGAAGAGAGCAGATGTACCATGTGAATATGGCCTGATTGATTTATTACTGGCCTGTTGACTCATTCCAATGAACTTTTTTTTAGTCTTTTGATCTAGAATGAATGTTCTTGGTGTTTCTCTCAAATCTGTATTTGTTCTATTTTTCCTTTTTTTTTGTCCAGTTTTGCCCTTCAAGGATTGGATTCTGTTATGGTAATTATAAACATCATTCAGTCTAGTTTGCTAGTTTTTTTTTTTTGTTTTTTTTTTACCAATATGCAAACTAAGCACAATTATTTACTTATCCTTATTGACATGTGCATAGCTGAGTTTGAAATGGTTTTGGAACTTAGGGAGAAGATTTTGTTGGATAGATTTCTGTTGCTTCTGCTGTATAAATATGTATGTTTTGCCAAATTATGGATTTTGAATGACATAATCCGTCATTTTAATCATCCCACAAAGCATCTTACCATTGCATCTGTAAACAACATATGATTCCAAAAAAACAGAGATTAAACATTTTAAATGCAGCATTTCAAAATATACATAGGATATATATTTAATTCTGCAGGGCATTATTCATCAAAATAATCAGCAAATGCTAATTTGATATATAAAACTGACCGGATCCCTTTTTAGTAAAGTGAATGGATGAGATGAGGATGAGTTATTCATAAATAACAGGTCCTCTAAATACCCTTGAACTGTCAGTCATCATTTGTAGGAAACCTTCGAAGCCCAAAAAACTGCCATTCAGCACAGCCCCGCTTCCTTTTCTATTCTCTCCTGTCCCCCCTTCACCCCACTTTCTCTGTACTTTTCCTGCCTCTCCCTTTCTGAAAAGCATAATTTATCACTAAATGAATTGGCATTGATGAATAGCCACATAGTGCACTGTCAATCAAAATCTAATGCAATTAGATGTCTGTGCAGACTCAATGGCGGACTGTTCTGATAGTGTTCGTACATACTGCATGTATGTATTTGGATGTAAATGTGCTTCCAGGCATGTACACACACACACACACACACACACACACACACACACACACACACACACACACACACACAAACACACACACACACACACACACACACACACACACAAGCACACATAAGCACACACACACTTGTGCTTATTTCTGTGTGTATATGTGTAAATACAGGCATTTAGGGGAAGAAAGAGGGACAGCTGAACGGCTTTGTGGTTCTAAAAACCCTTCAGTTATTGTATGACAAGTTACAAATACCAGCAACAGCTATGTGAAAGATGGGATGGTTAACACTCACCAAATACCAAAAAAAGTCTTTATTTTCCCTTTTAATTCTGTAAAATTCGCCTTCTCTTCTTCTCTTTTCTTCAGTTTTTTGTCTTGTACACGCACACACCCTTACACACAAACACCGACACATACAGGCATATTTTCCCGGGACTCAAATGCACATAAAAACAAAATTTACCTTGTTCTCTGAACCTCCCATCTCTCTAAGGGAGCATTAATAGATTATCTTGCAGACTGCTTTACAGAGCCATGGAGAAGGATAAAGCGTTTATACGGCCTTTACAGCAGCTTGGACCCATTCCAAAAGGTTTATGATGTGGTGTCAACTACCCTGTTTGTTTATTTACTTGTGGTGTGCATGCATCTGTGTGTATACTGCATTTGCCTGCGTCTGTGTCCTGATTGAGACTGAGATTGTCTGTACTTTACCGTATGTGTGTTGGTGCCTACAGTACACGCAAGCATTGAATGTGTGCTGCTGTGTGAGAGTGGTAGCAAATCTCTGCCCTTTAACGGTGACTTCAATGTGTGCGAAATGAGCAGGGATGGAGCGAGGGAGGGAGAGGGAGCAGACACTATGCGATGATGTCATCGTCCCGGTGGAGTAGCGATACAAAGTGACTGTTTGAGGTGATGGTGCAGCATGCTCAGCAAGAGACTAAACACTATTATGTCTGTGCTACAGAATATGTGAGGTATGTGCACGTGCATGTACATGTGTGTGTGTGGGTGTGTGTTTGTGTATGGGCGTATGTGTATGTGCAGCTAGCCAGCAAGAGGAGGAGACTGGGGCGTCTCCACTCCTCAGTGCAGCACTCATCTACCTGGATGTCCATGATGTCATTCTCCCTAGAGGCTTGCCGTGCCAAGCCTAGTTTTCGCAGGTGACAAAATAAATGCAGAGATGGAGAGGAGAGCAGAGAGAAACCGTGTTTGTGCTTCTCTTTTATGGCCATTCGTGTGCTCGAGTTTGCATCATTGCATGTTCATGTGTGTATTCATAAATTCATGTTTGCACACATGTCCCCATATGCTGTTGAGATGCTTTTACACTTAAGTGTTTGCATGTGTGCATTTATGCATCCGTGTGCCTTTTTGTGCAGTACTTTAATTGCATGTGTGTGTTTAAACATGTGTGTAGCAGTGTGCTTACCTGGCTCTTGATGATGTCATCATCCTGGTGGATTTGCAGGACATATCCAGAGTTGCAGGAGATGGTGCAGCGGTCTCCATTGAAGAAGTGGCGGCCAGGGCTACTGCACTTGAGCTCTGCATTGCGGATTAAGGGTTCCTGGCAGTCAATGGCTTCGCACGAATAATGTACACAACTACGAGGGAGCGTGTGTGCATGTGGGGGTGGTAAAAGAAAGTGAGAGAGAGAGAGAGAGACAAACAGAGGAAAAGAAACTTAACACCACATTCAAAGTTACAACTGACATAAATTTAGTATATATATATATATATATATATATATATATATATATATATATATATATACACACACACACACACACACACACACACACACACACACATATATATATATATATATATAAATATATATATAAACACTGCAGACATGGAAGCAGTCACACATTTGCTCACAAACAGAAAAGCTACACATTTAGTCAACCACATCCATCCATCAATGACTGCTTAACATATCAAATCAATAAACCACATGGAGAAAAGATTGCCATATTTGCTGTGCACATGAAAGGGGTGTCTGTGTGCACACACACACAGCAGAGTGTAGTTTGTGAATTAAGAGCGACAGGATATATTATGAGCAGGCTACAATAGCAGTGTTTGGCCACAGCTCTGTGTTGGTAGCCTGATGGAGAAGGCATTTAATGCTCTTGGAATGCTTGGATGCCCAAGGCACCTTTTTACAACAGTCCACATTCTACAGTATAGGGTTCCCTTATGAAGTCAACAGAGAAAGAGGGAAAGAGAATGTGGGGAAGGTATGGGGGCAAAGAGAGAAAGATAAAAAATACAGGTCTGGAGAAACATTGTTCAACTTGCCCCTGCAAGAATGGAATATCTATATTTCTGTCTTCATACATTTCTGTTTTTACTGCTTCCATTTCAGACATATTTTTAATTATTCCTATGTTTATACTTACAAATTATTTATGATGCAAACCTTCTATGCACCTTTAGTGTTTCTTATATCCTTTCAACCTCACTGCCCCTCCCACCATAACACTGAGAAGAAAAACTTGTTACTAAAAGTAAGCTCTTAGATTGTTCTTTAAATAAAATAAAACACTCATGTTAACAAGATGCTAAGCTGAGCAGGTGAGGAGAACCTGCATCTAAGCTTCTATATGCATGGGAATTGCTAGTGCCCTGCATATAGAAAACAGGGGAGTAGCAGTTCCTTACATCTAGGCTTTTTGAGGACAAACTAGGAAAGCCTTCTCTGTGGACACTTGGGCTTGGAACAAAATGTCTTTGTGGTTTTCTGCTAGTCACTCTGGAATTTCTGACATAAATTACAATTAACTACCTGGAAAACTATCCTCCTCCCTTGTGAATGAGAAGGACAGTACAATACAGCACAAAAAATAGAGAAAACAATAGGGAGGACAGAACAAAAACTTGTGTGAATATCCCTCATACACTAACAAACATAACTCAACAATTCTCTATGTAGAAAGAGATGATAAGTATAAAATTTAACAAAAAAACATTCAAGTGAAGCAAAACTCAAGTGAAAAACTAAGGAAAAAAGAGAAAACATACATGTGCATGCGCTTGCAGACAAGCATGGAACATAAAACGGAGTAATGTTAATAGCTGCTGTTGTTAACAACTCAGGGAAAAGGGGATGTGGTGTTTTGTGGAGGCATAAGTATTACGGGAAATGTGCTGCTCAGCCCAGGAGAATGAGAGAGGGAAAGCGGCAGCAGGAGGCACAGAAAGGGGAGAATTAAGAGGGAGATGGCAAACAGAACGAGATGACGTGAAAGTAAAGGATGAGAACATAGCATGGGATAACAGATATGATAAGGAGGAGGAGGAGGGGAGATGTGGAAAAGCAAGGAAATGGGAATGAGAGAAAGACAGAGAGAGGTAAAATGGAAATGAGAGACAAGAAACTTGGAAAGTAAGGTATAGACGACGTAACTGATGATAATATTACATCAAAATATTCAGCTTGCAGCAAATCAAAATTTCTAAAGATAAGTTTACTGCCATTATGTACATGTACTAACAATCATTTTCAAATGTGTGGAAATTAGATAAAGTAGAGAGAATATGAAAGAAAGGAAAGTCAGAAAGAACTCCGGGAGAAAGCAACTAGTCTGTGTGTGTGTGTGTGTGTGTGTGTGTGTGTGTGTGTGTGTGTGTGCGGTAACAAGTAATTTCCTGGCTGATGCAGATACACAGCAGTTTTAATCTATTTAGGTGCTCTTGGATGTCTCACTGGCACACAACAAAAGCCACAAACAGCTCTATCTCTCCACACAGACCCCCCTGCCATCCATTCTTTGTGTATGGGTATGTTTATTAGTGCATTTGATGTTGAAAGGGCTGTGGGAGCATCATCAGCATGAATTGTCTCATGCATGACGGTGGTGTGGAAATTGGTAAATTGTGAGGCTTTTGCGTGTGTGCAGTCTGGTTTAGCTATGTTTGCGAGGAGTGACTTGACATCCTATGGTTAGATGTTAAAATGAAAGGTATCAGGAAACTCAAAAATGAGATTTTTTTAGCTAAATTGGTCTTATGAACTGCACATCAAAATGTTATCAATAACTGTTAATGGTTTTCACTTTGATCTTCTTTATTTCCTGATTCAGATACTCAGTTTTCAGCTGTTGCTAATCGTTTCATCACCCACACAAAAATGTCCAAATATGGAATACCGCCACAACATTACCTTTGATGTTGTATCGACATGTCATTTATTTAATAAACTAGTTCAAATTGAGAAAACAGCAACTGACAGCCTCAGTGTTGAGCAATGCAAACACTATTACAAGAGAAGCATGTCCATTTTGGCAGGATTTTTCAAAGAAAAAGAAATCTGTATACAGTGTGCACTTCAGCCGAACTCAATACAAAACAAACTGAGGTGGTAAACAACATGTAGAGCTGGAGGCAATGCAGCAACTCCTTTGTTGGAAAGTTTTTTCCAACTTAAATTTCCAGTGATACTCTATTTGTTACCTATAACATTTTACTGTTATGACTGTACCTTTTGGGCAGATGTCTAACATTAAACAGCTTGTTGGCATCATTAATTAAAGCATGCCTCTCCCCTTCTCTGGCGCAAATGCACACATATAAAAACAGCTTTTAGCATCTTATATCTCCTCTTCTTTTGTGTGAATGGCGCCTTTGAATTGCATCTTGTGTGTACGTGTAGTCTGTAAACTTTCCAAGTCTCTGTGGTAGAGAAGACATTTTGTGGTTGAGGTCCTACCAGTGCTTGGCGGCACCTAGAAGTTCCTTGACATCCTCTCTGATCCACTCAAAACAGTTTCACATCTTGCCTGAAACTCTATTTTATCTTCCTCTAACTTATTAAACTTAATATTTACTTGATATAACATGCTATGTACTTTATTTTCTTTCGATTACTATTATTTTTCTCTATATTGTAATTATCCATGTTGTATGAGGACTTCCGTAAGAAGGGTAAGAATAATCTATGGTGGTTTTTAACAGTTATTTGATAGTTTATGTAGTTTTAGATGGTTTGTAGTACAGTAGATATAGGAACTTGGAGAAAATATGATTCCAAATAAAATATCCTGTACCTTAAAGGCAAGAAATGGTGGAGGTTGTGTGTGTGGCTATGTGCTTGTGGAGATAATGAGATTGTGATTTCATCTGCATGTCTTTGGTTGTGAGATGTGTGTAACATGTGTAGGCCTCATGTGCACCAGTGTTATTTCTTGGCCTCACCTCTGGCCTGTGGGGTTGTAGATCTCATTGCTCTGGCAACCACTTATTGTTATGGGGTCGAAGGACTGGAAGGAGCGCAGGCCTACACCAGAGATGGCCACAAGTTTAGAGGCAAACATGACCAGGATGGCCTTGGTGTGGTAGAAGGCTACGGACAGGTCATGGCTCACTGGGATCACCAAAGGGTTGGTGCGGCAGCTCAGGTGCCACTCACCTGTTGAAGGTTATTGGAGGAGAAGAGATTAAGGGTTCAATTTTTGATTGAATCATAATTAGCAATCTGATGCCGAAGGTGAATGAAGTAGGTTGCAGTTTGGAAGTACAGTATATACTTTAAGACAGTTCTTACCAAGACTATGGATTCCCTCCTTGGTATCCACCAGCTGAACAGTAATGTTACACTGAGTCTGGTCAATGTATCCAGTCCCATCAGCAGCCAGGTGTATAATCACTGCTGCTGCCACCATGGGATGAGAAAAGTGGGCCTGAATGAAAGAAAAGAAAATGTATGAAATTTAAGTACAAATTTTCAATGGAATGTACTCTATCCTCTCACAAGTTATTTGAATCATACATGCTGTCAAATTGGTGCATATTTCTTCTGCATTGACTTGTGTTCTTCAAGTATAAGAGTGTTGTACTCTGTCAGCCACTGTAAGGATGCCATTATGTACAACTGCACTGAGTTGAGTCCCAGCAAAGAAAAAGTAATCGACTGAGGGTATCCTCAGTGCAGAGGGCAGATTGAGGGAACTCCACGACTCAAAGTGGAGTTGTGAAACAGTGGCATACACCAATATAAACCCTTCACAAGAGCATCACCATTAGTATTTTTTAGAAGACCAAAACAGACCGTCTTAGCATTAAGACAACAAGCAAGCATAAAACATTGGTTTCAAGCTTGTTATATGTGAGACCTTAGGGATATGCAGCTGATCTTTGCACTTGGAGGATGGACAGAAAAGGACCGACCATTGTCTCAAAATTGTTGTGCTGTTTCATTTCTATACGTTATTTTCATATAGTATACAACACCTTCTATATCTCTTATTGTGGAATATGTCTATATATAATGTAAATAATGCTGTTCATTTTTCTTCACATGCCAGAACACTCTATCAAAATGCATTAGCTTCCTCAAAAAGTGTCTGAGATGTCACCTGACATATATTTAATGGATATAGGTCTTACCTTGAGCCAATAGTTAGGATTTCCCCAGGATGACTTATGGGTGTCACGACAAGGGAACCATGCATACTGGGACACTCCATCTGATAGATCAAACACCTTGGACTGACATGTCTAGGGAAACATAAAAGGAACAAAAGACAAAGTTACTTCCGAATTACATGCTATCTCAAAAAAAGTGTATCAACAACAGTTGGAGCATCTGTGATCTGTGATATGGCATCTTTGGTTCTATAACTAGGAAGAATTCCATTTGCTTCTTGTTTTGCTTTTTTGAAATAGCAAACAGGGTACTTCTAGTCAGAAAGCAATTACACTTTGACAATCTCTGTTCCTATCAGTTGTTGTTGTCAGATATCATCTCTGAAAAGCTTGATGCTTTTGCCAACTTGTTTCTCATCACAATACACCAGACCTCAAAGCTGGGAAAAGGTGCAGAGTAGTAAGTTCAGGAGATCACGTGCTAAAATGAAGTTAAAATGAGCAGTTTGGTAATAGTCTTGGCCTTTTGACAATGCTGTGACCCCTTTATTTCCACAACTGTCAGCTGTTTTCTGTTTGGGCGGACGTGCAGATGACGTGCATTCTGTGTGGTACTGTTTATTTGTGTCTTACCAACAAACACAGCACTATGTCATTCGTCACATGCCCCACATTCTCCTCTCCTTTTCTCTCTTACTTAACTCTGTGTGTTTTTGTGTATTCACCTTGAATTGCCTTTTTAAACCCTGCCATCCCACACCTGCCCACTAGACACCCTCAGAGAGTTTTCATGATTCTGTGTAGTACCTGAGTAAGTCACCTGTGTCACACAGCTGCAACACATTTACCAATTATGTGTAGCAGCCATCATTTGGCAGGTGGTCTAGGTTTCCTTGACATGTCAATCACATGTATTTGGAAATGTCTAGAGTTTCGTCTGTGTGAAATCTGATCTGCATAACAATGAGACTCAGCCTTCAATATAATATTTCCAAATTCAAAGTCCCCGAAGGTTGCATATGACAGTACACAAATGCTAGTACACTCAGTGTGACCAGAGGTCTAACCCACCATAGGAAAATATAGAGTTTTTTTTTTAAAATTTTGGTGAGAGATGGCAATGGAAATGTTTAAATGTAAAACAAAGACAACACAAGCTCTGGCTGCACTAAAGGTTGCAGCTAACTGTGAAAAACCAGAATGATTTAGATCTAGTCCTGAACCATTTTTACAACATCAACTAAAGAAAAGGTATGTTTGTTCCTCAAACCAAATAAAGAGACTGAATGTAGAGATTGCTAATCAATGTAAAGCCAGTTTGAGAGAGAGGGTGGGATTTATCCCTCCTTTTTGGAAGTAGTGATTGTTCGTATTCATGTTTTTAAAGAATACTGTTAGCAAGAGGGGAGGGGTGTTGTGGTTGTAAAGTGAGTGCAAGGACAGGGATGAAGAGAAAAGGCAAAATGTTTGATAAAGAAGTGTATCATTTCCTTAACTTGTGGGATGATTTTGTTAACCAGCTTTCAACCCAATTTCCCTTTTCCAAATCTGGTGTGACCACAGGCCAAGGCATACGGAGGAGGTAGAAAACCAAAACCATACAGCTTTTAAAAAGTCTTTGTTAGTCTTTGTTTTTAGTCTTTGTTGTTTGTTGTTTTCTGTATTTAGATTTTTTGGTTTTCATTTTTGCTTACTACTATGGTTGCAGCGTTGGTGGGGAGACAGAGCTTTAAAAGGACAAGGAATGCAATTGAACTCATAACTATTTTACCCAGTCATCATAAATTTTGTGATAACAGAGTCACCTCATTATTGAGGCTTTGCTGACATACAGAGGATCAAAGGACCCACTCTAGGATTTGTGGCCTACACATCATCACGTTATTAGCTACCTTAGGAGGGTGAGCCATGTTCGGCGAGGTAGCAAGAAGGGATGTGGAGAGAACAGGAAAGAGATGATGTGAACAGTCTGTGATTAAAAAGAAAGAAAAAAGAAAGAATAGATGGATACAGTAGTAAAAGACTATTGAAGATAAACACAGATAAAGGGGAGGGAGGGCAGACACCCAAGGACGGTGAGTTTCGCCCGCTGCCCTGAGCTAGTGAAATGAGACACCAGTAACATGAGAGTTTTGCTGGAGAGGCTACTGTAAGATCCTGCCACCGTGGAAAACTGGCCAGACCAGCTATCCGTCCATATATCTGTCCCCTGGATCTGTTGACATGACCTTTCTGCTTAGAGCTGAAGCGGCAGAAATGAGAAATGCAGGTGACAAACACCTGAGATCCATCACCATGAGTCTTTTTGAGTACAGTCATGTAGATCTCCATTTTCTTTTGAGGTTTTGTGGCCACAGCTGCTGTGATTATAGGTCTGATTATGAAGAACTGAAGTCAAGAGGAGCTGGTTTCTATTGCTAACCTTTTTTTTGACAGAGCAGGGTGACAAAACCATGTGCAAACTGATAACTTATTCATGTAAATATGGGTGGCACTAGCTACACCCTCCTCCACACCCCTCCTCCTCTCATCTTTCTGGGTGTGTTTTTCTAACAACTTACTGTTTGAGACAGACAAATACTGCTTAGCATGCCAAAAACCTCTGCCCTCAAGCCCCCCCACCGTAAACCATCACACTAGTGGGAGGCAATTCACAAGTCTCCCATGGGTCGTTACATTTCCTACATCCTCCTCCCCATGCAATGGCACGAGTCAGAGCACTCTAAATAGATTTGTCATTGATTTGATTCATTCATTAAAAGAGGAAGAAAGGGTAGTGATGGTAATACACAATTGCACCCCTTCAGCTTAGGGTCATAGGATGGAGCCTATCCCATTATACATTGGGTGAGAGGCGGGGGTACACCCTGGACACCTGGAGGAAACCAACACAGGCCCAGAGAGAACATGCAAATACCCCAGCTGGCAATGTCTTCTTGCTGTGAGTTGACAGTGCTAATCTCTGCACCAAAGTATCACTGCTTTCAATTTTTATTTTCTATAAAAAATAGCTTTAAACTCTGCATGTCTTCTTCAGTTTCCATATTTTCTTATTTTAAGGATCTATTTTAGTTTAGTTTTAGTTCAAACTTTGAAATATAAGGGTTGATAGACCACAAAAAACCTCTTCTCATAATCCTTTGTTTGTTTGTTTTATTGAAACACAATGTTACAATCCAAACCCCTTTTTGTATCATTCAAGTTCTGCTCTGTCTCTCTTAACATCTTAAAAGATCTTACCGTATAGGAAACTGAAATTAATTCTGAGATATTTTCCCTTCATGATAAGCTCTACAAATAAGGCTGCCTGAAATCGTAAAGATGGCGCTCAGATTTATTCCTTTTGGCTATGTATTTGACATATCTGACACACTGCTATTTCAGTTGCTGTTCCAAAGCATTACTTTGTAAAAACAAACAAACAAACATGAAACCTAGCAACATTTTGTATTATAACTTCAACAATGCTGTTCTTAAGTGTGTCAGTGCTTTTGCATAAATTAGAAAATTCCAGTCCCACTCTCTTCAAGAGTACAACTGTTTTCTTGAGTTCTACTTAAGGTTTATTTTTTATTTTATTTTTCGAATCAACAGTTTTGGACTTTGTAAATTAATTGTACGTTAATTCATGTACAAGCACATACATTTTTGAAAATCTTTTTTTCTTGCTATGGTTGTTGCTATTGTTGAAATATATAATTAAATAAGACACTGTAAATTACCTTACAATGACATATCAAAACTAAATGCTTTTTACACTAGCAATAAGGCTGCTTTTCACAAAAACCTGACATTACACTAAAACCATAAAACCCCATTTGAATTACAGAACATCATTATATATTTTCTAAGTGTAAAATATTAGTAGAGAAAGTTTAATCTAAATGCTTTCGTGTTGCTAGGAAATGTGTAGAAAACCTTGTATGCATCCCGTCATTTCTTTAGACTAGGAGACTGAAAACAAATTCAGACTGCTGGAGATCACGGATAAAAATTCCTGTGGCTCATTTGTAGTATGATCAGGTGTTATTTAAGGACTGGGGTAAATGCAGTCTCAAAAGTAAGTCCCAAAGGACAGTAAAAGGCACGTGCATTGATTAATGCACTGAGGAGAGAGGGATGGGAGCCCAGAAACATTTATAGCACTCACTTTATCACAGGTTAAGTACCAAAACCTGATCATTTTACGCAGAATTTGCAAGTTCACAACATATGGCTACAATTATTAATACACAAAGGCTACTTCAACCAATTTAGCAACTGTGGCAGCAGCATAACATCCCAGTATTATTGCTGCATAAACTTATTCTAGAATAGAAAATATACCTGACAAATATAAATCAACCTCTTTCTACAATGTCTTTGGCATGAGCCTTTTATTAGCCTAACATTTGGAGGAAAAAGTAATCGTTGTCAAATACATTATTTACTGAATCTTCGTAGAATATGGTATTCAGGGCCACCCTACTGTGTTTGTGATGGAAATAAAATAAAAAGGTAAAGCACATATGCATCTAAGCTAAGACATATTTTTGTTTGCTCTCTTTCTATCTGTTATGGCTATAAAATAACCACCTGCCAGCAGACCTTTAAATGGAGTGCTTGATTAAAACTACAGTATCACAGCAGGATCAGTTGACAAAAAGACAGTCCAAAGATTATAAAGTCTCTCAGCTGGATGAAAGAAGGGGAGGAGATGGTAAATCTGTTGTTTGTGAAGTAAAAAGCAGATGATTAAAACAGTTAAAGGACAACCTAAAATTGTATTGCTGATAATGTGTATTGCCTGTTTTAAACGGATTTGCCTTAAAGCAGCACTTGTTTCACTAATCTGAAAAGAAACAAAGGGGATGCCCATTTCGTAAAATAACAAACCGAAAATGATTAGCTCTGATAACCTCTACCCCCCAACTTACACAAAACACATGTTTCCCTTGTTCTATCTCACAACAAGAACATAACAGTGTCTTTGCGAGTACATAAATACAAATGTTGAGATGTCAATTTGGAAAAAGCTTCTCGCTTTCCTTGGAAAACAGTATCAGCAACACTGCAGATGAGTTCAACTCCTAAACTCAAAAATACACACACACACACACACATACACAGACACACACAGACACACACACAGACACACACACACACACACACACACACACACACACACACACACACACACACACACACACACACACATACACACACGGTCTTAATTTGTACCAGCTGGCCAGTCAGAGTGGCAGAAAACAGCCAACCCTGGTCTGTAGAAACAAACTAGTGTTTGTAAATCACCGCTTTAGATAAAAGGAGAGCCAAGCGTCTTGAGCCAAAGGGAAACCAAAGGAGATTTAGGTGAGGAGAAAGACAGAGTGCAACTGTCAGAGTCATTAACGTGACAATATGTCTGTACAGTAAAAATGTTCATTAAGAGCAAAAAGCAAAACATAAAGGGGAAGGAAATAGAGAGTGGCACTCTTAGTAAAGACAGAGTAATGACAATAATAATGGCTCTAACAGCATAATGTAACTCAACCACAGCCTTTACCCCTGAGATGGAAATCTGGTGCCAGTGTGAAGTTAGATCACCTCTACAGAGGTCACATGGCACATATCCATGTACAAGCACATACACAGACTCAAACAAACATACACATATGCCTCACCTATCTTGACGCTGATACTGATGTTGAAGCCTCCAGGTTTTCTAAATGCCCTTTCTTGTATTCAAATCAATAAACCCCACTAGCAGACACACATAAACATGGGCCATGTGTCCTTGAAAGACTATTGAGACCCTTAGACATTTAGGAGGCCCCACAAAGGTCCTCCCTGTATCCTCCAAGCCCTAGAAGACAGCCCAGGAGCCCGAGGAAGACCTGAGCTTGACTCAGTTTTGTAACATTCAATATACAGGTCTTTTTACTGTACATTGCACTGAACAGAGCCCAACACAAAAAATAATATACAGAGAGAGAGATAGGTCATTTTTCAAATTGGCATACAATGCCAGACCACACATAACAAGGTCAATAATTAAGCTAGTTTGTGTAATACATTAACTAGCAAATAGTTCTAAGTCAAAATCTTCACAAATCACCTGAGGTATAAATATGAACTCATTCTTAAAGGGGACAATAATGAATATTTCCAGGCCTATATTTATATTCTGGGGCTCTACTCTGAAAAAAGCTGTTTTAGCTCTTGTCTCTTTAAGGCCACCCTCCAGATGAGCCCACTCTATTCTGATTGGTGAATAGTAGGATTATATTTCTTTCTCTGTTTTTTTTTTTTTATTACTTGAAATGGAAACTTCTCAAATATATCTGTACATGTTCAAACTAAACCCAATCCAAAATATGGATAACGTGAACCCATGGAACAACCTAAGCAACAACCTGCACAGAAGGCTGCAGAATGGATATTTGTGGGCAGGTGTGAACAATCTGATGTCATCACGAGGAGAACCTTGTAAATGAAGTGTTCAGAGCAGGCTGTAGCCCTGGCTTTTGACTTGCAGGGACTATCTTTTAAATACGTTCACCTCAAATTTTGGAACTTTGACCATGTTTAACATAGATATCCGACATCATAACAGTATAAATATAATGCAAAATCACATTACGCCCCCTTTAACTCAAGGCATCAGTATTCAGCACAAAGCTAAAAGATCTAGACATTATATAAGTATGATGGTTCCGTTATGTATTGTTGAGATGTGAAGTTGTGTTCATGAGATCGAATCCCATCTACACACAGACATGAGGACGCCATCATGACAACATAATGTCTCACATACTGTATATCATGTGGCAGAATGCATAAAAGAAAAGTTCACTGGTTCACTGACTGTCAACCAACATTTCCTCGATCCCCCTTATCAACACCAATTTACAAGTTCCAATTTCCCAAAATGATTCTAACCCCATTGCCTTAAATTTCAATATACTGTGCATGGTTTTTGCTTTCATTCATTAATTCACTTTAACAGTAAACATAAAAACTACAACAAATAAACTGTTGACCCATTTTGAGTCATAAATCCAATCACTTTATATGACTCAATGTAAACACCGGTACACCAGAAGTCAGGGATACCTGCTGAGCAAATTGTTGTGAGGCGTCTGTGAGGTCAGACAGCAACCTTTTTTCTGGATTTATGGAAATTTTGGACACATTAAGAAAACAATTTCCTATGTGAATATTTATCTTGTCACAGCACCTCCTAAAACGTGTTTATTTCCATCAAAAGGTATTTCTTTTTCTTCTTTTCCATTCCCCCCTCTCTCTTTGTTAAAACCATATATATGAATTTGAAGCCTGAGCTTGGGAAGCAGGAGTGAGCATCTGTGAGGCATTTGTGGAGGGAAAGAGAGAAAGAGCAACAGAGAGAAACTAGTATGAGTTTCCAAGCACCATCCCATGGTTTACTGGAATGCTGGTGAGCGCCTGGTGTGTGAGGTAATGTCCTGTCACCCGGCCCCACCCATACCCACTGAAACTCACCGTCTCATTGGTCCGGGGCTAATGATGGGCGACTTCCATGGCCTACTGAGAACGGGCAGTAAAAGTTAGTGAGTGATCGCAATTATGCAGTTTACCTATCCACATCTCATCAGGGCAGACATGAGTAGTGACTGGGTGGCAGGGAACACAGACCACAAACTAATGTATAGGGATTGGTGAGCGTACAATGCCAGCAAGTTGAAAACAGATGGGTCTGCGGAGAATATAAATGTCCCTCAGTCAGTGGCCCCCTTTGCTCAATAAAACAGGGCCAAAACCCTGCATATTAACAGCTTGAAAATGTTATGGGGGGTCATCAGTGCCATGAAAAAATACACCAGCCACAATGAGGTTTCCACATGGCAGAACCACAATAATAATTGAAACGGGAAAAGTAAAAGGGAAAAAGGAACGCCATCCCAGAGGTTTCTTTTTAATGTTACCACACGCTTATGTCACTGGCACCGTGCCTGACGAGGGCTATGCGGTTTGAGGGAATGTTGGTGAGAAAGACACAGTGCCAGAGAAGCTGGCCTTCCTGTACTGCTGAAAGCAACAGCTCAGCTACTGTATGAGCTTTTGTTTTTGTGGATGTGTGTGTGTGTGTGTGTGTGTGTGTGTGTGTGTGTTACAGCTTGTGCGGTGGTATGTGCATGTGTATGTTTGCCTATGTTGTTTGTTTGCACGTACAGGAATATGTGTGGAAATGTGCTCTGCAGTAACCTTCATAAATGTATCCATCACTTAACGTACACATGCCGCCTATTTTTTGGGACCTACTGTAGGACAAAACTGGGCCAGTTATTATTTCCTTGTTTTTACAATCAAGAATTAATCATTTTAAAGTGCCTCTCCTCTCCTCATCCTTTCCCTCTTAAGCATTACCTACATAAATATGAATATAGAGGGGGCTATTTAACCCAGACCCCATATGTTTGTTTTACATCTCAAGATGGGTGAACTTCATATATAGGCTATTTCTTGCAGCGTGAGAGGACTAAAATGTTATCCCTTCTGTTGCTTATGTATAATTAAGGGGAGTGTTCTCCAGGGGTGCCCAGGGGTTGCGTCAGAGATTGCCTGGGCAGCAGCCCTCTCTGGAGACATCACCTGGCTTGCTGTTTGATCTTAAAGTTTGAATGCACATGCGCACTCCCCACTAACACAAACTCATCTACACACATGTACATAAAGGAAAGCAGTCTGCACACGCACATGGGTACTCACACACACACACAGGTTAGTTGCTAGGGCCAGTTCTCCAATCCAATCCCCCTAGAGCAAGTTGAGCTGGCTCACCATATTCCATGGTGTGGTAGTGGGGGAACATTATGTTCTGCTCCACAAAGACAGCAGTAGTACATTTCAGTCCCCTATGGACCTGCCCTATAATCCTGCATGGAGTCGGCACTGTGTGTATGTGTATGTGAGTGTGTGTGTGTGTGTGTGTGTGTGTGTGTGTGTGTGCATGAGTGTGTGTGTTTGCCTGTGTGTCTCAGTCAGTATTTGTGTGTGAGCTTCATCAGGAAAGAAGGGAGAATCTTGAGAATCATATAAATAAGCTGAACCCCACTCACTCGCAGGTAACCCCATATCAGAGATTTTCTACAACATTTTGTCATGGGTCTGACACTAAATGAGGCAAAAGGTTAAAAAAAAAAGGAAAACAACACAACTGTTAAACCTGGCTAGAATGTTATATTGGCAGTCAGGCATTTTTTTGTGATCATTAATGCGACTCAACTTTATTAAGTTCATACATTCTCTGGTGTCCATATGGTATTTTGATTGGATCAAACTGCTCGTTTGAGGACATTTTAATGTGGGAATGGCCAAAACGAGAGCGGTTTTGAACCATTTTCCACTTTCACAACAATTTTTATTCAATGATGTATTTTCTTGTAAATGCAGCAAGACTGTCAGTCAAACTAATTTCTAGATTGTTTTACCTCCAATTACAACCACTAACCCCATATGTCATTTGTCAATGTTTCTTACTCTATACATTATTGTATATATAATTTTAACGTCATATAATGTATCTTCACCTTTACTCTTACTTAACTGTGCTGTGCGCTCTCCTTTGTGTTAATTTTCATTTACAAATCTCAATCTATCAATCTCAATTTATCTCAGTTTATTCTTATGTTAGTATTCTTAGGCAGAACACTCCATCAGCAGTGGTTTAAATGTGGGAGCATTCACCCATCTTTCTCCTTGGCTTTGCTCCGGTGCATAAAGATTTAGAAGTTAAGAAAAAAAAACTCAGCTTTTGTGCATAAATTCTGCATATTGAGCTTATCATTCATCATGCGATTTAATGGATACATGGATGTGTTTTAGTATCCCTCTGTATCTCTGTTTGTCTGTTTTTACAATATATTTCAGTGTCTTTCCCTGTACACACACACACACACACACACACGGACACACAAGTACATAGCATTTGAGATTTCGTGCAGATACACGATCTCTCTCCTCAAGTGCCTTCTTGTGCTGTTGTTGCTTTCTTGCATCCGCAAAGATTCCTATCACTGCTGCCGCTCTCTCTCCCTCTCTGAGGCACACACACACACACACGCACAGACAGTATCAACACTGTCTTTAGACATCAAACAGAAGTGATACACAAAGCCAATACGGGACTTGTTTACTAGATCAGAAGGAAATGATGTACTGTCCACTCCCCCTACCCCCAACACACTCATTCAGAACATAAAACACTTGAGAATTTGTTACACTTTAGCATTGTCCTGTATCAGGGAAGAAGATCTCTAACCAACCTACCAAAGAGCTCTGAGCCATGAACATGGGAACATGATTAAATGAAATCACAGAGGATGAAGTGAGCTATTAACGAGGCAAGACAATGTGCTGTTGGTTCATTTAGACAGCCTGTTTTTCAAATGCCTGACAACATGGTGCTCATCCATCCTGTAGAGTTCAAGAGACTTGTCGAATCTGCGCCAAGGAGCACTGAAGATGTTGCGGTGGCCCCATGCCTTACTAAGAAACTTGATGTTGTTTTTTGGCTGGACCACGACAGCGGAGCCAGCCGTATAACCGCAACTGTCCGTGACTGACTGAGAGAGTAGCTGAGCAATGACGTTATACCATTGGTCGGCCGAAGGCGGCCGCAGCCTGTGACAGCCACGTATCCCAGAATGCATTTCACACCAAATGGTGGCAACAGTGCCGCAAGGCCAAAAGCTGTTGTAAATTTCACTGCAGGACTGTTAATATGTCACTTAATTTAGTCTTAACCTTTTTTCAAGTGAGAAAGTATCTATTTAGATTCTCTTGCTTATTGCTTATCACGTATATTCCTAAAATAGAAGACAATAGCTGTTTTTGTAATTATTATGTGTTTGTTCGGTGCATATGTGACAATGTTTTAGGATGATTTTCAGTTGAATCTTAAAAGATTTTTTGGTAAGGAAATTTTACTCAAAGAACATGATTTGTTATTAATATTCAATAATCCTAATTTCTCCAGCAATGAAAAATGTCATTAATTTGCTCGTTATTTTAGCCAAATTTTACATTTATAGAATAAAATTCTTGAAGAAGTTATGATCTTATATGACATTTAAACAAACAGATCTAAGCATATATCTTCAAAGATTTCATACACAGTCCAGCCATACATTAAGTTTTGACCCAAGCCTGTTTTAAATTTGTCACTCATCTTTGCACTCCTAACCTCTTCATTTTGCCTTCATCTCTGTCCTTTTTTTTCTCACATACACCAACAACCAAACAAGAAGGACAATAATGGTACACATTGTGGGATGGATGCTAGTGGTTAACCAGACACTAACTCCAGCAGAGAACTTTACTGTCATTTTGGCTTTGTGCCGTGGTAATGACATTGTCTCGGGAATGTGGTTAGCTGAGATCAAAGGGTTACTCGATGTGCCAAGTCTCCAACAAGAAATGACGGGTGCCCCCCTGTATCTCTATTACTGATCCTGTCAAGCAGAAGAATCTCCTTGTACTTGTGTAGTACTGTGGTCAATGTAACTTCACTTACAGTAACTTTACTGTATAGGGATTGGATAAGATGACTGACAAAGAGAGATTGAATGTGTTGTAACCACATTGCGAATGCTACAGTATTTAACCCAAGAGCCATTCCAACAGCAGCTTAGCTCCTGGCAGGGTCACCCTTAAGCTCATTTATGCATGGTCACTCAACTCTCTCAACAGTTGTTTCTTGAAAAGACATGCTATGTCTCAACATGGCCCACATTAATAACTTGGTGACATCAAGTAGAAGATACATTATCAAAATGATTAAATAGAGTGATTAATTAATGTTTTCCACCTTGCAGATTCTTGCAAGGCTATAGTGTTTTCAGTGATGAATATGTAATACAGTATAAATCACATCCTCATTTAAAGAAGTGGCAATGAACAATGAACTATCCGCTGACGCTTGACATTTCCAGCAATATTATAAAATTCTATGCAATACACTTCTTGCAAAATATGAAAAAAAACAACCAGACCTGAAAGACAATAAGAGTTAAGAGCAAGAAAAAGGCCAGGTGACAACAGTACACTTTTTTCACTGAATTCACACAAGCTTTTAGCTCTGTGTAGAATAATTAGTTTTCTTGTAGTGACTCATGAAATCTGTTGGCCCATATAAACTGGTCTATATCCTTACACATTTCTCTGGTGGCATGCAAATTAGATTTAGTCTCAGTAATTACTGATCTGTTACTTACAATAAGCATATTTCTCTGTCACCACAACAGAAGGTGACTTCATGAGTTGAGTTCATAATCATTTTCCAATTCAAATGTAAAGTAGTAACGTATTCAGTGTTGTCTCCATTGAATACAAAAAACAAGCTTTTAGTCCACATTTCTCAACCCTCACCATTTTCATAATAATGGCACTCATCTCAAAGTTGCCATGCAATTTACTACCCAACAGCTCTCTAACTCCTCGTCAAGGCCAACATGTGGGTCTGCATCAGCAAAGCCACAGTGCGACTACATTGCTCAGAAAAATTACATCAAAATCTCAACAAAGATCATAGATCAGCTACTCAAAGTCACCATGGAAAATCAAACCCCTTATTTACACAACCCCCTACAAACTGAGGAAACTAGAATGAAATACACTAGATGGGGAATGCAATCCAGATGCCTGAGGAATGACTATTCATTGGGCACTCTATGGCCGATTAAAATACCAGATGGCTAGACATCACTGAAAGCTCTTGAAAATAGGTAACATCTTCAGCATCTTTGTTTTCCTACTGATCAGCCACGCTCTGGTGTTTTATATGTTTTTTTTTCTAAAGTGGCCACATTTAAACTGGATCCATGAACGCATACAAGCTTACTGCCTGGTATTCATCTCCAGAGCCAATCCTCACATGCTTCATCTGTGGCATGAGCCTCTAGGACAATCACCATGGCCACATGCATGCATGCACAATTGCTTAGGAGCCTGAACCAGAATCCCAACTCAGTTATTTGAGGTCATGTAACATTATTTTGTTTTTTTGAGGGACTACCATAAGCAAACAAGTCTGCACGATTCAGTGTGCATATATGTGTGTATGTGTGTTTGAAACTGCAAGGACAGGAAAATGTAATCAAAATTAATTTTCAGTTGAAGAGATGGTATTTGATGCTGCTGTAGTGCATGTCACTGGAGTGGAAAAATGTCAGTGATTACATCAACATGTACTGATGTTGGTGAGAGGAACGGGGCTTTGAGGACACCATTTTTGATGGAACAGTGTACCCGCAAGCTTTGCAAAACACGATTTACTGGACAGATGACAGAGTGAAAAGGAGAGACGAAGAGGCGGGGAGAGATACCGACAAGACTGTTGTGTTTTGTTAACCTGCGTTTGCATATTTTCCACACATGCACATACACTTGTGTGTCCACATAGAGTGTACAGTCAGTGGCCTTGTAACGAGGTGATCTCATCACATATGACCCTTGGGGAACAGTGTGTTCTCAACAGTAAAAGTGCTTTTTGTATGAACAATGTGTCCTTCACAGCAGAAATCCTTTCTTTATGGTTATACGGACATGTTCCACTGGTGTCTCATTCCTCTCTGAGAATAAACCATCTGCAATGTTGTTGGTTGGAACACATTCCCTTTTTCACTCTGACAGAAGTGGTGCCATATACATATTAAATGTGTTAAATGGTATCTCCTGCCTTTGCTTTGTGTGAATCCTTGCCAAAATGTGCTTGAACAAGGCACCTGCCCACAGCTGTTCAAGAATAACTACTTCACTGGCCTTGTAAAATGCACCATCAGTAGTGGAAACAAGCTCTACTTCCAACATTACACACATGACTCAGAAGAGACAGCACTATCAGTGTAGTGGTGTGCAGCCTTACAGTTTCAATGCCTGTCTTTAAAGTCTATCCTTTGTAGGGTTAAAATATTTCTGCGCATAAAACTTAACAATGCATATTGATGTCGCTCTTAACGTAAAAGCAAGATACTGCCAGATTTATGTCTTTTGTATTTGGTTTGAAGAACAAACAGCCCAAAAGCTATGAAGAGACTGGACAATAATGAATTGAAATGTTAAATATGGATTAAAAGGAGATAGCACTCTATATTCTAACAACATGACTTACCTTTGAGGGGGGATTAAATAGGATTGAGCTTTAATGCACTTTCATGTATGTGAAGCTTTGTATGTGTGTGTGTGTGTGTATGTGTGTGTGTGTGTGTGTGTGTGTGTGTGTGTGTGTGTGTGTGTGTGTGTACATGAATGTATGCATCACCCTAATGTTTTGGGCAATCAGCCCCTCTCTGCGTCGCGACAGTAACAGATCAATGCTTCCAGCAGGCTTAGGTGGAATCAATGGCGTCTTGTCCTGTCTTCAATAAGCATTACTTTAATGAGAGCAGCAAACTTCTGCATCCACCCTGGGAGACATCTAATTAAATATCCCAATCTTTAAAATGACTTTACTGGCAAACCAGAAAAAGAGGCTGTTTGGAAAGTGTCTCACCAAAAATGAGGATTCATTGAAGCAATGATGTGTAAAATATTTATGGATGAGAAAGCAAAGACCGTGACCCAAACAACAAAGCAGAAAATGGCTGTTTTTTTAATATGACCTATTATATTCCAATTTGTTTAATATCAGAGTACTCTTACATTGAGTGACAGGTTTTTTCAATTTCAATTTCATGTCTACATGTGGAGAATTTTAAAGCATGTTGATGCTTGTTGTTGTATTTTGTTAGTCGGCTTAGTGTTGCAGAATTGTTTTCTCACATCAGAAATTCAATGAAATACATATGTATACCGTGTATAGAATAAGCGTCTGTTTGTGCTTGTGTTTGACCTTACCTTAGTAACAGCAGGGTATCCAGCAGCCACCTCACCGGAGCAGTAGGGCTTCTCCTCATGGGACACCTCGACAGTGGAGGCCCACTGGTCCAAGAAACCGCTTGGGGTGTAGAGGCCGCAGTCTCTCACACCCGTCTCTCGTTCAAAGTCCTCACACACGCCATCACCATCATAATAGTAACACATGCTTGGCTCCTCTGTAGGTGAAAAGACAACAACAAGAAGTTGTCATTTCAAATAAATCAGTACCTATATTTGACCTGTATAGTACAAGTTGCTTTTTACGTAAAGTGATGATCGAGTACAGATTCTACATATCCCCCACCCAATTCTTTATTTGTATGAAACTATACAGGTGAGTTTTACACATTCCAACATTTACTACTCTCTCATCCTTTTTTATACAACATGCCCCCTAATCCTTTGGGATATAATTTCTAACCATATCTCTATTATTTTAGAAGGTGAAAAGGGGGAAGACCATACAGAAGGGAGGGAGGGGAGGTAAGGGATTAAAGGTGCATGGAAAAAGGAGGATAAATTCTTGAGCATGTGAGGCTCTGAAAACAGAGATGCGAGAGAGGAAGAAAGAAACAAGAAAGAAAGAATTAAAGGGGGAGAGTGATGACATGAGAGTGAGAGAGACAAACACAGAGAGAGGAAGGGGGTATAGGGGAGGAACCAGACAAAGTCAAGAGGTAAAGAAAGATACAGCAGTAATTTTTCCAGACATCCCACCCGGAGTTAAGGTCTGGAACTGGAAGCTTATGGGCTGGAGGAGAGGGGAGCAGAGCAGGGAGGTTGCCTGGGCCTCATTGCTCTCAGCTAAAGCAGTGTCAGCCGGTGGGGTTCCAGTTAGGGGGAAAGGCGGCATTCTGTGCCAAGTTGGCCGGGGCCTCCTCCTCGAAATTCCAGCCCTCCCCAGCACAGCCAAAAACTAAAGTCAGTTCTGTGCTCTGGCAATGGTGAAACGAGGGGCTACTGAGGGGGCATACAGAATACGCTCCCGCCACTCACTCAGCAGGAACAGAGGCAAAGAAGAAGGGAAAGAGACAAGAGGAAGCTCAAACAGTGGCTCATGAAAGCTGCAGGATTTGTACTGTAGGTAGAGTGTGAGCTAAAGAGAGGAGGAAAAGGATGGAAAAGGAGAAAGAGCATTGCTTCTTGATTTTGGACAGGGATAGAATAAACAGATAACGGAAAAAGTGGAAAGGTGATTGAGTGCAAGAGCAAAAAGAAAAGAGCCCTACAGTTAGAGGAAGAAATAGAGAAAAGAAAAGTACAGAGGCTGACAAAACAAACATTTTGACAAAACATCTTCCGCAAGCTACATTTAACAACATGTCGGGCAAAAACTGATCTTCCAAAAATATCACTTTTGTGATAGCAGGAATATAACTAAAGAAAATGAGATTGCATTTCCTTGTTTTATCTGCACCTGTGTTTATTGTGGCTTAGAGCCCTATATAGAGAAATAGCCACTGGGATTGTAATGCCAGGTGGGGTCGTGTGAAAACAACTTGTCCATTTCATCAATTGCAGTTATAATTCGTCTCGATCGTGTGAATAGTCTATTAAAGCTCATCCAGACTGTAGCACCCTGGCCCTGTTGTATACTTAGTGTCAATTCTCCATCCAACTCTCCCTTTCAATTACCAACACACTGACAAGCAGGCACTCTCTCACACATACAGACAGATGGACAGAAGGTCCTGTCATTATAGTGTCCGATTTCTGTGCAAAACTACAACTATGTCAGACGGTGTGGGACACACACAAACACACACACACACACACACACTTGCACACATCCCTGAGCACTGCAGTTGGTGGAAAAACAGCACAGCCAATGCAGTCATCCAGCAATCTGACAGGGATTAAGTGGCCACTTCACAGAGGCTCACACATGTGTGTGCATGCATGCATGTACTCTACATGCACACACACACACACACACACACACGCACACACTATCACAACAGGGGGGCAAAATGACTGTCAGGAGAACTGGACAGGAATTCATCAATCTATTTATAAAACAAAACAACACAGGAGATGCCAATCACTAAACTATGTAAAATAAAATGACTCACCCTTTTAAAACAAAATTATTTCCAGATTTGTTTTTTTCATTTTTCTTTTTTTTTTCTTTTTATTTTACAGGAGGTCAAAGTGATTATGATATCTAATGGCATTTTTATTCTTGAGAAAGCATGAAGTATTTTGGTAAAAGATTGTATTACAGCCACATCCTTCTAGTGGCAATAGAGCAGATCTTCTTGAGAAATCAGGGATTAAATACCTTGATCAAAGGTGCATTGAAGGTAAATGTATGTATGTAAATGTAACATACATTGCAGGTATTTATCTCAATACCAATTCAGAAAATTAAACCAGTGAATGCATTTATTCCTTTTTGAACATTAAGATTACCTTGGTCCATACAACTTACCAATGCAGTTGAAGAAGGGCTCTTTCTTGCACTGACTGGAGCAGCCGTCCCCATTCATAGAGTTCATATCATCACATTCCTCTCCTTTGAAACTAAAATAGAAGGAGGCATTTCTTAGAAATGTCTTAATACCAAATGAAACTGGTATTTATAACATCTGTAAGCATGTATTTTAAAAGATATAGTTGTATATACTGTGTATGTCAGTGTTTGTTACCTCTGTATTCGTCCATCCCCGCAGTAGGATGCCCCCAGTTCGTGCACCAGAGGTGGAGAGGGCTCACTCTCACTCCGGCTGGATATGGTTTGAACCTGATAGGTGTACACAACATGTGGTACCACATCCCTGCACAGAGAGTGGCAAATATCACAATGAGTCCATGTGCTGCAGGAAAATGTGAATCTTCGAAGAAATGTCAGATAAAGAATCACAAATAAAGAAGGGAGAAAAGGAGAAAAAGAGTAAATGATTGTACACTGAGAAAGAGATGTGGACCAGGCCTGTAGGGAAACGGTTAGCACTAGGACCACTGCTCTGTTTGCGAGTGTGTGTTGTAGCATTTTTTTAGTATCTAAGGTATCACAAGCCAACACAAATAAGAACATCTGTCTCAGCACACACTTCCGCACATCTACCAACAGCACGGGTCAACCACTGATATGGCTGAGTTTACCCGCTTTGGGTCCAGCTTTGATTTGTTTCCTTATCATAGTGATTCAAGGAACCATCATGATGAATACACAATGGACAGGAGAAATATTGTGGACTACTCACTTTGCCGGTGTAAGTCGCCATGATGGTTTCTTGAGTCATCATGATAAGGAAGTCTGAAAAAAAAAAGTCTGAAAGGAAAAAAAAAACATAAATGAGAAAACCAAAACCATAAACAAAAAAAAATCAGAGCTGTAAATGAGAAACCAAAACCATAAGCAAAGCAACAAAACTAAACTCAAGGAAAGAAAACTGTAAATGAGAAATAACAAGTGCAAGTGAGGGTGCTGTCATGACATTAATTGTCCCGGTTTTATGATGTCAAATAGTTACATTTCCTCTCTGATCAATTGTTTGCCTTTACATGTTTTTTGTATTTCCCATTAGGTCAAATATGAATGGCCAGGCTTACTGGGTCTTGTAAACTACTGATCAAGTGATCAACAATCTTCTGATTCAACTGCTTAAAGCAAGTACTAGCCATAAATATGGAGCATGGAACAAGTAGCCTATACTTTTTGTTTAGCTCCTACACAGTTTGTGTCATGTTAACAAGCTTGTTAACGGGAAATTGAACTAATGAAGGTTGAGAAAAACATGTAAAGGCAACCAAAGAATCAATATGTATTTATTTAATTTATCTGTTTAGACTGTTATAAATGATAAAAAAACAGGATAACTGATTTCACATCAGCACTCTCATTTGCAGTTGTATTGTTTACAGTTTTCTTTCCATTTTGACTTTTTTTCCTTTTGCTTATAGTTTTGGTTCATCATTTATAGTTGTGATTTGTCACTTATGGTCATGGTTTCTCGTTTATGATTTTCATTTTTTGGCTTTCAGAGTTTTTGGCCCTAAATTGTGTCTGTGTGCGTGCATCCGTGTGTGTGTGTGTGTGTGCGCGCGCGCGTGTGTGTGTAGATAAAACACAATTTCTTTACAGTCTAATTTCTTTTTTTATTTGAACGTGTACTCATTCTATTGAATAACGCTAAACAGAGATTTATATTATTATAATTATATATAATACATCATTCTATATATTTGTTTATTCTACTTTTATAATTGCTTTGACTGTTCTCTAAAGCAGTTAGATTGTCCTGCACACAACAAGATTTCCATTTAACTTTCATGTATTGGTGTTGTTATTCCATTTTGTTTGAACATACAGCTGATCACTATGTCAGATTACAAAGAGGAATCCTGTTGGCCGCCTTATCTATTGTGGGCCAATTAATGACATTGATAAGAACATTGTGGTATTTGCTAAGCATAAGTAAGTCAGCACAATAAAGAAAATAAGTGGATGTACTATAAATCATGCTATATGATCTTTTTTATTCAATGCATAAGGGGATAGGAATATATAATAGTTTTGTATAATCATGACTAGTATTGGTTAAGTATATAGCAAAAATATATGCATGGTTGGGATACAACATCAGTAAATGCGGGTAAACAGGACCAGTATGTTAGCCATAGATCATTTCATGTGGACCACAAAGTACTGTAGACCTAATTTTGGATGCCCTTTGCAATGCTATAAATGCAATGACAAGCATGCGAGCATAGTGTACTGTTCATGTAAGTACCAGTGCATATGTGGATTCATACACAAAGCAACTCACAAGCATGCACGCACATACACATACATGCAGGCACATACACACAACACCTTTGTTATTCGTAACACACTGCCTGCCAACTACGGCCTTCAAACTTAAACAAGAGTACACGGGCATAAACCACTATTCCCACTGCTGCCATATAATCCCCAGTGTGAGTGCAATGCAGCACCAGCAGCAAACATTACTCTGGTACCACAAAGGTTTCATCCAAGGCCAAAGCTACAGTCAGCAATCAAATGAAGAAAGTCTTTGAGTGATGTGCAGGGAAGCCATAACCTTCGATGAGCCCTAAGTCAAACTGTTCAGTTGGAATTTTTCGCAAAGTAGTGAATATTATGCAGATATTCTCCATACCTATGTCCAAACATTATACACAGGACAGTAGGACGAAAGGTATACATGTTTGTGTGTGTACATGCTCTTGTGCTTTGCCTCAAGTGATTCATGTTAAAATGAACACAAACAAAATATTTTCAACAGGAAAGAATGTCTTCTTCTTGACATTTCCGACTATGTTTGGTGACTTTTGTTTCTCAATTTCTCTAGTGTTTGTTCATCACATTCCCAGCAGACAAAAGTAGACAAAGTTAAAGTTATCACTGCCGTCCCAAACATAAAAACCGATGGACCTTAAGATCACATAACAAAATGAATTTCCCCACAGCAAAAATTGTGCCTAGGATGAGATATTTATGTTGGCTTTATTATTATCAACACAGAATGTTTGACCTGACAGACTCTCTTCTATGCTACAGTATGTCCTGTTCTGCGATGTTGGCTCATGCCGGTGCAACCTTAGGCTATACTCAAACATGCCCCCTCTAATTGAATTAGTTTAGCCTCTGGAAAAGTCAAGCTGTAGGAGACTTTATCTTTGAGGAGAGCAAACACAGAGAATAGACAGAAAGAAGAGAGAAACAGATACTGCTTTGCAGCAAGGAAGCACTTGAGTTTCCTTTTTGAAGATAATGGGAAATTTGGGCTAACATAATCCAACACACTTTCACTTCTTTAAGCAGGGCCCACAACTTTCCCTTGTTAAGAGCCTTGGGCCTACATTGAGCAGCGTCCCAAAGTGTTTTCCCAAAAGTCCTTTCACTAAACGTCCTTTCCTTAACTTTCAGGGTCATTGCTTCAATTTAAAACACCAATAACTCTACCGGACAGCAGCATTGGAGCAACCCATACCATCCTCAATTGTTTCCCCAGACTGCACTAAGACCTCAGATGCCTTCTGTGTCATGCATCACTACCTGCTTTGACCACAAAGGCCGCTCCTTCACCCTGGAAAAGCTTCTGCAGGCCTTGAGTGTGGACTCCTCTGCCCTGTCACACACTAAAGCACTATAGCCTTTCTCTGTGGTCCCAGATAAAATGGTTGGTTCTTAAAGTATAGCATCTAATCAAATTAAACTGACCACAGTTTGCTAGTTTGCAAGGTAAACATACACCTTTCCTTGGCAAAGGACATCAGTTTCCCATCTAATTGCTCAAGTCACTATCAAAGGCCTCCATAGTCTTATGAGTAACATGATTACTAATTATACAGTTAGCACCTCACTCATTAAACTAGCCATTGCCCTCAAAGCTATGGCAAGAAGCTTCACGGGGAAGCAGGTGACTATTGTCAGTTTGGTAGTCTTTTTGCTGGTTTAAAAAGGTCATGCCATGGTCAAACAAAATATTTCTAAACAGAGTGTGTAGATAGAGAGAAGATGAATACAGATCCAAGGGCATATCTACTAATCCACTAGTGGTGGTCCTATATCCTGTGCTGAACTGAGACATAAAGTATGCCTCCAAGCAACATATGTTACCTGGGTATCATAATGCACCTTTGATTTTACAGGGTCAATACTGCTACTCCTCATAGAGTGATAACAACTGTTTAAATGTGGCTTTCAACCTGTTCCCAATTAGATGCTTTCTTGATTCCTCCTGACCTTGCTGGTATTAGCCATTCTGTGTTAAGAAGAATGAAACAGAAGACATGGTGCAGATCTATCACAGCTCTATGAATTATCCATTCATCCTGTATAGAACTTAGTGAGTAGAACATATAAGAACAACATTTAGAATGACAAGGGAGTTAATGTACAATAATTTGACACATGATGCAGAATTCATGAAACCATAGTTTCATCTGTAACTGATATGATATGTAACTGATCTGATATGCAACTCATACTACAAAGGACTTTACAGTCGCAGACAAGGTGTCACGTGATAAGATTTCATCATTGGTGCTTCTTTGTGCATCCAGACATTCTTTTTAAGACCCCTGTAGCTATAGAGGTTTTATCTTGGCTCACTCTCAAAGTCAGGCATAAGGCAATGCAATATGTCTTTCAAAGGTGTTTTTGTAGCACCAGGTGATTACGCATGGAAGCATGTGTGAACGTATGTGCTTGCTGCTGAGAGTAAGAAGAGTGTCAGTGTGTGTCTATGTTCATCTGTGTGTGTTCATGCCTTCACTGATGTGTGCACTAGGCTTATGTGTGAGCATGCATATGGATGTGTTTCCGTTCTGTAGCTGCTTGTTGTTCTTGGCTGAGAGATCCTAGATGAGAAAAGCAGATAAATTTAAGGAAGTTGAGAAGAAAATCTTAGATTGCGCCTGCAAGAACAATAAACAGGGCAATACTCCTTTTGTCAGTGTGGCAGCTGACACGCATTTGAGGTTTCATTGCTATTCATTTCACACCTATGGTATGTCAAACGATCTAATTCTCATTTTTATAGGTACTCTTAAAACAATAGGAGATCATTTTGGTGGCAAATAATGCACATATAGAAGGCCTCTGTGGTATTATTTTCAGCAGCATTTCCTTGATGTAGACAGATGGGTATACTAAAGATAGATAGATAGATAGATAGATAGATAGATAGATAGATAGATAGATAGATAGATAGATAGATAGATAGATAGATAGATAGATAGATAGATAGATAGATAGATAGATATTACGGTCTAGAAAGCTGAAGATTGTTGTTAATTAGACTGCTGATAAGTCTGCAAAGTATCTAAATTGTTGCTATTGTTGTTGCAATCCACTTATAATGATATAAAGTTTGTTGGAGTAAGTCTAAGTTTCTGCCTATATAATACTGTATATATACATCATTTGTGTGTTTCCTGTCCTGGAATACATAGTGCTGAAGAAATTCAGATGCACCAGACATCCAAGGACTCACTACAAGGACTACACTATTCACTCTGTCTGTAACTCATGAATACTGTATGGTTCATATTAGGGGGATTATGCAAGGCTCATTTCTTAAGTCCAACATCCTATAGAGAAAGGGGTTTTGGATGCTGCCGGGGGCGAGTCGGCATGATTCGAAAAGAGAAAAATTTAAGAAGTAAAATCAATGAGTGATGAGAGGGAATGAAAATTGATGGGGAACTAAAAAAAGAATGATGCCAGAACCTCCATAGTTTATTCAAAATATTGATTAATCTTTTTAAAATTACACTAAAAGTTAGTCTCCTGAAATCAAACATTATATCAAAAATCAAACAATGTATCAAAACTGATACAGTTTAAATTTGCATTGTCAATGAACCAAAATTGTCTCAGGGAATACATTACTATATCAAGTTTTTATCCAAGTGCAAACTGTATCTCCAAAACAAAGATTAGGTCTGCTCCATACTTAAGGCTGGGATATGCTCAAAAACAACTAGTTCCCGCTACATGTTGTCTGACCATGTTGAAAGGCAAAAATCTTTGTAGCTGTTCTGGATGGCCACACATTTTCAGACAGTCTCTCCTGGCATTCAAGTGTTGCCCTCTTTTGTAAGTACATGGAAAGTGCCTTAAAGAGTTGTGCAAAGAATGAAAACATAGAGCTTGATAGAGAAGTTCAAACCATGATTACTCTCTCACCACCGCACACCTGGTCAGTCACTGCATGATGGATGTTAATGTCTGATTCTTGATTTCTGAAAGATACTGCAATTGTTGGTTGCTTCTTTCTCTTTCTCTTGTACTTCTGTTGGAGTGTACTGGCGCCTTTACTGGTGCACACACAGGGTACCCACAATGATGACTGCTGGAGCATGAAACATGGACAAGAAAATCTTGTATTTTGTGATTAAGAGGAGACATGGGTAGGCTGAGTTCTCAAGCAGTAGCAGACGTGTCAGCAGAGGAGTCCAGGGGATGGATGGGGCATATAATGGGGAAGAGTTGTGTTGAACCAGGGTAGAGTCCGATTACAGAGGGGGTGTGGGGTATTAGTGATGCTGGGGGAGTTACACTCCCTCTCTTTTTCTCTGGGAGGTCTCTTCACATCAGTTCTGAGATAGACTTTGACTCAATGACAGCTCTGAACCCTGTGTCAGGGAGAGGATTAGCCTGGGCTGGGGTGCCTCAGAGGGATGGGGTCAAACTAACCAAATCTTCCTTCCATCTCTTCATACTTTCTTGACCCCCTAATGTTGTCCTCCATCACCTTATGCCACCCACCCCGAGCCTAGCAATGGTTTAAATGGCCCAACCTCCCACCCCTGCATCTCTTCTTCAGTTCACCCTTCTTACTCCCCATCATAATTTACCCTGTCGCCCTGACCTCCCAGCCCTTAGCAATGCCAAACAAACCACCACCCATGGATGGAGTCAAAGGAGCCAAGATGTCAACCGTTCCTCTTGCTCAGTTTGCCCCCGGCTCAGGTAAAGGCCAGTGGCCTGGCAGTAAGAGGTCAATCACCCCCCTCATCAAAACTTCCATCACTCTATCCAACCCAATGGAAACATGCTGGAAGAAGAAGCAGCTTACTGTGTGGTCAACAAAAGCATTTCAGCAGCTGGACCCAGGCGATCAAGCAGAGCGCTTTACATTGGATTTGTGGCATGCCAAAACATCTGGGGGAACTTTGCTCTTTACTCCTCCATGTCAAAGGCTATGTTTGTTGTGAAACAATCAATGTGATGTTTTTTAAAATTCCTGTCTTTACGTTTTGTTCCAATATGTTTTAGATAAATGTTTTACAAATAAAGATTACATATATGTTTTGTTGCTGTTATATTTGAAAGAATTAAAGACTTTGATGGCTGGAACACACATACTTGCTACAAAACGTCTCTGACCATCTAACAGAGACAAGATCCCATATGCTCTCACAACAGAAAATAGTCAGCCAGTGCCACTGACCACTACCACTGGAATGCAACCACAGCTAGTGAAATATACCACAGCTGTAAAACTACCTACAGTACATCAATAATCACTGAAGTGTGCCAAAACCCCCAAATAAATATATCCCTTTGCAGACAGCCTTCCACAGACACTGCCATTCAACCAGGAAGTTGTGTGAGGGCACTTTATGGAAAACAGGTATCATCACTCCATCGTGCATAACATGCATACTCATCCTTTCGCCTCTTATCAAGCGCTTTTCTTCTCATGTGAACCGCGCTGACAGCACAATAGTGAGATGGCATAACACGCAGCAGTGCCATGTATAGCACAATCTTTATCGAGTCAGCACATTCCATGAAAGCAAAGCACTAAACTCTCACCACAGTGTGCAGATAATACCTTCAACAAGCCATCTGTTTGCCCTTGCTTCATGGAACATGGGAAAAAACAAATGTGGGCAACGATTGACCTGTGACTTAGGAAACAAATGGTGAGCAGGAGATTTCAAACTGCAGAAGCAGCGGTGGCTTGCTAGTGCTCCTGTGGGTATTGAAAAGGATATCTGGTATTACAAGCACATATTTTCGTGAATAGTTTCCACGGATAAACAAACACCTTCTCACTGTCAGGTCTAAAAATCCCTAATTACATCACATCAAAGCAGGAACCAAAATGGTACCCACTAGCAACTCTCAACTTCTAAAATACTAAATACTTTGCATAAAAACAATTGTCTCAAACCAAATCATGTCCAAGATATTGTATGGTTTTCTTCCTCTGCCAGGAGGAATGTTTGTACTTTTTCAACCCCTGGTGATGTTGTTTAGTTATTTTTCTCAACTCCAGTATGTCAGAGATAACATACTGAGTTTTATTCATAGTGCTGACACAGTCAGTTTTGAGTGATGTAGACCTTTGTGCACTCACACAAAAATATTCACCTACCAGGTCACTCACCTGTCTATATATCGGCGGGAAGGTTCATTCAAAATCAGACCGTGTGGTGCATGGGTGAAGGGTGGCTGGCGCAACAGGCGGTAGCGGAGTGGTTGGCAATGCCTACAAAGTGTGCAGTCTGGTTTCGATGCCAACAGGGTGGCATCAATTTCTAGGTGTTGTTCCATAGTGAAAAACTGTACCCCATACACCTCTTCCTCTATGTCCAGCTTCAGAGTCAGTGGGGTGTCACAGAAGACATTACTGGGGCCCAGTGACCTGTTCTCTCCACTGACGGTCAGTAGCAAGATGTTGTGGATAGCAGGCAGTGCTGTCTCCTCAGGGCCTAAGAAGGTGACCCACACAGTCAGGGAGTCTGGTATAAGTGGGTAGGCGAACTCCAGCTGGAGCATGCAGCCCTGGAGGGGGCACTCAGACAAACCAACAACGCCTTGTTCGATCCCTGCATTGGGACTCCAGGTGAGCACACTTGGCTCACAAGCCTGTTCCACATCTGGAGGGCCTGTGGGATAAAATTACAAAAAGAGACACAGTGTCACACCCAACTCGTAAACAAAAAAGGGACAGAAACAACAACATCACATTACATATAAATCAGACACAGTAAGCAAAAGCCACTGGCCATTTACTACAAAAACATAATGAAGGATTGTTAAATTACATAAAGATGTGCAATTATTTTATGACACAGGTCCCTGAAATCGTTTAAGGATGCATGAAAGTGAACAGGTACGATAGTTCTTAAACAAAGCTCATTGCATTTTTATGAGTGTTGACAGATCAAGTATTTGCATCAGTGTTCTTTTTAGTGTATCTACTCTTCATGCAACATCAAGGTAGAGGTGAAACTGAGAGTTCATTGTGAGTCCATCTGCAGAGGAAAGGCAGAGCTGAGGTGTGTACCTTCTGAGAGAGGCCCTGTGCAGGGTTCTCACTTCAGCACAGTCATTACAACCTCTAACAGTCACACTCCAGCCATATTTGGAGTCCACACACAGCTAACTCGCATTATCCCAAGTGACGTACACTAACATTCATCAAGCACTTTTAGAAGCCAGCAAGCGGCAGACACTATGTTCTCCCTCGATTTCCTTTTGTGCATTTCCAAGCTGGCAACCAACGAAGCCATTTGCTAACCTCATTTCTGGGCACCATGCAAAATTCCAGTGTTTAATCAAGTGAGGACTGAATATGGTTTCCAAGCCACATTATCTCAACACATTTATTATTGTACTGTAAGTGTGTGTGTGGCCAGAGTGGAGGTGAATTAAAGGAAAAGAGAAAGAGAGACAGAGAAAGAAAAGGGGTGGGAGGGTGGTGGGGGGTTGAAGCTGGGAGAGAATGAACTAAGATACTCCAAGAGCTTGGTTTTGCTCTGCTCCCCCCTCATGTAGTCCTGGCTTTTTCAAAGAAAGGAGCTGTAGCCACTGAAAATATTTTGTAATGTCAGCTGTTATGATGGGCCCTACTCCTGCTCTGGCGCTGTTGCTAATGTGGTTGGAGATTTAAGAGGAGACAAAATAGGAGTGTCATCCACTTTGTAACCTAAGGCAATGTAAACTATATTTCAAACATGCAAAGATGCATTTATGAATACACTCTATGCAACCAAAGGGTTCAAAGTCCAAAATCAAGACCTCAATTATTTACATGTAATCATCTGCTTGACTTTAGACAGGGCAGCTACCTGCAACAGGTTATCAAAATTCACAATAAAGAAAGTATATTGTATAAATCATGTGAATGTCTCACAGCAGAACATGGGCCCCCAAAAATGGATATCAGCTGCTTACTGCTACATAAACATCCCAGCTCTGAAGTGTTTGACCTATAATTCCCTTAGAGCAGAGAGAGGGGGCCCCAAGGTGAGTGAACCATCCAGACATGAGCTTTGAATATGAGCCTTTCATTCGCTGTTGATTAGCTGATCCCATCTGGGTATTAGTCTGTCGACAAAAACACCTATCCTGGGATAAATTAGTGAAATACAGTAGGCATAACTACAGTGTAATTGCCCCTAGGTTCAACATAAGCCGTTGTGTCTATGTTGTCAAAGCTCTTCAGTATCGTATGAACATTAGATTTGGTGCAAAGGTGGAGGTCTAAATGGATGTGACTGAGATGGACAAGGTTACATCTCACTGGAATTTTGGGGATCAGTAATGGTATCCATCATGGTGACACACTCAATAGCAGCACACTGCTGCTTGCAGAGTACAATGATTACAACTGAATTATGGAAAATCTGGTGGCCTCAAATGTCCCCTGACTGTTATGCATTAAACAATAGAGATTGAGGAAATAAAAGGTTTCATTACAAATCAAGATTTATCTCATTTGACAACTCTTATGTTCTGATAATGACCTCAGAATGGTTGGTAATGGTTGTGTATTGTTCCAGAGAGCATCATGTGATTTGCCATTTCAGATGTGGCCGAAATTTACGCAGAAGCCAGGACTGTTCCTAGGGTTTGGGGCTATGGTAGAAGCTATGTATCTGTCAAATTGTTTTTATGTTTTTCTCCTTTCCAGTGGCCAAAAATGGATTGATTACAAATCAGCAAATGCAAACGAACCACCAAAGTGTTCCATTTTATAATCTCAAAGAGAAGTTTTTCCATGCAACAATAATCTAAACATAGCCTTAGTCTTCATCTATGAAGCCTTTTTTTCTTTTAAATGTTAGACATATTGGTTGGCAGTACTGGCATTCCTTAGTGGGGTTATGGCTGATATGGGCAAAGAAGCATGGGGGTTATTATGGAAAAGATTCATTTTTATTTTTTTTTTTTAGGATTTTTAGGTTTGACTTTCTGTAAAATTAACACTTCCAACACTAACTGAATTGGCAGTGCTGTAGACTGCTTGGGCCATTTTTCCAGATCTTTTTTTTTTTTTATTCAGCCCTCAATCGACAATCACCGATTTTTCAAATCATCTGATAATTGTGCAACCAGAGAATTGGGAGTTTCATAATCAGAAACTGTGGATTTAAATATAATCTTTTTAATGCACCAGGAAAGAACAAATACAGATACTGTGCTGCTTTGATGCTAGGATCAGTATATGATCAGTGTTTGATACAACTTTTGGAAATCAGCTTAAAAAAATGACTGGTTGGTGAAGTATAACTCCAGGATAGATGCTGGTGCCTGCCCACTATCCAGTCATAATCCTTCTGCTCTGGAGAATCATAGTGATCCACAAAAAGTCCAGAGAGCCGGATGAATAAACAGACAGGGATATGTCCGGGCATGCACACTTTATGCTTTCTAAGAAGTGTCTGGCTCTAGCTCTCACTATCGATGACTCACTGTCACACACTGTTACACACTTCCTCACTCAGAATGCAGACATAAACCCCCTCCAACCCTTTTGCCCTGACACAGACACAAATAGAGAGACACTTCACAGACACACTTTATGGAGGCAATAGACACTCTACGGCTTGGGAATCAATGTCACATCACATTGCATTCAGGGTATTTCAGAGGTTAATCTGTCATAGCTGTTGGCAGCTGGTGTTTGGGTTTTGTTTTTGTTTTTTTTACATATGGAGCAGATGGCACAGGTGCTACTTTTGGGTACACATCACTACAGATTTTTTGATAGTAAAAAAAACAAACTGATGAAGGAAACTGTTCTCTCAAGAAAAAACTGAGAGCATTAGTCATTTCAGTAAATGCCCAGAAATATTTACAATCAAGCGATAAAGGCCTCTAGCGGCCATAGGAATTATATTTCTTAACTGCCAAAGTAACAGAGGAACTACAGTGACAAAGTCTGTGGATATAGGAGGTTTGGGTGAATGGATGGATAAACAAAACATTGCACTTTAACATGTTAACATGGGAGGCCGAAGTTCATTTCCCCTTTCCTGTCAGCAGTCAACATTTGTTTCTCCTAACCATGATCATGGCCATTCCCTTACCGTAAACAAGTGGTTGTTATTGTAACCAAGACAACAGAGGTCCCCTTACCTTAAACTTTAACCCAAACCACAAATTGTCCTTAATCTTAACCAAGTACTTAGTACTTAATCATAATATTTTTCTAAGTTGTTTTTGTGCCTAAATCTTACCAAACTTTAACCATATTATAGCACAGTCAGATCATAAAATAAAACCGTTTATTTTTAAACTGTAATGCTGTCCTGCTGATAGGGGCATTAGGTCAGAAAAGGCTATGTGCCATTCTGGAGGGCATAGACCAACTGCATATTTTGTCATTTAATTTGAAGGACGTATTAGTTGAAAGGAGCCAAAGAAAATTGAATAGGAAGGTCAGGACCAGAAGTGAAACTATAGGAAACAAATTTAGAAGAAACTTCCTTAAATATAGCTAGTTATTTTTATTTAATAACTTGTTTACCAGAAGAAACTAATGATTAAAGGGGACCTATTATGCTAATTTCCCGCTCTACATTTTTATTTAGGGGCCCTTCATGCAGCCCCTCAGTTCAACCTCTGTCTCTAACAGGCAGTCTTAGTTCCTGTTTAAAGCCCCCATCCTCATGAGTCCACTCTGTTCTGATTGGCCAGTTTTCCAGAAGCCTGTCTAGGGGCAGCCATATCAGAGTTGTGTTAAGTTACAGCTAACATTTCCTGTTTTACAGCTTCATATTAAAAGCTTTTATGTATATATATATATATATATATATATATATATATATATATATATATATATATATATATATATATATATATATATATATATATTATAACAGTTGTTATTGTGAAGAATTTACAGGAATTTAAATGTGTTCCTCACTTAGCTGAGCTTCTTTAGCAGTACTAAAAAACAGTCAACACAACAAGGTATGGAGAAATTTGGAGCTATTTGTTCAGCAGCTTGATCAGCTAGAAATAATGCAGGGAGCAGAGAACTTGTGCGCTGTGCATGGAACAGATGACCATATAAAGAAATCTGTCACAAGTTGACGTCAGCCCAGGCTGAAAGTAGAAAAAATCGTCGGAAACTGAGCATTCAGAGCAGTCTGAAACCAGTGCTTTTTGCTCACAGGGATTATTTCTACATAATTTTATGTTATTATTTGACATTTTAGCCACATTTAATATGAACATCCAAGATTGTAACATTATATATATCACATGGTGTATAATGTTTGCCCCTGGAAATATATTATTTTTGAAGGGAGCTTTGTGTTTTTCTCACTGTACAATAAAGGGTTACTGTAAGGTACAGGTACAAATGTTATGATAAAATAAATATTCACTTATCTACATCAGATATTAATCTAAAACGAAGCCAGCGTGTTTAATCATAAAATGGGGAAATCTTTGATCATTCGTTCAGTATAGCTAATTACATAATATAGCAATGAACTACCATAAGTGTATAGCAACAAAGCACCATAAATGATAGAAAGTGGTGATATAGAAAGTGATTGTTTGCTCTGTTTCACTGAACTGTTATTCAAGTACAACTATCTTGTAGGTTATGAAAAAGTATTATGACATTAATTAGACAAATTAATTAGGTAAGAACAAATCTACTGAATCTGGGTAATTACTTCATCAAATAATGTCACAATTGTTAAAACCTGTGGATGAGCTTTGGCCTCTTTGCTGCAGTGAAAACATTGCTTGGTTGACCAGCATGCTAAAGAGTGACCGGAGAGGATGTGACATGAAACAACTGCATCACTGGAGAAAGTGTTCAAATATTTCACTTTAAATTTTGGTGTGTCACACATGTAACAAAGAAAAGGTATGTTTTTGTCATTTTGGTTAGCTGTCCTCATTTGGACTGTAGACCTGCATGCCACAGGTTGAGCCTTCTGTCCTTGAATAAATTCAGGGCAGCATATTAACCAACCAGGTTTGACACTATGCTTCTCTTAAGGAGGCTTCTAATAATATCGTGGACCTTTATGGGTTACACAAAAATAAACATAGAGACACATATGCTTGTTGTGAAGACTTAAAGTAAAGCCATACAAAAAAAACTTTTTACGCACTATATTGTAAATACATATGAAAAACAGACATATACTACTACTTGACCAAACATCTCCAGCTGCACTTATGAAACAACAGGGATGTGAATACACATACAGCTATGCAGACACAGACGTACGCATATATGATTGCAAACATACACATCCTGGGCCTTCCACTTCCATTCATGCACACTTCTGTTTTCAATCAGCCCAGGATCCTCCCTTGTGAATGTCTCTAACCACATGCAATTCTCTTAACTATCATGGGTGGTTTCCACCCCACCCAACCTCTCTTACCCACTCCCTGAATCCATATCCATTTGTGTTTTTGCCTTTTTTTCATTCTTGATTTTTCCTCCAGCCATAATTCTCTGGGGTATACAAAGATTTATGAGAGGTTCTCTGGCTCTCTCTGACCACGCCAGTGTTTGCTTGTCAAGTAGTGTGAGGACACAGCCCACAAGTCCTTAGATAACAGGTGCCATGTGTATGCATGACTGCTTATGAATGTATGTAGACACACATGCAAAGTCACACAGGGTTGTTTAGCTTCCAATATAAGTCTGTTATGCCAATAGTGAATATGCAAATAGTTTAGTTAATAGTCAGTTGTTTAGTGTCACTGCATTAACAGAATGTCGATTGGAAGTAACTGCTGGACGCATATGCACCAACACAGCAGGAAACGGCAGCTGTGATATCCAGTGAGAAGCTGACCCAAGCAGAGTTAACAGGGAATGGGGAGCTGCCACAAACAGGGACCCCTTCCAAGAGGGAAAATAGAGTACAGTTTACACACACAGCATGTTAGACAAGCCCAGACTTGCCTCTGGTACACACACTAGCCAGTGTTAAGGCAAGGTTCAGTGACTTCAGAGAATCTATAGATCATCCACACATGTGCGCGCATGCGCGCGCAGACACAACCACACACACATACACAAGCAGACACGAACATGCACACATTCAGAAAAAAACACACAACTAGAGATAGAGACATAAATAGTGCATTCAATTAAATAGTCTAATATGATTAACATAATCATTAATATTATTGGTGTGGTGTTGTTGTCTTTAAATAGTAAATAGATAAAGTGTACGTGATGTTCTTGAGCAAACTAGGGATTTCCTCTATCAATGAATCTGATGCTCCATGAAGTAGCTGACAGATTCAGTTGATATATTATATGGAGGAAGATAGTTCCAGACTGTGAGCGCCAAAACGGTGATTTAAAGGTGTGATAATGGATTGGATAATAGACCTTGGTCAGACTAGCTACATGACCTTACAGTGAGGTTTCAGCATCTCATTAATGATGCTGAAGTTTGACTGTGCACAGCCATAGTCATTAAAATATATGCTACAGTTTACTGGTAGCCATGAATGATAGCATGAACTAGAGTAAATGCATTCACATATGAGATCACTGACTACATTTATTTAAGAGCCTGACCACTGATGTGCATACAAGATGCATCTAAAAACTGACAAGCTCTGATAAAAGACACCTGGCAAACCCACATGTTAAAAATGATGAAGACAATTACAAATGGCTATCATTCTATGATGGTCTCTGAGGACTTACAGCAAATTGGACAATTCTTTGAGAAATCCAAACTGTTATTTATGAGAAAACTATGGGCCTTGTTTCCAATTCCATTGTCCATTCATATGTTCAGACCCATTGTCCCAAAATCTGTAAATAAAATAGTTTTCAAAAGTCTTGTTTGCCATATGTGTTATACTTATCACTGTCATATCTATAAAATATATCCATTTGCCTAAATATAAGTTTACTCTGACTATATAAATGTATATAAAATTAAATCAATTAAAATATATTAACAAATATAATCATATTTTTAACAATTTTCCATTTCATCATCTCAAAGAGAATCATTAACCACATTAATGGAGGAGCTGTCTTCCTTTAGGGAGCTGTTTTCAGAGGTTTCAGCTAAGTAGCTAACTAAGTAGGCTACTAGTACCTTGCTTACTATAGCAGTGTGTAGCAGTTTTGCCATATTCTTTAACATTATTGGAGTTAGGAAGATTTATCTAAGATAAATGTGTCAAATTCATAAATTAATCCTAATTCTTGAAGCCTTAATCCAGCTAATAGTTGTAAAGATATTCCACTGAACCACAAATGTCAACTTCATGGTGGTGCTGAAAGAAAAGTCAGGATTACCAAATTCAGAAGATTCATCCTCTGGGTACCAGAAATGTGTGTGTAAAATGTCATAGCAATCAATCCAGAAGTTAGTGAGATATTTCAGGTTGGACCATCGTGATGGACCAACTGAACGACTGACATTGCCATCCAAAATTACAACAGCTTTTAGCCTGGCTTAAAATCTCCGCAATTGTTGTCAGCTGGTGCAAAATGCATTCCGGAATACTTGTCTATCCCAAGTCCACACAAGTCCGCTGATAAAACGGGCGGAGCGAGAATGGTTCCGGTCGTTTGAACTGTACTTGGCTAGATGTGGACTGAAAATTTGCAAGCCTTGCAACATTAAGGCTGTAAACAACATCCTTTGCAACTTGCTTTTAAAGCAACAGACTCACTCTGTAACACAGCTGGTACTTGCTCCATGTAAAGAAATATGTTGTTGTGAATAAGTAGAGTAAGTCTAGTCCGAATTTCTATTTTAAAAAATCCTATATTGAGGCCCATACAGCACAATACACATTGGTACATGTGCTAATCCTGAGATATTTTACTGAATACAACATTGCAAGGCATGATGTCTATTAAGTGTAATTGACTTTGATTGTTTTTTTAAGCTATTAATAAATGTTTATTATAAAGTGTATGTGTGTATTAACATGGGATCAAAGGTGCAGAAGATCACAAACACTATTACTGTTACTGATTTAACTACTATGTGCACATATAGCTGAACACAGTCACATGCATAATATCCAGGGAATGCTTGATGCTGCCGCTGCCAGAACTACAGTGATAAGAGGTGCACAGATGGGACAACAACAACTATTTTTATAGCTTTAATACCTCATCCCTAATGCCAATCCCTGTATAGTTGTTCTAATATGGATTCACTAGCAGAGCAAGAATAGAAAATCCTGCTAATTTCAGCATTTATTGCACTCAAATCCCCCTAAAGTGACTTTTTTTTTAATGTGGAATTACATCTAAGACATGATCTTTGACATTGGTTTTGGGCTTGAGCCCTCATGTGGGAATTGTGGTACCATACAGCACCATCCATTGGGAAGCGACCTCTTCGATCCTTCCATGTTGTCCCACGGCCCAAGTGTCATGAGTCCACTGATTCATTTGCATGTTTTGGGGATGAGTCAGTCACCAAAATGTTTGCATGCTGAAATATTGACTCATAAAGTCAAAAAAAGGCAAACCTCAAATCATGTTATCATACTTACTGTGGATATGGTTTAGCTTTTATTTTTAATTTACTTTTAGTAGAAACAGCTCATTGTATTCAATAAAACTGACTTATAACTGAGATTCAGCGTAGAGTGCAAGATAAGGAAGGACAAATATTCACATTTTTATTATTTTAAGCATCAGTACACTTGAGCCACTGCATGTCCCAAAGAACTGTCTGACTTGCAAACCACCTACCACTTTACAATGACAGCATCCAATGACATGAAACCAAACACCCAGTAGGTATATTATATGATATTGTACTGTACCTTCAGCCTCTCGTGGGGACCAGTGTCCAGAAGGGGCACATGGTCGTGGGGAAGAGGAGTTGGAGGCATACTGCAGCAGAACTCTCCCCTCAGTGCATTTATCACACATTGATCCCACTTCTCTAGGAAACCAACAGACAGGCACAGCAACCAACTTAGATACAGGTCATATACACATAATTTATACAGTAAAGATTCAGTAATGATGATGTATGATGTAAAATTATGTTCCAAAAAATCTAAATTAAACGTAGTTGTAAGAGGATGCTTCCAATTATTTTAGTCTGTGAACACATCATTGAATGTTAAATCACACTATCATTATATAAATTCACACAATAATCAATAATGTAATAAATCTCAATCAACTTTATTACCATACACACCCACATCTGTTTGGCAACCTAGCTAGCTCATTTCACCTGTCGTAAAAGTGTCCAGAAATCGGTGGAAACCATTCCAGGGTGATGGAATTATGATGCTGCTCAACCACTTGGGGGGCCATTGGCACTGGAGGAGGTTTGGAGGCAGGTTGCCAGGTCTGGTAGATGAGGTCCAGGTAGCAGTGCATCCTAGCCACCTGGTTCAGAGTGAAGGAGTCTGTACAGGCATCATCTGCAGGAAAAGTTGGTCAATGTGAGAGGTGGAGATGGAGTTTTCGATTGATATGTGATAGGGGACGGTAGCAGAAGGTCCAGATAACATGAATAAAGAGAAACCACTTGCTCTTATTTAACTGTATGGCTATTTTCTGTGTAACTATGACAACAAAAAACATATAACTTTTGCACAAAATGAGTGACATGAAAGGATGTGCCCCCCACTGTGTTTTCCCCATGAAATGTCCCTGCTAAATTCCACACCTAAATTCTCAGTATGCACACAGAGTCAACAAATTCCTCTATGGTGATCTCTGTGTGTCAGTTTTTGCATGTGGGAGGTATGGTATAACTGTGGCCAGGTAAGCAGCAAAACATACGTGGAGGCTCCATCTCACCTGCATAACTCATGTAGTTGTTAAACGGTGTGTGTGTGAAATGCCGACAACCACAGGTTTCATTGCCTGGTTCCGGATCATGGCAGCCTTTGTATTTGGGTGTGGGGTTGGTGTCCTCACACAGATCTCCAGTCTCCATTGAGGGCTCTGTCTCCAGGCATGCGTCATTACATGAATCAATCTCTGATATGCCTTTAAACACATGGTAAAGCCCAAGACTGTGACCAATCTCATGGACCATTGTGTCAGTGTGACCAAATGTACCATAGAAGGAAGGGTTCAGCACAATTCCACCTGAGAAAATACAGATGAAGAATAGACACATAAACAAGTACATGAGTAAGTTATTGTGGAACTAGGGTAAGACAATGCATTATTCATGGGCCACCTCAGCTTCATTATCACCTTCTTCCCTGGTAGAGCAGTGATGAAGACAGAAACTGCTTGGGGCTTGAACTGTAATTACTCAAAATCAACAATCTGGGCTGCCAAAGAGGAGGGTGTGTGCATGTGAGTGCGCATGCATGCATGCATGTGTTTTTATTTGTCTTCTACCCAAATGTGTGAGGGCGTCTTTGTCCCAGGGCCAAGTGGCAACACCCGCCAGATCTTCATCAGAAGAATTGGCAAAGAAGACATTCAGGTGAGTCGAGCCATCCAAATGCAGAATCTCTTTGAGTTCTTTCACATCCAAATAGGCTCTGGAAAATAAAAAAGAGAGAAAAAGAGTATTTCACATTAAGTGAATAGCTTTACAATGAGAATAGTCTCTTCGCAGTGAATACAGATCGCACCAAGGCAAAGTTTTACAGACAACAACAGTGTCCCTTGCCAAAAAGAGATTATGGAGTGTGATCTCTGAGGAAAACAGCTCAGAATTAGGCCTCTGTTGAATTCAAATATTTTCTTAAAGTGTACTGGCAATTGCAATGGCCCTTAAACCAACAGAATAAAGGTTGGAGAAGAATGAATAACCTGGTGACGTCAAAACAGTTGGTGTTTTAAGCCAATATGCCCAACTAAATAAAGGTTTTTAATGTAACTTCCTTCTTTGCTCTGCCTACAAACCACCTTGTAGTTTGAAAGTCCTATAACAATCGATGTTTTTGTCACTTTCTAGTACACAGGATAGATTTTTTTGGTTATTTTATGACGAGAAGCCCTGGTCACAAAATTATTTATTAATAATAACTTATTAATGGGTGTGAATGGGGCTAATAAAAATGTTGACCAGTTGAGTAATTTGTTCTCATTCCATTAAGTTTAATTGCAGTCCCTGCTCACTTACACTTGTGTAATGGAAAAAAGATTACAGACCATGTTGTTGATGTTGTTGTCTAAGCAGTACAAGAAGCAAATAAACAGTACAATACCCCAAATATGCAGCTATGGGTATATAGTTCTCTTCGAGTTGAATTCTCACTTGCAGAGACACTAAATGCCAAGCCACAGTGTTTTTGTGCGCATAATGATGTTGGATGTTTTATGTTGGAAGACAGTGATTCATCCCATAACCAGTATAATAAAACATTTTTCCCCATTATTTTGTAACAGTAAGAGATGTCATGGCAAGCCATATAAATACCAAACAGGTGTTAGGAAGAATAAATCTACTTTACCAGCGGGACTAAAAATAATCTGGGATTTTTGGACGTCATAATATTGTGACGTAAATGTTTTCTCATGGTCTTACAGACTGCACTGAAATAAAATTGCACTTATTTTGTTTTATTTGAATTCACTCCCTAGTGAAATAAACAGTAAATGACTATTTAGCTATTGGATATTAAAATCTTATCTCTAGCTCCAAATATACTGCATAATGTATTGTACTCTATTAGCATAACCAAGAAATAGAGCTTTGTGGTTGCACCTTGCACAAAATGTGTTGTCAACATCTCAGATCAGCCTGACTCATTCAAACCTGCTTGAAACTTCAATTAATCACTTGAGTATTTAACTATTCTTCTCCTTCCCTATCAATGACATAATGTTTTATCTCAGGCCCTGGGAATACTAACAGCAGCACTAATGACTGCAATCATTGAACACAATGAGGTATCTCCAGCAGTGAAACTGTCATTCATTTTATGAACACATCAAACACATTGTTCTCTATGAGCCTGGCTGGTGGTCCTGGCAAACAGCATCAACAAGCTCAGTCATCTCTTGGAAGAGTCCATAATCTGTTGCATATGCTCAAGTGTCAGTTTATTCTGTTCCTTTGGCTTTAAAAGGCTTTGGAAATAGATACGCAATGGATACAAAAATGGGAGTCTATCAGAAACAAAACATGGCCTTACTATCACAAATTAGATCCTCTTTGGATGTGTTGACCTAGTTTGCATGACCTACTTGCCCGCCTCATTTTTTTGTACTCATATTTTGTACGTTCTTGGATCATAAGATTAAGTGCAACAACAGTGAGGCTAAAACAACATACAGCACCTGACCCCATACAGCTCAAAGAGACAACCGTGAATTTAACCATCCTCTCTGGTTAAATGTGTAATAAACGGTAAAATAACACAATGTAATCTCTCACTGGAACAAATAAACCGCATGCTGCTGGCACTCTTTTGTAAATGGTAGCTGGTGTCTTTCATCTTGCCATCATACATGTTTAAGTCAGTAGCTAAATTTTGGAATAATGAATAAAGTCTTGTTTGACATGTACTGGCATAAAAATGGACGAGCATGAAAGAGAGTAGGTGAAGTAAAAGTAGGGTTTTCAGAACTGAACCTACATGGTGAAAAGCAGGGTGATGGAGAGACAAAAGAGGGTAAACATGCTGATATTTACAGTGTAGCATTGTAAACACGAGACATGTTTTGCCAAATAATAGAGATTGCTTAGTCATATCTGGGTTGCTAATGCTATGTTGCAGGGTCAATTTGCACTTGTACTGTATTATCACATTATTTGTTTACATGAACTCCACATCAATTTTGATATTTTATAGTACATTAGCAAAGAAAAATGCAACATTGTAACAGTTTTTGATCATTTCAGTCAACCATGGTCTCACTTACGTTGTACAAATCTTTAAACATACATACAATTTAATTTTGTACTACAAATGAATCATTTTCTAAAAGCAAATGTCATGCTTTGGTTTTTGTGTGCATGTCTGATTTAAAGAAGTCCACTTAAGTGAAGTCAAGCAAATATAATGATAAAAGAAAAATTTCAAAGACTGTGAAGTTTATTTATTCTTCCTCTCAACAACTGACTTGAAATAAAGTATATTCACACTATATTTTGCATTGTGGTAAAGTTACAAGGTGGTTCATAATCCCATTGGATTTACAGACTCTGTATTTGATTTGATTTCCTTTGAGTATAATTTAAGGAGATTGAGGTTATCACCAACAGTATAGCCTACACATTTTTCAAATTTCAACTGTGACTACTGTTATCTCTGACATGCAACACAATTTATGATGAATGGCAATGTGATAAAAATAATAATAATAAATAATAATAGGCTCAGAGTGGAGGGGATCAAATTTGACAGTCCATGATTTTATCTAGATTATATGGGGGAATTTGGGACCTAAGAGAAGTGCAACAGCTTGAGTGGTACCACTTTAGGTTCAGTGTTAAGCCTGTTTCTCTCTTTTGGCAAGTTTTTATTTAATGTAGAAAGGAAATTCCAATTGCTGCTGCTGTTATTTTTATTAGACCATTTATTCTCTTCGATCAAAAAACATAACATTGTATTTGGAGTCTAGACTCAGAAGTTGATTATTAGACATGCAGAATCTATTCCGTACTCAGCATTTTTAAAATGTATTTAATAAGCACTTAAAATATGGCCAGCTGCACCAATGTGCTCTTTTTGGTTAATAGTTCTATGTTTGGAAAGCAAGTGTCTGCATAAAATATTAAAATTTGAGTGTAAACCCAGGCTGTCTCATAGCGTATGTTCAATGTAGCCTGAAGGAAGCAATTTAAAAGTCAGTAACACTGGTGTTTGGCAGTGTTCTGGAAGAATTTACACCAGTGAGAAATTTTTCCCACCGCGACAAGCCTGCTAAGGTTACCACCAATGCACATTTCATATGCAGCTACACGAAATGTTTCATAATATCTCTACAACCTTCCCTGGACAAGTCTCTCTGCCTCAAATCACAAGTTGGATAAAGAGCTGCTTAGTGAAGATGCACTGTTCCCCTGAAACACACGTTTTGAATAAAGGGTTCAGTGTAGCAAATGTTTTTTTGCAAGCCTATGTGAGAGCAACTGGGGGCACTCACTGGGGCCAGGTTAAAGGAGAGAAAGGGAGAACAGTAGATATAAGGTCCCTCTTCCTAATAATTTCAGGAATTTCATTATTTCCTTAGAAAATAATTTGTCCAGAGGTTTTGGACATGCATGAGGGGGGAAAGGGTCAGAGGGGTTTGATGCTGAAATGATTGAATCAGCAATGAATAAGAGCAGCAATTCTACTGTAGGGTCAAAACCTAACTAATCTGAGTTCAATTATTTCAACGTCCTTGGCCCTGTTTCAAAAAAAACAATGTGCATCACATGCTGGATTGATGCACAAGCTTTCAGAGCAAAAACACAGTTTTAGAATGATCAGATTAGATAAATAAAAGGTCCTTTGTGTTTTTTTGTGTTTGTGTGCGTATGTGTGCGTGTGTGTGTGTGTGTGTGTGTCTGCGCGTGTGTATGTGTGTGTGTGTGTGTGTGTGTGTGTGTGTGAGAGAGAGAGAGAGAGAGAGATGTGCATATGCATGTTCTAGAGTTCACACTATTGTTTAATTAACACAAATGTGAAGGTTTGGTAGAGTCTTTGATGCACCGTGATGCATGTTTGTAGACAGAACATGAATAGTTTGGGCCTTTCAAACACTCTGTCTTTCTATCTGTCCATCCACATCTTACTTGAACCCTCTTGCCAATAACCCTTTACCCCGCTTTACCCCGCCCCTGGTGTTCTCTCTCACTCTCACACACCCCTCAACTATTTCCCCATCCCATAGCCCCTGCTCCCCTCTCTTGCTTCTCATCATACATTTTTTCGGCAGAGATGAGCCACTTGGGAAGGAGAAGATTTTCCATGCATTTAACCACACCACTTTTCAGACATGTCCTGGGAAAAAAACAAAAAAACTTGTAAAAAAGAAAGAGAAAGAGATAGAGAGAAATTAAGGGAGGGAGAGACAGAAAGGTAAGGTAAATGCAGAAAACTGAGCATCACTGCAGGGCATCTGTTGTAGGGAGATCCAGGGGTACGTGTGGCAGCTCAAACTGCTGTGTTAATGCTTTTATATCTGATACATATTAAATGGGGGATTATGACTTCATCCATTTACATCCATATATAATTCATATAAGCCCATAAATTTGCCTCGTATACATATGTCTGGGGCAGCATAGTGTGAAAGCAGGGGTGAGCTGGCATGGCAATGACAGTCTCACGGCCAAGAACACTTTTAAAATTGGAGGGGGCCCTCAGCGCCCCTGTCATCAAGTCGGTCAACACCACAGCCCTTAAACCCATCATTCATCTATGCCTTTATTACTATACTTGAACGCTCCTCTTTAACCTCCCAGCTTATTCTTCCTTTTTTTCCAAGCAAGACACATGCATAAGAATTGTTTCAATGCTCAGATTCCAGAGATCCTGCTGTGACTACTCGTTGCTGTGAGCAGTTTGAAAAAGTGAGATTTAAATGGACGATGGGACCATTCAAAAGCCCCAAAAATCTTCAAGTTCCTATGTGAAGTAGGAGCTCTTAATCAAGCACTGGGATGAATACTCCCAGTCCTGGCAGATATTTATGAACATCCTCTGAACCACAATTACCTAGCCATGGCATCCCTGTGTCATATTTTCAGTATACAATATCTTGCTGCATATTATCCCATAACAGCTAGCTATAACTCCCCTGCCTGCCTAGTGGCCCATGTATGGCACCTGCTTCATACTTCACCCTCCCTTCTCCCTTATGCAGAGGGTTTTCTATTAGCCACCGTGAGAGCACAGGTGAAACCTCAACAACAGGTGCTTTTATAAGTGTGCTATGGCTTTAAAGGGGAAGTGCAAAGTCCTGGTATTTATGCCCAAGCACTCCATTATGTTTTATGGGACGGGGCCTTAAGGTTTAGACGACCAACTGTAAAACACCCAAGTTAAGGGCCCTGGAGATTAGCTCCCCGCACTGAGCTAGAATACAGCAGGGAGAGGGAGTGAGGGAGAGAGAAAGGGTGGTCCATCCATTAACCTGCCACAGTGAGAGGTATTGACTCAGGAGGGTGAGAGAGACAGAGGCCAAGGGAAAACGGATGACCTATTAGCCTCTGACAAAGCCAAGCCAGAACTTTCCCAAAAACATATTGAGGCTGAAATGGTCCTAATATCCACCTTATAAAGTTTGTGTATCCATCTTGCTTTAGCTTGGGAGGTGCTTCAAAGAGCACTTGAATTTCAGATGCTTAAAGCCAGTTATTTCAAAACATTTCATGCACGCTGTTAAGTCTTAGCGACAGGTGCGTAGGATCAAAATCGCCCTCTATCCAGTTTCTCAGATACTACATTGATTGTTCATTTACAGTTTAACATGCACACCAGTGTCTCAAAAATATTATTCCTTGTGCCCTTTGTTTTCTGCCTTTCTACACACATCAGATAAATCCACATTGTATAAATTACAGCCGCAATTTCAGATGTCCCTAGCTCCAGACAAAGGAATGTTCAGCCTTAAAATAAATGCTGTCAGATAACATCAAATACCACCAAAACCATAAGAAGTGTCAAAACCAAGGTCTGTGAAAACAATGCAAAATATTTCCCTCAGCCAAATGTTGAGGGAGGGGGTGGAGGGTTATTATCAATGGTATTTTCAGAGGAGAGACTGTGTCAGGACCACAGAGCTGCCTGTGTCCTATGTTATCCAGATTTTTTGAAAACACTACACGTAAGTGGTAACAGGTGCAAATGCTGCAAAAATAAATGCAGGACCTCACAACCATTGTTCCCCTACATACACAGTACATTGTTCATCTAGAATTCCATAATCAAGGAGGAATGTCAAAATGTTTGTAGTGCAGCTCTCTGCAAGTCTCCCCAGACATACCATAATCAAAGCAAAATAAGCAACCACTTTGGGAGATTATATCTATTTCGTTAGAATGAGAACTCTCTTGTCCTCTCTCTGTCTCTTTCTCTATTCTTGCTGGTATCCTTCCTTTCACAAGCCCATCTTTCAAATGCCTGCAGGGAGATTTGAACATTGCAACAGCAAGCTTTTGCCAATTGTTGATGTCTAAATGAAGTAGTTTGCCCACCAGTTGATGAATGGGCTTCTAATGATGACTAAGCTGGAAGGGATGTGGTGGGAATTGAGAGATGGAAGCAACGGCAAACCCACCTGCTTTCCTCCTCTGATGTTGTTAATTAGATGTCATTATTTAGCTATTTAGCGGTCATTTTAAACAACAGGATAGTGCCAAATAGACAGCGCTTCCAGCTTAACTATGATTGAAAACAGCCTCCTTGATTCCTCGATTCATGCTATCAGAAAGACCCAAACAATCCCACACTCTAGGTCTACTAGTTTTTCTCCCTTCTGCTTGTCCCTACGTGACAGTGGTAAAAAATACTGACAAACATCTGAATTTCGGTCATTTTTGTCTCTTTTTCCGGCATAACCATAAACACCCCCTGCATTGTCCACAAAAATGTCTCAGTCTACTGTGTTGAGTTTCAGTGTACCAAGAAACAAACAATCCTACAATTGGAGGTCTGGCACAAACCTTATTACAGCGAATTCCAGAGATTTATTCTCCTTGCCAGCTTTTACTCATCATCTACAAGCCACAATGACATTACCTCAAAAACAAAAATTTGTATGCATTTATGAAAGCCTCTGTATTCTTCTTAAGTAGCCACATAAAACCACATAATCTCTTGCTTCATGTACAGCACACCTGGGAAAGTCTGTAATATTGGTTTTCACATGTAAACATTCTTCACTGTTTTTCGTGGAAAATTCTTTTAGGCACCCACGTTAAGGGACCTATACCTGCCTCTTCAGGAAACATGTCTGTCAGCGGTTTCCTGGAGAGAGTGGTATGTCTTTGAAATGATTTCCATTGCTACAAGCAAAAACCATACCGGACTCCCTTTTCTGACCTCTATTTGCTCTAACACTGTGTTTACAATGTCACTCTTTCCAAACCAACTCCCTTCTCCAATCAAGCCAGCTTAATTAGGACCACTGGGTATAGGAGACAGAGTAGAAAGAGGTGGAGAGAGTTGTTGAAAAATGGATACAAAAATGAGCGGTCTGGCCTGTGCATTTGCTACCAGGAAACTCATCCTGTTGCGTTTGTTTTGCCCTGCTTAAGTGTGGAACACTGATTGAACCAGGCCAAGGCTAGATTGGACTAGCTGCCCCCTGAGGATTTCCCAGGCCACACAGGCTGGGAGTTGAGTTACACTCAGCCTCAGCCCAAATGGTCAGGAAACAGTAGGACTAGGCATCAAAATCTCTCTTCAGGGACACATGTATGGAAAGATTTGTTGTTTGATTTATTCTAGGCATGTGAGGCGATGATGTGGAATTGGTTTACCAAAATTATTCAATCATGTCAAAAAATTTATCAAATTAAGCAAGGAATGTTGTGGTTAGTTAAAGCTTTATGGCAAATTAAACTAACAAAGAGAATTACTAGTGCTGAAGAAATGCAATATCTGAAGAAAGTGATTGTGAAAGTGGCTTACTTGTGTGGAGAAGAGCGATTGAAGCAAGTCTTGGTCACATCCGTCACATTGGGGTTACAACAGTCACCAAGGTCATAGAAGAAGTTTTCCCAGTTACATTCGGGATCACATATACCGTTACCCTGCTTGTGCTCAGGGCAACGGTTCCGGTGCCCGGACATGCAGTCACCAGCATCATACCCTGTCAGCGGATGATTGCATTCTGGGTCACATACATCATCGCCAACTTTGCTGATATCACAGTTAGCTAGAATCAGCCGGTTACGAAGGGAGGAATTGGTCACATTGTGAATGCTGAGCTCCCAGGTGATGTTGTAGGGGCTAAAGGCATCATTTAGCTGCTGATGCTGCAGGCTGATTTGGTGGTCTGATACAGTTGGCCTTGTGCGTGTGTCATCCCAAATATTTATCACCCTATATCGTACTTTCTTGGGCCGTCGGAAGCTCCAAAGCTGGTTGTAGTTTTTGATGACCTCAACATTGTCACAAATCGTTTGGCCACAAGTTGGAGGCTCCAGCGTTGTGTCCAATAATCCTTCAGCATTTCCAACTCCACCACCACCCAAAAAACCTAATCGTCCCACTATTCCCTGCTCAGGTTGAGGAAAACTACCATCTTTCACAGTCAGCCACTTCCGGCCTGGTTGCTCAAATGTTTCACGGATGACCAGCTGAGGTATATCATGGAGGTCCTCGTGGCCCTGCATATCCCTGATAATCTGCCTCTGCCCTCGGGCCTGCCTCCATAGACCCACCCTTTCCACTGCCCCCCTGTAATTATGATTCAGTGCATTCCCCCCAATCATCAGCACTTTGCACTTTTTGGTCAAATGACTGAAGACATCACCCGATTGCTCCCGACTGACACCCACTTGGGCACCATTGACGAAGAGCTTCATGTATACGCCATCATATGTGACTGCAACATGTGCCCATTGATTGGGTACGTAGCGAGCATTGGAGTGGATGGAGGTCACTTTGTGGGCACGATCAGTTTTAAGGGAGAAGAAGAAACGAGGGTCACGGTTCCCGTGTTCACTAACTGCCTGGATGCCAAGCAGCCAACCTCGGTCACTGGAGGCGTAGAAACATTTGTCGTAAAGGCCTGGAAAGAGAATGAAAAAAAAAGTCAATCAATATGTGCACGCCTTTATATCCAAGTGTGGATGTGGATATGAACAAGAAATAAATAATATTAACACCAAAAAGCATTGTTCATTGATCATTCACCCGTAAAAAAGCTAATTTATCCTGGAGAAAACAACAAGGCAGCTATGGGAGAAATGCATTGATAGATTGATAGGTTATGTCATATTGACACCCTCCATTTCCATTAAAAGCTTTACTTGCCATCTGCACAAGCCACACATATCTGACTCTATGCTAATGCAGTATTTGTTGGTCAATATGCAAGAAAGGTTTCAATGTATACATTTTACACACTGTATAGATCAATGTGGAATATTCTGAAGAGTTATTTCGAGAGGGAGACTGAAAATATAGAAGATATAGAAATATATAATATATATAGATCAAGGAACTAATGTATTAATATGATATATTTTTTGATATCTAAAGGCATGCTGTCCTGGAAATTGGGTTGAAGTGCATGTTTAACTAAGGGAGACCCCATGGAAATCTCTCTGTATAGGTTTTTCGTGAACACTGAATGCATTTAAAGTTGTTCGTGTAAATGTCCCTTGCCAGTGGGGTAGCCAGAAAAGGCTAGTTTTCTGCTAAAGCCTTGTTTTTGTAGAGGCACCAAAACACCTTTTTCCTGTTTCACTTGGACCATGTATGTCAGCTTCAGCATGGTAATGTGTTTTCACTTCTTAGGGGATCTCTGAATGCTAACTGTTTGCTTGTTTAGCGCTTGTTGAGGTACGTATGTGCAGGCACACAAGTTCAGGTCTATGCATATGCATGTGTGTTTGTTAATGCATATTTGTGACTATATTACATAGATCCATAAAGTCCGGTCATGGTGTGCAAAGATTCCAAAGCACCTTGACATGTCTCACAAGGTTCATCTCAGCATGAAATGTCTGTTCACAGGTGATCCTGGGGAGAGAGCTAGACTCCAGCCGTGTCACAGGAATACATCCTTCAAATTTGCTAATATCAGGCAGAGTAGCACTTCAAACTATGAGCATTCTGGCAATTACATCAATCCACAATGTGACACTCAATCTGTGACCTGCACACCCAGCCCATATAGGTGTGAAGTGTCCTTTGCAGTTGCTTTCTCTCTCTCTCTCTCTCTCTGTGCAACAAATTCCTGTAAATACCCTTCATATTCTTCTCTGCTACCCACAGTATGATCTGAAATTATAAGATGATTATAACAGTAACCATCACATCTTTGCCTCAATGTGCTTGTCCACTTCAGATGCCTTTGTCCCCCATCGATTAGGCTACCTGAGCCTGGAGTAAGTGGCTGGCTAATGGTGATTGCACTCCCATCTTGCAAACTTTGACCTGTTTCTAATTAGATGCACACTCCAGTATGCATTCATTAACTTGGTTTTTCAATGGACTAATGTTCAAAGAGTGAGGGCTGGGTTCAGCATTAAGGTCAGTCCTTTGGTGGATGACGTTTTCAGGCTTTCCACTACACTGGAAGGAAAAAGCCTTCCATCTGTCAGCTAGTGCACTCAAGGCTAAAAGGTGTGCTAAAATGCTCGCAGGGCTCCTAGTGTAAACAGCTGTCATAATTCTGCCATGCTCAATTAATCTAACACACTACACTTTTCCAGACCTTGCACTGTGACTGGTTGGGCTCACACAAACACACCTACACACACACACCACACACACATACTTATACAGACCTGCATATATATATATGTATATATATATATATATATATATATATATATATATATATATATATATATATATATATATATATATATATACGCACACACTCCCATGCGCACAGTCAAATTGAAACACGGAAGTACACATTTGTGTCCACTCAGAATGTACACATACACACACAGACACACACACTAAGGGATTTGCATGTGCACACGCTACGGTAGAGAGCTGTTCCTGTCAGGTTCAAAGGCAACCTTCCTCGCACTTGCCATTTGTCTTCTTCCAAGAAAAACACACTCAGGAAAAAAGAAAAAGTAAAAAAACACACATACACACACAAAGAAAAATGTCACAAGGACTTGATAAAAAGCAGGGAGGAAGGGAACAATGAAGACTCCGTTTACTTTTGAGCTGTTCTGGCTCTGAAAGGTCAAAGAAAGGCACTTTTCATAGTCATACCAAAGTGACCGCCGCAGCAATTTCCCTGAAAAAACAATGGAAAATTCCATTGATACTTAAAAAAACAAACTTAACAAACATAACAAGGATATTGATTATAAAAATGTCATCATGTCACTTAAAAACACTTGACTTTAAACATTTAACTTGGCTGTCAAGTTTGAATTAATTTAACTGTTAAATGCTGGTTTTAATGAGTCATAAATGATCTAACAAAAGTTTCACTTAAAAAAATGTTTTTCCGTGCCAGATGACATAAATTAACACCACTTTTTCTGCACTGTAATTTACACTGTGACACTGACATCACAAAAACAACCTTCCCATTAAATATGAGGACACAAGTTGGGATTTTGTGGTGTTTAACAGCACTTTTCCAAACGTTTTATGTTAGCAAAATAAGGCACTCGGTGCATGAAGATAATAATGGTTCAGACTAATAAGACTATGAAGATGCTTCTGGTTGAGGTAATGATCGCTGAGGATAAGTGTTACACTCAGCCCTCAACCCCTCTTCAAACTCCAACCACTTGCCAGGTGATTAGTCATGTTCAAGATTATTCATCGTCCTCTTAGTATTCCAGTTACATCTGACTATAATGAAAAAGGGAGAGGCTCCAGTTTTTAAGTGTTCATGAAAAAAGGAACCCTCAACAAGGAAAAAATTTGTTTTTTACCTCTGTATCATCACACTAGATGACAGCACCGAGATATATCTGTTATCGCAGCAATTATCTGCCAACGTCTGCATATAATTGTCCCCAGCAGGTCATGGAAGAGAACCTCTGTTCCTCTTGTGATTTATTTTCCTCTTCCTTTGATGCGGGACAACCCAACAGGACCCGGATACAAGGCTAATAGGGCACAACAAAGTTTGCATAACATTTGGACACAGAACTTGATGTTCTGGTTGTGTGTGTGTGTGTGTGTGTGTGTGTGTGTGTGTGTGTGTGTGTGTGTTATAACGGTTGAAATGCTTTTAAACCTGGTATCACTTCTGACCACATTTAACTGTCACACTAGGGAAATGGCGGCACAAGACTCACTTTTTTTCTTGTTGTTCACTTAAAAGTGTACAAGACTAACCACCTTTGTATTTGATGATGGTTTAATCAGTCACCTGTGGAGTATAAAGTAACAGCTATTGATACTTGAACATCCTTCTTTTCACCCAAAAGTGGCAGAACAAGACACCATCCCAATCCGCTAAACTTCACCAAAGAATTCTTATAAGGAAAATCAGTTAACTCCACTTAACAATTTTGGTTCATTACACTATCAAACCAGAGTAAAAGCATATATAAATGCAACTTTAGCAGTCTGTAATTTGAAATTTCCCCTCCATAATTCATGATAAATTGATCATCTTAAGAGGTCAATTACATTCCTCTCATCCATTGTTCCTAAATGGAGTCAGAAGAATCTTGTGGGCACGAGAAAAACAACTCAAAAACAAAGACGAGAACACGTCACCAGGATTGGACAAGGATGCAGAAGTATACTGCGGGGCTTTGGGTATTTATTTATCAAGCAGAGACTGTGCTCATTGTATATGTGTCTGTTTGTTATCCTGTATGATTCCTTAACTTACCAAATACACAGAAAACAACAACATAAGAAAACATGTAACAGGTATGAAAATTCAACTTTGAAAGAAAGAAAGAAACACAAAATAATGAGTGAGAAAGAGAAACTGTGGTGGTCAAAACAACACAGTTTTTTTAAAAAAAAAACAGCTGCTGCAAACAACACTGTGTTGGGATCAAAACAAGGGGATGGAGCATTTTTAAAGGCGCTGGGATTTTTGAGGCCTGAATTGGATTTAAAAGATTAGGCTTTATTGAATTTGTCTGATCATCATATCTGCTCTCTTTAGGGCCCCTCTGGCGCAAGCTCGACGGGAGCACATCTTAAAAAATGAACACATAAGATTACACGTGAATAGTAATCTCTAGCAGGAAAAAGCCAGAATGAGATGGGGGTGGGGCACAACAACAACACCTGTATGTGTAAAGACCTGCATATACACATGCTCATGAACAAAAACACACATGCCAATACACAACAAATCCAATCAAGGTTATGATGATCATTTTCTGTTAAAATTGTGTCAGAAGGTGTTTATTCAACTCTGTCGTAACTGTGGATGTCATAGTTTTGTGTTGTTGTTGTACTGGATTGCATTAAACTGTGCAGATGTTCTTGTTATTGTGTCCATCCTCTGTAAATCTAAGAGTCACTCAGGTCACAACAGACCCTCTCACCCCCCTTCTCTCCCCCCAATTTGAGACTCTTACAAGGGATTGGCTTTGCAGAGCATGTCCCTGCCAACTGGCTAGCACTACCTAAAAGTGTGCTGCATCTCAATTTCCCCCCCCCCCCCCCCCCCCCCACACACACACACACACACATACACTTGAGTGATTATGTATATGTGGGTGGGTGGGTGCATGGTAAAGGGGGGAGGAGGGGTTGACAGAGCCAGACAGATAGAAAATAAAGGAATAAGTAAATTTGCTCATACGTTTAGTTAAGTCGCTGAACGTGCAGTCTGACATACAGGAGGCTGAGGAGGACTGAGTTCAATTCAGTTCAATTCAGTTCAAAGGCAGCCATCTGCACAATTACTGTAGCAGGCAATGTGTTGTGTATGCAACGCTCCCTATCGGCAAGGCACAGCTACAAAAAAATTGTCCCATACTGTATTGCACAAAAGCGCTATTGGTCAAAACAGATGATGCAGAACAGTTTTTAACACCTCTCTGGTGTGCCTTTACGCATGGCTGCAGACCTGGCAGCGCAAAAAAGGAGTGCGCACAGATGACATCTACAAAGTATCAAGCTTTCCTCTGACGACAGGGATCTATTCAAGTGTCTGTGTGTCCTCCTCTGCGCAGTCAGTTAAGAGAGATGCATCATCATTATCTGATCGCGCCCTTTAATTAGAAACTCGCCCAATAACCCATGATTTCGCTCTGCGTTATGGAGAGACTGTAACACCCAGCCGGTCACCATGACCACGAACGCGCACCGTCAGGCACTGCACAAGCACAAGCAAGACATTTTCGTGCAAGAGGGGGAAACCCTGGATCTCTCGGTGCTGTCTCGTAACTCCGGTAGCCAATCCAAGGGTGTCGATTTTGGGGGACACTCAAGATTGCGGCTTGAGCTGCGAGCTTTGAGCGCCTCCACATACAGCGAATCTGCCGCTTTGTGCCTGCCGTGACGTGCTCGCTCACAAAGTTTTGGCCATTACATCATAGTTTTAAAATAGCCAAGTCGGCTCGGAGAAATTACATTTTACGCACAGTGACATCAGCTGCCGGTCAAATGATGCAGTAGCCGATATATGCTGCCCGTACTCCTCACTTAGATTTTTATGATCTTAATTATTTAGTGGGAAAATGGCAAGAAAATATATTTGAATATTACAACCATATTGCAGCGATATCTCTGCGTAAGGTGGCAAACTTAAATGTGATCAAAATCTTTAGTGACCCTATGGTTGCACTACCTAAAATATCCGCTGTACTTTTCAGAGCATTACATCATTGTCTAGTCTGATAGATGAACTCATTTTCAACTCACTGAAACTGCATGTTGCTTTGTTTGATAGACTACATGACACTGGGATAGAATTCTGCACATTTTGCATGTTTTGCATTTTACTCACCAGTTTTTGGAGTTAGACTTATAAAAGGAGTTGGGTTGACAGTGTGGATTGAGGATGTGTAGACAATCCTACCTGCAATCACCGTGGGTGATCGTTGACCTCCCTCCGGTTTAATCCACATCTCCAGAGTGAAATTTCCTCTGGGTATCTCCACGCCAGGCTTCAGCCGTAGCTGATCTCCCCTGCCGGTAAAATAGACAGCTTTCCCCCGGTCTGGAGAGTTTATCTCCGCCTGTGAGGAGCGCCGACGCTGGCGAAGCACCCGTCGCTCCAAGCCGGGCAAAGACCGTTTGCCCCGGGGCAGACGTGTGGCACAAGCCCCTGGGAAGGTGGCTTTCGCCTCCCTAATGCGCACCAACTCCCTCTTGGATCTCCCCTTTCTCCGGACTGTCCCGCACTCTGATCCAAAACACAAGATGAGAATCACCAGGCAAGACACCCAGGGAGATGTCCAAAGTTTCATTTTTCGGGAGAGGAAATTGCAAAAAAAAATAAAAAATAAAAAAATAAAATAAAATAAGAAAGAAATAAAAATAAAAGAAACAACGGGATAACTAGGGGGAAAATGTATGTCCACAATGTTCTCCTCTTTGGAATCCTCTCGAGTTTTTCCTTCTCTCTTTTTACAGCGGTAGAATGTCAAACCGTAGAAACTGTCTAAATAAACCCATAAAGCTATGCTGTTTTCCCCTCTTTATAATGCTAAGCCACGACCCCCTCTCTTAAGCAAAACTACTCTGGAGACATTCAGGGGACACAGGAATATTTGATTCATGTATGTGTTCCACGGTGCCTTTTCAATGGGTCCCATTTAGCCAAAGGGATGACTAATAAGTAATCAATCAAGAGGGGGGTCCGGCCGATGCCCCCCTCATCCCCTTTGGACGGTAGGAGTTACTCGCAGAAATCCACAGTTGTCCGCCAAGCTCTTGTCACACCTTTTTGTTGTTTCCTTATCCTACCCGTAAAACAGCATAAGAAATTGCACATATTAAATTCCAAAGAAAAGTGACAACAAACCGACCTCTCATATTTATTACAGGAAACAAGAGGTGAATTGTGGTCAAAAATGGTATCCAAACTTCCCTTTGCCTATGTGCCTGCACAAAAGTTGAAATGCACTATAATATCTGGTAAGGCGAAAGAGAGAAAGAGGGACAGAGAGCTGCAGAAGTAAGCATCGCGGTCCTCATTGATTGCCTGGAGCAGATACACTTGGAGGAGTCGGAGCTCGTCGTCCGCTTTAGAGGCAGTTTCTCCCCTAAGTCTTTTTAAGAACAACTCATGTTTCAAATGTTCCGGGGCTGTGTTTTTTTCAAAGTGGGAAGTCACACAGGTAGGCAACTCTCACTGACGGTAATTCTCTCTGTGGCACATAGTGATAGGATGGTGTTTACGGAGTTTGGAAGGCGTATATGTATCCCTCTAGCGGTTACAATTTAAACAATCCAACACTTCCATCAAGTCCCTAACACAGGATCATAGCCATGCAATCTGAGGGCATTAAAGAAATATCCAAATCCGTCTTATTGTTAATTGAAACCTCTCCTGAAAGCTCTGCTTTAGAGTTTATATCATATTTAAAGTCACAGATTTTGGCACATTCCTCAACACTGACATGGAAGCTTAAATGGATGCTCCATAATGTAAATGTTTAAAATATTTACATTATGTAGAGACTGTGCCAAATATGATTTAGAGATCAAAGCTTGTATTTTGTAATGTTGAAAATGAACAATTAAGATTATCATTTGTAACCAAAAGAAATAAATAGGATGCAAAATTAAATAATCAAGGAAAATCATTTAAAAACATGGTTTACTCACTGACTTTTGGGAAAGTCCTCCATTTTAGGTTTTGGCAAAGCATGATTTATTCTAAAGAGGTAGACCAAACTATGCTGTCAAAGTCATATTTCCCATTAACATCGTTTCAAAATAAGTAAGCAGTAAATCAAAGTAATGGGAGAACAATAACAAAGTCACAGCAATTTTTGTTCTGTCTTTAATTAACTTTATTTAATGGATGACATGTCTGCTTTTGCTGAATTTAGCCACAAAATGGCAATTAGTGCACTTATGTAAGTATTCTCTAACTGTGAATGTTTATCCCAAATTTCTATTAGCAGCAGAATTTTTGTCAGCTGGATTTGAAAAAGGAAATTTAAGGGATTTTTAAGGTTCAGCTTGACTCACACATACTAAAGTTTACTGACCCGTCACTTTAGATGGATGTAAGTTTGAAAACCACACTCTCAACTAAGGTTTGTGAGTCTTTGACAATGGTGACAAACTTCTTTGTAAGTCTTAGCTGCTGAGTGAGATGAAAACAATCCTTTTGTTCAGTGTTACTGTTCCTCCAAGAACATTTTGACACAGAAGAGGGAGTGACTTTTTACCTTTAATGGCTTTCCATAGAGACAGTCAGCTGGAATGTCAATGTGTCCTCTCTGTTCTCCCATGGTTGTTTGTTGTAAATGTGTGTTTAGACAGCCAAAACTTGCCACCTACCATAAAGGGAAGAGGGAACAAACATTCAATATTTGCTTTCTTCTTCATATGGTGTTGCGACTTTGGGCCGCATATTTCCTTTTGTGCCTGGAGGCAGGGGGAAATTATAAATTGGAAGGTGTTATGACCTTGAAAGTTGCTGGGAGAAAAGTTTCACATGGACCACAAATTTAAAACTTATTAAAGGAGATAACCTTGAGTTTCCAAACCATCACACAACAGGTTGTTAACACATTCTCCTTTCAAATTTGGTGGAGTGGCAACACTTCCATCTCTCTGAAAGAGTTTTTGTTTGGGTGCTGGTTAGGGGAGCAACTAATGATTATTTTCATTATTGATTAATCTGTCAATTATTGTCCTGATTAATCAATTAGTCATTGGTCTACAAATGTCAGAAAATGGAGGGGAAGGGGACCAAAATGTCTTGTTTTGCCCTGAAAAACTCAAAAATATTCAGTTTACCATAACGAAAGATTAAAGAAGCCAGTAGATAATCTCATTTAAGAGATTGGAAACAGAGAATTTTGGTATTTTTCTTTAAAAAGACTCAAAGTGATGAATTGATTAATAAAATAGTTGCTGATTAATTTTCTGGTAGTCAACTAATCGTTGCAGCTCCAGTGCTGGTCGCTCCTGATTCCCATGATACTGCTTTCTTTGGATGTATACATTGTGCTAAAATGTCAAGCAATTATATCACCTAAAAAATGACATTATAGTGCATTAACATTATGACCATTAAATGTGCTCACATTGAAAACATTGAATTTTTTTTCAATTAGCCTATATTTTTTTGTTAGCAAAATACTGCTGGATCACAGAATTGAATGTAATGTATTGTGATGTACTGCAAGTCGAGTCTCATAAAACTGACTTGATATTGGGAGTTAACACTGAAGGGAAATGGAAATGCAAACCCACTGAGGTGCCAGAGTATCATGACAGAAGGTGAAAGACTTCTCCAATCCTGTAATTACATTCTTCACTTTTTTACCCAAGACTGTCACTCTCTCTCTCTCTCTCTGTCTCTCTGTAAAGGAACATGAGTGCTGAAGATAGAAAAGATGACCTAATGTCTTACAGTCAGCATCCTTTCAGGTTGGTACACTATGTACAGACTAGAGGGGGGAGAAGAAAAAAAACCTCTGAAACATGCCCACATAAAGGTCATCCACCATCCCTCTGTTATGCAAGGAGATTGAGTTGAATTGTTTTAGTTTAGTCTTGCACCCACCATCCAAAACCCCTCAGGGCATGGACCAATCAACATGCTCAAAGTTCAAACTGGGTGCCTCCCTGACTCCGCCATTTGCCAGTAAAACAGCGTCACAGTATCTCTCCTTTTCAAAAACAAGCTGATTCCCAGTTATTCCTGGATTCAATGGTGCAGGAAGACAACATCCCATCTTAACCCAATGACCTGTGATGTTTCGTGTCACGGAGCCCTGTGCAATTCTGCAAATCCCACTGCAAATCTGAGGCGGTTCATAAAGCAGAACCCACTACATGGCTTTCAGAAGGACAGCATGTTAAGATCAGTCAGGGGTCAAGAGTGAATAAAAACACCACTGGACAAACAAACTTTGACATTGCAAGCATGTGCTACTAATCATAAAGTAAGATATGTGAGACTATATTAAGTCTGTATAACAGCATGTTGATAATAAATATTCTCATAAAGTCTAGCTCCTCTTTGCTCCCATGGTGATCTGACCATTGCTGTCTCCCTATTACTTCTGTTTAGAGAAAAGTGGTTGCAGCATTGTACAATAATCCCACTACGTCATCCGAGCGACTGTAGAGCAGTGCGAGATAAATAGGAAAAAAACATTGTCCTTTAATCCATTAATGCACCAAGCTTAATCTGTCACTGTGGCTGTTCTAAAGTGCAAACCTAAATGCGTTTGCCTCTTTTTTTTTTTCTCTCTTTTTTTTTGTGGATGATCTGGAGAATAAAATGATATACCCTCGAGTGTCAACAATGATAACACATTAAAGAATAATGCAGAGAAGGTTTACAATAAATACGGGGAAATTATGTATGCTTGAGAGAAATAAAAGGGGAAGCTGTAGCAACAATAGGATTCCATAATAGAGCCCAGAACATTGTAAGGGTGGCTCTTTCTAAATATAATGCCGTTACAGAACACCCATTAAAGCCCTTAAGAGTATAATCCTGTGCTACCTACAAACTCATACAAGGTCGAACTTTGATTCAGTGATTCCATGTCACGCAGGTGGTCTCTGCTAAAAAAGAAACCACTTCCCAAAAAGAGTCGTGGTAACTGAGATGGAGGTGTTGTTTGTTTAAACAGAATATTGCAAAGATTACAGAAAATGTATACATTCGCATAAATCAGGTTTAATCTTTTCTAATGCTTATGACAGCTGTCATTTATATGCGCTTAGCATGGAAGGGCAGGCAGGCATACTATATATGAACGTTGAAAATAGAGACTGCTATTGTGTTTCAGTTTAATAATCAAAACATAAGCAGAGTGTCGGCAGAACGGTACGTGAATTCATAGCAGAAGGTGGTCAGATTACTGTCTGGTGTGGATGCAGAAAATCAATAAAATGTCATACTTTGTAAATGAAAACTGAAATGTCAACTATTCCATCTTACTCCATGTGGATTAGTGAAGGAATCTACTGTTTTATTGACATTAATTTATCACAGAAAATTGAATCAAGTCAGATAGTAGATCATTCTAGATCACAGTATACAGAGAGAAGTTCCTGGTTTTGTATCTGTAATTTAATCACCTCTCCTACGTGCATTTGTATCACCATGCTATGATATATCACATTCTAGCCAGTTTTTTTCCTATATGTCATCTCTATCCCCCCTCCTAATGCTCCAGTCTGCCCCTCTATCTTCCCTTATCCAAGTGCTACATCATTTATTAGTCATAGCCTCCAGCTGTGGAGCAACAGAAAGTAAGAGAAGGCAGGATGTGACTAAGTTACATTTCTGCCTCTAGCTTTTCTCATCGCAGAGAATTCTGTCTTTCTATACTCCTTGTCAGACTACACCTATCTGTTTATCTGCACCTTTTAGGCAGGTTTTTGCTATTAAATTACAACTCTTTCCAAGAGTGAAAGGCAGTTTCAGTCAAGTTTCTGGCTAATGCAATTCGGGATGAACAAAAACAATTAACAACACATTTTTAAGAAGCAAAGACATCACATTTTAACATATCAAACCTGCACACATTGGTTTTGGTAGTTTCAAGTTGCCATGAAATTATACATACTTGACTGTAAACCACAAACCTTCACACGCACCAGCTTATATATAAGGTATATATAACCTATATAATTTCATGCAAACTTCTCAGTCAGAAATAAGTCAGTCGAGTTTTCAACACAACAAAGACAAAGGAACATGGATACATTTGAAAATGCAGTTTATATGTTGAAAGTTTTATGTCCATTCTTGCATTTTTCGATTGTTGTCTAAAAGTTTGCTAATCTGCACTGTTTCTCTTTCTTCACACTATTTTAGTTAAGTGTTTGATTGAATGGTAGATTTTTTGAGAAAGTTGGCCACTGATGCACTTCGTTCGGCCTTAGCAGGATGAGGTTCAGTCCTGTTACAGCTGACTCTTTCTGTGATTGCTTATTTTGCATTCTAGCAGAGCTGATCAACCATCCAAACATCCTGCTTTTTCTGTTGTCAAACAACTGTGCTAGTAATAATAGACTGTGCTAGTGCGTAATAGAGTTGGAGGTGGCATGTCATGTTTGTAAAAGCTTGATTGCATCAGTGTTTTCAAAAAGCTTAATTTTCCCACCCAAAATACAATGCAAGTCTGGCATTTTCAACTGTATCTGCATTGGAGAATTTTTTTTTTTTTTTTAAATCTGTTTTTGGTAGTTGAAAATGAATGAGGGTGAAATGCCAAAACTCAGAAAAGCAAAGCTTTTGTTAAAAAAAGATGTAAACGTTCACCACTTCAGCATGGCTAGATTGATTAGTTAGTACAGTAATTTAGCACTGAATTGTCTTTCCATAGCAATATGTTAGCGTTCTTGGGACTCTTTGAGCAGATCAATTATTTTAAAAAGGTAGAAAGAATGACAAAACAGTTTAAAAGGAAGGCTGAGTAGTCCCAAAGTAAATAGCAGCTATTTCAGTTGAGTATTTCAGGAAATACATAACCACGCTAAACATCACATCATTGTCTACATATGTAAATTTACATAAGCAAATGTTCCTCATCATCTTCACATCCTGAATTTTGGCTGCTGTTGTGAGTTGTGTGGTAAACAATAACCCATTATGGGTCCCCAATGGCAACCAAGGCTTGCCCTTGGTTTAACTTTGCTGCTTGTGGGGAAGAATTATATGTGCAGGGGTGCAGAGTACGGCACAGTCAGCACACCACCGCTTGCCACCACTACTGCCCCTCCGTCTAGACGTTAGAGCACGTCCATATGGAGATGGTTAAAAAGCTCATTAGCTGGCCTACTTGAAATACAGTTGCAGTGACGCTTGTCCATAAAAACACAAAGTAGAGTGGTTTCTGCAGTGGTATTAACCAGGTTAAGGCATCAAGCCCCCAGGACTGACAACAATTTGGCGCAGGCCTTCAATTCACCAAATGATGGCTGAAACTGAACGCTTTCCAAGAAAGGAATAAGGAAAGAAATTATTTCTTGGAAGATTTCTGGAACTTTTTGCTTGAGGTAGCCTGATCCATCTGGGTGAGGAAGAGTGGAAAAATGTCTGGTAAGGTGAATGGGATATGGCCCATTGGAAGAAAAATGGCTTGGTCTTATTAAAAACATTTAGGGTTTGCTTGCTTTAGGGCAAGGGAAGATTTGAGGAAGAGAAAGCAAAGTCTAAATTCATGCAACAGCCATTCCCAGTTTGTCACTACTGAATTTTCAGCCTTACATTCACATGTTGAACTCATTGAACTAAAACTCAAACTCTTCTTCCTTCACTTGCAAAATGTACAATATACAAATATTGTGTAGAGTTGCATGTTGTAAAATACACTCATAAGAAAAAAAAGTTTATCTACAGTAAACTCTTTCGACATTTGGGGAGTTGTAGATTAAAGCTTATTATCTCCTTTCAACACCTACTATACAGTCAAGTTGAGGTCTACACAGGCCTGATTAGGGAACCTGATACCATGAGAAAATTGTACTTATTTGTGCAAAAAGGAAAGTCAGATATGCATGAAAAATTGCGGCCCTCAATGATTTAGCCACATGTCTTTTCTTTTTTTACATTAACGTAAGTAAAACCAAACCTGTCCCAATTTTAATAAAATAATTTAAGTTAATACACAGTAACTTATTGTAACTTTAAAGCTGCTATGAGCAATATTTTTACATTAACAAATTACTTAATGCATTGTCAGAGGTGTTGCTTGTAGAGCTGGACGCATAGAGGATTATCATCCGAATCAGTTCCTCTCAGCTCTAAAGAGCTTTAGCATCTTTTTACTCATTGTTTTAGTTTTATGACCCACAACTTTACTGTTTTGCTTTACTCTTACCACTCTCAACCTCGTTTTCCAGACACAGCAGGCAGCTGTTTTCAGCAACAACACTCTGTAAATCCACTCTACCCGATCTGCCGAGAAAAAAACAGCGGACACAGTTAGCAACTAGCTTGTGAACTTAGTGGAGCATTCAGCAGCTAAAGAGCCAAAGATTTCCCTCAGGAGTTGGTGGAGAGCAAATCAGAGCTAAAAGGAGAGTGAATGTTGTGTACATTCTTCAGGGAGACACAGATGGACTGAAAATTAACATTAATGTCAATCTTTGTCTGCTCAATGTGTAAAATGAGCCACAATATGCTACTGTAAGACGTTTGCCTTATCAACTTTATCATCTGATACCAATATTGTTTTTACAGTTGTTGCACTGCCCCCAAGTGGCCAAAAACACAATTGATATAGGTTTAACTAAATATATTTAACACATACAAGCACCAAGTACTTTATATTAGGAACATCTGTGCAATCTAGTATTCTCCTAATATTTTGCCCCTGTCATGCAGTGGAAAAATATTGGGAGCATGTTTCAATGTAATACACTTTAGTAAACCACCACCACCCACTACAAGCTCAATAATAATAATAATAATAAACATAAAGCAGAATTATAATCTTTCTGACAATGTCAACAAAAACTGAAAATGTATAAGCTTTGTAGAAGTAGAATTTAGGGAGAAGCTGTTGTATCGGAAAACTTTACAAAATGACTGTGCACACTTTAACACTGTCTGCATGAGGCTGTACAGAGGCTTTTAAGGGATGAATCAAATTTGACAGCAGTGACCACAGAGCAGCACAGTTACACTGTTAGGCACTAAGGACAGAAAACCACAAACGTTACAGACGAAAGATATACCATAGATACAACTGTACATCACCATTTTATTGGTTTCAAAGGGGAGGTAAATACTACTTAAGAGTTTGCCTCACCCACATAAAACACCTGCAAACATTATACACAGTGACCACTTTTAAATAAAGCAACAAAAAAAACATTATAATGATAATAATACTTCTAATTACAAGGACCACTTGATGAATATGTCTTTTGCAAGTCTAGCCACACCCGTGTTCTCTATCAGTCTTCAATTTTAAATAAGAAAAGAAAATAAGAATATCTGTATGTGCTACTGAACTGTAGATGCAAGAATGACTCAAACTAAATCAGTGGATTTCAAATGTTGGACAAACCCAACACAAAAGCCTGTCCACAAAGTCAACATTCTTTCAAGTATTCTTTGTGAGCACATCTCAAAGCTTCACACCTATTAAAGTTTTCCCTTTACTAATATAACCAAGACTTATTGCTCAATATCTTTGATGTTGTGTGTTTCATTGGCAGGGCATATTTACACTCATCCAAACAATAAAAGATAAACTATGTGCCAAATGTTCATAAAAGCATCAGATTCAGAGGGTGGCGCCAGCATCATGGCTCTGCGTTGTGCATGTGTATGACTGTGCATGCTTGCACAGCCGTGTTAATCTGTATGACTGCATTTCAATAGATTGGACATGGTTGATGGAAGTGTGTTTTTGCGTGTGAGCACAAATGGAAATACCCACAGTGTGCAGGTGGGAGCCTGTGTTTAGGTGCATACAGTGTATCTATAAACAAATGTACTTTGTGTTATAGTGAATGTGTTAATCAGAGCTCACTACACCTACACATGGAATGCAGTGTTTCTCTTTGTCTCAATCCCAACCTCCCTCTACTGATGATACAAACATCTCACAGTAGAAGTGTAGTCTTTTGCCATCTATAACCGAGGGAAAAATGGCTGGAATGTCTAAAATGTGGTCAGTAAACAATGTTAACAAAATGCAGTGGACTTTGTAAAGAACCTATATGGTCTTTGGGTGTGTCGTAAATAATCAAAGTGCTCTGTGGAGTACATAAACAACATTGTGGTTTTTTGTAGACACTCTGTGTTGCGTAAGATGTAATGTATATTTTACTCTGGCTGAGAGAGGAAACATAATGCGTTTAGTGTGATGGTGAAGTCAATAAGCAGAAAAACACATGCTGCAGCATAAGTAAACAATGCATAATGCTACATCGAGATGAGCAAACAATGGGCACGTGCTGATTTGCAGTCAACAATGCAATGCTGCACCTTAATGTGTCTGGGCCAAACAATGCAAAAGCCGATTATGCAAATTGGGGTTATTGAGGGCGCTGCAATGTAACAATGGCACCAAGTTGATTGAGCTGGGCTGTGTGTGTGTGTATGTTACCCATCCCCTTGGGTTTCTTTTTCCCCACAGATGCCCTTCCCAAAACCCCCTATTCCATGCTTTCCGTTCTGAGGCCTCATTATAGGAGCTGCTGTCAATTGGAAGGTCAAGGGTCATGGCAGAGGATCAGCTTGATCAATACCCCCTGGCCCGATCAATCGACTTGTCTTTTCGCTTCCACCAATAAGACACCAGCTTCCATAAAAACAAAGGAGTGAGAGGAAAAAGAATGCTGGGAAGAATTAGGAGGAGTAAAGGGAGAAAAGGGAGAATGTAAACAAGCCTGCCTCGCTGAACAGATCCCAGAAGCTTCTTTTTTTTTCTTAGTTTAGAATGACATTGTCAAGGACTAGGACATTGATGAGTGCAGTGCGTCATCATGATGCACCTGTAATGCCCTTGGGTCCCTCTGTGTTTGCTCCACATCTGAGACACCTTGTGAGAGATTTAGATCTCTGGCTGCATAGTGATCAGTATGTAATGGAAATAACACATGTATACACTGATCATCTTGGTCTTCTTTAGTGGTAGCAATAATTTTTAAAAAGGGGCAATATTTGTGGAAGTGCATACTCATCACAAACCATTACAGTGGAAAAAAACTCCAGCTTTCACAAAATAACTCAAATAATTAAGCTTTACGATTATAAAAGCATACTTCCATTTAATTATACATCACCTCATTTCATATATCCAAATTACAAGACACAAGCAGCCTCTCCTCATTTCCTTTTAGCAATTGCAGAGTTAAGAAAATTGAAATTATCCATTAGCTTTGATTATCAAACTTAATAAATGGGTCATTTTTCAGTATTCTCTCAAATTAAAATTGCCCAGTGTGTATTTTCAATTGAGTGTCTGCTTCTGTGCCAAGGAATTATTCCCCCTAAGGAATAATTCCAGCCACCAAGTAGTTACAAATCATGGAAATGAGATGATGGAATATAGAATAGAAAGGCACTCAATGCTAAATCATTAAAAATGTCCTTTCTTTACCTCAGCTCCAAAGCGACGCCTTGCATGACATTAGTTGGCTAAGAGCCAAGCATAAAGAGCAAGCTGGCCTGCACTGTTCTGTGGTAAAAGATAATTCTTTTAAAACTAAGGGCAATATCCTAACAACACAGTCATGACATGCAGCAGTAAAACAGATTTAAAACATTTGTAATACAATTTGAATGCTCTAAAATCAGGCGGTATACTTATACTTGCTTATACAATATACTTAAGCAATGATGCTTGAACTGCTTGGACTGCCAGAAGAGGGAAGTCCCTGCTAAACTAAGCTAAAAGTCGCCTGCCCTTAGGTTCATAAGCTACAGCTACAGTATGTATGTTTTTTAAATATTTTTAGTTAAAATAAATATATCTTGATGTAGTGAACATAGAGTTTTTAAGCAAGCCTCACTCTTCTAACCAATCAGAGGAGGCCAAGCTTCTAGCTTAGCATAAAAGGCTTATTTACAAGCAAAGAAGCTCTGATACCTGCAAACTAAGAGCTCTGTTACTTCAAGTTCTTAGGGAGAAATCAATTAATCGGAAGGGGATAGAGGGTGGAGTAGAGTGGTTTGCTTACGAGACTTATGCTAGCTCTAGCTTGATTTTCAGAACTTGCATATTCTAGCTGTAACAAAAAAAATGTTAAAGTATCGATCTTCTTATCTATCTCTCAGCAAAAAGGCAAAAAAGCATATCTTCTAAAATGTTGAACTATCCTATAAAAGACTTTTTTCACAGATCTGAGTGAGAAAAATTATACTTCAAGTCTAAAATGAACAAACTAAAAGAAAAGTGTGATAGCTGAGTTTGAGAACATTTAACTGGCCAAAAAGACAGGTTTACATTTTTTATAACTGACTGACCTGAAACAACAGTTAGGTACCTAAACAAACATGGAAATAGTTTTTTCTTGACATAATAATTCCTCCTCTTTATGTTGATCATTAGAAGATCTCTTCATAATGCACTTACAATGGAAGTGATTGGGCCAAAATCCAGTCTCTGTGAAAAAATGTGTTTAAAAGTTTATCTGAAACTAATATGAAACTTCAGCTGTCCAGATTAATCAAATGAAGTAGATATATTTCAACATTGCATTCCTGTTAGTGATAAAGTCCTTCTTTTTGTTACTATAGTTCCACCACTCTCAACAGGGAAATGTTGTCCAAAGAAACAAAAAAGGGAAATTTATGCAAAAGACTGTAAATGTGATTAACTACGGCTACTAAAACTTCATATAGGCTTCAAATAAACCTTTAAATGCATTTTTACACCAAAATACTGCATGGATTCACTATGGATTTTAGTCCCCATTATTTACATTGAAAGCGCATTTGAAGGGGATCTTTTAATAGCCCGTATGAACAGGAGGAATGATTACAGCAAGGAAAACCTCTTTCAGTGTTCATATGGGTACCTGACTGTTGTTTTAATGGACTTGAAAAATTGTTAACCTATCCTTTATTACATAGATTTTAATTATTCATCTGTTCGTTTGCAGTGGGCCTATAGTATAACAGTTGCATGCAGTGGGGACAGATAAAGTAGTGAGAAGAGAGGGAAAATGGAAGAAACTGATAATGAACTGGATTGAAGTTCACCATGTTCCAAGTACATGGTATATGTTTTAGCTTAGTGAGCTGTGAGCACAGCCTAAGGAACTATATCTAACAACTCATTCACTGGGAAAGAAGAGGGGGAAAGTTTAAAAGGTGCGGCAGAACCAAGCAGCCAAAGACTATGCAGACACTATAGAGGAGGGACACTACAAAGGAGCAAAAACTGGCAACAGCAGGAATAGATTATATAATGAGCCAAGACAGAGGAGTTGATTATTTTCAACATCTGACATTTCATAATAATTTGCCAGCCAAATAACACAATTTTATTGGTATGTGCAATGTTACTTGTCAAGCCTTAGGTTCTTGTGGTGTGTTTTAATTGAGGAATGGAGAAATTATGTAAATGAAAAAAATACTTAACAAAAGACAGAGCCATGTCGGGAACACAACCCCCGATATGCCCTGGCAATAACAATGGTTGTAAAGAAAAAACAAAAGGGCAATGACGTCTTTACATCAGACAAATGGGCCTGTTTCACTAAACCCCAAAATATATGGTCTCTATTGTAAGGGTCTAAAATTCAGGTGAGATATTTGTTGTCCTCTTGTCATTGTCTTCAGCTGACTGAAATTGCATGGTAAGGCTGGATGTGCTCCCCAGATCATGACAACGATTAATAAATAATAACGGTGAGATCAGGGGGACATCACTGGACAGCTATTTATATCCACAGAGCATTAATTTAACCTTGACCTCCTTTTTCACAGTGACCACACTTGCCTTCTTCAAGCCAAGAGTCAAACATCATATTTTCACACTTCACCGTCATCTCATAACTCTGACTGAGATATGAAATATTCAAATGCTGCTCTGCCTGCTGTAATAGGCAGTGAAATTCCTTATCACAAGTTTCACAGACTATGTGCGCTTTGTTTCAGGGAGGAAGCTGCCAGCACCTGTGCATTGGTACGTATGGGTAGTGCTAAAAACACCTGGACACTGATGATGTGTGCCAGTGAAGGCATCATTGTGCAAACCATATTTTATCTTATGTGGCATTGGGCAAAAAGTCTGAGAGGTGCATGAGAAGCCACAAACTCAGTATCTTGGCCTACTGTGGGAACAGACTTTAATCTGAGTCAGTGTATGATGTGCGTGCATGTGTATATACAGTATGTGTGCCTGCACAGGTGTGCAGAGGGAGCAGAGCAGGCAGGCGAACAGACAGGCTCACCGGGTGCCTGTGAGGTCAGGGGCTAGGTGGAGTGTTAGCGGGAACGACACCTGACAGCAACTAGGTGGATGCGCTCTGGCAGTTCTGTACATTCATGTCACTCCTGATAAAAGTCAGCACCTGCTGAGCAGGAGAAACCACAGTGCCAGTGCCACCGGGTCCTCCATACAGGACAAGGAGAGGAGGATGAGAACACTTCCTTCCGCCTGTCCGTCCATGTCCTTCCAAAGCTCACTGAGCAGACAAGTCGGGACAGCTGTGATGGCCATTGGTTGGGCAGGGGTGAAGGTGCCAACCTTGTCAATGCCAGAGGTGGGAGCAAAGATGCATGGCACTGCCTAATTTGGGCTTGGAAAACGAAACCTGGATGCCTCTCTTCTGGTTGTGTAACAGCCAAGGGCAAAGGGAAGTCTACAGAACTTTCTCTGCAAGTGTAAATGTAGCCGGACAGCTAGGTGTGTCTTACTGAGCCTATCAGCCTGCTTCAGGGACTGATAACATACATGAGCTCTGACCAAAAAAATCTTAAGTGTAGCAGTGTGAATGGTGAACATAAAGGGAGGTTAAGACTAAATTGTGTAGGTACAGTGCCACATACAGGAGTAGATAACTGATTCACAGCTATCAACTTGACTCCATGTCTTTTTTTGTTGGGTTTACAAACTTTTTCCAGCTATCAGGTACTCCTCTCATTGTTCAAAAACATCCTCCGTTTTGAAATTTATGAATATACTGTAAATGTATGCCTGTGATATCCATGAAATGAACTCTTAACTCTCTTAAGTTTGTCCCTGTGCCTTCTGTAAAATATTTGCTGTAATAAACTGAGAACTTTAGGATTAAAGATTAATTTAGTGAAGAACTTGCTTATGTCTTTAAAACTTATCCAACACAGTAACCCTTCCTTTTACAGTCCCCTAAATACTAAATATTTACCTAGTAAATATATGGTAAATTATAGCATATTGTTGGGTAATAAAATTAACTACAGCTGAAATGCTAAGAAAAACCTCCACTATTAACCATCTCAACTGTACAGTAGTTGTGACCTGTTTAGATTGGTAATAACTCAGATATAATTATGTTATATGAGAGATGCGGGGATTGTATTTTGGTGGAATACTGTAAAATTATCCCTAGACAATAGAGTTGTGAAATTGAGTTTTGAGGAAGTGAATGGGATCTCATTTGTAAGTAGACTTTATGATGATTTATCTGATTTATTCTGTACCGTATGACCAGATTGGTTTTTTGATGACCCTGAATTTGTAGCTTGGAGTTAACTCTTTGCTGGAACATGATGGCTTTGTGATTGATCCCATTCTACAGGACTGACACAACAGATTTGCAGAAAATTGCCAGGTAAAGAATGATGAAATATTAAATGCACTGTAATTAACCTGCCAACTATTTTGGTAACCACTCTTTTCATATTCAACTCCTTGGATCCAAGGTAAAAAAAAAAAAAAAAAGAAAATCAGCATCATAGCCCAAACTGACTACAAGTGCTACAGTAGGGAGCTGTCACTTTGAACTAAGTTTCTATAAAGTGTATAATAGTTATATAAATATAATTAAATAGTAAAAACTATTCAATCTTTGGGTTGGTATATATTGTTACATTGTAGTATCATGCTTATTTTATGATCCTTACATCACAAGCACACTTTTTTTTAGTACAATGTAACTACCATGTCATTAAGCGTAACTTTCTTTGACAGTTCTACTGTTTCAGCATACTTATTCAATAAACGGTCATGTTTTAGTTAGTAACACTATGGAACATATGGTACACATTTGTCTATATTGCATGGGAAAGGAAACCATCTATTTTGATGAAAGGATGTGGTAAGGACTTTGTAATACCATGGGATTCAACATTGCGTTCCTTTACAGTACAATTTCACTGTACTTACTCTGTAAATTGTAATGTCTTACTTGGTAACGTTGCGGAACCTACATGATAAAGGTTTGTGTTCATTGCATGGAAAAGGGAATAACTAGTTACAAAGGATATAGTAAAAGCCTGGTAATACCATGGAAACAAACAAGGCTTCCTTTTACAGTGCAGTTTTAGATGAGTCACTAAGTAAATTGTCATGTTTTATTTAGTAATGTTATGGAATATATATGGTACAAGTTCCTGTTAACAGCACTACACACACAGCATTACAAAGGATATCGTAAGAGCCTGGTAATACCATGGAAGCAAACGAGGCTTCATTTTAGAGTACAGTTTCAGCTTTACTTAATGGGTAAATTGTAAAAACATCTACATGAACGTACCCAGAATTTAACATGTACCTGTGGAGGCTGTTACCAAGTAAGTACAAGGTAAATCTAATATAACCCTCTATAAATGACTGTAGCCATAAACAATAGCTAAATAAGAAAAGGTACTTTTGTTTAAAGTACTATCTTAATTTCTAGATAGTGTATAATTAAACTTGGGCTGTTACCAACATAAACCTTGGATAACTACAATTGTAACTTTAATTGATGGGTAATAGAGGGATTGGTTGCCTGCTTTCCTAGGAAGTACGCAATTATATTACCAACCTAAACTGGTCACAACTACCACTTAAGCTGATGGGTAGAAGTGGAGGTTTCTCTTAGTATTTCAGCTGTAGTTCCTCTGTATTTACCTACTTATTACCAGTGGTAATTACCCAGTAATATACTATAATTTAGCTAACAGGAAGGGTTACCCACAACACAAGTGAAATGACACTAAAGTTACTCTACACCCAAAGAAGAGGCATTAGACTTCTTTACTAATTGTGGAAGGCAGTAACTTCTCCACAAAGGTTTGTGGACAAAACAAAAGCAACATGATGCAATTCAAAACTACCTTATGTTACACTTTTGTCCAAACTGGTTGTGTTCTTAAACATACAATAATTTTTGAAACCTAACTTTGTGGTGTTGCTGTAGTAGATTGCACTATATTGTAGCCTACTTTGGGTGATATTTTGATTGTATTAACTCTGTGTCTGATAAAAAGCCAGACACTGCCACCTAGTGTTCATATACTGGTACCCAGAGGGAACCCCCTTCCTATTCAGCTGCATTTACGACACTCCTGATGCAGCTAAAGCCCAAATTCATGATTTGAGAATTTGAACAACTGCATCCTGGGAAAAAACAGTTGTTTATTTGACTTTTTCACATGTATGCTGATTGGAAAATAGCCCCATATACTGCTCCTTCTTACTTTCCTTGAGGAAAAAAAGCTGACCTGCAACATTTCCATAACCCAGAACAAAACGGAAGCAATTGTCCAATGGGCGGGTTGTTTTCCCTACATTTCGCTTTGCTAAATAACTGAAAATGAGGGCTCGGCTCGCAAACACTTGGTGCCGTAAGCAAAAACAAACTTTGCATCTCACTGTAGTAATAGCTGGTGGAAAAACGTCACCTTCAGCAGTGGGGTGTGGAGGAAGGGAGGTCGTTGTAGTGTGTGTGTGTGTGTGTGTGTGTGTGTGTGTGTGTGTGTGTGTGGTGGGTGAGGGGTGGTTGGTGAGGGAGTGGAGGAAGAGTGGGGGAGGCAAACTTAGATGCATGTGCTGCAAATTAGACCTTCAGTAGGCAGCTCTTGTGTAGGCAGCAGTAGAGGAGACAAGAGTGCGGGTGTTTCTGCATGGCTGCAGCACCTTTGGGGGATGAGTGACCTGGGTGCAAGAGGAGAGGGAAGAGAGACAGCAGGCTGTGGCGAACGCTTGCTCACTCTTTGCCTCTCTCTGTCTCGCTCCCTTGCTCTTTTGCCCTATCTGTCGCCCCTGGGGAACCCTTGCACGCACCTCCAAGCAGCCTCTGTGTATTCACTCCCCATGTGTGAGTCTTCAATCGCTCTGCCCTTATATAAGGCCTCTTTCCCCTCTACATGTGTTTGAGGCCCTCTGTCTCTCCCTCTCAGCCACTGTGGAAAGCTCTGCTTCATTTCTCTCTAGGTGGGAGTCCTCATTCATAGTGAAAATAAGCAACCAGCCTCATTTTTACAGGGAGGTAGTCAAATATCTTCTCAGGTTCTCTTGATTCATAAATACAGAGGCAGATTATCTAAACTAAGCATTTAAATATCACCCCTTGACTGAAAAAGAAACTACTTCCATCCCAAATGCAGGCAGAGGGAAATAATTTAAGTTTCAGTCTTACTCTGACCACTCCCATAGGAATGAACAGGACTTTATGGCACTGAAATACATTCAAGCTTGATTCCTCTAACTGCTTGTACACAACAGTTTGACACAGATTTGGAGTTTATTCACACATCACATACTACAGTGGGTAATGTATTCAAGAAACATTGAACAGCGCTGCCATATATGACACAGGAAAACAAAAACAAAAAAAAGACACTGAACCCTTTTCTTTGCCATTATATAAAAATAGTGTTGCTACAAAAGTATAAATTAGGCTTACTAATAAGACAACTCAGATTGGAATCTACACAGGAATCTGCTGCCAAAGTGCGATAAAAAAGACAAAATGAATAGAATCAAACACATTTTTTGCATTTTAGCAGAGTATAAAAGGAAGAAATGCCTGTAAAATACAATGAAAGCAACACTAGTTTCTTAACCTGAATTGATAATGCAGACTATAATCCATAGCTGAACAGAAGAGATCTCCATGTTAGCATTCTTATACCATATTTTACAATTGAACTTTTTATTATCTGAATAAGTTAAAATCCTGAAACAAAATAAAACTTACAACTGATCTCAGTTTTCTAATAACAGTATCTAAGTTGAGTTTCTATTATATCAAAACCTTTTGAAATGCTACTGTAGAAAAAAGAGGTATAATGTTATTGGTGCTCCCTACTGTATCTCTGAAATGAAGGCGCCCCCTTGTGACATAAAAACAGCAGTTCTCTTGTATTTACATAATACATCCTCTGAAAATGGATGATGTCAACCCAGAAACACCCACCCATGATCAGCATCGCTACTCCCCCCTCGAAAAGGTTCAAATTCAGACCGGGGTTGCTCATCTGACTCTCAATGAACGTCTTAAGGTAACGTCTACTCAGAGCCAACATGATTCACTTCCACCTGATGAGAAACACTGGCTTATAACTTTATATATCAGTACTCTTATTAAAAGCATGCATATCTTAGATATAATTCTCATTTAATCAACAAAAACAATGCTATTTCTAAGTAAAATTAAGTTGACATCATTACGTCAACAATGGCATTTTGTCCCAGAGCATATCCTATTTAAAATACTTATTTAAAAACTGTAAGAAAAATCCCTTCATCGGTTCAATCGAGGATCGCCGCTGAAACCACAGACCAATATACAGTATTTTGACTATTTCTGTGACCAAACCTAAATTTTGTATGAACAGCTCATTTCCAATCTTTAAATTACCATATTACCTTTTGAGTACTTGAGGTAAAACATTGGATTGGTACTTAAAAAATTAAATTTAAAATATAATTTACAGCAATTTTCTTTCTTTTTTTTTTTACCAAAATATAAATGTTTGACATAAATCAGTTTTAAAACAGCAGTATACATATATTGATTTCAGGAATGCAAATGATCACAATGCAATGATGTACATCTTGGATACATTGAATGAAGTCATTCTCTCAAAGCCTTACAGAGGTAAAACAGATTAACGGCGTTTTTAAACTGTGTTAAAATCAACTTAAGACACAATAATAATTTGTGTCAAGAGCCTACATGTTAAAAAAAAAAAACAAAAGAAAAAAACAAAAGATGTTTTAAAGAAACCCTTTAGGAAAGAAAAGCATTTATGAAACAACATAAAAGCCGTTAATGGAGGTAAGGAGGCCTAAAGACTATTAAAAAACATCTTGTGTAGTAGTTTAACAGTTTATAATGCAGAGCCTTTGACCATTGATTAACATAATTTCAGCATTTTAGACATTTTTTGCAATTATGACAAAAGCCGACACATTTTATTATATAAATGAGAACTGTCACAACTGCCTTTACTCGTGAACTAACAGAATCTCATTTTGATGAGACATTGATCTGTTCTTGGCTTTACACTAGACTGTTCACTCACATGCCCTTTAATTTCCAGTGTGTGGTGTGCTAACTTCCTACTTCCCATGTCCTCACAACCTAAAATGGTACAGTCACATTAGCCTTCCATTTAACAAAACTTCCCCATGCTCAGCTCCGAAAAAGGATATGATGTCATGATTTTGATGTGGGTGATAAATAACCATTGATCAGGGCGATCAATCTACGGCTGCAGCTACACTATTTTCAATCGATTCATCTGTCAATAATTTTCTTGATTAAATCGATTAGTTTTTTGGTCCAGGAAGTGTCAGTAAACGGTGGAAAATGTCCATCACTGTTCCCAAAGCTCATGGTGTTGTCTACAACCTAAACATATTGAGTTGTTGAACTGTTATAGAGAAAAGAAAATATTCAGAAAATATTCACATTTGAGAAGTTGGAATCAGAGAATTGACATTTTCTTAAAAAAAAGAAAAAAAAATTCAAAATGATTAAATTGATCAAAATAGTTGGTAATTAGTTTAAAAAGTTGTCAACTAATTGATTAACTGACTATCAATCTAATTTGAGGATGATTGCTGCAGTTTGCAGTCTGTTAGTGTGATACAATATAAAACGAGGTGGTGACACAGTGCTAGAATAGTAACTTCTCCATTTTCAAGTTGCTATTGGCTGACTGTGCATATTTGCAAGGTCGAAGCTGAACAAGGGTGAGCTCTGACCAATGGAGATAACACAGAAACAGGAAACACAAGCTAGAATTTGTCAATTGTACAGGCTTCAATTGAAAAGAGAGGGAGACAGAGCGACTATTCATAGGGCAGAAGTGTAATGTGACTGTACTGGGGCCTCAAGCTCGGACACATGACAAAAACAGGTTTATAAGACTATAATATTTTTAACTGTTGATAATACAATAACATTTTCAGGAGTATTATTGGTTTATTTTTTTTTAAATAAGAGGTAAAGGGCAAAATAAAAAAATATGCCCACCATAAATATCATGAAAACCAAAATCCAAATGAGTCTCAAACCAAAATCCAAATGAGTCTCAAACCAAAATCCTAATGAGTTTCATATCAAAATATCTGTATAATATTGATATAACTTCTTGTTCGACTCCAATGAAGAACTGCAACGGTGATATGTACTGGTTTGATTTTTGACTACTGAGTCATTTCAGTATAAGCTTTATACAGTGGATAGTTGTGCTTGGGTGTGTTATTGTTAGAATAATTCCTGACCCCTATTTTCTAAACCAAGAGAAAACACAAAAAACATACATGCTTAATTAGTTATATCTTTTTAGAGAACCTGGGTATAAAAGCACTTGTCAAATAGCAGTTGTCCATGATTAAAAAGTCCACATTTGACCACTAGAGGACACTGTTTCCAACCATCAGCTATACATCCCTTTGAATATACCAGAGTGGAAAAAGAAAAAAAAAAAACTACAAGCTTCATAGAAGATGGTAAAAAGAAGGCCATTGATCAGCAATATAAAGGCATGATGTTGGCTCTGACTGTAGGGTTTAAGGTGATTGCATGAAAGTGACTTAAGGCCCAAACACAGAGATGACAAACTAGTACTTGACTAATTAGTACCAGAAGCAACAAACACATTTACAGTATAGCTTCCATTCATCCAAGTCATTTTAGGAGGTATTAGCTAAATGTACTCTAGAATCCATAAAAAAATAAATAACTTGTCTTCATTAGTGTTGACTTTAGTGAATGTACTGGTAGAATTGGTTTCGTCCTGAAAATAAGAAATAAACCCTCAGTGATCCATTTTTTCGTTTGTTGCAAGTGGCACTAACTGCATTCGGGGTGGAACGTTTCACAAAAGTCATAGTTCAGTACATGCCTCGGCATTGAGGTCACAGTTTGGTGTGTTTTCGGTACAGTGAGGAAAAAAGTGGCGGTGCCTGCTTGGGTGCACTCATTCCTGAGAAAATCCCATTGATTTCACAAACTGAAAATAATTTACTGTTAATAATTAACCATAGGAGCATTATTAGAACAGTCATGCTTAATAGAGAAGGTGGGAAACTATGCCCTGTGATAAAGCTTATTGCCTTGAAAAATGAAAATCTGTAGCTCACATAAGGAAGACAATATTTATATTAGAGTGATAAATGAGGAAAGAATAATAAATAAAATGATAGTAAGTTTCATATGGACAAGTCTCACACACACATATACATATACACACACAAACACACGCACACAGTGGGCAACCACACAAGATTTATCCAATTATGAATTAAATCCTTGCCTACTGCTTGTTGACACCTCTAGCTTACCAAACTGATGGCTAATAACATTACTGCTGTTTATTTGAGGGCAATGCACAGGTAAAACATCTCTGGTGTAAAAATAAGTGTATTGATGCAACTTATAGTTGACTGTACGTGTCTCTTTTCACAGAGTTGACTGATGGAATTACCAGAACTATCATCAAGTCAGCCAAAATGGAGTAATGAAGTTATGATTGTGTTTTTACCTGACATGCATGCTCGGTTGTACCATCAAGTATTAAAAGTTAAAGGATAATATATTTATCAAAATATTTTTTCCCTGTTGGTGCAACCTAGCTACTGTATAATAAGGCTGAATTAAATCAGCGTAAGGGCTGACCAGAAACACTCTAATATGATGCTTTTTCCTCTTTGTGCACGTAGTATTTGCCTTGAAAACTCAACCAAAAGCTTGACTTCGTTCAATTTAACTTCATTATTTTGTCTTTTCTATGCGAGTCTAGCAGTTTGACTTGCATATCTAGCAGCATAAGACCTCAAGTTAATTTTAGAAGGAAAACAAAACCATTGGATGACTTTTCTTTACAATTTGTAATAAACAAAGAGGAAGGCATCATATCAGAATTAATGTTTAATCAGCTACTTTTTACCCTTTAGAATTAAAAATGCAAGCAGTGTGGTGCATGCAAATGATCCGCAGCTACATTTTGAGGCCACTGAAGTAACCATCAAATTAGCTGCAATGATTTAGATTGCAGTTATCTGCACATTATCTCCTCCCATTCATTCATTCATTCCCATTCTCCTATGGCTGAAAATGCTGAAAAATATAATTTTCTGTGATGCATGATGGTAAACCATGAACCTAGTACATTTAATTGTCAGAGGTGCAATGGCAGTGAAGATTCACCACAGATTTTTTTTGTCATACACAAACAAAAAGGATGATTCTACAACCTACTGTATATGCTACAGTATTTACTGCCATACTCCTCATAGGCATCTCTGATCAGAGGTTGATGACAGTTAATTCAAGCAGTGAGAGCTGACTTTACCTGACAATGTTGCCATCCAATGAGAATAACAGCATATAGCCTTTTAGCGGTTTTGTCATTAGGCTGGAGTAAATCAAATCACTGGCCGCAATAAGACAAAACTCATCCTGCTCAAATGTGCATCCCAAACCGAGGGTGGCGTACCAAACAGGACAATCTTTTGAGAGTTACCGTTCCACCCCTAAATTTTTGTCCACAGTACTTTACAGCTGTTCTTTCTCCATATAAAATATATAAGCCTTATTGTTTTATGGGTGCAACCTATACAACGTGTTTTTTTTTTTTCAGTAAATATCTGTCTCAAGAAGTATTTATTGTCCATACACATTTAAGTTTACAGTTGGTCTAAACCTATATAAATAATAGTCGAGTCATTGGTTGGAGGTGAAGGTTTGGTTGGTTGGGGTTGGTTGGGTTTCTCTTCTAGCCCATGTTAGAGCGAAGGAAAATTAGTTTGTTCATCTCCTCAGCGGTTACCTGCTGCCTCCTCTTCATAGCCAGGCTCTGCTCACACACAGTCATGCACTCACTGCGTATACCTACAGCAGGCACAGCAAGTAACCACAGTGCCAGGCGAGCGAGCCTGGGGAACTTCTCACCCACAGCTGAGCTCCAGTACTGGAATAGATCAGGTGTACCTTGGAGAAGAGGCTCAGCCAGGTATTGAAAAATCTCTTGTCTGACTTGGCTTTGACTCTCATCATTACCAGACACTGAGCAAGATGATGACGTCCCCATTGAACTGCCACCATTGTTTCCACCTCCCTCTACGCGGCTTATTTTAGGGGTTGGTGGACCATCGGTGTCACGCTCTTCGCCACTTGATCCTCCACCGCCAGTCATACCTCCATCCCTGGATTCAGCAGCCATTTCGCATGCACGGGATATTATGTCCTCATGTTGGTAGGCTGGCACTGAACGCAACTTAAGCTGTGGGTCCAGTAACATGGCTACCTGGTGGGCTCGTTCAACCTAGAGACAGAAACATTTTGGTGATTATCAGTCCTTTGTATGAGCAATTACTCATACACATTCATCACATCAACATCTCCTTACTATGGCTAGGTATCATAACCACATCAAATGTCAGGTCACATGTGTAATCTTGCGTATCCATTTTCAACAGTTCCTTATAAATATCTAAACATTGGCAATTTTAACCATTTCTTTTTCATTTCTTCTACAACAACTTTTGTTTGGACAAGATTTCATTTGACCATCAGTTAAATTTCAACAATACCCAGCCCTACTCCTTACATGATCTCAGTAACTAAAGAAGAATCTTTTCACTTTCACAGCAAATTGGTAATTTATGAAATTTAATGTTAGAAATACCAGTTCAATACCTTGAAGTTTTCCTTGAGTGCTTCTAGGAAGTAATGGCAGAGTTTGCTAGCTGTGCCGGTTCCAGCCTCTCCAGCTTTGGATGTGAAAAACTTCTCCAAGCGTAGATAGACAGGCAGCACTTGTTGTAAAGTTGGTCTCCTCTGGCTGCTGAGCTCCAGAGCTGCCAAACGCAGAGGTGCCAGCAGACAAGCCAGTGTGCCTAGCAGGTGCTTGTTGAGACCCTGGAGGAGTGGAGCCGTGGACTTACTGCGGCCATAAGCCTCACAGATCTGCTCAAAGTGGGCATGGACTTGCAGCAAAGCTTCAGCCATACGATCCCAGCAAGGAGGGGTGGGGAATTGTGCAGGGCTGCTCTGTGTACCTTCCTCAGTTGTGCTTGTGGATGTGTTGGTGCACTGTTCCTCACGAAACGCCAGTGTGGTGGAGGAGGCAATATCTCGGCATGTTGAGAGAAGTTCAGCCAACTCATGGAGCCCTCGAGCCTGGAGGCTGCGCTTTCCAAGAACCGCCTGGACAACTGCACCGAGTGAACATCCTGCGCATCGCAAGCATATCCTCCCCCGGCCACCACTACCCAGTGGTGATCCCCCAAATCCTGCTGCCCACACCCTGGGCTCTGAGACATACACGGTGCGAATGTCTGACATCACAAACTCAGACAGAACATTCTGCACCCAGTGGTGAACCTGCTCAGGCCCTTCCCTTAGCTCGACCTCCCTCACGCCAAGTACATAGCGCTTCAGTCTTGACCCCTCCACCTGGTAAGCTGTTAGAACATAGCAAGCATCTGGGCCTGATGTCTGGGAGTGGCAGGTGACAGCAATGCCGAGTGAAGCATTGGAGCCTAAAGCGCATGTGACTTTGACTTTGACTTGGTTGTACATGCGGGGTAGTTGGCGCAGTGCCAAGGCACTCATGTTGCCAAGGGCATCACGGGTAGAGTAGGCACCATGACGAGCCCCCGTATCCACTAGGGTTTGTGCCAACTTTAGGAAGTCCTTGCTGTTGAGCACATTTAGCATGCTCAGATCTGAACACATTACCCGTAAAAGCCGCTCAGCCACCTGCTGTCGCTCCTTCTCAGGTAGTCCATTATTCTCTGTCAGCACAGACAACAAATGGATGGATAAACAAGGCAAGAATAAGAAAAATAATTAGTCATTGTGGTTTTTTATTTGATACATTAGCAGAAAACACTTCTTCAAAAGGGAAAAATAAATACAGACTCATACAGAACGATGAAGACAAATATAAACATGGAACATGAAAATAAACACAACCTTATTTTACAGTACATATTAAAATTGAAACTTAGGGAAATTATGAGGTTTAGGGTATGCGTCTTAATCACCAGTCCACCTGTAGCAGTCTTGAAAGAATCAAGGGGTGGCCAAACCTTTTTTTTTTTATAGCTCCATACAGACAGTGGCTCTAAGTGTGAAAGAGAGAGAAATGAATAAAGCTAGTAGCAGTACTTACGGCTGAGAGTGTGGTTTCTCTGGGAGATACTTTGAGGCTGGATTTGTAGTTTAACTGAGGGATGGGCCTGAGCCTGGACTTGGGCCTGGGCCTGGGCCTGAGCCTGAGCCTGAGCCTGAGCCTGTGCCTGTGCCTGGGTCTGAGCCTGAGAACCTCTCCACATCTGCTCCTGAGGACCCGAGGCTGAGGAGGTTTTTGGAGAGTCCCCTTTGGTGTGGTTCTCATTGTCGGCTGATGGAATACAGAGATGAAACATAAGGCAGGGGCGACGATATTGTACGGTTTTAAATGGAGGAAGTGTATGTTTGTGGAGGAAAATGTAAAGAATAAAATCATGACTCTAAATTAAACCAACAAAACAACTGTCAGCAAAAGAAAGGACAAAAATACATAACTTAGCCTCCCTGTGTCTGTCAAAATCAGGTGTGTGCATATTTATCCAAAAAAAAAATTAAAAAGAAGTCAACTGAATTGTTTCCCCAAATCAATTCTCACATAAGATCAGCCATAAATCTTGGATGGTGTGTCATTAAATGAAAGCAGACTCATCGCAGTAATTCCAAAAGCAAGAACCTAACAGCAATGCCAAACAGCAATAATTCATCGTAATTTATCTACTAGTGTAAATATATTTTGTTTTCATTGGTGAAGCCAGGATAACAGTATTTTAAGAGTTTCCAAATGATAACTGTATAATTCAAACTGCATGCAAAGATAGCCAACATGAATCATACACAAGAGGGTAAACAAACTACACTTACGTCATTTATCAAGTAAAAATACCAGACATTTGGTGGTCACAGCCTCTGAAATATGGGTATTTGCTTTCTATCTTTGTTCTTCATACCACTGTAAAATTAATATTTGTATTGTGACTATTCGTGAGACAAAAATAATTTTGTCATCACTTTGGGCTATAGTTATACGAGATGGGACTTTGCCTTATCTTCCTATAAGATTAAGATTGTAATCAGTCGACAAAGCACACACAGAAAACGCACTCTCTGTGTATATACAAAATCACATGTCTGATACACTAACAAAAACATAAAAACCTAATCCAGCAGGCCTCAGAACCAGATCTGCAACAACCCTCATTACAACAATTTATTCCTTGGAACTCTGTATACAAATGCTATGTTGTGTGCAAGAATTTAATGCCTACACCTCAATAAAAAATAAAAGGATTATGCATTATCATACAGATTTCCGCATGCATTGCAGCCACTGACGGTGTGTTCACATTCTGCATATGTTTTCCTGTCGAGCTTAACATGCATTCGTAGTAGTGGACTCACCAGCATGGGACTGCATGTGCTCCAGCAGGTTGTTGTAGAACTGGAACTGGATGCCACAGGCACCACAAGTGTAGGGTTCTAAAAAATCACAAGGCCCAGAAGAGCGTTGACTCTTTGTCAAAGGCAAAAATGTTAATACTGTCTATCTGTCGATCAGCTAGCCCTGATCTATACTGCAACTTGGCCAAACGCAGGACCTCTGAAAGTCAGTCCCACCAAGATCTCACAATGTTGTTTTTGTATCGTTTCCAAAAGTGACTTAATTTGTGATGCATTTTGCTAAGGTTTTTGTGATACTTTGGCTTAGGGGTTTAAGGCGCTGACTATGTAACCTCAATGTCCCTGAATCTGACCTCTTTATTGAATACCATCCCCCCCTCTCTAAACCTTCATTTCCTGTCTGTTGCACTCGTATCCTATCGAAGAAAGGCAAGGAAAAGACATAACTGTTAACATCTTTAAAATAAAAATTGTAGCAGCTTTTCCAACAATCTTTGTCCTCCAAAAGAAAATCTTCTAACAGTATGAGTCAGCCAGTGCTTAGTTGTCAGTCAGCACAGGACATGGCTACATCTGAATACAATGCAAATGTACAATAAGACCAATGTTAATTATCCTGTTCAGACATTCCCCCGCAGTAATGAAGCTAAATGCAGTAAATCTGTAGAATCACGATGGATTATAGAGAAACTGTTTGCACCAAACAATGACAGATTAACACAAATTGAAGCATACCAGAAAAAAAAGGTGACATGAAATGGAGAGCAACATGCATATGTTTTGTTTGAGCAGGAAGGTGGGGTTCAGACTTACTCTGTGTTGTAGAGAAGGAGCTGGCCACCAGAGGGCTCGGAGTTCCTGTGGACAGGAAGATGGGGAGGGAGTTCAGACTACATAAAGACAGACATAGTGGGCCATTGTCTAGTGCTCTTTTCCCTTATTCGATCAGTACCTTTAGCATCTAATGTTAATTATGCAAACAAACAGGATTTGTAATAATAAAAGAGCATCTACTCCATATTTCTATGATTTCCTACAGTACAGAATATTAACGGCGTCTCAGAAATTTTCATAAGTGACTGATGATGTAAACTGTATATAATCAATTTTAATTCATTACAGGCACATACACATATATTGATTAATTCTAGCACCAGGCAATCAAGTCTGATGAAGTGTCAGGTAGATAGAAAAAACATCAGCCCATTAAAAAAAATCCTTTATTTAAAAGCCATCACATGCACAGTATACATACAGCGATCAATCAGAACAATATAACCACACCCATAGAGAAAGAGTGGAATGCACTTTTCTATTTCTTGGTATGTCACTTTATAAATAGGAGGACACAACAGCTACTCTACACTGGACATTTTACTGAGAACGAGCTAAAAGCGAAATTTAATAAACGTTGAAAAAATCATATTGGATGATAACTGTACTTTCAATAAAATTAAATATGACTAAATAAGTAACAATTACTTAACACTCCACCAACCTGCTTAATCAGGACTGTATGGGTGTGGCTTGATCAGATTTAACTGACAATGGCCCGAGCTAAGTGTGCTATCTGACTGGTGCACAGGAATACATTACATCACCACCCATTCCAAACCAGTAAGAAAAATATAGGGGAAAAACAGCACAGACAGTTCTCTTATCAGACTTTTATAATTTTGGCAGAAGGTTTTGTGTTCATGTGGGAGAACATTGCTCGTAGTAAGAAGCTGATTAAGAAAATATGCTTTCAGGGCCTTTAACGTCATTCTTTTTTAGTCACTGTGGTGATGAATGGCAGCTGTTATCGGAGCAAAATGTGATCCAACATGCTCTCCATTTTCATGGTCTGAGCATGGAGTAGAATAATAATAATAGAGCTCTTGGACTTGAGTTTTATATAGTATCAAAAGATGAGGTAGGTCACACAAACCTCTTTACATTCTCTACTCCCCCTCCATCTCAATTTTTAGCCCGGGCATCAGCAGCTAAACACTGTCCTAAGAAATACTGCTTCTATTGATGTTAAGATACCTGCTTGGTAGCACAACTGAAAATACAAAAAGCTGGAATGATATATTTCCACACAAATGCACACACATCCACATAAAATGAGTGACTCAGTACTCACCGCTTGAATTCTGAGAACTGTTTGTGTCAACTAGACTGGACTGAATCGCACTCTCCAGTTTCCGCCTGAATGGACTGCCTGTAAGTGAAAAACATGCCCATGCTAAATAACATGGATCATTTTTTAAAAAATATTTCAAGCTATGGGCCTATACAACAGTTAAGCTGGAGCAAAGTCAATTACATGCAGTTTATTCTTAATCTCAGTTTGCGCCATGCAAATCAATCACACTAACAGCCTTAACAAAAGGATCCAAATGTCCATATCACATTTAAATATGGGCTTAATTCTTCCTCTTCATTCCATCTTTTTGACCCACTTTTAAGATGTGAGCGTGTGCTACGCTTTAAATAGTTCTTTATGGCAGTGTGCAAAGTAAAACATTTGGGAAGGGGGGTGTCATGTACCAGTTGGGAGAAAAATGATATATGACAGCTGGAAAAAAGTTAAGTCTAATCTAATCTAAAATTGACTGCATTACTGACAATGGACTATTTGTACTGTTAAAGCTGGAGTGCTGGACTTTTGTCTCCCCCTTCTAGCAGTGAGAGTATTTACAAAAACACTGTTGACACATGCTTATGTCATAGGCTCCGCCATAGCCTACTCTCTCTCTCTGTAAAATGGTAGATAAATCGTTTTGAGAGTCACACAACTCCCACAAAATGATTAATTTCACTATCAGTATTTGATCCATTTGGTCCAATAACATTTGGAAAGTCTAGAAGAGTCGCACAATTCAATTATTTTATCTCCATTCAAGTTAGCAGAAGGCTAACCAGCTTGGCTAGCAGAAGCCTCTAGTGTGCATGCTCTGTATGCATTCACCCAGCCAGCATGTCAATGCCGACACCAGATTAAAAACTCAGATATAATGTGAAATACAGAGAGATTTATCTGGCAGTGGTGGGCTTAATCAGCATTGTATGAACTTGTTTGGCAAGGGCTTGCATGTAACGAACATTCATTTATATGTAAAAGTTCCACACTACAGGTTTACAATAACAGGGTTAAATATAAATCTTTACATTTAAGTTTTGGAAAAACAACAATAAAAACATTTCAACGTGTCGTCATTTAAATTGTGCACTTTACCATAAATAACAGGTAAACATTTTCGAGGGGGATTGCCACAAATACAGTGGTAAGGTGACCCAGAACCTTAAATCCAATCTCTTAGGGTTCTTTATTTCCATTTTCCGTGTGCTTATTGTAACATGTATTAGCCATGGTGAGGTATGCTTGTTTTGATATTTACCATTGATATTTATTTAATATTTACAATGCAGGAGTTAAGCATGAGGAACCAGAATATTATTGTCATGGTCTCTGCTCTCAAACCCAGGTATGATATCATGATGGTAATATCATGGTAAATGGACTGGCTGCACTTATGTGGTCATGTGAGCGACAAGAGTCACTGAAAAGACATTATTCAACAGTACAGGCAGCAGGTATTTGGTTTCTGATCATGTTCACAAGGTTGTTTTCCCATTTAACCAACATCAATCTTGGTTCAATTTTGACCTGACTTTCAACAATATTACAATTTGTCATGTTGACAACCTCAACCAATTACAAAGCATTCAAGTTCTACATCTCCAATGACAAATAGAATGTATATGGTCTGTAAATATTATACTTGGCTCTGAGTAAAAACGTAAAAAAAAAAAAAAAAACTGCTATTAGGGTGCATGGCAGTGAACTCTGATTACCAAATTTTCTTTCTTCTGCATTACACAATCACTACTGTAAAATGTAGGAGGAAAGAAATTGTGCTTACTTTTTATCTTACCAGCTTGGCTGTGGCCAAACTTACTCATATCCATGCTCCCACATTCCTGTACCCGTGATGCCTTAATATCAAACGAGCCTACATCAAGAGAGTTGCAGTGAATTGAAGTTCAATGTTCTAATTTAGACCAGTGACATCAAATATGCAATACATTTTTCTTCTCACAAAAGATACAATTTTATGAAAAACATTCAAGATGTTGACACTTTTAACATGTTTAAAAGAGGTTTATGCTCTCCTATTTGTAGAAACAAAAATAATGACCTGAATAGGGATGCATAAAGAAGACATATAGTGGCTTTATAAGTAGTAGCTAAACGGGCTCACCCATTGGTGTGTGAAGAGCAACATGCTCCTGGTATGGGTTGAAATACTTGTACTGCTTCCCACAGAACTCACAAACATAGCTCCCGGTTTCTGGAGAAAAGAAAACACAAAAAGAAATCTTTGTTTTCATCAAAATCAATGTTATGATAAAACCTGTATCATATCCATTATAATCTAATTTGGTAGATTAGTTGTGTTCAATCAACAAAGTGAAAATCATTCTGTTAATTCATGTATTATGTTATTAAGGAGAAGAAGAAAACAAGAGGTGATAATAGAGTGGAGAAGAGGAAGGAGCTGCTGATTGTGATTCTCAACTGAAAATTCTCTTCTTTTTTCCCCAAGTTTACATTTAGCAATACCTCAAAATTAGAGAACATAAAAAACACAGAGGTCTCCCTGAATAGTGCATGGAGGTTTAGGCTATGTCCCCAATCAGTAGGAGTCATTAATTCAGTGACAAGTGCAGGCTTCCCACCTGCGAACACTGCCAATTGTGTTTGAAGGGACACCCGCTGCCGTCGGTTGAACCCACGGTCTCTGTGGAGGTGGGCGAGTGCTTTTTCCCCTGCGAAGGAGGACTTTTGGACTCATGTTCTGAAACCTTTCCAGTGTGGAGTTAGCTCATATGCTTAATATTTTTTTGGATTAGCACATGGATTAGCACCATGACTTAAAATCTTTCGCTACAAATGGTGTCCAATGCATTAAACTGGACACAGGTGGACTCAAAGCTGTCAAGCTGTAATGGCATGTAAAGAGCAATCAAAGGAATGAAGGATGTACCTGAAATCACGTCAGAGCTTTAATGCCAAGTAACTGTATTGACTCAGATTTTTGATCTCTTCTAAATAGTAATTATACAGTGTCTAGGAGGGGACACAGACCAAAAAAAACAAAAAAAACAAAAAAAAACTAATTTGCGCTCTCGGTTTAAAGACGTCATATTATGACCCTTTCTAAGTGTTCTATTTACAAACATTTGCATGTTTTTATGGAAATAATGAAAAGCACCTAGTTGCAGCTTTGAAAAGCCATGAATGCAGCCCCTCTGTCTAACTCAGCCTAAAACAGCTATTTTTTGTCTGCTCAATGCCCCTCTCTTCTGATTGGCTCACTGTTTTCTCAGTGATGCACACCCAGGCCGACCACAAGTAAAGGATTGTAGCACACAGAGAGCAGAGGACAAGAGAGAAACTAATGTAACCAGAAATGACTCTAACACTGACTTGAAACAAAAAGAGTGCACATACATTAGGTAAATAACATAAACAAACATGTTTGGTTTCTTACAGGAAGGGCGGGCCACACCTCCAAGGCAAAGGTTGGGGAAACGCTGAGTGTATAGTTGTGACATCACAACCTCGCGGAAGTGCAAATGGCTCGTTTAAAAGCACAGTGTCTGAATACGGGCTGTGTGCATTTCTCCGTGGACTGGTTGTTTTGATACTTTCACAGTATTTATAGAGCACCTCGACCTGCTTCATAATCAAAAAAGAAAAAAAGAAATCTCCCTCTCTACAATACGTCCCCTTTAATAATTTGTGCTCTGAATCTAATAATTTGGGCTCTCAATTTAATATTTCATGCTGTCGATTTAATAATTTGTGCTCCCATTTTAATAATTTGTGTGCACGGATTACTTAATTAGTGTTCTCGATTTATCTATTTTGCCTGTTCAAAGCACCAAACACATTCAGTCAGCCGGAAGTTTGAAGAAAGCAACAAAGAAGACATTAACATCACTTACTTCTTGATGTGCTGATGCATGGTGAATAAAGAGCAGGTAAAACTTGTTTTATTTAGGTTTGCGTACGTTTAAGGGATCTCAGAGTTAACACAGTGTTGTGCTTACAAACCAAAACCCAAAGTCTATCTACATATCTTAGTCCAAGATCTAAATAAAACCTTATCACACACAAGCAATCCATAATGAGGGTGTAAGCAAGGTTGTAAGGAAGAAGATTGGCATGAAGGTGAATTTCATTAAATCGAAAGCACAAATTATTAAATCAAGAGCAAAAATTATTAAATTTAGAGCACAATTTACTAAATAATGAGCATGAATTATTAAATCAAGAACACAAATTAGTTTGTTTTTTTTCTCCATGGCCCCTCCTGGGCTCTGTATAATTGAAATATAACAAACAAATTAAATCAAATAACTTTGAAACAAAGGGTTAAAGTAAAAAAATATCCCAAAGTAATCTATTTCCTCTGCAGGGAATAAACAACACAAAATGAAAAAAAGCAGCAGCAATTATACTTATATTTGTCCTGAGTTTTTGTAGGCTTGTTCTGCTATGGCATGTCTGTCTTCATTGTAGTTTTACCATCACAAAAAAGGCGGAACTTTAAAAAAAAATAAAAGTACATCAAACAGTCTTACTTGGTCCGATTTTCTGATAGGGTTCCACTGGCTCCTCCTCTTTAAGGCCATCCACAGGTAACACAACCTGTTCATATGGATCTGACAGAGATGGGGGAGAGATGTGGAAGAAATGGGATATTTGTTTCTTATGGATCACTTCCTCTTATCATAAATTGCAAATCTTTGAGATATATTGTTCACAGCATCAACATTTAAGGTGACCTCTTAACTTGCTACTTTATAAAATGTTAGTTGGTCATAAACTACATGCACTCATCTGCTTACTCTTCTTTTTTGGGGTTTTGTGATTTTAACAAAATCACTGAATATGCATTGATGCTAAAACAAAAAAACATTATGATTCCCTTGACTTGAACCCATTAGCTCCATGTGCACATCATATAAAAATTTTGGTTATTTTACTTTCTTTCAGGAAAAGACGCAATGTCACAGAAAAATAGAGTAACCAATGTTGAGAGTCTATTATTACCAATGTTTGTTTCCTGTATACAGTGGAGAGTGGCAAGGCTGTCTTAGTTTACTTCCATACATATTTATACCCTCTCCCTTAGTGTCCTCAACAGCAGGAAGTATGACTCTACATGAAGTGATACTCAATAGTTAAGTGCAACATGGACATTGGCAAAAGCAGATTACAGTAAAGTCTGAAATAGTAGGCTTTATTTACCTCCAATGAAATGAGCATCTCAATGTCTCAAATAGCTATTGTATTCCATGCCATTACTTCTCATTTGTCCTTTTTGATGTGGGTTTTTTAATAGTTGAAATGCTCCCTGTTTTACTGATCCAATTTAATATTTTACTCAGCTTTTGCTGCTGCTGGAGGAAGTAGAGTTCCTGGAGCAGGACGACAGTGCGAAATAGGAAGCTCACTTATGAATGGCCTTCAAGTTCAAGTCTTCGGGTTTCAAAGAAGAAATACATTGTCATGCAAATTGTCCCCAAAAATTCCTGGTTACCATCAACTGCATGCAGGTCACGGTGCTCCTGGAAGCAGCTGTAGTATTTATACTTCTTGCCGCAGATGTCACAGGAGTAACGGAAGCTATCTACAGATAAACAGATAGAGAGAGAGCTGAGCAATGTTTATACATGACTAACACACAGGCAGGTAGACAATGGACAGTATTTTGTGGATGACTGAATCCCAAACTGCAATCTGGACAGATAATGACAATGATTTTTTTTTTTTTTTTCTAAAATCAACACTTTAGTTTGCTGCGCAGTTTACAGTACAGAGAGCAGGCGAGATAGAAGGTAATACATCATAAGACTTAAAGTTAACCTTGGACATTGCAGGTACAGTGCATACACTGTACTTCATCGTGCCAAAAAAAAAAAAAAAAAAACAGTTCTGTTTTTAGTCATTTGAAAAATAGATAACCAAACAAACAAATAGGATAAAAATACATAGGATCATATTTGATTATATTTGGACAGACAGGAAGGCTAAATGAGATTGGACAAACAAGACAAATATCCCGTTTAATCCTTGGGGGAAATGTGAGAGAAAAGTTAATAATGATTAAATTATTCTTATAAGTAACATCTGCATATAAACAATGCTAATATTAAAATGCATGCAAAAAAAAAAAATCAAAAAATCTCAAGTTCAATTTATCAGAATGGTCACAGTGCTAATAATATGAAAATTCCAATGCCAATTTGTTCTATGCAGCATTTTAAAATGGAATTCAATTTAAATTGTGTTATAAAGTATAATATGAAGTGGGAAATTTTCTTTTATTTGGAATTTGTGAGATTGTAAATGCCACTAGCACATTCAAAATGTATTTTAACTGAGATACTGAACCAAAATTTTGCTATGACCCAAATCCTGCAAGCATAAATTTTTGCATGCGTATTAATATTGCCCCTCATTAACATGTTTAAAGTTTAATAACTTTCACAGCCATTTCTCGCCAAGTCTGTAGAGGGCTAAGCGAAAGGACATTAGGGATGCAGATTACTTGTTCTGCTCCTGCTAATTTTGTTGCAGTGAAAAGCATGGTTCAGCCAGGTGGCTGTTGACAATTAAGAACACTCGAAGTGCCTCTTAGCACACTGCAGTGAAATCCTGTCTGAAGGCAATCTGTTGCATAAACAGCATGGCAGAGAGCAACTAAAAGACTAAATCAATTTCAACCATTTTTTCCTCCACTTCCTCCAGGCGTGGTTTAGTCCACTGACAGAGGCTAGTGTCTCTCTCCACAGTAATATGCCTGACTGATGTTGCTCTAGCAGAAGGCCCCTCACCTCACACAACTGTGTGACAAATGTTTTATCATTTAACAACACAACAACAACTTCTACATTTGTGTCCATCTTGACTTTGTGAATTCAATTAGCTGCCCTCTTTTCTTTACAGCATTAAATATTCATCATTAAATACGCAGCAATTTAAGTTAAGGATTGGGGAAAACATCCTTCGTTATTATTTATTAAGATCAAAAACCTTTCCATTTATGAATTTTCTGGTAGATGCAAAAATTGAAAAATAGTCAAACAATCCAAAAAGTACTTCACTTGATTTAAAACAACACACATCACAGCAAAAAACTGCATTCAAAAAGGAAAAACAGCCACAATAACGATCATTAGGGTGCCAAACTGTAATTGCATTTATTTCACCTCAAGGCTTACAATTCATGCATTTCCCCAACAATTAACATGATTAAAAGTATTTCCACAAAATAGTGGATTCCTGGTATTTGTCAGTGTAATTAAAGCTCGCATAACATCATTGCTCCAAGCGCAGGTGAGGACACATTCCAAGTAAATCAATAGCTTAACAACACAGATAATTGGTTATGGATGCATGATTCTTGAAGGTCGGACTTGTCTCTTTACTGTGATGTTTCTATGCTTTTATCTTTATCTTCCAAGTGGCTCCAGAAAAACAAACCTGAAGGTCCTTGGATTGGGGCATTTCTATAAAAATTCAACCAATCGGATGTTATATCCTGCTCACTGGTTTTGATGGATGACTATGAAAGCTTTCAAAAAGAAAAAGAAAAAAAACAGCCTGGGAAAATCCTGCCATTATTCAAATGAAAATGCAAACTGGCATTTCATTTTCATTTGATAAGCATTAATAGCATGACCTATTTCACATTCAAATGCCAAAGCAGTTTGCATTTTCAAGTTTAGGTTACACACTGTCTGGTAATTTAACAAAGCTAAAAATGCAAAGTTGCAAGCCATTTTCCATTTGTGAAGTTACAAATGGAAAATGGTTTGCAGTCGGCCTAGCTTAATAATCCTCAATGGGTTTTAAAATGGAGGACAAGTTAAAGATAATTCATCAAAATAAGTTGCTATAGTAACCATTTAGAACAAGCCTGCTCTTGAAGATGTTTTAAGTCAAGATTATAAATCTTCACTGTGAGGCCCTAAACCTGAGTTTTAAACTTATTCTGGTCACTGACAAAGCTTGTTTTATCTTAACTTGCTGACATGTTATTTTGGTGCCACTTGGACTGCTCACAGAAGCAAGTTATATTTAATAGTACACTTATAAATTGGCATGTCAGTCATTATGAAGTATAAAGTCTAAATATGTGGCGTCAACCAAAAAACTGAATCCCAGCATGTTCCATCCTCTTAAGAATTTAATCTATCAGCATTTTATTTGCAGAAGCCTCTCTGGCCTACTTATTAACACCGTCATAGACCTTTTGGTTCCAATGTGTTTACAGCTATAATATATATATATATATATATATATATATAACTGTTGATCTGTCTGCATGAAGATGATTGCTATTTCTTTTCTCTCTGCCACGTTGATACTAGGCGTTTCACTTAAGTAACATCATTCTTTTTATTAACGTTTTTTTTTTTTTTCTTTTAAATGACACGCTTATTCCCAGATTGATATAATTCAAATTCAATTGCTTCATTTTAGTCTTTGCTTATTAGATGAGGTGGAGAAAGGTTACCACTTTTATCCAGCAGATGGCAAAATGTATTTGTTGTAATCAATGAGTAATGTGATGTTATATCCATTTCAAGAAAAAACAAAACAGAAATGAGACAGCAAAAACAAATGATGGCAGACGGTGCAGGTTGTATCCCTGAGATCTGCAGGGATACAACCAGCACCCTCACATTTCAAATTTAAAGTATGGAAACACATTTGGTTTCACACATTACCAGGACAAGAAGAACTAGAGATGACTAAAGCTGTATGCAAACAGCGACCAACATTAATGCCCATCTTGCTCAACACCATCCAGAGCTAAACGTGGAGTTAGCCAAACAACCTGTAGCAGCAAGCCAACGGACCCTGGATGGAACATTGAATAAACTACCCAGCAGTTCAGAGAAAGCAAAATGCACCTCAAGGTCAATTGTTCATTTCATCTGCAAAGACCTTCATCCGTACAGCATGGTGGAAAACAAAGGTTTTTGAAATATGGTTTACACCTTGGAGCCTCAGTTATACCATCAAGGACAGTCATGACTAAAATGTACAACAAGGTTAAGTCAGATGTAAAAGGATTAGCCTTTCTCTGCTTTCTCTGTGACAAGTACCATGCGCACACCCTCAACCTGGCCTCACAGCATGCACTAAAGCTGCCAGCTGTTGCAAGATTACTCGGACGAGTATGACATGTGACTGGGTTTTTCCACAGAAGTGCCACAGGACTCCATGCTGTGGAGCAAAAACAAAAGTTACTGGAGCTCCCTGAGCACAAACTGGTAACAGACGTATCAACAAGATGGAACAGTGCGTATGACATGGTCAGATGTTTCCAAGCAACAGCCAGCAGTCACAGCTGCACTGCTTTTCCCATACGCAGATACTACAGGTGTGTGTGTGTGTGTGTGTGTGTGTGTGTGTGTGCATTGGCACTGCCAGACTTGTAGCTGAAATTAAATGTTTATATAACTTTAGCCTTGCTGTTTCTGGCAAACAATCCAGAATACTTTGCTCACCTGCATATTGTTTACACTGAAGATTCTGGATATATGTTTATTTTACAATTGTTATATTATGAATATAATATGTAGAACATTTTGCTTTGCTAATACTATGTCATGATGTGTTGCAATGAATATATTGATATGATAGAATATAAATAAGCAAAATGAGCTCCCCATCTGCTAAAGGAAAAGTGTCCTGTGCACTGGCTGAATTACTTGGGAACACTTTTGGGGATTCCAGTCAGGCACCAGCACCACCAGAGCAGTCAGCCTTTGACAGTTGCAGAGGAGGAGGTGAAAAAGTACAACACAGCTGTTCCTTTGCCACTCTCTGGAAGCCCGCTGGACTGGTGGAAAGAACATCATCCTGAGTACCCTCTCTTGGCCAAGCTAGCCAAGCGGTACTTGTGTGTCTGTACCAGGGACCAGCGTCTCTGCTGAACGTGTGTTCTCTACAGCTGGGTACATTGTGACAGCTCAGAGGAGCAGCCTCACCACAGAGCACGCCGACCTGCTCTTGTTTTTGCACAAGAATCTTAATACTCCCGAGCACTAGCTTGATGAGCAAGAACAGCCAAATATAGCACTTTACTTCAAAAATGTGTTTTTTTTTTTTATTCATTCTATTGTACATTGTATTTGCCACTTTTATGTGCACTCAAGCCCTGGGTTTTGAAAGGACAGTTTTCAAGTTCAATTTTATATGTGAAGGATGTTAATTTAAAGGCTGACATTTGTTTTTTGTGCAGTTTTCAGGGGCTCTTTTCATCATATTTATTATTTTCTTATAGCACTAGCTTGACAAGCAGGGACAACTAAATGTGGCAGTTGACAGTAAAAAAATATATATTCTGTATTCATTGTATTATTTTAAAAAGGTTTCAGACTACTTGCTGTTTAGCTGTGATGTGTGGAAACAGTTGTTCCCCTCCCAGATGCAAATGAAACCAGATGGTGACAGCTTCAGGTCCTGCAGCTCCATCTGCTGGTCTCATTATCTCATGTTTATATTTTATAACCTTTATTCATTGGGGGCTTTTTGGCAATGCATATTTATTTTTACAGGGACAAATCTGTTGTACATTTTATGTATCACTTCTATATGCAGTCTACAGTTCTGAAAGGAGAGTTTTCAAGTTCAATTTCCTATGTGAAGGAAGTTAATTTAAAGGCTCACATTTGTGCTGTGTGCAGTTTTCAGGGGCTTTATTTCAGCCAGCTAAATGGAACAGTTTACTTAAAAGTTATATATTTTTTATTTATTCTATTGTACACTTTTATATACTGAAAAGCAATGACGCTGCTGAAATAAAACTCCAAGATTGACTGATATGTAATGGGCATTGTTTTTAGAAATATAACTCATGATATACAGTCTCTAGAAGTGTATGATTCAATTTTTGCCCATGGTCTAGTGTTAAAAAAAGCAAGCGAAAACCGTAATAAATCATAATATTGATTCGCAATACATATTGGATCAGCACCCAAGTATCATGATACCGTTGAATCGGGAGATAAGCATATCGTCCCAGCTCTAGTCGATACTGATGCCTTTAAGTTATGTGCACAATCATGTAATGATTGCGAAGAGTGTGTGTAGGAAGCTTTATAAATAACTCAAGTGCTACACTGAGGTGGGAGTATTTTTAGTCCTAATCAAACTTTCAGAGTGATTTTAAGATGCCTGATAAATACAGGCCCTGGCAGCTGATATATGATGCCATTAAAAGAGCAACATCCTCATACCTGCAGGTCGGCAATTATTTTTATAGGTAGTTTCAGATTTACCTTGGGTGTGTGACTGTTTTGGCTGTGAGGACATAGTCTTAAATTAGCTTAGTTGAAGTAATTCAGTTAAACTTTAAACTAATTTTACCAACAAAATATCTTTGCTACCATCAAAACATCGGTTCACACGTGACATTACCACACCAGAAAGGTTGAGGAGCTGGTTGTTGCCTTATATTAAATATGTCACCTATGAGAAGTCAGCCACTGTGGCAAAGGGGGTGGCAAGCCAGAGATCAAAAACCAGGACAATGAGGGAACATAATGTGGCTTTTAGCCTGCTCAGGCACATGGAGACAAAGGTATCTTCAGTTATAAAATGTGGTGGATTATTTTTAGTCGGCTTTTATGAAAATCTGAAAGATATCTAGTAACAAAACATAATGATCCGTCCTGTTAAATGAGCCAAATATCAAATAAACAGCTTATGCTTGCATGCTAATAAACTTGAGTGTTTTAGGTGGTTGACTGTGCAATAGTGTACTCACTGTTGGTTGTCTGGGGTAGACCATCTCCAACCATGGTCTCTGATTCTATAGTGGAAAAAATGAAAAAAAAAAAAAAAAAAGAGTCAGCCTTAAAGATTTCTATGAATAGATGAATGCTAGCGTGCTCACATCTGCTCACTGCCTCCAACTTGTGCTAAAATTGTCATCACTCAGATTAAAACAATTCAGAGGCCAAAAATAAATAAATAAAATACAATTCCTGGCCAAAAGGACATGTATGACTCATGCAGAGGAAGTGAATAATTTTAGGACCATACTGTCAAGATAGGAAAAACAAAATGAGCAGACAGTCGTTATTTGGCTTTTCATAAAGACCAAATACATAGGCAAAAACCTCAAGTGTCTTACCTCTGTGTGCCCTGACGTGTGTCTGAAAGCAGTTATAATACTTGTACTTCTTCCCGCATACCCCACATACATAGGAACCTGCATGAGAATTCAAAACAGTGTCATAAAAACAAAGTGAAAGAGTTGTCAAGACTGCGTGTAGCAGATTCTCTCATCTTCAAGAAAACGTCGTCATAACTACTGTGAATATATATACACATCTGCCAATTATTTAGTAACCAAACCAACCAACCAAAACATTACCAATGATAAGTTAATGTTCTGAGCTCTAAGTAAATGTCACATTCCACACAATGTTTGTTTTCTGAATTTGAATTGCAGGATAGCTGAAAACACATTCCACTGAGAACTTTCCTCAGCTTTTGTTGCCAAAAAGGAAAGAATTACTACAAATCCGATTAATTGGTTGAAATAATAAGCATGTACTGAGCCGAGATTGGTGTGTTTTAACTATTCAGTATCAGCTTTAAAAAGCCTGCTTCCATTTCAAAGTCTTTGTTTATTGTGCTCAGAGTATTTGAGCCAAAAATAATGCATTGTGCTCCATTAAAACAGAAACCTAGAAGTGAATGTTCAAGTATAATTTGAAAATGTTATAAAATCAGGATCAAATACTTGTTAGTGACCATACTCAGTCATCAGTTTATTGGGTACTCCTAGTTCATTCTAATGCTGACTAAGTTACAATGTTAAGTTTTAGAGAAATGTTCAACTTAATGGTTATTTTGGGGGTTGTGGCTCGTTCTATTGTTCAATTGTACTGCATTACAATGGCAGGAGGTTCTAATATTTTGTCCATCTCCTCTATATTAATGAGGGTACACTAAAAAATTAGAAACATTTTGTGAAGGAATGATTTATTGCAGGGCTGTTGATTTAACGTGCATTAGTTTTAGGTAAGTGTGTCTAATACACTGGCAAATGAATCTGCATACAGTACACACACACACGCACACACACTGTCGCACACATACACCTGCACAGTGCATTTATGCAAATTATTTCACCAAGGAATTTGCCAAATGGGTGCTGTAATAGTAACAATCACCATCATCAGAGTTTCATGGTTGGAAATCAATGGAAAGCAGAGTCAAACATGAACAAAACTCAGACTACCTCTTTCAAAAATAAACAGCTCACTCAAATTACAAAAAAGTATATTGTTTCATTTACCTCTAATTGTACATTCTCTAGCCATGCAGATAGTTTTGGTTTTATTCACCCAGGTGTTGGGATATCTTAAGGAGTTCAGTTGCCAAGCCAATACTTGGAGGTGACTGGAATTTCATTTGAGCTCACAGCTTTGGAAAATTACATTAAAAAATTCAGCAGCACCATCATACTGTCAACTGTATTAGGGGCTATTTCTTCTAGAGAAAGTCGTTCCAATGAAAACGGCTCACAGCAGGGTCTGCTGATTATCTAGAGTAACCAGGACATTGTTTCTGAAAAGACATAGTGCTGCTGAATCTTTATAAATGTCATTTTTAAATGCTGTGCTGTCTTTTTCATGTTGTTTTTGAAAAGTCAGGAAAGTTGATCAGCTCTAGAGAGCAAGGTCAAGGTCAAGAGACACTGGACATGAATGCAGGCATATATATATCCATATGTACAATTCATTCACACACCTATGCACGAGTCTGTGCTCTTCGTTGGAGGAGGAGTACCAAGGGCAAACATACCCTCGGTCTGAGCTCTACGGGATCCACCTCTACTTGCTCCTCCATCATTTCCTCCGATGACAACACAGATCTCAGCAGGATTGGCATCACCAACTTTCCCGTTACTCGTCTCCGAGGTCCCAGGTTCTTTCTTTACTGTGACAGGTGGTGGACTGTTATTCTTGGTCGTTGAGGCTAAGGTTGGTGAGGGGCCATCTGTGGCTGCACTCCCACCGTCTGCCTGCTCCATGCCAGGATTGGGTGCCTCTTTTGCACTCATGACTCCGCCTCCTCTGACCCCGTTCTTCTGTAGGAGGGGAATAAACAACAGAGAGAAAAACTTTACTGTCATGTAGCAGTATACAGGCTTGATTTGGGCATGACTTTTGGTCCAATATATAGCATCTAAGAACAACATCAGCTCTGCCAGGTCAAAAAGAAATGTGCTGTTTTGAAACTGCCATGGTAACACATCCAACATTCAAGAAAAAAAAAGAGCTGTCTCTAAATGTCAGCTCTAATTTGAGTAAAGAACCTAAGAGCAACCTGCACAAAATAAAAGAAGTAGCCTGCACCAGATAACTATTGAAAGTCTAAAAAGGCACAAATTGTGAGATAACCATCCTTAATTTTATATATATATATATATATATATATATACACATGCATACATATATATATCTGTGACAGTGTGGTAGATTTGAGGACAGAAAAAAAAATTGTGGTGAGCCACAAGGAACAGAGTGGCTTAACTGTTCATAAGTGACCTCTGATGCCATAAAATCCACAGCTTTGTGGCACCCAAATGCTCTAATTTCAGAAATATCCAAATTACACAACTTGCCACTTCAGCACAAGGCTATAAAAGGTCTTGTCAAGAGAATGTGCTCAAAATGCAACCAAGCAAAACAGAGTTATACCAGGATGACTGATATTATGGAAAGAGGGAAAATTGGTCTGCTAATAATAGCGCACCAATACAGCAACAACAAGCCTTTTCATAGCCAAAATACACCTTTCTTTGGATATAACACACGACCAACTGGAAGCCTCAGAAAACAGGCCCGTGAATTGGATAACATGATAAAACATTCAGTTCGAAATTGCTTACTCTTCCTGTGTAGAAAAATTACTGCCTTACTGGAGTACTGTCAGTTAAATCATAAAGTATGTGCAATACTTAACAAGCCTGAAAGTTGTGTAAGTTGTGTCTTACCCAATACCTTGTACAACCATTGTATGGTACAAGCTTGAACATGGCCTCTGAGATTTTAATGTAGATTTCATGAACAACTGTAAATTTTAGCCTGGCTGTTCCAATAGAAGAACAAAACTGGGGGATTTATCTTCTGTGTGCCATAAAAATCTAAAGCAAATGTCATGGGAATTCACATTTTTCTATCTTGTAATGAACAAAATGGTTGGACAAGGAGAAATTTAACCTACTGGTGGTGCACACAGAAAAGGTCAGGAAACCAAAGCAAAACCAGTAGGATTCAGCCTCTGGGGACAATGATTGCGAAATATCATGGCAAACCATCCATTTAATGGCAAATACTGCCATTTAAGCTTTCTAATGTGAGTGTTTCTATTTAGGAATCTCCATTATGATCATTTTCCATTTTCAGTTTCATTAAAGATGCTTCCCTTTTTGATTTTCCATTGCCATTTTCTATGCGGGAAATGTTTTAAAGCTTTTTCAAGACATTTAAGGCAAATGCTATTTTAAGGCATTTCCATTTCAGGTTTTTCAATTTCCTCTTCCATTAGGCTAGTCACCGTGTCCAGTTTCACCAGTAGCATATGATGTGCAGGATACAAATGTTTAATTTTATTCACAACATCCATGGATTGAAAGGGTGAGCTGGAACTGGCCAACAAGCTGTGTTTATATTTACTGGTTATCTATGGGACATTGTTATGCATTTTAAAATCATTTAATAACATAAATACTGTTATTGAAGAGAGGAAATGTGTTTGTATGTGCTACTGTACTTGACTGCATAAATGAAACAGACAGCTGCTCAATGGTATCAACTAATGTATAAACCAGGCTTTAACCAGAGACTGCGAGTTACTCCACTGCAATGTCTTTTTGCCTATCCACAACATACACCAATATAAGTATCTGTGAAAATCCAGTTCTAGTCAATAACATCAGCCCTTCTGATTTATCAGTCAAGCTCTAATGCCATCCACACATGGGAACTGCCCAGTACAACCACATTCCTCTACTGTTCACTGCTAAGCAGCAAGCATATATCAACCTTTTGAAGAATTCATTTTTACTCAGTATTTGTGGATGCAACATTTTTGTTACAAAAGCTAGAAATCTGAGAAAACCTTTGAAACTGTGACACTCGTGCTGTTATGAAATGCAGCTGTCACAACATGAAGTGTATAATTTAGCACTGCAGTAGGAGAATTATGTACTAGATTGATTTTAAAGCTCATTTGGATGCAACTACTCCCACAGAAATCTTATGGGTCAGCAAAATTAGTGGCCCATTTATTGTCTATGCAGCAGTGCCAAATTTTACATCCTGGTGACATAAATTTAATGGTCAGTTTTCCATTTTCTATCTTTAGGACTGAAGTGAATTCTTGAAATGGCTGGCATTCCCTTTCAAATGCCATGCACAAGTAAAATGGAAAATGTTGATGCAGAGGGCACACGCATTATTGATTATATTTTAGATCAATTGTGGAGTTAAGACAAGAAAATGATCCTAAATGTTTTGCTCTAGTGGGTCCAAATTGTACATGTGCTATTTTTTTAATAATGAGAATTCAAGCATTGTATTACAGAGCACACCCATGACAAAAGATTTGCTGGTGTTTGTCTCAAAAATATTTCTCTTGAACATATTCCCCCACAAGGCTTGTTGCTTTTTGCTGATAAATGAGCAAAAATATTACATCAGTATAAGTCCACACATCCCAACTGTCATGTAACTTTTCTGGAAAATTTGAATGAATTCAATTAGTCTCACCACAGACATGCTGTACAATTTATGATTAAAGCCATAGTACAAACAAAAGTGATAGACTCAAAAATAAATAACACCTGTTACCATTCAATTTTCTGACTGATGGAGCAAGAAATTATGTAATTGCAGATAGTTTATGGCAGGTAATTTGATTGCCAAAATAAAGAAACTAGTCCAGCACAGCAGTAGCTTAGGTTGTAAAACCAGCTTCTCTCTACAGGCAAGTTTGCGCAATATATATGTGAATCTGACATTTCATGAGGCCGGTTTTCAATTTTCACTAGACCTAGAGAGTTTAGACTAACAGGCTTAACTACACTATGTATTTAAATGAGCAATTTTAATGCAACTGGCTATGGTTTTGTAATCGTCTTGTTGCTGAAAATTCTGTGTGAAATGTGTGTTTCTATGTAAATTTAACAGTGACTTGTGAAATACACAGTAAAGCCAGGCTTCTCTGTCTAAGTGTTTATTCAAAATGTAACCTAAGGAAAGCGATTTCAAAGTCGGCAACACCGGTATTTGGCGGTGTTGTGGCAGAACTTACACTGGTGTGAAAAATTTCCTACCATGACAAGTCTAATCCCCCCACACATACAAAAAACAATGTGTCATCATTGTTGTCATGTACGCAAGGCTAAAGGCCCTTCTGTCAGATTAATTTTCACCCAAAACAAATGAAGACAGCACATACATAGTGACTCTTAACTTGTATTCATCACTTGTTTATAAATTATTAACACTAAAGGAAATGCACTGAAACTGTTGGAAATCAACCACTGGCTGAATGATTTTGTAATGAACAAGTTTTACACCTTTATTTCTTATCTATTAAGAAATATACTGCCATTAACTAGCATTTGATAAGACTTATCAAATGCTGGTGGGTAAAGGTCATTTTGGAGAGTTCTTTTTAAGGCCACTACCAATCATCAATTTATTATCTTTAGGATCAGTTGATATGATACCAATCACCAACAGTTCCTATCTGCAATAACTGATGTTTTGGCCACTTGTCTGAAGAAGAAAACAAGTTGTGAATACAACACTGATATATAATTAAGTTCATACAGTGCACTTAGCAAATAGTGCTTATTTACACATCCAACAGTGCACTGCTGGATGTGTCAAATTAACTGGATGCATTGTTCATAACAGTAAGAAAAACTAGTGAAGGTCAATACGATGTCCCCACAGGAAGTCCAGCCGTGTTTCAATACAGATACTTCCGTTATTACATTTCCATGTAGTACACTGTGTACACTATGTACTTTTTGCATACTGTATGAATTTTGACTGGGTAGTGTTGTCTCAAATCTAGCATGGCTGTTGTGCACTTTATCTGAGGTGACAATCACTACATTTGATCAGTTCTTCTCTTCTTTTTAATCTAGAATTGCAATTGAGTGGAGCATTATATATTATATAACATTTGACCACGATTGTCGCCCACAAAATGTCACTTGACTTCAATTCAAATGAATTTTATTAAAAATGAATGTGCTTTTACAGCGTAATTCTGCAAATGGTACAGCAGCATGCTTGATGACGGCAGCAGCTCAGCTTCAACACAACTACCTGACTGTATTGTGACAAAATAATTTCAACTCAAAGCTCCACTTACACTGTTTTTCTCACAAAAAAAAACAACCTCATTGACAGAGAGATGCAGTAACTGCAGATGTTAGTCTGTAATGTAGCTATAATAAAAATCCAAACTGTTGTGTAGCTTAATAAAATAAAACAAAATTTAATATAGACTGATCTGGTCACTTTAAATCATTTACATTTATTGAAATGTGGTGATAAATGTACATATGGAGCCCCAGAGGCAATGCTGTTGTTCTGTCCAGTAAAAACATGAAGTTTCACTTTACATTCAGACAAATTAATGTGGCAGCTACAATTATTAGATTTCATCTGTGAGACCAACATTTATCTTCCAAAAGGAATTACATCATATATCAAAATGCTACAGAGACATTAGAGCCGGCGGTAAATCACCAAAGAGCTGCACAGATCAGTTCATCGGATCATGTTCTCCCCGGGATGATGACGCAGGAGTCGGGCTGCTGCTGTGAGATGACCGACTGGTCTCACCCGGCCAGCTGGGGCTCCTCACATGTCCAAAAACGTTGCAACAGATTTACAAACAGGCGTTATTTGGATGAACTGACCACATATTGGGGATACAAATGATTACTTTCTCGCCTGAAAAAATGTTAAAACTTCATAAAGTGACATATTAAACAGTCCTACAAACTTACAACAGCTTTTAGCCTGCTTTAAAATCTCCGCTAGGTTGGTGGACCCTGGCAACCACTGAGGGTGATAAGTGTCCAGCGTTCCACACTCAACTTTTTGAGTGCACCATCCGGGTACTCGCAGTGCACTGCGTTTTGCCATACATGTCAGTGTGAATGCAATGACTCAAAATAGCAAGTGTAAGTATGGAAGTATGCAAATTGAGATCCAGCGCAACATTGTGAGTAATCTAGTCAACATACACAGAATCCACAAAAGAAAACATCAAAAGAGTATTTAGAGTGTTGCACTAGCAAAACATAAGCTCCAGATAGCGTTAGCTAGCACAGTGGCTAGCTTAGTTAGCAGTAAGCCGATAACAGAAAAAAAACGGCTGGATGTAGCAGATGTTACAGAACTGTGTCAGTAGGGGTTGCTACAAGCAAAACACCCAACAGGAACCAACTGCTGTTAACGGAATAGGAATACTCGTTTTAAAAGTTAACCATTACATCTTATAAAACAGGTAGCTAAAATCTCGCAATCTGATTAGTTGATATCCCTGGTATAATGTTTATTACGGTTATGAAGTTGAATGTCCACATGTTTACAGTTCTATTTTTGATTATCACTTTACAGCTGCTGTTAAAATTTTGCCCACAGTCTGGAAGCAAGCAGGGACAACACAGAGCTACACCAACCACTGTCTCTGTGGTGTCCACCTCAGTGTCTGGAAAAGGTGGAGCATCATCCTCGCCACACTAAACAATGCATCTCCTAACAAAATCAGGAGGCCTAATGTTACTGCAAACACTTTCAATTTGCTAACTGTTTTATATAAATGTTAGGATACCAACAGCACCCCTTAGCTGTGATATAATTACAATATAACACAGCCAGACACAAGATATTGCTTAATCATTATATCTAGACATCGTTAGATTGAGCAACTGCATCTTTACCCTAAAAAAGTTCCTGTTTTGAAAAAACTGAAATTCTCTGCTACTCTAGCCTACTACATGTGTCACAATAGTCAGTTGGCAAGGTCCCACTCCCACAGTAGTCACCTCAAGTCCATGTGGGGTTAGAGAGAACCATAAGCCACCTTGAACAGCATTTCTATTGAATATCAGCTAATATGGATTGGTGCCTGGAGTATCCCCATTGTGAGGGAAAAGAACTGAAAATGTGAAAGCAATGTATCTCCATACCTCCTAAACCAAAAACTAAGCAACTTTTCTCATCTATAAACCAGATGAAATAATACAAGGACATATGCATATCACCTGTGTATTATTTCCAGTGCAGTTTTCTGTGCATACCCTGAATATATGAAATGCTAGTTGTGGCCTGTTTTCCACTCATTAAAGTCAAAATGCAAAATTAGCCATCTGGCCTTCTGTTCTTTCATAGTCTGAAACTTCTGATATGGTGTGACCTACAGCACCATAGAACGAGCATAAATTTAAACCAGATGCACATTTCTTTGATGTTCCTTACAAAAAAAGCACAACCTTAACCAACTAAAACAAAAGACCAATAGAGGAGATAAACAAAACCACAAGACCAGGAAATAGTTTTAAATTAAATCATCAAATGTTATTTGCATATCAAGGATGTATAGATAAGATCAATAAGTAAGTCAGTCTGTAAGCAGGGGCTGGTGGCAATGTAATTTATGTCAATTTATTAGACTAGTTTTCTCTTTGTGATTTGGCCCAGCTGTGTTTTAAAATGTCAATGCATGCATATTATATCACTGTACTAAATTTATCTAGAGTTACAGAATAAGGAGGTTAGGCATACAAGGAAAACATCTCTAGGTCCTCTGTTCAGAATTCAGCGCTTAGTCGAGGTACTTAAAATAATTGGCCTATATTTGGGCAGTACTGTATCTGCCTCTGCACAATAATGAAGTAATTCAACCACTGCGCTTGGTTATAGCAAAAAAAAAAAAAAAAAGTTGTGCTTCTAACTTAGATTGAGAGAGATTTTCTTACTTTGAATTGTACCTTACTTTGCCAAAAATCACTCTGCTTTGCATGTTAAGTACACTGGAATAGAAATTCCAAATATAAAATACAAATTTGTTTAAGGCTCATGAAAACGTTTCTACTCTGGAGGGATTAAAAATAGGAATCAGCTAAAATGGAGGATGGAGGGGTCATTTCAATCACTGCTTTCACTGCATGTTTGTATTATCCGAAGCACAGTCAGTGGCTGGGAGCAAGGGGTTGACCAAAAACCTGTTTCACACTAAATGCTTTGCTTTCCCTGTTTCTCTAATCAAATGCACATTTTCCTGTCCTCTGTAATAAATGTCTTCCAAGATGGTGTATGACCAATGATTTCAAAAAGCAATAATGCAGAGAAATGGATAAATCCCCCCCACCCCACCCCACCCCACCCCACCCCACCTCCTCACACACACACACACACACACACACACACACACACACACACAGAATACTCTGGAAAAAGAAACTGTGTCGTCTAGTAAAATTCCATCAGCATACACTCAAAAACCCCCATAAAAACCTTTTCAATCTATATGTTAATGCTACGAATTAAAATTTAATAACAAGAGATATTGAAAAGCAGACTTGAATTATACAAAAATAAATCCTGAAAGATCAGGCCCCTAAAATTAGAAATTCAGGGCGGCATCCGGTCTGCTGCTAAACCCTTCTAGGCTGGCAGATTAAATTTTTGATGAAAATCAAAATTACACTGCACACATACGCAGGCGCAGCAAACCTGGCACTATTGTGATTTATGGATTCATTAAACCCGCGGGAGTTTCACCCCTCCCCTTTTCACTCAAAGAAATGAGATTTGCTTTGCTGAAAATTTGTATTTTCAGAAAAGCTACTCAGGCTCTGCTCTACCTTCAGAAAATGGTCAAGGAAAAAAATAAAAAAAAGCAGCCTCTGTGTACATAACCACTGCATGTAAACAGGCCTAATTTTCATTGCTGCAGCAATTGAACGTCCTTATGCATTATTCATGAAACCAATAAGGTTCATTTTTACAAAGGAAGAGGCAGGAAAAATATGTGCAGAATGAACAGAATTTTTTTAATACAGCAGCCCCAACCCCTGAAAAGCCATTCCCTAGAGACTAATTTAAGTGAAGCAATTTTCAGACATTTTCAATATGCCACTAAGAAAACAGCAGAACATGAGATGTGTGCTATGCTTAAAAAAAAAATAAAAAAGGATGCATGTTTCATCAGACACATTTAAGCCCAAATCATGGATCTGTGATTGTATATTAAGACAAAAAAAAGAGAATTGTCATGACATCCGAGACAGCAACCATTTGTGTATCAGCCCTTAGCCTTTAAACGGAAAACAAAACCTGTACTCGTTTAATGACAGTTAGAACAGCAACTATGTTTCAAACACTAACCCACAGGCTGTGATATGATCCCTCACCATCTTGTGTTTATCAGGGCGTGGAGGGACAAGTTTCACCTCTCCATCCAAAACTATTCGCTCTGAATATCCTCAGTGAAACAAAGCTTTTGTTCATTAAAGTCCTGACAGACCAACATTCCTCTTACCTTACCTAAAAAACACTCTTGGTACCCAAGAATACAAGTTCCTATTAACCAGATCAGAGTTTAAGTAAGGTGTTTTTCATTGTAACACATAGCAGCATTATTCCTGAGAGCTTTATAACATATTACTTGGTCCTTCAGGTATTCTGCACATAAACATTCCCATCACTCACAGAGCAATCCAACCCTATTAAACTCATGACACTGGTTGCCTCTCTTTAATTCTGTACTTAAACTGAATTTTGATTAAACTTTCCGACCAAAGGTCAGAATTTACACCTAGATTTTACATACCAAATGTACAATTTCCACCAGCTCTTTGAATTTATACAGGTTTGAAGGTCAGCATTAATATTACCCACAGCAAAATGGCCTCCGCAGTTTCCCCCTTACATTAAAATAAAAGCAAGCCATGCACGATGGGAAACTGTTTGGCGTCTGCAGGATTAATATAAACAGTAGAGGCACTGGTTGTGATTGTTTTTCCTGCCCTCAAATTATGCTGACATGGGTCTTTCTTCTTCCACTGCTGTTCAGTTCACTTTGGATAGTTATTTTTCCACTTACACATTTCCAATCTCTAGAAATAACAACAAGAAAAAAAAAGTCCACATGTTTACCAAATAGTAAATATCTGTGTATCCATCACAAAAGAAACATCCATACATAAATAAACAAGGAGAAACAGCTAAATCACAGTCCATGTAAAGTTAGATGCTTGACTGCAAAGATACAGGATGGATTAAGCAGATTTGGGGGGGGTTTATGTAAGTCTCCCCAGAATACAGGCACTATACAAGATTTGTAAAACTGACAAACTGTTTAAAAACCTTTATCAATATAATTCAAGGCCAGAATATTCATCATGAAAAAAAACCAATGAAGGATAAGAATTAAGTTGCACTCTGCTTTGAATGCAGCCTTTTTAAAAGGTCATTGTGCATTAATTAGCATGAAAATCACAGGGTACTTGTCATTTTAATCTGAGGGAATCGATTACGGGAGATTTCTATTCATTTGAAAGGCGTTATAACATGCGTCTCAGCTCGGATAAACTAACATTCAATTCAATAAACAAGTCTCAAACTCGTCTCATTATAATTTTTTTGTAATTTCTCAAAATGACTGCCTACAGGTGGCGCCAATGCCACCGAGATTTCAAATCCTCTATCTTCCTAAAAATTAAACTCGAAATGTATTTTGACATGACGACACTTTGTTGTTTTTTCTTGCTCATCTACAACGACTATAAGGCCATCACATACGACCCAAAGTGTCGTTACAGCTGTCTGAGTTTCGGGGGGAGGAAGCAACTCCGGAGCCCTGCTCAAATTTGCAGGAAAATTCACAAAACATGGCTGCAGGAGGTTTTTGTGTTTCAGATTGTTCCTCCCCTCATCGTCCTTCATGTTGCTACTGTAGCCCTTGCCTCATCGGAATATACTGTGTTTTTTCCCCTCCTGCGTGGTGTATATGTGAACAAAACTAGGTGAGCAGACGACTAGTCAGCAGTTACACGAAAGCTTCGTTACAAAAATTCAGCCAAAAAACATCAACAGATAAGGTCTATTTAGGATGGCTTCAAAGCCTGCACCTGGTTTAGTGGCGAGCAGTAGTGCAAAAAAGACTGCCGGGTGTCGTTCATTAAGTCGAGGGGACCAAAACTTAACATCCGCAAGTGAAATTTCTCAAATTTAGGATTTCTAAATCAAGAGGAAAAAAGAACACAAACAGCGGTTTGACATACCTCCAAAAACGATGCAGCTCATGCGAAACAGGCTCCCGCTCCAGAAATCTTCCCTCCCCGACCAGAGGTGACTGCACAACTGCTTCCTCAAAAAAAAAAAAAAAAAAAAAAAAAAAAAAATTGTGAATTAGTTATGAGAAATTCCAAATGTTAAATTTTTTTCCACCGGATCGGTTTCCCTCCGCGACACGCTACGTTACATTTTGGAAAAGAGTAATGGCGCAATGAATGATGAATTAGCCGAGGTTTTTTACTCAGTCCGTGCAGGCTCTACTCCGTTTCTGCCTCGCACAGGGGGGTTTGTGGTGCGGTTCCTGCTGTGGAAATTTTCGTCCGCCATATACAAGGGCAGATTCCGAAATTGCAGCGCCGGCCTGTGTATTAGCCTACATGAAAAAAAAAAAGAAAAAGGAAAAAAGTCTGGGAAGAAGACAGAAAAAAGGGTTGGGCGACTATGAAGTTACACAGGGAAAAATGAGACTGGAAATTACGCAGAGGAAAAAGGCACTATAGACTTTACTGCAGCTCTACACTGTTTGCTATTGAGACATGAGCCTGTTTGCTTATTCAGATGAGGATTTCCGATTAGGTCAGTGTTTGAGCCTGTTTTGGCTGATGGACAATTTCTCTGTAAAATTATAGCCTCTTGGTCAGATAATTGCTCTAGTGTCACGGTTGTTTTCCAAAAGGTTTTCATTATTATTACAAATTTTAATGGGAAGAATAACAGCAACTCTCCATGAGCTGTTTGTTCCCAAACTGTTCAACACTGAGTTCGGGAGACTGTTCAATGTGTGCGCAATTAAAGCAAAATCAACTCATGTAAATGCTCGTTGCTGCAGCAGTCTCCACATAAAGTTAGTTTTAGGGATGTCTTGTCAAGAGAAAGTTTTGATTGGCCAACAAATTTTGATTTCAAAACGCTATTCTGAGAATTAACTAAGTATCTTTTTTCTTTTGAAATAGTTTAGTTTTTGTTTATTGAAAAAGATAACAGGATGTTTGAAGAACCACGCTCTGACTTATCAACTAATAATATTCAGTATTTCAAATAAACTTAATATGCAAGTATAGGCTGGAAATTAGAGATATAAGAAAATTAGAAATAAGTTTGACTTATTTCAACTATACATATATACATATAGATAGATATCATTATATATAATATGACATTATAACAACTATGGTTCATTTTGGTCTAGGAAATTTTGAAAATCTAACATTTTGTATAGAAATGTATTGATATGCTGTATTATTCCATTTTGTGTATGAACACCTCCTGATAGCCTATAGTCCCCCCCAACAAGAGTACCTGGCTGCAGACAAAATGGAGGACACCGAGGCAGACATCTTGAACCTCCGCCTCTGGGGTTGAAAGGAAATCATGTGACTTTAGCAGAGGAAGTTAGCCTTTTGCTTCTTGTTTCTTCCCCGTGAAGTAGCATGAAAATATAATACCAATTTTATTAATTAGAAATATATTTAAAAAGTCAATTGACTCTCTAAAAGGCTTCATACAATATGTAAATTGCAAAGTTTGCAATTAGTACAGATAATGGGCCAATATAAAGTTAATTCAACAAGTCTTTAAAAAGTCACCAATTCTTTTAAATGTTTTAGGTAATGTTTAAATCAAATGTATTTATTATACAGTTTCTTATAAACAATTTATTAAACAATGTGAATAGGCTATGCCTAACTGGAAGACTCTTTGAGCTACTGATGAAAGACAATTACCCTTAGCACTTTTATTGCATCCTCTGTAATTAAAAACAAAATGAACCCACCTGTTATATTATAACAAACAGACATCTGTTATGTTTGTGGTCAAATTGACCCCAGCAATTTAAATCTACAAGATATTCTTGTGGAAAAGAGAGGAAATATGTGCTGGAAACCAAAAAACAATCCATGGAGACATTTGTGCATAATACCATATTCCCTCTCTATCAATTCAGTGTTCAATTCAAAGGGTCTTTATTGGCTTTATTTGCATGGGAAATATGTGTTTACATTTCCAAAGCAAGTGTTAAACATATCGCCATTTTGTTAGCAACCAGGTGATAGTGACTATGCCAAAGAATTTTAAATGATATATAATTTTTGGCATTTTATTCCAACAGTCAGAATAAATTATCATTCACATCACACAATAAAACAGCTGTTACATACCTTTGTTTTCAAAAATATTTCAGAAAATCCCACACACTGATATGCCCAAATATCTAAATTCATGAATTTTCAATATTTTAATAATACTTTCCCCCCATTGTTTACATGAGAAACAAACAGCGTGAAATATAGTTAATGAAATCTTTCAGACATATTTTTACATTGTACAATCATGAGTTTTCCAATTCTATTAATCGATTTTGGTCATAATTGCACAATTTTCAAAACTATAAAATATTATTAGCGTGACTCTGTTATTTTTATACATTTTATGTAATAATGTGTGTGTGTTGTCATGGAGGTGACATGGTGTGGCGGAAAAGACTGGGTGTGGTGGAAAGAAACTACATTGGTGAACAATGTTGTCACAATTTTTCCTTTGACTGCGAATGGAAAATACTTAATGTAATCTCCTAACTGGAGTATGGCCACAGGTACAATATAAGGTTCCAACACAGAGCATCATAACATTTCTGCCATATGTGATTTAGGGTCAGTTTACTATTTAAAAAGAAAACAAAGAGCAAAACAAAGTTGATTGTATAACCTCAAAATTCCACCAGAACAGTTTGAAATGACATGATCTGTTTAAAATGTAACAGATTGAAACATATATTTAAGTTGGAAATTAGTGAGTTGAATTTCAAAACGCAATCAAATTGAAACTACCTTTTACAACATTTGAAATTCCGCAGTGCTTGTACTTCCCTACCATACAATATATGAATTAGCTTATCAAGTGTTTTGTTTAATTTCATATATTTTCAGCCAAACAAATAATTTTTTAGCTGTGGCATTGTCATTCTGATCACATCTGATCATATCTTTTCTATCACCCTGAATATGTGGTGGCGATGCCATTTTGACACGTCTTTCAATATCTCATGATTTATTGGCCTATAATGTCAATTTTGGGTTTAGTATCAAATATACACAAAATACACAATATAGAATGTTATTTTTGCAATTATTTTCACATTTAAAGAAATTTGAGCTGTTTGGAAAATATATTATAATACTCTGCCTTGTCGCATCACTGTTGTTGTGGTCACCAAACCTTTAAAAATCATCCTGAATTTACATTTTGTACATTGTGGTGCAAATTACAGTGACCCCAAGGGACAGGTGTTCTTTTTATGAAAAATATCTTACAACAATCTTACAACACATGATACACTGCATTAAATGACATTTATGTGGCATTTGTATTTGAAATTAATATTATAACATTATCAACATTAAATTCAAAGTTAAGTAGGGTTGAATAGTGAGAATCTGGCTTAGGGACAAAGGATATGTGGTAAAAACATAAAAATCCATTCACTTTTTATATAATAAAAATAATGGCCGAGTTTTTAGTTAATTTTTAAAATGTTGTTAAATAAGTGTAACAAAAAAGAAAGAAAAAGAAATGTTATGTTTAGTTTTCTTATTTCTTCCAGAGAAATAGTTGAAGAATCACCAAATAACAATACAGCAGTAGTTTCCATGGACAGAAGCAGCATTTTCCTGCAGTAATATAAATACTGAAGATGTCATGTTGATAGCATGACCTAAAGTGACACATTCAGAACCTCTGAAAAATCTCTTCATACCTTTCATAAGGATTTTCAGTCATGTGAAGAATTAATAGATTAATTAATTGCCAATTTCATTATTTAATCAGTCTTTAAATTGTGCAATTAATCTAGCAATTTATTAATTTTTAATTTGTTTTTAATTAGTAATTAATGAATTGACATTTAAATCTGTAATCTGCAAAAAATGAAAAATGTATCCACAAATGTGTAATGTATTATTTAATCTATTGTCATCCTAATATTTACTTTTTCTCAGTAGGATTCATTTAATGTGCCTAAAGTATTCCCTCCACTTGGGCTTTTTAAGGTGTTTTTTTTACATTGTTTTCCAACATTTAAGACATAGATTGTGACTAATCCAAATCTCTACAAAGCTGTAGAAATTGCAAAATGTTAATTGGTTGCATAAGTATATGCCCCCTTTTATTATGAGACATCTAAATCTGTCAACACCAGCTGTGTTTCAAAGTGATGTAATAACATGAAGGTGTTAAAAGTGATTTAAGGTTAAACACACCTGTACAGTATCTGGATGTTCAGTTTCCTGGCAAAAATAGCATCATGATGACAAAGAGACAAAGAAACATTCCAAACAAATCTGTGATAAAGCTACTGAAAAGTATTAATCAGAGTACAAAAAGGTCTAAGGCACAAAATTTCCATCAGAGTACAATAGGTCATTCATGAAAAATGGAAAAATATGACATAGCTGCAAATCTGCCACAACCAGGTCATCCTTAAAAATTGACTAAGGGAAGCCACCAAGAGGCCTGTGTCAACTCTGAATGAGCTGCAAAGTTCTTGGTGCTTCACCAGTCACTTCTCTCTAGCTGTGTGGCAAAGAGAAAGCCAAAAAACTCACATGACATCTGGGCTCAAGTTTTTTTCCAGATGGACCACGTCAGACTCTGAAACACAGCGGAAGAAGTGGAATAGTCTGGTTAGATCAAACATATGTTTTGAGGCATCATTCAAGATACTATACACATCAGCAGAGACAAGGCATCCATATCATACTGATGCTTCTCTGCATCAGGCCCTGGAGGACTTGTGAGGGTATGGAGGTCAAATGAATGCGGCAGAAAACAGAGAAATCCTGAAGGAAAACTTGCAGTCTGCAATAGAACTGTAACTTGGGAGACAATTTCCAGCCAGACAGTGACCCCCAAACATGAAGCTAAAGCTACACAGGAGTGGTTTAAAAACAACAATATTAATGAGTGGCAGAGTCAGAGTCCAGACCTCAATCCAGTCAAGAATTTGTGGCAGGACTTGGAAATTGCTGTTTCCAAGTCCTTTTTTAATTTCACATTATTTATTGTTTTTTAGTTGTTTTTTTTTTTGTTGTTTTTTTTTTTCAAAAATCCTAATTGCATCCCCTGATCAAGTGATTTATTGTTATAAAACAACACAGGAAAAAATGTAAAAGGGGTGAGTCCTTTTTTATAGGCGGTGTTTCCATTATGAGATTTAATTTTCCTTTCCTCATGGGTGTAGCATGATTTATTTTACTTTTAATATCAAATGAAACTGGGCCCCTTTCCCATTTTCTTTGATATGCAGATTATGGCACAGAAATGCAGTTTAATATAAAGACATGATTAAAAAGGCTCCCACAATTTCCTGTTTTTTCACAAAAGTGTGAAACACAATGACACTGGTCTTCTGTTATTGTCTGTTAATAAACATGATCTGTATTCAATGTATATCTTTAGTTTTGAATCTTAGCCAGCTGCTCCGCTCTCTCTCACTGCATTTATCTTGTCTGTCCAGCAGAGAGCACCAATATACCACTGAATCATCACTTTCTTTGCTCCTATGCAGCAGCTGGTGGGTAGCTGCACATTAGTACCTGCTCCCTTTTTGCTCACTGTCTCCCTCTGCTGTTTGTGCTTTGCAAAGGTCTGATCCATCTCATCCCACCAGTTTCACAGAGACTTGCTTGTGACGTCTGCTCTTTTGTATCACCGGGATTGTGTGTAAAGTTCTCAGAGTCTGGTGATATTTAGATGTAGCTGTTAAGTAAACAACAGCAGAACAGAGGTGAGAACAGTACATATCCCAATATTGCAGCTTGGACACTCCAAAGTTCAGGTAGGATAACATCTTTTCGAGGTTTTCAGTGCCACTGGACTGAAGGAATCCAAATCTTTCACAAGTATTAGAAAAACAATGGATGATTTGGACTGTGTGAACAGGAATTGAAGACACTGGTGAACTCTGAAGCCATGTTACCTCACTATTTGTGTGAGGAAGTTCCTGTGACACTTATCATGCTTAATGATGCTGTAAGAGGTTTTTCACTTCTTCTACAATGGTGGCAACAATCTATTTAGAGAACTCATGTGAAAGTGAGATAAGAAGGCCGATGGATGTTTCAAAATGTCTGGGGTGAATGAAAGAGTTCCTCACAGCAGCAGAGAACAAATTCACTAATACTGTGGACAGAGTTTCGTATTGGTGCTGAAACATGTGGCAGCTCGGAAATTTGGGATAAAATCTAGCAACCTCAGTGTCCCTAATTCTGCAAAACAAACTCTATCTTTCCTCACAGCATGGTCTGACCTCCTCTCAGCCTACTTTTTTTTTAGATATACTCCTTCAAGAGGCAAAAGAACCAACAGGTGAGAGGGGCTGACAACAACGATGCTATTTTTTCTCTGTGACCTACTTGGGCTTGAGAGCAGCCAGACCTTTGCTGCATGCTCAAGAGCTTGGCATAATTTAGGAGACAGTTTCCATCACATTCATGTGACCACAATCTAGGTCTTCCAAAATATGTAATAAAAAACATGCATAAAATCTAAAAAAGTGCTTTTGTATGGCAGAAAGATTTTCAAAAATACTCAGAATCAAAGTAAGTTGTTGCTGCTATGTTGACACAAAACCTGTTTTTGTTTAACTATGTTACATTTTCATCTTTTTATCACATAAATCGTCACTGCCCCACAAAGAAAATTTGCAGTTCAGCTGTTTGTATTAGTGTGTAATGTTACATTTATATTACAGTATATCTGTATCCCTGCATGACTTATAAACTGAAACTATGTAGCTTTTAAAAGAGGAAATAACACAGTCTCACTCTTACAAATGAAAGGTTGAATCTATAAGCAATAAAAAGCACTCTTATTTAATTAAATACACTAACAGGTTTTGTTGCTGCAGCCTAACTTGCTGTGTTATGACCAGCAGCTAATGTTCGCTATGTACTGCTTTGTAACTGATGTCTGACTCTTGTCTACAGTATGTTTTAGTCTGTCACAGATAAACATTGTAAATGGTTTTATTTTACAGTAAAACAAGAAGTAAATACACTGTACTTCGCCAGAAGTGAAAGGAAATTCAATATGTCCAACTGTAACTGCAATTTGTGGCCACAACAGTCACTGTTCAGAAAAAAATGAAGGACATACAAGCCCATAACTGACCAGCAACCATTGCTTTGAAAAGATGGTTTTCCCCTAAAGTCCAATTCTGGCCATGGCAATAAATATGACATAGGCAATAGGCTTCTTCCAGCATGCATTGAAATACTGAAGTGAAGTATTTCAAAGCCAAAACAATCACTCAAGGGCAGATTTAATTATTTTGGGGCCCCAGGCAAACACTGTCTTGCTTTATTTTCACCTTTATCTAACTGGGAATGTTGGTAAACTTTAGCAGTGGTAGAAGAACAAAAAAATGTTTTCTTAAGTAAAACAAGTAATGCCACACGGTAAAAATTCTGTAAAGGTCCTGCAATCACAAATTTGAAGAGTGAAAGAAAGGCATTATTAGCACAATGTACTTAAATTAACTTGACGTCTGCTCAAGGTGGAGCTTTTAATTCTAACTACTTTATATAATACTGGATAGTTTCATGAATAATAATGCATCATATTTTAATTGTTATATTTTGTGAGTAAAATTTGAACCAGTCACATTCATCTGTCAGGTAAATGTAGTAGTAGGAGTATACAGTATGTTCCCTCCTATGCTGGAGATGCAAAATTTTAACTCCTGACAAAGTGAATATTTTCAACCTCAGTTGCATAAAAGCAGAAGTTAATCAATCAGTGATTGAATCAACACCTGTCTGACTTTCATTATTCTGGGCCCCAAAAAATCTTATTCTTAGATTCATCAATTCTGTGTATAGTAGGCACACATGTATTTGGCCTCATTGAAGCTATAGTACTGAATGATGACAGTGATGTAGATGCTTTTTACAGTTATACAGTGTTGTAAACAGTCTTTGTTGTCAGTTAAAATATCAGCTACGTCAGTCTAACCAGCCATTATATTTATGTTCTGTTCTTACAAGAAAACAGTAGTTGCTGGCTGACCACAGACAAATAAAAGCAGATAAAAATCCTGCCTGTTCGTTACGTTGCTTCTGGTAATTGCAGGTTTTTGTCAAAGGCCAATCAAAGGCTACTTCTATCCATGTGCAGTGTGTTATTTGGAACCAGGCAAACCAGTTAAGTACTAATGCTGAGCTCACACCAAAAATAGAATAGTGTTGTTTTTCTAAGGCCAGTGATTCAAAAACAGTCTGGGATACACTTTATGCTTAACATTTCTAAAGGAAGAGGTTGATATTTTGGAAGATATGCCTATATGAGATCTCACACGGAGTTAGTCGAGAGGATCAACATATATTTCATTTAACTGTGTCCAGTGGATAGACATAGTTTGGGACTTAAGCTGAGTTGAATTAAAGACAAAAGCTGAGAGAATCACATAACGTTAGTAGCTCCATCAAACCAAAAAATTATACCTTCTGATTAAACTAGCAGGTCACATCACAGTTCTATACTCTTGGTTATATGTACAGAACATTTACATAAATAACTTTATTTCTTACATTCTTACATATGCACAAATTCAACTAAATTTTGGAATAATATATGGCCTATTGATATTCTCTTAGCCTTTTTTCCCCACCCTGGATGTTTAAATTTGACATATATTCACATGTTCTAGTTGCCCTGCATCTATAAATATGTACATATGAAAATTAATTTGTTATTGTAGCATTTATGTTTTTAAACTGAAAACTTGTAGATTATAATGTTATCCATGAATATTTAATTCAGTAGTTGCTAACTCTTCATTATGAGATTGAATGTGTTTTCTAATAAACTTACATGATAGATCAAATAATCAAAGAAACAACCACAATGATATGAAAATAAACCTCATACAAGTATCTCACACTCCTACTTGTGTGCTACTTTCAACTTGCATTTGTGACTTTTTACTTGGCTGTGCTAGTTTCACCCACTGTCTAATTCTACTCTTCTCATTTATGTAACACATGTATAACTGTAAGTTCTAAGTACAACTGTATTTGAGGGTACATGCAGATTATGGGTGAAAAAAGCTGTGCTTCTTTGTATAAATGTGTACATGTACTCTAACAAAACATTTCACGAGCTGGAAAATCACTTTGTCTATTTTGGGACAAATTATCATGTTCTTCTCAACCTGCAGGTAATCAAAGTCTCCTGGCTGTTTTGTTCCTTACATGATTGCAAACTATGACAAGAGCACGTAGCAAAAAGAAGCCCATGATTGCTCTAATGCCAGCTCTGCACTTATATTGTGAGCACCTGATTAGGGAAAGAAGAGTGAGTAATATAATTATAGGTATGTCATTTGAACTGACTGAACCTCCTATGCTTAAGCAAACATATACATAAGAAGTCAACAAAGGCTGAGGGAGAAGCTAAGAATAAAACATACAATGGTTGTACAGTAAACCTCTGCTGCCCACAATGACAAAATATATCTGATTACAGCAGTGCACTTTCCAAAGCTAATTATAGTTATCCACTTTCTGTACTTGGATGTTGTTTTTTGTTTGGTCATTGTTGAGTCGAGGCCACAACCTAAAATCATCATCAAGAAACTGAAAATATAAAAGGCTGCATGTGATATATTTATACTTTTCTCTGCCCACGGCGAAAATCATCACAAAGAGCCTTTTAACAAGGCAACCAGAAATTTTAGTAAGTAAATAATTAAAGAGTTCACACCCATTTTCTCCCCATTTTTTCCTTTATAACCTTACCATTAAGAGCCACCCATGCTTGAATTTGTAAAAATGTCATGTCTCTCTCAAACTAAAATGATAACGTTAGTTTTTGAAAGTTGAGAAGGGCTAAAATATCCTTTTCACTATCAACTAATGGATTATTCTTTGCTATTATCTGTCACGCTGCATCATGCTTTTGAAAGCCTGTAAGGTATAAATGAAGAAAGTTCGCATTAACGTGACTACAATTTAGGTTAACAGAAGTTTGTCCTAAAAAGAGACTGACTGTGGATGGAAAGTAGACCCAACCTATATTCATTTGTATATCACCATTTCCTGTTAGTCACATGCCTACAACTTTGTATTTTTATAATCCACTGTATAGTGTGTGTTGGGATTGAAAAATAAATATTTTCTATTAAAAACTCCAAAATGTTCACATTAAGGCCAAAGTAAACAGTTCATTACATTCATGTCTTCTCCAATTAATATTAGAGGTTTATATAACTTCTATCAAAACAGCACCATATGATTAAACATTAATTTGTCTTGTTTTCATAGATTTTCTTTGGGAAAATATCATTTCTATTGTTTTCTGTATTTGTTCTGGTAGATATTTGTTCCTCATTGCCTCATTGAGAGGCCGTAACTGAAACCACCATCAGTGAACAATATGAAGAATTACTTTAAATTGACATTTCAGCTATCATTTGTTCTTGTGATTTTCTTTTCTTTCTTGTATTCTCTTCTACAGTATTACTCCTTCTTCCTTAATCTACAAGTGAGAGCACAGCTGGAGGTCCTTCAGTCTTATCACACTGCATTATCACAGTGCACAATGAGGAATAGACAATAATACTGTATCATGAGGAAGTTGAAAATTTAATGAAGTAATGATCATTTTGAAGTTTTGGGATTTTGTATTTGGGTTATGTCAGAGATTCCATTGCTTCATTTGTCATTTGGACATGATAGTCTGCCTAATTTCCTTGTCTGCACTTTGATGAACACCAAACATTTTGCACATTTCCTCTTTTCCTCTAGAGATTTATTGAAGTATTTATTGAAGAAGCTGAGATCCACTCATAAGACACCCCAAAAAAACTTTATCAAATTTTGAATGTTGGTATTATATCATTAAAAGTCATCTGCACAAAACATTATTGTTCATATTTAGGCCAAACCAGCAAAGATAAAATTTTTTGTTCTGAGCAACCAGTGCACTTTCTCTATCACTATTCCTACACTTGATAGCACCTTATCACAAAAGTGGTTCCAGCATTCAGTATCTGTAACTCACTGTGTGTTCAACATTATACATTTGAAGTCAGGCCATTCTGTTCCAACATTTATCTGCCATTCTGTTTTCTCCTTTTTTCTCCTGTGACATGTTAAGAAGGTTGTTGAGAAGAAATTGATTTGTCTAAAACCAAGCTTGTAGCTCAGGATTTGTACATCATTAGTCGCAGCAGGATTAGCTGAAAAAGAAAATATATAGTATCTAGTGTACACAGTGTTTGAAGGAAGAAAGAATCTGTATGTTTAAGAAACAGGAGGAACCACCTCCAGTTTGTATTGCAGTCAGAGAGAGCTAGACATTGTGCTCCCTGTCAAATAAGGTTTAGTTCTCAAAAACTATTACTCCTATGGAAAATATTTATAATATTTTTAGGTATGATATGTGATAAGAGAGTCAAAACTGAGGGAGTGAGACGTGTTAACTTTTTTTTTCTGCTCTAAAAATATCTCCGTTCTCACCTGTTCCTGATATCACATACTGATGAGATATGAAAATTGCTGTAAGCTCCAAAAGTACAAAAGGTATGATAAATAATCAGATTGCACTCACAGTAATCAGATTACACCCACAGTTTGTCAAACTTCTATCCGCCTGGCCAGTCATCCTTCAGCCTGCAGCCTGTGAGTCGGTGTAAGTCTTTCACTGATTTACAGAAATAAATAAATCCTCTTTTAATTTGCTTTTTATTCAGCTGCAACCTCACTAATCCTTTAAGAACTGTGGTCAATACGAATATTTCACCTTTTTAGGGTCTACTGTAAAAACACTGTTGCAGGACTTGTGTTATCATATATAGAGATTTCATTCAGCATAGCCAATAAAATGGAGGTTTGGAATAGTCTGGAGAAGGTTGGGATAGTTTTGGAGAATGTTTTTGATAACTTGAAGGAAGTCTGGAACACTTGGAGTGAACAGAAAGCAGCGTCAGCATCTCCACAGTAATTTAAAGACACAGTTTGACCTTTGACCTGAACACTTTTTAAAGTATGTCAATGTTTAAAAAGGAAAATCATGCAACAGTAATGTTTGTTTCTTGTTTCTCAGGTTCATTCTGATGGAACTGAAGCTCAAAGCCTGAAGACACCTTTGATTATTATAATTATTAATAATAATAAGTGAACACTGTGACAGCTGAGAGGAGATAATACATGAACCATTAGTGTTAGAAAATATTTTAATAAACCATTTAACTGCCTCATGTTGGCCTGTGGGCATGAAAATCACATTTTCATGGACTTACCCATGAGTCTTAGGACTTGAGGGGTTTTTTTAACAAAGAGGATGACGTCAAGTAGAATGTATGTGGAGTATGCCAAAGATGACCAGCAGCCCACTTACTGAAGAGAAGATTTAGTCATGGCATTAAAAAGAGAAGAGAGGATGTCTCAGAATTTTCTGGGCTTTAAAAATGTTAACATGGAAATATAAGAATAGAAAGGCAGTCAGTGTGAGAAGTAATAATGGAACAAGTACCTTTTGTTTGGAATGCTTAAGAAATAAACAGTAGAATTTGGGATGAAAGGTTAAGTCAGAAAATGAAACACTGATTTTGGTAAGGAATTAATTAGAAGAGTCAGCTAGTCACCACACCTTAGAAACCCAGAAAGGCCAACAAAAATACACAGTTGAGAAGCACATCTATGTATGTAGTAAAAGGCCACAGTGGAGGATAGAAAGTATTCCATGGAGAGTGGAGAGTGTAATAGGTTGACAACTATAGGGACTGAAGGGGAGACTTTATAATTACTCATTGACAGTATTTACAACAGTAAATAAACAGCCATTTGGACTGTGACTTAAAAAGTTAAGACAAATTATACAACTTCAAGGTGTTTCTTTCAAACCATGTCTCACATCAGCATCTTCATTTAAAATGTTAATAAACATTTGTACAAAATTAGTGAGTAATAAAAAAAACAAAAAGTACATACTTTAAAATGTAATGCAGTCTGTCTGAGCATTGTACACACATAAAGAAATAAAACATAAAAATATGATCACGCTCCTCTAATGCAAGCTGTAACCAAACTGTCCAAGTTAAATGTGTACTTATAAGGGTTTGTAGTCAGTGACCAAGAATAACTCAGTGAGGAACTGAAAACTGCGGCTAAGAGACTGATTGTGTGGGTGGGTGAGAGTGTTCACTGACATATATGAAGTCTCTTTAGAAGATAATAATAATAATAATAATAATAATAATAAAGTTACATAGTGCATCCATTCTTCAGTGTAGCATCCATCCAAGGATACTGCTGTAATTTGCTGATGTGATTCATATTTACCTTGGAACATTTTCAGTTTCACATCTGTTTTGAAGATCAAATAAACTAATAGCTCTCAATTTCAAACTGGGGGTGCAACTACTGATTGTATTTTTGATTAATCAATTAATAACTTAGTTCATAAAATGTCAAAAAGTAGGAGAAAACGCCCATTTTAGTGTCATAATGTAGGAGCCCAAGGTAACTTCTTCAAATATCTTGTTCTCTCCGATCAACAATCCCAGACACCAAGATATTAAATTCACAATGATATAAAATTAAAAAAGCAGCAAATCTGCACATTTGAGAAGCTAGAACCAACCATTTTTGCAATTTTTCTTTAAAAAGATGATTGATCACCAAGAGATTAAACGACTAAACACTCTGCTTCAAACCCTAACCATATTGCATTTTTGATATTTTTACTTGGCTGTTATTTTGTAAACTGACTTACCAGAAAGCAGCTACTGTATTCCTAAGTTAGACAAAGTCACTCAAGCATTTTATTCAAGTTCTTGTTAACTGGAATAATGAGGAATTAGGAATGTAACAGGAATTATTTAATACTTTTTGTTAAATCTGTTCCTGCAGTATCAAATTATGACCACTAAGTGATGCTGCCCTTTCTACAGCAATCTGAGGTATGTAGTATATTTGTATTGAATTATTCAAGAATATGTAGGCTCAGTGTTTTTCATATTGAACTATTACCAGAATGCAATTCTGTGTGAACCCTGTCTACACTATATTAGTGTAGACATGTTGCTTCAGGTAGAGGTGGCATGATGAAATATGACGCAAGAAGTTCAGATTATTGCAAGTCAGTATTTTACAACTCTGGCAAGTTTGTGTTTTTATGTTTTTTGTGTAAGAATTATAACGTTTTGATTGTCAATCTAGCAATTAAATGACGTCAACATGAGACGTACTCTGGCCCCTCGTGACCTTCCAGTGTGTCAGTGCAAGGAGTGCAGGTGCAGCAATCGCACAGTAAGTATGTAGAATAGCTACAGTTGTGTTTCATATCTTCGGTGCCAGCACACCTAATTAAAAAAGTACACTGACAGTTAAATTTAGTTTTATTGAAAATAGTGACAGTGACCTAAATGCACCATCTGTCATAACTTGCTAGAGTACAAAGCCAGCAAGCTAAAGTGACATCTGATTACAAAGCAAAGTATGAACGAAAAGAAAAAGATTTTTCCATCTGCAGAGGGAATAATATACTTGCCAGAAATTACAGATGGCCAACCAAAACAAAGTTTCAGAAAAAGCACAGATGGCTTTTTATTATGTTGAGCATAAATACAACTGTACAGTTAATGACCCTTGGTTTGAATGTTCCTAAGCCATAGTTATATGATTCAAGTTTCAATGTTTCCCTTTACTGCTGTGAACCAAGTCAGGCATACAGTATGTATTGGAATATAAAATGTTTCAGTTGAATCAAAAAGTGCAACCAGAGTAGTAAAGACTCTCTCTCATGAATGGGAACATTTCTCCTAGCCTGAATAAGTTTGAGAAACCATCATCATAGTTTACATGACAACCTGTAAGCAGTTTGACATACATTCTTAGCTTGCCTCTTTCTGGTATGTCTGGACGAGTTTGGAAATTTCTCACCATGTGACACGCTTATTGTCTTAAAACTAACCTTTGCCCCGACCCAGAGCAGGATTGCGACAGTTGAGAAGAGACAGACTTGATCTATGGCCAGACAGACACAATACTTCCTATTTCTGTTTGACAAAACTTAAAAAGCTCCATATAAATTTGTAAATATAACAAAACAAAATGTGCTTGCTCTGGTTAGTTGTAGGTAAAATAACAGTATGTGGCATTTTTCTGTTACACATACATTTCCTTACAATGTTAATTTAACTAATTTATAACTCACAACAAGTTATTTCCAGATACCTGGTTACGATTGTATTCTGGCAACTTCATGTCACCTTGTAGGTGAACATGTCTTTATCCACACGTCATAGAATTTTCAAAATCTGGTCACCATTAAAAGGCTTATGATCTGTTTCCTATCCTGTGTGAGGTAATCTTGGCCATAACACAAATATGTTTCAAGGTGACAATGCAATCTTAAGTATCCAGTGTGAAGACAATAGGGAAGCAGCACAGATATTTGCCTTCACTGTGTACCTCTGAAATGCATCAAAATGGTTATTTGTTCAATATGAGGCAAGACGAAGATCAGTTTAAAGATATATTTTGGAAAAAGTTCAGTTGCCCTAAGTGGAAGAGTTTTCCATTATTGCAAGCATTGTATTGGATTGTGATAATGAAGAGAGAGCTGAGCAAAAGAGCAAGATACTTCCAGTTTCATCCCAGAGTGGCAGCCCTGATATCCACCATTGATCATGGCTTGACATGGTTTCTCATTATGTTTGTCAGCAGTTTCTAAGATCATGTTGAAGCCTATCATTGTCAAGTAGGTCCTCAAGTTTCTAATCAAGTAAGAGGCATGTTATGTAACCATAACATAATGCATCCTGGTCACGTGGAATCCCTAACATAAATTACTGGACTAATGAATTAGGAAAGCAAGACTTTTCAAGGTATTCGTAAATTACATTTATCCATTAGGAATGTTCTCCTTTGAGACTATTCTTAATGAATAAAAGAGCGATATGGAGATACGTGTGTGTGTGTGTGTATGTGTGTGTGTGTTGGCTTGACCTGAGCATTGACATCATATAAATGAACAGTCTATAAATGGAACCTCATTAGCGGGCTGATATAATAGAGACAGGGCATCTCAAGCACCCAGGGGGCTTTCAATTCTGCCTGTGATGCAACACTTAAAGATGTCTCCTTGGCTCATCCACAAAAGAGTTCATGTCAAAGTTCTCATTTGCAAACACAAAAGCATTAAATGCTGTGAGCGCCATAACTGTTGCAAGGCTGAAAAATTTACATAATATTTACTTACTGCATATTTCAAAAATAAAGGACATGGATTCCACTTGTCACCAGAATCTCCATGCATCACAAACATTCATTTGCCAATACCTAACAGTGGGATTCATAACCTTCATAACAGAAAACAGCTGTGCAATGCCTTCTGTGGCTCTGGAGGGAACTTTCCAAAGTTTGAAAAAATAACCCTGGTGATGTCACTTAAATTTATGGTAATCCAATACTTTGCTGGACTAAATCTAAACTATGACTCATTAAAAATCTCCTCTGCTGTTTTTAGAAACTCATTTATTTGGAGCTTGTTTTGGAGCTTTTATAATTCAGGTGAGTAGATTATTTCAATGCATAATGGGCCAATGAATAGTTTTCTTTGTAGCATTAGTTCTACACTGTGCACTCATGTCACCTTATCCCTCCCCGTTTTTCTCTTCCACCTTTGTCACTCCTTAACCTTGTTCCAGGTTACATAATGTTTGCCACTTCAATTTACTTGCCTGACCTGGATTCAGCTTGTTAAAGCCACTGTTCTTAAGTAAAGAGCCTTTTTCATTATCTGTATACATCACTGCGGTGTAAACTACACTTAAGATCCTCTCGTGCAGCTTGGTTTTGGTCTCGCTTGTCCTGAATGTAGCATGACAAGTAACTAAAGATAAACTCAGGCAGAGGGAGACCTTAAAGAATCTCCTAATTAATCTTAATTTGTAAGTAGGTGGAAGACATTTTACAGCTACGGCATGTGAGAGAGACATGCTCTTTCTGTACTCGCCCTTTTATTTTATTCATCTTTAAAATTTGTCTTATGATTCTCTCATCATCTGACCCAAACTGCTGCTATTTTGAGCATGTTCTCCCTCTTGCTCTCCTTTCTAATACCTTTGTGTTGTCCTCTTTCCCCTGCAGTGCCTCTCACATCTTTTTCATTTCTTCCAGTTTCCACTTTAATGTCATTACCGTCCTCCCCGCCCCATCCCTTCCTCTCTCTCCCTCTCTCTGTCTCTCTTGTGAATGAAGAGGCAGGGACTGAGATTGAGAATGGGACTCTGCGGCCTACACAGGAATGTTACAAAACACTGCAGCATTTGTTATTCATAGAGCTGCCCTACTTTCTCAACAGTACCTGTACGTGGACGTATACACGCCTACACTGAATGGATTGATTCACAAATAGTTCATTAATAATAGTGCAAAATGAGTGAGTCACATACAGCACGTAGGTTTGCTAACAAAACTGACTTTTGTAGATTGTATATTGTAGTCATGAATTAATAATGGTAATGCACTGTCCGTGTTTCACAGCAGCCACTGCTCTAGCTGATTTTGGGAGATTACATCACACATTGAATTTGTGAGTCTCCACTACACACCAATACATGGATTATCATGTTCATATACAGGTTCCTGTTTACTGCATATACTTACGGTAAAGACAAAGAATGAATATCCACTTGATCCTGAGTTGGCCTTGATGTCTGTCACTCCAGCATTCAGGATAAAGCTTTTTTCATGCATAGATAGATTGGGTGCTCCACTAATCACATACTCCACTCAAGCACATACCCTATTCCACAGTGGGGTGTTATTTAAAAAGCTTATGCCACTATAAAGATAGCCACAAAGCAGCTGATGTTCTGCCTACGACATGGTGACACATAAGGCTAGATTGAGCAGGTCCAGAAAGCAACTTTTTCTGTCATGATCGCCCTTCACAGACAGGCACTGAAGGACACTTTTTTTTTTTTTACCTCGTCTCCACATATTTGTATTCACTCGTCGAGCATGATAGACATGAATGAGCAGTGACATTTACTTAATGTGCCAGAGGACGGCTGTGGATAGCTCACAGGCAACAGGTGTTTGAACAAAGCCAAAAACCAAAGCAGTCCTCTTTCTCCTGCAAAACAGGTGTCTCCAGACAAGAGATGTTTCAGAATTCAATTACAATATTTGACAAACCAAGAAAAAATGCGTATCTACAACTACTAAGTATGAATACAAACAAATTTCAGAAGATCTTAGACATGAGAAGAAAGAAAGGAAACAGAACTATTACATCACAGGCTCCGATAAACAAGGCTGGAGCTTTTCTGTGTTTGTGTGGGTGCAGTTGTCTAAATTTACTCCCCTTAAAAACAAAGTCAGTGGCACATGAGAACATTATTCCCATGCAGACCTGGTGGAGATAGGTCAGTTCAGTACTGCAGTATACCTTTTGTTGGTCTCATCATGTACTCTGGTTCTGTCTGTCCTTCCTTCCTTTTAGGGACTGTGTCAGTCCCTTTTCTGTCTTTACATGCATCAGAAATGGAGCCACTCGAGCACATGCTCTAATTGTGTGAAATTACATAATTGACCTACAGGTATAACTGGCTTGGAGAGCAAGGGAATAGGCTGTTCTCTGCCTTTATTTTCTCATTGTTCAGCCAATGGTTTCCATATAATGTAAAAGCATCAGTGTAATTCCTGTCCTTAAAATCCTCTGTCACCGTGCTGCAACTGAAAAATAAGGTTAATAGAGAGTATAATAGATAGTGCAGAAGTACAGAATATTCAAACTAAATCTACTCTTTGGTTTTTCATTTTTAGTATAGGAAAATGAAAAACCAATCCATTATAAGCAAGAAAATCACACTGAACTTGAACGTCATCCTGCTCATCACACCGGTAACTATCTAAACAAAGATTTGACCCATAAGTTTATAACCAACATAGCAACAAGCTACACAAATCTCTGTCTGCACATTTGTGAATACAAATGTGATGTCATTCATCCTTTTGTTTTGTTTTGCTACACGCCGCTAAAAGTAGATATCAAATAACCTTAATGGATGACTCCCTCTCCTGTGACGTTGGGAGTTACAAATGCAGCTGTGTGCGTGGTTACCAACACACACACACACACACACACACACATGTGAATGCGCACTTTTGTTTGTGCATCATTTCTAATCATAACACTTTGCTGATGCTGCCAGAGTTTAGGATTATGCTAAACCAAACGTGAGCTCTAATCTGGATGAGTTTCTGGCAGCTTCTATCTCATTTTCGAGGCTTGAGCGGGAATACAGCTCCTGTGACCTACATGCTTTATACCAGGCTTCCAGTTATGGTTTTAACTTGTGAATGAATGAGGTCCAATAAAGAGTATTTTTAGACTTTACTAGCAGTGTGTCTTGATTTATTGATTGTCTACAATCATGCGATATGGGTGTCACAATCCATTTGGACTCCACTGACCTCTGAGCTCCTCCTGCCATTTGGCTCCTCTCTGCTTCCACCATTTATCCATGGGTCTGGAAGTTACGTAAGGTTCATTTCTCAAAAGATTTAAATAGATTCCTATGCTGTAGACACTGATGCTACTGCTCTAAGTGTTGAGGGCTGGACTCGGCGTCAGGTTGTTGCCTGCACTCTGTCATTCAAGAGTGAGTCATGAGCAGTGGGTAAGACATTTTCGAAGAGGACCTCCCATGGTGATATTTATTATACTAGCTTCATACTGTTACATCATGCTCTGTAAATCAGACCCAATTATGCTATTTTCTTTCCAAATCTGTACAGGATTGACATAAGTAAAATACTATAGAATGAAGGTCCACAAATTACACAACATGGCTTCCTTAATCCTTAACCTTTTTAGATTAAGGATGAAAACCTGGTTAATCAACGGATTGTATCTTGGGAACTGAAGTGAGACTACAATGTTCATTCTTAGTGTGAAAGGGGACATATCCTGCATTTTGTGCATTTCATTTATTTTTATACTTTTATAATGTGGGATGTCAATGTTAAACATGTTCAAAGTTCCAGAATTTAGGTGAACGTATGTAAAAATCCTCCCTGCAAGTCAAAAGCCAGGGTTTCAGCCTGCTCTGAATGCCAATTGCAAAATTATTTCTACTCACTCCCCGACCTGACATCACGCATGCATGCCCACAAACAGCAAAACAACAAAGGTTGTTCCACGGGTTGTTTGCATTGTCCACTCATGTTTTGGTTCGGATTGTGGTTCAAATATGTATGGATGTATTTGAGAAGTTTCCATTTTGAGTAAAGAATGAGAAATCCAAATAGTCTCTGGATCTGACAAAAGTCTGGCAACTAACCAGTCACCACAGAGTGTGTTCATCAGTAGGGGGGCCTTGATGAAACAGGAGCTAAAACGACCTGTTTCAAACAGAGGGTGAACTGAGGGGCTGCATAAAGAGCCAGTATAAGACAAATAAGGATTCATTTGAACTGTAAATCATGTAAAGATATTCCATTACAGGCTCAGAATATAAATATAGACCTGGAAACGTGCATGATGTGTCCCTGTAACTAAAACCAGTCAAAAACTTCAATAGATTGTTTATGTCTTGAAACAAGATAAATATCCAGCATTGTCAAAATAAATAGAAAATATGACTGAAAAGGTCAAGAGAGTCCATATAACTAAAAGTCATCAGATACCAAGAGAAACACTGGTGAGAGTAGACAACCATATCATTGTGGTTCATTCACAAACAGGCAGGGCAGACTTCTGTCTGGCCCTCTTTTGAAGGTAACAGACAACCTTTTGCTGTGGGCCACAGCAAACCCGCACTTTCTTGTGTTCTGCAAATTTTAGGCCCGGAAAACACAGAAGATAACCTCATGTGACGAGAAAGTCAGACAAATTGAGACAGTGTCCTAAAAAAAGCACCAGAATTACACTTTTTTACAGGAAAATTGAATCTGTGGGTGGACATGCTGAGTTATCCACCATAAACATAAAAAAAACCCTGCTATATGTTTCCCTTCCCTACTGTATGTCTCATTCCTTCTCAGACCAAAGAGAGACAGGAGTGGCGTCATTCTGGTAGCCACTAGCCACGGTGTTTGGTCATGCCCTCATGAAGCATTTCCAGCAGGGGGGCTTGGAAGTAATATACAGTGTGATGTTTTACTTCCTCCCAGCGGCATTTTTGTCTTTCATTCTCAAAACAGTCTTTGAACAGCTACTTAAGCCTGTTAGTCAGAGTGTGACGTTCAGCCTGCGTCATTACAACTGAACTGATAGAGTTTTGGGAATGTACATGGTATTATTACATGAAACATGGTGTCTGTGTGTACATGAACTTACCAAAAGCCTAAAAGACACTCAGTCTCATACTTCCTCTGTTTTCTTTAATTTCTACAGACGTTTTCTAGCTAAATTTCTGTCAGTGAGCTCAATGGTCTGCTGAGTGATCTGTTTACACTACACCCATCTACTCATCCACACCACTCATCCATTGATGTGAGTGGGAGTTGATTTAAGTGGTAGACTCAGACGATTCCTGTTATAACATCAGTTCAACCATAGAAAAAAACTCCACTGATCCACTGGTATTTAAAGCATATAAGAGTAGAAGTACTCCAATAAAGGGACCACTTGAAACTTTGGAAATCCATCAGCAGTAGGTAGAGGTGTCAGAGAACAGCTGCCAATAAATACCAGGTGTGCCAGCTCAGTTTTTGCTCCTCTCATTAGCTGTTGTTTCCTGACACCTCTACCTGCTCATGATGATGGATAGAATCACCAAGAATGGAGAATAACTCCACTCTTATATGTTTTAAATCAGTTCGATCAATGGAGTTGCTCTTCATTTATAATAAGGATTAATTACATAATCATTTTTATGTAATTTACAAAATGATTTATCACAATTCCAAAACTGGCTCAAATATATTTAATATCTGAGTAATGGTTTATGAGTTTCTGTAGGTGGGAGGATGAACTTGTGTTCAGGTCTAGTATTTATACATATTTGACGATTAAGGAGTAAAAATACTGATTAAGGGACTCATTTGTAGAAGGAACTAAAAAGAATATATGTATGCAATGACTTAATATTTTAGGATTGAGTGTGGGATGAATGTTTCGTAAAAGGCTGTTGAGACATTGAGCCTGTGTAAGGAGTAAAGGGTGAGGTGGCCTTCCTGGTACAACCTCTGCTATAATTTCATTAGTTATTTTTAGTCTGAGACAGTTCAGCACAATGTGTTTTATCATCCTTTCCCTGCTGAGTATTGACAGTTACAATATTAGTGTAGGTTACTGGCATGTTGAGGGGAAGAAAAAATACCTAAAAGCTGTAAAGGCAGTTACTTTCAGAGTAACATGTTCTGTCATTCATTTATTTTAGTCTCGAATTACCTTTTAAGTTCAGTAACAGTTTTACCATTAAATTGAAAACATTGAAACTATCCCTTTTTTAGTACGCACCTATGTCAAAATACTTATTCATACTTACACATATTTTGATGTGTGTTTTTCTTAAGTATCTAAGGAAAGTAAAAAAGAATATTAGAGAAAGATATTTTATTTGAATCCCATTTCAAATACTAGATGTTAGACATGGTTTCCTGGAAAGGTTTTATGGCACTAAGAAGGCCTTTGTACTCTTTGGTTGTTCAAGAAATCCCCTCAGGTCACACATTTCTTAAAACTAGGTATGTGAGTTTCTGTCAGTTTTGCTTTAGATAGTCTGACACCCATTAAACCAGAAACGGGTTAATTTTTAAGAAAATTTGTGATGTAGCTTTCATTGGTGAGAGCTGTCCAGCAGTCGGTGGTCAGAGCTAACGTTAGCTTGACTTTTAGCTCATCCTCCTTAAAGTGTTTTTCAGTGCATTTAGTCACAATAGCTCTCGATGGCATAATGTACTTGGGCCCAAAGTACAAATATAAATAACAATACAAAAAACATTATAAGACAAATTTTTTTCTATTTTCAGGAATCTATAGAGGTTAATAAATTAAATTTAAACTCCTGAGAGTAGAGAGAAAGGTAGATACATACATAGAAGGTAGGTGTTTAATCTTTTGCACATCCTTGATTCAACAACAAATCATGGCACCATGTTGTCTCTCTCTTATACTCTAGTGATTGCTGTGACATTTTAGTAGCTTTATTAAAGCACCATGCTAAAGCCCTCTGTTGATTTAAGTTAGACCCAGGCTGGTTGTCAAGCCAGTGGGGAGTAGAATGAAGGATTATGTTGCCAGTCCCTGGTTCCTGTTTTCCAATTTTACATCAGAAAAAGGAGATGAGGAGTTTCCTGACTGCGTCCTAAGGGATCAAGCTCTGGTTGCTAAGAGACTAATGGAAAGTCAGGGGCTAAAGGAATGGCAGGAGTGAGTCACTGACCAGGGAAAACACTGAGTACAAGTGAAGGAAAGAGACAATTATAAGGGGAAATGATACAAAATCATCTGCCATACATGATGGAAAAAATAATGAGAACAATCGTTACTCATTTTTTCTTTTCTTTCACATAATTATCCATTTGGTTGTGTGCATGTGCTCCATCTACCTACATGTATCGTCAATACCACTTCCTCTCAGAGAGCCTACTTTTGAGTGGCATAATTTTATTGATCACTTCTCCTGTATGAAAATAGAGGCTAGCGGAGTTTAAATTCAAGACACAACTCAGAATTATTGAGGTTTATCCCTCCAATAATTAGACCTGCTGAAAATTGACTCTAAGATAACATCAGCATCAACAGTAATTGTTTTAACGCAGAGGGAAACTGCAAAGTCCCTCTAGAACTTAAACAAGTTGATTGAAACTTACAGTGAGACAAAGCTTGTGTGACTGTAAGTCTCTCTGTACACACACATCTGTGCAGTGTGTCCTCAATAATGTGTTGCAGATTAGAAAAGTGAGAAGGATGAGTAGGTTAATGGCAATTATTACGCATCACTTGGCCGCCCCCAGTGCTATTTATATTCTTGTGACGCCACTACATTGAGGCTGGATTTGTGCTTGGATTATGAATGACATGGACGGAAACTAAAATATGGAACTATGCCTCAAAAAGTTACCAACTTGCACAAATTGAAACATTTCCTCAGAATCAAATGTACCAAATCATATGAATTCAAAGTAAAATTTGGTCAAAATTACATGACATTTTGTCCCTCCCTTGTGAGTATATAAGTTTATATGGGTCACACCATTTTGAACATTTCTATGATAATAATTCAATCAAAAAGACTTTTAAGGCCAAAAACGATTAGCTGATTAGTTGACTGACAGAAAATGAATCAACTATTATGAAATTTTTGTCATTTATAAAGCAAAAACATCCATCTGATTTTATCAGTTGTAATTAGTTTGACATTTTAGGACATATACTTAATTTTCTTGCACTGTCTTAGTTGAAAAGATCGATACCACTTTCACACCTGTATGTTATGAAGCTACAGCCCACAGGTGGTTAGCTTAGCTTAGCATAGAACTGGAAACAGGGGTAAACAGCTTGGCTCTGTGCAAAGGTAAAATAACCCAGTGAGACCAGTGACTTCCTCGAGTCACCACTGTTTGCCAGGTGATCAACCAGTGACAACTACAGTTGCAAAGTTATTTCACGGTTGAAGTACGTCTTTGGCTTTGATCAGCACAAAACTCTCCTAATATCCTCAGTACAAAAGATGAATAATTGTGTTTGAATTATCTAATTTTTTTGGTAAATAGTTAAAACTCCCATCCCGTCTTTAAAGAAATGGTAATACATACCTCTGGAACCAGTATCTCCTTCAACTCCACAACTCTATAATTATTAGGCTTAGCATTAAAGACTTTTACTGTGGTTAGAACTTTATGAAAATAACATAAATGAACTCAAAGATTTCACAAAGATTTTGTTGTGAATGAGTTGTAAATGTACATTATATGAAGTCAAGGATAACTCCAATGCAAATGTGTTCTTTTTACATCTCATACATTGTTTATCATTTTAAAATAACACACATATTGATAGCATTTAGATTTTGAAAATAAAAGAATACATTTCTGTCAATGAGCTGTACACACTTCATCTACACAGAGAAATTGTTTAAAGAAGTTGTAGTAAGAAACAAGGTACATCTGTTTACATTTGTTCCCATGAATAGCCATTAACGCAACTTCATTTGTCGCCTCACCTTTAGCTTGCTTAACCTTTGCTCAAGTGTTTATTTCTGTAGCCTCTGTTCACTGTTGGTAAATTAAGGTCCCCCCCATTGAAAAACCAGGAAGTACACGCTGACATTAACCGTTGTAGTGTTAGGTAACAGGTCTGTGGGCGAGGGGAGGCTATGTGTTCCTGTTAGGTTTAGCACAATTAACTGAATCCGCACTGTGGTCTTTCCTTGACATTTGCAGTGAAAGAGAGAGCTTTATTAACACAAAGCTGTTTTTGTGCAACAGCTGTTTATTTATCTTGCTCTCAGGACATCATTAACACAGATTTATGCAGTGACACAAAGAAAGATAATTAGACAATTAATAAAGATAATTATTGTACACATAACCTAACCAACATGATACAAGAATAAGCATAACATAACAAACATAACAACTATTTAAAAATATTACCAAAAATAGGCTTCACAGCAAATGTTTAGAAATTCTTTTCCATCTTTTCCACAATGTGAAGGAGCTACGAGAGCTTGATTTATGTGTATTTATACACAGGCACATAATGGGGCATTTGAGCAAACAAGCAAGCACTGTGCCATTTGCAAAACAGCTTCACTGTAGAGAGTCACTGAAAGAAAGTTCTGTTCCAGAGGGCACGATCCTTAAATATGCAACTAAGAAAGAGAAACCTTCTCATAAATTTAAGGACTTTAGTGTTCATCTTGAGATTAATTTGATTTTTGATTGTCCAGAAGTCAGCTGATGTCAAGGTCACATGTAAGACCTCATTTTAAAGCATCACAAATAAATCTTAAGCATCAGAGATTGCTGTAGCTGGAAAAGAAAGAAAGAAGCAAACACATTGAAGATGCTTTGAACTGCCTGTCTGAATGTAAATGGTTTCCCTCACTTGATCTCTGCAGTGGTTGCTGTCAGATTGCAATGGTCAAAGGAGACGTGAAGGAGAAAGCTTTTACATGATCCAATACCTCAAGAAATCAATAGAGCTCCTGCTGCTTTTAAGAGGCTCATAGAAAATACCAGAGGAGACCTAACGCTGCTGCAGATCCTTGGGTACCTGTACTTTTTCAAACCACCAGCTAAGTATGTGGGACACACTGTCTGAGACAGGAATAGATCCAAAGGAAGTGAAAGCAGTCACACAGTGGAAAAGCTCATTTGTCATCACTTAGGTCTTTACTAGACCTCTGTGGTTACTACTGTAGATTCAAACCCAGCTATTCTGTCCAACCACCAACCAAACAATCCTTTTAAAGTCATTTTTTAACCAGGAAGAGATGCTTTTAAATACAAGAACAACCTCAGGAGCAGAGCTGTTTGGATACCAAGATTGCACCACTGCTTTTTCCACATGTGTTTGCTTTTGATGACATAACCAAAGTGAGTGCAGTGTATAGATTTCAGCCTGAAGGACCGTAATCAACAAAGGACATACAAAGAATGAAAAATAAAGAATTCTGAAAAGCTGCAACCCATCATCTGTGGAATTTTTGACTTTTTTGCAAATAAATTCCAGGATTGATGTATATCAGAAGAGACTAAATATTCCCTCATGTGTGATAATGACCGCCAAACTGCATGCCACTGCACACAGATGGCTGTCAGGCCTCACTCCTTATGATGTTGTTATTTAGTGTCAGTTGAAGCACATGGAAATACACTGGTTTCAACAAAACCTTTATTTTCCTGTTGGAAATAAAGGCTTGTTTTCACCAGGTGAGAGTCAATGGATTGCTATGTTTTTACCTGCAGGACAGGTACATGCAAAAGGTGGCCTTTACACTTTGCATGCATCTCTGCTGCTAAGGTTAATCATATACTTATGTCTGAGTTTTGTTTACTTGATGACATTTCCCATGACCTGAATCGCTAACAAGGAACTGCAGGGCAGGGATAAACCAATCGTCCAGCTTGACATTCCTAAACAGACAGACCCTTGACTACTCATTTACATATAACCAAAGTGCTTCATTTTCATTTAAGTGAGGAGTGGAGCATTGGATCAGTAACAGCTTTCCCTACTGTTTTTATTATAACTACAGTATACCCTAGTCACCCTTTCTGTTGCTGGTAGTTTTAAATGGCCACAACACAGCTGCTTCCATTGGCTCATCTGATAATTTAAGCTTAATTGCACTGTTCTTTTAAAGTTGCAATACATCAAATATTTTAAACAGTGTATTTTATATCAAAAATATGTTGAGTTTCACTCTGGGATGTGGCTCACCTAATGTTCATTATTAATGGATTGTATAGTTGGCATGCAACATTTTATTTATCCCTGAGGGGGACTTTGCATATATGTGGAAATAACTTCTCTCTTCTAAAACAGTGTTATTTCTTTTGTTTGAAACTGTAGGGTGTCAAGTCTGAGAAATTAGACAAAGCAGTGGCAAATTACATCAAGAAATAAAACAAGAGTAAGGAAAATGTCAGACATACAACTGTCTATTTCATACACACATAGTAACCTTTGTATTAGAAAAGAAGCTGGCCCCGTAGTCAGCCTTGGTGTGAGTGCCCACATTTTTTTTCAAGAAACTACATTTATGTAGTCATTTATACAACATAAACTTGGCATAATGTATGAATAATCTGTTATAAATATTGCCTAGCACAAACAGTCTTTCTTGTGTTGGGGTAAAGAATGTTGAATCCTGACCCACTCTATCTCAACCTTTCATCCTGATGTTCTGCTTTATAATTTACGCCGTGCTTCCTCTTTTACACCCAACCCCTCCTTTCTTGGTCTATTATTACATCAAGTTTACAGTCCATTTTTATCTGGCAGCCTATAAATGCACCATTAAAGAATTAGTGGTCTGCAATCACAGGATGTGGCCTAAAGCCAGCACTGACCAGCTGTTGACGTGTCAGCCTCTGATCTAGTATGACAGCACCACTCCTCAAATAAACCCCCACACCCCCGATGCCACCCAACCCTCCTGAGTGATGAAACAAACAGGAAGAGGAGAGGAAACAAGTCATTCATATGTCAGACACTAACCTGCCTCAACAAATCCATAACTGCTCCCACTGGGTGTCAGGATATAGCCCCCCCTCTTGTCTGTCTGGCTCTTACAGACACGTAGGTGCGTAGGTGCCTCTTAAAAAGACTTGCTGACATGTTAACCATAAAAAAGGCTGACAAAGTATTTAAGAATTGTTTCTGTGAGTTTGTTTTGGACTCTGCATGTTAACAGTCACAAATTACTTAATGCAGTTGTACAGTAAACTGTGGCCAAGCTCCTGGTGTATATTTATCCTATTTTTCTCCTGCCATGCATACCCACATACACACATGGCATGAGCCAACAATAGTTTTTCAGCAGATCCTTCTAGGAAAAGTATAAATGCCACTAAACTGTGGACAAGGGGCTTGTCAGCAGATCTGAAATCATGTTGCAGTGCAAAATTTCAGAACATTTTGTTTATGTGGTTACATAAATGAGAGGTAAGAAATCACAGTATTTATCAATTTTTTCGTAATTATATATTTACATTAATGTTGATGTACATTAATTAATGTTAGTTTAGTTGAAATCTTGTCCACTTTAATTCTTTATAGCTCTTAATTTTTTAATTTAAAAACTTGAATGATACCAGTTCTAGACTTTGATAAGATTTAATAGAATTCTTCCAAAACATTTGATACTAATATAAAACTGTTAAGTCATTTTGCATGTAACACTCTCCGAATCATAGACTGTAAAAAAAATAAAATAAACATAGCCACCGTGTGTAACTCATTGGTTTGTGGACTCCAGTTTTGAAGCCTCATGTTTGCATTTTGACCATCTTGGATTTTTGGAGCCAGAAGTGATGAGAAGTGACCATTTTTGGATGAGCGTGGAGCCGACCCTAACACTAACTGCTAGCTTGGTTAGCATGGTGCACTTGCAGTCCATGATTAACTGTGATAACGCTAATGGTAATTTTTGCTAGCAAAAAACAGGCTTAAAACCAAGGCAAACTGTACTTACCAGAAAAGCTGAACATCCGAGTCCTTAGAGGGTCTTTTAGTAAAACCAAACGCTGAACAAGACATTTTTAGGCAAACAAAATGTTACAATTAACTTTCATGAACTGAAAACACACTGAAATACCAACAGCTACAGCTGCTCCTATGCCTATACTCGACAAATCTGGGGTTATGCCATGTTTATGTTACCTAACCAATGTTGTCACTGTAGTAGCAATGTGTCAATCACAATGTAGCCATGGCCATGGCCACTTTATCATCAAATTTAAATTAAATGGGGCCACACTTTACAAAATGAACATCATGCTGTAGGGCTTGAAACTAGCAATTGAGACCATAAACAGTTTATTGAGGTAATAAATCAAGTGAGAAGTAGGTTTATTTTCTCATAGACTTTTATACAATCAAGCTTCTTTTTGGAGCCAGTGGAGTCGCCCCCTGCACTTCCACATTGGCTTCACTTTTCAGACCCAGAATTACCCGCTTGCTCAAACCCCAATATTAGATTTATAATTGATATGAAACATATCTATCTGTATGCTGTTTCAATGCTGAGTGATGCACCTGTGATATTTGTTTACTAACAGATACATCATGGTAATTTATAGGTTCATTAATGTAATCTTAGTAACTTCAAATTGCATTTAAAGATCTTATTTTTATTATCATTGTCATCAGAGGTTTTTCATTCTGAAGAACCATAATTGCCACATAAACATAGTGTACTTATTTGAACCTCTGCTTTCTTTTTTCTGCCTCATGCTTTAACTTGCACAGACTTGGCTGACACATAAATCCTCAGGGAGATCCAGTTTGCAGATGTATTACTCATTGCCAAGATGGAAACTGTTGAAAACCCCTGTAGTTCATCCAGTGACATCAGTCACCACACTCTTAGTAATGGAAGATAAACTTAATACAACTGAGTTAAGATTTATGCTCGCTGCCCGAAAATTTCTCTCCCTGCAGAGGAGGTTTTTGTATTAGTGGGTAAAACCTTTGCCAGATGTAACTCAGATGCACATTATGTAATAGCTGTTGCATCCCAATCTCCTTCATATAGAGGTAATAATTATTTCGTTCTCTTTTCCACCTAGCTGGCCCAAAGATGTTGCTATTTCTGAAATCCGATATTTTTGTTGTTCTGTAAGGAGGAAGGAAAATACCACTTGGGTACAGCTCAGGTTTTTCAGTAGAACATTGGTTTATCGCTGTAATTGCATACAAAATATATTTGTTGTTGCACAGGCTCAGTTGGAACCAACTCACTGTATCTTCTGCAAGCTGTCTAAATTTCTATAAATGTTACAAAACTATAAAAAAAAAACAGCATTATGCAAGGCTTATTTCTGCACAAGGTTTGCTGGTTGACACACACAATCTCTTCCTCTTTAAGCACATATCACTGTACTGCATGTATTAACAACACATAGAGGACAGACAACGCGACAGCGGAAGCAATGGAAATGAAGAAAAACTCCAAGACGGTCTGGTTAGTGTTAAATAGTTGCATAACCAAATGGCTACGACAGAGAAACGGAAAAAGGATAAATCATTCAGATGGGGCAAACACCTGCAGATGCAGCTCAGTACACCTAATCCATGTGTAAATCTTGTATTGATTAGTTCATGTAGATAGTGTTTGCATGTGTGTGCAACACAGAGAATTGTGCAGGTGTGTGTGTGTGTGAGTGTGTGTGGCTTTGTGTTCGTGTGTATATCTCAGGAAATAAGGTGATGTTTGTGTGTTTGCCACAGCATGGATTTCTGAAGCACTAATGCCTTCCATCTTGTGCATTGCCTCTGAATGATGAATTGCTAAAATAAAAATAACGGAAATTGCACTCTTTAGAACATGAGGGGGTTTTGGATATACAATGTCTCCAGAGTGCCTTTGATAAAAACCATTCTCGTGTTAGTAAAACAAGGAAATTAAGGTTTTATCATGACATGTGTACTTTTATAAAGAAGCATCCCTCTGCTTTGTAGGGGTCAGACCTTTAGAGATGGACTTGATAAATTCTGAATATGATATGGAAAGGCAAAGTCTTCAGTTCTTTAGCTTGTGGGTAAAAATGGCACATATTGCCTCTTTTCATGCCCTTAATGTAGGTTTGGATGTTTTGCCTTTCATTTTCCTTTTTAACAGGAAGATAATTTCAGTGCAATGGGTCTGATCAAAGCACTACCCAAACAAAAAGCCATCTCCTAAGGGCAAAAATAATAAAACCTTGGAGACAGAAGAAAATGTTCAGTGTGTTATTTGTGTACAAGACACTATACTACATGGTTTAAAGGCAACCCTGTCACCAGACAAGAATGTCGATATTGGCTGATTCTGCAAAACCATGTGTTACATTCAGTGTCTTATTTTTGTTGATTTGGTTATTATTCGTATTGGTTATGATCTTATCGGCTTTGTTTTCTATGTTTATGATCATTTATCTTTCTAGAACTACAATCTATTAACACTATACAGCATTAAATAGCAATATTGAACAAGGCTTTAAACTCAAGAATAATTAGCTAGATAGCTAGCCAGCACCACTGATTATTTACTGTGAAGTTTAAAAAAATATATATGTTAAGGCTGTGTCTGTGAAAGTAGAGTTTACAATGTCTAAGACCATACAATCTCAAATATTTGAGGGGGCAGTGTCTCTGGTTACAGTAACACTGTACTTCACCAAAGTAAATGCTGAAATGTGGGGATTTCACAACATTGCTGAGCAGAAGTTCAAAAGGGTAAGAACTATGAGAACTTGGAAACCAACAGTTTAGCCAGATAATTTTAGCCATTTTATTTAGAGGTAAAATCAAAAATGAGCACACCTGAATTGTCAGTAATGACTGTGTGCATTCAGAGCTATGTCAAGTACAGTGGGCCAAAACCCCCTTTTAAACAGATATCCCACAATATTGTCTTAAAGAAGACCCCTCATTATGTTAGCTTTGCTTTTTTTTACACTGAACCAAACAAAGCCAGCATAATGACGCCCCAGTGTGTGATTTGAGATAGCAAGCTGGCGCCCCAGAATCAGAGGCGTGACATGTAACGCAACAGCATTGGCGTCTAGTGTTGACTGTCACGCCATTCCCACTCTGCCTTTTACACAGACGTCGATTTGGCAACATGACCACCATCTCCACTGCTGGCTTAATGGCAAAACAAAAACGTCTCCCCATTCTGTGTTTATACAGAACGCCGATGCGGAATAATGGCACAACATTCCCGCTTTGAACAGACCATATAAAAGGAGCTACTGATGAACCATGAGTGAAATGCACTCCCTCATGGTGCATCAAAAATATAAGTGATAAAATCATTCAGATAAAAATGAAATGGTGAAAGGATGATTATACCTCTTTTCAGAAGAGTCAGCTGATCTTAGTTGCTTAATTGACTTCATTTGTAGACTGAATATATGCCTTGAGCTCCATTTAAGAGCAGCTGTTTTACATGAGGCATTTTTGGACTTTTCCAGGCCACAATAATAGGACAAAATCTGTGTTCAAGTTTCCATCCCAACGATTCCCACTTCTGTTTGTCCATAAATTCAAGCAGTAACTAAAAATACGCCAGAGTTGAAAAATGACAGAAAATCACATCCAGTAATTCTGTGTCTTACAGTTATTATCCAGATCCCAAATCCTTCTGCTTCGAGCTTCCCTTGATTCTGCCCCAACCTCTGTGTATGTTCCAAGCCGTGGCCTTAAGATAATCCAGAGCCACATGGCAGCAGAGGATAGATGAGTAGTTTGACCTTATCTGGCAAGGTTAAGAGGTGTGGTGGCTCCGGTTGTACTATACAGTGGTAAACAAAGTTGGGTCAAACGGAACAGTAGTTAAAAGAACATTTCCTCGCAGTACAGCTGGATGGACGTCAACCAAACAACTTTATTTGGAGCTGACCTGAAATTTACCTCACGTGTCTCCTCTCTTTTTTTTGCTCATGGGAGTCTCTCTGTTTATCCATAGCTTCAAGGGCTCAAGACTGACTGTATATCTGGGGATCAGGACAAAAGAAACAGAGAAAAGAGAGATAGATGGAGTGTGTCAGTTCTTACTGTCATTCCTGTCCTCCCCTGAGGTTCGCATGCATGAAATCTCGTATTCATATCCTGTGATTACAGAATTGAGAGTGTCACAACAGATCTAGTAAACAAAGCTTTATCTGGTTTCTGGTGCAAACACTGGCCTTTATAATACACTTAACAACACTTCCAGGATTTTTTTTTTTTTTTTTTTTACTGAGTTGCCAAAGGGTTTGTGACTGTACAGCATGAGGCGTGTGTTTAAATGTAAAGAATGTGTGTATTTACGACAGTTGCCATTGGTCGACTCGGGTGATGAGGTGTTGACGTTGCTGAGGATGTTGATGCTATTTTTGCCAATGCATGAAATCAGCTAACTGAGGGTAAAATTACACATTTGTGGCGTACTGTGCTTCAGTGCATGGAGATATATATGCAAGAAAGAAAGCATTCGGCTCCAACCAAGTTCATGGTCACATGAAAAGATGTGTGAGCTTTTCACAGTCATGGATCATCATTCTTGTGATTCCTCTCATTTTTTCAAATTTTCCATCACCTCTGAGCTGCTAGAATGACCTTTTTTCCATATAAAAAGGGAAACTTTTCCTCTTAAAGTGTTTCTATCCACTTTATTTTTACTTGAATAATTTCACACGTCCCAAGAATAGCATAAGCTTTGAAGCCAGATACAAACCAAATCAGCGAAACATTATTTCTCTGGAGCTGTGTAATAGCAAGAGGGGGGGAAACAAAAACTGTGTTTATCATTTACCCTGTGTAGAGTTTCTCCTTTATATGGTAGTTGATGCAGAAAAAAAAACTCAATAATATCTGTCATGAAACACGTGAACCAGCCTCATGACACAAACAAGATTTTAGGTATTAGGTAGAACAAGTGGCGCTGACATCATGAGCTTGATTCATTTCCCCTGTTTCACTTCCCCACTTCGAATGACACACTCACTCACTCACTCACTCATGCCAGTTCACCACAGATTCAAAGGGCTCATTAATGTGAATCAAGGCGCACAATCATCAGTGCAAAGCACGTGGACAGGAAACAGTGTCGTATCTGGCACAGAGTGCTCGTTTGTAGCTGCCATCAAGAGTGTGGAGATGGAAGCTACACGGTGGAGCCAGAAGCACTTCACACAGAGAGAAAAAATCTCTTCCAGAAAATGAAACCACAGATATGATTGCTGTTGTTGAGTTAGCTTGGCAATACAAATATAATGTTTTGGGTTAGCGTTTGGTGTTCTGGTATTTAATTAACAAAATAGGGTTTTGTATCAGTGCCTTCTAAAGTATTTTTTGATCGGTTGCCCTTAATGTTATGTTGACAAAGATTCTCAGTCATCCAGTAGGATAAAAGACAGTTGAATATCTAGAAAAATGTCTGCACCATCTCCAATCAGGAGGCCTGCAATGAGTGGCAAAGAAAAACAAAACAGAAAATCTGGTTGACTTTGAGCCTCCACCTAGTTAATGTATGATTAAGGTGACTACATTTGCCTGGTTAAAGTCCAGCCTAAATTAAATTGAACGATTTTTCTACTACAGCATAACATATCTGCTCTGTAACATGTCCCATGTTCTCCTTTGAGAAGAAATCATAAATCTAAAGGGAGAACTTTATGGTAATATTTTTTGATTTCATGATCGATGTCCTCTGTTTAACAAGTTCAAATGTCTTTAGTAGGCCCTTTTCACAGCACACACTTTGACATGTCACAGTAGGGAAAGCACAGGTGTAAATAATGAAATGAATGATGGCTCAATTCCATTTAGCTTCTTCAGTCTCACAGACCTGGTCTATGCTGGCTCACTGTCATGACTCACTGCTAAACACAAGACAGTCATGTCAATGTTGTTATAATAACACCTGTGCTTTCCCTACTATGGCAAGTTAAAAGGTCTTCTCTGGAAAAGTCCTGTTCTTCGTCTATGTAGATGGGGAGCTTGTTTTCATACAACCAATCAAATTGTTTGACTTTAAGCCGCATTTGCATAAAGCAGTGATGTCACCAACAGCCATACAGCAGCCTGAAAGAAAACACAATTGCCACAGACTTTGAGCAACACACATTAGCTGTCTACTAATGCCTCCTTTTTTAAAAATCTGACATTCAAACAAGGACATCTTGGCTCGTTTAACAATTGACCAAACAAAAATCCATCACTGAAAAGTGGTCTTTTCAGTGGTCTTTACTCTTTACCACCACTGCCAACAAAATACTGTCTGCTCATGGCTTACAAGTGGTAATTTTCCAGCGCAAGTTTATCTACTTTATCTCTAGTTTCATTCCTGGTGTCTAAGTCTAAAGGTTTCAAATGCCCATCTACCACACTAATCTTAATTCCTTTACCTTTTCCTTAAGTATAAGAACATTGCTCTATTTCCACAGGTAGCAAACAACCAAGACTATTTATGTGGAGAAGACAGCCTGTTTATTTTTATGAATCAATTAGTTAGGTAATATACCGTAAAGGACAAAGAGATGGCTGACAGCATTTTAGGGGATTAATGAACAAATCAATGAATCCACTGGATCAAGCAATAGCTCCAAAATAGGTGCAAAATAACACTGAGTAAAATCTGAGATGTTGTCCATTATATTATAGAAGCAGGATTAGGAAATAACATGGTATCTGTAGGATTTTATTGGCTTGTAGAGTAATCTGATGAAGTCAGTGGGTTTTCAGTTGATTGCAATCCTATTAGTAAAGTGCATTATTTAAGCTTAGTGTTCCTCTACTTACAACGTTCATCATTTAAAGTGTTTTGTTGTGGAATAACCCACCTGCCTTTTTCTCTGGTTTCTCTGTTCCTCCAGGCTTCCCATCAATGACTTGCTACTCTAGCGCCTTCCTTTCTGTTCCCTTTATTTGGACATCTGATAAGATTCATATCAAAACAGCTCAATGAGACAAAAACCTTAAGGAACTTGGATATGATTGGTGTTTGGGGACATGAGATGTCAGAAAAAGAACTTGTTATGTAAAAGGCTAAAATAATGGCATAATTTTGCCTGAGAAAGTATCAGGCAGTAAACAGAGAGCATCATTATAGAAACATGACCAAAAAAAGGGCTAGATCCTCTTATACTATTACCGTAAATGTCTTAAATGTCATCGAACCTCGTGAAATGAAATGAAACGTGACAGTGGAAATAGCTGTCACACGTCAGATGGTTTCAAGTGGGCGTATGGACTAAATTGGAGCCAGGAAAAACATCTCTTACCTGATGCTTCAAGTGCATCTAAATGATTTCCACTTGGTGTGTGTGTGTGTTTTTTTTTCTTTTTTGGTTGTCCTTTGTAGAAGGTTACTTTGATTGTATGGTTGTACAGCGCAAAATAAACTGATGCGTGGTGTTGACTAAATGCTGTTTCATTATGGAGAGAACCATCTGGAGTGCTAAAATGGTTTCACCTCTCAATCCTCTCTTGAGAGGTAAACTGTGTCCTTGAGGTTCAGAATCAGCAGAAGGCTATATATAGAAGACTGTATAGCACCTTGAAATAACAAGAGGAGACAATAACAATGAGACAACATATTGCTTTAAGGTGTCAGTCTGGTCCTTGGAAAAAAAACTGTTATGCAATGTAATTGATGGTTTGATGATATTCGCAGAGGAGTTTAACAGAACCAGCAGTTATGCACAGGAACAGTTTGGTTGGGGAGGGGGTAATCTGCCAATCCTTGACACCAAAATTGCACATGACTACAGCTCTCCTACAGTCAAGTTCACAGCAAGACACTAAAACATTAAGGCTTTTAAAAGTTTCAGCAGGCCTTCTACATATTAATGAGTTCTTGTACCTTGTTAAGTGCTGAAAATAAGACATTCCTTAAAGATTTATTAGGTTTCTCATGTTATGCAAGGCAGGTAGCTGTGACGTCACATGACATATATTGCCTTCCTGATAAGTATTTCAAGTGTTTGTTCCTCTAAGCATTTTATGCAGTGTGTGTATCTACAGTATGTGTGTTTTGTGTGGGCTGTTAAGTTCGGCAGTCCACAGCTGCTTCCTCTCAGTCCAGCTGCGCCTGCCTGAATCCGTTGTAAAAATTGGTCATGTTTCAAGAATGAATGGAAAAGTTTTTCATCAAGTCCTCACATTCACTCATACTTATACAGTACACAGACAGATGAACAGATACAAACGCATGCATGCAAACACATAGAACTCCAAACTCGATCATAAATAAATCGTAAATCATCATTAAGTTGAGGAATAAGTTTAGAAATATTGTATTTATGTTAGGTATAAGATTAAAGGGGACATGTCATGCACATCTCCTGGTCCATATTTATATTCTGGAGCTCCACTGGAATATACTTGCATGATTTACTGTTCAAAAAACTCCTTATTTATGTTATCCTGGCTCAGTTCAGCCTCTTTGTAAAACAGGCTGTTTAGTCTCTTTAACGTTTGCAACAGTAGGTTTGCAGCTGTAGGATTTTACTTCATTTTCCCATTATTAACTCCAACCTAAACCCTCTCAAATACAGACAGGTGACAAATTAAAGGAAAAACTGGTACAGGCCTGAATGCTTGACCCTCACAGTGAGGGGATCTGGTGGCTCTATTATGCTGTGGGGGGAATTTTGCTGGCATGATATGGGTCCACTTATCCCCTCAGAGGGAGGATTCAATACTAATCAATGCTAATCAATACCAAGTTGTTTTGAGTCATCACCTTTATCCTATGATGAAACATTTCTATCCTGATCTCTTCCAGGATCACAATGCCCCCATCCACAGGGCATGAGGGGTCACTGAATGGTTTGATGAGGATGAAAATGATGTGAATCATTGCTAAGGCCTTCACAGTCACCACATCTCAACTCAGTTGAACACCTATGGGAGATTTTGGACTGATGTTTTGGACAGAACATTACAAAAAGCATGATATATCCACTTTAAAGATATAGGTTTGCTGTGTTTAAGGTGTTTAAGGAAACTTCTCTCGAAGTGAAGTGAAAGCAACGGCTGCCTGGAAGGTGTTTTATGCTTTAGAAAATGGTCAGCAGTGATGCACGGTTTGTGGTTAATGGGCTAAAACATGCAAAGTCATTGACAGGATAATAAGATAATCCTTCATGTCCCGGAGGACATAAAGCAGTACAGCAAAGCTTGTATAAAGCTTATATATTTGTATAAGTACATCTATATATGTATATAAAGCTGATCTAGTCTGACTGGGTCATTGAAATAAGCATCCTTCAACTCTCCCTTCCTCTGTCTGCTACTATGTTTTACACCCCTGTCTATCAACAGCAACGACAACATCTGCTTAAGAACATCATTTTCACTTAAGCCAGAAAATCTTGAAACAGGTACCTGTGAATTGACAGTGCCTGTGAATTGACTTCAATGTAGCAGGTGGGAAGATGAGACGAAGCAGAACAAATACAGATAAGCAAGACTCATATCAATGAGGCCACTCCACAAAACCAGTAGTGCAAATATTTGCATACACATATGCACATGACAATAACTGAAAGAAGCGTGGTGAAGAATTTTACACCTAAAAAGCAATCATTTTCAGCATGCTCCGCCATTTATGCTTAACTTACATTCTTTTGTCCATCACATATGCTAAGCTGTGTGAATGACAATTGGGATAATGATAATGTTGCTCCACGCAGAAAATAAAGCAGACATCAAACAAACACACAAGTCCCTCCACACCAAACAGGATTGAGGGGTCCACTGAGTCAGCGAGGGCAGCTGGGGAGACATGATGTTTCTTTTGTAAACCTGCCAAGAGTTGAAAGGATAGGCTGATCTGGGAATTATAAGGATTAATCAAGGCTAAAGCTTGACTGCTGCACAAATTCAGTTCACGGTGCTGAAAACAGATATCAAATACACAATTTAACAGTTTGCTTTTGAGATAGTTATTTATACTTATCTAATCGGTGTATTAAAAAATGTGAATGTTTCATAATCATTATAATATCCAACATAGTTTCATGTCTTTATTTGCGTAGGCATTTTTACAATTGTTCATTCTTGGAAGTTTGTACAAAATTCGCACTGGGGAAAAAATAAACTTTGAATTCTTATCCAGGAATGGTGATGCCCATAAATGATGTTAAAATAACTTGCAGTCCACAAAGACAAACTTAGAAAAATATGTTTGCAACATGTTAAAGGGCGGATGTCTACTTTTATGGAATTGAATAGTTCTGTAAAGGTTTTAAGGCCTGGATAATAATTGATCATTTTGGGGAAAATGCTCACTAACTTTCTTGCTGACAGTTGGTTCCAAAGATTGATACTACTGTCAATCTTCTCATCTTCTGACATAAGAGAATTTCCTAGAATGTCAAACTATTCCTTTAAATAATCTGATATTGGAAACCATTTTTTTACAATATGAATCATACTTTCATAGTTTTAGTAGTTTCATAGTTTTATCTAAACAAGCCATCACCCCCTGCTTCAACTTTGACCTGTCGTATATTTTACAATTAGGGATTATTACCAACAATTTGGTTTGACCTTCAAATAAACTGGTTCAAATAATTTTGCTGAACTCTTGGCTTGTTTACAACATGTCTGCTGTGGAAGATTAAATGAAATTCCTTTAGTTTTGAACATCTATGAACTCCCGTACAATTAGTTTGTTTTCAAACTTCATCAAAAATCCAATCATTTTTGGGGAGAGAATGGAGACGATGAGGTCGGACATTAAGGCCTGATCCTAGCCTTCTTGTTTTCTAAAAAGAAGAGCAAGTGAGTGTGACACCCGGTTTGAGTGTCGACGGAGTTGTCTGGGGGGGATTAGAGGAGTTCTGAGGGAGCAGCATGTGTGTTTGTCTGTGTTTGTATGAGGGGGTTGATCAGTCTGAAGTGGTGCCGGAGACAGTAACAGCGCCTAATCTTCTTTACCAGCTGCCATCTGTTTTGACAGACACAGTTTCTTTTTCCAAAAAGGAATTGTCATCAACTCCTCTATCGCCTCTCTCGGCCTGTTTCCTCTCTGTCTCGCTCCCTGTTGACTGTCTCTTTGTCTTTGCTACCCACGCTTCTATTTTTTCTTCTTTTTTTTTAAACACTCATCTTTTATGCCATACAATGGAGGCCCTGCTCTCAAGCTGGATTCCTTTACCAAATCCTTTTGTTCCAAGTTTCCTTCCTCTCTGTCATCTGTATAAACCATATCACGGTGTCTGTCATTGTTTTCAAATTCAGCCGTCACGTGAGCCACAAAAAACTTGCCAGCTCACATTTCCCGCTCAGATCTCCTGTATCCTGATATTCCAAATATGGCTGTTTGTGTTTCCTCCAATGCGATGGTCTCTTATCTCACATTCTTGTCAAGTGACAATTTGTCATCAGGACATGGAGTGACAGTGAGTGTTTTTATTTTCATTTACAGCAGTGTTACGCAACATTATATAATATGGGCTTTTTTGTGGGACTATGAGGAAATAAGCTTCCAATGTCTTTCTTCTTTACTGCTTTGCAAGTTTGGCAGCCCTCAAAGTACACATGCTGTATAAATTATATACAAAAATTGAAGCCTTGTACGCATTTTGTTTTATCTTCCATAATTCTGGTATTAAAAGGTCACTTCACTCAGTTAGTGCTTCTGGCTAAAATATTTAAAAAGTAGTTAGACTTTTTGGAAAAAATGTGTTTTCTTGCTGAGAGTTAAATGATTGAAAGGATATCAATCTTCTCATCTAAATCTTGGCAAGAAAATAAGCATATTTTCCCAAAATGTCAACCCATTCCTTCAAATGACTTCAGTGGTAGTTTAAATCAGTGCCTGGGAGCTTATGTTCTGCTTGAATGCACGTTAGTCTTGGCATGTTTGTGTTTGAAAATGTCATGAACGTTATCAAAGACACATAAGAAAAATACAGAGACAACACATCTTGCTTCATCAGTTGGTTGGTTTATTTATCATTAGCAATGACACCAAATGTACTCTACTGTTTTCACTTGCTATCATAGGAGATGCATTTTGAATTGTAAACAGTGAAAATGATAAAATGCATTTCATAAAACTCCTTACAAGCAGTGTATGACCAGGGAAAAGAGCAGATTGTACCTGCTCTTGCTCACCTATTTGTTTTTGTTTTTTTAACAATACATGTCATCTTATAGTTTGAGTCTCTCATATTTACATAGATACAGCTGGCTCCCACATTCATCACCAGCACAGACCTATTGGTTTTTTATTTTTGTTTGTTTTTAATGTGTTATCACATAGTTTTCTTAAAGAATTATATTTACAACCATAACTCCCCCAGCTGCCTGCTGCCGGGGGTTAACACACAGTTAGAATCACTTGCTTAAAATTCATTAAACTACTTATGGTTCTTGAAAGTTTACGTTGTAAGTCAACCTTATAGCTCTAAGTTTTTTGTTTTCTCTCTTAACAAATAAAGTTAATACAGAGCTCAAGCCGTTCGTCTTCCCCATAAAAATTCTAAATTATTCAAATAAATGAACAAACCAAAAATAATAATAAAATAACATAAAAAATAAAAAAATATTGCACTTAAATTCAGGACAGCATTGGACCTGTTTGGTGGTTAAGAGGAAAGTGAGAGCTTTTAGCTGAGTGCTTTGGAGGAGGTGAGGGTGTGTGTAGAAGCATCCAGCGAGTTAATCTAAATAAATAGGCAAACCTTTATACAACATGAAGCCATTTTTTCCCTCCGACTATGAGACGAGCAACCCTCTCACGTATTGCTCAGGAGAACTAAGGGAGTGCAGGTTGGAACCCTAAAGCATATAAAAACAGTGAAAGTGTAGAAAAATGGAAACAGTTGAGGAGATAAACCAAGCTTGGAACCTGTCATAGCAATGTCCTGAGAACGCTTCCTTGATTAGTCCAGAATGAGCTACAATGTTAAAAAGGAAATGTCGTTTGGCTGCACGAACATTTTTACTTTTTCTTCTTGAGTTTCCGTTCCTTGTTGTAAACAGTCTCTGGAGACAGGAAGCAAGTCCTCGGTTTTTTTTTTTTTGTTGTTTTTTTTTTTCCATCTCTGGCTTTGAATGTGACTTTTGAATGTCTTTTAATGTGAGAGTGACACATATCTGTGATTCATCACAGCTCCAGTCCATCCTTTATTTATACATTTGTGTTCTTCGCCCATCTCTGTCTCCGTCTTTGTCCCAGTTGAACGCTCACAGTATCTCTCCACAGTCTTGGGATGAACTGAATAAGGTGAAAGCCGTTTATAGAAGCTTTGAGTGGATGCAGGGTTTAACAGAGGTGCGTGTTCTCATTCAGCAGAATTAATGCATGTGAAACAGAGCCACAATGCTAGTTTTCATTCAGACATCATCTTTTTTTTTTCCTCCCTCCCACAGAGTTTGGAGCCTGATGAAAAGAAAAGAAAAAAACACACGAAAAAAAGGACTTTGTGTCGTACCAACAGCTTTGAAGTAGTCAGACTGAAGTGGCTTCACAGAGGACGTGGTTGGAGGAAAGGAGGGGGATTAAAAGTGGGGAGTTTTATAAGAAAATCAAAGAAACAAGTGACAAAACAGTACCGGACTGTCTTCGTGTCTGCAGGGTTTTCTGAGCAACCCCTCCTTTTCTCCAGTACAACTGGACAAAAACTTAAAAACACAAACTGTTTGTCTTTTTTTTCTGACAAAAGACTGACACTAATAAAAAAAAAAAAAAATGCAACAGTGATCAGACAAGCGTCCAGCTCCTGCTCCAGCCCTCACTTATGGGGCTTCTGTATTTTTAGTAACATCCATCCATCCATTCATCAGTTCATCCATTCATCCATCCACCTTGTAACGGTGTAAACTACATTCCTTTGCAGTGCCTATAGCTTTGCCGCGTCCTCTCAAACCATAACAACAACAAAAACAACAACAACATCAAAAAAAGAAAACATAGTGGACAGGATGACAGACATACACAAAAAAATTAAAAAGGCAAACATAGAACCTCACATCCAAACCCACCCACTCTACTTTTTTTTCAAGTCTGCCCCCTTTTTTCTCTATCGTCATCATCTCTTTCTCTGTGATTCCTCCTTTTTCTGGTCTCTTATTTATGACGAAGATGAAGTCGAAGTGGAGCTCTGCTTTTTTTGGTTGACTAAGTCCAAGTAGAGTTCTGAGCGAAGGAAGCGGGGGTATGAGTCCTTCTCCATCAGCCCGTATATCCGCCTCTGCGCTAGGTCGAAGCAGGAGCGTGTCACATTCTGCAGGTTGTCCTTAGTGTGATCTCTGGTGTATGAATCCAGGTTTACCTAGAAAGGAGAAGGAAATACAAAAAGGTGAGGGAAGTGCAAGATTATACTTTAAGGAAACAGAGGGATGGAAAAATGCATGTTTTCTTGTTTACAGCAGGTTGTTTTGATACCATTTCTTCCCAGTATCCATATGAGCTGAATTAAGTCTTACTCACCTCTTTACAAGACTGGATAGCGATGTATTCTGCAAAGATTTTCTTGGCTTTTGAGGCCATCTTGGACTGCGACTTAATCTTCTTGTATTCCTCACATGCTAGCCAGAATTCCAGATTCTCCTCGCTGAACTCTGTGCGCAGGAAAGCTCTGAACGCTGCCAGACCATCTGAGGGAAGAGCAGAGAGGAGGAGGAGGAGGTGAGAGGAGAATAAACAAGAGGAGAGTTGACTAGAGTGTCATGGCAACCTCACAGCCAAAGCACTCCTTGGAGTTTCAGTGCCTAAAATAGCTCTGTGACGGGGCCTTTTTGAGTCATGTGGTTGGAATAAAGTGAGACATTAAAAAAACTCCCCTTAACACCGCACGCATATTCAAGGCCTCAGCGTCTTTTTAAGTGACATCACACAATCCTTTCTTACTATTAAGCGTGACATCTATGCATCCTCTTATGTGTATGCTGTGAATAAACAAAAGGAGGTGACCGTTTTAGCCTAAGGGGAATAGAAACAATCTAATTCTGGCACTTTTGGCTCTTAAAGTTTCGTTTGAGTTAATGATTTGAGGAAGAAGGCATCCAGAAGAAAGAATAGCAGGAAGTCGTGTCCGCCCACTGCTCCCGTCTGCACCTTTCCGTTCCCATGAATCACCCACGCTGATAAGGAGAGCCACTGCAAGCAGTCATCTCTTACCTCATTCTGGTAAGCAAGAGTGAGGTAAGAGGTGGAAGAGAGGAAATTGGAAGAGAGAGGATACAGGCCAACGCAGCCGAATGAGGAACAGATGTAGCTCTGGCTTTATGTCAGCTTTCTGCTTTTTAAAAGGATTGGGACTGTGGAACTGTGGATGATGAATTGCGGAAAAACGAAAATAGCAACAGACTCGCAACCTGCAAGTTGCCTGTTTTAAGAGTCTTTCCCCTTCTCTCTGTGTAAAGCCTGCCAGTTGGGATTAGGGAAACTTCCTGCAAGCTGGCCGTTGACTGCGGCAGTGTGTGCGTGTGTGTGTGTGTGAGTAATCCATATAGCAGCACATGCAGATTTCCTGTCCTTGCACCCCCTCCACCACCACAAGCATGCACTGTGTATCTGTATTTACCCAGTGCGTATCACTCTATAATTACATTGTACCAAATCATATGGATAAAAAAATGTTTAAAACAAAAGACTCACATGTGTGTAAAGGTTTAAGAAGAGATAATAAAAAAAGAAACAGAAAAAACACATTAAAAAAAAGGTATTAAAGTTACACTTACATTTGTGTGCCAGCAGCTTGTCAAGCGAATCCCCCCATTTTAGTGCCTCCTCAGGGGTGGGCCTGCAGATAAAAGCAGAGCGGTTCTTTAACAAGCCCATCTCAGCCAGGTTTCTCATTGTGTGACCCATCCGCAGAACTTTATCTATGCTGGACGAATGTGTTGAAATGTGCACGTAGGTAATTCCTCTGCTTGCTTCCTTCCACTCTAGTCTGTGTCTACTGGTTTTTCCCTCTCATTCAGTTCTGCCTTGTGAGTGGCTGCAACACCGAGAGCCATGAGTCTTTCTGCTTGAGTCTAGAGGGGGGGAGGCTTTTATATTCCCACTGAAAGCAACTTAGAAGGCGGGAGGGGAGGGGCTTCAGTCAGCCAATGAGGATGTGTTGTCAGGTTTAGAGACCTCCTCCCCCCACCAGAGTCTGTCTGCCCCCTGCTGCCTCTCATCCTTTCGGTATTGTGCTATAAAGCTTGTGTCTTTCTTTTCTTCAGTGTTTTCCCCATTTGAGGCCTTATTTGACACAATTTGCTTTGTAATTCTTTACAAAACTGGACGTATTTTCTGTACATTTTGAGAATTGATCTAAATTTCACTGTACATTCTAACAATATAAAATAAATGACATGCGCTGTTACACTTTTTCTTGCTCTTTTGTCTTTTAGACTATAATATTTAACTCATAAGTGTTAAGATGTATAAGCTGTGTACAAGTAGATATAATGCTTGCCTTTCAGATCTCTGCATAACCCTAACCCTGTCATTATAAATTGTGAGGAAATTATTACCATGACATTTATAAAACTGATATTTTCAAGTAATTCTTTAATGGACATTTACAATGTATGTAAAGAAAAGTTGCTCCGCTTATACACTTTAGTTATAAAAAGTTTGTATTTCATTGTATATTTAACATGAATTTGTTTGACTTGGTGAACTATATTCTATAAATAATTCAATAAAACAGAAACAATTCACCATCCCTCCACACATTCTCTCATTCATTTTATTTACGCTACGCTCCCATTGTTGCTACTGCCCACATGTCTATCGTCCTAGACCAAGTCAGCACCAGTTGTGGCAAGACCCGGAAAACAGTCTCACACACACCCACATGTACATGCTGTCAGGAAGTGGCCACTTACTTGACTGACTTCATAGATTTGTCTAACTTGCTGGCTGGGTTACTTCCTGGGGATTCATTCCTCCTCCGCAGGAAAGCCAGTCGATTCTTCATGTCTTTGGCCCTGGGTGAAAGAAAGATTAGAGGGAGAAGGAAGGAGAGAGTTGGCAAGAGAAGGGCAGAAGAGTGAAGAGTGAGAAGAAAAGAGACATGGGAAGAAGCAGTGTTGAGTCTCCAAAAGTCCAAAGTCCACAATTAAAACAATCCAAAGGCATGGGAAACCACCAATTAAGCTCTTCAGCACTATACGTCCAATCCATATGAGTTAAAACCCACAAATGCCAGAAAAGATGAAGAAAAGAAATGACGTGTTGTTTACATTTTAGTCTTCAGCCAGGTATGTTGGAATGGTGGGATAGAATTTTCCAAAAAGGCGGATGTCCAGCTCCTTTTCCTCTCTTCGTATCAGTGCCTCCCTGTCAATCTATTATCTCTAACAGTCTTTCAGTAAGATGTGTCCCTGGCAGGTTCCTCGGCAGGGACTGAGCAAATGTGGCAGAGAAGGAGGAGAGAGACTCAATCCTCACTCCTCTGTTTCATCACGCCATTCTCCATGTGCCTGGAGGGGTTGCTGAGAGGGAGCTGACCCAGGGCTGAGGCAACAGGGCACAGTGACCCCCACGCTCCTCTGCTACTTCCCTCCACCAGGAGCATCCGAAATCCTCCTGACCGCCCACCTCACCTGTGTCACCTCTCTCCAACCATCTCCCCCTTCTGCACATGCGCCACCCTATCCCCAGTGCCAGACGAGGTAATACACCAACCCTGAGTCCCCATGGGCTCCAAAAGTATTCTGCACATTCCCATAATCCCATGGTGCGTGTCCTGGCTTTTCCCGACCTGGAGCACGTGCTGCCTCATTGGGATGTGACCTCACTCAACACCCATTTCCTGAGTCCCTGCTTTTGATTTCCACTGTGGATTGGCTGGCCCACTACTAATAATGCAGCGCGGCGGTGTGTGCGCTCACTGGCCTAATCACTGCAAGCTGTCCCACTGCCAACCTTCAGTCCCCCACCCCCAGGAGAGCATGTAGCCCCCAAATTAAGAAACAAGACTTCCAGGTATAGACACGTTTCATTCAAACACGCACACCCATGGGGGGTGGAAGCGCACATAACTGCAGATTAGTACAAATACTGCGCATGAATATACATGGATAGGGATGAAAGAGCGCCCACACAAACATTTCAAAGATCCCGAATCTGCACCTGTGCCAACTCATGCCCATTTCACTGGTGCTTTCATGCCAGTTGCAGGTGATGGGAAACTCCCAGTCTCTACCAGTGTGTGCATGTATGTGTGTGTGTGTGTGCGCCTGCGTGTGTGTGTGTGTGTGTGTGTGCAGTGGTTACAGAGCTGAACAGAGAACATAGTCAGCTGTCTGCTGTGAGTTTTTCCAACTGCTGCAGGACAGGAAAGGTAGAAACATGCCCATACACTCAACATGACTGCATGAGTTGTTGCAAGCAGTGACTGAATAGTTCTTTTAAATCAGGATGAGTGTGACTTTGTAGGAATATTGATTTGGGTGTGTTTGGGTTTTTTTGGGGTGAGGCAGCAGAGCTGGTGCAGATGATTTTAGTCAACTCAGAGAACCACAAGAGGCCTTTTTTGGGAAAGATTCAGGAGAGCGGAAGTGCCACGTGAATGATTTAAAATATGCTACTAATAAATGAAAAAGTAAAAGCAAGTATTGGTGTTGCATCTAGAAAAAAAGCTATGTGAAAGCTTTATTTTTCTCTCAGGCAAGATAACGGAAGAAATGGAAAATCAATGCGAGGAGAAGAAGCCAACAGGGCGATCAAAGAACTCTCCTAGAAACCAGAAAATTCCACAATGAATTCCATCCATGTTTCTTCGCTAAATCCAGAGGAATACCTAAACATCCACACAGCGCCAGTGGAAGAGAGATGACTCATGCGCTGATTGAAATAACAAAAGTGCCCTGTATGAAACAGGCTTAAACCAGATGCTGAACTGCTGAACAGAATTCAGGCCTTTCTGTCATGGAAACAACAGGGTGCTCTAACTCAGTATCCCTGTGAACAGCTCTCACTTGCCAGCCTGAAGGACATTATTACCCAAATAAAAACTCTCTTGCTGTTAAATAAACTCATAACATCAGAGTAGGATTTATTAGATTGCTCTATTTTTAGGGTTGGACTCAAGGCAATTAGGTCTTAGGCTGTGCATGTGTTGGCCAAAAGAAAGCCTCTGTCTTGCCAGTGCATGTGAGGAAGATGAAGAACTTGTATTTTATAAGGACTGGAAAATATCGTGTTGGCCTGACAAAAGACGCTTTATTATTTATGTCTGCTTTTATACAAGCTGAGCCTGCATTGGGATGATGTGACAATGATGTCATGGCTTTGAGGGATATGTATGTTTCTACCCTGCCACCATGTGGGTGTCAATGGATATTGCAAATGCAAACTGTTATATTTTGCAACCGCAGTTCAGGTTTGGTTGCAAGGCATTTTCCCTAATAGTTTGTCTCAACAGTGGAAACAACTTGAGCTTACATCATCCCATGGTTTATCTTTCCATTTCTTTTCAGAAACTAAAACACAGCACTGACACTATTGTTGAAAAGAAGTGATCCATATTTTGTAGCTTCCTCATTTAAACCACTACACTCTGGCTTTAACACTTTTTTTCTGTAAGTCTGCATATGTTGTGTTGAGTAGAGTCATGTAATGTAGTGAGGAGAGAGACAGAGTTTCTCCCTGCATAGCAACTCAACTGCTGCAGCCATAAATGAAACTGCCTATGTGGTTATTAGCTCAATGGGAGTCAACAGCAACTCCAGCTTGAAGGTAGGCCACATAATTCTCCTTCCTTGATGTGAGCAAAGACACAGCTTTTATTCTTCGAACAGCGTCATGCAGAGGGATACAGTCATATCTGTGTCCTCCAGACATACAGATTAGCGCACCAGAGATATGCAAATTCAACCACCTAATGAAATCTAATCACCAAAAGGAAAAGCACTATCAGACTTAACTCCCACTTAAAACAGGAAGAGCAACATGTCCTGCTATTAATAACATAAAAAGCAACAGAAAGGACAGATACATGCATTTCTGTATCAGTTTTGCTCGTTATCAGAGATAATATTCTCGTACTTGAGTCTATTTTTACAGTGACACCACTTGATAATGGTGATGTACTTAAAATTGCATTTACCCAGTGCTCTTTGCACCTCTGCTCTTCATGTGCTAATGGCATTTCCTGCAGTCTCTCTCTCTGAGTACTTCTCTGTTTAAAGTTTCTACTTTTTCCTCTTCACTGTGTCTCTCCAGCTGAGTCTGCAAATAGCTCCTCAACCTTGCACTTCTACCTTTAGGTATATATCACACTCCATCTTTATTACATAGAATGACCCCTATACTTAACTTAATCTGCTAAAAGACTGACACATGCTCTGTCGAAGATTATCAAATTAGGATCATCTTTGGTCTAACATTTCTGCTCCGCTAAACTTCGAGCAAAATATTTATTGCATGTCCATATTTGCAGCACAGGGCAGGGTGTGTACACACACCTGAGTGTCTGTCTGTGTCTGTACAAGAGAAACATCTTTATGTGCTCGAGTGAAGGAGCGTGAGGTCTTTAGCTTTGCAATTATCTGCAGGTTTCCATAGTCTTTATTCCCTCTTTGCTTGGCTCACATTAGACACACTAATAGCACCCCGCTGGCTATTCCTGGTGTTCTAAAAAGTAGGCCGCACTCCCAGGGAAAGGCTCTGGGAGCACATGGGGAAGAGTTGCAGACAGACAGACATACCGCAGATCGCAATGTACCATACAAGCTCAAGTCAAATACATTGCCCCACTTCATCCTACGTCCCTGTTTTGCTACATAAGAGGCTTTGTTTCCCATAATGAAGAGGGTTCACCTTTTTGTAAAAACCTGACCTGTGAGATAAGGGGGTGAAGCTTATGAGAACAGAGGAGGAACCGAAATACAGTCGGCGAGAGCAGCAGCCCCAAGGTGAGCAATGTTCAAGCATGTTTTCATTCCCTCTGCCATTCTCTATTTACAGAAGGCTGTGTGCCACAACACGGCATACAAATAACACTGTGGCAGTGAGTCTGTTTGTGCATCTGTGTCTGTGCAAGTATAACAGGTCATGGGTAGTGTCAGTGTGCCTGTTACTCTTAACTTCCACGATAACATTTAAACCATTTGGGCTCTGTCCAAGTAAGATGTGAGAACAAATTGTGAGAGTTTGTCCCGTACTTTCTTTGTAGCCAAAACAGTCCAGAGATGGGGTGTATCCAAAAACATAACACAATAAGAAGGAGAAAGGCATGCCTCTGCTGCAAATCTATAAAGCACTTCATGAGGGAAAAGAAAGTCACTCTGCAATATTCCTAGAAGAACTATGAAAAAGGGAATTGTCCTAAATTTTTTGTCCAAAAATATAACATCATCACATTTGCAGTCTCCCTCAATCAAGACCAAAAAAAGAGCTCTATTTCTGAGCAAACTCACATTCGCAGCCACAAAGACCACATGAGCAATCCTATTCCTGAAATCCAGGCTGTGTATAATAAGAAAAAGGGGCAGCCTCAAGTTAGAAGTTAAAGCTGCTTTCTCCAAAATAGTTTGAGTGCTTCAGCCTCACGGGGGATTCTTCTCCCTCACTGCGACTGTCAAATGAGATCCACGTAGAGGTCAGATAGCTCCCTACCAGCTTGAGAGTGACGATTCCTGCGGGATGCCAAGAAGCCCCTACCCACGTCTTCATCACCCTTCCCTCTGATGTTTCTAATTCTTAATAGCAAAAACCAAAGTGCAGATGAACCCACTCACACTCTCTCTCTCTCTCTCTCTCTCTCTCACTCTCTCTCTCTCTCTCTCACACACACACACACACACACTGCACTCACTGCTTTGCTCTTACCTTTCCAGGTACTTCTCTGAGAAATCGACCATAGTGTGAAACATGCGTGCCGGTCTGTACGCGGGTTCACTTGGTGTGTGTGGAAATTTGACTGCATGTAAGCGTGTTTCAAGAGTGCTAAGGGCCCGGGGGGTTTTTGTTTGACAATCACATTCCTCTAACCCCTGAGAGGCTCTGGTGGAGCTTTATATAGTCCTGGGGGTCTGGTGAAGGCGGACCCTAGGCTCACCCAATCACCATGCAGTGTTTAGAGAGGACAGATTCCTTCCACTGGGGCCTGGACAGATTTTTAGTTTTATCGGTTAGCAAGTTGGAGATGACATTTGCCTTTTTAGCAAACTACTGACTACTGTTATGACTGGTATGGTATGGTATGTATTGGTCTTCTGTTTCAGCTGTGGGAAATCTGCTACCAGGAATACGACAGACTTCACATATGTCATTTAATATCAAACTATCCTATTACCTCTTTTACTTTCCTATTACACCGGATCCTTGTAAGCATTAATCTTCATTACACTGACTTGTTTAAAGACTTGTAGCTGTATATTTTGTATGTATGTATGTATGTATGTATGTATCCTCAATCAGGTAATCAAAAGTGCATGACAGACTATTGATTAACCTAAAACAAATGTTCTAAATACACTGCCTGAGGGGGTTTGAGTCATGTTTTAAACATGGTATCATTACCTTAACTACAAGTGCTAAGTCACAGACAACTTGACTTGTTGTTTACTCTTGAAAAGATTTATCACTCATCCAAGAGGTCTCATCAGTTTTACTGGCTGGTAGGGTGTCCCAGTCATATAAACATCCAGGGGATGTCCACTCCTCAGTGTCCAATCATCTTTATTATATGTTCTTTATTAGGAGATGAGAAATTCAAGTTTCAGGAGTTGTAGTTAACTCTGATTTAGTTCTTCTAGATGTCTGTTTATGACCTGGATAACCAAGACATAGTGATGCAATGGCTTTAAGTGTTTCACATAATCACAACTCTGCTTCTCCAACAGAGTCAGTACACATCATCTTTAACTACGAAACCAAAAGTCCAACTTTTACAGCACACAAAAAAAGAGCATTACTGTGCACCTTAGCAGTGAAGCAACCAAGTGACATCAATCACTTGCCTGAGAGCTGCTACTAGTGAGAGTGCAGTATCACTTCAGTATCTCTCTCTCACTCGTATTTCAATTATGACAAGAATATGTCATCAGTATACAATATTTACAGTATGAAAATACAACCACACATAATTCAAACACTGAGATGCAGATTTGTTGTGTGTTTCTAATAACCACTTCATAGGCACTCTGTTTTTTCCTCTGTCCTTCTCTGCCCTCTCCATCTGTCTGTATTTCCTGCCTTTATGAATCATAGTGGATACCAGTGTTAATCACTGATGTATTGGTATCCCAGTCTGGAATTGGTGTGCATAATATGTCCTTATTTGTGGTGTATAGAGTTAAGCTTCTTTCAGACATACACTGCAATCTTGAAGTTATCCGAAGGATTCACAACGCATGAGTGGATGTGTTATTGACGTTTCTATCATGTGACTGGTGCTAAACCAGAAGAATGCAAACATCTGAGGATGACGAAGAGGAGTCATTTACATAAAGAGACCAACGAAAATTCAGAAGATTCAGGAACTTCTGTCGGTAAGGGCCGATGCCGAAACCATCAGACAAATTCAAGGAATTTCTAGAGACTTGGTTGTTTATGACCAAATTATGAACCGGCTACATGAACACGCATCCTTTTTGTGTCATGTCATGCCTCCTACACACTCTACCCAGGTGCCATCCCTCACATAAACCAAACGGAGTATTTCCAGTGGATGAAAAAACGCCTGACGCAGCCAATCTCCTGATGTGTGCCACATATCTGAAAGGGCAACTCCAGACAATGTCCAGACATTTGCTGAAGTTCATATGAGAAAACAGCTTTAGATTAATCAAGCCCACATCTGGGACACTAATTGGTGTGTAGATTTATGGCTTTATTGCTACTTGTTGGGAACCACCAGATGGGAGAAGAAAGGAGTGTATCAGTACATAATTGCTTGGGGAAGCAGAACACCTGGACTGAGTAAAAACAAAGGTGATTGTGGAGGCAGAGATAATTTGGACAATCCCAGGAAAACAGCTGTGCTGCATCCGCAAAATGAGACACGGGGGAAATGTGCAAAGGAAGAGAAGGAAAAGAGAGGGAGAAGTGTAGCAGGAGAGAAAATGTAAAGAGGTAAAGGGGAAGAGAGGTAGCGGATGAGGGAGAGAAATACTAAGAAAGTTGAGGACTGTACTGATGTCTTTGATGTAGATGATGCATGAGTGGCTCATCAGGAGGGGGCCCTTAAAGAGACAGAATCTAAAACAACCATTTTCAGACAGAGGCTGAACTGAGTGGCTGCCAGTGTAAGACAGAGCCAGTATTTGTTTTTTGATATAGACCTGGAAATGTGCATGATACAGCCCCTTTAATAAAACATTTGTACTAGATTATCTATTCTCTATACATTGTGTATTGAGATCTGTTTCATTCAATCTTCCTGTCACTGATGATGATTAAAGGACCAGTGTGTAGGATTTAGTGGCATCCAGTGGTGAGGTTGTAGACTGCAACCTATTGAATGCCCCTCCCTTCCTCTCTCCCTCCCCTTCTAAGTATGTAGGAGAACCTACAGTGGCTGTGAAACTCACAAAAAATGCAAAAGGCCTTCTCTAGAGCCAGTGTTTGGTTTGTCCATTCTGAGCTACTACACAAGCATGGCAGTGCAACATGGCAGCCTCGGTGGAAGGTGATCCACACCGTTTGTAGACAAACGGCTCATTTGAAGGTAACAAAAACACTATAATTCTTATTTTCAAGTGATTATACACTCATTAAAACATACTTATGGAATACTATATTTAATTTCTGCCAAGTTTGTTCTGCTAGACACCACTAAATCTTACACACTGGTCCTTTGAATGATTAAGACAGGAGGAAGTATATATACTGATACCACCAAGCTGAAGAACTGAGGGAATCTCTCTAACCTCTCTCTATTAAATGACTGTATTTCCCTGAAGGAGGTATCCTGCATTCCAAAGCCTAAGAAGTTTACCTCTACGTTCCACCTTTTCAAGTTAAACTGAAGTCTACGTCAACATAGATAACTGTGTTCACTCATATTAAATCTCGCAGACAAAAAGGTTAAAAACACACTGCATACAACATAGAAAAGGGGGTGGGGGTGGAAAGGAACAAGGAAAAGATCAATGTGATTTACAGAGAAAGGGTTCATATTTCAGCCAGTCTCAGAGGAGAATAATGGAGAGCAATGATGGATGACTGTGAAAAGAAGAAAGAGAGGTCAAAAGAAAGATGGATCAAATCAGTTGAAAGAAGAGACTTACTTAAAATGATGATACGTGCTCATGGAGACAGATGTTGCTAGGTTATAATCAATATCAATATCAGAGTAAAGTAGCATGTAATTCCCCTCTCACGTAGGCACCAATGAACAGAAACTGATTATGTATAAAGCACAATGGAAAGCAGTTTGAGGAGGATAAAGAATTAAAAGAATTAGTTTTACATTAAATTACATTAAGTTATATGACATTAACACCAGCAGTATCAGTTCATTATAAAGTGTGCTACAACTGGATACCCTCCAAAATTCACACAGCCATAGGAGTATCTTCCTTTGGTCATGTCAGATACAGCTGGGCACTGATTTGCTTCCTACGTTTCTTTCTGTATATCTTAAATATCAGTCTCCAACATCTGGAGGACATCATTTAATTTCCTTCAGGCTTGTTTATATAGGAATGGCCGAGATTTAAATCTATAGTAGCAACATATTGCATTTGTATTCCACTGAGCTACACAGAAAGATATTGTGTTGAGGGTATGTTTATTTGTGTGGCTACCTCTAATACTGAGAAGATTATTGCCTACTGGTATAGGTTTACAATGTGGCAGAATGAAAAATAAAATGGTTGAAAATGGGTCAAACATACTGGACAATGAAGAGAAGCTTCCTAACAACAAGCTCATGACGTTAAGAATCTAATGGAAACGAGGACAATACATAAAGGAGACAGAAGACAGTGTGTAAACATGTAGAGTTTCCACCATGGCGAGGAAGCTTTGTGATTCATCATTATAATGATGACAGAAGAGGGCTGTACTCATTGACAGGAAGTTACTGCATCTACAAAAGATCATCCATGCAGCTTTCGTCAGTGTCACAAATGGCAAAAACACTTGAACTAATTTAAGGTAGCTGCTGTTAGACCTGGTCCAAAGACTAGTCTACCAGACTCACTAATCCATAAAATCTCCAGACTTAACAGGAATACCTGGCAATATGTCAAAGTGTTTACACTGGGATACAAAGAGAAGGATTTAAAAGTATCTAAAACCCAGATAGAGCCACTGTTTTCTATCTCAAATTTTAAATGAAAGACTAAAGTATTTGAGCAGTGAAAGCAATAAAATGATTTGAACTGTAGTCCACATCTGGACGCTTCAAATTATTTACAGCATTCACAAACTTGCTTTTTAGTTTTGCTTGTTTAGGAAATGAATGAATCCTCTTCTGGAGTGATGTGTGGCATTAGATGAGCTAACATCATAATGCCTGTTTGTTTACATACTGCTTGTAAGCAAATCAGTATTTGCTAAACATGGCCTACATCAACAAATGTTGTCAAGCTAGCTACATGTGGTCATGATATTGTCGAGTAACTTCAAACATTTTTCACAATGTCATATTAATTTACTGCATCACTTTTTATTCTGTGAATAAAGTCTTAAGAATCATTCTGTCCTCTTGAAAGTGCAAAGAGAAGCAATGAATCAAATGAATAAATCATGTTTAATGTCACTGTATTAAAAAGTCTTTAAACACAATTTATTGCAATTCCTGTCCAAAACTGAAAGGTATTTAAATCGCAAATAAATCACTGGTTTGGAAATAACTTGTCAGTTCTCGAAACTGACGAAAACAATTCTAGATTTAAAACTTTATTAAAAAGGAAAGAAAAACATTTGTTCTCACTGAAAATCACTTAAGTATCTGAAGTTGGGTTGGAGCTGTTACCAACAGCTGACAAAAAGGCAACATACTCTGGACTTTGGGGGAAAAAAACTGTGGAATCTTAATCACATAATCTGCTGGTTAAGTAAACGACATAAAACCACAGTTTGTGCAAAAGAATGGACAGCTATCAAGCCCAAGGACATTCACTGTGAGGGGTTTTATTGTCCTCATGGTGTGAAAATGTGCTTTCATCTTGATGAACAGGAGGGTGAGTAAGACTCATTCAACAGCTGATGAATCACTGAGGCGTCAACACACACAAATGATCTTTACTCTCAACGCACACACACACCTTACTTCTCACACTGACGATAATGTGAGACACACACATATGGCACCACACTCCTCAGCAGCACACATATCATTTATCACTTAATTAAGTAGATGATGATCAGTGTTAAACTCTCAACTGCAAATTAAGCCTAAAACATGCTTTTTGCAGTTTTGTGAGTATGTGCATTCCACAGACTATCACAACTGCCAAAATACTTGCATATTTGTCGTGGCATTATTGTTTGCTGAGGGCAGACCGTGGGGAAAAAGAAATTCAGAAAACCTATTTTCATTCTTTCCAAATTAAGTTACCCAAAATAGAGAGGGAAGGGCATACTAACAAATTTAGCCATCCTACTGTATCCTAGCCATGCCCTAACATCCTCCAGTCTGCTAATCCAATCACACCCATGCTCACACATCGTCAAAATAAATCCTCATGTCTCAGTTAACCCCCAAGGGCTACTATAAAACAGGTCATTATCATTCACCCTTCGTTTGCACACAACTGATGACATGTTTTTGAAATAATGGATGTTAAAGCGGGGTGTGAATTTTTTTACCCCTTTTACTGGAGATACACATGTCAAATTAGCATGTCAAATAAAAAGCTGATGACTGAACACTGAACAAAGAAGTGGCAAGTCTCACTCACTGTCATTCCCCTTCCTCCTCTTTCTCCTGCAATTCCTTTATTACAACTTTTAAAATGAGCAAATGGTGGAAGTGAAAATAACCACAGAAAAAGATTTGTTTGAGTACTTACAGGTTCTTGGATTTCTTCTTCTTTGTCCCTTCGGGGCCAACCTCACAGCTACAGGGGGATCCGGAGCTCAGCTGAGGGGAGAGGAAGGAGAGCACACACTGCATCATCCACCCTCCACACAGAAAGAGGGCCCTGTAACCTCATGCAGATAGCTATTTCCAGTAGGTAATGACAACCTTGTTGGCTTGAAAGCTAGTAGGTCCTCAGTCTGCTCAATTAGGCTAGACTGAGGTCAGTCCAGTCAGTAACACACGCAGCCAGCCACCAAAATGATTAATCCATAGCAGCAGTCCACAGCGTAAATCCCTCAAGCTCACAAAGGTGTGTGTCTGTATCTTTCTTGCAGAGTAAATGCCTGTATGCATGCGGCAGATGCTGTCTATAAACAGTAAGTATCTGGGTAAAGCAAAGTAAGAAAAATCTGTGAGAGTGAGAGAGTGTGAGAGACTGCGGCTGTTGTTTCTGTTGGCCTCCAACTGTGCCCTAGGTTGGAAGTGTTGAGCCAAGACCCTTGGTTTCACATTACACTTTCTGCCAGTCCACCATTTTGATTGGTTCAGAGGGAAAGGGAAGTTGCTCTAGGGTGGGGAAGGGGTCAATCTCCACTAATCTGATGGCCTGAAACTGCCCCATTGTGTGTGTGTGTGTGTGAGAGAGAGGCTCTAAATAATGAGCCATTGTATTACAGGAACACACATTTGAATCTGAGATACTGACCTCAGCTGGTAACACATAGTTTGTGCTCTTGCACTTCTATGTTTGTGGGACCCGCTGTGAGTTTCAGGCGTCATTGTGAGGACATTTTTGGCAAATTGAGGACATTTTGTTTGGCTGTTCCAGATCCAAAACCTTTTTTTTTTTTTAAATTAAATATTGACCTCTTGCACGCTTTAAAGTTTGTAGTTTGTCACTGAGGTGAAACAGAAGCTTGATTACAATCAGTGTCAATAGAATTTATTTGTGAATTGTTTCCTTCATGTATTACAGTGTAATCCAAAATGAGTATAAAATAAAATATGAATTGTCCAGATGACCTGATTCACCTGGTTCCTTAACAAATGCTGACTGTGAGATATTTGTCAGCATCTCAGCTAATTACGTCTTATCACTTAATGTCATCAGATCAGTAACCAGGTTTCACATCATTTCATACATGCTGACTCATACTGACTCAGTTATGTTGGCTGAAAGTATTGATTGATAGCATCTGACTCATCGATGCCATCAACAATTTCCGCCAAGTTTCCCTGCTTACGTGAGGATTGTAAGTGACATATTGAACTTATTGAATGTTCATGTGGTTGAATCCACTATGGTGCTGTTCCTTGACCTCAGTACACGTGTGGGACAGTAAGATAACTATTTAGTAACAACTAGATTAAAAAAAAAAAATCTGAGTACATTTCTCTGCTACGTCCTTCCTTTATCATAACTGCTCCCTCCTACTGAGATTCGGATTGTCGTAATAGGAAGTGTACACTGATGCACTCGATGTTTTCTAACTGAAGTCACAGTTGACTGTGAAAGGTGAATGAGTGTGTATTATGGAGGAGCTGTCTAAAAGTAAGAAGGAGCTAACAGCAGGAACAAAATATATTTAGAGCTGCTGTTTGATGGGCTCAAAGACCTGTCAACTGTACAGTGTGTGTGGAGGGAGATTTATTTTCCTCAACTGCTTGCAATAGGCATAGGCATCAGTGGATATCATCATATTATCACCATCTTCAGTTGAAAATATCATATAATTTTGTCATCATTTTACCAAAGAAATACAGCATTAGCTTACAAACATGTAGTGTTTTCTAAGCTAATGCTGTATTTATTTGGTAAAATGATGACAAAATTATATGACATTTTCAACTGAAGATGGTGATAATATGATGATATCCACTGATGCCTATTGTTGCTTTTGAAAGATGTTTACATAAATAAATATTTGGGAATGTGGATATGACGACCAAGCAGGTAGACATCCTGAGTTGATGTTTATTTCACTCCATAGAATAAACTAGTACCAGTCATATATTTATAGTGCAATAACAAAAATCCCAGGTAATATAAATTCACTCAAGTATTTCATATATATCCTCCAGCACTAGAAGTAACTAAATCACCCTGCCAAACAAGACAATAAGTACAGTTCATATTAGGTTGTGTGATAAGAGATTAAGTCATTGAGGGTCATGAGAGACATCAAAATCTAATCTCAGAGGGAACAGCATTACTGGAGAGTCCCAGTCCCTGTGGAGCCGTCAGCCAGAATTTCCCCTTAAACCACAGAAAACAATTGGAAAACGATGCAGACTTTGTCCTCTCCAGAGACATTTGTCCCAATGTAGCCTCCAGGACAGGATTATTCAGGGGTATAAGAAGAACAAATTATGCTGTGTAGCCACTGTAGATCGGATGGGGATTGTCTGCTCTGTCAGGTCAGGCCTTTGTTCGACTAGCTGCCTGCATGGAAGGACTGGATGTTCATTCACACTGGACTGTTATGTTCCAGCTGGGTGAGATCTACATGGGGGGATGTGTCTGCTTTCGTATGGCTACAACTAGTATTAGAAGGTCTCTAATACTGTAAGACACAATTTTAGAATCCTGATGTAAAGTGTGTGGTATTTAAGCATGCTATGCAATGGAATTCTCCACACAAAAACACACGCTAGCATAGATAACTTTCACATTCACGCACGACTACCTTCATTTGTCAGAAGGGTCAATTGTGGACCACGATTAATCCAAAGAGCCACGTTTCTACAGTCAGGTTCGACTATGTCACCGGAGTAATGGTGGTGGTGCTTGCATGTATTTGGGCATTTGTTTTGATTGCAAATAGCAAACTGATTGTTTGCTATTTGATGTTACTGATGTGAAGAACCCCCAACCTACACACATCCTGAATGATATTAGCACAGAATCAGAACATATTATCGAATTTTAAAACCGCAGTGATACCTGGACCTGCAGTTCCAGTCCAACCAGTGCCACCCTCATAGGAAATTACAGCATTTGATAGTAAAAGCATTTAATAGCAGCATTTGAGAACTGCAGACATACTTCCTTTATGCTTATGTGCACCATCTACAGGCAAAGAAATGAATAGATTCTGCAATTTTTACACTTGCTCCACCTGTAGGCAATAAGTATAATGAGTGCATTTTTTGCTTGCCAATGTAATCCTAATTGTGATTCATATTATTTATTTTTGAGGACATATTTTCACATGTAATAAAACATTTTTTAATAGACACCATTTAATTAATCCAGCTCTGTATCTCATAAACAGGCTGTCAACAATTGTACAGCATTGCCAGTACTGTACATATACTTGAGTATTTTTGAGTTAAAAAAAAATTAATAGATATAAATCTTAGAATACCTATATCCTTACAGTTTTATTCTCAAACTTCTCGTTTTCTGTTTCTCTCTAAGTTCTTTCTGGCAGCCAGACCCCACCCGGGCCCCCACACAAAAGAGAGTTAGACACACCACACACACACCCAGACTGCCTGGCAATAGCCAGTGGAGCGTATAAAAGTCTGAGTCTTTTCTAAAAATAACCCTGGTGTGTGTGTGTGTGTGTACGTGTGTGCGCATGCTTATGTGTATTGGCAGCTCATATGCTTCACTGAAGACAGTAAGAAAACACAGAATCTGCCAAAGACCACACGGTGATATAGGCCCCCGAGGCATGGGATGCAGATGTTGACAGGCTGTAAATGGTTGCAGGAGGGCTGAATAGATATGCAGATAACAGTCTGAATGCAAACATACACGTGTCTCTGCAGCCAAACCCTCCTATGTACCTATACATACATGCACGTGTGTAGGCAATCATATGGGCAAACATGTTTCCGACGATGCTATAGTAAGTTCAAAACATTCATGCAAACATTTATGGATATGCATGCACATGACCCAGGAGCCGACGAGTCTGAGCCAAAGTCAGACTAGAATGATGTGTGTGGTTGTGAACACCAATGTGCTGCTATTCCCTGACAGGACAGGGCAAAACTGTCTGTCTCTGTCTCAACAAATTCTTCAGTTGCGCTCTGCACTAACAAACACAATGTAACAACAATATTCTTAACACAGCTCAGAAACATTCTTGACCCAATCAACCCAGACTCCAAATCCTCCGACCAACTTAAAACCTAAGAGGTGAAGAAATGAATCTTGGTCTTTGTGTATTTAAACTTCTCACCAGTTCAAACCCTGCTGCTTTTCTTTATCAGACCTCCCTTTGACTGCTTCCTTCCTTTTAATTCCCCCGTTTCTTTTTTTATTGGAAAACAGCTGGCGTCTGAACAATGTTATAGGAACCCAGACAATCTCCTATTTCCATTTAGTGCAGCCTTAGATTGATGCTACGTTGTTAGACCCCAGTTTCCTGACATTGTATGGCTCTACTTTGTGTGTGTGTGTGTGTGTGTGTGTGTGTGTGTGTGTGTGTGTATGTGTTTAATACCCCTTTCAGACTGAAGCAGTAACATCATCCAACCACACATCATGACCATGCTCCTGACCTGGTTTTGATCAGCTTTTATATATATTTTCTTCTATGAAGTTATTATTACAGGACCATTACCATCTCAACAACAAATTCTGTTCATCTATATATCAAATATACATGATTATTAATCCTAAATGTGACTTACATTAACTTTTAATACAGTGACTGAAATAAGGAAAAGAAACATTGTCAAGTTATCACAACTCTGCCTACTGTTATTTCATATTTAAATCACATTTGACCCCATTTCACCACATGGTTATCAGTTCATTATACATTTTGTGATATCTATGAGAGGACAAAGAGAAACATCTGTTGGTTAAAGCGTTTCTCTTTGAACCTACTTTCACTACAAATAAAAGAAAGGAAAAAGAATGCAATACAGACTTAACCAGAGTCATATGTTTGAAAGGATGTGGCAACTATAAAGTACACAAACAGCACTTTATGCTTAATTAACACTTCATTAAGGAAGGGGAAGTATGGCAACAATATGTAACAACTGTGACTGCATTTATTGCACCTCAAATACCTCCAATACCATACAAAGCCACTATACAAAATAAATAAAATAAAGATTCAATGCATGTAGGCTATGTGGTCCACATGGCACATGAAGCACAGATGCCATGACAATGGACCAGTAACAGAGCCAAAGCATCTCCAAAATTAAACAACTAATATGCTTCATGGCTTAATAGTGGTTTAATAAATAGTGTGCTTTGAAGAAAAATATACAACTAGACAAATATAATGTGTCTAGTTGTATTTAGATCAGCCTCTCAGTCTTTTGAATGTGTTGACTGCACACTGTAACTATTGAGAGAAATTACAAGATATACTTTATCTATTTAATTTTATGCTTCAGTGTTGTCAATCACTCTCAGATGAGAACCTCATGAAAAAGGGTAGCTAACTCTCAAATTGTACACTGAAGTAGGAGTATTTTTAGATTTTCTTTCAGTAATACTAGTATTTGATAAACACAAGCTCTACTGGGATGTGAACCCGAAGTCAGAGAACACATGGTTCTAGAGACAAGGGGCTCTACCATGCAAACAAATGCCTAATTTTATATACTTGCAAAGATATAATTCTGCTCAGCTGTTTGTATGTTGAAGCTTTATAGCATCCTATTTGCATAACAGAGTACAGGCACCAGTAAACCAAGCAAATAACTGAACACAGCTTGCTTATTTGATGAGAATGTTGGCCATTTCTTGCCCTTGATAAGTGTCTGCACTTCCTAGTAGATCTTGGCCAGAGAGTTAAAAGAAAATAAGTGAAAGGAGACAAAAAACAGGACAGGGCTCTCTCTGTGGGGCAGTAGAGGAACAATGGAGCCTTTATAAAAGTCGGAAAATACAACAAGATATGGAGAAAAAAGATTTAGCAAAGGCAAGAGCTGATGTTTAACAAAGAAGGAAGGGAGGGTGATCACAAAACCAAATGCTGAACCCCAAGGCTATAACAAAGATATTCATAAAGATGCAGTTCTTTCTTTGTTTTGTATCAAAAGCCTTGGCAGAGCATTCCTGATATGTTTTGCCTCCATAATTTTCCTTTTGAAGTATAATTACATAACTGCTTTTAAGTCAGGTTTTTTTTTTCATTGTTCCCATTTATGTCACAGGAAATATTTTTCCAACTTCCTATCCAAATAAAAGAAAATAATTTTTGAGTAAAATAAACTTGTGGTTGTTGCCCAGGCACTATGATTGTGTATGTGTGTTTCCCTGAGAAAGTGTGTGAGCTTGTGTAATTAGATGGCAGCTGCTAACACCCACACTCACACACATACATACAGTACAATACTCAGTAAGTAATATCTGAAAATAAACTCAGTGACCCACAGACAGGATACTGACTCAATCCTTACTCAAACTCTATAATGAATGCAGATACAAAAGGTGCATTGTCTGCACATTTGTGTGAGTGTGTGTGTGTGTGTGTGTGTGTGTGTGTGTGTGTGTGTGTGTGTGTGTGTGTGTGTGTACTTGATCAGACTCTCCTCTGCCTCCTGTTATTCAGCAATGCTCAGGAGATGGCTGCTTCCTGCATAAGTACTTCCCATATTGCAGGATGTTAATGAACAATGCTCGTTCAACGTCACTTCTCAGATCTGCTCTGAAAAGCTTGTCAGGTTATTCAGTCCTAGAACTGGTGCAGTCCATTAAAATATTATTGGCATTTTCCGACCAGCAAATGACCTATCTGCTTGGTATTTTAATAGCGGCAGCCTCACAATTCTCTCAAAAGCTGGCAGTTTTACACAGACTGGTCATCAGAAGCACCTGTGGACCAATGATTCCCAATTGGCTGCAGCCACAATGGGGCCAAACATGAATATATATTTTCTTATTATGATACACTGGATACATAAATCACATTAATAGTTTTCAACAGCATAATGACAGTTATTAATTTAGAACTGAAGCCTACAATCTGTTGCAGCCAGACTCTCAGCCTTCCCTGCTGGCAGATACTTTCATAAGGCAATTAGCAAAGATGACGGATTTGTCACTTGCAATGATGCAGCAACATTTAGAACTGTAGCAAAACATTTGTGACACAGGCTCTTTAGCAGATGAATGGTATTATTTCTGCATGTCAAACTCCCTTCTTGAGCTCCAGGTGCGTGAAAACATCTAAGCACCTGTCTTATCACATCTCTATATCTCTTAAAATGGGTTTAATAGCTTAAAAAATAATAAATCATCGTGCTGGCCTTGTATGGTAAAACAGTCTTTTCTAAGCATGATTTGTTTCATTGTTTTTATACCTTGGTTAGTGGTTACTGTTCAAACATATTAGCCAATGTTAATACAGCAATTCATGAAATGTCTTATAATGAATAACTATTACAGGGGTCAAGTAGGATTGGATATACTTATAAAGTGGGTTTATTATCTAGTGCTGTTCTGATAGATATGACGCACCTCACTATTTCTTATAAACAGATGTCATACAGGGAATGTTATTTTTATTCGTATAGGGTGAAACGTTAACACGGAGAATGGAAACTACATAACTGAAACGAGTTGAATTGTAGTACAGTGTGTGAACATTCATGTGTGTGACGACCATCACATTGTCTTGATGTTGCAACAGGGGGCTCATGACCAATCCCTCTGGCATAAATTCTACTCCCATTCATTCCCTGCTGACAGGCCTGCAGTACTGAGCTGTATGCAGTAACACTGTGAGAAAGATTACTGTAGTATTTAAACAGGTGAGACGCTCCGAGCAAAAGGTGCTTTTAGCCAGTTGTTAGTTACGGTGAATTGTATTCACGACCAAAACAAAAGGTTGGTTTCTAGAAAAGCAGAACTGCTTCAAGGAAAGTAGCGTGTCGGGATGAGATGTATGGCATTAGGGAGGGAAGGGAGGAATGTTACAAATGCGATTCCAACCGCAGCAGCCAGAGAATGATGTGGGTCACACACCTGCTCATGTAAAGGTCTTGCTTCACCTCTCGGTAGAAGTAAACAGCACATGGCATTGAAGGAATATCTGACTTTTAGCGCTGGCATCTATTTGGAGAGCGACAGATAAGATTTAAAGTATGTGTAATTTTTAAAAGAAGTCCAAGTTACAAGCCTCATTGAGTTTGTTACATAATACAAACCATTAACTTCTTTTAAAGTTAAATTTTAAAGTCATAGAGTCAGTCTTTTCTGTGTAATCCATTAAGAAGTAAACAAATGCATAAATAAAAAGAAAACGGAAAGCAAATTATACACAGCTGTGGTTATAAATTATGAACTGTTACGGTGATAGTTAAACCTTTTAAAGAGAAACTCCAGACACCAATAGAACTCAGAGAAGCTCTTGTGTCTGTTGTGCAAATGTGGAGAGAAAAAAGCAAAATGAAAATCAAAAGTCTTTAGTGAACATGTCCCAATCAGCATCATTAAAGTTTCTGTAGTTCAAACTGGGTCAAATACCACATCTTCTGAAATTTGATTTTGAAGATGAAACCAAATCAAATTATAAATTACTCAGACTGAAGTAAAAAAAAAAAATCTTTATCTCTTATTTTTTCATCACATTTTTTGTAGTTCTATCTTGTTATTGCTGTTCTTTTGTCACAATGTAATTGTATTGCATAAACTGTGAGAAAATGAATAGCAAGAACTGAAGAAGAAATTGATGCTGTCTTGCTGGCAAAATGAATAAGCTTCATAATCACACAGATTACATAGCAACAACAACCCTTGGGTGACTGCTACAAGCTTCAGTGTCAGAACAAGGACATTCAACCTAAATTAAATGTTTTATTTCATAACACAAGTCTTATTCTAACATCAAGGAGTGAACTTAGATTTCCCTCTCTCTTCCTCCAAAGCTGATTGTTCCCTTGACCTTGTTCCCATCCTGTGAGGATGGCATGTGTGCTCCCATCATCCCACAAGGATTGTTCACCCTGACTCCTGCCTCCTGGGGAGTGTGAGTGTGTGTTCTGTGTCCTGTTTCTACATGCGCTGCTACACAGTTACGTGTGTGTAAATTTCAAACCTAGCCAGGGTAACATGCTGATGTGGACTGCATACTTGGCATGCAGATAAAGTACACAACATTCTCGTTATCTCACTGTATGTACCGTTTTTACTTGAGACAGCACACACACATTAGGACTCGGACAAAAAGATTTAGTCTTCAAAGTGTTTTTTACACACCATGACAATATGCTGAGTAATGTGCAAATAGCTTCCTATAATGGAAATTGATGAGCATTTAAGGGTGCAATCACCCTTTCAGGTGCTGTCGTTTGCAAGCATTTATACACACTGATCTCACAAAATGTGTTGTCACCCAATTTCATCAATACTGTCATTTTGAGTGACTAGAGATTGTTTCCTTTTTAATGGGATAACAATATGTCAAATCTCTTGTCACTTTGGTGAAGAGGACAACAGGGCAACATGCAAATACTAACTATAAGAAAGTTAACATGCAGCTCAGCATTCAGCACTCAAAATATATCTTTGTGCATGCAGTTTTGGCAGTGATACATCATAAAGGTTTTGGTATGCAATTTAGACAAGTCAATCATTTGTTTGAGGTTAATGAGAGGTTGTGGAAGCGGTTAAATTAGAAGATTTACTAATCAAAACTCATCGTATGGGTTTGGAATTGAACCCGCATCCGCAGAGTTGAAGGCGTGCCCATTATCCAACCTAACCACAATGTTAAATAACATTATTATGGTGGAAACACTTTCCACTGTGCTATATTTGTGTCAAAGCACTGTCCATCTCTAGTCTCCTGGGTGTCTTTAAACAATGATCCTTAATTTCCATGTCCAGACTTCATGCGATGAAATGAGCTGAAAGTATCTATTATCTGGTCAACTTTATTCAGGATCATTCAGGATGTGTGTGTGCTTGGATGTAAATATGTGGGAAACGATATGATGGATATGATGGCATTTACATAACTGATTCCTGATTCAGCCAAAATACTGCTATGGTAACAAGTGCTGTAAATACCGCCATTCAAACACATACAAGACACAACTATGAAACAAGGGGCCTTCTGGATCCTCTCCTGGATGAGGCGAACGTCAGTAGAGGGCTTTGTTGTACCAGTGAAAGCATCCAAAGTCCTGTTACTTACTGTAATGACCCTGTGTACACTTGAGGGCACTGAGGTGGTCAAAGTGTGTTACTAAAAAAGGTCCAGCTACTGAGTGCATTCAATCATGTCTCACAACAGAATCATCACAATCATGAACAAATGTTAATTGTTAATGGTAACCACTGTATATTCCCCTCAATTGTTCATGTTTCATGCCTTTGCGTTACTGTATTAGTCATGTCTATTGTCATCATCTTTCTTGCTCAGTCAAAGCTGATGCTAATTAAATAAATTCCCTCGCTCACTGTTTCAAGCTTTTGCCCATGTTAATCCTAATGGGAAACAACTGGGAGTAAATTATTTTTTTAGAATCCATTTCAGAGGAAGCTATTATATCCCTGCTTCACATTGTATTACAGCAGCATAAGAATTAAAAGGATGAAAACAGCACGTTCCCACACTCCTTCACACACATTTCACAGTGGATCCAGGTAGCATAAAATCCCCTCAGTAATCACAAACAGCCAAACAATTGCTAAATAAACAAGAGGAATGCTAGCTTCATTAGCTTGGGATTAGCTAGCTTTTGTGGTGGGGATTTGTGAAAGGGTATAAGTCCATGTGGAGCCCACTAAGTGCTTAGGTAGTACACAGAGAGAGAGAATACAGGCATACAAGCTGGGTTTTTTTTTTTATTTTTTGGGGAGGGGGGGGTGGGGGCATGTAGGAGCTTCCCTGGAAAGAAGGGTTTTAGTGTGGGAAGCTTTGAACTTTCATGAGATCACAAGGAGTTACGTTCACTCAAAGAAACTGGTTTCATTTCAGTTGAAAAGTGAAAAGACTATATCTTTTTGTAGTTGGAAATGATCTTCAATAGTTCTGAAGGCGTTGGATCAAAGACTTTTGCTCTATTTACCCATTTGGGCAAATTAAGTTTAGTTAAAGGCTTCATTCAAACATAAAAGTATTTTTCATCATTTGATGTTTCTTTCTATGTGTCCGTTTCAAACTATTTAAAATTACTTTGCAGTAAAAACAAAGTGTTGGAATATCTATGTGAAACTACAGAAATAAAACAATCAAAAGATTTCATAGTAGATATTCACAACCATAGATCCATACTCATTTACACACATACATTTTGAGCATCTGAAAGTCAGGACACACTCTCATGGTCAAATGATGATAAATGAGGAGTGAAAGCACATGTTCCAACACTTAACATTGGCGTGACTTTTGGCAGAGGGGAAGGAAATGTAATTAGCAGATGTGAAGAACTTATATAATATTAATAAGTCATTTTATTTGGCTCTCAAAGTCACATTAAAAGATTCTATAAAGTATTTCCATGGCATACTGACAGGCATGGAGAAAGGAGTTGTCTAGTGTAAGTGAAGACTCTTCCCACAAGACTCTTAATTGTTATCACTGTTATTCAACTGGCATGGTGTTTCCCCTTCCTGTCAGCATGACTGCCTGTCTGTAGAGACAGAGTATCTTATATACAGTATTTACCACGGCCTGAAGGCACCATCTCAGTGAAATGTAATTAAGAAGAAGCAAAAATAAACACTAAAACAATTGATTGTTGCTGAGTGCCATCCCTGAACAACAATTTTCCAATGATAGCTTAGCATCCGCAGGCCTCTGAGCATGGAGCTCTAGTAAGAGATATCTAAAGAGCAAAAGTGCATGGAAAGAATTGATTTGTGTGGTTTTGTGGTTCTTGTTAACATTAAAAAGTCAGCTCCCAATAGAGTTCCCAACTAACTGTGCTGTGCTGGTTTGGAGAGCTTGAAGGGTGTAGCAACAGCAACCAAGGGGGACGGGCCTTAGGTCAATTCCTTTGTTTTATCTCAGTTGTGACATAAATTGGCATACACTGCAGTACATGCTTGTAGAAGTTAAATAATGATTCATGTTTTAACATAAACCTACAGCTCTCAGTGCTTCAGTGCAGTTACTGGGTCAACTTAACTTGGGTTAGTATTCTCAAACACAGTCTAGTGCTTGTTGTCCCGCTCTTATTCCAGACATATCTGAACTAACCACAGCCAATTTCAAACAGTGATATTTAACTCAAAGTGGTCTATGGCTTTTAGTAAATGAGCCCCTATAAATTAATTAAACTGTATTAGATTGTTATAAAAATAATTGTCCATATCTTCACACATGGAGTTAACAACACAACAGACTGTCAATTGGATTTTACATGAGGTTTTTACTACTTCTGGAACAGAACGGTTTTACTTTGTCTTTAATGCAATAAGTAGAGCTAATGCTAAACTCAAAATGCTAGTGGGCATAGTGTTTGTGAGTGTGCATGCTTTAAAAATGCCAACTCCTTATAATGTATTAAGACTGTTAAAACCAAGGTTAGATAATGGAAAGATTGTGAGAGGGCCATTTTGTTGTGTAATGTTAGTAATCTTAGTAATGTCTGACCTGCCATGAAATCATTAATATGTGTATCTGTTTTTCAAGCATCCAAATAAAAAGAAATGATATCAGAGACAGAGAGAGAGAGAGTGAGAGAGAGAGAGATATGGTAGCATGACACACTATCTGTCTAAAGCTTTCCAGACAAGACAGAGGCGCTTTGGCCACAGACTAAGGGAGATGTCTCTGATTTCACAACAAATGACAAGAATTTCTTCTGAAATTTAAGAAAAGTTCTGTCTGTTCTGTCTTATGTAACTACTTTTTCCTTTTGGGGGAAATCTTATATATGATGTATTACCTTTTGTAGTTTTGATGGACTCTTGCAAGTGTGGGCAGAAGAATTTTATTGTAAACTGTGAACTAATACCCCATATAAACAGAAAAACACCACATTCAGTTCATTCATGTTTTTGTGTATAGACACTTGGGTGGCTGTTCACTGTGTTGACTGTCCTGAAAGCCTGTTCAGTCTGCTCAGTAAATATTTACATGTTACCCATTTAGCCTTTCACTGGACATATCCAGCCTGGCTGTGTCCAACATGGATTTGAACCCTGTAGACCTTTTGTCCCTTCGAGGCCATCTGCAGTCAAATAGAGAAGATCCTCGTGTTTACCTACAATACTATCAGTTCAGTGTGTGACTGTGCTGTCGCAGAATATGTACAGATTCTGATGTAAACCTTGGTCCTAGGCAAATTACCTGTGACATCTATTTTGTCTCTTATATGGGCAAAACAACACTTGAAGGGATTGGACTATAGCACTCATCAATACCAGATATTTTTAAATTGTTTCCATGAACCTCTTGTACCATTCATTCAGTAAAAAAACAACCTATTATTAGCTTGGGTCACACGGGCTAATCCATGTGAGGTATGCATCAGAGTTTTGATATCAACAAGTGTTATGCTTCTCTCACAATATAATCTTTGAGCTAAATTTAGATAATCTACAGGAACACATTAGTGCCTGGGGAATGATGTGAAATCAGTCTGTCTTGAAGGATTTCTGAGAACCTTTCAGACATGTAGCTGAGGTACTCAAATGGGACTCAATAGTGTTTACTAATATTTTTGTGCATGGACCTAGAATAGAGTTTAGGTTCCTGTAACTGTTTATCCTGCTTATCACAGCATAGTGAACATTTAATGGAGGTCCGGTAAACTGGAGTCAGACTATACTCTGAAGGCACAATACTCCAAACATGTTTTTCTAAGCTCTAAGTTCATTGACGTGTCCTAAACCTACTGTATGTAAACCATTCTAAAAGGTGCTTTTTCAGCTATATGTCATTGCATAGGCACTACTGCACCATTGTTGTTGGCTTTTCTGCAACTGGAATGTATGAACCAACAAAAATAAGATAAGTTCATGTAGGTCAATCCAAACAAGACAGCAAATATTTACCCAGATTGTGTGTGTGTTCTATTTTCGCCTCATTCTTATTTGTGCATCGATTTGATATTTTCGATTTAGCCTCGAGGACAGAAGTGAGTCACTTAAGTTAGTTGCTGTGTGTACTGTTTTCCTAGTATTGGATTAGCCTGTAGTGTAGCTTGCTTGTTTTAGCCAAACACATATTGAATAATATGATATTCTGTATTTTAAATAGTTCTGAAAGTGAAGCAGCCTTAATCATTATTTTCACGGTTTCATTCTTCTTCTATGACCAGGCTAAAGCAGCAATATTTAATTTACTTTAGAACATTAATTTAGTTGTGCAGTAGCCTGCAGCTTTGTTTCAGACAAAAATAACAGATGGACTAATTGTGTGCGCAGTGCACCAACTTTAAATGGAAACTGCCTGCTTGAGTGTTGAATTTTGAATGTTGTTTAAGCCAAACAAGAGATTTTATCTCTCTCTTGTCGTCATTGCAAGTCAAAAAAATTATAGCTGAGCCATTGTTTTTACTGTTTTACATCTAGATTGTATCATAAAATGGAGAGAAGAATGATGAGGTAAAAATGATAAAGGATAGAAGCAAATGTTTGACATCTTATAGTGTTCTGTTTAATTTTGTTTCTTACACTCTGTCACAAAGCCCTCTCTATTTATGCCTGTGTGTGTGTGTGTGCGCGCACACACATGCAGCACCATCCGTTTGCATACCTGTTTTCAAGTATGAATGCATACTAACCTATTTTCACTTAACACTATCCACTCTTGTGTATCCTTGACACAACGCAGGAATGTAAGCCATCAAACAACTATCAGTAAACACATTAAAATTGTTTTCCCCCCAATGTCTTGAAAGACAGTCGATATTTATCCAGATTTCAAACAAACATTCAGGCCACATAAACAAAATGTTTGGCCTGCATGAGCCAAAAGCACTGGGTTAGATCCGCATGTGTGTGTTGCAATAACGTCTGTGTGAATGCATCACATCCACAAAGTGAAAGACAATGATAGATAGTGGGATGTCTGGAAAATGACAGAGGATTTGAGGGTTTGGACAACAGGATGAGAGATCAATTTAATGGTCTGATTGGAAAAAATATGCAGTGGTTTAGTATTAAAAGGCCATTTCGGGCATGTCTCTCAACACCTTTTGATGGAAATTAGGATTTTCCAATGTGGCTACAAACTAAATCAGATCAGCTGCATTTTTTTTATTACTGTTGGAATCTCATTCCTATGAATTTCCATTTAGTTGTTTTATGAGCAAAACGTTTTAATGGTGCTGTTGTGGTGCCTGCAGAAGCAAAACATTCTTGGTTGATCTTTATAATCCAGCCATAGCTCTAGCAGTTCATGTTTTCTTTAACTAATAATGGTCTCAATGTTGAAAGTGGTATTACACAGACCTTTGACAGCAGATTGGAAACTGTCCTCATCAAGGTAGCAATGACTTCATGCTGAATGTCAGTGCACGTGAGGACTTCGTGTATATTCATAATATGATGAGCAGACCATGCCATCTTTATCAATTTAGTATAATTTCCTATGTCAAGTTAACTGTGTAAACTGATGACTTTCCCACAAGGCTCAATATCCATCTGGTGTACCACAAGGATATCAATTCTTGGACCAATACTGTTCTCTCATTTACCCCCTCAAGGTCTCTTAACGACACTGCACAAAGCAAGAATCTTTTCCTCAAGTCATATTAATTCCTAAAAGATCTGTGGCTCACAATAGATATTATTGGCCTACTTACAGTTACAAAGGGTAAGTAAACACTGCCTGGCGAGAGAAAGAAGAGGTGAGAGAGAAAAGGAGATGGTGGTGGGGGGGGGGGGGGGTAGAGAGACACTGTTTCCCTTCCTCCATCACACTACTTTCTCACAAATGCACATACACTTATATATACACACACTATACATATGATCAACAAGGTTTTGAGTTATTCTAATAGTAGTGATAAATGGACTTTGAAAATAAGCTTCAGTAGAATCTGGAAACTCAGGTCAGTGCATCTGAGTAATTACTGTAATTGCACACTTCTAAATTAAAGCAAAACATGCTTGCTGTATTCTTAATGCTAGCTTCTGACATCTAGCATCTGATCTGTAAAACACTGGCAGGGAAGCTAAAGGTTAATATCAAATAATGTTTTTATTTTAACATTTTATGACTGGATAAATGTTTGAAACTGTTTCATAGTTTCCAAAATTTTAAAAACCATCTTTTAAGATTTAATTTTTCCTTTTACTTGTTATTATAGCGGCAGCTTATATAACTACATGATGAATTACTGCGCATGGTTTCTATCTCAATATGTTGTAGTGTTTCCATCCTCATGATACTGAAACTGGCTGATGCGTCGTAAGATTAAATAGGTTTAGGTTTATTGACAACACTCTAATATATTTTAAAATGCAACATATCAGACTTTGTCAGGAATAGAACGATAAAGCCCTGGACTTATTTCCATCGTTGTCTCTGGTGTTTTCATGATGTAATGCGTGCAGTTGAAATGTGTCTTACTGGCAATGACATGGCGGTAATAAGCTAAGCAAGCAGGATGACACCTGTCCTCCGTGAATTTATCTTGAAATTTTCTCAGAGAAGAAATACATAATCAGATTCTGGTTCTACGTGCAACAGATGTGGAGGCAGAGATGTAAAATATGTTTTAAAAAAATCATATTGGCTTATTCATCACATATTGATCTTGTGTTGTTTGGTCTCTGAGATATAATTCTGTAACTGAACCATTATTCCAATTATTATAAAGTTATCAGAATTTGCATTGTGTAAACTGTAATTTAGCTTGCCTTTACCATCCAATGTTTTTAAGAAAATGGCTCCTTTTCTTCCTTTTTCCCGTATTACTTAGACAATTTGCACACTAGTGAAATGTAAGAACTGACAGGAACTATATTTCTCCCAACTGGAATGCTGGAATGAATATGAGTACCAGTGAGCTTTGCCAATTTTAAAGGTATTATGAAATTAAGGCAGCATGTGCATACAGGTTCATGAATCAATGTTACCGATTTTAAATGATCCCATTCCCATTCTGTTCTCTTGGTAAGAGGTTGGACACACACACACACACACATAAACACACACTCAAGTTTTGCACCTTGAGATGTCACAAGATTTATGAATGAGGGGGATGACAGATAGTTTTAAATAATGGAAACACAGGCCTCAAAGGAACTGTATCCATGACGCCAATAGGTAGTAAAATTACCCTTGAATCTGCCAAGACCAATAGGCTCCAGCACTGTCTGCTGCATTCCTCCCTCTGCACAGCTCACACACACTGCCATTTAAGGCTGTCGAGTGTGCTGACAGACTTGCTGGAAGAAGAGATAGATGAAAAAAGTGCTTCTGATTTCTACAATGATAGAGTGAGCACTTGACCACCTCTGTCATTTGTGTTCTGTCTATCATTAAGTGTATGAAAAGTCTGTAGAGCTCTGATATCACTGCCTTGTTCTTTCTCTCTCCATTTGTCTCTACTATTTTTTTTAGAAACTGTCATTAGCAAATACATACTGGTGAAATACTGCATAAGTGTGCAGGTGTGCAGTTCAAATCTTGTTTCTGGAAACCATAAAGTTGGGAGAAATCCTGGCGGAGACGATAACCTGTATGCATTCCAGTTAAAGCATAATCATTCTAGGGAAATTGTACAAAGTATTACTTCACAGTTAATAGGAAAACAAGAAGCGCTGAGATTTCTCAATTATTGTTCATTACTCAACCTTGGCCGAAGTGATATGAGACGAGGCACCATGCCGACTTATGTGAGGCTGCTGGCCTAACAGGATGTGATGCATGCTTCCCTCTGTTGGACAAACCGAAAAACTACTACATTAATATATCATATCAAGGCAAATGAGGCTGAGTGCCTTTTCATGTGGAGTTAATATTTCAACATCATTAAATTGAATACAGTGTTTTGAAACTTCAATTCACCTTTAAAATATATTTTTTTTCAAACTCCAGTTTCAACCCCAGAAAATAGTTACAGATGGACAGAAAATCAATTCTGTCACGCATTTAATCAAATGATTTAGACTTGTACTGTGGACAGTACTCTATATTATATTCGGCCATATGTATATTTAGGTTTTGGAAATCAATATTGCACTTTGTATTAGATAAGCTTGACACTAAACAATTCAACGTTTTGTTAGATGTGTACACTGTGGTAGCAGGATCCTTGTGCACTTTCTCTAGTTCACCACTTGATGTCACCCTTTCTATTGAAACCAGGGAACTGAACCTCGACTGAAATATTTGATCAATCCAGAAGTGTTGATGAAATAGTATTAGGACATAGGTAAATGTATTAAACATACATTCAGTCAGAGTATTTGTGTAATTGTGTAATTTGTGTAAGTCTTTTTACTATCATCCTAGTAAAAAAGGTATGTGTGTGTGTGTGTGTCATAGCCACAGTACCATAGACAGCTGCTGAATTTTATATGATTTCTTTGTAATTTTATAACTTTAATCCTGCATAATAATATGATATTATTTCAGTGTAAAGCTGCTTACCTTCCTCCCAGAGAACAGCATACACAGCTGATGCATGGAGCCCCCGTTCTTGGTCAGTTCTTTCTTCAGAGTTTTGGGTGATGGGAGTGTCCAGCCGCCCTTGTGGTGCGCTCCCCCCACCTCCAAGCAGTTGATGGCGTTGTCGGAGGTGAAACATGTTGTGCGGGGGTCCTGCAGGAGGCTCCCTTCACTGTGGGTGCGCCTGCGGAGAGAATTCTGCACGCTGAGCCCTCCTCCACCGTGTTTCTCACAGGTGGCGCCCTCCACCATGCTCCGGCGCTTGCTGTCAGTACGCTGCAGGTAGGCGTCATCGCTGTCGTCTTCATCGTCCTCGTCTTCAGACTCGTCCTCGTCATCTTCGTCATACTCTTCTTCATCAGTGTTGGGTGAAGAGAGGGCATCGGCACTAAAGGAGCGATCAAGGCGCAGCTCAGGGATGACAAATGAAGATGAGGAGGATGAGGGGGGAGCGTTGGTGTCAGGCGGCTCCGAGGCGTTGTCCTCATCTGTGTTTGACACCACCAGGTTTAGGTTGACCTCCTCATCATTCCTGTCTCCTTCGTACTCTCCTTCATCTTCTTTCTCGTCTCCCTCACTTCCAGCACTCTTTCTGCTGGTCCGATCCTCCTCCTCATCTTCTTCCTCTCTTCTTTTCTCCACATCCTTTCCCTCTCTCCAGATCTCCATCTCGTTTCCCTCCATACTCTTGCAGTCTTCGCCCTCAGTGGAAGGAGGTGGTGTGGGAGGCACCTTATGCCGCTCCTCGGATCCCACCAGACCTCCGAGGGGCATATAAACCTCATCCAAAGGGGTGAGTGGCTCTGAGGGGTGAGGACTCCCCAGGGTTGGGGGCTCTGAGGGGCTGGAGGGATACAGGCTGCTTTCCTCACCTTCTGAACCACGTGGAGGCAGGTGGAGGCACACACCTCCTCGATCTCCCGCTACTCCGCCCAGCTCACAAGAGGGGGGATCCACCTTAGGCTCCAACATCTAGTGGAGGGAACAGAGAGAGACAGAGGAAGAGAACAGTTAGTCAAATCTGTTCGGACATTAAATGCACTTTCTATAAAATCATTCAAGTTGAATTTGGTTTTAAAACATCTCTGTCATGCAACATGCTGGTGTGACCGAGATGTAATGCCAGGATCAGACAAGGTGACATTTACGTCTTTTGAGAAGGTCACAATGTCAGATTAAGTGACGATAGTCCAGCTGTGACTTAACCAAGAGACAGACTACATACTGAACCCTGACTGATCTTAGCATGCCGTCTACCGTGACCTGCGTGATCGGGCAAGAGGGACCAGAAACAGACTTCCTTGATCAGAGATGTCAAAAACCATGGCAACACAGAGCATGTTGTGGACTTTGTCAAAATAGGAGAGTGAAAACAAAAATATCTGACATGCCAGTCTTTCCATACGGGCCTCATGAGGTGTCCTCAGCACAAAGCGGGTTGTATTTCTCTGTGACACGCTACATGGAATAAATGTCTGCTGTTGAAAGCCATTTTTGGGCTGATATCCATTTGATAGGAAAATAAGACTAACAAAAAAAATGAACTGCCACATTGTAATATCAGCTCTAGAGTTCAGTGAGTGTGATATATTGTTGTTCTGCTCGCCCCATACTGCACTGCACTGATTCAGTCAAACTAAGCTGATACTGTGCCCTCAGGGACTGTAGAAGAAGAAAAAAAAACAAGCCAAGCCTCTTGCAGAAATTGATAGGATTACTGCTAGTGTTAGAATCAGTTGCCCATCTTTTCACCCATCCATCTTCCCTCTGATGTGTCTCAATCATTTCAACTTAAACATAAATTTCTCTCTAGCTCAAATGACTGCACGCATACAAGCCCTCCAAAGCCCTCATCTCCTTCCCAGGGCCAAACATAATATCCCTGTCACATACACACATACACACACAGACAGAGCACATGACGTGTCCTCACCCCCTGCCTTTTACAATCCATCTGTATTGCTTCTTTCCCAATATTTGCTGATTTTAATGCTTCTTTAACCTCTTCCAGCTCACAGAGCCTTCAGTGGGTGGATCATTACAAATGTATTCTGAGTGGGCCAACATCATCCAAACCCACACAATTTTATTTGAAATTTGACTCAAGATCACAAAGTTTTTGGCAATACTGAATATATCAAGCTGAATTAAGGAAATGTTCATAACCTTGTGCAGAAAACTTTTTTTCCATCTGATGCAACGGTGCTGCCTTTTAATATGTCACCCAAAATAAGAATGATTTTAGCTTCAACAGAGTAACAACTAGTTAGAGAATATATTTTTAAATTATCTATGCAGATTATTTTATACTTATAAAAGTTTAATCATAAAGAGAAGATGGGCTGAAGAAATTAAACAACTATGTATTGATAATCACACAGGTGTCATAGTATACACTTGATGATTTTCATCAGCATTTTTTGACATTTTCTCTAATCATAATTTGGTGAAAAAAGGAGCTTAACAACACGTGCTAATCAACATAACTATTCAACATCTGTGGGCTGTGCTCCAGTCAACATTCAACAGTACCCGCACTGGCTCCTCCAGAAATAAGAAAGCATGCATAAATGCATTAAACAGAGATGATGCACTGGTTTAAGCACTGTAATAAAATCTGAAGTGGAAAGTTAAAACATAAGTGGGTTAAAGTGAGTTGGAAATGTTAGTCATCAACCCCAGGCAGTGCTTCACCACAGGAAATTGCTAATGGACCAAGACCAAAAAAAAAAAGCCAAACCCTCCTTTTTTAGGAGGGAGAGGAAGGCATTTGAAATTCACCTGCACAGAATGGCTACCTCAGCTCTTTATAAAGCATACAGTATATAAAATGGGCTCAATGTCCTGTGCTTAATGTAAATGAACTAGCTAAAGACTCCGTTTTTGAAGCCTAGTCATTATTTTAAACCTGAAATTTTCAAACTGACTTTCTAATTAATAAACATACATTTCTCCTTATCATTCATTAAGTTTACAAAGCTGTTTCTGAAAATGAGAAAACTATATTTCATATGTCTGTAGACAACAGTGTTATGATTTTCAGATAAAACAACCATTTGAGAGTCAGTCTAACCAAAGAAGTAGAAGAAATGACTGTAATGATGTTAGCTTAAGTAGAGAAAAACCATAAAGCTGCTATCTCTTGTAGGATCACTTGATCAAATCAATGTAGAGTTAAAACATCTAAAATATGACTACAGACACAGACACAGACAAAGCAATAAGTATTAAGTAAGCCCATAAATACACAATCATGGTTTGTTGGAGATCCTTACTGCTTTCATAAACTTAACAAGGGTACATCAAAGATACAGAAAAGTTATTATCATCCAGTGTGCAAAAAGTCAAGCACGAATTTCACTTTCATTCAGTGATATGTTTTATTTTTTACATAACTTTAAGTTTAGAGTGGCTATGGGTAGTTGACATGGACATGAAGTTAAGTGGAGTCCATGAAAATAAACTGTGCAACCACAAATATCTGTTATTCAGTGCAACTATGAGTGGATTTCAGCTCTGCCTACAAAATCAGTTCTACCTTCTTTAAGTCAGCAGCAAGTCTTCTGAAGGGCCTCATTGTGCTGGTCAAGTTAACCCATGATGACAAGCTGCAGTCACAAGACGCTCTGCTCTAATTGGAGATAATTCTGCTCCCCTCTCAGACAGCTCTCATGATATTTCACAAGCTGTTTGTGTACTTTTGCTGCTTAAATTAGTCTCCCCAGATACCGTTGCCCTGGTTGAACTCGCCTCTAAACTTTCGACCTGTATTACCAGTGATTTGTAATTTTTATTCAGCTGCTAGTATTTTGCTGGTCCAAGTCTTAAAGTTATGTTATCCATACTGTCTAAAATTGTAGCACATGTGCTGTAAGTAGTCTAAAAGAGTGTGTGTGGGAAAAATTAAAATCGGTCTATATTGGTTTTGGTTTACAGTGTAGGAAGGAAGCAGAAGTGATATGTATGGTTATTTTCATATTGAGTAGTGTGAATGACCTCAATTACATATAAGCACAATGTGAATGCAGTGTGTCTAGATACAGGATACTACTGTCTGAAATTAGGGTCACTGTGTCTCCTGAAAAAATATGACCTGACATTTCTGTAATGTGGGCTGTGGAGAACCTCAAGATTCTGTCTGGTCTCAGCCAGTTTCCTTTTTCCTCTGTGTACATATTGTCTCACAATGAAATTATCTGCAATACTGACATTTACTCTCGCAACCCAGATACACCTACTAATATACACCAAATAATCCCTTGCAAACTTTTGCATCAGATTTCACCACAGTTTCTATGTGTATTTTGTTTGTACTTGTATTTTAGAGGTTGACACATAGCTGCCCCTTAGCCAAATCTGGCCCTCTACCAAATGTTTTGGGTAGAGGATCAACCAGCTGATAATGAATCCTCCCATGTGGAGAGAAAACCAATACAGTGCCTCGTTGTGTGCCATGCAAGAGGCTATTAAATAAATCTATGTTAAAGGCTGCATGTAGTGCTGGAATGAAGTCAGACAGCTTAGTGGATAAATGAAGGATGATACAGTAACTAAAACCCACTTTAACTTTCTAAGTATTCTGTCAAATAGATAGGAGTCAGTCATGACTTTAAAAAGCTGCTTTAATCAATATTTTACATTTACAATGGATCACATAACTACTTGCATGTGAAAGGAGTTGCTCATAGTGACAAACCCACAGAGAAATATCACTCAACTCTGCAGTTCCTCTCAGCTCTACGCTGCTTTATAGCATCTTTCAGCTCATTGTTTCAGTCCGCAATTTCATTGTTTTGGTTCACTCTCTCTACTCTCATCAGCATTTTAGGCCGGAGTACATAGTCAAAACTCAATGTGCACTACCTGCCCAGCACCAAATGGCATAATAGACAATGTTAGCAAAAGCTGGTGGACATAGTGGATAACTCACCAGCTAAACAGCCTGATATTTATCTAAGAGTTGGTGGAGATTAAAAACAGAGCTAGAAAGGGCGTCAATATAGGTTTAAGCGTGTCTATACTTGCACTGATGTTACAGCAAGAAGAATTTAAATGCAAAACAAATGATTTCATGAATCAATTCCCAAATTTTTACAAAATATTAAAATAAATTAAAGAATTCAAAACACACTGATAAACAGTACTGAAAAACTGTTCTTTGGTTGCACATAATTGTCGACCCCCGCTCTTTGTATTTTTCCAGATGCATGACCCCAGGCAGTACTCAAGGCTTCTTAGACCTTTTTCTTGCTTGTTTGTTTGGGTGGTGTCAGTTTCATTTACTATTTTCCCAATATGGCCAATGTGAAGCCCTTTGAAGCTCAAGTCATGACTCAGGGCTATAAATATAAACTTGACTTTTCTTGATCTTCATGGATATATACAATTGCCCCAAGGTGATCCAGACCTCTCATTTTCCCTCCTAACTCCCTCTTAACCTCCCTTTGATCCTATCCAAATGGTTCACAGTAGTGTTACAACCAAGACATCAAGACTTCTCAGTGATGCATAGGGTGTATGAGGGGTATTTTTAGAATGAAATGCACTTTCATAAAAGCATCCAGGGAGGAAAAGTGGAATTAAAGCCAGGTTTTCATCCCTTTCAACTTCTCCTTTTCATGCTCTTTCTTCGTTCATGGTGGTCCAAGTCAGCACAGTGAGTCACTGTCGGAAAATGATGACTTTCAGTTGTTTTCTGAGGCTTGTAACAGTATGAACATGTTGATTTGGCAATTAAAACATAAATATTTATTCCTCTATCTATCCATCATATATTTAGACCTAAGATTTGCAAAGACACTTTCTCTTTTCTTTTTTCTGCCTCGCTGACTCTCTCTTACATATACATACATACAAACCTCTACCAGTTGAAGATAGGGCTTGAGACACAATGTCACCACCAGTCCTGTCAAATACACTTGTTCCTCTCACACTTTCTACACTGGACATACACACACATACACACACAAAATCAAGCACCTTTACATTAGCCCTGTGTATCTTTTCAGCCTTGTGTCCTAATGTCTTATCTGATGATACAAAAAGAACAAACATATTAACAAACTTTGAGACACTTTCTTTTTATGCCATTTACCACTTTGCCTGACATTCTCTCGTCAATGAGCCTAATTCAAAAGACACATGAAAAGACACAAGCTAATGGGCAATGAGACCATGTGCAGTCTGCATATGCTTTATTTCTGGGCTCGTGTTTATGTGCGTGCAAGTACCACACACGTGTACTCGAGCACGGCTCAAAGTCATCAATGATTCAACACAACACAATCTATGGCATTGCCTCAATTAAGAAAGGAAACAAAATCCATGCTGAAAGGCAGCGGGAGTGGGATGCGGGGTAAGAGAGTGAATAGATGTAGGAGACAGAGTGGATAAGACAAACAGAAGGGAGGAGGGGAGTCAGTGAATGGCAATGAGATGAGTAAGTGAAAGAGGGTAGAGAGACAGAAACAGGAGAGGAGAAGGAGAGGAGAGGAGAGGATTAAATCTAAGTGTTGGTTTTTCATGTAGATGCACCATTAACAGCATTAGAAGTCTCACTAGCAAATGATGATGATGATAATGATCTCTTAACAGCAAAACACTTAGGCAACATTTTAATTAAATGTAAAGACACAGAACAATAACTACCAATAACAATAAAATAATTATATGTATATGAATTGCCAAACAGTGTTTCATTGGTCTTTGTGGTCAAGGATCAAACAGCAAAAGATTGGATTCAGTTCACTGTGAAGATGTGATTTAATGCCTTGTTGGCCAGCTAACTCCGTGAGCTCAGTGAGCTAAAACCATGCTTTATCATGTTAGCGATTGTGCCTGTTACTTGTGTTAAAGGCCAGGGGGCAGCCATACTGACATTTTTCCAACATGAGTTAGCGAGCCCCGCTGAATTTCACTTCAGGTCATTTTATACAATTCTTCATGTGCATCGTGCAGAAAACAGTGTTCCTTTGTTGTATGTCATCCCCCTCTCTCTTTCTACTCCTGTCTGGTCAGTTCTTTACTGTCTCTAACGGAAGAAAAACTGCATCAAGAAAAAAGAAAATGTTCCATGACAGAAACGTTTGACTCCTTTGCTGTTGAAGTGAATCGGGAACTTCAAGTTTTTAATGTACCAGTTAAGAAACTATTTCTTTTTGAACAGAGGTTTGGGGATAAGATAACTGACACAAGCACTCTAAATGGGCTTAAAACAAAGCAGAGACAGGACATCAGCAGATGGAGAGGTTTACCACATTTCCTGGATTTGGGTCTGTTTAGTGTCATTTCCTTAAAGTCTATTTAGGCTTGGGTCCACAGATTCAAAGGCTAAAAAGAAAGAGAAAAAAAATCACAAAAAAGCCAAAAGGAAAGGAAAATTCTGGGAAAAAACACCTAATGGCTTTTAAGTAAAAAAAAAAAGAAAAAATACAGAAAACCAACCTGTGCCCCTCTGCCTGGGCTCTATTGTGCCAACCGCATCCAAAGCCACTGTCTAGTTTATGTATATGCTCAGGTGCAAACCTCTATCCTATGCTTCTTGCGTAATTATCATGGACTTTATGGTAAAAAGGCAAAACCGCTAAACAGATACAGCATAATTCTTTTGCACACAGATAAATCTTATTCCACTATCAGATCCACAGATGCCAAATACATATGCATGCTTGTCAGCCTTGGGAGTCCCAAAATAGGGGGTATTTTTAAAGCCAAAATGGGCCACATAGGGAAGCTACCCTTGACCTTAACTCTGTTCTGTTTATATGCACAAGTACATGAATACAGTTCAGAAAGTTTTTCATTAAAAAAAATGAAAAAAATGAACATGTTGGGCTTATATAAATGTGTTGTATAAAGCCACTACTTATGTCATAACAAAGATAATGTAGAAGCACTGAAATAATGAATGTTCATGCACTCAACTGTCTAAAACTCTCACTGGAGTATTTCAGAAAAATCATACCACTACTGTTTAACACCCTCTGTTATTTCTGAAAAGAAGTTACACCTTCCATCGACACCTGCCAAATTACTCATTCACAACACAGGCCTGGTGTAACTGTGTCAACTGGGTGGAAAAGAAACACAGAAGAAATTGCAACCGGCTGAGACATCAGTTGACAACAGGGAATACCCCTAATACCACTAATAGTCCTATTTTTAAAATATCCCACTGAAGAAATGAAGACAAAAATTATCTTGGTTTGCCAACATATCTTCAATCTAAATCTCTGAAGGTCAAAATCCTCTCTATAAAGATAGAAATACAGGAAAACACACAAACACACACTTGTGGAAAGTCACCCAGGGACAATCATGTGAACTCTGTCCCACGGTTACCATGGCAATGAGAGACCTACAGTATCCCAAGGGGTGCAGCTGTGCTGTGAAGACTCCAAAAGCTAAAGACGTACCTATGAACCCTGTCGTCATAGTTTACCCAAACCCCTCCCTTCTCTCAATTTCAAGGTGCCATCTTTCATCTTTATCTCTTTCCTTTCTCTTTTCTCAATTTAATTTCCTGTGTCCTGGTAGTTTTTAAGTAAGACATTACATTAAAGAGCATCAAACTCTCCTCTATCCTTCACTCTACTCTAATAATACTCTAATATTAATGGTTTAATGTATCCACCATTATACTTGCCAAATCCACCTCCAACCTCAATAAATTCAGCTCAACTCAATTAGTGATGCTATTAAAAATATTGTACACTGCCAAACAGAAGGATGTGGTTTCTCTTCTCTTCCTCTTTGCCACTCCCGCTGTCTCCACTCCCTTCCTCCCACTCCATGCTGGATCTGTGTGACATCAAGTTGGCTGGCAGGATATCTAAATGTTGTAACTCCACCCAGTTGATCTGTTTTACTGTCTTCTTTATTTGCTCACTTATCACATTCATTTCTTTAAACATGTAAGGTCAAAGAAACATAAAACATAAATGAAAGAATGAACAAGGAATAAGAACAAATACACTTTACAAATACACTTACAATTACTACTCCCATCTCCTTGATTACACATCAAATATTTTAACTGTGTGTTTTTGTTTGCATTTTTACCCCTTTTCATCTAATGGCCGCTGCAGTTCTCATACCCTCTAACTCTGATGTTAGTCTGGGACAATGTATGCGTTGTCCTCCAATTCAAGTGGAGTCACCAACAGTTGTTTTTCTCCCAAGAGCAAAGCACTTGATCTTACTTCCCTCCACACAGGAGCAGCAACAAGGATATAATCCCTCAACAGGTTCCCACCAACAAGCACTAACACTTACGTTTGATGAGTGCCAGGTCCCTGTGGTTTAGATCTGTATGTGTATTTTTTCGTGCAAAATTGAGATCCTATAATAGTAACACACCTGTTTGTATACATTTGATCTGGTTAGTTTTGGTTTCACATGGTAATTATGCGACCACACTAAAGAACTTTACAGGACATAACTTTACAGGACACCCTATACTTGACATTGATAGGTTTGTAGACGGACGTGCATCTGGCATCAGTGTGTTGTTAGTTTGGCAGGTAACCATCTATTGTTGTTTGAATTAATGGGGAAAAAACGGATGAACAGATTAATTTCGCTGCCATTATGATAAGCCTGTGTATATTCTCATTTGTCCAGGTCATATTTATCTCTAGGCAACAATGATTCCAAAGCAACCAAGCGGCTTCATCAGTTCGTAATTACGAACTGATGAAGCCGCTTGGATAAGAGGCGAAACGTCTTCATAAGACAAATCTAAGTCCAGTTGCTTTGGAATCATTGTTGCCTAGAGATGCCATTATGATAATGTTATTATATTATTATTTACACCATAAAAAGGAAATTTGTCCTTCTCATTGGTCAACACACCGCTTTTTCTATTGGCATCATGCATCATTGTATACTGCTGCTGTAGTATCTTTATCTTCAGGTAGCATTGCTCACGTTGCTCTACCGTCATATCCTCTCTCTCTCATCCTCTCTGAAAATACCTGGGAAATGTTTGCATTTTTTCCAGTTGACTTTTTATAACATCATCAGACCATGTTTCAATTAAAAATTTGGTCTCCTCATCCTCCCATGTGCTACTGCGGCTCATTTTCCTTTTTCCAATCCTAACGATAGCCTGTCAGAACTTTGGTCCACAAGTCCAAACCATCCAAAAAATGTTTTCAAATTACAAAACGAACCAAACCGTGGTTCAGTCACTGAGACCACCTCTTTTTGTTGGACCAAGGTTCAGCTGATTAGTCCGGACCGTGGTCCTGGGGAGGTTCACGCAATGTAATTTTGATACGAATTAAACTGAAAAGTCCAAAAGTCAGATAGTCAGCAAAATGTACTCGTACCAGTGTCAAAAATGCTTTTTTGGAGCAAGTACCCACAAAAATTTTACTTTAGTACAATACTTTCATTGAAGTATTTTGTTACTTTCTATCATTGATATTTATATCTCTGAAATTAATATCTCAGAAGGTTAAAGATGCATTATTTATGCCTCTGGCAGACATCAAATTTCATCAGCAGAGGATATCAAAATATCAGAAAGAGGTAACAAGTGGAGAAGATCAAAGATAAAAAACATCAAACTATCTTTAAAAAAGAGAGGGGAAGAAAGAATGAGAGGGTGAAAAGAAAACACTGAACACAAGGAAGTTGGTTTGAAGAAACACTCACTTCCTCTGTGTCCTAAAAGGGCAGAGTACAAATGAAGACATTCAGACAAAAATCAGTATACTACTTGATGTTTCTGTGTATAGTAAAATTGTTATTTGCAGACCAAACCTCTGGGGGTATGATGCTACATGTTATCTCACTCAACAGCAATAAAACACTTCTTTTCTTTTCCACTAACTTCAGCCCTACGCACAAAGTTCAAGTTGTTTATTTGCCATAAATGAAATCATTTGCAACCTACGTCACAGGCTGTTACATAAACTCACACACACAACTCATTTTCTACATTCCTGCAATCACAGGTCATATTACAAAAGACATACACATGTATCTAATTTGGAAGAGCTGTATATTTTGATATACTTATCTACTATGATCTCATGATCATAGTAAATGTTTGTTGCTTCTTTGAAAAAGATGACTGACAGGAAGAAGTCTATATGTTTGTGTGTGCATGTCTGCGCCCACTAAATATATATCAAAGCATGTTTTGACATGTACTGTCCAGAACAGTCTGTGGTCTGAAGATTTTTTTTTTGCCATTATCGCTTTGTGTAATACCAATAACTCCTTAAGGGGCCAGACCATATAGATGATCAATGTCTGAATGGTCTCATTATATGCACCGCAATGTACCGGCCTCTTTTGCCCTCGATTTCACTCAGGGAAGAGTGTTTAGACGGTAATAGGGGTTGGGTTGGGTGGGGTGGAGTGGGGTTGGGTGGTGGGGCGGCAGATGCAAAGATGCAAAGGCATTATTGATAGAAGCTGAGGGTTCAGAGAGAAAATGTCATTGACGTAACTTGCCCCGTGACGCCAGGCAGCTGAAGACAATGTGACCACTGAGAAAACTGGAAAAGGCCTCCATAGAAAGAGCGGAGAGTGAGAGAGAGAGAGAGAGTGTATGTGTGTGTGTGTGTGTGTGTGTGTGTGTGTGTGGAAGAGGACAGAGGGAATAGATGCATTTATTTTGCATCTTTTGTTTTGTTTGTCTTTCATTTTATAGGCCAAACATGGGGTTGTGATGTCTGTAACACTGTTTTTTTCCAGGTCATAGCAAATGACAAACATCTCATTTGTTCAAGCCGGGGCTATCTGTGTAAGAGCAGCTGATAAATCACATTCTGTCTTGTGTGTGTGTGTGTGTGTTTGTTTCTGCATGTGTGTGCAGCAGAGGGATGGGCCATTGACACTGTCTACTATTGATCAAGAACAAGGGAAAGATTGAGGGGGGGAAAGATGAGAAGAGAGGAGATTTTTTTATTCTTATTTAACACTTATTCTTTATTTTCATTCTTTTTCTTCTTCTTCTCATACTTAACAAACTCCTATAATTGCCTCATCTAAACCATATCTTTACACCATTGTGCAGTAGAATTCATTCAAAGCTACCGTTTTCTCAAACAGCGCATTATCGATTATTTCCCTATTTGTGTATCAACAGGCAACAACACAGACTACACATAGACCCTGCATCTAATTCTCTCTCTCCTTCTAAGAAGAGAGTAATCCCACAATTCCCCTAATGAGGAAAAGAGAAAAGCAATTTTCCCCAGTGTGCTTCCTGTTGTTTTTTCCCCTCTGGTCCCTCTGTTTGCTCTCTCTCTCCTGTCTCTAACACTTTCAGCTTGGCTTTAACATGGTTTAGAGTATGTCTTCTTAATGGCTATCTCCCTACTGTTCCTCTCTCTCAGTCTCCCCGTGTCTCATCCTACAACTCCCTGGCAATGTGGAAGGCTAAATCATGTCACTGGCACACTGCCATAGCAGAAATGAGTGACAAAAGCACCAAAAAGGGGGTGTGAACAATCTGTTGTTTTAGAAAATACAGTCCACAATTCTAGTTTAGTCAGAGGGAGGTGATAGTACAAGGACAATTATGGTACAGTACAAAAGGATGAAAAGGATGGAAGGATAAGTGGATGGAGGGATAGTAGATGCAGAAAGTAAGAGAGAAAATGAAAAGCAAACAAAAAGAAACAAACAGACAGACAGAAATAGTAAAGTTAAATGAATCAAAATAGCACACGACATTGACACCCAACTCCTCATATGAGCCTGTCATAAAAACGCCCAGTGATAAATAAGCCCTTATTGCTTTTTCCTATCTTTCCTTCCATCTCTCAGTGTTGTTTCTGTCTCTGTGTGGTCAAACCACTCCCTGCCTCCCAGCAGCAAAATAATATCAGCAACTCAAACTAACCTCATGGACACTCTTCAAACCCGTTTTTCCTCCAAAGCCATAAAAAAAAGCAGCAGAAAGTCAATTTGCATGATGCCTCTCTGTAAAATTACTCAGAAAAAGATGTAGATCTCAAATAAAGTGATGGTATATAAAACCTACCTGGTAAGAGGAAGTGGTTCCAAGTTACAATCCACTAAAGGCAGATAAAGACACTCCACACATCCCCATTAAAGTGGCCTACTTCCTCTGTTAAACTGGTGTGTGAGTGTCTGTAGCTGGCTAGCTTGGCTGGTGTGTGTAATTCTGTCAGTGTGGGCTAGGCCAACTGAACTGTGCAGAGATATAGAGAGAGAGAAAAGGAGAAAGGGGAAGAGAGAGAGAGAAAGAGAGAGAGAGAGAGAGAGAGAGAGAGAGAGAGAGAAAGCAAATGCCCAAGAGGCTAAGAAGGTAGACTCCCAAGCTGCACAAACAAGTGAGAAGGAGAGAGGGAGACAGAAGGATAGAGGGAGGAGATAGAGATAACGAGAAGAGACAAATGAGCAGCGAGAGCTCAGAGAGAAGCATACGCATGCATGTGTGTGGTGTGTATGTCCATCAAATATACTAACTGGTCAATAATGTACTCCGTCATGAGTGCGTGTGGGTCTGCAAATATTGTTCAACATGTGCGTGCATATATAGTGTCCATTTGTGCCTGCACAACACCCCCTTCATTTCTTTGTGAAGATATTATGGCACTATAGCCCGGTCCCACAGGAAGCAAAGGGCACACAATGGACACATACCCATTGTAAACACACATAAGGACAAATAGTACAAGTTAAACACACATACATCTATCTGGCACACACAATGCAGCTGCAAAGTAAAAAGTAATCATATGCAAAGCAGGAACTACCAGTAACATCATTGATGGACATGGCTATCAATGTGGAGAACGTCATCACTACATTTCCTGGTTCTGTAGCCACATTTATAAATTTAGTTCTTATATTCAAAATTTTAACTACTCACATTTCTTTGGACATTAAAAAGTTTATGACATGTCTTGTAAATCTTACCTAACTTCAGATCAAAACCTAAAAGATCTGATTGGTAAGATTATGCCAAAATCTTACATATAGTGCTACAGCAATTTTATTGCATATTTATATATTATATGTGAAGGGATGTCACAATCTAACTTAATGTTTACATTTGTAAACCTTTGTATATTTCATATTGCTTACTTGAGATTGATCGGCAGTGATAATCCCATTATTTTTTTATTGCTGTTCTCTAGGTCACTGTAGATATGTCTATATATGGTTATATATAGATATGTTTGCACACTAATTGCACTGAGTCATAGCTTGCCACAATATCCTTGACTTGGATGACATCAGTGCACCATTTCTATTCAAACAATGCCTCAAAGAGGCAGAGACCAGGAAGGACTTCATGAGCCTTGGAAGAGAGCTGGGAAACATTAGCCCTCATCAGGATGGATGTGACTGTTGTTCCATACAGGCAATTACATTTTCTGAAGTTCTTAAGTGGAAAACAACCAATACCAAAACATTCTGTAATTCATGAACTAATGAAACAAAGTTTTAATCTGCTGGACTATGTGCAGCATCAGTGCCTGAACTAGCATTCATGCAAATATTCCAGCTCTTGTTAAGTTAAACACATATAATAATATAATATATAAAATGTAATAATAATATTCATCTATTTGAATATCTACTAGAGTTTTACCAATACCGAAACAAAATTTGCATTTAGCAAAATAAGCCAATATTCTTAACCACTGTTTAATGGTGTCTTATGTGAACAGCTATACAGGAACTTTGGCTAAATACAAACAAAAAAGATGTATGATTTAGACAAAATTAATATCTGATAAAAGAATAAGTGAATAAGTCTAAAAATCTGACCAAGGATTCAATTGAAACTTTGAATACATGACTGTTTTTATGTGTTTTAGGTTTTTACTGACACATTTTGGATCACTGGATCATCAATCCCATTTTGATTACAACTGTAAATATAACAATGACACAAAAAACTTGATTCACTACAGTAAAACGTCTAGTGATACAAACATCAAAAGTGAACAGCATATCTCATAAAAGTCTTACGAGGACCTTTAAATCTGTGTGTCTTGTTAGATAAACAAATTAACCTTGTGTACCTGAGCAGCTAATTGAACCACATTAGGTTCTTTCTCTCTCTCTCTCTCACTCATTCACACACTCTCTTTATTCTGACTTTATTCTCTCAACCTTCTCTCTCATTCTGTTATCTCAGAAGCCTCTCAGTGCTACTCAGTAGAAAAGTTCTTTTTTATCTCCTCAGTGTGACAAGCTAACATTTGACAGTGAAAGGTAAATCTACAAGACACACACACACACCTGCTGTCTCACTACACGGTTGCTCCCGTCATCGACTATCCATCACCAACAATACTCTTCAAGAAGCAGATGTCTGACACACAATAAGCTTATTAACATACACCAGTGCAACAGTTCAATTAACTGAAGAGTATTTTCTGTCATCACACTGATATTGATTTAATATTAAGTTTTCAATATTAAGAGTTTCTTGAATAAAAGGATAATTTTATGCATAAATATGGAGTAAAAACAGCAAGGCAACCAGACATAGTCCATTAGGTTTCCTGCCTCATCAAAGCTTTCTGTCATAATTCTGCCGTCTCAATATCTGCTTTCGCATTTTCAAGGTGGCATTGATTAGGAAAAGCTCTTATGACATCATTGTACACATATGACAATAGAACCAAAACGGACTAATTTCCTGCATAAAATTAAAATCTTGAAAACATTATTCAGAAAACAGTACAAATAAAAACTTCCACCAGCTAACCTCATAAGAATTACTGTCCAATGCAAAATGTATTCTTTTAAATCTCTAGTTATATAAATGTGAGTAATGTACAAATAGCTGTGACTTCTAACACAATAAAATTCACACACACTCATCATCATATTTAGCAAGAATGCAAAAACGCAAACACAATAATCCTAATCTCCCCTACAAAGACACCATCAGAAATCTCTTGAAAAAGCTCTCAGTTTGACCTTCATAACAATAGTGGAAAAAATAACATTAATACATTACCTTAGACACAGGCATCTGGACGCGTAGTGTGCTAGTTTGATTGTATAAGTATGTTAAGTGTGTTATTATTGGTGTCTGTCCCAGAGTACTGCAAAGAATGGCACAGTTCATCCACACATACACACACCGACGGAGCACGTGTGCAGCGCGAATAGATACAAGCTGCTAATCCCATGTGACCATATGTGATTTTTTTTTTCCCCCCTTGTCCGTTTTCTGAATGTGTCAGTCCTTCTTTTCTCCTCCTTTTTGTTCTGTGTCTTGTCTGTGTTGTTGCTGCAGTCCCAGCTTCTCCCCTAGCTTGTTAATAACATGCGTGCCAATGTGTGTGCAAAAGACAGTGAGCTAGGAGAGACTGAGAGAGAGAGAGAGAGTGGGGCAAAGAGAGATTTGGTGAAGGAGAGAGAAATGAATAAAAAGAAAAAAAAGAAAAAAGAAAGATAGAATCACAGAGAGACAGAGATGTGAGAGTGAAAGGAGCAATTGTAGAAAATGTGATGTATTAAAAATGTAGAGGGAAATGATCAAATGCAACTAAGTCTCTGGAGACCAAAGCAGCCTGTGTCCTTCTCTCTCTCTCTCTCTCTCTCTCTCTCTCTCTAACGCTCTCTCTCTATCTCTCTCTCTCTCCCATCTCTCTTTCTCCCTTCCTCTACATGCTATTTTTAGAAGTTGTTCTGTCGCAAATCAAAGCACTGAATCAAAACCTATCAAAGGGCAGGATGTTAAGGGCCTTGTCTTTCACACCTAATAAGACACACATACACACACAGAGTTGACCATGTGTCTGCATCAGACCTGAGGGTTCACCATTTAAGCTATTCATCAGACCTCATGTAATCATATCATGTGCTAATATATAATGGGCTTTACAAATACTGTAACTATTTTAAAGACTGTCAGTTTGCATTGCTGCTGTCTCCCTCGCCGTCTCCTGCTAAAAGGTATTCCGATGCATGTAATGATTGACATTTAAAAAGTAGAATATCAACTTATGGCAAACAAGATTTCAGTGAGATTACATTGTGCCAGTTTTTGTGTATCCTGCTGTAAATTAGTGTCAGGATGTTTAAAAGTTTCAGTCTCACTACTGTTATTTAACACTTACACTCACACACTATTAATCAAAAACATCCCTGTATCATAAAAAAAAACTCTTTTATTTGCAAATTAAACTATTATCCCAGCTCCGTTGCATGCTCAGTGGAGCAAACGTCATTTTTCAGAGTAAAGAATGTGTGTAATTAGAATTGAAAAGGAGTGGATTTCATGCTCTGCTGTACCATCTTAGGGGCTGAGTCCGCAGGGTCTTATCTATACTAGTTCCTGTGCTGATGCATAATTGCCATTATATAACAGTTATGAATAGTTAAAGGTGAGCTAAAATAAAGCCAAACAGTACTCCATCAAAGGGAAATCATTAATGTTTAAAGAGAGACAAGGGAATTAATCCTACACTACAGGCCACAATGAATAACACTGCTCAGCTATGTATGTGTGTGTAGACAGGTAGAGGTGGATTGCAGAGGGAAGGACGGTGATAAAGATAGACAGAAATAGAGTGAAGAGGAAAGATAGAGAGCATATTTGAACTTGGTGGGTGTAATAAAATTAGCAAAGGTAAGAACTGAAAGTAAAAGAGGAGAGAGGGTGGGAGAAGAGAGAAATGGGGCAAATGATTTTTGGGAAACATGACATAAGATTGGGATACATTTTTTTCCCCAACTTTTCAGAATCTCAACCATAGTTATGCTCTCAAATCACCAGAATTTCAATTTCAATAATTTCCAAGCAGTCTGACGCTGTTCGCTCAATTCACACTATCCTCATTCACTCAAACATAATAAAAGAAGAGATGCTGTGGAAAGCTGTCCTGGCCATCCTTCTATTTAATGACAACATGGCAACACACAATCATAACTGTCATGCCAAAAAAAAGTGAGTGGGATAGAGCACAGTTACACAGTTACAAATCAAAAACTTTGCAATTGAGCGATGGCAGTTTTTGACAGTCTTTGACATTTGACAGTTTTCTCTGCAAAAGTAAAACTTGAGCTTAACAGCAAGCAAATTTCTATTCAAATAAAATCTTGGTACCGGCCATTTACTACCATTTCAGCAGGGTACATAACATGTTCATCTGCATTTAATTCTTGCAGAAAGATGATCTCTAATCTGTAGAATATGTTGCCATTAAATCCTTTCAGAAACATGAGATACAATACTGCTTTAAATGTTCGAGCTTGGTCCCCCCCCGTATCTGCTCCATTGGAACCAGTTCTAAGTCTGGATGTCACACTTTGAAAAACGCATCCCAAAAATAGCATTCAGTGTGCTGTTTGGGTGCCCACATGTGTACATGTGCATGCACATGTGTGTGAAGACAAGAGAAGAGAAAAGCAAAGACAAATGGAATTCATCCATGTCTAATTAGAAACAATGAAGGGGAAAGTGTGTATCTGCTGCACAGAACCAAAGACACCCAGAGACATGTTAATCACGTGAACATGTGGCAGAACAGATGTTGCCCATATTTTACTTTATATTTAGATAGCCTTACATTTATCATCTTGTTTTCAGACTATGTTTAAACTGAGAGGTGATCTGGGGTTATTTAAATATTCAAGAAAAAAAAGTAGAGGAGAAAGAATGAAAAATAAAATGTCTTTATATTTATAGTGTTTATGATTTCTCATTTACAACAGAATGTCAGGTGTGTGGCGGCCTCTCTCACTGCTCACTCTTACCCTCATTGGATACCCAGTGAGAATATACTGTCAAAAAACACGCACCCTCATTCTCACAGCTACTTGTTAACTTTCTGTGTCACTTACTTCCTCATTCTTTCTCCTCCCTCACTCTCACCCACTATCTAAGCTTGAAAACCTACCACTGTTCCCGTCCACATCAACTATCATGAATGTCCTCCTGACAAGCCCCCTCTCCTTGCAGGACAAATTCACTCTGCCTAATCAGAACCCTTTCTCAGCAACTGTCAAACTCTTTGTCATTTTTCATCCACTCTTATTTCTTCGGTAGATTTGCAGCTTGTTGCAAACCAGATGTCCCATTTGGGGCAATAAACATTAACTTGAACACTGCTGAGTCACAAGTCATTTATCCTCTTTTATATCTTTATCATTCTACTCTAAATACAAGAATTTGTTGGTTTTAAGCAGTTTCTTTAAGGCTTCATATGCTCCGTTTAATATTATACAACGAGGAAAAGCAGAATATATCTAATCGTAAATCTACATCTTCAACCTCCCAGTTGAATCATAAGTCTGTACTGGGGAAAACATCCTCAAGGAAAGTTGATATGTAACTCTGGAAAATAGGACAGTGGCATATCCTGATACACATAACAAAGATGCCACGGGTGTGTGCGTTGCTCTTACAAATCTTCATAGACAAAAATGGAAAAACGGGAAAAAAAAAAAAAAAAAGATTCCATTTTATGATGAGTCCTAGACTGAACTGGAGCAATCAGCTTATTTTCTGTTTGTTATTTCGTGTTGCTACTTAAGATGCAGTGTACCCCAGTAGTGAGATAGTGCATGCCACTCAAAAGACGCACACTCGCTGACACTTCCTATCCGTCCAGAGCTTCATGTATCATTGATCGAGTGCATACTTGTTTGCCTGAAGTGGAGGGACGTGGCATAATAGGAAAACAGAAAAGAGGCCATTCTTTAATTTTATCATGAATAAAGAGTTTGGCAAGTGAAGAGAAAGTGTAAGACAGAAAGGGAATGAGAGAGAATGTCCTTGTCACATTGTCTCACTGCTTCCTCCAACATAAATGCTGTATTATAACCACTTCAGCAGCTAAAACAGATTCTCATGAATGTGAAATGAGACAGCCAGAGAAAGAGAACAGAACGAGCTGCCTCCAAACCTCAACAAACTCACTTTGGTCATTAGCAGCAGCTATATTTTTCTCACTGATCATGTGAGTCTGTGCTCGCATGTAGAAAATGTATTCAACTTTTATTGCGGATAGTTAGCTTTCCTCCTCTGGCTCAGAGAAGAAGTACCAGCGTTGCTCATCAGATTGTAGCTGTTTGTGATGAACTGAAGTTGTCATTTTCAAAATGGCAAGTCTTGCTTAAATTCTCATTTCAGGGTGTGTGTGTGTCTGTGTGTGTGTGTGTGTGCAGTTGAACACATTTATTTTTCCAGCAGCCTGGTGGCTAAAGCTGCCCTGGCAAGAATGCACCAGAAACTTTTCCAGGAAAGAGTTCACATGCTTATAATGGCTGTGGGATACCAGGCCACTAGGTAAGTATTTGTTTCAGTACGTAAATATAGAAACAAATGTTTAAATATGATTAAAATAGAAAGATCCTTGATCATAAAAGTATTTTTGGGCTGATTGTGTAGTTGCTACCTTTACTGCTTTTACTCTCAAGGTCATAAATGCTATAGGTTGGTCACACTTTTAATAATGGAATAAATAAATACTGAACAAAGTGATCACAAACTGTAAACAGAGTATTTTAGCAATGCTGCAGTTTGAAGTCTGCTCACGCAATATTGTACAAAACAAGGTGATGGCAGAATAATGGCTCCTCCATTTCCAAACACAGCACATCAGCAATTTTATTGGCTGACAGAGTGAAACTCATGCTTGAATGCATCAATCCTTTGGTTTTCAATTAAAGTGAATGGACAACGGAGCAAATATTCGCAGGACTGAAGGGTGATGGCATACCTATACCCATAAAGCCCTCTTATCCATGCTAGTAGAATGGATCCATGAATGACGATCTGTCTGTCAGTCAGTCATTCTACCACTTTGATCCAGACTGAAATATCTCCACTAACTATCTGACAGATAACATGAAATTCTACATAAATATCCAAGCTCTTAAATACTAATAACTTTGTTGATCTCCTGACTGTTGGTGTAGCGCCACCATGAGGTTCACTTGGTTGACTTGGAATCACTTTGGTGATCTGCTAGCATAGCTGTAGACACTTGGTCTTGTTACTTCCTTTGTGGAATATGTTTGTTGTGTTGTGGCTAAATTCAAATGTGTTGTGTCCATATACCATCTTTCATTCACATCACAATTTTTGTTGTGTTGCTTACTCCATGACAACAGTTGCTGACCTTGACAAATTGAAGATCTGTCAAGGACATGTATAAAACCAACTGTCAACCAAATGATACTCACAGGAGCTGGTGAAACAGACAGAGAGGCAAGCTGAGGTTAGTCATCATAAACATTCGCTCTAAATCCTCGGTTTAACATTTGATGACTTTTAATGAAGCTCCGCACAGAACAGAAACTGGTAAACTCTCATCAAGCTCCACTTTCTAAGGGACTGGAGGATTAGAGAATCTCCAAGTGAAAAAGGGCTCATGTCCAATTTTTTTTCCCAAACAGAAGCATTCAAAGCATTCTGGGACCAGAGGAACTAGGACAGCTGCTGACATCAACACTGTGACGGAGTAACCCCATTTGCTGGAAAAAACATGAATGAATAAAGTAACATGAGTAGATAGAATGGATGTGACTTCTACAGTGTGTGTTTTCCCTTTAGAATGGATTCTGCTCTCTCTCCGCACACTTCAACATAAATCTCAAGTAAACTGCATGCTTCAGCTAAGTGTGGATTTACTTGGCTTTGTGCATGAGAGAACAAATGCAGTTTCTGACACAAGGGAAATGCACGACTCAATGGGTAATTTTCTAAAGCTCCTTTGCTGCAATTCTTACCCGCTGGCAGGAATACACACAGTGTGTCAAAGATACACTCTATTCAGTTTACAAAGTAAGTTCTAGTGTTGACTCAGCAGTAACAATGGGGACGAAATGCAGTTTTTTGAGCACAACAAAGACTCTTCCATTTCTAATGTAGTGGTCCTCTATGGAAGGACCCAACCCACATGTCTGTTAATGTCTATATCTATAGTAATATATCCTCCTTTCTTTTATCAATATGAAATTACCAAAAGGATACTTTGCTGAATGTAAAGTAAAGACACATAAATGTAAAAGGCTGTTACAAAGGAATTCTCCTCATATCTCCAGTATTTCAGAAAGCTGATTTGCATATAATTAAACACATTTGGAGTTGACTGAATACAAACTATTTGCCTCTAAGGTACTCTGAAGAAATGCAATCAAAAGTGAACTAATTTATCTAGATGTTAAATGTTATGATTAAGCTTGTATTTCCTTGCCTTCAGGACACTGTTCAGATTTCCATTTAATAAGATGTTACAGTAAAAGGTTCTAATAACTACACAAATAAGGTACAGAGGACAGGACAAGCATGGATACTGACAGAGATTATACTGTTAACCTTTGCAGCAGGAATGATGAATGTCCCTCTCTATAGGAATATGTGTGATGTGTGATTGTGTGTGAGGCCATGTCCAGCCTAAGGTGACAAAATCTGAAAAGGTTGTTGCGTGTGACAGCGATATGCGTCCACACAAATGTTTTAAGGTTGTTTTTGTGAAAATGTCTTTCCATACTAGAAAAGAGGAAAACAGGAAAATCTTTCAATCTATTTCAACTGCGGTTTTTAGCAGTGAGTACAATTTTGCCTTTCCTAGCTTTATGATCACTTCACCTGAAAAAATAATGTTAATACAAGTTCATCTGGGCTGTGTGATCAGCTATACTGACAGTGAGCGATAACAGATTTTTCGAAAAGCTCAACTTTCAAGCGTGAGAAATGCCAACATGGTGTGAACAGAGGGCGGAAACTGAGAAAAAACTATTAAAATGATCATTTAGCCAGTTAAGTGTTCATGGAGTTGCCTTCAGGTAACCTACTTATCACTTACAGCTACAACTTTAAGAAGCATATCAAGTTACAAAAAACTTTAAATATTAATAGGTCAAAGAAAATCTCCTGAGAGGATCACTGCAGAACTTAAATACTAATAAAAATTGGAAAAGTAATAAAACAGAGCAGTTTCTTAGCCATGTCAATACTGATCAATATGCTGTTTTGGTCAATAGAGTTTGCATGAATGGCATTGATTTGCGTGACTTAGCATGTTTGTGAAGCTGTTTTGTTATCGAACATATTGAACACTGCTGTCTGTGCTCATGTGTTCATTTAATCAGCAGGATGGACCTTAATTGACACTAATCAGGGGGAGAAACAGACGAGGGAAGCAACATGTACAATGCCCTTTGTGTTCCTGTGGTACATTACATTCCAGCAGGAAAACATTGTTGCAGTAAAATATTGTTTTGAAGCGTATCTATCTTTTATTTGAAACAGTGTTTAAATGTTTAAATCTGTTGAATTCTCAGGAAAAGTTCAAAAATAAAAGTAAAGTAGTTCAAATATTCAAATACAGGCCAAGTTCTGGGTCATTTACACTTCTGGGGAATCGGGTCTCATCCTGAATCTTTTGGATGAACTATATGGGCAGAAGTACACACATACAGTATACTGTATATGGAAATACACACGCTTGCAGAGAGAGAAAGGGATGAAAGACTGTCGGCTTGTGATTCTCTTTTTCTCTCTTTCAAATGCTGATGAAATGAAGCCCTAATGTACAACAGGTGTGCCATCCACACACAAGGCCTTTTAATCACCTTTCAGCTAAACTCAAATGAAATGGGTTGGACTCCTTTTAAACTGACAAAGTGCATGTGCTTTCTTTGCTGTTCATCAGAAATGAAAGAACTTACTTTTTAATCATTAGGTAATGAAGAAAAGAAGAGGGTGTTAGGAACGAAGGACACAAAAATAGGTATGTTAAAAGGAATTAGGTTAATCAAAAAGTAACCTGATAAAACCATTTCAAATAAATGCCCATTACAGCCAAGATGATGTTAAACCTTCACACCTCTGAATAATGTTCCAGAGAACATGAATCTATCTATTTGTTCTACAGTATTGACAGGTTGCCACTCACTCACATAGCTTTCACAAAAATGTCTCCAAATAGCAATTAGAGAACCTGACAAGAAAAGCATGAAAACCCCACTTTGAATAGATTTTCTAGGTAATGCTTGAAATGATCAAATTGGGCCACAGTTATCTCATTCACAGCTCCCCAGCAGCCACTCTGTTAATCAGGGCAGTCAAAGCCCAAAGAGCAAAGATCAGTTACAGTTCATCCTCAATAGCAACCTGCAGAGTAGGAGTGTAATAACTTAGTCCAACAGTGATTCGATTTGATTTTGTTTCTTTCAGAAAAGATTCGGTGAATCATAAAACTTCATTTGACAACCAGTATGATTGGATTTGACTCAACTCAATTTAATTTGGTTCATTTGAGTGATTCCAAAATGTCAACAAAGTCGAATTTATAAAAGGGAACTTAGAGCAGCTTTAATCAATATTTTTAGAATAAAAATGGATCTAATGACTGTATGTACTGTGAAAGAGGTCGCTCCCGGAACTCACAGAGAATTATCACCTTATAGCGTCTTTCAGCTCTTTCTTTCGACTTTATTTTCTTCTCATAGCATAATTTTCAACAGCAGACAGGCAAAGTTAGCGACTATAGCCTGTGAGCAAAGTGGAGTGGCTGAAGAGCCAGATATAATCAACTGTTTGCTAACACGTTTGCAATGTAAAGATGTCACTGTTGTGTTCACCGCTTGTTTCTCCTGCCCCTAAGTGGACAAAAGAATCTGTTATTGCAGTTTTAAACTATTTAGTCAAAATTATAGCCTTATGCTAACGTACATTTATTTTCAAGGAAAAATGTAGCTGCAAACAGCAACTGCTCACTACTTACTACTGCTTAACAGGAGCACAAATACGTAAATATGAAAAGACACAACAGAGCAGTGGGTTTTCCAGTGTCAAATTACACAGAAGGTATTTGAGTTTCTTATTTTAAATATGTTGTTGTTACATATCACCACTGTGATCACAAAGCAGGTCAACTGTCACAGTGAGAAAACACCAAACACTCACAGTACTCGAGATGCGGTCAAGACTAGTGTGGTTGGTGTGTCAAATGGTCACAACAAATATGATTTACCACAGCTGTCTTAGACGGACACAGTGCAATAACAAAAATCTTACTTTTGCTAGTAAATATCACTATTTTAGCATAACTAAACAGAGCAGGCAGGGTTTAAATTGCACTGATTTGACACTTCACTAAAGCAGAACAACAATTCAAACGCAGCCACATAAGAGACAGTGTTGCAAACTAGCCCAAAAGAAATGTAAAAGCTGAGTGTAAAATTATAACAATGCTGGTGTGAGCTGCAGGAAAATGTTTACATTACTGATGTATGTATGTTTGGGAGAGTGTGGTGTCCATGGGGCATCTGGTATGAGGGTATACACAAATAAATGTATTCCCATGTGTTCATCTGTTTAGTGATTCATGTTTGGCCTCAAATGAAAATGGAAATGCTTTCTAGATGTGTGTGTCCATATGCCATACCTGTTCAAAATGCTGAACGGGGGGCTCCCTCCTGTGAAGCTGAAGCTGCTTGTCAATGTTGTCCTTCAGGCACTGACACACGCGGCGCTTCTGGTCAGCTGAATAAGCTTCCAGGCTGAGCAGGCAGTCACACGTCTAGAGACACACATACACAGAGTGAGAGAGAGAGAGAGGGAAAGAGGGAGAGTAGCAAGAGGGGTGGAGGAAAAAGATTAGATGTTTACTATACAGAAGAAGAAGAAGCTCCTGACCCTTGGATAGATAAAGGGTTCAAGAGCACAGGAAAACATTAGAGGATTATAAGATTGTAAAAACAATGAGTGTAAAATGTAAAAACAGGAGTTTTCAAAGAACATAATACCTGACAAAAGTGTGTTAACCAATCACAAGTATCACAGATGTTATGCTGTTGTGTGTATGAGCGAGCATGTTCATAAAATAAAAACAGTATCCATAATTGACTCTGACCCTGCTGGTACAGTATGTGCTGTCATTGTCTGCATGTTTCATCTCAGACGTTTCCTTTTGCACTTTATTTCACATTCAGATGTCATTTGAACTTCATGACACCACAGACTATGAAGTGGCACAGCTCCGGGTAGCAAAATGCTAGCATGAGTGAAATTAGATAATGGCCATCACCACTATGGCAGAATTTGATCTGCTGGGAAAATGATTACCGATGGCGAGATGGTACTCGAAAGAGAGTACAAATCAATATAGTCCTGCTGGGAAACACATGAAAATAAACATTTGACAACAAATGGTTAAACAAGAGTTCACTGTAAAGGATGTTAATACCCCTTCAGTTGTCATCCAGAATCTGTGTTTGATCTCAGTGATGTCCAGATTAAATCTAAAATGCATTAATGCCCCCATTTGTTTTTGTTTATGATTCCAGCAATGTATTCTCAATAAAACACAGATCTTTGATACAATACTCAAAACCCATTTATGTCGATTTTTTTCTCCAAATCCAAATATAGACACAGCTTCCGAGCAGACCTCTTAAAAAGTTTAAGGAAGGGAGTTAATGGGAGTGTAATATCTAGGAAGAGAACACTTTGTGCCAGTAGTGTCACCCGAGTTGTTTCTGTGCTGCAGTGTTCTAAGCACTGAATATTCATTTTATAGTAGGTAAGTTTCTTTCCAGTAACATCAGATCTTACGTCTGTTTTTAAAAATAAATCATCCCTAACTGATGGGTATGATTTCATCCTCCTTTACTACTCAACAGCTTCTTAACATTTTATAGCGGCAACAATATATCGTTTGAACTTTGGTGGAAATATAAGATATAAGAATATAAGAAATACCTGCTATATATATATAAATCCACACAGGTGCAGCTCAAATTAAAGAATCATGTAATCACATTCCCAATGGAAGCACAAAATATATGGTTCTCAGGGTACTAACTAACAAATCACTGTACAGTCAATTGTACACGAAAACATACACGCTCTCATCAGCTCTTCTCATCCACCTTTGCCGTTATAGCACTGAGATATAGTGATGCATGTGTCAGGGTTTTTTAATGCCCACACCCACCCGACCCGTTATGAGAGCCAATCCGCATCACCCAGGTCGCAAAAATATGCATTAATCAACCATCAAAACCCAACCCGACCCACAAACTGCCAACTTTAGCCCGGGCAAATTGAGCAGTGTTGCAATATTTCATTATGTTGTTTGCATGTGTGTGTGTGTTTGAGAGAGAGAGAGAGAGAATGACATAGAGAGGGGGAAATAAAGTGCAAGGTAAACTAGTCATGCACAGCCTACCCTATTGTACACAATGTTTCTATGCGTTATTTAAGACTTATATTCAGGTATATTCAGTTGAACGATATTCTCCATTATTATTTCAGTTTCTGATACCAGTCCAACATATAATAACCCTATTGTGCTCAAGTACAGTTTTTCTATTTCCTCTATCCAATTCGATCATTTCCATCTACCTCGGCTGTTCTGCTTCCAGCGGGGTCAGGGAAAAACATTTGTGTCCTGACATTTTTGGGCACAAGTCAGGCTATAAGTAGAATTTTTCCATTTTGTGCAAGTCTTCAGAGATTGACTGAAGTCCTTGGGGCTTTTCTTGACGCTTGCTGCCCTGGTCAGTGGTGAATCACAATGCTAGACTATTTGCCTGTTCCCTGGCTCTATGGGCTTTTGCATGCCCTGATGTGTTGATATCTCTTGCATTACATGTCTCTTCTAGTGTCACTCAATGTCTTGTTGAAGATGGGGATGCTGTTGTTGTAGGGTCTTGCAGTACAAAGCATTATTGTTGTTAGTGATGGTAATGCAGGGTAAAAAGGCATTTAAAGCCTGCATTAATGGTAGTAATGTCCCGACTGTTTGCCTTGATGCAGCATAAAATGTATAGTATGTATGTGTTGCTAACAGACAGAAAAAACATGGAACAGGCAAGACAACAAAAGAAAACATGATGTACAGTATGATACAAAAAAATAGCCACATTTTCTAACTCAAAAGCAGAGAAATAATGAGACCAAAAACAAGCAAAAGAAGCAGGTTAGATAGCAAAAGCATTTATGAAATTGAGTCTGACTGCTTTCAATTGCGCCACAAGATGATGAAATAGCGGCGTTTTCAGAGCGGACAGAAATCAATGTTGATGTTCTTTGATATCCATCATTTGGACTGAATCTAAGTCTAGAAGAGTGCAGCAGTGGCCATAATACTTGGAGCGCATGCACACACACACGCGCACGCACAATGACTTCAATGTAAACAATGAGCCTCTGGACAAACCCTTATAATATTGCTGTCGGTGAAAATCTCATAATTCTTTCTAAGGTTATTTTTGAGCTCTCATGCAAAGGATTATATGATATTCCACAGGTTTGGAAAGGTCAGAAAACTCGCTTAACTTAACTTTTTGTGGATTTAATTGTGTGATCACAAATGATGTATTTCTAATTGTATTTCAGTGTTCTGAGAAGATTTTGTGATTTAGGTGCATCACATTGATTCTCCTGCCACAATGTTGGTCAGTTGGTTGGAGAGAATATCAATAAACAACACTGGGCTTGGAGTATCAAGACTGAAATTAATGAGTTTTTTTCTTCTTTACTTAGCTAATGGCATTAGCTAGATAAGTCACTTGATTTCATGGTTGCCTGGAGACAGCAAAGCAACACTACTTACTTGTATGCATACATCAAGTTGAGGTGGAAGAATGTGCAATCTAAAATTCTTCAAAATTACACAAGACATTTTGCACTAATGCATTTTGAACTTCCAGATAACTGGTGGTATGTGATGTACTCATGTACTCTGTTTTTCTGTCTCCCATATCATTTGAGCCTTGTTAAGAAATATTTGGGATGAGTAATACCATAAAAATAATGCAAAGACTCATGCTCTCCAGAAAACATTGCCTCATATGGACAGGTTGTTCCAGGCAACTCCCCACTGTCCTACATTAGAAAAAACACATCTGCGATGGAGTGGTTCAAGGTCCCAGAGGCATGCATGCACCTGCCTCCACACAAATACACACAAGCACACGGACGAAATCACCCAGCTTTAAAATCTGCACACACTACCCGTTTAAGCTCTAACTATAAATGCAGTCTTAGCTACATATTTACAAGATAAAATGATTTAAAAGTAAAAACAAAAAGGCAACCAGCTGGGACTCTTAGAGCTGCAGGAGAGCTTACATCCGTAATCTGTCAGAGAGAGGAACTGCGTATGTTTACACAGTCTTTAGTGTGTAAATATGAGTCACGTGATTCATACCACACTGTAAACCACTTAGTGCTATGCACATTTTGTCCTGAGTAAAGAGAGAAAAGGGGGTAAATGACAAATGATGACAGATGAAGGATAATATTGAGCACACCCTTATTGTGAGTAATGCAGTAGTACAATCCTTTTGCGTCATATCTTAAAATGAGCCATGCTCTGCAAGGGGGATACTAATGATGATTTATGTCTCCTAGCTATTGATTTCCATTTTTCTTGTTTAATTTAGTTTACTATTATTACACATGTATGTGCTGTACTATTTAACTGTGCATTATTGCATGTATCTGGGATATTTTTCCTGACAGTAACTTGCATGTCATTGCATTACATCAGTTAAAATAATCAGTCATGCCAGCAAATGAGTGAACTGTTGACAGCTGGTCACAGACCACATGTTTTCGGCGGGAAACGTCTGGAGCCAGCTGGAGCTTTCTGTAATATTGGCACTACAATTTATTTCATAGAACAGCTGTCTCTTAGTTTAAACAAGATTGAAATGCAACTTCACTTCCATGATGCACAACTGAACAAAATCATTTTCACTTCGGGGCCACATTGTCTTTAACATTTGGACTGTTTTGAGTATGAAGGGAATTTACTGGAATCTCCCTGCCTCTGTGGAAGCAGGTCCTTGGGGATTTTCATGTTAAAGTCAAGTTGTTTCTTGGCATTTAACAGCATCCGGTCAGTGACCCAGGCTGCAGCCTCAGAAACAATAAGTTACCCTTTTCCAAGACAAATTGTAATTCATCGGTTTCAATAGCAGTCACGTCATAAATGAGGTCTTTATTATTGGGATAATAGAGTGACTATTTAACTTATTCATAAAATGATTACCTTAAGAACCTTATTAGTTATAATAGCTAATGGTTCCTTTACTCATGCGCCTACTTTGGTTCACCCCCGATTATAAATCCACCCGTCCAAGAGATAAACATGAAAGCTAATGAAACAAAATTCAATGAATGGCCACTGGGCTGCCATGGAGTGGCTAAAAATACAGGCAGCATTTCCCCTTAATCAGATTGATTAAAGTGCTCCCTGGTTGAAGCCCTCCCCCTGAGCCATCTGGCAGATGAGTTTTCAGCGTGTCACTGGACTGCTGTCAACACAGCTCACCTAATCATCACAGGTTTTCATGCTTTCAGAGATAGCTTACGTATGTAAAGCACATTAAGGTATCATTGTTTATATTGACCAAATTGTAATGTTTTGCCTTCATGTGGCAAAGATCATCTATGTATGATGAATGCTTACAGGAATAGTTGGACACTTTGGGATATATTGTCCCTTTTTTATAAGTCCCTTTCTTGCCAAAAATTAGATGAGAAGATTGATACTACTCTTGTGTCTGTGCAGTAAATATGAAGATAGCTTAGATTAGCACCTAGACTTGAAGCAGTCATAACTATGGAGTTGCCAGGAAGTCATGACTTCCAGCCAAAAATACTTGAGTACATAACTCCCTGTAAAACCACAACTTGTCACCTTTTGTTTTTGTACAGAGTAAACAAACTAGATGTAATGTGTCAATATGCAAGTTTCAGAGGTGCTGAGAGGCAGATTTTTTTTTTTTTTTACCTTTGGACCAAGCTATGCTAAATCTTTAGCTGTTGGCTGTAGCTTCATATTTAGCATGCAGATATAGTGTGTGAGTGTTATCAATTTTCTCATCTAATTCTTGGCAAGAGAGTGATAGTGCATATTTTCTGAAACGTGAAACTATTGCTTTAACATGGATATTTTCATGGATGTTTTCAGATGTTTTTGGAACATTTTTAGGTCGTCATAATTTTCTGGAATGCCTGCACTTTTTCGCCCCCACCATCCTAGCTAGCCACCCAGCCCCAGATACTTTAAGCCCTTAGGCAGATGTAAACAGTTAAAAGTATATAGGAAGAAAGTGAGCCATTGATGAAGGGAGTGGATTCTTCAAAAGAGCACACTGCTAATCAGTGCACTAAAATGAAAACACATGGTAATCACACAATGGTAATCTCTATAAGGCAGTAAAATAGGTCTAAATGAAAAATAATTCTACCAATTGCATCCTTTCTATTACAGGATAATGATATAGTTCATTCTGTAATGTATGTTTTGTTTGTGCAAAAGACTTTAAGATACTTGCCATAAAACCCACAGCAGCAGGAATGATGAGATAGAAAATGTGAAATATATTCCATGCTCCTAAGAGATCAAAGGTTTTTTTTCCATGGCAAGTCCCTATACACTGTCACACTGAGCAGCGTCATGCCCTATTAGTCATAGCTCATACACTGGTGCTGAACATGATATCGTGACTTGTCATTTCAACACATATGAGCTAGTTACAGATATAACTTCCGGCACGCCATCATCCTATTATCTCATAGTCCTGCTTAATATAGCGTACGTTAATACAGTCGTTACGACTTTGTGTAAAACCTGTTGACAAAACCATAATCTTCTCTGCCTTTTTCATGCAGTGGGTTATAGGGCTACACTGCTGAGCATTAGACCTTGTAACCGTAGCATTTAATAGGTTTATGGCTTCCACTCAAGTGACATGTAAACAAGAGCTAATGATGCTTAAGCAGCTGGCCGACTCTTGGTACAGTATATCCTCACTAATGTCACTCTCTTTTCCTGTTATTTTCTGTATCGTCTTCTCATTTTAACCCCTACAATCTTTTGAATTCCCTCTACTCATGACACTAGTGACATGGCTCCAGGGATGACTGTGTCTGTCTGTTGTCGGTCCACCACTTTGGTCCAGACTGACATATCTCAACTATCGGATGGATTGCCATGAAATTTGGTCCAGATATCCATGGTACCCAGAAGATGAATCCTATTGACTTTGGTGATCCCCTGACTTTTCTTGTAGTACCATCAGCAGGACAAAGTTTTCACTTATTTAATGAAATACCTCAAAATCTACCTGATGGATTGGCAAGAAATCTTGTACAGGCATTCATGGTTCCCAGAGGATGAATCCTACTAACTTTGGTGATTCTCTAGCGCCACCATGAGGTTGACATTTCTTTAGTTTTCAAGTAAATGTCTTGACAACCACAGGATGGACTGTCAAGAAATCAAGTACAGACAATCATGTTCCGGTCAGGATGACTTCTAATAACTTTAATAACTTCTAATAATTTTTTTTTCCATCTAGCGCCAATATTTGGTTAACTTTTTAATTAGTCCAATACTTTAGTTTATAACTTAATGACTTTCCCATCAGCCTCTGCTGTACCTTCTGCATGCTAATATGCTAAATTAAGAACATGAACATGGTAAACACTACATCTGTTAAACATCAGCATGTTAGCATTGTTGGTGTTGACATGTTAACATTAACATTTAGCTCAAAGCACCACGACACCTACAAGTACAGCCTCAGAGAGCTGCTGGCGTGGCTGTAGACTCTTAGTCTTGTTCTTTCACCCCAATTTATATTTCTCTTGTTTACTGGTATGAAAAAACCTGACTACACTAGAAGGTGTGGTGAGGTCAAGGTAAGGTAATGGAGGTCAAGTCTGGTCTGCATGCCTGACTGCCTCATGACAACACTGAAGGTTGGACGATCAATTTGTTCCTAAACCTGGGATTACTTTTTATAAAAGCCAACGGGTGAGGTGGATACTATAAAAACACCTGTACAATATTCCCAGTTATGCAGGTCTTCCAGCACTTCTTACCCAATCTGAACTTCCTAGCACCACACACAAGCAAATACATGTTCTCCCAAAAATGACAGCATAGAATGTAACTGATCTCAACCCAGTGGCTTTCCCATACTCTTTCATCTATTTCTAGTTTGTTTGTCTGGCTCCCAGCTAAGAGCTCTTCTGTGGTTTCCCTAGCAAAAGCTGCCATGAAAAGAATATGTTAACTGGAGCCCTTTGACCTGAGGCCCTTCCTATAGCCGCTGGGGAGGATGATAAGCACATGACAGGGCCTGCAGGAGGGTTTCTGACGTCATGAACTGTTTCCAAAAAGTTTTCTCCTTCAGTTTTTGCTTCTTTTTTTAATCAACAGTAGTGTTTAGCGTGTTTTCTTTCTTCATGACCATTACACAATCAGTGAGTTCATTGATCATTTGCCTTTTTGGCCTTCACATGATTCTATCAGTTGTGCTTTCATTGCATAAGCATGAATGCACCATCTTGAGCCTGAGGCTTTACATTCAAGTGACTATTTTGACTGATTTGGCTGATGATATGTACAATGAATAGATCAGTGATACTCATATGAATTTAATGGCCATGTATTTGAGGGTTGCTAAGAAAACCTTATTGTTAAATTATACTTCAATACTGTTTATTCACACAGTGCATACCTGAAAATGTAATCATCCATTTGGAAATTACTTTTGCACACTTGCCCATTAAAGTTAGTGAATAATTCAGATGATGATTTTGGTTTGCACCTAATGGAACAGAGAGATTATCCATAGTTTCCTACAGCTTAGGAAAACACTTTCATCATTGAAATCAATGCTGCTGGGTAAGTCGTTGGTGGCTATAGATCTCAGTGCAATCATATCGCTTAGATGGAGGTCTTTAAGTGATTATATTTAGATGTATAGCCACTGTCACCACACTGTGCCAGCCACTGTGCTGGCATATTAAATCAGAGAAAAAGCAAAGTACACTTTAAGTTGAGGCTCATCTTGAGGGAAGAGGGTATATCTCAGTTCAATCAGACCCCAGAGAGACCAGTCCTGCCATGGCTATGTTATGGATTGCTACCATAAGGTATTTTGCTGACAAGGGCCCGTGGGTACATATCACTCAGACCCAGCCTTCAAACTGCAAGTGACAGCCTGTATGTCATGCAGTCCATGATGTGCCTGAGATCACAGAGACACTTAAATGCATACAGACATGCATCAAAAGGCAATCTGCGCTGTACATATGCATACAACCATCGCAAACAAGCACCTCCAGGTGTACATCCTTAAAGATCTATTTAAGATGTCTTCTTAAACCTGGAAAAAGCAACAACAGTGAGTCTTCATGCAAAGTAATCCAATCAAAATGGTACCATTATGTACTGTGTCCACAAACGTCACATGAACGTCACCCTGTACATAATAAATCAAGAACAATCTGACCTCTTGCAAAAAAGACTATTTGTATGCGCAGCACTGTGCTATGTAACCCTGATCACAGAGCTCCCTTGCTGTTCCACGGCCTACACGCAAACGATCACACTGTGATTTCACCTAGTTTGACATTATCGCTCTGCATTTGGTGCCTCTTATCTTTTCTCAGTCATCACGCTCTCTATGCTGCATCAATTGTACACAAAATAATTAACATTTCAAAACTAATAAAACCAAATAAACTCCACATGAAATATGATTTGCACAACTTAAGAATGAAATCGTTTATAACAACTGACAAATGTACAAATGTGGTACTACGCCGAGATGAGATAAGTCATTTTAGTCCTTGTTACTGCTGTGCTTTGGTTAGTGGAGATTATTCATCATTTCATGGTTATTAGTGACTTCATTGTGTCAATTAGATACTAATGGCTACAGAGGCGATTTCTGGGAAATAGTGATAAATAAGGAGTGGCCGCGCACTTAATGGAATTCTCAGCTTTCATTTGTAGAAATATCACACACATCAGCATACATCATCAGAACCACAATTACACAGCATGTTTTGGTACAGTATAACACCAGGAAAAGCACAGTATAATATACAATATATATATCTTTTTAATTTAAACCTCACTTCACTTCAGCACCACATAGCCCACTGAAAAATTACAACACAGTCAAAAGTTATATGGCTGTTCTACTTGAGCCAACACAAACATTCTCTGTAATCACATATAACCTCTAAATTTATTAAGCCCGACATATAATGACCTCATTGTTCTCCAACTTCATGCAAACGATTATGTGCATAATTCACAAGTCAAAAAGAGTATTAAACATCCATAAAGCCTTCTTTATAATAAGCTACACTGTTCCCATAACTGCAGTGTTTTTTTTCCATCAAACTTCTTCTCTTACAAAAAATGCCACTATTATTTCTGTTCTTCCTATTTCATGCAATTAAGATACACAGTGAGTACAATACAAGTCTCTGTCTCTAAACCTTTAAATGTACTCTGAGTCGATCCATCAATCTGTAGCACTTACATCTCCATTGTCAGACAGCAGGTGCTGCTGAAGAGAGTTCGCCTCCCTGACGAACCGCCTTTTAGGCCCGACCCGGTCAGCCAAGTTGCCCATGATGACTCGATAACTTGGTGATGACCCTGATGCACTCCAGTGGTCAATAATCTCATACACTGTCTCTCCTTGTTCTCTGAGTTTTTGGTTTACCTACACAAACCCTTTCTTGCTGCCTCTCTTCCTGCGTCACTGACACATTCAAACACACACGACACACACTTGACTTTCCAGAGACACAACTGCAATCCCCCCCCCGCCCCAACCCTTTCGCTTCACGTGTAAATCTGGGTTATCAGTTCCGTTTTGAGCAACTGCTAAAATAGGATGACCTCCAGCTATGGAGGAGAAGGGCAGGAGTAGACAAAAGGAGGAGAGCGGACTGTGACAGTGCCAGAGATGGTGCGCTTAAGAGGAGGAGAAGATTGAAATAGCGGTATAACTGCTCACAGCTTCAGGAGAGGAGCAAAGAGCTTGTATTACACCATGTGACAAATTTTCTTTTTTTTTTGTTCCTGAGTAGTAAGTGTTATTTCCTAATTGCTTATGCCTAAAAAGTATAGAAAATTACTGTTATACCCTTCACACTTTCTTTTTGTGACCAAGACAGTGATATTTTGAAATGTACCTATTTCCAATGGCAAAATGGTCAAATTTGCACATTTTCATTCACATAGTCAGAAAAAACAACACATGAGTCACCAGATACAATGATGTGCAAATTTTCCCATTGGAAATAGGTACATTTAAAATTGCCCAGGTCACAAAAGCAACGTTTGAAGGGAATAATTCTATACTTTTTAGGCATAAGTAATTAGGAAATAACACTTACTGTCAAGGAACAAAAATTGTGTTATGTAGTGTTATTTCTGCAGGAATAAGTTAAAAAAAATTCACTGTGCAGAGAGATCATTTCAAGGTGAGTCATTGCTTCAAAATGAAAGGTAAACACAGTGGACAAACAGAAAAACCTGAATAAACTGACATGGTTTTGAGAGCCTAACCTACCTTGGCTTTACATGTGATGTTGCATGAAACTGACTGAATGAGGTAATCCAGTGGGGACGTCTGTTGCATGATGAGTGAGTCATTTGGGAAAAGTTGTGCGTAGCGGTATGTGGGAGCCACATATGTTGTTGTGCGGTCTCTTGTGTATCTGTACAAATTTCCAATTTTGGTCTACACAGATTTATGTCTATGTATGCATCTGTGCGTATGTTAATGCTTTTATTTAATTACATACTGTATATGTGGAATGTGTGTGTGCAATTCTGGCTTTCCTAACTTTTTTTTTCATAAGCCAACATATGCTACTGATACTTATAGAGGAATGATGTCTGGTGTTTTCTTCCTTTATTGGACAGTCTGCACTGGAGAGAGACTGGAATGTTTAAAGAGTGGAACGATATGCAAGGCCGGTCTAAGGTCAGATATGAACTCACATATCTATCACAAGCATGGACACACTCCTAACAACGTGCTGTTCAAACAGACAAGCAAACAAGCAATCAAACCAGAGATAGAACTGGAGTGGAATCAGTTCGAATAGACCACCTCTAAAATAAAAAACAGAATAATAGTTAGAAAAAACATCGCTCTTCATCACATCAGTTCATTCAGCTTTCATTATGCATGTTTGTGATTTTTGTATTGGTTGGCAGGAACAGTTTAAGTCTTCCAGGCAAATGCAATGTTTAACTATAAAACATGTACAAAGCAAGGTGTCTCTTTCTCTCTTTCTCTGCGCTTGTGCGTGTGTGTGACCTTTGCGCAGACAGGCCAGAAAGAGCAATTCAATTAGAGTCTATCACAGTACACACATCTTTCATTTGAGTAAACATACACAAACACAGCAACGAGGGTCACGGTCACTCAAAAACACTTAAAACATGTCTACATCTTCTCTGATCAGTGGAGCTCAGTTCTCTCGCTATTTAAGAGCTCCTCTCCCAGTCTCTTTTGATATATTATCCTCATACCGGTCTACGTCACACATCAGTTTGCTCTGCCAGCAGGACCAGAAGGTCAACCACTCTGTAGACTGAGCGCTACAGTAGTTTAGCAGCTATTCACACAGACTATGAGTGTACTTCAGTGACATGGGGTAGGATAGAGAAGAGAGGAGAAGAGAGGAGAGCAGAGGATGTATGTCGTAAACTATTTAGCATATAAAGGAAATTGGCTTTTGAATACAAGTCTAAAAGTACCGTTCTTACAATATCTCCTACAGAATGTGAAAGACAGGAACAGTTAGAGTGAACTGTATTGTATAGCAGTGTTTCATTGTGGCTACTGTTTGCTCCCTGAGGTATGAAATGAACTGCTGACAGGTGTATCAACCATAATAGATGACTGTACATTTTGTGTGTGCATGATTGTGTGGGGGCATCTGGCAGGACGGCTGGAGGAATGAGTCTGACAGGGGAGTTGGGGGAAGCAGAGCCAAGTAATTCTTAAATGGACACAAACACACACATGCAGTCTCTTTGCTGTTTGTCTGTCTGTTTTCTTTCTTGTCTCCCACATTCACTTTCTTCTGATCTTTGCAAGGCTCAATTGCTCTTCTCAAGGGTAAAGTGTCAAATTGTCTGCAGTCCCTACTTTTGAGAATAACTGGCAAATGTGAGATTTATTGTTGGTATGTAGCATTTGTATGCTTCTTTTAAACTCTGAGGAACCAAGAGCTTCACAGAGAAAATAAAAAATAAGAATTATATATATATAAATCTAAATCAGTAAAAGTGTATTTAAATAAAAAAAATACAACACTGGAGAAAGAATAAAAATGATAAGATAACAAAGGCTACTGCATAACTCAAAACCTCATCCAGCCATTCTAGCAGACATTTTTTAATGGGTCTTATAAAATTCAAAATCTGCTTTTAACTCACTCAAACTCTCTCTCTCTTTCTCTCTCATGCTGTCTTACATAAGAGTTTCTATTTATATATGTTGCCTAATTGGATAGACTGAATAATATTGTAGCCTTTTCCTTCCTCTTTTCCAGCCGGTGGGACGGATATCAGGCCCCTCTCATTCTGTCTGGAATCTTAAAAAAAGAAAAAAAAGGCCCTTTAAAAGATTCATAAGCTGCTAATGAGGTTGTGCAGCACATTTCAAAGCAAAAAAAAAAAGTGACAATATACAGTATGTGTGTGTCTGCAGCAGAGCGAGTTTATGTAGTTGCTCAGTGAAAAAGATTAACCATATGAGCAGACAGTTGCTGCCGAAACGAATTGCAGACAAGTCATAGCGGCTGGAAGGAAGAACGAGAGGAAAACAGCCCCTCTGGCTCACATTTTAAACTATTTCTGTGATATTTTTAAGTGCGGAGGGTTGAAAAGCTCCATGTTTATAAAATGGTTTCCAAAAGACCAAAAAGTGTATATGACACTGTTTGGGCAAGAAATGACAATATATTATTTGAGCTGACAGTGTCATGGTCATAGCTTGCACTGTCAAGTATTAAAGCAAGGTATCATTGCTAACTCCCTGTTAGCCTGGACTAGCTGTAGACTGGCATTTATCTTGCTCAAAATACATGCAAGAACCTGAAAAGATATACACACAACCTTCATCAGGAAGCTATAACGCACACACAGGTTTGCACAAGCTCCCCCCATGATCTGGAACCATCACAAAACAGAGGGAGTCACTTGTGAAGCAATAAGGACAGGACCTTCGCTGGCTTGCAGCCCGCAAATGCTGCCAACTGTGTTTGATGCAGCTTTGGCGGTGCCTGAGTGTCTATTCTCAGTGCCACCTGAGTGCTAAGAGACAAAAAAAATCTATGAATGCTTGAGGTGAATCCAACATAAAAGTGAGGTGTGACAGCCGCTTAAAAAGTAATTTCACAACAATATTTATACAATGGATGTTAAATCCATCATGGACACATTTGTTATTTAAAGAATTGGGCTTGGTTTTTTTTAATGTTTAGAGACTTCATTTCATACCGTTTTAAAAATTTCATTCATTATTCTGCATCCTGTATTCCGTATCCTGTTTCCTTCCTTCCCTGTATTTTAAGATCCAGCTACCTCCTCCTCTAGGGTTGGGTTCCAATAGCTGGGTCCATTTTGGATCAGGTTTCCGGCTGTCAAAATACCCAGATTTGCTAAACTTTGATGCTATTGAATATCTTATCAAACGTTTGGTCTATCCTTACTCTTTGTTTTAGTAGTGCAGAGCTGGTGCTGACCTATTGTCTCTTTCATTGGTTAAAACAGTAACTAAACATCTCCTAAAGCAAATTATATTAACTGTTGTCAATTAGCATTAATGCCATAAAAAATGACTGGGACCTTGTGAAAAATAGGCTATGTGTAAGTACACTACATGTCTTATTTCAATAAATTTAATCAATATTTCATAGTTTATGTTTCTCATCTCATTTTCAGGTTGTAGCTGAATAAATACCACTGTAAACTGTACTGTTTCTGCCTTTTCATCAAAAAACAAATACTAATCTCAATTGAATCTTTGAGTTATCTTAATTCAAGTTACTTGTAAATGTTGAAAGCTAAACCTAATTATACTGAATAAATCAAATAATCATATTTGAAAGGATTTGAATTCCTCCGTTTAACCAGATTTTATGCTGGATTTTGGGATATGAATAAATGTTATCAAACCCCATCATGGTGCCACCTAACTTAACACCCTTGCTAGTACAAGAACCAAGGATCTGACTATTTCAGCATGCAATTTGAGAAGATTGCAGCATATTTTTATACTCTGCTAGATGTTCTATACAGAATCTGGGAATCTGGCTGAGGTGATGATGGTGACGTCTCCAGACATAGAACATAATAGAAAATATGATGTCAGGTTGTTTTCTGAAGGTTGAAGAAAGAGATGAGTAGAAGTGATGAAAGTATAATGTATGGCAACATTAGAAGGATGATGAAACCAGCAGTTTCATTTCCCTCCACCTGAACGCTTCCCGAGTTAAATGAAAAAAAATAATAAAAAAGCTGATGAGAAAGGAGAGGACAACCTGCTACCACCACCTGCAAACATGCTCATTAACTACAGCAGAGCTGCCAGGACAAAAGAAAATTTCAAGATTGGAAAACAGCCAAACAGGCTCCAAAACTATCAAATCCTATCAGATCTATCAGTTTCTACCTCCTTCCCAGCAGCATGCTTTCTCTCTATGCTCTTTGTCTTCTACCCCCCGCTCTGTTTAAAGGCATCAGATTGGAAATTTTCATCTAAAAAACTATTGTCTAAGAATTAGTAATGACTACTGGGAAGCCAGACAGTGATGCAGCGTCGCACCAACTTGATGAATATTTGAACTGAAAATGTCGAGCTGCGCTGAAGTAAAACATTCACATCCCTAGTTATGATTTGATGTGTTGAGAGAACACATGAACACATGCAGTTATTCATGTAATTGAAAAGGTCACAATGTTTTCTTTTTGCTGTATTTGTATTTGTCATTTTTCAGACCACTGGAATTCTGTTGTTGCTATTTGTCTTTTATACAGCTGAAACAATGAAAAACGTTAGCCTTTAAAGTGCCACTTCAGTGAACCAGTGTGGAATAATCGTGAACACAGCAATGAAATATTAACAATCGTACCATTCCCTTTTATCTTAAAATGACAGCCTGAGAGGTGGATGGAGGAAAGGACGATTGTTTTTCATAATAACAGTGAAACAGCAAAACAAATCACAATTTAAATATCTACATACATCATATTTGAGTACATTTATATTGTTTAATGAACACGACTACCTCTGCTGCATAGTACAATGCTGCACATATTCAAATATTCCACAACTTTACTAATAACAGGGATTATTTTATAGTTAAATATATGAACTACTTTTATGCCAAAAAGTATAAAAATGAACCACTGAACAAATTGTTGTAAGCCAAAAAAATAGCTTGATGGTGCCACGATAACTTAAATTTGGAATCTTTACAGTGTGTGTTTAGCATTTCCTGTTGTGACATGTAAGTGTATGTTGAGCTTGTATTAGAGACAAGTCTGAGATGGAGTCGTATCAGAGAAAGGCACACAGAGGAAAGACATTTTCATTAGAGCTTTCTGCTAATCCTTGTGTCTTCTCTGTAATGTAATTTCCACCGGAGTCAATTGCCCCTCCGGCTCACAGACGGAATAGGCCGTTCACATTAGACCCTCCTGTCTCTTTCTCTCTCTTTTTCTTTCAAACACACACAATCCTTTCTCTTACCTCTGTCATGTGAATAAGGTAGAATCGCAGTTCTTCAGCATAATCTGTAAGACAAAGCAATAACAAGGTTAATTTAATACTTCCTGTGTGTCATCGATTTCCCTTACAGCCAACTACTCAATCTTCTTTCCTCTGTTTCATTTTCACTCACTCCCTTCCTTTCCCTCTGGAACATAAAGCAGCATTATTGTAGCAAGCTCTTTGATTTCCAACTATGATTGTGCCAAAATACTTTTATTGATGGAAAGCTTTTTACTGTAGGTCAGCCTTATAGACATCCACCCATAACTCACTGAAACAGCGCTTCGTGAGGCAGGCCTGTGGGTCTGGAGTCAAGATATATGGTTTTAATCGAATGACACAACCCCCCTCCCTCCTTACACACTCGCATGCATACACACATTTATCTATATGTTGTGGTGATGTTTACTATTTCATTACACACAAGCACACACACAGCTCTCTGACCATGACTGGCAATCTTGTCTGATGTTCAAGATCACAGTGAGGAGCGGGTGAGATTTAAAACGATTAAATACGCTCTAGAAAGACAGGAATCATCCATTCAAGCCTACATAACGTCCTTTTCTCCACCCTTCCCTCTATCTCTCATTATCGCAGAGGAGCATCTATCTGTCTGTCTGCCTGTCTGCCTGTCTGTCTGTCAGCAAACAGAAGCGGTTTCAATGTACATTGGGGCATGTGAGCACTGGGGCAATGATAGACAGTGATTCAAACAACATGCGACTACATGGTTTCAGCAACAGCAGCGTCCATAGCAACCACAATAGAAACAATAGAAAGCCTAAAAAAATCTTTGTAGTAACTGACAAAATAAATATCATATACGTTCAGTGAACGAAGATTATGAAAATAAAATGCATTTCTTGCTAGAAATATTATCAAAATGCATTTTAATGCTGAATCTATCTTAAAATATTGCATTTTCCACTGAGAATAAAAGGAATGTCAGCCTTTTTTTGTTTGTTTTCACAAACAGAAACAGTTACGTGACAGCACATGCCTGATAACGGGCCTTCTGTGGCTACTGGGCTCCATCAACATTGGCTGACTGAAATAAATGGTTGATAACGGTGTTCTGATCCTTCTAGTAGGTTTATTAGGCCCCTACTAGACTTACTATATATTTGGGACAGCTGTGTGTTGATAACGCCTATTCAATAGGCTGATAAATAATATCAAGTGCCTCAGCAGAGCAAAGAAGAGCATACTGCCAAGTATACAATGAAAAAACACCTTTAGTAATCTCTTGAACACACTGAAGGATCTGTGCCTCTTTAGAAAGAACAACCAACTCCTTCTCACGGATTTTGCAGGCAGGAGTGGTCATGGCCAGAGTGAGCGCTGTGGGAACAGCACAGCCTGAGTGATATACTCAGAAAATGTGTCTCTTTTTATAACAAACAGCAGAGGTCACTGTTGTATATCTTTCTGAACAGCAGAGTACAGTCATAACAGCGCAATACATGATATCACAAGTCATGTGAAAACCCACTGGAGTCTCAACTCAAACATTTAATGGTGGTCCATGTTTTTAGTGTAAGAATTATTTCTATACAGTAGGTCATGAAAATGTCAAAAGCCACTGCACACATTTAAAAAGACACACTGATATATTTTGCATAATTCCTGAGAAGTTGGTAATCTCACATGGATCTGTGGGGTCACATGGATACACTAGATAACAATGATATATGGAAATGTCCAAGGTAATTATCCATCACTCAAAACTGGAGGACATTATCAAAAAAGTGAGAGAACTGTTTTACTTCCTGCAGAATAGTGAGCGATTATTCTCTGCCTAATTACATTTTTTCATCATGGATACAAGGAAACAATAAACTTTATTATCATTTATTGTCATCTCACCACAATTATACTTTTCAGTTCAAATGCTACATGTGATGACATTAGATTGCCTTTCCCAGGCCTTTGTTGATAAGGTAGTGTCAATGCAAGAAGGAAGTTTCAACTTTAAATTAATTTTCCTCTAGTAATGGAGTAGAAGTTGTCCTAAAGGCTTGTTAAAGCCTTGTAAATGGACATGTAGAAGATTTACTAAGTACTGTGATTTTTTTTGGACTGTCACATGGTAATTTTGGCTGCAGGTGGCTTTATGTGTGTTTGACACCACTCACTGTGTTTCCCACGCTCCTTAGCCTAGTATCGGGGTGACAGGAACACAGGAAAGCCCCTGTATTGAACTTGTACTGTGTCATTACATGCACGCACACACACATACACACAGATGTCAAACACACCCTCGCTGAAACAAACACAATCCCCCGGCGCCTCTTTCCTGAGTGACGCTGCCGAAGTGAAATAACAATGACAGGCTGCAGGGTGGAGATGTGTGTCCGCGTGTGTGTCCTCTCATGAAACACACACACAGACACGCAAACTCTACTGAATCCCCTCCCTAGAGATCTCTGATTTTTTTGTTTTGGGCGAAGGGCGGAGGTCAGAATTGCCCAGCGGACAGCAACACTGTCTGTGAGGAGGGTGGAATAGCTCTGGCCAACTGGGTGCTACAGTATGTGTTGAAATTGAGAAATACTTGACCACTGATGTGTTCATTTTTTACTGTATTTTCTTACTGTTCACTTTTTCTTACTGTAATAAAAATATAAACTGTACAACTTTACTGTACAGGTTTTTGCAAAATGAATGTGTTTTTGTTGTATACTGTATCTGCAATTAATAACCTCATTCAGTGTTTGACGTTTCTGTTGATTTTTGATTCTAATATTGATTCAAAATAGAAATAGCTTGCTTCAGTAGCACATGCCTAACTCAGCAAGTGTGCATAGAAGCTACATTATATTGAAATAAGATACAACTAAAAAATGTTCACATTTAACATTTTTTCTGGCTCTGTATATATAATTTAAGTTAATTTCTTTGGGGGAAATGATGGTTTTGTCACATTTGCAGCTATGTGAGGCTACTCTGACACACAATCCCTCCACTTAAAATCAGGCCCAGCCTTCCACTGAAAGAATTAAATCTATTAATCACTCGAAACTGCATTGATTTGAACTGGCAATCAGTGATCTCAGACCACACAGTCGTCTCCCCTTACACTTGCAAAGATTCTGAACACTACACCGCCACTAAAGTCATTATTCTACAAGACAGAACACACAATCTCTGCTCAACATGATCCTCCTAACACCTGTTATCCTGCTAAATCAATCCCATAATCCTGACACCGCTATCCTACTGCCTAGTCGTATTTATTGTCACACAGCTTTTGTCCATGCACAAACTTGCACAAATTTTGGACAATGCAAAGCTTATTTTGCATTTGTTTTTTTGTTTTGCTTTTTGCTGCTCAGCATGTTTATGTACTGATCTGAGGTATACAATCATTTGGTTATCGTTGTGGCATGAATACAATATGTCATAATCATTATGCACTGCACTGGTATATTTTCTTCATCAAGGTTCTACAGTATGTGTATCCCCTCTCTGCAAGCTTTGTTACCAACCATGACTGTAGACCCTACCCCTGCCTACACCCACTACTCTAAACACAGATATTTACAGTGAGCCCCTACATTATTTATTTGACTTGCCTGGGTTCTGTGCAGCCTTGATGGCCAAACTATTCTCTCCATATTGCCACAGGAGATGATTGTTTACACCAAGGTGAATTAAAAAGACAAAGCAACAGGAACTTGGGCAGTCTTTCCCTAAATATCCTCTGGTTAATCTGGACTGAAAATATCACTCGAATCATACAGTAGTTCTGTATGTTTCTTTCTAGTTGTGCAGTTCTGTGTTTACATGTTATATTTCCTGTGTTCTGGGTTGAACTGTAAAAAATCTAACACGGTTTACGATTAGATAAGATTGTTTGGATATAGATTTTCATGTTGTAATTAAGGCTGATGTCTTTTTGGACTTTTAAGAAATTTGTTGATGCAGTAAATGCATCTCTCAACTCAAATTTGGAGCTTTCTGTTGCGCTGAATGACAAACACACCAAACTTATTGATGATTAAGACTTTACATAATCACCTCAACACATCTGACATGTCATGAGTTACTGTTTTATAAGAATAAATTATCTTTAGGAATTCAGCAGAAGAAATAATTTTCGTTAATTTGTGACTTTTTGATTACAGGGCCGACTCTTTAGGTTCCCTCCTCTCTGCAAACTTAATGATAAGTTCATTGCTGTCATTCCACAGTATGACACACAAATCCAGGATTCTAATTTAATGACAGGTGTGTTAACATTTACGTACCGTCCTGGAGCCGCAGGTGTCTGAGGTACAGGGGACTCTGAAGGACGTTACACCTGCCTGGCTCATCTTCTCGAGTCACCAGCATCAGGTCACTGTAGACAAATACTGTCACCTAAAACATCAGATGGAAGGAAGAGGGTGAAAATGGGAGAAACAGGAAGTGAAAAAGAGGATGCAGGAGGGGGTGAGTTTGAAAGGAAGGCAATGGGAAAATGGAGAAACACAACTTTACATTTCATCACAGTTTCACCAGGACTTCACACCTTCAAGTAATCTTGCATCTCACAAACATAATCTGCTATCTTGTGAGATGGATCTAACACTCACCAAGTCTCACCCTCATGAGAGCATTTCCCTCACCCCATGTCCTAACACAGGAAGTGCAGTTCACACAAACATAATATGGTCATACATTTACAAGCGACAAAAAAAGAATGGTCCATATTACATATTACTCAACAGATTGGAAAGGTATGGTATCAGAGGGGTTGTGCTGAATTGGCTGAGAAGCAGGCAACAATTTATAAAGATAGGTGAACATAAATCAGCATGCATGCATATTACTTTTAGAGTACCTCAGGGTCAGTATTAGGTCAGAAATTGTTTATTTTGTACATAAATGACATATGTAGAGTATCAAAAATATGGTATGTGGGTTGACAAACAAATTGTCATTAAATCTGAACAAAACAAAGATTATGTTGTTTGTAAATTGATCACTCAAATACAAGTGACGATATACAATGTCAATATAGAAAGAGTATATGAAAATAAAATTTTAGGTGTGATATTAGACTACTATGTGCTGGAAACCTCGTATAAGATATGTGCAAGTGCAGCTTGCAAGGAGCAGCATTGCAATACTAGAAAAAACAAGGCACATTCTGAATCACAAAGCGTCGTACACTATGTATTATTCACTTGTATTGGCATAGGCCCTACAAAAGCACCCTATAGTCATTATGCATACTAACAAAAGGAGCCATAAGGTCAGTAAATGTAGGATATAGTGAACACATCAACACACTGTTTTTAAAGTCCTTGAAATTTAGGGATCTGGTAGAATTTAACACAGCACACATAATGTAGAAGTGAGAGATAATCCAGTACCAGGTAATATATAAGAAATGTTCTTCGACATAGAGGGGGGCTGTAATTTGAGAGGAAAGTTTAATTTACTACTTTCAGTCAAGTCAAGTGTAGAACATTTGAGTACAATTGATCATTTTAATTGTAACAACAGGCTATCATAATCGGAATTCAGGTTTTAAAATATGTAATGTCTGTTGGGTGTTGTAGCCTTGGTGATAATGTATTCTAGTATCCAGACAGTGTCTGATAAAATATTGATTATTTATTGATTATGCGGTGTTAGAAAGACAGCTCGATGTGAGAGTTGCTTTTCATGTGTGCAGAAGAAGAGGTACTACAGCCTAAACCTGATCACACAAATTTTTAAACTCCTTTCTCTGGCACACACACAGAAACAAGAGTTTTCCAACATGCCATGACAGCCCATGACTGGCTTCATGCTTCTGCATTGGTAAAGGGAGAAAAGTCATGCCAGTGTAGCAATAAAATGAATGATTGATTGAATGATGGAACAGAGCATGAAAAAATAGGAGACATACGTATTATAGATGATAAAAATGAACCTAGGTGTGTGCATCATGTTCACATATTTGAGTCCATGCTTTGATGCAACAAGATAACACATATGCTGTCAGTCATGTTTATGGGCACTGTGACAATGCTTTTGCTTTTGCGGCTTCCTCTGAAGGGTGAGATAGCAAAGAGGGTATTTCTGATGTAGCCAGTATGTGGTTAGACTGCATCTGTGCGAGTGCTTGTGCACGTACGTTTGAGTGGGTGGAAGAGGATGTAAGTAAGGGTAAAGAAACAAGGACAAAGCACATGAGAGAGAAGCAGTAGTACACAACACTTTTCACACAGAGAAATTGTTACATTTGTTATAAACTAGATGTTCAAAAAGTTTGTTGGTGTTGGACTGTCTCACTCTATGAAGAATTTGAACTACAAACAACTTTCAGCCCATCCCAAAATAAAAAAACGTGTGAAGTCATACAATCAACAATTTGGATACTTAAAACTAACAAATGCCAAATAATGTTGTCTAAGTAACATTTCAGTCATACAGATGTTGTGATATCTAGCATAACACATATAAATTGTCCACTTGGTATTGTTTTACAATTGATAGATACATTTAAGTTATTTGTACATGATTACTCTATATTGCATGTTCCAGTATGATGTATCTTTTTTGTATCATGCCTGTCGCATCCTCTGATTAAAACTTTAATTCTATCAGAAACTTTACTTAATGATTGATAGTTTTCTATTAACTTGGTTTTAAAATGACTCATTATTCTTATTTTTAAAACAAAGACACTACACCACTATTATTCATTTGCTAAATACGCAATAGGCAAATCAAATTGGCATTAATTATTCATTAAGTATTCATATTATTTAATCCCCTAATAGTCCATTTTGTCCAAATGTCACTTTGGACTAAATCAAATCTGTGCAATGCTTATTATCTGTGTTCAGACATTATAATGAAAGTGTTCCATATTTGTGTGAACAATAGAGTTTGTATGTTTGCCTTCAGGGCAGACTTACACAACTCTGGTGAGCAAAGAGTAAAAGCTGGAACAAGATCATTAAAAACAGCCTCTATAAAATGGCACAGTGGAGAGAAACTCCCTCCTGACAAACACTGGCTGTTAAATATTTGTTTAATGACAGACCCCAGAGAGGCCAGGATTACCTTCCATTCGAACAGTCACTGCACAGCAAAGATTATCTGACAGAGCAAATTAAAGAACTGTGTCGAGAGCTTAATTCAGTACAACAATATGCTTTTTTCCTTCTTTTCTCTTTGTAGATGCAGTACATACATACTTGCTTTGCATGCTTCCTCTGAAAAACAACATAGCATGTCAGAGAGGTTTTCCTCATTTGAAATGCAAATTCACGAAACCTTACATTTACACTATATATCAGCCTGTGTGATTCACACAGGAGTGACAATGTTTAAGGTTCTTAGTGATGTAAATCATTTGACTGTGATAACCGCTGCTGCCAAAACATAAAAATTTGACCTACGTCACAAGTTTTTCATTAGGGTACATGCACGAATATCGAGGAAATGCAAATATTTATAAAGTCAATACTGATATATTAAAATGGCTAACACTAGCGAATGTTAGCAGCCTGCTTTTTTAGGTGAACTTGGCAAACACACATTCATTATACTATTGCTTCAAGTTATTATGTGTAACATTACGGTAATGCACCTGGCTCTGTTGTACTGTACTTAGTTTCTTTGCAGAATTACACATAAAATCCTCTAAGCTCACGAAACCTAATGCGTGTCTCTGAATGCAAAACACTGAAATTATAGTATATAGAGAATTTATATGACTACAATGTTAAAATACTTGTGTCAGGATAACAATGATTATTTTAAACTTCTGAAACTTGTGAATGCATGAATACCGTGATACGAAAGTGATGCATATTTTCCACTATTACTTTAACAATATACTGCATATGATACCTTATAATAATGCAGAATATTATTGAAAGGTGAGCTTAACATATTGTGAAAGCATCATTAATATATATTACAGGAGCAACAGCTTCTTTTGATATATAAAACAGAATTTCTCAGTCAGTCAGGTGTGCAGCACACTCCTCCTTCATTTTCACCTTCATCCTATCAATTATTCATTTCCCACAACTCATGTGAACCTGATACTTCAGAGTAGTTACAAATTCTTCAGAGATGTTCAGACATCTCACAATGTTGCTTCTGACTCTATATACTTGCATAACTCCAAAACAAAACACACACACACGTTTTGACTTAAGATGTGCACCGACGCAATGGAGCATAACATTCAGTTTGGACAAATAAACTACACAACTGGTTGTGACCAACAAATAAAATCTTTGCCACAAGTCAGTTGGTTGTATTCAAGAATTTCCTTTTTTAGAGCAGTAAACTGAAAAATGTTGAGAGCAAAACAGATCTTCTTACATGCTGTTAACATGTACAGTAGCTTTTTTTTTACTTACCTTGAGAGAGTGGTGCTTGCTCTCATGTAATATCATCTCCTCGGATATGATGAGAGCTCGGCTGCACAGGTCAAGAGGCTGGACAGAGAGCAACAACAGATAACACAGACTGATTATAACACAAAGTTTTGGACATCATTGTGAGGCTAAATACTCATTAAGCACATTTATTGACAACTAACAACTTCAATCAATGTTTATGAATAACTACAATCAAATATTATACAATTAGCTTTAGCTTTATGTCAAAACCATGAACATATGTTAAGCATTTTTCAGATACAAATCAAAAATATGATACTATATTTGTTATTGATTGGTAAAATAAAACACAAGGTTGCAATACCAAATCCATTTTGGCTCCTAAATCCGAATAATCTGCTAAACGGCTAACAGCAAGACGATTCCTCACTGTGTGAAACTCAACTGAAAGTGCTTCTATGAAGGAAGAAAGTGTGCTGCAACTGTGACTCGGTATGTGTGGTCTGAGAATGACAAGACACTGACACTTAAAATGAACCAGTGCGGCAACGTGGGAGGAGGGGACTTCCTCTCAAGTCCAAGGTGTGAGAGAGGACCTGCTCAATATCAATATGTGTGTAACATCTGCATGCTGTGCGTATTAGGGTCATAGTTGTGCTTTTCTATTTGATAAACAGGAAATACCACCACAGTCATGTCATGTTAAAAGTGTAATAATAAATGGCTGAAATATCATAAGATACCAATAGTATTTTAAACTTTGCAGTAGATGAAAATATTGTATGACAACCATCTTTTCCCATGATGGTATTTATTGGTTAATTGAATTTATTGAAATAACCCTTTTATTACACAACAACACGACTCAACGTTCCTTCCCTCTACTTCCTAATTTGTGCTATTCCCCATTTAGAAAAATATGAACAGTCTTTCAAATCATCATACAATGAAGTACAGACAGTATATGTAAAATAGTATTTTCAGCACACAGCAGAGGGGATAAAAGTTGAACGAATCATAAAATCATCAATAAAATACAAAGCAAGACCTTTACTGTAGTCAGTAGTTACTTATTAACCTTGTACCTAAAAAAGAAGTTAATAAAATAACCATCATGATTGCTCAGTTTGTAACACAGACTTCCTATATTCAGTTTATCACCTCTGTCTTTGTGGTTTGCTGTCTCTCTTCAAAGACAGACAAACTGTCAAGTACTGCTGCCTAAAGGCACACATACCAATGAGAGCCTTCATGACTTGAAAATGTGAGATCTTTAAACAGAAAGGTTACAATATTTCATAAATGAAAGCACGTAACTGAAAACCTCAAATGTCTACTTCCTTTTGACCCAAAATCATATTGAGCACGGATTTCCTTGTTTGACCACTCAAGGCTGGTTTTCAGGGCATGATGGTGACCTAGTGGTCTGAAACACATACCACATAACCACTATGTCCGCAGCTGAAGTTGTTTGCGTGTCTCTTTCTTTATGCTGCATACTCATCATTTCTTTTAAAAAGATTTCAGTGATAATGACCCAGTCAACTTGAGATTAGAAAACTTCAAAGGGATTTTTTGACATTTGGGAAATCCACTTGTTAATTTTTTTACCCAGATTTAGATAAAAAGATAAACACAATCTGAAGTCTGAACAGATAATGAACTGCAACACAGCCTGAAGTTGGAGACACTAATTCCTGTAAGAGACTTTTATATTTATTATAATGTTTGTGATTGTTTTAATGATCATGTAATCTTGTGTGTATGTAATCTGATCTCAATGAGATTTCCTGAATTTATAAAGCTTAACTAACTGAACTAAAAGAAAGTTGTCGCGTAGCTTAGCATTAAGACTGGAAACAGGAGGAAACAGCTAACATGGGGTTTGTCTCAATAGGATTGAGTATGTATATATATATAATATGTATACAATGAAGCATAAATCATGATGCCCCAAATTGACACCTCATAAAAACAGACATACATTTAACCACACAAATTGGCATACCTGAACAAAGATGGGAAAGATAAGGATCTTGGGTGCCACTTTAACATATCCGTAGTTGGCATGTGGAGTGTGTGAGCGGACGATAGTACAGTTCTGGTAATTGGCAAAGTTGGCATTTTGCTGTTGGTAGTTGGGGGCATTAGTAGAGGTGGACACTGTCTTTGTTGTTTTGGAGTTGTTGGACCGGCGTAGGAAGCCAGTCCGACTGGAGAGACCCACGCCACCTCCACCACTGCTACTCATACCTCCAGAAAAAGCACCACCACCACCACCACCCTGGCTCTGTGGACCAGGGGCCTGCCGTGCGGGATATAACCTGGCAGCTGAAGAACAAAAAGAGGAAGCTGAAGCAGGTAAGGGAAGGGCACAGGTTACATAGAACTTGTGGAGACATTTATAGTGGCACGCTTCTAGGTACTGACTTGGGTGTGGAGTAATCTCTTTCATTAAGTGCATGGAGAGCCTAAAGTTTGTCATTTTGGAAAATACACTTATTTACATTCTAACCAAGAGTTAGATGGAAAGATCAACACCACTCACAGTATCTGTGCTAAATGGAGCCAGGAAATGGTTAGCTTAGCTTAGCATAAACTGCAAACAGAGGGAAACAGCTAGCCTGGCTCTGTTCAAAGGTAACATAATCTGCCTCCCAGCCCCTCTAAAGCTCACTGATTAACACATTATATCTCATTTGTTTACAACGACAAGTTGTATTTTTTTTTAGGGCTTTTGGAGAGATTTTGTTACTTTCAGACTGAGCCAGGCAAGCTGTTACTCCATGTATGCAGGCTTTATGCTAAGCTAAGCTAACCAGCTGCTGGCTGTAACTTTATATTTAGCATACATACATGATAATCATATCAATCTTCTCATCCAACTCTCCTCAAGACAGCAAATAAGCATATTTCCATAATGTCAAACTATTTCTTTAAATTCCTCCAGGCCTCCATGATCTTGGTGAAATGGAGGTTCTGGCTACACAGTCATCAAATTTGATGTCTAACTGGCAGTGAATCAACCAATCAAAGTTGTTATCCCTGCAGAATATGTGTCACTACTTTGGGTGCAGATTAAATAAAAAATGATAGAATTTTATATCTTCAGGGGCTTGATCTGAACAATATACTTCCCTGTCTTATTGACACTGTGTTTTCCAGCTACCTGTATGTACAGAATGACTATTGTGACTGTTACTGTGATCGTAGCTGGTCCACCGCTGGCTCGACATGAAAAAGCTAGAAACCACACCACATAGTTGCTCCAGCTGAGTTTTAGCTGGAAGAAGAGCTAAAAAAAATCTGATTTTATTGAAGTAGAATTCCTTTGTTCTGTGTGTGGTTGCCTTTTAGTGCTCCATAGTGTTGTGGGCATCATGTTATTTCAAAAAAGGGAGGATGCATATTTGATATTTTAAGCTATACTGGTAAGGTTCCAGAAAAACAAAAAAAACCCTTGTGAGCATAAAACTAGTGATAACAGATTCTTCCTTTTTTCAGGATCTTTGACAAACAAGTGCAAAGTTTGCAGTAAGTAATTTAGGATTTCAACAGTATGCATGTGCTGTATTTCTATAGCCAGTTTCATTCGAGACTACATACGCAAGGCACCAAATGTTGAGTGAAGGTCATTAAAATAATAATAACCTGAAATGAGAGGTCAAAAATGAAATGAACACTGGGCTACATCCAAAATAATAAAGGCACTACAGCCAACTTAAACAATGGCTTTCAGCCAAAATTCCCAACAGAGTTCAATGTAGCCTTTTTACTAAACATTGCATAAGTCTTGAATCATGTCTTACCTAATGTTCCCTGGTTGTCTTGGTAAACAGGCCTCAAGATCTGAAAGCAGAATAATATGAAATGACATAAATATCAAATAGGCTTGCTGAAGCAAAAATGAAAACTCACGAACATCTAGGATGGAGTAAAGCCAAAATAAATATTAAAATAATGACATAAGACACTGTAATTATTTTATCACTGAACTGACGCTATATTGATAGTTGATTCTTGCTTTAACTTTTTATGGTGTGATCTTGATCCTGTAAGATATCCAGATAGGAAAGGAATACCATAAGACATCATTCCTTAATTATTTTTTAAAAAAGGGGGGGTATAGAAGAGATTTTAAAGATTTTTTTAATCATAGTTGTGTCCTACATTTCTTTTCCTGTGTTGATATGAAAAAGGTTTAGGGATCAAGCTCTACATTATCATCTGTGGTTTCTAGCATGACACTGAATTTAGTTTCTAGGACTCAGCTGAGCCCATCTGAATTGCACTGGACTAAGTGAGGCAGTGAGGGTTTCTAACTGTCATAACAAATTACAATCAACGGCGGGAATAAAGATAGGAAGCCGCCATCGCTTCACGTGTTGTTCAGATGAACAGGCGAAAACAGAAAGATACAAGATGTTTTCGACATATCATTAGCACACTTTTCTACTGGCTTATTGGGGGGAGATATTTACTGCAGCGTGTGCTTTCAAAGCTCTTTGTTTGTGAACTAGACTATTGTGTCGGCGTGATATGTCACCAACATGACCCATTTCCACGGGGCCTCCGGTATATTTAGCCTGCAATGGCCACCAAGAAAAAACTCACCAAATTCCTGCCTTTGGGCAGAAGTGGTGTCTATTTGAAGGGGAATGTTTGTGCAATATGTTAGGAACCTTTTTCCAGAGGCTACCAGACCACTCTACTCTCTTTCTTTTAATATACTGTCTGTCATTTCTTTCATGAATGTCTTATTCACTCAATCTGCTTCTGTTCCTTCTTCTAAAAATCAATCTCATCTTGTGTCTGGGACTGCTCACCACACACTGTCTTTTGCTTTGCACTACAATGTTCCTAAACTGAACCTCAAGCTGAAAAGCATTCACAGATGAAGACTTACTCTGCATGAGGCACACAGACACACAGACTTAATCAGACACAGAGGGATGAGGAAAAAAAGAGAATTTAACTCAACTATCAATTCTACATATGACAGGAAAAAGATGTAGTTTGTCAGAAATGTTTTGGTGATCTTAAGCAATGATTTAGACACTGTAGGCTAAACCTAGCTTACAAGCTAGGAGGACACACAGAGGACACTGCTACAGGGAGACTGTCTCAAAACATTTTTTTTTTTTTTGCCTTTTGCTTCAACATGTTTGTTAGGTGGTTAATGGGTTAGTATCTTAGGGTTACATTGGTGTTAGCTGAGGAATTCAGTTCAGTCTTTTTGATTTAATGAATTTGCTTTATTTTGCTTTAATGATGAAAGCTTTTACCTCATATACTGTACATGATGTCACTAGATGCAACCATAAGTACATGTTGTACAAGACGTTGTGTAGATGCTATACTGTGCATGTACATCCATGTTATACTGCATGTGAATGTGTTGGAATTTGTGTATTTTCATAAAGTATGCATTAAAGTAATATTTTTGTTGTATTCTCTCCCTTTCTGAAATGCCAGATTCTTCATGTACTGCTGTATAAACCATGGCATACAGGTGATTTATCAATAGGATATCTGTAAGATAAATGATACATATGCATTATTCTCCTAACATGAACTGTGCTTAGTCGGTAGTATGTATTGAAAGAAATACTGTCAAAGCTTGACATAGTAAAGGCATACAATGTATTATTAACAGCTACAATCTATATGTTATTGTCTCCTCTTTCTTTTCAGGGTATTCCATATCTACATGACACTGTATGCACTGTATGTAGTGTGTTCAAAACATATCTTGAAGCACAAATCAAAGAGACAACATTAACCCAAATGGCCCAGACATACTGTATATACAGTCCTTCTATCTATCAGCACCAGGGATGTAAGGTAAGGAGACATATCTAGGATGAGCCACCATATGACCCTGGTGAGGATGAGGAGGACGAAGAAGATGATGAAGATGCAGCCCACCACCAGTCTGCGGTACCTGGCTTCCAGGGTTGATGGGGGCTAGGATGATGTAGTTGTCCCCATTAGATGCCTTCACCCTGGTGCCCTTCAATGTAGCAGTGTGGGGGTGGTGAAGGTGTCGCGGTTTCCCGTCCAGCTCCTCGGCCGATCCCCCCTGGGCCCCCCACCCGAGGGTCCCTACACCTACACCGCTGCTATTTCCAGCTTCAGAGCCGTTGACCAGCAGCCTGCGGCTGGCACTGGCACGGTGGTGGGCTGGGAGAGGCGGCACAGCTGGGGGGGTTTTGCTTGTGCCAACATCTGGAACACGCCTGCGGGTAGGGGGCGAGGGGGCATCATAGTTTGAGGTGGAGGGCTTGTAGGAGGGCCGGTGAATGAGGCCCTCAAAATTAGGCTTAGCTGAGGGGCCGGTGCGCCACACCACCACTGTGATTTCATTGGCGCTGTTTCTGCAATGACAGCAGAGATCATGATAAACATTTGGTGGACTGTAAAGTAAATATTTTGTGCAAATGGAGGACAAAATTGATATACAAGAATTCAATAAAAATCCTTATACATTGATGTATATATTGTGTGGGACTCCTCATTGAGGCAAGAACAAGTTATCAAACACTTAATATAAATGAGATTAGTCGTGATAAATTATTTGTGTCATAGTGTCTAATTGGTACAGTAGTAGTACAGTAATTCCCTCACATCACTGGAAGCTGAATACATACTGACAGCTTCTAAACTAAACAAAACCTTTTTAGCAGAGATCTTGTATCAAGCAAAAACTATTAGTCATCAGTGTGGCTCAGATTATAAATCAATCAGGATGCAAAATTAATTCTCCCAACCTCTCGATTTATTTAATAATCATTACAAACCATTAGTCCTGAATCCTGATAAGCCAATGTGTAATTCCAAGGTGTAAATCCTCTGGTGTGTTGGAGTCATTACCTGATAGCGTGGGCTAAGTCCACACATTTCCACTGCTCCACTGGCTGACCGTTTAGCTGTAGAAGAGTATCCAACTGCTGCAGACCTGCCTGATCTGCTGGACCTCCTGCCAAAAGGAAGAAATGGAAAAAAAATCTTATCATTACACACCTTCAGGTACCACTTATGCTACCCAGGGCTACAACTTTAATGTGTCAAAGTTGTTTCTTCAGTACTGGACTTCTCAGGTTGACAAATGTACAGATAAAGTAATAAAATAATAATCTGATATTATGATACTTAGTTGTTTCCTCTCATCTGTCTAAAGGGACAGTAATGATACAATAAACTCAAGATAGAGAATCTTGTTCAAGGCATGGCAGCAGGGTGGACACCTGCCAACAAGGGGGCTTGACACCAAGTCATCTATTTGACAGACAGACTCCCTATTAACTGCAACACCCTGCTGCATGAGTCAATCCTAATGGTAATTTTTAAAGCTACCAGTGGAATACCTAAAAATCACTCACATTAAAGTTTTATGATGCAAGATGTATTCATGAGATGCCAAACTCAGGTCAATAAATGTAAAAGAAACAGCATGTTTACAGTACCAGAGTGTTTATACAGCATGGTGCTTGTAAGTTGGAATACAAAGAAGAAAAAAATCAATGATTTCTGAGTTAACAAGGAGTTTATCCACCTGTTTTGACTCCTTATACTTTATATGTATAAGGGTGTTTCAGTTTTGTGCCAAGTTCATGTCATTGATGTAATTAAAACTAGAAATCTACTCTTGGCAGTTGTGCCGATGAAAATTAAAAACCTCACTTAAAATCTGACTGACAGTATTACAATCAAATTAGGACCTTAGTACCTTTCTTTATGGCTGCTTTTAAACCTATTAATGTATGATTTGGGGTGAAAGTCCAATGAGAAAGCCTCCAAGTATGAGTGCAAGTGCTGAACAAAACATGATATTTAAGTAAAAATACAGCCGTCTAAAAGAAAGACTGTACTATCACACACACGCAATTTAGCTATTCATTTTATATGATTTGTTGAGTTATGATGACCTCAAGATTTAAACAAATTCTCTTGAAGGTTGAGCTGACCATACATAGACACATGCACGGAATACTTGCCTGGGTCAACTGCCTGCACCCTCACAGGGGAATCCGAGCAGATGGTGAAGCCATATCCATCCTTTCCTCGAAGGATGGTCACCTGCAGAACACACACACACAAACACAAAAAGAGTCATTTTGTGATAAGAAGATAGGACCTGAGGAAATGAAAGTAGCATTTTGGCAAAATAATCAACTTCCTTCCTACAGGATGATTAAGTAGATTGGTATTCTGCCTCTACTTCCTATTAAAACTGTCTTGACAGCAGTTTCCCGGTGAAGCCAATTAGCTGAGTTAGTCAGAAAAAAAAACAACTGCAAGAGATGGAAAAAAGACGTTCTTTGTTCAGTAGCTGTGGAAGGATAGAATATACTGGATTTACCGTAATTCACATCTATACTTTATAATAATGTACAGTTGGAATGTCTGTGTCATTAGACAGTTCATTACTCATTCATACGACACTTTTGCAGTTATTATAGACCAACAGAAAAGCTGTATATGTGTATTTTCTGTTCTACAATGTACAACTGCCACTTTAATTCATGCTAATACTAACTTTGAAGCATCAGGCTAGACTCTTTAAACTGTAATTTTAACAAAGCATTCAGGCAGTAACTACATATTATCAAAGATCATTTCACAACATGCACAAAAAGTAATATGTAATCTGAGTTATTCCCTTGTCAGATGGATTTTTAATATAATAAAAGTAAACAGCTCCACACAAGAGAGAAATATTTCTGTTCAGCTATTATGATTATTGTGCTCCATATTTGCATATTATATGCAAGCATCTGGAAAAGAGTTTAAATCCAGTTTTATGTAGAAATAAATGTGTGCACAGTAACTGAGATGGACACTCATTACTGGAATCCAATAAGGGCTGGACGTTTAAAGTTTTGACAAATCTCAACATTATCATCCTGTACGTTATTTCAGAATACAAGAAAAACACATCTCAAATACACCAGATCCACACACACACACACACACACACAAACTCACACAGACAGACAATGCTGATGGCTCTTTCCCATTGTCTCTTTCTCTTTGACCCAGCGTCGTCAAACATTCAGTACCTGTGCCCGAAGTCTGAGCCAAAGTCAACAGAGTTCCATCCAAAACATCTCACTTTCCATCTCATCTGCTGACAACCAGGGGCCCAAAACACACAGACATCCCCCCCCCCCCTCTCACCACCACCACCCCCCCCCCTCCTTTCTCTCTCTTCCTCTTTTTTCTAAAGCAGATGAAAACTACATATATCTGCTGCTAAATTAAAAAGTCTACCCATCAGCAATATTCAGCAACTTAGAGAAATATGGTGATTATTCACAGGCCTCAAGCTTGTCATGACCCTAAAATGTCGGGTACGATTCCAGTTTCTTATAGTCCGCTGATTTTATGTGCCCTGTGTCACACTGTTTGTAGCCACAATAACTTAAACATATTTCTATAGCCTCCAGTCCCTTTGCATTCAGATTTCTCTCTGTTTCAGTCTACATCCAAACTGGCACTGCTGTAAAAAGCAGTTACATAGAAAGACAACAGACGTTGTTACCTGGCATACATAAGAAATTCAGGATTGTTTTTGTATACAAGACCCTATTTGATGTATCTGAAACTTGACTGAACCACCTCATAAGATGAAGCCGATGTGATGTTGTCATTATAATTCTTCTTGCGGAGGGCATTACAAACCTCACCACACAAACACAGACACACTCAAGCCGTAGAAGTACTACACCTATGTATAATTATAAGTGATATACTGTATGTGAAGGTAACCAACATGAAATGGAGGTTCTTCCTGAAGAAGCAGTGACCTAGACACATGGGTACACATATGACTCTTCATCTTCATTTATGCTCTGGCAAAAAGTACAGATGGTGCTTTATGAGATAAAACAGTTTCCAAACTCATTGTGTATTTGCATATTTTTGTATGAATACAGACAGATATACATTCTTGAGTCTGACTGAAAAATATAGAAAGTGATATATCGAAACCAAGACTGGAGGTAGTGAGAGATTAACAGGGATAAAGACAAACAAAGCAGTAGAAACAGATGAAAGATAGATTAAGCGGTGGTAAAAGAGGGCATTGGGACTTTAAAAAAAGTGGCAGAGACAGAACAGATGACAAAGACAAATGCAGGGACAGATGGTATGAAATGCAATGGAATTAAGGAAAACAAACAACTAACAGAGTCATAAACCATTTTGAAAGACCAGCCTGAAATTTAATATGCAAAAGAAAATAGAAAGAAGCACAGACAATCACTCAAAATTAGTAGAAGTGAGAGAGCGATTCATCTATCACGCCTCATCTGCTGTACCGGCCTGTATCTTATTATCTATGTCTGTGTCTTCTTTCTTTTTTAAAACAAAAGCTGTTTTGGATATTGTGTCCTTTTTAAGGGAACTCTCAGAGTTGGACCAAGTTATCCCAACTCCACAACTTTTTTACAGCATTAATTCAATTTGCAAGCATAGCTGAGTCCAACCACTTGGACTCCTCTGGTCTGCCTCGGAGTAGTGGTCCCATGCCCCTTTTTCTACTTCTAAATGAAAGCAGAGGGGGTTTTTTTCAAAGTGGAGCAGAAAAGAAGAGACTAGCCTAGAAATAATGCAATAAGTCAGTACGAATTTTCATTTAAGCATGCTTTCAAAGCATCAATCACAAGGGCATATTACTGAAAATGAATGAAGATAAATGAATGGGAAAGGTTCCCAGTGTGTATTAAATATTTAGATTGTGTGAGCAAGCCCTTATTGATGAATTAATAATTTAATCAAAGGCACTGTGGAAGAACTGACAAGATTTTAACTCCCTTATCATTAATTTAGATATACCCAAAGGAAGAAAACCCTGTAGCTCATGTGTGTACAGTATGTGTTCATGCATGTGTGACAGAGCTTTTCCATTTTTTTTTTCTTTTTTTGCATTCATGCCTCAGCGCTCCGCCTTTCAGACATGACGAGGATTGCATGCGGCCAAGATCAGAAATCCTGCCAAACTCCATCCGACGATTATAATACACGTCTTGTCTGTTTTCCAGCAGTGCGGCAGAGGTAACATTAACAGTCAACAGGTGCATGTAAACTGTGTTTCTATGTAACTGCACGTGCAGCATATCTAACAATGGCACAGATGATATATTGTATCCATTCGCATTGTAACACACAGAACCTCTCACAACCAACTACTCATTTTCCTTTTCCTCAGTAAGACAATGTTATCTGGGTCAGTATGTTCAGTGACAGGGGCAGCTCACAAACACACATGTGACGAAAGTGTCATGCTGTATTTTTGTCATGTATACAATATTACAACTATTTTAAAGTTTTGATTCATTTACTTATTCTCTTCCATATATTCAAATGGTAAGATCATATTATGTTCTACTGCCATTGCTTTATATTCTATTCTCTGGTCACATTGTATCCTACTGTATGTTCAGCTGATGTGCACCGAGTGGCTTATGCACAGTAGGGATAGTGGCATCGTTTCATATCATAGCAGATATCTGTTTCCTCTCGTCCACTCTTGCCCTCTTCTTCCATCAGATCCTTCTCTCACTATTTGAAAGATAAATAATGTAGAGGACAGGGAGCTGGTTCTTCCCCCTTTAAAAAAAACACATCGCTTAAATTTCCTGCCAGTTATTCCTTTCCGGATATGCTGGACTGGCAGTTGAGAGCGCATTTTCTCCTTAAGAGTAATGGCAAAATATTAGAATCCAGTAAAGAGCACTTCAATTAAAAGACAACTAAATTCTTGCAGCTTTCTAAATTATGGAATATATCTTTTGCAACTTAACATAATTATGAAAGCACTCAAGAGAGATTTTAACTGTCAAACTTGTCATTCATTCTGATCACACACTTCGCCCTTTTTTTCCTCCGTCCCCTCGCTTTTTCTCTCTTCAACACACACACACACCTGAGGCAGTCTACATCCGATGCAGAGGTGACACAGCCCGTGGATAGTGTGCATCACACCACCACCACTTTCTCTTCCTCCTCCTCCTCCTCCTCCGTCTCCAGTGTTCAAGTCCGCAGCCAGTACGCACACACTGCGACGCTGATTTTCTACCTGGCCAGCCCCTCTGCAGCCCGAGTATCTCCACAGCCTCCTTTGTGCAGCCGAGTGTGTGCTCCTGGGGCTGTGTTCTGATGGCTGGGTGGATTTTAAGGTGTTATGAATCATCTCAAGAGTGACAGCTGCCCAAAGAGCGGGTTGCTTTAGTCTTGCAGTGTTCAAAATGTCAGATTTCCAGGTGACAGTCCAGTTGATATAGCGGCAGACAACACTATTTTATCTCACCTTGCTGGCAAGGGGACAGGGATCTGTCGAGTACAACAAGAATGGTCCTTGGAGGCTATTTTTCAGCCGAAATGGCCTTCAATCTTCGCCAACTTTCTCCAAATGAGGCCAGATTAAATTTTCTTGGTAAACGTCCTTTCAGTAAAAGTGGCGTCACTCTGCCACTGACCTCCAGCTGCACTTTTGTCCATTCAAGGATTGCTAGTAATGACTCCAGTCATCAATGCACTTTCCTGTGTGCAAGTTTTTACGAGTCTGTACCTGTGATTTCATCCACAGCGGTGTTCTTTTTAAAAGTTCAGTTCAATCCCTTCTTCTTTCCTTTATCTCTTCTTCACTCTGCTCCCTTCTGGCATTTTGTTCTATCCGTTAAGACGCTGTCCAGCTTCTTGCTCTGTGGCCTGAACAGCAGCAGTTGCATTAGACCCCGAGATCAGCTGTGTGAGAGAGTGTGTGGCGGCGTCGTGTAGGCGAGACTGGCGCTGGCTCGGCCTGCTCAGGCCACACTGTCGCTCCTGGCAGGGGCGCTCATGGGAACTCTTCAACAGCAGAAGAATAGGAGGAAGTGCCTCCCACCGCCACCCCCTCCACACACATACACACACATGTACTTACGCATACCTCGCCACCCCACAGCCAGGACTGCTTTGTGTGTCTACCCCCGATAAGGCCAGTTTGCTTCCTGAGTCCACACTATGAGCTTCTGAGAGGTGCTAGAGCTTTCAGTCTTTTGCAAATATACACAGAGGTGACTAATGTAGGTGCTACAAGTGCGACATGTATGAGTAAGAGGGAGAAAGGAAGGTTTTTTTATATGAACGGTTGATTGGCTTAGAGTTTGAAAACTTATTAGTGTGCAGTTAAACTCCGGATCATGTTCACACTGTTAGCGGAAATGTTTCTGATTGCTTACAACTTTTAAGTCTAACAGGTTTTAATGACCGCATTTCCCAACAGAGGAGAATGATAGCAGTATTGTTGGCGCACGTCGTTAACTCGTACATACACACATAACTCAGTCAGACTTCACACCTCATCAGGTTCTTTCCACCTAGGCTCCCATACTCCCCAGTCTCCGTCCAGACATTATGCTTGTTTGTTATGTTTTCAACTTCCATCTTTCCTCCGCTTTTCCTTTCAGCTGCTCCCCCCTCAGCCTTCCCAGCCACACGGTACGGAAATTCACAGGTCTGCGAACTCTGACAATCTCCCCTCCTCCTCCAGTTATCCAAACAGAACTTTTATTTTTGTTTTCAATATCCATATGCCTGGGAAAGAGGTGGTAATCTGCAAAAAAATATCAACAAACACCTCGGCAGCAATACAGGAAAACGCCTGTTGAATTCAGACTAGAACAGTGGCCAGTCTAACCCCTAGTAACCCCATTAATTCCCGGCTTGCCTCTTTTCCTTTCTTTCGTTTGGATGTCTGGCTCGTGAAATGAAACGTGGACAGAGAAGTGACGGAGAAAGAGCGGGGTGAAAGAGGAATGATGCTGCACTAGTCTCTACAATGCTAATAAAGTGGCAGAAAAGGCCGTTGTCTTAAGATCCCTTCATGCCAGTAGTAATGGCAGCTTTTCCCTGTTTGCCTTTTCAAAAGGGCGAGGGTTACCCGTCAAGCACACAAAAAACACTTTCTCTCTCTTTCACGCTGCGCTGTTCACCTCTAAATAGGCAGAAGGACGGATTAGAGGGAGAGAAGAAAGGGAGAGAAGAAAGCATGTCTTAGGGAGAGGAGTGAAAGAAGAGTTTGAAAAGCTTGTCTGGGAGCCAGACGAGGCCAATCTGGTCTTTAGTAGTGTGGGATCTCGCTCTCTCTCTCTCTCTCTTTCTCTATTTTTCTGACCTGAATAAACAGCTATCAAAGGAGGAGGCGTCTTCCAAGCCAGTGAACACACAAGGTAGGTCTAAGGCCAAGTGCAGGGTCACATTTCAGGCTGTACTTAAAATCCAAACTGTGAAGTCTCAGCAGGTGGATTCACACTTACATTGCTGTTACAACACTACGCATAATATGAGTCAGTGAGATGACAACAACCCTCCTGGACCAGAATCACACCTGAACAGAGGAGCCTCATGATTTCAAACATTACACTACTTAAGCTAGGCCTCTATGAAAACAAATTAAGTCAGTTTGAAGGGGACATATCATGCACAATTCCAGGTCATGCTGGCTCTTTATGCAGCCCATCAGTTATGCATCTGCCTGATACCAGGCATTTTAGCTTCTTCTATTTTCAGTTTCTAGTTTTTAGTCTCCTTAAAGTCCCCCTCCCAATCAGCCTACTCTGTTCTGATTGCCTGTAGCTGTGTATTGGCCAACTTTGGTTGTCGGACTTTGTTTCCTTTTCCTGTTCTTTACTTAAGATGGAAACTTCTCAAATACAGCCATACATGTTCAAGCCTGAATCTGATGCAAAATATGTGAGCAGACAACATGAACAACCTGTGGAACAACCTTAGCAACAGAGACTGCAGAACGGACGGCCATTTGTAGGCAAACAATCTGAAATCATCACAAGGAGGAAGTAGAGGTTAAATTGTAAACGAAGAGTTCAGAGCAGGCTGACTTTCAGGGAGCATATTTATATACTTTTTTAATATACTTTCATCTCAAGCTTTGGAGCTTTGATCATGTTTAGTACATATATACAAAATCATAACAGTATGTAAAAACTGAAAGTCACAAAACACATGATACGTCCCCTTTAATACTAATTAAACGATCAAACCCTTCAAGACTTAAACTGCACAGGGTAGCACACTTCAAGGTGCTACAGGTCAATGAGCAAACTAAAATGACTAATAAGTCCCTAAAAATATAAATAAAACCAATTCATATACAAAAACAACAAATGGAGCTAAGATTAAAATATATGTATGTGTAAAACTGATAAATTTGAAATGAATAAAAATAATATTGAACTTGTCTCAATCATGAGTCAACAATTTGGGGTTCAGTGTCTTGAGGTTCAACTCAAGGATACGACACGTGGACAAGAAGAGGCAAGGATCAAACCACCCTAAGATTAATGGACGACTCACTCAACCACCTGAGCCACAATCCATACAATATAATTAAATATTGTACAACTACAGCTTTGTATATCTTGCATGTGGTTTGTGTAACCTTTTTTCAAATTAAAAGACGGTGCAGAGCAACAAAGGACAAGGATAAGTGTTCATACATGCTGCATCTAGCAAAGAACAGACAGAGGTTATGAGCAGCCAGGGCCTATTGGGCCCAAAATACTCACAAAGGGATATGTTCTGGCAATAAAACTAACCATTCTTCATTATTTCTGAGACGCCGGCCAGAATATCTAACCTCTCTGTCCTCTTTTCAGCTCACCTCACCCTTCCTTCCCATCTTTCCCGTCAGACAGAAGTGTCAGACCCATTTTTACAGTAACGGTCTAGGAGCTAATGCTAGCTGACAAGCAAAGTGATGCAGGGGGACATGTTGTCCGGGGCGCAAACTATTGTTAATATTCATGAACTCTCTGCTCCCTGCCACTGACATGAACACAGCTTTTTTTTCCCCCTTTGGCTGCCTGTAATCATAATTGGTAAATGCTGACAAGGCAACTGAGGAGATGAACTCTTGTTATGCTGCATGTCAAGTCTTTAATCTCTGGCTTGAGTGATAATTGTTATGAAGTGAGAAAACATCACAATGGTTTTCTCATTCTTGCATTTTGGAGAAACTCGAATATTTTATGTCATGTTTTCTTACAGGCTAATATATCTGTGTTTACTTTAACTTTTTATTCTCCTTTAGTTCTCAAGTCCTTTAGTTCAATCAAATTGGCATTGAGTCTTTTTTTTTTAAAGAGAAAGTGAAAGATTCACTAGATTCAAATTTGACTTCTTTGACTGGTATTTATCCCAAATGCCAACGATTCCTGCCTACATTATCATTAAAAGCATACCACAGGAATACCTGTTTTTTGGGATAAATTGACAAAGATGTTAAGCTCACAGTGAGTCAGAAGAAGCAAAATAACATAACTTTATTGGAGTGAATAAAGTTTATGCTTTTTTTAAAGCATAATTCCTCTAAAACATGTTGTAATTATCCAAATACATGAGTACAACAATTTTCAGCCAAAATTCTGAGGAAAGTGTAAAAGTGTAGTCACTGGATAAAAAAAAAGTTCTTAAAATAGCCTTGCGGTTTTCTGAGGGACATTCCTTTGTGGATATCAAGTATTATCTTCACCAACATCTGAAGTGTCCAAAGCTTTCAATGAGCCTTGTGTAAATCACTGAAATAATCCAAGTGTAAGGCCATCATCAAACACTGAAAAATGTTTGAGTTGGTACAGAGTGGGCAGTTAATGATACCACAGAGCTCTTTGTGTAGTCAGGGTGATGGCCATGGGGTGACAGAGGGAGAAAAGAGAGGCAAAGAGAGGAGGAGGAGGAGGTGGTGGAGGAGGCCACAACAGTGAAGGAGGAAATATGCAGCGGTCTGAAAGGGAGCAAGGACAAGGCAACAGAAATTGGGTACAGAAAAGAGGAGAAAGTCTAAAAGGTTTTCCATTCTCCCCTAATTTAGTCTCTGAATGTGTTTTCCCCCTCCCTTAACTCTCCCCTGAGACTGTCCCACACAAACCACACAATCATCTGTTACTCTGATTCACCCAGAGATAAAGAGGAAGAGAGAAAACAAGAACTAGAGGGGAGGGAGGCGAGAGGAAGGAGAGAGGAAAGAAGCATTCACAAATACAGATGAAAAAAATTTTCCATCTCAATGCTGCACCACATCATTACTGCCCTCTTCACCTTCCATATGACTTCAAAAGCTGCTTGAATTCTTGACAGACTGGATGCAGCATTGTTATTCTGCTAGCGATGTAAGGAATGTAATGAAATTAAACATTTGTTTGTGATAAACTGCGCCAAGTGCAGTTTATTAGAAACAAAAAGGCAGGGTCAAATGTGGTAGCACTATGTGAGAAAGTAATCACTAACTTATGTTTCTGTATGTTTATGTGTGTGTGTGTGTGTGTGTGTGGGTGTGTTTAAGACCTAAATTATGTGTGAAAAGACATTAGAGAGAAAGAGTGAAAAGTAAAGGGAGCTCCTCTGTCTAATCCTGTCCAGTCAAGCTTGTCAGCTACAGTAACTCCATAGGACCACTGCTTTCCACAGAGTTCACATCCTGGAGAATTTCAAATGGAACACGTATGTTTCTCTGACACACTGATCTACTGAACAGGCCTAACTGTCAGAAACTCCAGGAGTCTGTCATAATGATACATTTTTAAAATAAAAGTGTACCATTACATATTACAAGAAATGAACTACTGCCACTCTTAACTGTGCCTGCCACTGCTTGTTCTATACATTTGACTGTCTGGGTAATTCTTAAGTTAGTGAACATTTTGTTGTCATTAGGATGTTCTACATGCAAAGATTCTGTCTTGAGATTGTTCCCATAGCATGGCCCTGCAGGATTTCGTGTCACTACACACAGCAGCACTACTGGAAACAACGGAAAAAATGAGAGAATAAGGGCACAACAGAAGAAGAGCTCTATTGATACTTTAGTATACACAATGGATTTTAAACCTTGTTTCCCAAATTAATGCCTGCTGGGGAATGCTGAGCATTGTCAGCACTAGTGGGAGGATTGCCCCTGCTTCTACTTTGCCACCAATTGTTTAAGAAACCCTTAAACATTCCTAAGATAAATTCTCAAAAATATGACCTCGATGCTTTAGAATTTTGCAACCTATCAATCCAACAGCACAATAAACAGTTATTGTTAAAGGAGACATGTGCACATTTTGAGGTCCATGTTTTTATTCTGGGGCTCTACTGGAATATCTGCATGATTTACAGTTCAAAAAACTCTGTATTTATCTTATACTGGCTCTTTATGCAACCCCTAAATTCAGCCTCTGTCTGAAACAGACCATTTTAGCTCCTGTCTCTTTAAGCCCCCCTCCCAATAAGTCCATTCTGTTCTGATTGGTTAGCTTCTGGAAGCTGCCCCTCGGCAGACTTCTAGTGGCTCTGGGGGCTACGCAAACAAAGTAGTAGTAGGATTTCCATTCTTCTTCTTGTTTTTTACTCAAAATGGAAACTTCATATTCTTACATGTTCAAGCCTGAAATCAATCCATGCGAGACGACAACCCGAACAACTTAGCAACAAAAGCTATGGAGCAGATGGTCGTTCGTGGGCATACGCAAACAATCTGACATCATCACAAGGAGGAAGTAGAGGTAACATTCCAAACAAAGCTTTCAGAGCAGCCTGAAGCATAAGTTCACCTCAAGTTATGGAACTTTGACCATGTTTAACATACACATCCAACACCATAACAGTATAAAAATAATAAAATCCCAATAAGCAGGATATGCCCCCTTTAAAACCACATTACATTATAGCCAAGACCCCAAAGTTGCGTTTGGGCTCTCTTTCTCTTTCTTCCCCACTTTGCTTATTCAGTATGATTAATCCCATGATTACCCATGCAAAACAGTAATTACTTATTACCTATTTTGCTGAATTTTTGTCCTGTAAGCAGTAGGTATGACTCATACTTTAAGGTTTAGAGCCACACTTCATGGTGTGAATGTGAATTCTTTCTTGTTTGTGGTAAGCATATTTGGAGCAGATTGGGGCATTTCTCCTATAACAGACAGCCATGTGTGCCCGTGGTTTCTACTGTCTCTGTCTCCATAGTCTATCCATATGTTTTATTGGGCTACTGATTATGCTGAAGTACAGTCTGTTTTCTGACAATATGCTGGAGAAAATCAGTAAAAGAATGCGTAGTTGCATAGAAATCTGTGTATTTCCTTTCCTTTAAAGTGCTCTGTCCGATTTTCTTTTTTCACATTCATGTAGCCTGAAATAGACGTGTATCTAAAAGGTTCCTTTAGCCTCTGAGGCAGACAGCAGGCCCTTGCTGCTGTATGTTGTCTTTGACTGACAGCTGACCTAGCAATGGCACAGAGACGTGATTGTAAGCATCATGCTCTGTTACTAAAGCTTTGAAGCCAAGGGACCGACAGTTTAATGTTAGCTGAAAAGATATAATTCAACATCTAAAGAAATTTAAGCTGTGAAAATAACATATTTAGCCTACTTTTGCCATTTGTAGATCTATAATAGGTCCCAAACCATACCTTAAACAAGTTGACCACTGGGATCATTTCATGCATGACATATTTGCATATGTGTTTGCATTATGTGTTATATGTGTATATGTTTCTGTTACAGTTATTGATGCCATTATTGCTGCTGCTGTCAAGTAAATACCAACTTAAAGGTGCAGTGTGTGGAATTTAGTGGCATCTAGAAATGGAATATAATATTCAAGTTTTATTTTTTGTATAACCACTTGAAAATAAGAGTTGTTGTCTTTTTGTTACCTTCAAATGAGCTATTTATATCTACATAGGGAGCAGGCCCTCTTCCACTGAACCCGCCATGTTGCACCACCATGTTTCTACAGTAGGCCAGAATGAACAAACCAAACATTGGCTCTAGAGATGTCCTTCACAGACACCATAGGTTCTTCTACATGCTTAGAAAGGGAAGGTGAGGGGGGTCATTCAGTCTGTTGTAATCTGCAACCTCACTGCTATTTGCCACTAAATCCTACACACTGTACCTTTAATTCATCCCCGTTTCCTATTGCCCAACTGTAAAATTGGTAAAAGTATCATCAGTCATCCTCCTGTGTCTCTGTAAACTGTTTAAGTGCTCTTCCTCATTCATTTTTAATTAATACATGGCTAATGAACAGTCGAGAATGCGGAAATTGAGAAAATGGACTTTACAGACACATTGAATTTGAAATTTTTAAGAGAAAATTGAGATACACGAGATGTAAAGGATGAAAGAGGAAAACACAGGAAACAATTTGTGCTTTCCACAAGCAGATAAGGAAAACTGTATTCACATCCGACCGCACAATTCTCCTTTCCCCTTTCTCATGACAAACCATTCTGCTCCAAATGTGACTCACATGCAAGACAGCTTTTTGACAAACACTGTCTTTCAAGAAATGACATCTTGCTCTTTTCATTGCTCAAAGCTCAAACGCATGATTCAATTAGTTGCTATGGTTGCTGTGGATGTGTAACATGGAATTCACGCAGTAAATATCTTTCTGAAGGCATGTTTATGCATGATGAGTTTTTTGGACATGGTGCAATGTCACGGGTCAACTATTTCTTATAGGCCTACCCATTCATTGTGCACGCATATGCAAACACAGTAGATAAAAACACATAAGGGCAGACACAAATTACCAAAAATCACAAAATTAAATCAGTTATGTACCTATATAGAGAAATATTCACCAAAATGTCCAACAATTATAGCAATAGCATTAGTTGACATTCATGTACACGTCTACACTCTCCATTAAACTTTCAAAATATTTCTATTGCTCAAGTTCACATGCACCCACACAGAGAGAAAAAGAGCAAAGGATGTAAGCACATTTAAGCTTTACATGCATACACATATAAAGTAAAGAAAGGTTTAATAATACTTACTGTTAAGCATTGCATATTCTCAGGGCGTTTGGTCTCGGGGGCAGCACCATGGTTTGACAGCACAGCCTCTGAAATGTAGACAAAGGAATCACGGGCTGAGACAGTGCCTCTGGAGCACATTTCTTCCTGTGCCAACGCAAAACAGCCTTCTGGATGCACAAAAATAAAGTCCTCAAATAGTTCTGAGAGTCCATAAAAGTGACTCAGAGAGATAACAACAAGCAATTATGGCAACAGTTGTCTGGAGCAGCCTTTGCTGGGCTGGGATTCAAACTTCAGAGCGCACATAAAAGGCAAAAACAGGCCAGCCGAGTCAAGGAAAATCCTGTAAGATGCGAGGATCCAACAAACTGCCCAAGAGAGGAGTGGAAGTGAGAACAAGTGAGAGGGAGGGAGGGAGAGAGGCGAGGAGGGAGGGAGGGGTGAAGAAGAGAAAAGGAACTCCTCTCTCACTCTATTATCCGTCCGTCACAGGGCTCCTGGGAAGTTGCTATGGTTACAGGGACTCACGCCTCAGTGTCCTTTTAACTATTGCTCATAAGGGCAGCATTCAGCTTTGGGCCACAATGTAGATCTCCCTCTCTTTCTTTCTCTCTCTGTTTCTCTCCGTTTACATCTGTCTATCTCTCACTTATTATATGCATCTTTCCTTCTACGTTTCTCGCTTTCCTCGCCACCCCACTGTCCCACTTTCGACCACTACCAGAGTCCTTCTGTCTAGTATTTCTATCTTTCCTCTTATCCCTTTTCTATACTCGTCTAAATCACCCCTACCTCCATCACCATAGGAGAGAAATGATCCTACCCTCAGACTGTGAAATGTTGTTTTTCTAAATCTCCCAACCCAGTCGTAACAGCCTCTGAAACACATTAAGGAGTATAAGTGGATAAGTAACCTTTGTCAACCTTGTGAAAAGTGGTAATAATCACATTACATACATACACACATACCTTGAAATCAGCATAAGTTTAAAAGCCTTAAAGTAAGAAAAACAATTATCATGCTTACTTCTAGATAAAGTATTCCAATCCAAGACACCAGTGTCGTTTACTCAAGCAATACTACTCAGATTATTCACCTAGATAAAGTACCGATACAAAAACATACTCCATTACAAGTCCTGTAATCAAAATCCTACTTAAGTAAAAGCAGAGATATTACTAGCAAAATTTACTTAAAGTAACAGTAAAAGTATTCATTTTGTATAAATAACAGCCCCTGTGACTGATCAATCATTATACATATATATATTATATATATTATTATTACGCACATTATTAGATTGGCGATACATCAATGCATAAGTAGCATTTTAAAGTAATTTTTTACCTCTTTGGACCTCTACAGTTATTTGAATAAATCTGAGAAGTTAAGAGGGGAAATCTCTTTTTACAACATAGACATCTGAAACGTGACGTGGACCCAAACACAAGCTCTTACTTGAGTTCTGTAACAGTAAGTGCTGGTTTTTCGCTTCGGACAAAAGCGTCTGCCAAGGTCACAAGTCAAAGAGGTCAAAGAGGTTGGGAACCACTAGTTTAATCTCTAACAAATGCATTGTATTGAATTTTCTAATGTAAAATCATAATCTGAAACTATAGTGGTCAAATTCATGTAGTGGAGTAAAATGTGCGACATTTGACTCTGAAATGGGGTAAAGTCTAAATACAAGTACAAGACAAGTAGCCTACCTCAAAATTGTACTAAAGCAAAATACTTGATATGCCGCAAGACAACATGGCCTTACTGCTACCTGATATGGAAGTCATAAATCATTCTATTCTTATGTTACACTAAAATTATGTGGGACTGCACAAAGCCTGGCAGTAAAACATGCATTTGTTATGATGAATCCTTGTGTGTCCAGCAGGGTTTAAGAGGTCAACCGAGCACTAACCCTAACTGTCATTTTAAACCTCTCATTTTAACCGGCAACCCAAAATCGCTTTGAAGGGTATCCAAAATTCTTTGTCATCACAACCCCAATACCCTCACAAGAATAGAAAGATCTCAAGAGTCACTCCTTAAAGTATATGTAAAACAGACCACACACACATACTCAGACACACATCTGATTAAAAATACTTAGGGCAGTCCACATGCGGAAAAGAAAATGAAGCACCTCTCAAACCTTTGGACCGAGTTTCTACTTTCCTCTGAACCCTGCAGTTCAACCCCAGAGTACATGGCCCAATCTCATAGTTGCTGTTACCATGGTAACCCAGAGGCTTTAAAAAAAAAAAAAAAAAAAAAAAAGGTTTCTGCCACTTGTGAATCTGAAAACTCCAGGGGTCTCTCAAAAGAAGAGGGGCTAACCTGGCTGGCGTCAAGCCCAGGAGAGCAGCCTTTTGTCTGGGTAAGACATCAGTAACACAGGGCATGAGGGGAGAGACGTGGAGCAGCTGGCAACGAGAAACATCCAGCATGACTGACATAAAAAGGGGGGAATGTAAGAGGGACAATAAGAGATGGAAGTAGTGGACAGTGGGAAAAGCATACACAAGATAAATTCAGGGAATAAGGTAAAAAAGGAATAAAGTCAGAAAAAGGGAGCAAGAAACTGAGAAGATTAAAGAAAGACGGACAATTTAACTAGAGGGAAAAAACAAAAGGAGGCAGAAAATGAAGACATGAAAAAGGCAAGAGTAAAGAAAAGAAATCAAAAGGTGTTGGCAGTCTTCTAAGTCAGCCAGAATGAAAAAGCCCTTGACTCTGCCTAAGACCCTCATTGCACCGCTCGCTCACTTGACACCAAGTCCTTCTTTTCACCTCCTGTCGCCCACAAACAAATAAACACTTGATGGAGTGGGTGGAAAAGCCAAATAGGGAGGAGATTGCCTCCACTTCACTGTTTAAATCCGTTAAGATCACCTCAAGTATCAGAAAATATTTTTTTAACATTAACACAGTCTTAAGAGATTAACGGATGTGGACTGACAAAGACACACTGTGACACTAACACAATGATGAGTGGACGACAAGCTGCTACGTTTTTTAATCATGTTGACACCCAATCAGCACATTTGAATCTGATGTCACAGTTCATGTACAGTCAAAGTAAAATAGATATCTGACTGACAATAACAAAATATGGTGGGATTTTGCCATCTGTGTTGAAATATAGTGATACGCATGTCGTTTTTTTTCAGAAAGGATGACACTGAACGTGATCCTTACAACTTCAAAAAGCAGAAGACAGAATTCAAACAAGACTGCATATTTAATCTTAATTTCAGTCAACAATGTTATTACTTTGCAACAAATGAAATGTTGAATAGAGTAAAGGACCCTACATTAGTAAAATATCTCTTAAGTAAAAGTTAAATTACTGAAAATAAATTGCTGCTTTTTGCAAAAAGCACATGCACAGCAAAACCTATACTCAGTTGCAGTAAATGTAAATAATTACCTTGTGTTAATAGAGAGTGTCTAAGTCAAGCCAAAATATAGCTGAATAAAATTTCTTTTCTCAGAGGATAAGGGTATAAAAACACAAAAGACATAAAAACTGTAAATTGAATGCAATGGGATGCATTAAAAACGTGAGTGCAGCAAAAGATCAAAGTTTTAAATCATACAAAGATATAAAAAGACAGAAAATTCCTCCTAATCACATGGGAATTCTGAATATCTGAATGAATAAGTATGCAGTACATTAAATTAAAATGATTTTTTAGATATGCAGTGTGAGTTGAATACACCTCTACTACTACTCTTTAACCCACACATTATTTAGTTTAGAAAGTGATGCAGTCAATTGGAGAGCGTTCTAGCAATGACTGGACACAGGCTTCGATTTATTGAACAATTAGAGTGGAATATTACAAACTGGACTCAGTGTACAAGTGGAACTTTGTCTGTACAAGTCCATTTCTACACACAGACAGACACAACAGACAAGTTAATACAGAGATGAGAGTAACAGGGAGAAACTCATATGAGAGCAAAACAACTATACACCACCAGAGGTCTGAATAATGCCAATAATGACTGACATTTAAAAAGTGGATGTGTTGGGGAGGCTGCTTGTTGCAGCATAGTTTCCAGTAAACAGAGCTAAAATATATATATATATTTTTGGAAATTAACTTTTTGGGTTTAAACAATTCATGGGAATTAACGATAAATCACATGGGTATCTGTAAGGAAAACAACAACTCAGTAATGATGCTGGAGTTACAGTGCAAACATATGAGCCTGTACATTGTTCAAAATCACATGTACATGCACATTTGGCGACCGAGTAAACCTACATCTCTCTCAAATTATAAGGCCATAAAAACTTAAAGGTGCCCTGTGAAGTTTCCCAGTAAACAAACAAAAGGTTATGGTTTAAATCTACATTGTTTGCATCATCTTTTCTTGCCAGCAGTCTTCTGCTTCACAGCCCTTGTTGGTGCATTGCTATGTCTATGGATGTGTTACAAACATGATGTGATGATGTGAATAACAACTACAACCACAAACTCATACCTGACTAAATAAGCAGCAATCAAAGTCCCCAAAAAGCCCTTTATTTATTATTTATTAAGATTTTAAAACTCATCTAATCAGCTTCATCCAGACTATGTGGGTGTGGTTTGATTATATTTGATTAACAGTGATCAAACAGCCCAAAAAAATGTATGACATCACCTTTTTCCAAATGAGAAGCCTACCTTTTGCTCAAATTTGGAATTCCAGTCCAGTAACTAACAAATGTAGCAAAATATTCAGAAAAGTATGGTTTATGACATCATTGTTTTTTAAGATTCACTTTGGTGAAAATGAAGTGTGAAATGGGACTAACATGTCTGATTAATATTATTTTGGGTTACTTAGGTTATCAATATTGTTTCATCTGTTTTATTTTATTGTTATTATAAGTTCAGGTTTTAAATCTTGTTTTATATTTGTAGTGAAGACAGCATGATTGTGTTCCTCTATTTTAAATTTGAGTATGTGTCAATAAAAACTTTCATGGGTGTTTTGGTAAATACATCAGGCTCTCCACTATACTGAAAGCAGTGAGCCTATTATATTTGTGCGTGAGGTTGTTTTTGATGATGAATGGACAAATTGATCCTCAAGAAAAGAAAAAACGTGAAGTGGATACTGCAGCCTAAAATATCTGATAAATCTCAGTTCTTTTATATAGTCTTGTCACGATTCCTGCTTTGGCCCTGGCTCTCCCTACCTTTTGCCACTTCCCCAGTGGTTCTCTCCCTCTCTCGCCCTCTGTGTGTGTGATTGATTGAGTGTGTTGGAGTCAGAGCAGAGCCCTACCAGCTGCAACCCATTCCATAATCAAGACCTCTACTTATACTCAGCACTGCCAAATCCACATTGCCAGATCGTAGCCTCTTCTCAGTCAGTCTACGCTTCAAGCCATTTCTCCTCTATTTATGTTTTCTTGTCGTTGCCTGTTTTCCCTATCTTGACCTTTTCTCCTGTTTCCTATAGTCCCATCTGCTATGGCCCATGTCCCTGTCTACAGTTCCCTGTAGTCCCATCTCCTGTCCCTCGTCTCGTCAGCCCTGCTTCCCTGCAATTGGACCCCCTCTCTATCCATCTTCCATGGATTCCACTCCGGATCTGCTCCCCTTGCCCCAGCCTGCCTCAGCCCCAGGTTCGCAGCTACCAGCCAGAGCTTCAGTTTCCCAGCTACCAGTACTAGTTTCCTGCCTGCTTTAATAAATACCTTATCCTACAGTATCCCTGTCTCTTTGCCTCTGTGTCTGTACTTGGGTTCCCCTGCTCCATCTACATGCAACAAGTCTCATTCATCAGACAGTTATAAAGTTATAGTTTGTGTCTTAACTATTAGGTAGACTACTCAATTTCTGCATCTGTGTTGCCAGTTATTTCTGTGACTATTTGTACAGACATACTGTTCACAAGATCCCTTTTGAATTGTGTTAATTTCATTCAGTGTTTAACTGGGCTGCACAGTAGCCTCTGTAAAAAAAAAAATCCAGAGGCATTACTGAAGGCAGCAACCTTTCAAAAAATAATTTATCCCATAAGGCCTATGAAGATCATCTCCATCCTCCACTAGTCCAACAGGATAATAACAGCTGTGTGTAGTTCTGTATTAGTGAAGTGCCTTTCTTTTTCCATCACTTTTCAGAGGTCAAAGTACTCCACGTCTTACTTTTATTTAATTGGGATGAAGGATGAAGATGACCCTCTGCTAAACCCTTCAGGCCAACCAATAATGAATGACTATGACACTTTTAAATAATTTAAAGATTTTTCAATGTGCTTATTTTTTCCTTTTGTTGCCATCTTGCCATTTCCCAGAAACAAGTCACACCCTAAACAACCGGACAAACACTGTGGATGATATTCTTTTCACTTTGACAGTGTGGATTATGAGCCTGCTGGTGAGTTTATTTAATAAATAACAAAGTTACATCTTCCTTTTACAGAATAATCTTTACAGACAGTGAGGGGAAACCTCTGTGGGATGCTATGAACTTCATTATGCTCCGTTATTCCTTAGACTGAATTTTCAATAGATTGCTTATATGTGTAGATTACTTAAAGGAAACCCTTCTATAGACATACATAGATAGTCTTAGAAACATCTACTGCACATTCTTCTGTTTTAGAAGAACTGACCACAACACAATTCTGAAAGAATACAGCTTGTGTTATCCAAGTTTGGTTTTCAGGAGGTGGAAAAAATAACAGGAACGCATTACAATCCTATGCTGTCCAAAACAATACCACCACAAACTATTGCTTCAAATACAATAGCTGAGTCAACTGCTCTCTGAGTCTAAACAAAAACTGATATAATAAGCAACAATTAGGAGATTTTATTGGAAAGTTACTTTATTGAATGGGGATATAATATAAAGAATGTCCATCCCCATTATGTCATGCAAAGGAGAGCATAAAAGTAGGACACATGCATATTGTAATACAATAATCTAGTTTGAAAATAGATGCACAGGTAATGTACTTTATATGCTCACAGCATAAAGTTTGATTCCTGAGAGGAATGTATTTTGTTTATGCTTGAGCTATCTGCACACCACCATCCCAAAGTTGAATACGTTTCAAACATGACACAAGTGTAACATTCAAATTTAAAACGCAGCGAGGTATTTATGCTCTGATTCTGCATGACCTCAACAACCACTGAGTGACTGACTCATTTATTGCATGATGCCACATGGAACAAGACAATGTGATGGGCATACTGGGTAGCCGGACAATGATGGAAACATTTAATTTCCTGTTTCTGTCCTAAGCAAGGCACAGCATCCCTAAAGGATTATGTCTGCTGTCTGTCGACTCAAAGTGTTTCATGATTGTCTGATAGAGATTTGTAAAAAGGATTTGAAGAGAACAAGCATGGAACTATTCAGGGACTGGGATGCTATTTCATATCCAGCCTGAATGGTACCTCATCAATTCATCAAATCATCTACTTTCACAATCACTCCTTCATTAGGCTTTTCATTAGTTTATACCAGGAGAAATGGGAATAAGAAATCACCTTGATCATGATATTTATGTGCTCAAGCTACACTTGGCATGAGATTTTAGCAGGCATGAAATCATGAATTTTAAGTGGTGGCACGGTCAAAATGGAACAAAAGGGGAGCTGGCAATTCAAAGGCACAACTCTGACCATTTTACTAAGCGCTATGGTGTCCTTGTACCCCAAACAAGCACATTGTAGTTTATAGAGAGGTTTGAAAGGTTTCTATGGAGGTTTTATTACTCATTTCCGGTGTTAAATTGTCATTGTGAGTATGATGGAGTAATTGTAACTGAAATGAATTCAAGCTGATCACAGCTGCAATTCTCTGTCAAGGAGAACAGCCACATTTTAATGAAAAAGGGATGAACAATGATACTGAAATATAGATTTATTCAATTTATTTATTATAATGCCTATTATTTTTCTTAACTCCACACAATATTGGCAAGTTAATTATGGTAACAATAATGCAACATTTTTTATATGTTCTTAGCAGAATAGAAATGTGTTGTCATCCAACACAGAACTGTCAGCATGTGCTGTAATTTGCAGAGCAGAGACTTGAAATGGGCGGGATGGGGAATATACTTGTTTTCCACATGAGTGCTCCCCTTATTGACGGTTACACTCCCCCCAGTCATGCCTGCTTAGTCCCACCCACCTTCTGCAGGCTCAACGTGTCTGCCCATCAGGATATTAAATCTAATTTACTCCGTGTCCATGACGACTTTCAGCCGTCTAGGTTCACTGCGTCTGACCCCAACACATGGAAGTGTCCACCCACTTGAGATTAAAGCCTATGCTATTTGGAGGTTTGCAGTCTGCAGAGATGCACGGTTGTGAAGCAGAGCTTGGATTACACAAGTGGCAGCATCCTCTAATGGTTTTCTGTGACTAGTCAGTAGATGTCCCCCCTTCTAATGACCCTTAATACTCTCAAGTGATCAAAATGCCCCTGCAGTCTGCCAACAAACTTCTTATTCAGTTCATCGCCTTGCATCACTGCAACATTTCCTGCATTGAGCATTCAAAGCAACACACTGAAAATAAATCCATAGCCTTTTGCCAGCTAAAGAAGGGTTACTCTGGTTTCTTCACTGAATACTTTGGTCCATAATGTCTTTTTTTTCTCTGCAGTCTTTTAGTTCACTGCAGAGATCATCAACAGATCCATTTACAATTTCCTAATAATGCATTCACATTCTCAGAGATTGTCTCATCTCTAATGGCCTCAGACTGCACTTCACTCAGTTGTAGTTTTACTTTCTGATTGACAAGGAACACAAGATCGTTCTTTAAGATCTCACACCAATTTCTGCAAAGTTCTTATTTCTGCTATTTGAATATGCAGTGCACATATTGCTTCACAGAAAGTCTGCCAGGCCTTTTTTGTGGCCAGACTTTCTTGTGCAGAAGATACAAGACAAAATACACTCTCACTTGACTAAGGTGTTGGTGTATACAAACTGTGATTTATCTGACATTTATCTGACTATCCTGACCTTTTTTTATGTCTTTTCCCTTACAGACATTTTGACTTGTAATAGTAGGAAAAGCATAGGTGAGAGGGAGAGAGGGAAAGAGACAGAGACTGACAGACAGACAGAGAGGACTAGTAATTTAACTTGTTTATTACAGTATGCTGCTTAAATGAATTGATATCCATTTTCAAACTTACTGAAAAAAAAAGTTATCATATGGTTCTGAGACATGTCAAAATGGTGCAGCTGACAAAGTCAGAGGATCAGAATGTGCAGCAGAAAACTGAGCGTGTATGTAAGCTATTGGGTCAAAAGCTTCATGTCAGATCAAGTGGACAAAAGCCTGCGGTCAATGTTACCCTTCAGAATGAGCATCAGACTCATGGCATGTCAGACACATACTCTCCAACACTTCATCTCACATGATCACATGCTCACTCGCAAAAATTAACAGCCAGTATTTATTAGAGCAACTTTACAATATATAAACAACCCCCCTCCTCCATGTCTGCCCCCTTTCATATATGTTAATCACATTGTTTACATTTTAATCTGCTGATTTAAAGGCACAGCTTTAGCCATCTGGAAAAGTGTGTGTGTGTGCACAGTATGTCTGGGCTAGCATTTGTCTGTTATGAAGAGTAAAACAAGTGTGTGTGTATGATGCAGATAACACAGTTTTTTAGCCACAAGCCCAATGGCTGTTCTGCTATTTTTGCTTCCGCGCACATACTGTACAGACCACCTGACCCACATCGTAAGCTCGTTGGGGGGAAATGCATTAGCCATGGTCAAAAACACACACACGTACATGTCACTGTGGGTCAGTTGTCTCCGCTGACACACTACACGAGCCAAAATAAAAAGGCAGAGCTAAGGGACTTTCTCAAACACTAATTTTTTTATATTTTTAGAGGAAATATACATATCCTTCTGCACAAACATGCACAGATAAGCAATAGTGTACTTAATCTCCAAAAAATAACCGTAATAGCACATTAACTGAATAACCATTTAGATAAATTCACTGCCTTGTAATTAATTAATTACAATACAAAGCGCTGTTTATACGAACACATTTCTTCTGCTACAATAAGCATTTCAGGCAATAAATTAATAATTTTTTATGTTTTACAATTTTTTCTTCCATTGTTAATATTTTAATGATCTTCAAATAGACCACATCTGTGTCCAAGCAATACATTTTCATCCTACACATGTACAGATTTGAGCGTGTACATTCCAAATTAGACTGAATGTCCGTGTATCCTGTATTGTTGGTAGAATATCTTCTATAGAGCTGTTTTTGTACATTCTTACTGCAGCTTCAATCTGGTTTTTACCACAGCATCATACAAACATATATCCCCAAATTCATCACTAATTGTCCTGTCACTCCTTATCTCAGAAATGTTGTTCGGCTGCCACTCATACACAGCCTTTCCATTTCAGCCTCTCAACTCATGTAAAGAAAAGTTAAGATGGCAGGCTTTTTATTGTAGCCCTACAGTGTAATTATCTGTCAACGCTTGGAAGATCGGTTTTGTTATGGAAGCACAGAGCCTGAACCATGCAGGGAAAGAAGTCTGTCTCTGCGACAATGGGACTAGAGAGTAAAGAGGAGTGTGACTTGTAACAATATGATATTTAGAGATACCATCTCTTTTTCTATCCTGTGCTTTTTTGTTTTGTTTTTGGATAGATTTGCATGTATTCTCTCCCTTTAAAAATATATATATTTTTTTTTTTTGATGGTGTATCAAAGGGGTAAAAAAACATCAAAGGACTGGTATATTCTAACTATTTGATATTACCTCAGTCCATCTCTCATTATGTTTTGACTTCAGTAGCCCCATACCAATTAATTTCTACTGAATATGTAAATCTTTAAAATGGGTTGCAAATACATATTTTTTTTTAAAAAAAAAAAAGGTTAAATACTTTCCTATTAAATGTTACTCAAACAGGACTAAAGAGTGCATTTATTGGTGACTATTTTAAGCTGAGAATTAATATACATTTGGTGCTTTAATGAGTATTTACACCAGCAGGATGGTGTATGTGGGATAAATTACAGTGCCCATGTTAGTCAAGTCAAATAAAGTTAATTTTATTTGTATAGCCCAACATTACTTTGCCTCAGGGGGCTTTACTTTCTGTACAACAATACAACATCCTCAGTCCTTAGACCTTCAATAAGGGAAAACTCCTTCAAAAATAACTTTAACAGGGGAAAATATTCATTGTAATGAAGCAGCATGTCACCAAGTTCAGCAGTGTGGGTCATTGATGTTTTTAATCGTTTTTGGACAATAGAGGTCAGTGGAACAGGGCTTTGGCAGCAAAAGCGCTACTCATTAGTAGGCTCATTCATTGTTAGTTTTGGTCTTTTCATAAGATTTGTTGACTATAAATATTTATAACATTTTTTCATACATGTTCTGTATGTCTTGTGCCAACCACAATTCCTTCCCATTAGGTCAAGATGATGTAGCATCGTCCTAAACTGCTAGCATTCCAGTCAGATATAATGTCTGTCAAAGTCTGTCGCCAGGGTTTTTGGTTTGGCACTATCCTGGCTCTGACCTGGCATAGGTCTCTGAGTGAGGGATTATTCAGACACAATGATCCAAATAGTGCACCTCTGGTGAGAGTCTGTGCACATTAACATAAATGAATCTAGTAGACCAGTAAAATACTTGTTTCAACATATGATGTTTGCTTATGAAGTTAGACTTCCTTTCAAAGTGGATATGGCATTGTAGGATTAGAGCAATTTAGCTGTTCACATTCATTGTCTTTGATGTCAACAATAGGTGAATGCGAATGTGGTATTTTTGTTCAGAGCTTCTGGTAAGATAAGTTATTTAAACATTTTGAATACAGGCTCTCTGTGTGCAGGCTGCTATAATAAACTAAACTAAATCCATCACAAAAGAATTATATAAAGGTTGATAAGAAATGGGTAATGTAGTAATGGTTTGCTGGAAAGTGAAAATAAGTGCAGAGATCGGGGTGCTAGATTAGGCATTCATAGCTGTTTTTAACTTGAGTGACTCACGGTGAATTCTCAACTCAGTCATCACTTAGCAAGAGGATTGTTGACTTTGAGTGATGCTTAAAGTTTTAGCTTAAGTTTATCTTATTTAAAAATGAACAAAAGTGAGGCTAACCAAAGCAAAAATGGTTTTATTTACACACAACAGTACATTTACCTTCCTCATCCTGAACCTTCATCTTGACCATTTACATGTCTGTACAGCATACAGTATAGTATAGTAAGTATGTAAGTAGTATAGTAAGTATAGAATATACTGAACACTTAAGTACTATTTTCTCACGATTAACATGATGAACAGTAATTTTGGGGGGTTTATTTTACTAGATTTAGCCATCTCACCCTTGTGTAACCTCAACTGTGCTGCCTGGTGAAAGAGTGCAGACTGCACCCCCTTCACCCAGCGCTCTCAGGTTCTGCCTGGCTAAACAGTGCATACCGTAATTCCCTCAAGCACTGCACAAAAACAGAATACACAAACAAACCAACCAAGCAACCAACACACACACACAACCAACCACTGCTCCTCCAGGGCACTAGATGAGAGCTGGAATGATTCTACAAATCTGATATGAGAACTATAAAATTTTTATTTCCAAAAAATAAAATCCCCTGATAGTGATCTAATGGTGTCTTGCTTACTGGCAGCAAAAAAAAAGAACTTAAATTCAACTTTCAACTTTTCTGTAAAATGTATTCAGTAACCTGAACACAGTAACTAGTGTCAGAACTTCATTACTCTTATAAAATAAAGTGAAGGATGTTACATCTTAAGTGTGAGAGCTCATAACTCTACAAATAGATTCACAGTCATTTTTAATGTTATGTTTTAGGTTATGGCAGCATTGCTTGAATGTAGATTTAGAGTTAAAGGAGATGCATGATGACATGGAGCAAAAATGATGAATTGGCCTTAAATCCAAACCATTTCAAGACCACGGCGAGCCTGCCAAGCTTCCACTATGCCCCTGCTCTTAACTGCTGTTGCAGAATTTCCCTAAATGATATACTACATTGCAGATCATAGTCTTGTATAAGCTGGCAGCTATAGTGTTACATCAAACTGTTTGTTTAGTAAAAGCCTTTTTTGCATTCTTCCACAGTACCGGCTTACATAAGAAGTGGACTGAAGACTAACAGACAAATGACAAAGATGCCAGGGTGAATAAGAAACAGTGATGTCTGAGTAAAACAGGAGAGAGGGGACTGAATAGAAACACAGGTGCGAGGTAAAAGGCTCAAAGATATTTAGAAACACATGAATAATCAGTGTGAAAGGAACACCCAAAATAAATGCACTACAGACAGACAGACAGACAGACAGAGAGACAGAGAGAGAGAGGATGGACACACAGAGCGATATTGTAATGAATGGGATTTTGGTGATATCCATGTTAGTGCATGCCATGGTGCAGCAGTGCCTCCATGGCCTACATTCTGCCAGCTGGCCTGGCAACACACAAGTGCATGCATGAGTATGCAACCCCCACCTACACACACACACACACACACACACACACACAGAGACACACACACACACACACAAACGGATGAGATGAGACAGTAGTGGGGCAGTATTGCCACTTGGAAAAATGAAAACATTCCAAATCCATTAATACAGACAAGCATGCTGTTTTTCTTTCTTTTTTTTATTAATGAACTTCCTCTACTGCTCTATCTCAGCATCAGTATTGCTAAATTTGTGTTATACTTAAAAACATTCAAGCTACACAGTTAGAAGAACTATACTTGCTTGTGTAACCCTTGCGTATAAGTTAGGATCTCCTCATGAGAGCCACGTAATGGTTTCCTGCTGGCTGACTCTTGTCTAATCTGATACCCCTGTCCCAGTTCCATCCACAGAAGCATAAAACTAATTTTAAAGTTGCATGAGGCAGATTAGCCTAGTTCAGCCAAGCAGTGTAAATTGGGATGGGTAAGCTGACGTCTTATGATATCACCGTCATTCCCATAACCCAGAATGGAACTATGTGGATAAGCAAAGGGAAAGTCAAAGGTGCTGAGAGGGACTGGATGGTACGAGTGAGAAAAAGTGCATATATGTGCATGTCACCGTGTGCTGATTTGAAATGTTTGTGCATGTGTGTGTGTGTGTGTGTGTGTGTGTGTGTGTGTGTGTGTGTGTGTGTGTGTGTGTACAAAAAGATGGGGTCATAGTGTAAGTAATCCACTGAATGGGTAAGTTAAGCTCCTTAAGGGGTCTTCTGTGGAAAGAGATTAAAAGTAATGTCGGCAACAATAAAAAAAATATATATATATATATATATATAGAAAAGGAAGATGAAGATGAAAAAAGATATAGGAGAAGAAGTGATGAAGACCATGTAAAAATTAAAGTGAAGCAGTGCAGAGGAAAAGGGAGTGTGCAAAAGACAAAAAAGAGGAGAAAACACATTCCTGCAGCATCCTTAAAATAAAGCAAACCACTTCCGTCCACTGCTCTGCAATGCAACATGCAACTTCTCAAATATATTCATGTGCGGCGAGTAGAGTCAAGTATGATAACACAAACATAGTACTCACCTAGTCTAGGCTGCCCTTATGGCTGGCACAGAGTAGCATAACTCCAACATACACACCACCACCACCACCAACGTGAAACTACGAGTGAGTGCACACACATAAGTAGGAAGAAAAAGGAGCGGACACACTCGAAGGTGCAGAGAAGAAAAATAGATTTCCAAAGAAATGTGTCACTGTGTGTATGTGTGTGTGCGTGTGTGTATGTGTGTGTATGTGTGTGAGTTGAGTGGGTGTGTATCTGTGTATGTGTGAGGGGAGATCCACTCCAGCAGCAAACGGTATGGGAGAGCTCCGTCTCTCTCTGGCAACTGTGACGCGTCAGGCTTTCGTCCAGACCCCTCCCTCCCTCCCTCCCACTCTCGTTCTCTCTCTCTCTCTCTCTCTCTGTCTTTCCCTTATTCGCTCTTCCAAACCCTCTCTCTTAATCCCTCGCTTCCCCAGTCACCCCACCTCCCGACCCAAAGACGGATAGAGACTTAAAACTGTGAGACTGGCACACTCCAGGCACACATACACAAACATAGCATGTTCTTACTTAAGTTACACTCTTCATTTTTTTAAAGATTTAGGTAGGTTTGACTCTCGAACACTGCTGGTTTGCCGTCAGACTACTATTCTGTGTGGCAAATTCAAACTGTCCTCTTATCTGTTTATGCAGTTTGGATTTCATTCTTTTGTACACTGTTATTCTTACTGGGCTTTATTTATTCAGGAAATCTCATTGAGATCAATATCTCTTTTGCAAGAGAGCCCTAAGAGAAGTTCACATATACACAGAAGCAGTTCATTGTAGTTAAATAAGTTAGTAATGTGCAGAGTACCCAGTCTTACCCAGTTCAGAGTCTGTGTGATGAACTTCAACCTGCCCTGTGATCTGGTGTCATGGTTATTAGCTCTGAGCTAATATGGGATGTTAAAAAACTCCACAACTTAGATAGCAAGGCCTTATAAATGAAGACACAGGTATGCTGGTGCTTTTTAGATGTCAGATGTAATGACCTCTGACTTTTTCATATGACTAACAGTGGTAAGTGCAATTGCTGTCTTGTGTAATTAATCACATGGTACTGTTGTAATAGTGTCCAGTGGTTTAAGGGTTGTGGCAGCAGCATCAGCATACAGGATACCTCCAAAATCTAATGTGGAAAGTGTGGTAGATTGCATAACGTGTTTTCTGTTTTGAAAAGAGAAACGAGCTCTGTTGCAGTACATGAATCCAATTTGATTTTTTTTAGCTTTGATTGAGATTTTCCACATGAGTTTTATAGGACAATCTGCTGTCTAACCTAAGTCATAAATATTTATAGTGCCACACTGTGTCAATTAGTTGTCCACTTAAAGTATGGATAGGTGTGGGAACATCAATGGTTTGCGCTCTTGTGAAATGCACAATTTTTTTTGAGTTTAGAACAAGCTTAAAATCAAACAGAGAAGTATGGAGGTCATCAAAGGCAGACTGTAACCTGGAGAGGGCCTGGTCTGCCTTAAGCCGATGGCATACTATATGGTATCATCCACATAAAATGGTCATTACAGTGCTGAGTTGGAAAATAAATGTTATTTATATATAGAGCATATAGCAAGGGGCCTAATATTGATCCTTGAGGGACACCACTCCTTTGTTCCCATGTCTTCTTTACATCAATGGGGCTGGGTATTGTTAGAAAAATCAATGGCAATATGATACCAGAGTTTCATTATTGATACCAAAGCAATACATTTTTGATACCTATGTTTAACACTTTTTTGTCATGTACCAAAATATTCTTAGCTGCTTAGTGTTACCCATCACTACTAAATAAAGGTCTCTGTCTAAATAAAATATGGTCTAAAGATGAAAACGTCTTGATTCAAACGAGGCAATGTTTGATCGAAGAATAAGTTAATAGGCCTAAGAATCTGACCAGTAAGTATTTCAAAAGTATTTATGTTTGACCGTACTTACCGGTGGTGTGGAAGTTGTGTTGGGTGGGCACTTTGAGATGTTTCTTCTTCCCCAGCTCTTCCCCAAGTAGGTAGTACCATCCTTGAACTTCCTACAGCACGCACACAAAGAGTGACTATGGTGTTTGTGTGTGTGTGTGTGGTGTGTATGTGTAACAAGCATGCTCACTCATGTATGCATGAGTTCTGACTTCAAGCAGGGAATTCAACTTAATGAAAACTTAAATTTAAAAGACAATCTTCTATGTGAGAGCATAAACAGAAACACACAAACACAGACAAGGATACACACAATCACAAACACACACACACACACACACACAGAGAGACCTAATTTGCTTCCACCTCCAGGGCAGTAAACACTGAACATACACATACTCACTGCTCTCAATGCTTTAGCTTATAGCTTATTCCAGCAGCTGATGCCCCCACTTCTGCACTTCTGCCTTGCGAGCCAGATGGTATGTGTGTTTGTGTGTAAATGTATGCGTGTGTGTTATGCGTTTGCGACTGTGTGTTACATAAAGCTATGCTATGCTGGCTGTGGCAAAGGTGGTCTGATTTGTAATCTGAATGATGTGGACACACTCTCGCAAACAAGGACATGTCAACACTGTCGTAAGCTCGCCATTATTTTACTCTATGTTGCACAGTTACTACAGCACACAACACACACACACACACACACACTGCGAGCCGATTCTTTTGTACTAAATAATGTGATGCCATGGACAGTGACAATAATCTCCGTTTTAAAAGCATCTTATCTGAGTGGACAGATTTCTGCAGGCTGTGGGACAAGGGGGGTGGGGTGGGGGGCTTGTATAGAAGAGGGGGGAGGGGAGGGCATATGTTCTGAAAGTCAGGGAGGGATTTACGCCATCGTTCAATATTACCCTGCACATGTGACAAAGAGGGAAAGAGTGGGGCAAAGAGAGCGGTTAGTCAGGAGGGAAACAGATGAGAGAGGTGGAAAGAGAAAGCGGGGGATGAGAGAGATGTAAAAAGCACAAAGTGGCAAAAGGGTGAAGACAAATGACAAGATGTGACAGGCAAGCAAAATAGGTAACAAAAATAACACTCAAAAGCTCCAAATGCATCTGAAATAAAACAAGACCTAAGAGGGAGGGAAACAGAAAAGTACGGTCTCATGGGGAGATAACAGAGGAGAATAACGGATATGCTGAGGGGATCAAGAGACAAAACTCCCTGTGACTAAGGCTAAATCTCCCTTATTAGCATATTAAGCCAATTAAATATTCATTGGGATAAATGTTAGAGGAAGGAAGCTTCACTAAAATCTACTTTCTTTCCGTTGTTTGTTTTCCTCACTGATGTGGATGTTAATTGAAGCTACAAAAAGATTTACTGGGGTTATAGAGAGAACAAGTTTCCCAAATGTACAGTGGTGTTCATGCTTGTTTTCCTAATTCTATTCCTAATCTGGTAGTTTCTCAAAGAACAACTATAATCATAGTAATAATGAAAATACCAACAATGTAAGGAATTTTTAGTGAATCCAGTCACCACTTTTAATGTTGTTCAAACTGACAGGTTTAGCTCAAAAGCAGAGATTTTTTTAAACTTCAACAATCAATCAAAACAGTCAAAAGGTGAAGCCAAGAAAGAGACTGTATTTTTTAACTGTATTTTTACTACAGATTGGTTCTGCATTAGACAACTATGTCATGAGGAAACTTATATTTTCTACTTCACATAGAGCTCAGATTTTAGTGGTCACTGGGGCAAAGTACTGCACTGGAGAGGAGCAGACGAATGTAACAACTGATCCACAATTACAAAAACAGAAGACAAAACCTGTAATTCATGGATGAAAGTTTTTCAACTTTTTCTGGGGGGTTTTGTCATCAGTGCTTTAACCATATGAGCATACAGATTTCCCGTTGCTTTCTCTATACACAAGGCAAAAGGTTTGTGTACTCAAAGTTTGACAGTATATTTGACAGGATATAGCACTAATTGCTTACTTATCATATGCCATAAAAGCAAATTATTTTTCCCCATAACCTTACGTGGTCTTAAAAGTACATATAAATACTTGCTTACTGATGTAATAACGCTTAAACATTACATTACATACCAAACATCTGCAGCAGTTACCGCTAAAACGTGGACTTTCCCTGTTTTTATGTGAATATGTGGTATACTGCAGGAGGAAAATATGCACATCTGCAAAGGCAGAGTGAAGACAGTTGGATAAATTAGAGCTGAATAATTAAACAGTGAAAGGAAAGAGCTAAGAAAAGCAGTTATGGGGATATACCGTACAGAGGAGGAGAAGCCATTACTTCTAACTCAGCCGAAGAGCAACACTGAACTCTTGGACTTTGCATTTATCTGCTATCACCTGGGACAGTTTGGGGAGAAAGACTTAAGGCATGTGTTCCACTATTATGATGCAGGTGTGTGGGAAGAAGTGGTGTCACACTGTGCGTGTCTGTATTTGTGTGTTTTACAGTGTCTGTCCTTTCTCCCATTGTCTGGCAAGTAGTCGGCAATTAAATGTCTAACAAGAAAAGCTCCATCTGTGTGAATTTTTTGTATTGATGAGTACATTCACATCAGCTAGCCAAAGCACAAACACCAAAGTAATAGTTACACAAAATGTGTGTGTGATGACAAGGTGTGCTGTGTTTTTGATAGCTCAAAAACAAACTAATGAAGGGAATTGATTTTGTGCTTGTGTCTTGCTATAGAAAACAACACAGCAAGTTTTTCAATCTCAGTGATGTCAAAGGTCACCAAAGATAACCTTTTTTTTTCTTTTAAGAAGCACTGCTGTTCATATTATGGCATATTATGTATTATGTTCTACTACAAAAGACTCAACATGTAACATGATCTGTTCAACAAACTGTGCTACTTCCTATTCCCAGTGAAACTATTTCCACTTCTGTTGTAATTTACATTTCACAAATTTAGATTCAGTGACACTTAAATAAGGAACGTGTGTGTGTCTGTGTTTGTGTATGTGACCCATAACATTTAAGTAGAGGGAGAGACTCAAAATTATGTTTCACTCCAGTATATGGAGGCAACATGGCTGCGCTGTAACACTGGTGAGTGTTTCCTCTTAACTATTAAGGTCATTGGAATTCATTCACACTGAACTAAAATCTTAGATTCATGGTCTAACGGTTGAATACACACACAGACAAAGAGAGGGAGGGTAAAAGTTGAAATAGGAGCTAAGCACACTGTTACAGAATGTCTTTATACCTGTAAGCTCCATGTTAAAACTCACCTTGTCTGGGTCCATAAGCGAGCGTACACCAAAGCTCATGCAACCCAGTAGCACACTCATCCTATTGACACAGAAAGAGAGACAGACAGAGAGAATAAATGAGTAGGATAAAAAATCAATTAATACCCCTAAGTAAAGCCAATACATTATCTAACTCCAGTCTGACATCTGAAATGTGTTTTTTATTCTCCAAAAGCCTTAAATCCAACAGACCTAAAAACTTCTACTACATAATCAATGTTATGTTATTTTAATTTTTAGTTTTGTGTCCTGGGGTCAGATTTTGTCTAATTTAATCTTGTCCCATATTACCATAAATGCACAAAAGAAATAGGGCCAGATTGATTCATTGGGTGAAATCATTGTTGTCTGAAGCATAATAAACCAGTATAGTATAAAATATAAAGCAATAAAAATGAGATTCTTGGGAAATATTTTTCATGAATAAGTTAGCATACTAACATTGGACACATACGTATATTACCGGAGTTATGGGTGTGTGTGTGTGTGGTAGTGCCGGCGGAAGGGTTGGATGATGTTTAATTATGCATACATGAGAAAAACAGTTTTCGACAACCTCCCAGCTGGATAGGACTAGTGCAGCTGCTGATGCTGTTTTGAGGGCAAACTGGCCGTCAGCACAAATGAACACCTGAAATGTTTCTTGGCTCCATTTGGTGGAATCAGCCAGTGACCGAAAACGCTCAGCTGTGTTGACACTATGTCATAAAGACACTATTAAGTTATAATAGCCTCTTGCACCAGAACTTCCCCGTTGGAAAGCCCACAAAATTTTCAGCCATGCATCACCACGGAAGAAGTATCCTGAGCAACTTAAAAAAAAAAAAAATAGAAAGCAGTGCAACAATCCACAAATGCCAAAAAAATAGTGAGGCTCAGGTGTTGCGGTATTCATGGAAGAGCTGAGTTTTCAGGATTTTCTCGAATACACCAAAGGATTCAGCAGACCATGTGGAGCTGGGTAGCTTATTCCACCATCGCGGAATCACAAACAAAATTAGTCTGGATCATGATGTGTACGTTCAACCTTCAGCTGCTGAGAAAATTCCTTGGCTTTTCTTGCCTTTGCAGTGCACAATGTAAACTCTTAATCTTTAAGAGGCCTGGGCTCCCTACAGGTTCAACCTTGACACTCCACCTTTACACTCTCTAAAACACCTGCCGGTCCCCGTTTGTAGAACAGGTTGCTTGTTATCATTAGCCAGCACTTTACAAATCCCAATGTGAGGTCACAATGAATCACTTGAGCCAGTCCAAGTAAACCCTGCTCAAGGTATTGTTCATCTCATTTCCAGGATTTTGGTTTAGCTCCTTTAGTTTCAGACTGAGATGCCCTTAGTATCAAATACTTCAACACCTTAATTATCTCCATGAGCTGTGTGTAACAACCACTAATGCTGCAACTGAACCCTTAAACCCTACAGCGCACCCCTGGGAAGGCGTGCCTCACAGTTTGAAAGCTTCTCTAAAGTAAAGACTCTAATCATGTGCTGTTGTTCCTTGATGATTTATGAAATTTATCAGAGTGAATGATTTATCATAGCCTTTAAATAACCTTATAAGGATTCTGTACTATGGGCCATTTGCCCATAGTACAGTGCATTAACTCTCGGTCTCCCACAGGATTGCACCAGACTCCATAAGCTTTCTACCTTTTTCCACCTCCTCCACTGAAAGCTACACTGCACCCTGTGTGCCAACTTGAATCTTTATGGTTCCGTTATTTTTATGTTTGTATGTATGTTATCTGTGAGAAATAAATAACAAAAGAAAGTAAAACATTGATAAGTATAACTGCAACAGTATATTCAAAGGAATCTTTGCTGCAGTGATACAGTGTAAAGTTTATTGTTTCCTCTTCAAAGTGGCATGGTCAAACACTGATTAAACACTATAAAGCCTTGAGGCTGCCACTGCTGTAGATAAACACTTCTGTGAAGCTGGCAGCAGTCCATATAAGACAACTTTGGTCAAATGTGGATCTTTTGCAGATAAGAATAAGAGATGACTGTGGATATTTTCACAGTGGAAATAAAAACATACAAAACTCTTAAGCATACAAGCATTTTATAGATAGTGAGTGATACCACATTTTCAATTGAATTTAATCTATGGTTAGTTTCATCATTCCATCGTTGTATATTATTACAAGTGGCAATAATTGTATGTGTGTGGATAAATAATGCTGGGAATACCCAATGTCTGTTTGGAGTTGTCATTTAAGTGAAGGTCTAGTTTTAGGGCACACTGTGTCCATACATCACTGTATGAGCTGAGTTTGGCTACAGCAGCACTTTGGCCAATGTTCTGTGGTGTTAAAGAGGATTTGCTGAAGAGGCTCTGCCTCGCACATCTTTATAGTGCCACAGCAGGAGAGAGAGTTCAATAAGCATCTTTTCATGACATTTCAGGCTGGACTTTATTTTAAATTGCTTCTGAGAAGAAATTGGGAGGCAGAGGGTAAAGATCACCTCTCCATGGGACCATATGCTCAATTGCTGGTAGTCAAACTTCCAATTCACTACATTTACATATGAGAAAGCCCATAAGGATTCTTGTTCTTTTTGCTGCATTTGGAATCTCCATAGGCACCATTATGCATTTTTTTAAGACATATGCTGCTTCTACAGCATATACTGGCATGCACAGTGCTAATAAGACTACATCTTGTCCTATGCAGACCACTTTGTACAGTCCGGTATCTTAACACTTCATCAATATCAGTGCTGTTAAATTAAAATCTTGTGTTGAGAGCAAAATTCTAACAGTATCTGGATCTCCGCATAACCATTATGTCAGTGCTTGTAACATACCTAGCAGTTATATCTCAAAGATGACATTCTGGTTTCTCTATGCTTCATGGATTTTTATCTTGTTCCTTGAGGGAACAAGATGCTGACAATTTTCACTGCATTTTGGACTTGCTGCTATTGCGTACAATACTGTCACTCATTTTGGTCTCAGAGATGTAGCAGTTTCACAGTTTACAAATGTCATATAAGCACAACACTATCCAACGCAGGGTCCACACAAATTATTTTACTGTGCAACAATGTGAATATTATTTTGAATGTGTGCTATTATTGGGTCAATGAAAGTGGACTTATTCAACAGGTTGTGGTCTCAAGGTCTTCTCCTTGAGCTACTCTAGACAGACGCCGTCCACGTTTATTATACAGTAAAAGGCTGCAAAAATGTCTTTGCTTGAGCCTCTGGGAATCCATGGCTGTGTGTGAATTGGCTCTGTGTGGATTTGTTAATTACATTTGTTTCCAACATAACCTTCGTTCTGAGCCATTCTGCACGAAGAAAATGGGAGCATGTAAGAGTCTACCTCCTTCATCTTGTAGTTAATTAATACCTATTGCCAGAAGGAGGGCTGCGTGTCCACTCCTTTTAATAAATCAAGTTCTTCAGCGAGCTACACTTGGAATGTTATCAGCATAATAAGAAGACAAAACCAATATACAACTGGCATATACTGCATCTGGAAAACATACAACTATATTGCTTGCTTGCTAGTGCAGATGTGTAACACTATTAGAAATATTTATTACTACTGGCTTTTCCCAATTAATGCCAGCAGACATTTGGTGTAAATAAAGCTTAACTGCTTAGCAAAGATGAGTAAATCGCTCTTAATCTGCGTCCCAGAAACTGTCCCAAAAAGGTCTTTAACTTTATAATAATTCCATGATCAAACCTTAACCACTTGCATAAGCCTGTCACTATATACAGTAACATACATCCTTTTAAATGCTTGCTCTATGTGGTATTTTGTTTAAATTCAACTGAAAACAGCAAGAATAATCTAAAGAAAATAATAGGATCACAGTGATTCTTCTATGTTCATAGCAAAGAACTTTTGAACCCATAAACCCTGTTAAGATGAATAATTTTCTTCAGTATTCCCAGCACATAGTCTGTCCTCTTAATATGACATAGCTGAAGAAATGGGTGACTCATTTGACCACATGTTGTCCATCCCCAAGAAGGACCCTGTTTCAGCTTAAGTCTGCTGAGGCAGGGAGGCGAGAGTAATACATTCGCTCTGCCAGATTCAAAAACAAGCATACAAAGAAAGAAAGACACACACACAGAGACACACACAGACACACACACTCACACAGAAATAAACACACAGAAGTATGCAGCAACATCAATTATAAAATGGCATTTTGCTGCTCTGTTGGGAAGCTTTGTGTCTGTGCATCTATGGTGCGCTCACTAGGGTGTTACAGCTAAAAATATTCTGAATATAATCTTAAATTTATACAATCACAAAACTTCTTTCTTTGTTGTCACTATCATCACCGTCACCAACAACATCTCCATCACAAACATTCCCAGCAGATACCTTGTTGTGGAGTCTGAGTTCCACATTGTGAAGAGTAGTCTCTTATGAAGATCTTTGTCACCGACAGCACTGAAAACAAAGGAAAGAAAATACAATTTTAAGAGTATATTTGAAACTAACTAACTAGATGAACATTCCCTCTGAAACATTTGTTTGACATCAAAGATACTCAACTATGAGTGAAAAGTTGTGTACTTCATGTATACTGCAAAGGTGGAAATGCTTTGATTTTATATATTCCTCACATTAAGTGTGCCTCTTCCAGTTTTTCCTACACATAACTTTAGGTGAAATTTGTGGATTGCAGAGGATAAACTAAATTTGATTTAAGCAGCGCTGCCAGGTGCTTAAGCTGAAGATATGAAACTAGATGTTCTCATTTTCACTAAATGAAAATATCTTCACACATCCGGATTGAAAATGGTCTGAATGCTTACAAGTAAAAGGTTTGTAAGAAGATGGGGTTCCTACAGTGAGGAACCATCTGAGTCTTCTGTCTGTCTCTAGGATCACTGTCTGGGAACATGCCAACCTAAAAAACACAGCAAAATATGAGTACACATCATCGCCACTATCGTCTTACAGTGTCACATGGGCTTTTTTTTTTTTGTTTTGATTCTGTACAGTCACACCTGTACCTTAACGTAAGAGTCACATGACCCCTGGCACTCTTCCAGCATACATCTGGCCTCCAAAACTGTGAAAACATAAAATTACTGAATAAAATAGTTTATCAGATCATGTTCACCTTAATAACAATAAATGCACATCCCATTTTCAGGTGCTGCGTCAAAATGTCACAAATAAACAACTAACACTGGACCCCCAAATACAAAGTCGTTGAAAGCTGACAGTGGCTCAGATACTCTCCGGGTTATGAACAATAAACCTAGAATAATCCTGATAAAACCCTGAATAAACCCAGCAACATGTGTTATGAATCCAGAAAATCTAGAGAGTACTAATGCAGAAGCATTTTTGGCATGTGCACTGAGCAAGCTGTTTCGACTAGAGGTGGGGGGGTTGTGATTTTTAACACAGCTTGCCTGATTCGCATTAACTCTCCCATATTTTTGTTTCTCAATGAAGTATGTGGTGGAAGAATAAGAGGATGTCTGACTGCTGAAATAACAAGCTGTGAAAATGATTTGCAAGAAGCCGTAAAGTGTTTCCAACGGCTGAGAACTCAAAAGGGCAATATGCATACTTTGCAGAAAAGCCATTTTATTGTGGGCATTTCATCCTGTGCCAAAACACAGCATCGTCAAATGAGATTCCAGCCTACTGGTGTTTGCATAGGGAAAGTAAGAATACGTGGCCGGGCCTCAGAGAGTATCTGCTCCCACACGGGGCTTAAAAATTATATGAGCAGTCATATAGGAGGCTTGCATGAGGTGATTTGTCAACTTAATAAAAATCTCTACAGTCACCCGTCTCGTCTTGTTTACATGTGGCTCAAGTTCAACCGCTAACTCTGACTATCATGTATAAAAACTGTATTTATAGTGATATATAAATATAACCTCAACATTTAGACTTTTTAAATTACTAATAATATTACATAGAACTAATTGGGGTGTTAGAGGACACAATATGTAGGTACTGCTAAAAGTTGAGAATAGGTTAGGCAGTTAAATTAGAAGCTTGACAAAAAGACATGCACACTGGGCTCTGTGTTCGCCAGAATGTGCGTCTTTGTGGTGAACAATCCTCCCAAATTGTTTTGGAAACTAAAACGCTGCATTTTTGTGCTTGGCGTGTGCTTGATTTACAGTGAAGTAATGTTTAAAGGCTCAACAAGAGATGATCCACCCATCTGTACACTATGACATTTCCAATCTGTGGGATGGCATTTGACTTTGGCTGAATGCCATTTTAGATGACCTCAGACCCTTTTTCAATAACATATGATGATAAATGTAAAATCTCAGAAGCTACATGCAATACACAACCAAAGCTTCACGTGTGCTTTGACTATTGGCTATAAGAATAAGATTATGTACAACTAATACATTGGTTGTTGGTTTAACAAACTGATTTTGTATGAGCAAATAGCAGCCACTGTCCTTGAAATAAATGTGCTACTTACCCATGTACTGTTAGAGAGGTGTTGATCCAACTCCACGCTAGATTTTAAGGAAATACTGTAGTTTTTTGCCATGGTGTATTGAGCTGCATCATTTAGAGAAGTGTTTTTCATATTCAGTCCACATTATGTATGTAATTTGGGGTGTAAAAATGAGATATTTCATCAAATGTGTCATGCAACAGACAAAAGTGGACAAAGACAAATACTGAGAAAAACATCTAGTTAAGCATCTGATGAGTAAATGGCCATTTACACAGAAATGACAGGGGCACAAAAGGCTCTGAGAGGGAAGATAGAGAATTACATACAGAAGTAGGAGGTTGCATGGATGTGGTTGCTGGGAGACCAAAATAAACAACCACTTTTGTTTGATTAATGTACCCATCTCCCTTCCCACCTGCCTTTGCTTTTTCTCTGTAATGGTTGCCTGTCATGGTTTAACAGGTGATCTGTACTGTGCTTTTTACTGCACATTTTGTTTATCATGTGTGGTCCACAAATAAAATTGCCTTGACATATAGTTTTTCAATATTTTACATATTTTATTTTTATTTCATAGCACAAAGTCATTTCTGAGAGTTCTGAAATAAAATTCAGCCCCAAGCAGGCACACACTGTGTAGAGCTTTTAAGTGAAATGAACGGACAAATTGTTTCGCCACATTAGAGTCTCTGTATGAACAGCCTTTAACAGGACTCACCACTAACAGCAAGCTGTTCATGCTCTGGGATGACTGACAGCTTCAGCTGACCTGTTGAAAAATGAGAGAGGGGAGGTTATGACAGGGGATCCAGATATCACTGTTAAACATATAGGTTTACTTAACAGATTGAATACAGGGCATAATTTTAACTATAGAAATGTATGCATATGTGTGTCATTGTTATCCCCCCCCCCCCCCCCCCCCCCCCCCCAGCCATAATTTCTGTCTGCTAGTGTCTTATTTTCTCCTTCCCTGTCTCCTAGTGCTGCTAACAGCTCGAGGAGACTTGTTAGCCATGTTGACATGGTCACTGCTAACATTGGCTTTGTGCTATTCTCAATTAATCCTGCTCATAAGAGCGCAGTCTGCTCAAATGTGGGAGCCTCGTTGTGTGATAAGGCTTCTGGCACTTCAGAGCTTGGGTACAAGGGATGTTTGTCGTTCCCACACTGGACTTGGCATGCTTTGTGCTTCTGGCTGTGGTAGAGGAACAAAGGGAAAACACTGTTTGAAAAATCTTCCTGGTACATCTGAACCTCCCTAATACAAAGGTAGTTATGAAGCAAAAATACCAAACTTAATGTTTATCACACTGCAGGTATAAGCCAAAGCAAAAAGATAGAAGCGCTGTTGTAGCTGAATGGTTAGAGCGCATGCCACATATCCACAACATCACTGGTTTGGCTCCGCCTGGGAACTCTTGTTGCATGTCATACTCCTCTCTCTCTCTCTCTCTCTCTCTCTCTCTCTCTCTCTCTCTCTCTCTCCTTCCTTCTTGTCTACTACTCCAGTATCAGCTGTTGATTAAATGCAAAAATGCCCAAAAACATATCTTTAAAAAAAGAATAATGCAGACTGACAGTTTCAGGCCAGCTATACAGAGAGAATAAGTGAATACTGACTACTATAAGTCCAAAGCTGCTGGCAAAAAAAGATACAATTCTAACATCCAGTGTGATGCATTTTGTGGGAAGGAGAGATCAGTAAACACAGATCTGATTATTTGTAATCCACATAAATGAAACACCTTGAGGTGGTAGACTGAACAAGTGTCATATAGTTTAGAGTGTTATTGTTTTTTCTGGTTTTCCATTTTGGAAACAGCTGTTCCATTTCACTAAACAGCATTTCTGTTGCCCAGCACCAATGAAATAAAAATGCAGTTGAGCACAGTAAGAGGCTATTCCTTTCAAAAGAGAAATTTCACTAATTGGCTTGCATGGATCAAATGCAAATAACTGAAAACAAGGTGCAGAGTGGTATTAAATAGGATTTACTTGTGTGCTCTAATGAATCAAATCATTTCCCTGCATCTTGTTATACACTGCTGAGAACAGGCAGTGTATCACAAGATACACAGGCAGCAGGAGATGGAGTTGTATCGATCCAATAATGGGATTTCCATTCATTCTTGAAACACTACAAGTGACAACATGGTACATAGAGTGTAAAGTCGACACACTGCTCCAAAAGATGGATTTAATCACCTTATTTGTGATAAGAAAGAAAAACATGAGTGCTAAAAGGTAAATATAGGAATCATTTGGCATGTTAACTATGGCAGATAAACATGCAAAGATGGAGAGAGGAGAGAAGAAGAAGGAGACAGAGAGGAGGAGAGCTGTCAGATGGTCTGCAAGTGTGGAATAGTGACATTTTAGAAGCAGAGGGTACAGCCTGTGAGAGTAGGAGTGAATTAATGGGGAATGGCAGACAAGACAGCACTGTGGGTGGGTACATGAGAACACACATGTAAACACGCTCTAATACACCAATGGATGCTTAGCTGCTATGCACCAATCTAACTAACCCTGTACACATGGATTATGTTCATTAACAAATATTTTGTGTTTTATAGTTTTTGGAGAAAAGGCAGGTTGAAGTTCGGAAAAGATCATGGTCTTGGTTAATTATTGAAAGAAAAAACTAGCTTGAAGCATGACACAGAATGCAAACCCCTGTCTCCAGTGTTTAAGCCATCAGCAACGCCACTGGCATTTTTTTCTAGTATTTGCTGTGTTCAGTGTGACGGTTAATAAACGCTGAACTGACTGCCTTTGTCAGTAGGCTGTAGAGTGGGAATCTTTGAGAATCTCACGGTTCGATTCAATTCCAAATCTTTAGTGTCCATTTCAATCCAGAATCGATTCTTGAATGAATCGATTGAATGAATAGAAAAGGGGGTTGGGGCTATTTTCAGTCTCAGTCTCTCTGTAAACTGTGTGCCTTTAGTCAACTGAAATATAACATGAAACATAAGTGGCAGATAAGACAAAATGGTCCGCAGCCTTTTTATTTCAAAAAATTAACTGCATTAATTAATTAATGTAAAAGCGTCTTACAGTCTTTTGACCGTATGAGAATAACATGTATGAGGGGGAGGCAAAGTGCTCCACTGTGTTGTTATTAACGTCTTGTCTTCAGCAGTGGAAGACAACGTCTCTGCTGCACTATTAGCTCCAGGGAAAGACATCGTTGTCCAACACACAGAGCAAGTACAGGGTTGTTGAGGTAAAACATAATGAGCACAAGGTTATTTTCTTCACTTCAGAGTTGGTTTAAGTTGTTTAATGCTGCAGTGTGTGTTGGTCAGCCAGTGTCGTTTGTTACTGCTGGAGTTTGCTGCTCCACTAATGTTAGTCTCTGAGTGATGTCGTAGAAAGTTCACAATATACTTCATGTTGGTCTCGCAAAGGAAATGATTTTCTTACTGAATCAAAAGATTCTTGCAACCACTGCCTTTTGTGAAGATAACTCTAGTGTGTACGTGCTGTAGACTGTCTGGGTGCTGCAGCTGCACTGCCCTCACAGTTGAGTTTCACCTTTTCATTCCGTCAACATCACGTAATTAAGTAACATTTAGAAAATTGATTTTTTGACATTTATGAATTGATGCATTTTGTCTACTTCCACATTAGGATGCATCTTAGAATCAATTTTTCCACCAACCCCTAGTAGGCTGGTCCTCATAATTTTCCTCCAGGAGCTTTTTCTCCTTAAGATTATCTGTTTGATAGTGTTTTGGAAGTTTTGTCAACAAAATTACTTCCAAGACTATTCAGTGAATCTATTTAAGGAAAGTGAATGTAGCAGTTATATTCCACTACAACACGATGGACCAGGAACCGCCTATCCACATCTGCCTGCCTCAAGAACAGTGTTAAAGTGATGTATTGGCCTTAAAATTCTGCTCCATCAACTCTGGAGTGAGATCTCCAGATCAGCTGAGAGGCCCCGCTGTCTGACCCTCGTTGCTCGGCAACCACTGACTCCTAGTGAGCATCACCTCGCTGGGAAGTCATAAGTGAAGCCAGCACTGTAATAGCACCTTTGGGTCCAACTGGAAGGAGTTCAGCTCTGCGACGTTGCTGCAAAAGTAGGCAAACTTTACATCTGCTGCCTGTGATAAGAGTTGATGTTGGAAAGTGCTCTGAATTGTTATTTTTAATCCTCTTAGAGAAGTTTTGATTATTCCCTTAGCATTCCGCCGTTGTCTGGTAACTCTGAATCACATGCTCAATTTCACTATTGCCAACCTAAGTGATCAGTTACATTTTGCCAATTGAAAGATAAATTCTTGTGTATTCTTTAAAGCAGAGATCCTGTATCGAGAGTTAAACTTCTGATTTATAAATTTAGTTTATATGTTTGACACTGTTTATGTTTGATGTTTTGACGATGACGACCCAATTATCAACCAGCGCAAATTTTAAATTCTGGGTGTAGTCATCACTGTTGTGGAATTTTGGAGCTGATTCACTCGCAGTTTTCAGGTTGAAGAAGAGAAAACCAGAGAGAAATCTGTCTGAAGTTTATCTGGAATTGCTTTAATGAAAGAAGGCCTTGCAAGGGAGAACGACACCCTCCAGTTGATCGGACGGTGTCCCCAAACTCATCTGGCCCTGACAGTCCAAAACCCAGCCTTTAAGCGAATCAACGCATTTTAGATCAACAGTCCCGAATCATAACTCTATGACCTCAATTCGTATCTTTGCTTTTGTCTTGTCTCGTCTGGCGATGGCCTGCGTTCTGGCCTTGGTTCGCCATGAGGCTCCTGGTTTATCAAACAATGCATGTCTGAAAGAACAGAAGAGTACAGCTTGACATTTTGTTGTCCTGATCAGTTATGGATTATCCATATCAATCACGCTACTCTAATGACCGATGAATTTGCCCTCCAAGGCAAATTTTATATTTTGGGCTATATACAGTAGATATGCTGCCACTCTATCAATGATCTTAAGCAAATGTACACTTCCCCCTCCCTCTTCCACTGCTGTGTCCCAACAGAAACACACTGAATGCACCCTTGGGTTGCATCCCCAGCCATAGCGCTGATGTCCATGGCAGGATTTAGAGCAGGAGAGAATTTAAAATGCCACGCTTGTTCGGGTGAAGCAAGGTCAAGGGGAACAAGCCTTCGGTGTTAGAGAGACGCCAACCTTATAACCTTTACACAGAAAAAGAGAGAGAGAGTCTATAATTAAAATAATGTAGAATAATAAAAGGTCTAGAATGAGACATTTTACAGCAGCAGTAAAAAATAATGAGCCCTTCAACAGTAAAAGTATTCAGTACTTTGGAGTTTAGGTTGGGGCTTTAGAGCTTAGGTTATACTGAAAAGAAAGAAAAGCTAAATAAACTCAATTATTGTACTTGAGAAACTTTCTATTACTTTGACTAGAAAGAACAAAGAGACTCAATTTCCTAGTGTTTGTGTTTAATGTAGACTCACAGTCCTCTAAAGGCCCAGGATATGCATGAGGCTGCACCTTTAATTTAATTTTTTACTTTTTGAAAACCTTTCTTAAATCCAACTTTTTTACTGGCTTTTGAGCATGAACTTGCTGAACAAGATTGGACTGTTGTATTTGAAAGTAATGATGCTGACAAGGCATGGGATTTGTTTAAAGGAATGTTTTTAGCTGAGCTGGACATAGTTGCACCGATGAAAGAGGTCAGAATAAAACAAAGCAGTGCCAAATGGATAACAGCAGAGTTTTTGAACCTCATTAGACAGAAAGACTGCTATATATAGAAGTTTAAGAAGTCTAATTTGCATACTGATTATGAGATATGTACAGTGTAGAAATCAAGCTAGATATAAAATACAGAAAGCCAAGTCCCAGTATTACATGAATGGTGGTGCAGAGAATGTGCATCAGCCCAAAAAACTGGAAAGACCTTAAAGACATGGGCTAAACAGGGAAATGTAACTCAAAATCATGTAATATTGGAGTAGGTATTGACAATACCATGTGTTGTGATAAACAGAAGATTCCTGGAGATTCCAATACATTTTTTACAACCATTGTTGTTTGTCTGGTTTCTAAACTACCAAATAGCTCTGGGAGAGTTGGACTCCCATTTCTGAACACTGAAAAAGTAATGAAAATGCTATCCTCACTATGTACAAATAAAGCAACTGGCCAGGATCTCATTCCAGACAGATTCTTGAGAGAGCACCAGTGTCACTTGTGGGGTCATTGCTCATATTTTGAATCTGTCATTAAAGCAGGGAAAAGTTCCAAGTTAAATGAAATTGGCCTGAGTCCTCCCCCTGTTCGAGAAGAACTGTGGGTCAGACATAGAAAACTATAGGCCAGTATCAATCCTACCAACCAAATCTAAGTTATTGGAGAGGGTAGTATTTGATCAGATTGAAGAATATCTGATCCTGCAGAACCTTCTGTATGAGTTTCAATTTGGTTTTAGAGCAGCCTACTCCACCGATACCTGCCTCACTCACCTTTGTGATTATATCAGAGAGGAAAGTGAAAATAGTAAATACACTGTCATGGTCTTCGTGGACTTACAGAAAGCATTTGACACAGTAGATCACTCCATACCTTTGTCCAAACTGCAGAGTATGGGACTAGGGCACACTACTATAAACTGGTTCAAGTCGTACCTCCTAGGGAGAACCCAGGTCTGTGATGTTGAAAGGACCCTGTCAGAACCAAGGGATACAACATGCAGTGTTCCCCAAGACTCAATATTGGGGCCTCTTTTATTCCTCATTGATGTACATCTCATACCGGCTACAGTAAAATGCAAGCTTTTATTTTATGCTGATGACTCTTCTTTACTTGTGGCTGGGAAAGATATCCACTATATTGATGTCACCCTTAGCAGAGAGTCAGAAAATGTAAAAGAGTGGCTCATAGACAACAAGCTGTCATTGTACCTGGGCAAAGCAGAGTGAATTTTGTTTGGCACTAAACGTGGACTGTAGAAGGCAAACAGGATAAAGGTTACATGCAGTGGCAATGATATTGTATGGCAGGCTTGTGTCACATACCTTGACATTACTCTGGATCAGTCACTCTCAGGTGAATTTATTGCTAAGAAAATACTATATAAAAGTGCATATCAACTCAACTTCCTGTATCGCAGAGTGAGTGAGTTTGACATTACAATTAAAAAACTCCTTGTAACAACATTGATACAGTGCCATTTTAATTATGCCTGTTCTGCATGGTACAGTGGCTTGACAATGAAACTAAGGAACAAAATGCAGGTTATGCAAAATAACATCATTCATTATCGACTAAATGTACCTCCCAGAACTCATATAGGAGGTAATGAATTCAAGAAGGTATGCCTGTTCCCAGTGCAGCTCAGGGTGGAACATCTGAAACTCAACCACATGTATAACATCATCAGTGGTGCTGCCCCTGACTACCTGGGCTTGCAGATAGTTATGGACCATACTTAGCATGGGCACAACAGAGCTAGTGTACGCTCATGTAAGGTGCCACTAGTAAGCAGCGTACAGGGACCTTGCTGTGAAACAGCCTTCTATTAAGCTGTCAGAATCCAAAGGGTTTTTTAGGGTCAGGTCTGGTCTTATCTCTGGGGTAAGATGACCAGTTAGATAATGACAGGCGGGTCTTGTGCTTATATTGTGTTTTTTTATTATGTTTTTATTTGTGAAATGCTTTTAGGACATATTAATTATGACTAAAAAGAAAGATACCAGGGCAGGGATTGAAATTTCATTACTGTTATTTTTATATTAAGGTTATCTTTGTATTTATTTTTTTATTTATTGTTTTAGAGGATTCTATTGTCTGTCCTGTTTCTCTCTGTTTCTGACATCAGGGACCATGTTGGAAACAAGTGTTCTTACGTGTTATCTTTGGATTCATTGTCTTCTATGTCCATAAATCTAATCAAATCAAATCAAAACACTTCCTCTTATCTTATAAAAACATAGCAAGAGGCCCACATCAATTTAACAGTATAATTGGTCTCCACTTCGGGGCAAAGCTGTGAATGGTTACTGAATTTGCAGACTGCACTAAAGTAAAAACAAAATTTTCATCTATATTAAAAACAGCACAGGGGTCTAGATAAAATAAAACTAACCTCAATGCTCAGCATATTAGTCCTCAAACTACAAGAAAGATTATGCGGTACACTTGTTTCACTGCCTTTCCTCAGGGCTGTTTGTATGCACTATATATTTCCCAGGATTATCTGTGCTGAGCAGGTGAGTCATATGTTTGTTTTGTTCCTTCTTTGTATGCATGAGCTATTTTGCTCTTCCATTTACTTTTTGATCTTGTTTCTCAAAGCAGTCTGTTTACTTCAGACTTCATTTAATTGACATTGAAATCAGCTGTCATGAAATCCTGTCTCATTTAACAGCCCTCTAACTAACTATACATTTATAAATAATGAAGGAAAAAATTGTGATGCAAGACATTACATCAGACTGGTGTAATACTATGAGGCATTTTGATAGGTAAGATAGGGAGAAAGAGACTGAAAGAATGAGAAAAGCTTAGAGACACTAAGAAAGGATACAAGACACTAACACTGATACTGACAGTGGTTTACTCCCTATGTGATTTCTCCCCTGCTGAGTCTGTCCGTGTCCATGTGTCATCTCAATTAGGCCACAAAGTGACGTTGCCTGTCCAGTAGTAGGACATGAATCCAGCCTTGTCAGCACATGAATTTTGTATAGGTTGATGATGAGGTGATTTTTTATGCTAAATTCACACACACCAAAGCACACTGACAGACACAGGCGAAAACAACATACATGCAGCCAGCATATGACAACATATGTGTCATATATCAAGAACAACCTCAAGCCCTTATTGGTTTTCCATGTCCATCCACACAAAACAGCAGCATCCATTTTGCCAAGCTCTGCTAAAATAACAAAATGTTTGAAATGTTGCCCTACTTTGTATACAATGTCCCTGTCATCGGTTCTGTCACTTAAGACAATGCCATCTTCCTCAAGGCATTAGTCCTGGATACGAGGCTGTCAACAACCCAGGGCTGTAACACCACAGAGGACACACAGGTCATGTCCCCGTCTTTCGTCTAGTGCCCTTGCATTTTTCCACACAAGAAACAATCGATTCAGAAATTGAATGAATTTCCTTTTAAGATTTTCTTGAAATTGCAGAATGTAGCCCCAAAATACATCTTTAATCAAATTACCCCAAAAGGGAGGAAAGGCCATATTTACAGCTAGTGAGAAGGTTATGTAGTGTATCCGTGTGTGTGTGTGTGTGTGTGTCTGTGTATGCATGTGTGGCTCTTCGTTTTCCTCTACCTCCCTCTCTTTCTCTCTCTGCTTTAATAGGCTTCACTGCTTATTTGTCACATTTACATTTGAAAACCTGTGCCCCACCAGCATCCAATAAGGGCAGGCCAGGGGACACTGTTGGTCTTTATGCGACAACTAAAGTAGCCATTATGAGCAGAAAGGAGCAAGAAAGGAGACTGGATTTAATCCGTGTTCTGTAACATTTTCTGTGAGAACTGGAGCTATTTTGAAAAGTTGAGAAACTGCTGTGTATGGGATTTAAAGTTTTCATCTGGGGTGAGTGCCAATTCATCCCATTTGATCTGAGGGGGAACAAAGACCAGATTTGATGAGAGACACAAGGTGTCCTCTCGTTTCCTCACCGAATTTCTTTTAACAGGCTTGTTATATAACTTCCCAAAACTTCTGTGTTAGCTGCCAAGACCAGTGGGCTGGAACACTGCATCATCTAATCGGGGGAGTAAATGAAATTTATTGTGTCTATTGATTGTATATAGGGAAACACCTTGATGTCAGATGCCAACATGCCCAGACAGAAGAGTGAAGCATTATTTGATTGCTTCCCAGGGAAAAGGTCTGGGAGAATTCAGTATCTGGAACACTGCACATTTCATATTTCTAAAAGGCCTCAGCCTGTTTCTAATTTTCAATAATCTGAAATGCTCTATGCACTTTAATCGTGACGACAAGGAACTTCCATCAATTACATACAATCACTGATCCATTCTGAGGGAGAGGGGGGCAGGAGTGTAAGGTGAGAAATACACTAAGCACTGGCACAACCTGTTTTCTTGGTAAAAATGCTTATATATGCAGTAATTGAAGAAGCAATGATGACTTAAGGTAACATTGGGAAACCTATAGAAAAATAAATGTGGTAAAACAGACATGGAAGTTCTCTAATGGGCATGAAGGAAACATTGATAATGATAAAACAGCCAACAAAATCACTTTTGTTCCAATGAAATAAATATATCACAAGTGTCTATTTGTTTGTTTTTTACTATTCAACTATATTCTTGCTTGCCAACATAGACTTTTTTCATTTCCCTCCATTAACATATTGAAATAACATTAAAGCCTGCAATACATTTTGCCTCTTTAAGATGCAGAGTGTGAAGCTATTAAATGTATAACAGGTTTGCAGGATCCGTACCATGTTTGATACTTTACACCAAAACTATCTTTACTCTTTTGGTGATATCATCAGCTCTGGTCCAGGGTTAATGAATAATAATTGTTATTGCTCTTAGAAAACAGAAAAAAGAAAGTCCCGAGATGATTTTAAAAGCAGTTTATTTTTATGTCTGACAAACCCTCTTTATTCTTTCAGTGTTTCTCTTTGTATTCCCTGATGTCCCATATTCCTCTCTTCTCTCCACTTCCACCCTTCATCTATTACTTGCCTCTGCCTTTTCCCGTCTCTGTCTGACGCAGGCATTGCCTCAAACCCCAGTCAGTGGTGCAGTAATCAACTCTAGAAACTTAGCTCAAACCACTCTAGTCAGTAGATACACATCAAAACTCAAGTCACTTAAAAAAATTCTAGCAGAAACTGGCCTATTTTCTGTTACTTTGTGTCCTAGTTGTTACAATCCTCAGTTGTGTGTATGTATGTGTCTGTAAAGCTGTTTAGAGGGATTTTTTGTTGATTTGTTTGTTGTGTTGTTGTTCTTGAACAGTCTTAAGTGACAAGATGGAGGAAAATGGATGGCAGAATTGGTGTATGTATCCATCATTCTTTATTTCATATTGCGTATAACTGAAACTTGGCTTTTGAGTTACAACTTATTATATTATTTAATACAATGGAACAAATGAAAATGGCATGCTCAAAAATATTAGCATATTATTACAGCCTTTAGAGGCAATAACTGCAGTCAAGCTCTAGTTTCAGCTCTTTCCACAGATGTTCAATTGGATTCAGATCAGGACTCATAGCAGGCTACTTCAGAACGGTCAAACATATTCTTCTCATTCACTCTTGGGTGCTTTTTGATGTATGTTTGGTGTCATTATCGAAGACACTTTCAGACACTTTCTGACACTGGGCTGTATGTTTCACTCCAAATTGCCTTGATAGTCTTCTGATTTCATTGTGCTCTGCACATATTCAAGGCACCCGGTGCATGAGGCAGCAAAGCAACCCCAAAACATCACTGAGCCTCCTCCATGTTTCACGGTAGGAATGGTGTTCTTTTCTTTGAAGGCTTCATTTTTTCTTCTATAAATATAGGGTTGGTGTGATTTACCAAAAAGCTCTAATTTTGTTTCATCTGTCCAAAGCACATTCTCCCAGAAGGACTGTGGCTTGTCAACATGGATTTTGGCAAAGTCCAGTCCAGCTTTTTTTCTGTCTAACTCTTAGAAGTGGGGTCTTCCTGAGTCTTCTACCATGGAGTCCATTTTCCTTCAGACAGCGATGGATGGTGCAACTTGAAACCATTCTACCTTGAACTTGAAGATTAGTTTGGATCTGTATAGAAGTTTTCTTTGGTTCTTTCTCGACCATTCGAGCAATCCTTTTGTTCAATATTGGGCCAATTTTCCTCTTGCAACCACATTCAGAGATGTTGGCTACAGTTCCATGGGCTTTAAACTTCTTAATAATACTGGAAACAGTGTTCACAGGAACATCAAGCTCTTTGGAGATGGTCTTTTAACCTTTACGTTGACCATGCTTGGCTATTAACTTTTTTTTAATGTCTTCAGACCACTCTCTGGTTTTCCCTTCTGTTTTCCATCTTTAGTGTGATGCACACAGTTGCACAAAACAGCAGAGTGAGTAATTTTCCCCTTTCAAACTGGCTGCATGAGTGATTATAACATTGAAAACACCTGTGATACTAATTAAAACACAATAGTCTGCTTAAAGTATCGCTACACATCAATTATTGCTTACACCTTCTAAAGGGTACCAATCATTTTGTCCAGGTTATTTTAGAATGCCTTTGTACAATAAGCATGAATTCTATTCTATTCTATTTTCAAAACTTTTTTGTCTTGTTCCAATGCAAACCAAACATAGACATGCATTAATAATAAAATATCTTTAAATTTCAACACTGCTCAGGGCGATTGGTGCATTATTTTAATAAAATGCAAGAGTACCAATAATTTCAGCCACATCTGTAAGTCTTCTCCTGCAACATGTGTATTCTAAAAAGTATAAAATTATCAGTAAAGGAAGTAATGAAAAACTGCAGTAAAAACCCTTGACACATATCCCATAGTGGAAAGGAGTGGAGGTTTGATTTGTAGACGGGATAACTATACTGTGGTGTACAACAAATGCCAGGGGGGAAGTGAAAGCATTAGATCCTGTCTAGGTTTGTGGCTGTAACTCACTCTCTCAGTGAAAAATCTTTCCCTTCGGGAGACCACAAACACACTCTGCCAAACAATGGCAGTTTTTTGGAAGAAGCCAAACTCACAGCTAAGTTAGACTTAGTTCTGAAAGGACATACTATCAGAATTCACTCAATGTATGCCCAAGAGGGATGATCATGTATAACATAATACCATATGTTATCACAAATCAAAGCATCTAAGCAAGGTTGTTAAAATGGACCACACACTGACACCACAAATCAAAGAACATATGAGAGGGAAGAAGGGTGTCCAAGCAAATCTTCCTGAGCTGAACCCAACAGGCATACTTGTGCCATATGAGTCATAAAATTTAGATTTAGGTGTAGCTGATGCAGCAAAAAATTCCCATAATTTCTTGGGGTACCTCTGACTACCTCCACTAACTGTGTTCCATTTCCACAAAGTGATTGGATATGTTTAGAAGCAATATAATTATGACACTAAAGTTTTTAAAGGGAACAAGATGGGACAACTTGATAAAAAATAGACTGCAAAATACAAATTAGAGAATCATATTAGGGGTTGTTGAAGGAGAATGCTAGTGATGGTCCATAAACTTTGAAGCACAATGCTTGCTTCGCTAATACAGGTGCTTTTTCTCTGGGTCAGTACCTAAAAAAGGCAAACCCAGCCTTATGGTGCATCTCCCTTAATAAATTCATAGATATAATATAGATATAACATACTGTCCTCCGTTAGTGTTATCTTGTCAATGATATCTAACTGTTAATCTGTGTGGAAATGAGTCCTCTATATAACCATTTAAAGCCACAGTCAGAACTCCCCTCCTCCCCCCTGACCTCCTCCTGACACACCCACAAAGGCATCGCAGGCATAAAATGCAAAAGCCAGCCCTACTGCTGTAACAGCACCCCAGTAATACTTTATCCATATTCATTTGTGTGAACAGATAAATACTGGATAATGGATGAGCCTTTAGTCTCACAGTAAATAGTGCAGGTGCACCCTCCTCCAGTCTGGCTAATACACTCCATAAATAATTCAAGGTGTCACCAGATAAGGAGGGGCAGCCTCACTACCAGAGTAAAGGACTTGTTGCTACATCTGAGCCTACTTGTTGCTGCAAGTAATATCCATCTCATGATACACTGCACAATCAAGTGTCTATGCTGGCAGATCTACATAATGCAATCTTTTATATAACAGGGACATATTCCTTTACTGTCAGTGTGATAGATCAGACAGTCACTATTGCATTTTTTCGGTTGATGCTGCCTAAATTTATATTTAAAAACTATCACATACTATGCCTACAATCTATTTTCTTAAACAAAGAAAAGAAGAGGGATTCATCCTTACCATGAGTACTGAGGAGGAAAGACGATGTCTCAGTGGAGTCGCAAGGTGGGTTCCGCAGGTAAACTCTCACACAGGTCATCTTGGAAAGAGCATGCTAGAGATGCCAGTGCAGGGGAGGTGGTTTCAGCAGCTATAGAGAGGAAAAAGAAACATGATACTTACTGCGTTACACTGTGTGTGCTTGTATGTATGTGTGCAGGGAGGGAACACAAAGATGAGAGAAAAATGTTTTAAAAGTTTTTTTTCCACAGTTATAAGTCATGCTTTAGCCAAAAGAAGCCTTCAGTTAGTCAGTGAAGTTGCTTTTCCCTCTTCAACTGACACGGTCTGGATTGATACATACTGTATTAATCCAGTTTCTTCATTTACACGAGTGTTGTAGCCAGTTTAGCTTATAAAAAGACAAAAGAGAAACCCTTGTTTTTTAGTAATGGTCGTTAAGTCAACTATCCAAGAAAAAGTTCATTTTTAAATAAATCTGCAACGGTAATGCATACCTATAAAAGCTTGTTTTTTATTTCCTTTCATTGTGTTTAATCAGCCTACTTATGAGCCACCTACTGGTTACAGATGGCTTTACATTTAAGGTAAAACCATATTGCTACAGAAAAGATTTCTATTATAATACAGCAGTTTCCCTAATTTTCTATGAGCTGGTTGGTTTAACACCATTCGGAGGCAACCACAGACAACATGAGCAACATTCATTGTACTGTTTACATACCGTAGGTGGCAGCTGTCAGATGGGCTTGCAGTCATTTGACAAATATACACAGACAAGAGTATTAATAACATGTGGGAGCCCAAGGTTAATTTAGCAATGCCTGCTCTGTTTCCAGGAACTAACAATGTGATTCCCAGAGAAAAAAAAGTCTTTCACCATTTATGTTATTGGTCAGAACATATTATTCATGAATTAACATATTACATTTTACATTTCACATTAAAGATACTTTTAATCATTCAGTTTACAAATGTCAGGCAGCAAGTTAGAAAAAAAATGTCAGATGACACACCATGTTTATCAAAACCTCACAAAGAACAAATGAAATAAACCAGAGTAATCTACAGTCACCTCTAGAGCAAACAACAAAAGATGAAAAACAAAAAAAACATGTTTGTAATACCCAGATTAAATCATCAGTGACTGTCTTCTGTAGAATAGATAGAGCTAAACCAGTGTTGTGGTTGTGTGGCCCTAATCCAGATTACTTTACAGCATGATTTAACACACCTCTGGGTGAAATGTGACACAACAGAGAAAGCTGAAGCAATTATTTTGACATTTTGCCTAGTGGCAGTGTACCACTAACCCAGAGATGAACTTGCTATATTTAATTGAAAACTGTACGAACATGCTGCTAATCCTGATTAGCAAACTGCCCACCCACCAAGAAGGCACCCAAATCAAGCTTGATTTAAGGGGGATGAAAAAAGTCAGCAGGCAGAGAGGCTTTAAAACCTGGTCCAACCTGGTCCTGGTCCAAATTCAAATCAGCAAGTATTGTACCCACAGTATGTTCACAACAACAACATCTTGAACTCAGATAAACTATTTTGAGCCAACAAAAATCAAAATCATATCTCCAATTATCTCTTTCAGCTGCCTCTGGTCCCTTCCTTCGGACTTTGAAAAGTCATAATCGTTTTCCGTTTTCCTCTCATTCTGTGTCCCCCCACGCAAAAAAAAAAAAAAAAAAAAAACCTGATTCATTTGGTGCTTATCAGTCACAGTGAAGGCAAAACAAAGGAGTTCTCTGAAACTCATACTCAGCTTCCCTGGAAGGGAAACTGGGCAGATCTGTGTAAGGGGACAGGACAGGACTTCCATATATCAGTCTACCACACACACACAAAAATACAAACACTTTTTAGGACTTTTGTGAATTGTTTTTGGAACAAGCAAATTGTTAATTGTGTGTACCTACTAGTTGTATAGTTATATTTTCACATATTTTATTAGTAATTGCTACAATAATAAACTTTTATCCAAAGTAATCTCAAAGTGTATTCACATATTTTATACTGTATATACACCATTACTCTGATATTGTATCAAGCTATAATGAGAGTAGTACTAGAGCTTTAGCCCCTTGGTGACCAATATCACCAGTAATAAGTTGCAGTTCAAACTCATATGGCATAGCGAAGACAGATATAACATGTATTCCTGTGTGCCTAATAGGTTCGGACATGATATGTTGGTTTCTGTGAGGCAGAGAAGGCAACATCAGGTGCAGTTGTAGGAGAAAGGTATAGGCGAGGTAGAGTTAATTAAGATGGAGGAGATTAGTGAGAGAGAACGGGACATATTCCCTGAAGAGTTTCAATTTGCACTAGAGGATTGGGGATGATTGTGCAGTTTTGACTGCACGTAAATTTGATCATTGTGGAGCGAGGAGAGAGAAAAATCAAAATCTGTGTGCAGAGATGTCCAGATTGCCACAGGGGGACAGCTGAGCAACTGGAGAGCATGGCTGCTTATTAATTAAGTGAGTCACATATTATGTAAGTCTATGAAATGCACAATTAGTAACAAGATGACAAGATCATGATGTGAGGCACTGACACACAGAACAACAGCTCGATTTTAGAAGAATTAAGGTTAAGATTAAGTTAGAGACAGATAAGACAAGCTGACCTGTTGAATCTCTTATCCGATTCAGGATGACATGTTGCTTTTATGAGGTGCAGGAATGGCTGGAAGGGGTCAAGCTTGCAGACAGCTCAACAATAATGCTGTAAATCTCCCATGTCTTTAAGGAAAAACCTCAGCTTTCTTTTGGATTTATTGCTTGTTGCATTTTCAGTATTCCTGTCGTGTTCATTTGACGTGCCAATGTGAGCTACAAACTATTCAGTATGGTAATGCAGCACTTTGCTTCAGGACTGGGATTGCCTGTGTGAAGTCTTTGGAGAATATTCAGCTGAATATGGAGAAAAATATTATTTTTCAGTCTGAAAAGGTTGCTGACAGTACAGTAACATAGAAGGTTTACAATAGCAGACTAAATTCATCCCTGTTGTTTGTTTTTTTTTTCCATCAGATGTAAAATTGATTGATTTGTGTGAAATACAGAAATATTACTATACAGCAAACTTGATAAATAAAAACAGGAAACACAGTGGTTTAATTTGTTGTCTAAAAGGTTATTAAATGTCAGCATCTGTGAGATAGGCTGCACTTTTTCTACTTATGACCACTGCCACCAATAAATTATGCTTAAGTAAAGCTCCACTAAGCTTAAAAGCGCACAACAAGTATATCTGAACAAACTTTATATCCATATCATTCCATATTCTTCTATTCTTATCTAATTCTGGGTGCATCACACTGATTGTAGCTCTATATCCCTGCCACAATATTACTTCTTATGACTTTTAATGCAGTAATTCCCTCCTTCAAGACATAATGGAACACATTCATGTTGTGTCTAACATCGATTGTTTCCCTAAATAAATACGTATGTGTGAAACAAAAGGCATTTGTGTTACTGTTCACTACAAAATGAAGTCATGTTTACTTTTTTGTTACTTTCAGTTTCTGGAGCAGTATGTTCACACCATCTGTTTTGCTTCTGCTGTCAGTACTGTCTTTTATCTATCAGTTTAATATTAGTAGCTATAAATTGTCACTTTCAATCCGTCACTGACAACTACATTGTTCTATTTTCCACTGTCACATCCATGTCTACTGTGTAAATATTTGATTCTCTTTTTTTTCCTTCCTCTTTATCTATTTTATTTGTATTTCTTGTGTATAGTATGTCTCTCTCCACCCTGTGTTTCTCTTGTATTGAGCATGTTGATGGTACAAAGATTTCCCTCAGGATTATTAAAGTTCTTTCTCATCTTATTAACTTTAAGCAGGATTTTCTTCATCCGAAGACATCCTTTTTAAGACTCCTCAGTCATAAGTCAACACAATATTTTATCTATTACTTATATTTCAATATATTGCATTAACAAACAAATACATCAGTAACAGCCTTCAGAAATACGCAGGTTAATATCACAAAGACTCCCACACAGACCAAAGTATATCATTTTTTTTAACAAATACAACAATGGCACAACCTACTGGACATGTTATGAAACGCAAGTATGTACTGCAAATGAACTTACTGCACCAACCTGCAGAATACTCCCTCATGGTAGTGCCACGTGGAGAGATACAACATTGATATTTATCATATTTGTATTTAAAATGTATGTTTGTATTTTTAAAAATGAGCAAATACAAATGCACTTACTAACTTTCTGTTTCCTGTTTATTACAAATCTGATAAAAATGTGTCTCAATTTTCTTTCCATGTCAGGTTAGGCTTTTGTGCAAAACACTTAAAGGATAGATTCACAGATTTTCAAATCTATTTTAAAACAACGGTCACATGCCAAAATGAAAAGTGAAAGAGGTTTTCCTCACAGTAATCATTCCTCATTTTCAAACTGATTATAGAAAGATCCTCTTTAAATGCACTTTCAGAGTAAGTGATATGGGCTACAATTTACAGTGTGTCTACATAGTCATTTAAAAGTTTATGTGAAGCTTCAATGAGGATTCAGCGTCAGTTAGTCAAATCAAGTGAATATCTGCTACATTTACAGACTTTTTTGCATCATGTTCCCTCTTTGTGTTTCCTCAGACAGTGTTTCTCTTCCAGTAAAAAAGACTGTAATACTGAAAGATATCTACGTGAACTGACTCATTTTCATATTAGCATCAGATGAACTTTTAAATACATTTTTGCACAGAAGGAGGCTCGTGGATTTTGGCCACCATCATTTACTGTACATTGTAAGTGTATTATGAAGAGATCTTCTAATGTCCAGTATGGACAGGAGGAATAATTATGGCAAGAAAAACCTATTTCAGTGTTGATTTCGGAACCTGACTGTTGGTTTAAGACAGACTTGGAAAAAAAATTGTGAACTTATCCTTTAAGCACCTGCAGGTTCTACATGTAACCACAAGATGTCAGAATCTCCACTTACTACTGCATCCAGTAACTCAGCTGCAGTCTTTCTGTCTGTCGGTGGGTTTGCGAACTGTACTCAGAAGTTAATAAAAGACTGGACTGGCTTTTTCTAGATTGTTGGTCCACTATCTTGCCATTCTCTGCATTTGCACTGTAGCCAACTTCAGTCAGTATTCTATTTTAAGCATAAATTTTAAAAAATAAATAAATCCAGAGACATGGAAGACAGGAAAACCAGTTTGCAACTTAGATATTTTCATTTAAAGAGACTGAGACATCTGTCTGCACTATAACACATAATCCTTCAAACACAGTTATCATGATACAACTGTTTTGGTACATGAATCCAAACTCCTGCTTTACTTTATGTGCTATAAATCTAAAACCCCAAATTACAGAATGATTTTGCACTAAATACTATAAATCATTAATAATGATGGAGTAGAGATACAGGCAGGTGGGTCGTACTTTTAGACTACCCTACAAAGCGTGGATATAAGAACACACACACCTGTAAAATCTAGGCCTAATATAATTGAATGTAATTTGTGAAGCCTGGGCTGCCAGTTTGGAGCTGGTGTGGTTGTGTTGTAATGGATATTGTTCCTGTAGTTGACCCAGTATGAAAAATATTATGTCTGCTACCCATTAAAGAAGAGTTTATTTCCCAAGCTGAAACATGAGTCATTTACAGACCTAGCTAAGCACTTGTAAAATTATAAAAAGCCCACAGGTAGTCTGACCATGTTTACTTCAGTTTTACATACTAATTCTTCAAAGACTCTTCTATCCAGCTGGCATGAAAAAATAGTCCCTCCCCTGCACAGTAAAGACAGCTTTAACTTGTTCATTCAATTGCAACTTTGCATCTTAAAGCTAACCCAAACTGAAGATGGCAGTTGGAAATGACAAACTTCTTGCTCAACAATGTATGAAGCAAGAAAACTATAGACGCCTTTTTTATTTTATTGGGAAATTTTCACATCCATAAATACAAGTTCTTAAGGTCTTGCTGTTACCCTGGAAACCTCATTACATTCTTAGGTGCTTGTGAAATGTCCTGTGGAGCTTTTTAAACTTTGACTTGAGACAGAAAAGGAGACACTTAGCTTTGTGCCTCAAATTATCAATGCCAAAAAAACTGTGGCGCTGCTGTCACATAACTTATAGCCTACCTTTTAACTTGAAGTGGCAGATGGGAGATTTAAGGGCAACGGGGAACGAATGGAGGCTCTGTGTCTTTACAAGTGGAGGCTTCTTTGCTTTGTTAAGCATGCGAAGAATTGACATTAATTTTTTATGTACCATAAAACAGGAACGTAGTAGTAGCTTGCTGAAATGCATGTGCATGGAGTGGCGGTTGGATGGAAAATAAGTTAACTGCGCAGGCGCGTAATGCAACCATGGCAACGATGTTCAGCGCAATCAACGGGCATCATCCAACGCTGCCAACGTAACAATTCACGTAGACTTTTTACGTAAAACATTGTTATACAGCTTTAACCGCTGCATAACTAAACTTTACAGCTTCGTTTAGCCAATTAACTGCTGTGATTTGTAGGAGATACACAATCAATGGTGCCAAAAAATTCCGACTTCAGCTGAATAACGTGCTAGTCTTTTTTTCTCTCTACCCGGAAGGACAGGTTAGTGAGGAGGAAGCTCTTCGCATAACGCCGAAGTTCGCTTCCGATTCAAAGTTAAGGGGAAAGTTAAGGTAAACAGAAATAATTATATTTAGCGACTGATTCTCCGCGTTTTCACCACCTACACGTATGAACGAGTGTTAAACATCGTCGCAAAAGCATTAACGCTGTTTAAATCCACTTTTGGATTTGCGAAACCTTCATTTTTCTTATGAAAACGTAAAAGTGGCAATATCACTGTTTTTTTCCTATTCAAAACACATTTGGCCAGGTCCAGCTCAAAAACCTATACTTAGACTTTTAAACAATCTCTGAAGTCTCCTTGTTAATCTATTCTAGATCTGATAAGTCTAACTATAGTGGTTTTTTATCGGGACCTGGTCCAATATTTCCCTTAACTTTCCCCTTAACCCCATATCGGAAGCTACGAATCGGAAGCTGACTTCGGCTTCGGCTTCATTCAAATGCTTGTTTGGGTTAGCTTACGCTAACGTGAGCTCAAGGCGCTCAGTCTTTTTACCTTTATCAACTTGACATTGTCGCTAAAAAAAAGGTACATTTCACACAACAGTGTTTTACAGTCTGCCTTTACCAAACGTTAAAAAGAAGAAATGTATAAAGACAATATTTGGGTTGCTTCGATTAGAGCTAAGCTAAAGTTGACGTAAGGGCTTCTGTGGATACCGTCAGCTTTTTTAGAGACTTATTATTGATAAGAACAAGTAAACTATCAATAATTTTGACCTAGGTTTGTTTGCAGTGTATCATCTAGCGTCATATGTTATCACTACTGAACATACAATACTTTAATCACCGCCCAAAGAAATACAGAGAAACTCTAACATCAGGTTCATTCATAAATCTTTGACAGCTATGGAGTTTCTGCCTGTTCTTGATCCTCTAGATAAGCCCAAAGAAGGAATATGGTGAGTAAATTTGTACATGTGATATTAAAACAAGAAGCTATCCTTTTTATCTTGCTTTTCCTGAAATTGTTTTATTGTCAACAGGTATTCTTTGATACCCAGAGGAAGTGCTCCAGGTGTCAGTGTGGGCCATACCTGCACTTTTATTCCATCTGAAGATGGAGGAAAAGGACAAATCCTTATTGTTGGGGGAGCCAATCCCAGTGGAAGTTTCTCACATTCCCAAGTCATAAATCTGGGTAAAGATGTCTGCAAACATGTTAGCTTGACAGTGTTACTACTTCTGCATAACTAACTGTTTTATAAGCCACTTTTCACTATGTATACTAAAAGAAGAAATAAAAAATATGCCTTGTGTTGTGTTGCTTTGACTTAAAGTAAATCCTTCCTTACCATAAAGCACTTTGAATATAAAAAGTCAAAGTAACAGTACATTTAACCTTGGCTAGTGTGTTATACAATCTCAAATCACAATCAACGCTGGCAAATGTGTAATATATATGTAGGAGGTTGTGAAAACTGATTGCCAATTTTTTTAATGTTTTGATGCTAAATGTGTAGTTATAGTGGATTTTTCCTGGTTATGGATACCACCACCATTAATCATGAAGATTAGTTAAGCTAAAGTTAATATCTGTTTCATTTGTTAGAGCACTACATTGGTAAAAACACATTAGTAAGTTGTTATGTACTTGGCAGAGTCATGAGTGTGTTCTCTTCACATTTATATCAAAGTCTTTGAATTTGTGTCATTTTCTGACTCCACCAGATAAGCATGAGTGGGACATTCCAGAGTGGGAGGGCTTGGAGGCACGTTATGAACACTGCAGTTTTGTGCCAGAAAGCTGTCCACAGAGCTTGTGGGTGTTTGGGGGAGCACAGCAAACTGGCAATCGCAATTGTATCCAGAATATACAGCTAACAGGTAAATCACCTAGTTCCCTGTGGTCTTCTTTAGTAACACTGGAGGTTAGGTGGTTGCTGTGTTATGACCATATGAACTTGCTGTACAAAACATGACAATTGATTTTTGTTAACTGAGTATGATCCATGTATTCAGACAGTGGGTCCCACTGGAAGAATGTACAAGTGAATGGGGAACCCCCCAGTCCCAGGACATATCACACCAACTCAGCTTGCGTAGGGGACAGACTTTACGTCTTTTCTGGAGGGGAAGCAGGAGCTGCACCTGTCTCAGACCAAAAACTTCATGTCTTTGACACAGGTATGTGTTGAATTCACCAGTTGCTTCTCATAGGTGTATCAAACACTTCACTGTGATTCCACTTTGACTAGCACATTTTAGTATGCCGTTAAGGTAAAATTACTTTTACAGTGAATGACCTTGAAAATAAGAATTAGTATTAATATCCATGTTTGTTGAATCACTTAGGTATTTGTTGTTCACTATTTGTGATCATTTAGGAGATTTTGTGAAAAACCTAATGTCCAATTTTTATAGACACAGAAATGCAGAATAAGAAAAAACAACGCAAATATACAAATGTTTAGTGACAGTCAGGTCGTATATATATGGTTGCACTCCCCCTTCAGTGACTGGCTGATTAACCCTCTTGGAGGGAGTGGACATGTGCACACTCTGACTGATTCATTTATATCTCCTCGACTCCCTTGTTACTTTTATTGCACCTGTTCAGGCAGGCCAATTTTCACATTTAACATTTTTTATTAGCACATGACGTTTGGTGACCTCAAATCCCCAAATAGGTGGTCTCATTTACAGCCTGAACAGAAGTCTAATTAGAATGATGATTGAAAACACCTGTGTGGGTGTGCAAGGCTTTTACTATTTTTCTCACACTGTAAGCATCTGTCAAGTTTATTTGATAGAATAAGCCATGTGCTTAACAGTTACCAAAATTATAAATAATTTACTCACTTAAGTTGTCATTCTGCTTTCAGTTTTTGTTCATAAGGAAGTTGGTGTTTGTTTACAGATTGAATATATGTGTCCTTAATAAATGATCTAACATTGTGAATCATTGCTTCAAAATATCATATTGTCTCTCAGTTGATTTTACATGATGGAAATAAATAACCAAATTTGTTAATGAATAGTTTTTTTATGTGAATGTGTTCCCAGTGTCTTCCACCTGGTCTGAACCAGAAACACAAGGCAGGCGCCCACCCGTCAGGCACGGGCATATTATCGTAGCAGTGTGTTCAAGGATCTACATTCATGGAGGGATGACAGGAGACAAATTCCACAATGATATGTACTCGCTTGATACAAGTAAGCCTGAACTACTCTCTTGAATCAAAATCAGAGGATAACAGTTTAGCTATTTCTCAACTGCCTTGCATTTATCTCAGGGGATCATCGTAGCATCACTTGGATGCTTCAATGTTTGTTTGTTTTTTCAAATTAGCATAACTGTGTGTCTAAGGGAGCATGAAGTGGGAGAAAGTGCAAGCCAAAGGAGACATCCCGCCAGGAGTAGCAGCCCACTCGGCTGTGGCTCTGGGCAAGAACATCTACATCTTTGGAGGGATGACAGCAGACGGAGCCAGTAATTTTATGTACAGATTCAACACTGGTATGCTGTTCTTAATGGGATTAAATATTGGTGTGCTTTGTGTCATAACTGTTTATTTCTACATAGTGTGTATGAATTAAGCTGTTTGGTTCTGTACAAAAATCTAAGCATGAAAGTGGATTTATGTTAATGCTAAACTCTGCTTGCAGAAAAAAGTAGATGGATCCTAATGAAGTTTGAAGGAGATGTGCCACCCAACCGCCTAGACCACTCCATGTGTTTACTGCCGTGGAAAGTGGGTGGTGAGGGGAATGAAGATGAGGAGCAAACCAACAGCCCAGCAGCCTCAGAGACAATAAATCTGGCTTTTGTATTTGGAGGGATGGACACCCAGGGTGTCATACACAATGACTGTATTGTGACTGTGGTGACATAATGTGCCTCGATGTGGTAATCTTCTTATGTTCGAGTTGTAATAAAATATTTGTCAACTACTACAGAGGAATTGCGTTTTTTGTTGTAGTGATGTGATTGATCAAGTGGTCGATTTCTAGAGCTTGTGTTACAGATACTGAAAAGTAAACATGGCTCACCAAATTTAGGGTGTAGAGCTCTGAAGGTTAAATAATTTTGATAAGTGTTAAATGTTAATCATTTGAGATATATGTAGATAGAATATAGTATGTAGTGGAGAATATATGTAGATGTTGGACACAACACGTTTACTGGTAAAGACAAATAGGGTCTTTAAATGTAAAAATCAATATATCAAGAGACAACCAAGTAATATTTTGTATCAAACATTTATTTCAATGTCTTTCCAGAAGTACAATGACCAGATTCAATAAATAACTTTTAACGTTGCCTGTGAACATAATGAGCCCTTGATCCCACAGACACCCCATTCAATAGACCCACAGACACCCCCCCCCCCACCCCACCCCACTAAGTCCCTCCCACTACAGAACCCCCAATCAAGACTGCCTGAGAACAGCAGCAGCAAGCCTCAAATCTGGGCTGATGAATATCTCCGCCTTTCAGCGAAGAGAACACCTCTCGCACACCGAAACTTATTTTCAATGTCTTTCAGAAGATTCAGTATGGTTGCTTGTTATCGCCACCCCTACTAACCATTCCTCTCACATTTACGAGTCCCATCAGTCCAATATGTACATCTAGGTGCCACTATCAGAGAGGCAAGGGGTGACGAGTTGAACTCAAACCTGCCTATAACTCATCCTTCTCATCTTGCTCACTGTCGCCACCCTCAGGTGGGGGTCCACCCGCACTGCCGTAAAGCTTGCTGATAATGGGTTGAACCACCTCCTCCAGCTCCTTCTTCTTGGCCTGGAAGTCTTCCAGCTCAGCATCTTGGTGTGACTCCATCCACTCGATTTTCTCCTCCACAGCTTTCTCAATGGCTTCCTTATCTTCATCTGACAGTTTGCCGCCGAGCTTCTCCTTGTCGCCGATCTGGTTCTTCAGAGAGTAGGCGTAGCTCTCCAGCTCATTGCGGGCGTCAATCCTCTCCTTCAGCTTCTTGTCCTCGTCAGCGAAGCGCTCGGCGTCGTTCACCATGCGCTCAATATCCTCAGGTGTCAGACGGTTCTGGTCGTTTGTGATTGTGATCTTGTTCTTGTTGCCTGTGCCTTTGTCTTCAGCGGTGACACGCAGAATACCGTTGACGTCGATCTCAAAGGTGACCTCAATCTGTGGTACACCACGAGGAGCAGGTGGGATGCCAGTCAGGTCGAAGGTGCCCAGCAGATGGTTGTCTTTTGTCAGAGGACGCTCACCTAAAAGAGTTAAAAATTAAGCATCTGTCTCTCCAAAAATGTAAGTGAGGAGATGTTTACAATCATTTGAAGGCATGTTTGGTAAGTTTCCAATGCGAGCTCTTACCTTCATAGACCTTAATGGTGACAGTGGGCTGGTTATCAGAGGCTGTAGAGAAGATCTGGGATTTCTTGGTGGGCACTACAGTGTTCCTGGGGATCAGCTTGGTCATGACTCCTCCAACGGTCTCAATACCAAGGGTCAGGGGGCACACATCCAGAAGAACCACATCACCTGCAAGAGAGGAAATACGTTTAGTAACTGGGTAAAGTCTGTAACCTCAGCTCAGTGGAACAGGTACAACAGTGTGTCAGGATGATGACTTACCAGTGTCCTCTTCTCCAGAAAGCACTCCAGCCTGCACAGCAGCTCCATATGCAACAGCCTCATCAGGGTTGATGCCCCTAGAGGGCTCTTTGCCATTGAAGAACTCCTTCACCAGCTGCTGGATTTTGGGGATACGGGTGGAGCCTCCAACCAGGACAATCTCATCAATGTCAGACTTCTTCAGGTCAGCATCTTCCAGCACCTTCTGTACAGGCTTCATGGTGGATCTGAAGAGGTCCTGGAGAAAGTAAAAGACATGATTAAAAAGCTTGTCAAACATAATGTGCTATAAAACCAGGTAGATTTTGGTTGTGCAGTTATCTGTGTTGACATAACTGTACAGATGATTTGGATAACTTACCATGTTCAGCTCTTCAAACTTGGCACGGGTCAAAGTCTCAGAGAAGTCCTCTCCCTCAAAGAAGGACTCGATCTCAATGCGGGCCTGGTGCTGGGCAGACAGAGCCCTCTTTGCCTTCTCGACCTCACGACGCAGCTTCTGCACAGCACGGTTGTCTTTGCGCACATCTTTGCCGGTCTTCTTCTTGTACAGCTTGATGAAGTGCTCCATGACGCGCTGGTCAAAGTCTTCGCCTCCCAGATGAGTGTCACCGTTGGTGGCCACCACTTCAAACACACCGTTGTCAATGGTCAGGATGGAGACATCGAAGGTGCCACCACCCAGATCGAACACAAGGATGTTCTTCTCGCCGTCCCTCTTGTCCAGGCCATAAGCAATGGCAGCAGCAGTTCTAAAGAATAACAAAGTTTCAGTTTATTATAAGAGAATATTATAAAAGAAGGGGAGAAAACATTTTCACAATTAATGCAGATGATTCAATTTTCATTGGACACTTACGGCTCATTGATAATTCTCATAACATTCAGACCAGCAATGGTACCAGCATCCTTAGTGGCCTGGCGCTGGGCATCATTGAAGTAGGCAGGGACAGTGACAACAGCATGAGTGACCTGAGGAAAAGATAAAAATCACACTTATTACATTGTTTATTTAGGAGTGGTATATTATTCAATGTACATCCTTTGATTTTTTTTCTAATCATTTATTTATTTTTTTACCTTTTTGCCCAGGTAAGCTTCAGCAGTCTCCTTCATCTTAGTCAGCACCATGGCAGAGATCTCCTCAGGTGCAAATGTCTTCATCTGGCCACCACCAATGTCAACCTGGATATGGGGCTTGCTCTTCTTCTCAGTAACCTAAAGAGGAACATGCATCAATATTAGTCAATATTAGTTACCAAGTATGTCTCTCAAACATAACAAAGACCTTTCAAACATAACTTTTCCTTAAAAAAAATTTAAAAAAAATGAAAGTGTCTCAAGTAGAAACTCACCTTGAAGGGCAGGTACTTGATGTCCTGTTGCACAGAGGAGTCACCCCAAGTGCGGCCAATCAATCTCTTGGCATCAAAGACTGTGTTCTCAGGGTTAGAGGTCAGCTGATTCTTGGCAGCATCACCAATCAGACGCTCGCCCTCGCTGGTGAAGGCCACATATGATGGAGTGATGCGGTTACCCTGGTCATTGGCAATAATCTCCACACGTCCGTTCTTGAACACTCCAACACTACAGGAAACAATATAGAAATTATTTTATTTTATTTTTAGAAAAAAATATCCTTGTGAGTATCGTTTCATTTTAAAGTTACATCATTGTCTTTTTCTTACCAAGAGTAGGTGGTCCCCAGGTCGATTCCTACCACGGTCCCCACATTCTCCTTCTTATCGTCGTCATCAGCAAACACGGTGCCGGCCACCAGCATTACAACCCACAGCAGCTTCATCTTTTGTTGTTTTCAATCAAATCCACAGAAGGAAAAACCTACAGAATAAAAACAATGTAAAAACGTGTCCTCGAGCTTATGACGTGGACCTCCAAGTTAACATTATGTAGCTACATGCTTGCTATCATTTAATGAGCTTGAGATCCAGCTTGTAGACAAGAAGCGTTGCCTAGGCCAATAAATTCTAGGAAAAATGACAAACTTGTAAGGTTTGAACGAATTTGGGAGGAATGGGTGGAGCACCACTGCCGCTTCCGATTCTTAACACCACTGACTAAAAAAATTTTTCACCCATCCGCCGGTAGCTAGCTAACCACGTTAGCGTGCCCAGCAGACATGCGAGGGAAAATACTTTCTCATAGTGAATAGCTGTATGTACGTTGCTTTTCATTTTAATATATATATTGCAATTGTAGTGCATGCCCAGCGGAAAAAAGCTGTTGTAAACTTCGGGTCAAAAACGTTACATCACTATCGTCAACCGTTAGCTTAGCTGCCTTTTATTCAGCGTTGCATAAAATAACGTTACATTATCAAACGTTGCCGAAATACCATATTCACAACAATGTTTATACATACCTTAATCGTTGTTATGTCAATTAATTAACGGCCTTGACGTTGCCTCAACCAGTACAAGCCTCTCGTGGCAAAATGTGTCTTTCTCTTTTTGTCTGTTCTGTGATCTTTCTTCTGTGAAATGATGTTGAATGAACTGTGTGCGTTCCATATATAAGCCGTCACTTCTTTCCCGTCGTGGAGGCCCGCGATTGGCTGAGCGGCTGTTCGTTGGAACGCGCTGATTGGTTTCATCCGGCACGCTGGCCGCCGCTGATTTGCACACATTGGGTTCAGGCGACGTCACGACTCTTGCCCACTGTGCCGACGCTGATTGGCTGTCTGTCAAGCGGCCTCATGAACTCGGTTGGTGTGAGAACACGCCACTCTAATGGCCGGGGAAGGGTGCATTTTAACATTTCGTACATTTGAAATTAATGCTGTTTTTTTAATAATGCCCCCACATGAATTGAATTGACACTCGTTCTCATGTTGCTGTTTTTTTCAAAGTGTGTGACTGTGTGGATAGTGTGTCAGTTTCATGAATAAATGATGACTCACTACTATGAGTAAGAAAGGTACAAACCTGTGTGTAATATGCTAGTAAATAACTTGACACCATGTTACATCAGATGAAGTGGATTATCTGGATGTTTCATCAGTGAATATGCACACTTGTCACCCAATTATGGCTTAACACATCCAACTTGAAATGCAAATAATCTGCAATAATCTGACTGCTATTGTTTTAATATGAGCACACTCCAGCCTTCTGTTTCTGATAACCTTTTTAATCACAAATGTACTTGATTATTTTGTACACTGTAGGCCCAGCACTGTACAGTCCACCTCAAACAAAACCACATGCAATGAATTCTCTCATGCAGTCCCTTATCCTAAAAGTCTAAATAGGTCAAGGTTAGGTAACTAGTTGCCAAAGCCATATTTCGGTCGATACTGCCCTTTTTAAATGTGTTGACTAATGCCAGACTGTAAATGGGATATTTAAGAAATAAATACAAGAAAGACAGTGGAAGTCTACCAATGGCAAGTGAGTTAATTCATTTGATTGCGAAACAAATCAGTTTTCAAGGTTTTTTTCAATATCCTTATCATTTTATACTAATGCAGTGATTTCCTTTATTCTGCCTTCATTCAAAATACTCACTGATTTCTAGAGCATACCTATTTCAGGATTATCTATAACTGAGTGACACTAATAGTAATTTCTATAAAATTCCTGAAACAGCAGGTTTTTATTTCTTGAGACAAGACACCTACTCGACTTTTGCTCTATGATATAGTACTATTAAAAGCTTTAACCCAATCACATTTTGACATATTTAATTACTGGTCACTTTTAATCACTGAAAGGATATAGCATTGTCCAGAAAGAGCAGTGGATCACAGCAGATCTGGAAATTCAGAAACTGATTCAGCTCAAGTATATTTCTTGTTCAGTATTTTAACTTCCTGCACTGGCATTGCAATGAAGTAGCTGGATAGTAATCAAGCTGCTTTCTTTTTTCTCTTTCATTTTTCCTTCATCCAGAGTAGGAGGAACTGTGGCACTGTTGGCTCACTGCTGGAGGAAGTGAGACAGATCAGCGGCAGGACTGACAGACACTTCATTCAATCAGCCTTATCCCTACTTTTCATTCGAATGTCTGCATTCTTTTATATTTTACTATCACCAGTATTTTGTGTGTGTGTTTATTTGTTTTTGCATTGTACATTGAGACTGCAATTGCAAATCAAAGATCTCTTTATGGTCTTTGTTGTAACTACTAGAACGGACTAACTCTTTTCTGATATTTTCATGTACAGAGATAAACATTTTGCATAGATTCTTCTCTCATAATTGACTAGGATGTTTGTGTTGGTTGAATGCTGGGAACAAATATGTTTTTCAAAGAAAAGAGTCTGCTTCTCTGATTAACCATATCTGTTAGATACCTTATTAAAAACTGGTAACTGTGGTTGTGTAAATGTATGGAGCTAAAAATAATCACTTTATTGAATGTTCATTGACCTGAGATTACTTTTATTTCAATACCTGTGGGTTTATACTTACAAACTATTGAAAATATCATCAGACTCATTGTTAATTTTCACTTTTTTCTTATAGGTAAGTAAGACTAATCCAAGAAGATCACTATATGTGAGAATGCCAAAATGTTTCTCTGCTAATCTGCATTTATACACATATTACAATAAGCAAACTGAAAAGAGAATTAATCAATTTTAAATAAACACAATTGAGGTCTCCCTGTTATCATATGTATGTTTACATTAGTTCCAAAATTTAACAAATTTATTTGTATAGAGACAAACATGAACTTATGACACATACCACAGCATTTATAGCCTAAGCCAGTGGTTCTCAAGATGGGGTCTAGAAACCCCCAGGAGTTCTTGTGGGGATTCCAGGGGATCCCCAGCAGAAAGTGGCGTAATTTATTTTCACTATAGTTCCATCCTTAATCAACACAATGGCAAAATATATGATTATTTTGGGTTTCATACACTTCCTGTAATAAAACATCTAAAAGCAAAAGTCTTATCAGATGGGAGCCCCTGGGACATAATCTTATCAAATGGGGCGCCGTGGTCTCATTTTTGTCAGTTTAGGGGTCCTTGACATGAAAAAGTTTGGATTTACTGGCCTAAGCTAGTTTGCAATGCCCGTCTCTAAATGAGCTTTTAAAATACACCAAAACTTAACAATAAAATATGTATGAAACTGCACAAGACTCAAAAATACATATATATTATACATTTATATGAATATACACTTGAGAATGACATGCTATACAAATATATATTAAAATGTATTATAAATTATAAATTAATTCAGAAAAAAAGAACATCACAATATGGTGAATTTTGGTTTAAACATTGGTTACAGTATTCCTCACAGCTTACTCTGAATACAATATTCATAACAATTGCTTATATTTAAAACACAAATAAAAATAAAAATAAAAATTAATTAATTAAGTAATTAAATAAATAAATAAATCAAATAGGCAGGATTTGTGTCTCATTTTTGGTATTTTTTTTTTTTGTTTTGTTTTAACCATAGACTGTTTTAACAGCCGGAGCTCTGCGCCCCCTGCCGGCTGAGACACCAGCAGACACCGGACTGATGACGTGGTTCGGTCGGTTGACCAGAGCAGCAGCAGGATGGCCGACCAGAGCAGGCAAATAAAACTCGCTGCAGCCAAGAAAAAGGTAAAGTATTTTATAATTGACCCGGCTGCATATCAGTTAAAGCACCGCTTCTGTTTTAGCGTCTGGGGGTTTATTCTACCGGTGTTTTGTATTGTTTTTTTCATATAAATTAATTTACGGAGCAGGGGTGTTGTCAATAACGTTACACGTCGACCGACCTCTGCGCTGTCGCTTGTCCCGCCTCTGTTGCTCCTCACGAGCCGTCAATACGCAGGAGAGACCGGGGCTTCTTCTAGGCCTCGACTGATAGCATTAACTTTCCCAGATTATGTACACTATTTTTAGTCCCTCAAGGCATCTATAGCATCACATGTCGCTTACTTAAGTCAAAGTGATGAACCTAACTCACTGTGTTTGTCCGACGGTTTCATGTGTGTTTCTAGATAACGTTATATGTGATTATTAGCAATCCTTAACATGCTAACCAAGGCAAGTTAACGTTAGCAAACTGGCTAACTAATGAATAGTTAGCTATGTATTGGTGTAAAGGATGCCTCAGCCTTCTGTCTTGTCTGTAGGATGGCTCAATAATCTTAGTAAAGCTCAGCTAACAAACAACAATTTTAAAATAAACAATGAGGAAGCATTGTAGCTTAGTTAGCCGGATAGAATGACGGGGACTGTTTTGACAGCTGACACCCCCCTTCCCTGTCCTGCTGTGTGCTTTAGCTAGGTGTGTTTTAGGCTAGTCAGAGAGAGGTGGCCTATCAGCTGTGAAATGTTAGCTTCAGGAAATGACTCGTCAGCATTTCTTTCTGACCTCCAATCTTGTGTGGATGAGTGGTCGTGGTGATAACAATTGATACTTCGCTGCGATTCAACCCTAAAAATGTTTTTTAAAAAATGGCAGTAGTCTCCCCGCAGACTTCCCTCTGGTCCCCCACGACAGCTGTCAAAGCCCCCCCCTCCAGTGGTTTGACATGACTTGCTCTGAGCGATGTCTCTAGTTGGTTGAATGTTGGGAACAAATCTAGAGGCCCGCTGTTAGATCTGTTAGGAATCGTGAGATTATTTTATTTTATAAAATAGAAAGCAGATGATTTATCTTATTATTCTGGATGTCAGCCATTGTTTGCTGCCCTCTTGCTCACACATATACTTTTTTTTCTTTCTCTCATGTGCTGCTTAGCTGAAGGAGTTTCAGCAGAAGAGCTCCCCTACTAGTGTAGGAGGAGAAAAGGGTGGAGGAGGAGGTGGTGGAGGAGCAGGGGCCAAGAAGAAGAGGAAGGTGAAGGTACTAAGTCAACATGATGCACCATCAACAGACAGAAACTCTCCAGTCATGAATGTAAGTCACTTCGACTCTTTCCATTTATTTGTCTGCCTGTGATTCTGCCTTGTTGCACAATTAACAGTGTGTCTGTATCCTTGTTACGTCTGGTTACTCTAACCTAGTATCACCCTGTAAAATCAATTAACATTTCCAAAACATTTTTTTTAAACTAGTGTTGTAGCATTAGAAACTCACTGAATGCTTACTACAGTTTATTCTTTGTGTACATGTTATGCATAACAGCCTGCAACACTCAACAACTGTTTCATAGTGACTGTGGGCTTGTAGCACAGTATATACCTGATAACAGACATCCAGGTGCTTGTAGTGACCCGCTTGGCCCTTGATCTCAAAAATATTCCGCCTGTTGTGACATGATACACATGAATTACTATCAAGTTTGCAAATGCTTTCCTCCTTCTTATCAAACACACACAGCGGCAGCATTAACATCTATCTGCTGGCCAGGTGACAGGATGAAAGTAGTGTTTATCCAAGGGATAGTTTTGGCCCCTGACCATGACAGAGGTCGTCTTCAGGTTGTAATTATGTAGCAAAAGTTGTTTAATGAAATTCCAGCACACGTATGCATAGTAAAGTAGAAGTTATCCATTCATACCTGTTAAGTCACTAGATTTTTGTCAGCTGTAATAAATGAGTTACGATGATATGCTTTTGGGAAATGCTTATCTTTGTCAGCTGAATGTCAGTTTTGCATATTGTTTTGTATCGCATCAGCTAATACAACTTGCATCAACTTATTTTTAGGGAACTACCTATTTGTAATCATAAAAACACAGACATGAATGATTGGCTTTTGAAGTGTTGCCATCATGAGAAGCAGTCCTCTATTAATATCTTCTTGTTTTATACTGTGACAGAGTGAGATGTACGTGGATTGATCCGTACCTGATTTATAACAATGATCATCATTATAACTATTCATTAGCTGTTGAGAGATATGTTGAGAAATCATATTTGTGTCGTAACATAGGGTTAAAAACTATTGGTCGAGGTGGTGTGTGAAAGAGAAAAAAATGTCAACCAATGACAGACTCACACGTCTGTTTGAGCTCATTGATACTCGCTACTAACTTGCTGTTCTTCACTGCTATTTCATTTAAATATCAAGCACTATCTCCTTCTGTGTGATGTTTTTAAAGCTCCTATAAGCAAATTGAGAGTGTCAGTGAGGACACACAGTGAAGCACGTGACTCCTGCACACGGCTTTCACACACACACACTCGCACGCGCGCACACACACACACAGGCTGACATTCAGGTCAGTTTTCCACAGACCATGTCGGTCAGTAGTTTTCTAAGCCTGATTGGAATTTGGGCTCATCAGAGCTCATGAGCTTGCTGCTGAGTCTGGCTGTTTGTTCTGATGCAATTTGTTTTTTCTCCCCAAACATGATTTATTTTGGTGGCTATATTCCCGTAGTGTGAAGCAGGATAAGATATCTGAGAAATCTGAGTGTGATGCTGATAACAACCCACAGTAATAAAGCTTAGGAGTCAGAACAGAGGAGACATTTTAGAAAAATGGCAGCTCATGTAGATAATTTATGTTTTCAAGACTCCAGTTTTTACTTGATTTACCTCTAATCGAGGTAACCTCTCACAATTTTTAGTTTCTTTAGAGTCTAAGGGAGAGGGTACTATCCAAGTTGGAATTTTATGTTAATAAATAGAGAAATAATTACTGAGTTGGTACAGGTTATGGCAGCAAGAGGAAATGTGAACAAGTTTAGTGTGTTAGTTTGTAGAGCAAAGTGCAGCACTGGTCTTGAGCTCATATTCTAATGTAAATGTTTAAATGAAACATTTTTATTCAGATGCAGCCAATATTTACCCAACCTTTTGGACCGAGCATACTAGCCTCAGTGTTTCCTCGTTCCACACCCTCCTCACTTCTAAACCTCTTCCTTCTTCAGTTTCTTGTAGGAGCTACTTCTCTGTGTTTGTTTGTCTGTATCTCGTGTCACTTTCTGAATTGTTCTCTCCCCATTCGCACCTCTTTTACCACTCCACTCTTGATTCTTCTTTCCTGTAGTTTGACAGTATTCTGAAAGCATTTAGCCAAAGCAATGGAGTAGTCCTACCTCCATATGGCAACAGTCAGGTGAGCTTCTGTCTCTCTCGCTTTCTTTTCCTTGTTTCTTCTCTGCTTGTTTTTTTTTTTTTTTTTTTTTAAAGTTCTGTCTTCCTCTCTGTCTCTGCATCCTGCGGCTGTAAATAGCTGCGCCTCATGTGGGATTTAATATTGTACCTTGCTTTCCAATTCTCACTGCCCTCGTACACCAAGTGCACTTACTCTTTCTGTTACATAGACCAAAAAGCATGGGAGAAATTTGAGTTAAAATTCTTGCATTGGCTTTTTAAAGCAAGAGAGTGCATTAATGGTTGACAGAAATGGATCATGCAGTCGTTTCTTTGACTTCATACCAGTGTTGCACAGTGGGTGGCATGAGTCTTAGTAGTTGCATGGCTGTGATATCTGCACCAGGGTGCATCATGCAGGCATGCATCTGGAAAAACAAGAAACTTGATGTGTGTTATGCTTCTCAGCTATGATGTCATTGCTACTTTTGTGCTGTGTTTTTAGTGTGTTATTTACACGCCCTCTAAGAGTGTTAGTACAGATTATTGCTCGCATTAAGGTCAGAGTCAGAGTAAGCATAAGTTAAGTAAGTGAGAAGGGTTATTTGTCAGTAATTCAAATTACTGTTGGCATTTAGATGGCATGAGTTTTTCAGCACTTTCACTCTGCAAATGTGGAAAAAAATTGGGGCAGCAAAACAGCTTTCTTGCTACAGCTAACGCTACAAGTAACAGCTTGCATTCAAGTTATTTAACACAAAAGTAAACACAAACAATGCCCCTCCACTTTCTTATTACATACTTTTGTCCTCTTTACCTGTGGACTATCATACATTCATGTGCACATTTAAATGTCAAACTATAACCTTAAACTGAGTCCGTACAGGAATCAGGTGCATGTAAACACATGTAACGTTTCAAACATTGTGCTCATTCTTTTGCTTTTTCATCATAACTGCTCTTTTTTTTTCTTGGCATTAAACCAGTGTGTACATTTTTTTTGTGTGTGTGTGTATGTGTCACCTCAGACCTTCGCTGACATGAAGGCCGTGGGGTCTTCAGTTGCCCAGCTACTGGAGGACCCAAAAGGGGAGCCTGATCACAGCTCACCTGTGTCTAACCCCGCTAGCTCTAATACTGCTACTAACTCTGAGTCTGTCAGCCACAACACTGACCTGCAGGTGTGTTTCTCTCTTGCTCGTCTCTGTCATGCTCACCCCTGTGTCAGTATCATCCCTAAGATTATAAAAGACATATCAGTCAATCTCCAGTTGCTGCATTTGTACTAATATATATATATATGATGAAAACAGAATCAGCACATCCCTGATTTTTGTTGTTTATGGCGATTAATGTGCTTTGTTATGCACATTCCTTTTTTATAAAATGTGCTTACTGTATTTTTCTGTCTTCCTTTTCTTTCTATCTATCTCTTACTGTCACTCTCTTCGTCTTTTGATCTGTCTTTCGTTCTGCAGGACTACCCTGATACCAATGGCGATGAGAGTTTAACAGAGGAAAATAGGTGGGTATTACTCACTGCCACTCAGATCCTATGTATTTATGAAATGATGATATGAAATTGTACACCAACCAAAGATAATATACATACATATGCTAAAATTTAGATTTAATTGTTTTTCCTAGTGTGATATGACTACAATTTTAGGATGAAGATTTATTGCACAGACAGGCAGTTGTAGTAATGCCCAACCTGTTCATGTCTGTCCATGTGTATTCATGTGTGTGTTATCCTGCAGACCGCTGTCTTCCACAGAGAGCCTGCGACAGCTCTCACAGCAACTGAACGGCCTGGTCTCTGAGGTAAGATGTTGCGACCATCAATGTCATTCCATCTCTCTCTCTCTCTCTCTTGCTCGCTCGCTCTCCCCCACACACAGGCATTTCTCTGTCATAAGGTGTTAGGCTTTTAACAATAACACATGGCCACAGATGTGCTCTCTCACCGAGGGTGTGTTGCATCTATTCTTGGCAGGAATGGCCTGGAAGCATTTTCAGATTTGCCAGTTGTTCCTAATGGCTTTAAGCACACTTGATAGCAGCAACTGATGCAACAAACTAGCTTGATAGACAGTACCAGTCAAAATTTTGGACACATTTTCTCTTTCAAGTGAATGGGAAGGTGCGTCCAAACTTTAAACTGGTACTGGATCTCCTCAGGACTTGGTTTGGGTTTTGTAGCAAAACAGGAAGTGAGTTTTTTGAGACACAGTTAACATTGACTTGACTAAAAAAAATGTGATGCAATCATTACTATAGACCATTATCTCACTAATCTGATAGCAGGTCTTATGTAAATATAATATCACACTTGTGGTGTTACTTTTAAAGAAAATATGATAAGGTATTGTTGACCCATATTTTGATACAATACAGGTGTTACCATGGCTCACTAAACAAATTGCTCATCTACAATGTCTCCAGTTAATTTCAGTGAGTCTGTGTATATAAAGTTGAATCATTTTCTGCATTAATTTGCGTGCCTGTGTTATTTCAGTCATCCACAGCGTATGTGAATGGGGACAGTGCGCCTTCTGTCAGTGAGGGAGAACTGGAGGTAAGATGGTAATCTAATACTCTAATAATCTGGCGACTGAAGACTTGTTTATGAAGATTGAACCCAAAGTTAGAAGTCAGTCAAGTCATACACTAGTCAATCCATACCATGTGATTTACAGTACAGTGGCAGACACAGTCTGAGGCACGTTTCTCTGCTGTCATCTGTAGATTCACAGTATAACCAGGACTTCTTCTTCTCAGCATGGAAGTATTTTATAACATAATGCTGACATAGAAAGATGAACTCAGAGCGGCTTTTTCCTGGCAGCACTTTATTATTTGTCATAGGATACTGTGCTGTCTGAAATAGTAAGCCTCATATTTTCAGCGCTGGCAATGTAATCTACCCAAAACTCACTGTGACTCTTTGTGTGAGGGTGACCTTTTGGTTTTATGTTATTTAATTAACCACATTTACTCCCTCAAATGAGCCTGAAGCCTAAACTTATCATAATGTGATGCAACATCGAGGTGTTTTTAAAATGTATCATAATTACTAGTTATGTCCCAGATTATATTAAAATTTGTAGAAGAAATTAATATCTGGCTGATTTAGTGGGTGATTGATACAGTATTTGAATGAATGGAAGCATGGATGCCTGGAAAAGAGAAATTAGATTAATAAGATTAAATATCACAGCGTAACAAAACTCAAAAAGAATTATGGCAGTTTATAAATGAGTATCATCCTGAATATAACTGTGTGTGAACTGGTCTGTCTGGTGAAGCCTGTAGGAGAAGAGCAGAAACACTGTTACTTAAAAATCTCTTGTTTTGTCCCTTCGTACCACGTAATGTTGTTTTTAATGATCACACCATGGGATGAGTCTTAGATCAGCACATTAAATGCAGCTTGGAAACACTCAGCACTGGGCAGGGGCTTCACATGACAGTCTGGAGAAACTGAGGTCATGTGGTACCGTCCACATATTGCAAATGATACTGGAATAGGTCATTATGAAGACTCGCCTACCTTTCAACTGGCTCCATTAATCAGTTTAACAATCATCACATGTTTTGATTATTTGCTTTACGTCTCACTATTGAAATCACATTTTTGCACTACTTAAGATGCTATTGTTTGTCTCCATGTTAATGATTCACATTTGATTTTTTTCCCCCTTCTCCCATGTGTTCTTTGTCTTTTACCACTACACTTTATCCCTTCCTTCTTTTTTTAAAATTTTTTTTTATTGTTATTATTTTGTTCCTTTTCTGGATGCATGATTGCACGTGATAGAGTCGGAACCAGGAGCTGGCTGCCGCCCTGGAGTCCAGCAACCTAACAAACTCTCAGCTCAATACCAAGCTAGACCAGCTGGTAAGAAGCTGTTTGTGTGTGTGTGTCTGTGTGTGTCTGTGTGTGTCTGTGTGGGTGTGGGTGTGGGTGTGTGTATACTGGTGTGTGCACGGTTGTGCGATTGGAGTTACCCTTCTCCTGCCATCCCACAATCACCACACCAGTGCACGTACTGTATGCACTCTGCATGTCATCTTGAATAATCACACACTTGAAATCATGCATGGTTCTCATGTTATTTATTTATCTTTCACTTAGGTCGACTAAAATACAAAGTATAAACACAGCATAAGCAGCTGTTACCTGTAACCTGATTGTAGATGCCTAATTGTACCTCTTTTTCAAGCTGCTGGAACACACCTTATAAGGTTTATAAGCTGCAATAAGCTCAAAGCCTAAAAACAAATTTTAATATAACATATTAAACCAACAGAACAGATTAATTATTTCACTACTTTGCGCTGTCCCTGTCCTGTCCTTTCCTGTCTGGCATGCACATGCTGTATTTTTTTTTTTATCAGAGGTTTGGTTATGTTTTATCAGGCTAGCGTAGAAATTGTGTAACAATGCTGAAGTGATAAAAGAAATGTTGACCTTTCCCTGACTTAAATTCATATCCTGTTGGTCTGGCAGGCACAGCAAACTCAGGAGCTCACAGATCAACTACAAAAGGTAAACAGTTTTTTTTTGCTCTCCCTGTCAGCTGGATTTCCGTGTTCATCTCCATTTTGTTCCAGTCTACTGAATTTTCACTTCTTCCCTGGTCACTCATGAATTTCATATTTTAATTCCTTCAGGAGCGAAAAGAATTTGAACAGAGATTTTCAAAAGAGCAAGGAGCCATGCGGGAGCAACTACAGGTAAATTCTCATATACCAAACACAAAATACATGCATTTCAGCATTTCTGAATCAGTTTCATGACAGGAAAAAACAGGAAGGTGTCCTCAATGTACTGTCATGTAATGTATGAATGTTTAATGTCAGAGTTCCTGGAGTCTGGTATAAAATGATAGCAGTGTCCGTTCCAATTCCTCATCCTCACCCTGACAAGCATTTGTTCTATGTAGTCTGCCAAGCAAGGCTGAAGCACTCAGTATAATTGTTCTGTAAAGAGTTGTATTTAGTTTGTGTTGTGATTGTAGCTTAAAATCAGTTGACAGTATCTGGTCCTTTTGACATCTGGCTCTCTGTTTGTCTGCTCTCTCCCAAGGTTCACATCCAGACCATAGGTATACTGGTATCAGAGAAATCAGAGCTACAAACAGCACTACAGTACACACAACAAGCTGCACGACAGAAAACTGGTGGGTGTGTTTTATAATTTGTGGCGCATGAATGAAAAAATTTCATCTTGGCAAGTCCTCACCCCTACAGCAGTTAGTTAACAGTTTGTGTGTGTGTGTGTGTGTGTGTGTGTGTGTGTGTGTGTGTGTGTGTGTGTAGCCGAGGCAGATGAACTGAATAACCGTCTGCAGGCAACAAAGCAGAGAGTGTCAGAGCTGGAGAGAACTCTTTCCACTGTTTCAACACAGCAGAAACAGTTCGAAAAGGTAACAAGCATTGCAGTCATCACTCCCCCCGTACACAGAATTCACTGAGAAATTAGTAAGAAGATGCAATATATAACATATATAACATATATAAGATAATCTTACTTAACTCACAATCACCTGCGGGTGTTAAATACAGCCATATACAACACACATATACAGGCTTCTTCATTTAATTTCTTATATATATTTCTGAGATATTTTTCTGGCTAATTCCATTTGTTCTTTTTTTTTATTATTATATTCTTTAATGAAACGTGTCTCCTTTTTGTCTCCAGCACAACAAAGAGCTTGAAAAGGAGAGAGACAACCTGAGGCTAGAGGTGTTTAGACAAAAGTAAGTCATCCTAGCAGGCGCTAGGCAGTTTCTCTCAATAACACGTCCACAGCAGATTTTCATTTCCATTAATGATGATTATTTAGAGTCCATCAATTGTATGCTTTGCAAGAGATAACATGAGCAAGTCTCCCAAAGTCCTATTAGAATCTGGTAGGTTACAAATGATGAGCAATCTCTGTGTATGTGTTGTATTTGCAGTAATGTGAGTGAGGAGTCGAAGCAGCAGAGCTCGGAGCTGTCAGAGCAGTTGAGACTAAGTTCACAGGAGAACGGAGCAATGAGGCTGGAGCTGGACGATCTTCGCAAGAGGCTCGAGATGGCTGACCTCATGTTGCAACAGGTGAGTTCATACACATTAAAACACCCCTTTCTCTTACCAGTGATTGAAAGTGGTGGGCCAACTCTATAGTCAATAAAATGTCATTTTGTGTGTGTTTTACCTGCATTTCTACATTTCTCCAATGTTTCTCTGTATTGATCCAGTACTCCAGTCAGTCAGATCCCACGAGTGCCAACCAGCAGGTCCAGTTACTGCTGGAAGAGAAGCAGCAACTGGAGGCACACAATCACCAGGTCTGTATACAAGGATCTTTGTCTTATAGTTATGTTATTACTTGCATGTGTCCTCTACTGATTGTGTGGATATTCATCTTAAGTTTTTAATTAAAACTAACTAATCTTTTATAAGTCTTGCTTCGAGTATCTGCAGGCCTCTGAATGAAAGCCTTGTAATGAAGCTAACAAGCTAATACTACTATTCCCTTCATGTTTATGATGTTGTAGCTGATGGAGTCGATTGCCCAGCTGAAGACTGAGAGGGACTGCTATGCAGAGCAGATCCAGGAAGAGGGCCGCGTGTGGAAGGACAAAACAGAACAGCTGCTAACACAGGTAGACAATACAGTAACGTCAACAGAGAGACAACAGTTGATTATAACTTTGTTCCTTGCTATTTTTTATATTTTGGGGTCAAACAAATGACTAATCGTGTCATTGTCTGTCTTGCAGGTGTCATTGGTTGCAGAGGAGAGAGACAGAAACATCAACCGAGTCCAAGAACTGGAGGCCAGCATCGCAGAGCTAAAAAATGCTGCAGGTAAGAGGTGCATGCCTTCTTCCTCCAGTGCTTCTTCCTCTTCCTCACTCCTTTTTCCTTCCTTGATGTGAAGAACATCTTTAACAAAATGGGCATCATCCAGCAATATTCACCAGATTAAGGTGCTTTGATCTGTTTGCAGCCTTTGATAGTGCAAACAGTTTGTTTACAAGTGTCCAACTAGTAATTAGTGCTGAAACATTTCTCCGTTGAAGGCCATAAATCAATAAATATTCACATAAGAGTTTAAAAAGTTCAGCATCATCTCTTTCATCTCAGCATCAAAGCTTTGGTATAGTGTATGAACTTTCCAAATACTGGGCACATACAGGCGACATAGTTACCATACGCTCGTCTTTCTCTGTAGCAAGATTTTCAAACTTGATAACTTTCATCTGTCTCCTTCTCTTCCAGCGTTATTGTCGCAGGAGAAAGAGGCTCAGGGTGATGCAGAGGCTCAGTCCTCAGGGCCATCAGAGAGTGAGGTGGCTCTGCAGGAAACACTCAACACTCTACAGCAGGAGAAAGATGTTCTTACTTCACAATACCAGGCACAGGTAGGTATTACACTGACACATGCTTAAACAATCCTGTTTTTACATACTCACAAATGTCTTTAATTTAAAAAAAAAAAAAAATCATAAAGAACACCAATTGAAATTTCTATAACCAGCCTCTGTAATATTTCCTCTAGCTGCGAGATAATGAGCAGCTGAGTCGCCTGTGCGTGGAGCAGGAGGCACGTCTGGGGGAGCTGGAGCGGCAGGTGGAGATCCAAGCCCAGGAGGAAGAAGACCGCCGCCGGATGTTGGAGGATGTTCAGTCAGACAAGGCCACTATTAGCCGTGCTCTCACCCAGAACCGTACACTGAAGGACCAGCTGGCTGAGCTACAGAACGGTTTTGTCAAACTGGTGAGGCTGAAACTCTAGCTATCCATCTGTCCTTTTTTTTTTAATGGTGTATTTTGCAAGTGCTGTTATTTATTACTTTATGTTTCTGTCCTTGTAGAAACACTTTTCTTTTTCATGCACCCTGCTCAGTGTCCTTCCCTAAATTAATTTTATGTCTTTTGTGGGGCTTTTTTTTTTTTAAATCTTTATGTCGTTTTCATGTCTTTTCAAGTCTTTTTGGTGATTTTATTAAGATTTGATTAATGCTTCTGTAACTAAAATTCCACTGCTCACAAGTTAAGTACATTTATTTCCAAGAATTACCTCAGAGGGTGGGAGACTACCGCCTTTAAGCCAAAATTCCTCTTACTCCTTCATTCGCACAGACTAATGAGAACATGGAGCTCACCACTGCCATTCAGTCAGAGCAACATGTGAAAAAGGAGCTGGCTCGCAGGATGGGTGAACTTCAAGAAGAACTGCACAACGTCAAGGAGCAGGTATGGTCTCTCATACATGCATCACTGTTTAATGTGAAGCAATACATCTTATATGTAGTGGAGAGAGATCTCCAGTACATATAAAATGTATTGCTTCACATCAAACATTTTCATGTCATTGCTATCTATCAGTTGTTCACTTTTGTTGTCCTCACTATGCAGTCATCTGTATTTTTAATATTTTTCTATACATGCTGTCTGCCATAGGCATAATAGGATACAACAGAACTGACAATGACAATAACATGTAGAAAAATATGTAGAGCTCTTTTAAAATAGTTGTTTTCTGCATCCTCTTGGTATCAATTTCCCTCGTTTGCTCTCTTGCCTCCAGCTGGAACTGAAATGTACGGAGACTCAAGGTGTGATGGAGCAGAGGGACCAGGTAGCGGCCCACCTGCAGCAGTATTGTGCTGGCTACCAGGCTCTGGCCTCAGAAAGGGAACAGCTCCACCATCAGTATTTGCAGCAGAGCCAGATCATGGATCGGCTGCAGCACGATGAAAGCCATGGCCGCGTGCAGCTGGAGATCAGTCACAATCAGCTCAAACAAGCGCAGGTGTGTATTTCAGGAATAAGACCACATGATCATATGTGATGCATAAAAAAAAATGTAACCAGTCTTGTGGTATTTTAATGACGTGCAGTAAACATCCACTTACAGACAAATAGAATATGTACAGACTGAGTGAAAGGGTCTGAAGTCATTACAACCTAATATTATACAAAATTGAGCAGGGGTAGCTTAATTTTTAAAATGTGCAGTGTAACCTCACTTACTGTCACTTGTTTTGAATGACTCTCTGTCTCCCCCTACAGGACCATTTGGAGCAGTTAGTCAGAGACAACGAGCAGCTGAAGGCTGAGGTGAAGGAGCTGATCAGCAGCTCAGCTCTTGCCACGTCACTCAGAGACCAAGGTAACATTTGTCTAGCACTGTCGTCTTGGTAATTTTTGCCCCAATGTTAATTGACTGTCATTGTCAAAGCTTCTTCATATTGTATTTCTTTCTGGGACCTCCTTTTTGAAATTCAAGAACTCAAGTTCCCTTCACAGGCACTCGGCAGCATAATGGTTTTCTTTTTTTTACATTTCCTTTGAAAGATATGAAACAAAGACTTAGAAAACTGTAGTTTCTCACAAGAAACAAGGACGTTGTGTCATTGATGCGAAGCACCTGACAGCTCTAATAGTAGAGCTGCAGCAACAGCAGGCTCAGACCTGCTGTTTCAGTCTATCTGGTGCCACCTACAGGCAATGAAGGCAGTTTAGACCTGCAGATGTAAACATGCTGTTGTGCACCAGCTGCAGGCAAGGAAACAATATCAGCTGTCATTTTGATCCTTGTGCTACCTGAGTGTTACACTGTGGGACCACTCATTTAAGAAATTAGAAACAGTGTGTGTGAAAGTTTAATCTGAAGTTTATTATTAATTTTCATTTCTCATTATGTTGTCCAGGAGATGGAGTGGAAAGCCAGTTGCTGCCCGAGAGCCCAAAGCAGTCCTCCTCCATAGTTATCCCAGAAGACTTTGAGAGCCAGAAAGAGATGGTGAGGAGGGTGATGAATGTTTTTCCTCAAAAATTAATAATGCAAATATGCTTTTTTTTCCTTTGTTTTGCTTAGCATTTACAAGTTCCAGTGCAAGTATTACAGTATGAATTAATAATTTATGTTTGTGATGATGTGACAGTCAGCAGTAAATATTTGAAACTAATTTGTGAGATGAGTTTACAACTTTGCATGAGACGAAGGTTTGGCATTACCCTAATTTGAACTTGTTCATCTATTCCCTCCCACCATCCTCACCACCACTTCCTGCTTCCCCTCTACAGGAGGAGTTTATACGTGGAGCTTTGGCTCAGTTGGAGGCGGAGAGGGACGAGGCCAGGAGGCAACTGGAGGAGGAGCACAGACTTCACATGGCAGCACGGCACCAGGCTGCTGTGGCGCTCCGCCTTGAGTCCCAACACCACAGCCACAATCCTGTTCACGACCATCATCATGAACACGACCACGATCACGATCACGATCACGATCACACTCAACATAGTCATAGTCATGAGCATTCAGGTGAGGAAAAACTACATTTTTGGCTCATGTGCAAGTTCTTATAAATACTTTTAAGCCTGCAATGATGATTATGATTCTAATCTTGTATTATGTAGATGATGTATGTTGGGTGCATCATTTAAACCTCCTTCTCTTTCTCCAGAAGGAGGAGTACCAGTTGAAGTTCATCAGGCCCTACAGGCTGCCATGGAGAAGCTCCAGCAGCGTTTCACTTCCCTCATGCAAGAGAAAGCTGACCTGAAGGAGCGAGTGGAGGAGCTGGAGCACCGTTGTATCCAGCTGTCTGGAGAAACCGACACTATAGGTGTGACAGTGGAATATTTTTGTTGTGAATATTAATTGCTTTATAAATTAGTTCTTCATGTTTTATCTTAAGTAAATTTTTCATTACCACGCATCAACTTCTCTGTATGTTTTTCCAGGAGAGTATATTGCTCTGTACCAGAGTCAGCGGGCCATCATGAAGCAGAAACACCAGGAGAAGGAGCAGTACATCAGCATGTTGGCCCAGGACAAGGAGGAGATGAAGGTACTGCAAAGAGAAACCGTTTTATTAAAAATAACCATCAAGGTAGTTACATAAGATGTTTCTGTGGATGCATGTTTTTGCTTAGTTACCAACAGTCATTCAGATTCATTAGAGACTAAAGGGATGACTGATACTGATGGATGTCACATTATTTGTGCATTGCCTCTTTTTCATCTCTCAAAAATCCGAAATCTGATCTGGCTTCATTTTTGACAGCTCAGATGTAAACTGAGACAGTCAGCACTAATTAAATTAACCTCCAAAACATTGTGCAATGTGCTGTTTGAATGATTTCTAGGACAATTGTTTGCTCTGTTAATCAGAAAAAAACTGAACTATTATTTTCAGATGTATCTAATCTGGTCAGTTTGTAGAAAGCACTTACGCAATGAGCAACACATCCCAAACATCTCCTAATCTCTCCTGCATGATAGAATGACTTTATGTTGCCAACAGTTGTCATATTCAATAGACGCAACAGTATAATGTTTTCCTCCTGACTGACCGTTTTTCCGTCTGTGTCCTGGCTGTCGCGTCTCTACCGTCCATCAGGCGAAGCTGGCAGAGCTGCAGGATCTGGTGATGAGGTTGGTGGCTGAAAGGAACGACTGGTACAACCGCTACACCGGAGCCGTAGCCGGTGCGAGCACAGTGAACCCTGACCTGCTTCCTGTCGGGGAGGATCACACTCACCCGGAGTATCACGCGCACACACACGCGGAGCTTAATGCTGTCAGTGGAGCGGGTAAGCACAAACAGGAGTATGTGCACTCACTACATGATCATCAAAAAAATAAAAACATTCACACACTGAGTGTCCAGAAGATTATAAGAGGGTAAATGTGTGTTCTCTTGAGCCACATTTATCAAAAACCTGCAAGATCTTCCATTAGTTTATTCTGTTTTATTGAGTAGATGAACATTAGACTACAGCATTTAACTAATTAGCACAGAATCAGAATAACTACTGTAAGATACGTTCTAATTAACAAGGTGTTACTGAAGGCTTTGTGAAGCTTGACATGGACCATATGGAAATCTGCTTCACTGCATCTATGTTGTGTATGTATACATTAAAAATGGCAGGAAGTGTGGTGATTATCCAAAATTTTACAAGAAGATAAAAGGAAATAACCACGGTAGACATCACTCTTTTGTGGTGTCAGCATCTTTAGTCATTAGATTTTTTTATTAAGTTTGACTGCTGATTTAGAAATGCAGTGTAACCCATGAACCCATGGTCAGAGGTCAGATAGTTGTGGTCCATATAAATGTTATGTCTTTGTCTTAAGAATAGTAAAACTGTTTCCTCTCTTTCTGAAGAACAAAAGAAGAAGACACATCTATTTTTATATCAGTTATCACATTGCTCTTCCTCTCTCTCTCTCTCTCTGCTGCAGAAGCCATGGAGGTCATTCCTCTGTCAGAGCCCACCACAGGCCCAGAAGCACTTTCGCCCCAGACGCTTTCACCCGGGTCAGGCCAGAGCGACTCCAAACCTCTGGCGCCCAAGGAGGACGGCACAGCCCAGCAGATCATGCAGCTGCTCCAGGAGATCCAGAACCCCCAGGGAGCTCAGAGATCACCCCCCTTCCTCGGGGAAAACCCCTGCATCCCTTTCTTCTACCGGCCCGATGAACAGGACGAAGTCAAGATCCTGGTGGTGTGAGGAGTGGGTGTGACAGAGGCTTGCGCGCGTTTGTGTGTGTATGTGTGTGTGTTTGTGAGAGAGAGAGATCTTGGGCATGTCTTGAATATGGGGAAAATTAAACACCACAGTTTACAATGTGTGTTGCTTATGAATCATATTTACAAACACTGCTCAAGATATTTGACTCCCTACAAACTGGTCACAAATAAGAGAAACTCTTTGACTCAGTTACATTTAAGTGTCCCCCTCCCCTCCCTTCCCTCCTTCCCCCCATGTTCTGTGTGCATGGTTAAAAAGAGAGTAGTTTCTTTTTTGTTATTTTTATGTTTTTGGTTTTTTTTGTCTTTGATGCTCTTCCCAGAGAGGAGATAATCAGTGTTCCTAAACACAATCAGATTATTCCCCTTTCTGCAATTTTTAATCCCCATCTCCCCCCCCCATCTCTTACACATAAGTGCAATAACGGGGCTATATATTATATATTCTGTCCCCTCGCTCATACAGTACTTAAAGAGCTGTCTGAAAATTAGCAGCTTGTTTATGTGCAACTTGATTTTAGTGCAAATCTTTTGTTTTACACCATTCACTGTCGACATGCCAAAAAAAAAAAGAGCATCACGTTTGAATGTACTAACCCGAATAATTACCTGTATGTTTGGTGTAATGTGGGGGAGAATTGGCGATAGTGAAAGGGTTCAGCGAGAGGAAAGGAAGTTGGGTGGCCCCCAACTAAGAGATGCAGAGTGACATGTAAGTTAGAGTTGAGACAATAAAGGAACTGGAAGGAAAGGAAAGTGCACATAATTTTTTTGAAATTTTAACTGCAAGTGCTGTTCCGTTTCAAAGTCAAGAGCTCGCTAGTTGGATGAACAGGTTCAGGAAGATGGAAGCAGGTGTTGCAGATGGTACTGTTCCTAAAACTACCTTCTCTCTCTATTTTGTCTTTTTTTTTTCCTCTCAACACTGAAAATAAGTCATACGTGTGTACAGTCCAAAATGTTAATATATGTGAAGCGTTTGTGTTGTCAGACATCCTGTTAGACTGAAAAAAAAAGTCACCACCATTTATGGAAAGGTAGTTTCTGACTTATAGAGGGGGATGGATGCTATTTAAAGACCCCATGGAGGAGAAAACTACTTTTAGTCGAAGTTATTACGGCATTATTTTGGAGAAGGGCATCTTTTTCAAAGTGTAATTAAGATGAATGACATTTATTCTTTTAAAGCGCTTTGAGTGATTTCTTTATTGTTTCTGCAAGTTGTCCTCATTTATCTTTGCCGTTAGCATGTTAGATATTTAAGTGCGGTGACTTTAAGAAGTTAAAGGCAGTGCAGGCGGTGTTAAGATCTTTTTATCTGCGATCATAATCGGCATCCCTAAACACTCATCTTTAACTGAGCTCCAACTTGGAGTTTCATGGGGTCTTTAAGTTTCTAAATGAACAGACGCTACTAACAAGTTCTTTTCTGTTACTCTACATATCAAAGATGAATTACTGCACATCCTTTACAACTGGACTGGCGGGTGTGTATGTTGTGTGTGCGTAGCCCAAAATGTTCCCCTCTTCAGCCGAAGTTGCATCTGTTGTACTTTTTTTGTAGAGTTCTATCAGATTATATAAGTACGATTGCACTAAAACTGTACAAAGCTTCAGCTCTGTCCTCTCGGGCTGCTCGGACAGTGTTTCTACCACAGAGCCTCTAGCTTCTTTCGGAGGAAACAAGGGGAATCCTATGAAGCCGCGTTGTTGAGCTGAGGGTCCCGTTTGAAGCAAAAGAATTTAAATGAAAGTGTTTTGATGTGCGTGTGTGTGCGCGTGTGTGTGCAGTGTTGCACTCGGAGGATGGACGAGCTGTGTAAATATCAGAAGAAAGTGAAATGAATGAGACTGCTCAATTGTAGAAGTCATGTTATTCCATGGGACCAATCAAAATTTGAGAAAATGAACACCTCTCTTCCCAAAACTAGAGAACAAACCAGTCAGATTTGTTATGTTCCTCTTATTGGATAACAGCACTTGGGTACATCTCCTTTGGACATTTAAAAAAAATGAAAATTTAGGACTTTCTTTGACTGAAGGTATCAGGTGTCTAGCTTTAGGAGGGAGATGCTCGAGTTCACAAATAGATTGGAGTTTAGAGCTCTTTCCCTCAATCACCAATAACCAGGAGCTACACTGTCACTGCTCGTTTTTTTTTCCATTTCACACCAAATCTCGGCAGAGGCCTCTGTTTTTGTGAGAGTCTCTCCATGATTTGAAAATGTAAAGACATCAAGAGTCTCACTACAACTCATACAAAAATCCCATGGGCTACTTTTGGAAGTATTTTACCCTCTTTATTCAGATGAATTTTGAGATCCTGTCTGTTAAGTTTATTTTGAGGTAGAAGACACATTTAGTTAAATTATTCAATTGTACACTTGATATTTATCACAAAAAAGCAACAAGACAGAAAGCATTAGTGCAAATTCTGCTGTTTTAAGCCTGTCATAGAAAAGCAAAATGTGATGAAGGTATGTGGAGGCCATATGTATTTGGTGTTGTTTTACAGGTGAAGTAAACTGCGCTGTTTCTACCAAAAACTGCAGCACTTTGGCAGTTACAGGTAGTTTTTTCTGAATAAATTTACTCCATCATTCTTGATTTTAAAATTCCTCGCTTCTTAGCATTCTGTCACTTTTAGTTTCTTTGAAACATGCCACAAATTTTCTTTTTTTGTTTTTGTTTCTGGGAATGGTCCGACCGAGAGGTGAAAATATAGTAAGAAAAACCCTTTTGTGTCATTTCGGGGCTTGTAAAATAAAAAAAATAAAAAAATATGATAAAATGATTTCCCACACTTTCTAATTCACTGTTAAATATGTAATGTGTGATTGAAACAAATAGCAATGAGAAAGCATTTATTGTCTTTACTGTAAAACAGGTGGTGTACATACTGTAACTGTGTAACATATTGTATATTCATTATGCCTGGTGTGTGGGGAAAAAGCTGCTCTGCTGTGTTTGCTGGCAGCGTGTGTCTGTTAGTACAGAGTCGGGGCGTTGGCGGTTACTGACTGGCTGTGGTTTAATACAAAGATTGACTAAAAAAAAATGAAAATATTCTATTTATTTGGAATAAGTTAGTATTTCAACTAATCAGTTTTAATGTAAAATAGAAGTGACTGGTGGATGGAAATGAAGAATCATTCAGAGAACTGATTTGTTCGAGGGCTGCTTCTGACAGGAGCTTTATGATTTATTTTTTTTTTCTCGAGTAATATTTTCTCCCCTTCTACTGAATAAAACTGATTGAGCAAGTTAAACACATTGTGTCTGTTTTTCTTTCTGATTTTAAAATGTTTGATCCAGGACCCTGAAACTGAAGCAGCCAAATGGAATGATGTCATCATTAATTTATTAGTTTACACTTGCACTTTTCATTCTGTAATATGTCAAACTTTTCATTGAAAATAGAAAATTACATTTCCCAATCATAATCACAAATAATTACTACCTTTTGGCCTTTAAATTTATTTAGGAATTGATTTAGGTTTTTAATCCTTGTGTATGTATGTAATATATGTGTGTGTATACATATATATATATAAAACCAGGAAATATATGAATTTGAGAAGCTGGAACTAGTGAACTTTTGCCTAAAAACTTACTTCAACAATTAATCAGTTATCATAATTATTGCCATCTCATTTTCTGTTTTCTTACTTGCTCCAGACTCACCATGCAGTCAGAATAGGCTTCTTAGTTTCTTTGTAGTTCTGTCAGGAACACTTGCATTATTTATTAAAGACTTCTTTCAAAGATTTATTTTTGCTTATTGTTCGTTCACTTGGATGTTTGAGCTTCGCTGTGCAGAATGACGTATGAACAGAGTTTGACACTTGAAGGTTGTTTTCACGTTTATCTGCTGAAGGAGGAAAGTTTCTCTGTACTCACCTTAAATCTGAGTTTAAGGCATACAAGCATGAGTTAATGATATCACAACTGGTTTGGAAACCAGTCTGGGTCCAGTTTCAGTGAAGTAGGCAGGGCCAGCCCATAGCATAGGCCACATACTTCGTTGCCTAGGGCACCAAATAAGGGAAGGGGCACCAAGTAAGTTACAACAGGTATACTTACTTCTGTACAGTTTAGGGAAATACGCAGTCACATGGATTATCATCTGTTTTGATTTTCAAAGCCTTACTTGATGGTCAGCCACCAAACACTCATTGAATGGCCCCCACTTGCGTTTTGTCCGTAGAACAGGGAGGATTTGTCTGGGCTGGAGGTATCATCATTGTTACACCTCATTTTATTGCGAGTGTAGAACTATTGTTGCACTCTTTGGGGCTCCAATTTAAATCACACCTAGGGCCCCAACATAGTCAGGGCCAGCCCTGGAAGTAGGAGACATCTTGAGTCCAGCAATGAAAACATTCATATATTCATAAAATCTGGATTTTTCAAAGCGGTAGAAGGAGTAGACATACTTTTAGTTTAATACGGTTATTTAAAGGTAAATTAAAAACTTTCTCTAACCATGATCGAAATTATACTTTGTACTGTATCTGTGATTATAATCATGGTCCCGCGTGCGCACACAGTCACTGATCCTTGGAAAAAGCTGTACTGAAATGCCCCACTTCTCCTCCCTGATCAGATCCAGTGTAGCTGTGGAGCTAATGTTCACCGTCATAATGAGAAAAAGAAGACAAAGAGGAAACTCCTTTCAATACGCTGCAGTTTTTAATGTGTTGACAAAGCACAGCAGTCCTGCAGGGTAAAGTCATCGTTCCATCCACAGCAGTTTGAACAAGATGCAGGACCGGGTTTGCTGCAGGAGTTCACACATTCACACTGTCCCTCCCTGCTCTTCTACACACACACAGAGAGACATGGAAAAACAAAAAAAACAAAAAAAAACCTCTCTCTGCTAAGAGCTAAAGTATCAAACAACCTGCCAATATCCATATGCCTCATATATTTTTTGTATGTTTTTAAAATATTATTTCCTTTTACACATACTCATTTATCCATAATAATTTAAATAGTCAGAAATCTCATACATTGCAGACTAAATTCTCTAGACAAGTGGAAGTACGAGTCCCATAAGATGCACCACACATATACATAATAACACATTAAGATATGTCCATAATAAACTATTTACTGTTCAATAATAAGTAGAATATGCTTTGTTGTGTTTGCCTTGCGGTTGTGGAGTTCTAAGATGCACAAGGGGGTCACTGAAGTGTTTCAGGTGTTTTTTTGTCTTTTTTTTTTTTTAAGTGGCCAGAATGACATCAATTGAGGTAAAGAGATGATAGATGTGTTTTTGTGGCTGGTGGGTTGTTTTGGAGGGGGTCGGACGGGGGGGTCAAAATACAACACACCACGCTGACAGAAGAGGTGGATTCTCAGGCTCTCAAACTGCAATGTGAGGGATAGTTTTATGCATAGACTGTGGCTGTTTTCATGTTCTCACTCACCCCCGTGACCACTGAGAGAGGGAAGAAAGGGAAAAAAAAGAGGGGGGGAAAAAAAACAGATAAGAAATGGCAGATCATCAACCAGGATAAAATTATGCATGTTTTCCTGTCAGTATATCAAGAATTTTGATGACTTAGAAACACTCCAAATATTCAAAACCTCATTCCCTCTGAATAAAAAGGATGTATAAGGCGCCATCAGGGTGCGACCCAGGCCACAGATTCCCTTCCTCTCATTTTAAAAAATGTACTCTTGACTATTGTGTGACTGGTGGACAGCTGTAGGACATCCCACATATTGCACTTTCTATTTAAATCCCGCCTTGATAAGATTACACAGTTTCATAAATGAGAACATTTCAGTGATAAGGAGAGGTGGAAAAGTGCCATGGGAGGCGCCTCTTTTAGTAAAAATACAAAAGAAAAAAAGATTGGGAAACCATTTTCTTTGTTGCATAGGTTCTGTGGAAGCACAGACAACAGTGTTTTTTTTTTTTTTTAGAGGTGATTAGTGATTACAGTCAGGTGAACAACAGTGACGGTGAGAGTCTGTGGAGGTACAGCAGGCAAAAAATTTTAAAAAATCAAGAAAGCCTCTCAGATAATTGCTCCATCTGTCCTACTGCAGGGGGAAAAAGAGGAGGAGGTGGAGGAGGGAAAGGCAGGATGAAGAGCAGCAGCCTCTGTCTGTCCAGATATATGAGGGTGAGGAGTCTGTAGGCGATCCTTTTTTCACTCCCCCCCACCCCCAATTACAGATCAACATCTAAATACAACAGTAAAATAAACACATAGTTTCAAAGATGCAATATCCAGTCCAGTCCAGCTTGGCTTGGTAATGCATCACCTGCCTGAAAGGAATATTTCACCCAAGTTTTGTATCCGTTACTTTCACCTCACGGCCTGAAATGCTGATCAGAAAAAAAGCATGACTTCACACAGAGAGCAGAGCCTCACTGAGTTTTTTTTTTTTTTTTTTTTTACAAAAACACAGTAATCAAACTCATGCAGCATAATCTAAGAGTCTGGTATCCAGTTGTTCAGTATGTCATAAAAACATATATCGTCACCAATATAACTGAACTTAAGTGTTTGTTATTGACATTTTATAATTGTTTGGCTGCTTAGTGTGAATTGAAGTCATTTCAATTTTTTTTCGAGCATGACAGGCTACACAGGATGAGTCTGTGATACAAAAGAATAACATTTTCAGTGAAGTATTCCTTTATATAACAAGTAAATAAACCAGAAAGACAAAAAAAATCAAAGAACATAAGATAAAATGTTAATTAGAGAAAAAATAAGTCAATCAGCTGCCAGACTACCTATTAGAAATGCTGAGATATAGTTCAATGTAATGTAATACTCAGGCAAAGTGTCATGCTAAATTTGCAAATGTCTCCCCCCTTAGGTTTAACAGCATATATATGTATATACTGTATATACATACATATATATATGCATATATATATATATATTTATGTATTCATGTAAGCAGGTGTGTGTGTGCATGCACATGTGCACATACACTCACCAATTTGTTTCTTATCAATGATTTTATATTTTCTACATAGTTTCTTTAAATTCTGAGGGTGCAGTGTGCAGTGTTCGTATGTTAGTCATGCAGGTATGTTTCAAGTATTCTGCATCTCTGTGTGAAACAGAGGGGTGTGGGAGTAGGGGAGGGAGGGAGGCAGGGAAGAGGAGGGGTGTTTGGGAGAGAAAGAGAGACGTGGCTTGTTGTAAGGGAGACAACTAGGAGCAGGAGGAGGGAGCCCGGCTCAGGTCGGGTGCAGCAGAAAAAACGTCAGGAAGGTGGCGCTGTTGTCCTTGGCCTCACGTTCCGGAAGGTGGGACGGACGGGTGGGACTGAGGAGGGAGGAAGGAGCTCAGAGGTCTAGTGGGTTGGAGAAGGTGGGGGTCTCCGACTGCCGAGGACACACATAAACAGAGACAACAGAGGAATGGGAACAGGCTGGATTAGTGCTCTTTGTCCTTAGTGACACTCCAGGTTAGAGTTTATACTTACACAGGCCTGTTGTTATTTCAGGGCCCTCATGTGTAAATTCATGCACAGAAATACTGTACCTTCATTCACACAGACCACCATTTATATCATGAGATAACACATGGAGGGAACCCGAAAAAACCATCATCACAGAGATATCAGGCTCAGTTAACATGGCCACAATGCAAGTAATGCAGTCGAGGCCAAATGCAGGCAATATTACTCCATATCTGACTGTTGTCTATAGTATAGAGTCATGCAGTTATAGTGATTTGCACTTATCATACTTATTTAAGAAGTTTGGTCACTGTAATTTCAATTAATATTTATATCATGGTGTTGCTACAGGACCTCGCTATGCTAAAAAAATGGTAGAAATAGCATTTAAGCAACAAAAAAGGCTATTATTGAAGATTTTAAAAGTGACGATTAACAGTCAGTGAGCAAAAATTAAAACACCCCCCTGAACAATGGTTCCCAATTTGGGGGTCACAAGATAAATCTAAGGGGCCAACGTGATGATTAACAGATAAGCATATACAGAAATTTTAAAGGAAAAGTGGAGTTTTAGAATTTGATATCAATCTTTCTAACTCTTTCTTTCTAATCTAATTCTCTGCAAAAAAGTGAAGAAGCATACTGTTTCCCAAAATGTCAAACTGTTCCTTACAAAAACTTGTAAGTTGTTGATGTTTCTCCATTAATTTTTCCATTCATTTTTTTCTTGTAAAATACTGGTACTTAATTCTACTTTATCCGTTCAGGCCTTTAAAAACTTCACTGAAATCAGTCTGAAAGTGGAACATCACTCTTTGATTGAACTGTGCATAGATCATAAGCCTGTAGAACAAGTTGACATATATTATTTTTTCTATTTAATTATTTGCTTGTAGTTGAGGTAGTTTTTTAAACTACCATGTGGGAGTTCTTGCCCAGAATAATAATTTGCCCTTACATGTGTCCTTTAATGGTAAGTATTTGTCCTTCTAAAGTTAAGCTGAGGACCAAGGGACAAGCTAAAACTGCTCTTAAATCACCAACAGTGGTACAGAAGTACCTGCACACCCACTAAACTCTATAGTGAACTGTGATATTGACAGATACCATGACTTTGAGGGACAACAACAGACACATAGGGATGGGTGGGATGTCATGGTTTATACATGTTACATACAACACTGACACAAAACCAACTCTTAAAAGTTTTAGACATTTAAGTTGAGGCCTTTGTAACCCATTGCTGGTGTAATCGAGATAAGTTCTTCCTTCACAAGACTCTTTCCCATTCTGACATACTGGTATCCCTTCAATAAACAAATCAGCATCAAACACACTGATGCAAACACACACACCCTCTGAACTGGGAGTGTGTGTTTGCCCATGCAGCGCTGTGAGAAGAGAAAAAAAAAAAAAGATAATGGCATGCAGTGAAACGATGCCTTCTGAGAGAAAGAGAAAGAAGGAAGGTAGTGATGTTGGTGATGATGATGATGATGATGGCGGACAGTACCCCCAACGTACCAGAGACGTTATTCCTCATTGGTCAGTGATAGTGATTCTGTAAAAGGAAGCGTAGTCATGTGCGGGACAGAGGTGTGGTGAGGGAGAGAAGGGATGAAGAGGGGAAGAGAAAAGGAGTGCAAACAGTTACAGCGCAGGAAATGACCGACGTCACGTGTGCTCAGCTCTCACTTAGGACAGACCAGAATATGAAGATTTGGATGGAGAAGCGCTGCTCATCAGATGACCATCGGTGAGGATTTGAAGATACTCCTACATCTCATTTTTATGCTGGGACTGCCAGTGAGAGCTGTGCTCAATAACGTGACAGTAAAAGAGGCAAGCTGCTACTCTGACAATGAATCGGTCCGGGTTAAAAAGGTTAGCTAGCTGACACGACACATGCAAACACGAGGCAAACTGTACAGGTGCGAGGGCGGATACAGTTAATGAATAACAGAGAGGAAGCACCGCACTTCTTGAGCTCATTCTTAACTCTCACTGACTTGCTTTAAAGTACAAGAATCTAATAGATGAGGACAGTGGTGGTGATGTGGGTGTGAGCCATGAAAAGTGAATTGCAAGCTGCCCTTGTGTGTTATTGATGCTTGACAGCGTGTTGAAAGTTCAAAGTGGTGGCAGAAAGGTACCAAAAAGTCTACATGGAAGCTGTTTACCCACACCAAATGAAAAATGGGAATGTAATCCATTGATCATGATAGTTATATCACTGTCTATCCATCTATTTAGGGATCTCTATATATCTATTTGTCTATTTTTCTATTTTCTATCACACCAGAGATCTCCACTTTCATTTACCTCCTTTATCCCCTCATCCAGGTGTCTTCACATCCCCCTTAGTAACAGAGAGTATCCACACTTGTCATATGTGATATTATAAGCTACGGTTTGGATGTCAATGTCCGACGAAGGGTTGTTTCTTTGTGAGAATGCTCATGTTTTCACTCACCTAGGCACACTCGGGGGTGCACGGTTAGGCCGAGAGGGCACAGTGGGCGGGGGCCCGCTGTAAGGGTCCGGAGAAGCCCCCGGGCGAGACGGGACAGGGGGTCCACCAGCAGGAGGAGGCCCAGGAGGAGGCCCGCGAGAGCCTGGGCGAGCGGGAGGTCCCGGTGGAGCCCTGCGGTTCGGAGTTGGACTGGTAGCTGGAGACCTGGAGGAGGAAACAGAGAAAATAGTGAAAATGCAAACATTAGTGAGATTTCAAACACATCAGGTGCTCACTACTGTTCTTTCCGTCCTCTTACACCATATTTCACACCTTTCTGTCTGGCTCAAAGTTAGGGCAAAAATGCCTGTGAGAGTTTAGAAAATGCATGTGAAAACAGAATTGAGATGGAGCAAAAGGCAGGATTCCTGTCCTCCATGGGCTAATCATGGGGAGCTGTTGACCAGGACATTCAATTTTAATGTACTTGTCAAAATGCACAACTAATTTGATCCAGATACAGCGAACTGGGAACTGGGAACCTGAAATGTTCCCAGTTGACCCTGAGCAGCTGTAGCATAGAGAATGGATGAATTGAAAAAGAGTCAATAGTCATATTTACATGATAGTCAATAAAATAAATAAATAAATAGCTAAAACCTCCTCTAAAGCTCTTTCTCTTTCCCATCATTCTCATCATTCCTTACCTTCCCCCAGAACCACCCCGCTGCACCTGCAGCCAAGAGTCATCAACGGGTGGCGGCATGGCAGTGGTTACAGTAGTCATGCTGATGTCACCAATGATGCTGAGGGCCTCTCTCAGGGCATGGTACATCCTCAGCATCTCATCACGGTGCTGGGCCTGCTCCTGAGACTCCTCCATCAGTGTGTTCTGGTCAGCGCATGAGTACAGCTGGGCCAGCAGCTCGGCGTTAATGAACTCCTTAGTCTGGACATACAGAGCGACAGAAAAGGTTTGAATCTGGTCTACAACTGAAAGAAATTACATTTTTCTAGTCATTTTACCTTTTTGTGTAACATTTAACATTAATACAGCTGCTCTGCACGATGATGACTCACATTGTTAATCATGAGGTGCATGATGGTCTTGGGCATCAAGTCACGGACGGTCTTGTTGACGATGGCCATGTATGAGTCGACCAGGTTACGAATAGTCTCCACCTGCCGCTCCAGTTGAGGGTCCATGCTGTGCATGAAACTGTCAGAGCCATTTTCATCACCACCTTCACTCTGTGAAGATGTAGGAGGGAAGGCGGACAGTTTAGCTTCAGCGAGAAAGAGTTAAAGAGACTATAGAGATAATTATAATTATTATTAGTAGTAGTAACAATACTGTATCAACTTCCTGGTTCGGCTAGTGCCACTGAATAACTACTGATTGATTACTTTCAGCTAGAACTGTAAGATAGTATTCAACAGACTAAAGGGGGAGACTTTATATAAAAGACACAATGATGAAATGGCAAGATAGAGACTAAAATAACGTACCTTTCCTTCCTTATCCTACAAGGTCAAACAGCAACGAAGAAAACAGACATTGAAAGAGGACAGATATCACATGAGACACATGACAACATTAAAATAGACTCCAAATAAACATCACCACAGCTATCAACAACAACAACTGACGGAGAACAACTTTTTATTGCTTGTGTGTGTTTATATGATTTGGACAAAGTTTAAGTTAGTAATGTGTTGAGTTGTGTTTTGCAAATGATTTCATAAAGGAGAAATATCAACTCACTAAATAAATGTCCCACCATTACGTTATACATATATATGTATGCTAAAAACAAACGCTTTGAAAACATCTTACTGTGACACGTTCAGGATAAACTCCAGCTCTGAGGAAGGAGGCCTTCCATGCATCAACGTCTTCCTGACTCTCACAGGCCAACTCCAGCTGACGGTAGTCCTTATACACATTCCTGTGGACACACAATGTTCATCATGTTTTCATATATATATATGTACTTTGAGCTTTAAAACTACTTCAGTCTGCTATGAAATAACTTTCAAGCTACAGAGCAAATGTTAATGGTAATAGTCATAATCTTTTAAAGTAGGTTTCATTTATAACTGAGTTAAATACACTCATATATTTAAGAAATTAAATATGTTAAATTTTGATCATTTTATTACATTTGATAACCTTAAACACGTCTATAAATGCCTAAATAAGTGCTCCTCAAGTGCTCAGTGACCTGCTGGTTCCTCTCAGGGCTTCAGTAATACCATGTGCATCTACTTCGAAAGGTAAGGTGCCCTTTTGTAAATCCTCACTTGGACAGGAAGCTTATTCCTGTTCCGGGGATCAACACGTGTCTAGTTTCATGTTGTAATGTGTGCATATGTATTGTTGAGTCGTGTGCAGTTTCATATGCACTTTGCATATGCATTTGTTGAGTTTTATGTATTTTAAAAGCCAATCAAAGGACAGGCACTGCAAACTAGCTTAAGCTATAAATGCATAAGTTTATGCTGTCCCTATACAAATAAACTAATTAAATATAGAAAAATGCCTGTTTTTGCAGGCATTTGTCTGAGGCCTGAGTATTGAATGGGAGTCAGGATGAAACACAATTTTACTGTGTGTTCAATAGTGTGTGTGTCTGCGTCTAAGTGTGTATGATAAAAACCTCTGCTCGGTGTTGAAGAGGGCAAAAATATGTTTGCTGGACATGAAGCCTTTCTCTACATCCCGCAGCTTCAGGTTGTCCACCTGCAGCATGTACTTCTTCTCCTTCTCCTGCAGGGGGCGAGAGAGAGACATACTGGTCTTACACATGAGGGAAAAAGAGAAAGAAACTCAATGAGCAAATATGTGAGGAGTGTAGTGTAAGAGTTAAAATGATCATAAAGAGATATGTGTCTTTGCTATTTTAGATCAAAATTGTTTTTAAACGCTGTCACAATATTTAACTGCAAATGCTGCATTATGATGTTATATGATTACTCCTTAGTATATACAATCATTTAAGATCATACAGAAACAGCTTCAGAGAAAAAAAAACTATTGTAGAAACTATGAGACAAAAAGAAAACAGATGAAAGAACTCGGGGGGGAAATCAGGAGTAAACGCTTGCATATTAAATTTAACAGCAGACAAAAAAGAGAAGAAAAAGGCGAGAGACGAATGGGAAAGTTGTGCACAGTCCTCGAGTCTGTGGTTTTGATTACAGTTGTGCAGACCAAAAAAAAAAGAGAGGGGGGTGGAGGGGTAAAGAGGGGGGGGCAACAAATGAGAAACACACACATACAGAGAGTGAGAGAGAGAGAGAGAGAGAGAGAGAGAGTAAGAGTGTAGAAATCTCTTGTACTTGTAAATCTACGCGCAACATATGATATCCAGACATCCAACTATTTATGAATCAGGGAACCTCAAAGTTAGTCAGTGCAGTCACACATGCCAGCACACATACTCACATACACACACACACATATTTTGTGGTTACTCTCCACAAAGTCAAACTGTTACTACATGAAGGTGTTTCACCCGGGGTGCATTTGTGTGCCCTAAGTGCAATGTTTTACTGACGACAGTAAAATTAGAATTAACAAAATGAGAATCTAAAAATAGCACAGGGTTGAGTGAGTTTCTATAAACATACACACACACACACAGATGCATACAGACACACACACACATAGTCTGCTTTGGTTGCAAACAGTACCTTTGAGCGTAGTCTCTAACTAACCTTAAAACCATCTGGATGGCTAACCACGGGCCTGCCCTGCCCAACCCAGTGTGTGTGTGTGTGTGTGTGTGTGTGTGAGAAAGAGAGATAAAAGTGAGACAGGGGATTGTGTGTATGTGTGTGTGTGTGTGTGCGTGCACGTGCGTGCGTGCGTGTGTGTGACCAAACTCCTTCATCAAAGGATTTATGACCTGTGCAGCCAAATGGTCATATCCCCTAAAAATGCATGTAAAAACACACACACACACACACACATATGCAAACACACGCACACATTTGGCATCGTTCAGGTGTCCGCGATACAAAAAACTTAACAACCCAGACTGCTGACATCATCATTTATAGTGGCAGTGAGGGTAAATAGGTCCCCCGTCCTCTGTCTCTCTCTCTCCCTCCGTCTTTCATTTGTTCAGTATTTCTCCCTCTTTGCCTTCCTCCTTCTCTCTCTACTTTTTTTTTCTTTCCTATTTCCCCTTGTTCCCTCGCTCTCTGGCTTTCCCCTCTCCCTGGGAGTGAGCAACCTTGGACTGATTCATACATTTTCCTCTCTTCTGGCCAGTAAATCCAGTCAGGAGAGTTTGGAAGGGGAGGTGGGGGCGCTTTAGTGTACGAGTGATGTGGGGGAAAGTACAGAGACGCTGGACTAAAGCAGTGACAGAGAGACGATGTAAATTATAAAACAAGCTGGATATAATCATTTCTTTTTGTCAGTGCTTGAAAAACAACACAAAAATAGATAACTTGTATCTATTGAGAGTGTGTTACATCACATCAGACAGACAGATTATCAGATCTTCATTTATCAGCCCATCTTGCGTCTGTGTGTGTGTGTGTGTTTATGTCTGTGTGTGTACTTTGAGTTTAGGGAAGTCGGGGATTGAGTGCTTTCCCATATGCTCCTATAAAAGCCAGCCGGCTGGAGCAGGCAAATGTACCGATTTCAGACGTTAAGCACACACACACACACACACACACACACATATGAGAATACAAACTTAAACATACACACATGCAGATACACATGATGTGCATAAGTTATATGAGATACATAAAAAGAACACACACACACACACACACACTTTATTTGAACTTTGTCCGCACCATTTTTTGCATGAGACCTAATCTCTGTGAATCAGCTTCCAAAAGAAACACACACACACACACGGATATACTGTATACACTGCCAGTAAGGTATGGATCTGGGCTGTCAGGAGACTTCCCCTCTGTTTACATTCATCAACATGGGAACGGGCTGAGCCTGTGAGTATAAAACATAACATATGTCTTCTTTTTTAACGCATGCGAGTGTGTGTGTATGTGTGTGTGATCGATACACGGATTTGTAAATGCAGGAGCGCAGTTTTAAGAACATGCAAAGTGCAAATTGTGAGTGAAATGGAGAGTTTGTTTAAGACCAAGGGGTTGGAAAAAAAGAAAAAAAAACATGTGAGTTAACAAAGGTGTTTGCCTTAGATGCTGTCATTTAATTATGGACATAATTGACTGGAGTCTGGTGCAGAGGCTTAGAGCACAAAGCAGGAAGCCAACAAATTCACTTTCCTCTAATTCCTCTGTGGATTTAAAGAACCAGACAGCCGCTTAGGCCATTAAAAGAATAACACATCCTAAAACAATTTAACAAATGAAACAAGCTTCCATTAGGAGATGTACATTCTTATTTTAATGGTGCACCAAGATGGTAATGTATTTCAGTTCCAGCTTTAAGAGTGGGTCTCTCATGCAGTAACTACAAGCATCTTTCTAGACATACAGCAATGTTGCACTAATGATTAAAAAACCTGATTATTCCACCAATAACACCCCTAACTGACTGATTTTTTTGTTTTTCTGATTTTCTTTGTTTCAGCACTTTCAGCAGACGAGCCCCCAGTGATTCAGAGCTCAGAATACTTTGAGACCTAATTTACTTTTTCTTTTATTAATCAGTCAAATTTGGTTGTGGTGTGAAAAACTCAGCACACATATTTATTAGTGCTTTACACAGAATTTAATATATTTTTTATTTTCTTAATGTCTGCCTGTGATATATTGTCGCTAGCTGTTAATATCATTTTCATTGTAAATCTGTATGATTACAATATGCGTCTGTGAGTATTCATTTGTAAATGTACTTTGCATGTTACTGGTTTTATATAATACATACTGTAACTACATAATAATAATTGCATAATTTTCTTACCCATGAAGATGTTTTTTAAAAGCTTTGTAATTATGAAAAATACTCGATCCAGACCTGCCGTGTCTCTTTACTCATCAATGTTTTTGGTCAAAGAAGTTTTTTTTTTTTTTTTTAATTGCAATTAACATCATATTATACCTTAAAATCATAAAACTATATTGTGCATTGATTCAAGACCTCAAGTCTTTGTTTATTTTATTTTTTTATTGCCAATTATTATGAATTAACAGTGAAATCATTGTAGTCCTTTGCTGCGGATCCCTTCCTCTGTTTTCAGCCTCATGAGTCCCTCCAGTGAGCATTTGTCCTTTTCTGGAACTGCCTCTTTCCACTGCTTTTGGAAAGCGTTGTGGATGGAAATGTTTTGAAGGATGTCATGTCCATGGCGCCTCACGTCCACTGCTGCATCAGAACATATTTTGCTGACAGCAATAAGGAAGCTTTTGGTGAAATTCCTGCCACCTGTAAGGACCCGTGTGGCTCCAAGGATGTTGCATAACTGAAGTATAGCCTCCAATACCTCTGGATGGTTCCTTGCCAGATCCTGAATAGATGTTAAACTTTCAGTTTTCTTCTGCCAGGCATCCTCTGGGCTTTCAACCTCCTCTCTCCTCCTCCTCCTCCTCAATCTGTCCTAAGAGCTGGTGGACCTTGTGCCCCAGTCTCTGTCAATCATTTTTATCACCTTAAAAGCCTCCTGTCTCAGATGAGCATGAATGGCCTTGTTCTCCATCAAGCTCCAGAAGTTTTGCCCATCAATTTGTGTAGAAGTCCTCTCTTTTTTCTTGGGTTTAGATGTCTTCTGATCAGCATTCAGATGAGCCGCCTTGTAGGCTTCTTCCTTGAGATGAGCATGCACTGACTCATTTTTCATGATAGACCAGAGCCTGTCCTTATTACGGTTATTACAAGTCATCTGGTCTATCTTGGGCTTCTTCTGATTGCCCCATTCTCTTGAAATCTGGTCAGCCACCTTGTAGGCTTCCTCCTTCAGATGAGCATGCATGACCTCATTTTTCATGACAGACCAGAAACTGTCCTCATCGAGGTTTTCACAAGTCATCTGGTGTAGCTTGGACATAGAAGTCTTCTCACTGCCCCAGTGTCTTGCAATCAAGTCAGCCACCTTGTAGGCTTCCCCCTTCAGGTGTAGCCGTATAGTCTCATTTTTCATTATAGACCAGAAGCTGTCCTCATGGGAGATTTCCAGAGCCTTCTGGTTGATCTTGGTCTTATTCTGATTGCCCAGTTCTCTTGCAATCTGGTCAGCCACCTTGTAGGCTTCCCCCTTGAGATGAGCATGCATAGCCTCATTTTTCATGATAGACCAGAACCTGTCCTTATGAAGTTTTTCACAAGTCATCTGGTCTATCTTGGGCTTTTTCTGATTGCTCAATTCTCTTGCAATCCAATCAGCCACCTTGTAGGCTTCCTTCTTCAGATGAGCATGCATGGCCTTATCTTTCATGACAGACCAGAAACTGTCCTCATCAAGGTTTTCACAAGTCATCTGGTGTATCTTGGACTCTGAAGTCTTTTCATTGCCCCAGTGTCTTGCAATCAGGTCATTCACCTTGTAGGCTTCCCCACTCAGGTGTGTCTGCATGGGTTCATGTTTCATGAAAGACCAGAAGCTGTACCTATAAAGGTTTTCAAAAGTCATCTCGTCAATCTCTGGCTCCTTCTGATTACCCCATTCTCTTGCAATCAGGTCAGCGACCTTGTAGGCTTCCTCCTTCAGGTGTGCCCGTATGGTCTCATTTTTCATTATAGACCAGAAGCTGTCCTCATGGAAGATTTCCAGAGTCTTCTGGGCTTTGTTGTCTTTACAGGAATGATGGAAGTTACTTTGTGTCTCTTGACAACCCATCGTAAATGTTGACAGAAAGATGCACTTGAGAGTCAGTAACTCGAAATAACTGGAAATGACTTGAAATGAGTTCAGTTACAGCAGTGAAACAGAATGTGTTCTGTGTGAAGTCACGTTCTAAAGAAACCCACAGGTTCCAGTTCTATACACACACATTCTCATTCTCATTCTCATTTTCAGGGGCATCCTCAGGGCTAGAGGTATTGTTGCACTTCATTTTAGTGTGAGTTCATATTTAAAGTTCTGGAACTAGAGGTATTATTGTTACACTTTTTGTGCTCCAATCTAAAATCTCCGTTATAGGGCATCAACATAGCACCCAGTAGAGGAGACTAACTAATCACTTAATCAACTGATCGCTGCAGCTTAATGGTGAACATTTGTCACTGAAACTACTTCACACTCCCTACAAACATCACTGACAGTGAGGTCTGTAGATTAAGACCTGCAAAAATAAGTCAATGAATCAATTAATCGATCGACAATTCTGATCATTTGAATATTTATTTTTGTTTTTGTTTTTTTAGGAAAAATGCCAAATATTTGCTGGTTGCAGTTTCTGAAATGTGAGGATTTGGATTGTGAGGACATTTTTATGTGTCATAAATGAAAGTAAACTGAATATATCTTTACTACTGTTCAAACATATCAAAACATTCAATGACCTCAGTCTGTGGAAAATTTCAAGGGGCATTTTTTAGTTCAATTTTCTGATGTGTTATAGACAAAACCATTGAGACGATAATTGATGATTGACGATAACTGAGAAAATAATCAGCAGATTAATTGATAATGAAAATAACCGTTACCTGTAGCTATATGTGGATTACTTGTGTAACAGCAATTTGGGAAAATCAACTCTTTGTCCAGGGAGGCTAAGTAAGAAACCTTTTTAAAATTGAATTTCTCTTTTATCTTAACTTTATTTAATCAAGTAATCTCATTCATCTCGAGATCTCTTTTTCAAGAGAGACCGGAGAACAAGAAATATTCATAATCAGACAACCATGATCAACTTTCAGCATACAACATTTACACTGTTTTTCACTTATTCATACACATACCTATGGTTGAATATGATTTTCACACCTATTTTTTTAATAGATTGATAAATTCTTTCCATTTAGACCCAAACCACATGTATGTGTGGTGTGATACCCCTACACATGCAACATTTTCACGCTCTCTCTCACACGAACACACACACAGCAGCAGCCCAAGGTAGTGCACTCAGTAGTTACTGCAGCCTGTGGTGTTTGGAGCAGTGTGTGAGCAGAGTACTTTCCATGGTTTTGTTTTGTTAGTGAGTAATAGCAGGCTCATTATGAAAAGCCAGAGGAAGTTCACTTCTGGATTCATAAAGGCACTTCACCGCTGTGCATACCATCCAAAATACGTCTGAGAGACTCAAACATGATTTTTAAAAAAAGTGGACAAAATTTGGCCTCACACGAACACACACAGAGAAATGCTACAGTATGTATAAACACCAAACACACACACATACACACATTACACAAACCATATCCAATTAACACTTCGAAACAAATCTGAGTAGTTTGGTGGGATAAACCAAAAAGATAAGCCGTTTACAGCATCCTTGTTTTTTTTTGTTTTTTTCTCTTTTTTTTTAAGCCCTGCATGCCTCGGTGTGTACATGTGTGTGTGGTAGTGTGTATGTTGATGGGAGCCTGATAGAAAAGTCCTGGTGACTTGGGCCGTGCATCAAAGGGCTGCGGAGAAGCCGCACGGCATCTGGGAGCAATAACGCTGCCTCTAACCCTTCATTACCACAAAGACTGGGCCCTGGGTGGCAGCCAACGGCAATTTTCACAACCCTCCTCCTCACCTCCCTCCGTTTCTCCTTTCCCTCCATTCTTCAGCCATTCCCCTATTGAGTTCTGTCTTTAAAAAAAAAAAAAGAAAGAAACACAGACATCAATTCTGTGAGTCTTTCACAACGGGGAAAGACGTAAAAGGGATGAGACCTGCTGGGTTTTTTTAAGCACTATATGGAAAATCTTGTTTTGCGCCTACACTTTGCCAAAAAAGAATAATGCTAATTTAGGAGAGTTCAGTCCAGTTACAGTAATCTAAAAAAAAAAAAATCATATTCTGAACATAAGTGACTTTTCCCAGATGAAAATCTTCCTAAAAAGTACAGATATTACTGTCTACATATAATCAAAATTCCCACTAACGCATGCAAAATCATTGCTTGGTCTGTGAGTAACATGTCTGTGAGAAACAGCAGAGACAGCATCAGAGGAATCCTAATTTGGCTAAATGCCGTTTTATTTAATGGAAGGCCACATGTTGTCAACGTTTAAATCAGCAACAACAAACAGGGAGAATTACGTTTGGGAATAACTATTCTGAGACAATGTGGACAACGTTTGTGACTCATCTAGCTACGAGGTTGTGCAATAATGCCCGTAACAAATCTACTTGGGCCACGTGCCAACACTCTCTAATACCCCATATATCATGTAGAGTGTTTCCTGATAACGGTGCAGGCGAGAAGGGTTTTTTGAGCTCTTCTGACTTGTCTGGTTTCACACGGATGAAAATATTAATTCTCAAATTTCTTCTGTTTTTTTTTTTTCTTCCAAATGTCTGATCTAACTGAGTCACTCTTTAAAAAAAAGTAGACAACCTTTGTTCTCTGCTTTGCTCTTCCTGTGAGAACAAGCACAAACAAAAATAAACTTCTCCACGGAAAGGAAACGTGGTGGCCACATGACAATGACACATTCAGTCAGCGGCGCGCTTGAACGTAGGCTGGCAGGTCAGTGATAACTTCCTGTTTAGCAGCTAATTGCTAAGCAGTTAATGATCTGCTCTGCGTTTACTTCTGCAGAAGGTCAGTGTAACAACCTTAGGGGCTAGCCGGGACATGTGATCAATCACTGGTGACCACCAAAGAGTAAAGAAAGGAAGGAGGGGTCGGTGGGTGGGAGGGGGGAGGGGGGTGACAACACCAGGTTCACTAACCACATAAACACATGTCAATCCACAGGTCAAATGCTCTGTTCAACCTGTGTGTGTGTCTACTGACTCTCTAAGCTCTCACTGAGTGACAATCAGAGCTACATGGTGGCAAAAAATCTCAGGAATATTAAAAACATACACTTACAAAAAATCGTGTAACCCCAAACGCAAATTTATATATTTATGTGCCAAAATGAGGTGGACGAAAAGTCTCTTTTTATAAATATTATCAGTAATTTAATGCTAGGTATAACATACATACATATATATATATATATATATATATATATATATATATATATATATATATATATATATATATATATATATATATATTAAGCAGAGGTAAAACATTCACATATCTAAACCAAACATGCTTTAAAGTCCCTATATTATATAGAGTGCTAACATGTATTGGTGGCATTACTGTAATAAAAACAAAAATTAAGTAAAAAAAGGAGAGAATTCCATGGTTAAGGACATGCTGGACCTCTATAAACTCGTGGCCTTAGTCTAATCCCAACCCTCATCCTGTTTTACTGGAACAAAACAGTCACTCGATCATCAGCACTGTGTGATCCAAATACAGCCAAAACTAAAATCACTTCTTCTTCATCTTCTTCTTCTTCAACTGACTGTACAGTAAAACGAACAGCCAGGACATGAAATTTGCACTTGTGAATCAAAACGTGTACACATACTGTATTACTCACAGGGTGTGTGTGTGTACACCAAGTAATTTTCATGACGTGACTGTGCCAATGTTTGTGCAGTTCCAAGAGAAGGAAAGATAGATTTTTTTTCTTTTTAGTTTACGGATTTACAGTAAATCCAGTCTTGCAATATGAACATTTAAATCTCTCATTTACGGTATGTCAAGGTTCAATTATTTCTCATCCATGAAATCATGGAAAAGACAGTGCTTACAGGATTATCATCCAATGCTGATTCAGACAAAATATTTTTTAAATGACATAATATACAATAAAAAGTATAAAATAGATACATGCAACATGAAAACATATACTTTAAAAGTTATAAAACAACCACAGGAAAGCTCAAACTCCTGTCATGTCTTATTGAACACATGCAGTAATCTTTAAATTTGTGTCATTCCTGTCTATGCATAACAAAACTACCAAACTACCACACACACAGAATGTGCAACATGCCGAAAGACATTAAGTGCATGACTCTGTGGTTTCTTTTTATCTTTCCTGCATCTGTTTGGATCTTATCCTCAGCATTGTTTCTATAATGATTTTCGTATTTTGCTCTGGATATACAAGAGAAAAGAAAAGATAATTTACAGCAAGAAAAACATGCACACTTACTCATTTATCTCATCAGTCAAGCAGGATAAACTTTAGAATATCCACAAACCGCTCTGTGTACCTCCTCTTGTCTCTGTTTGACAATCTCAAACTGGTAATTCATTCATAACTGGTTTCGTTACAATTGTTAACTTTTTTCCCATAATTTTCAGCCAGTTTTCGTCTAAAAGCTCTCTCATCTTTGCTACATTCATTCTCACTTTCATACCTCCAGCAAAAAATGATCAAATTTAGTAAATTCTCTGCATTATCTTTTATCCTCCATGCTTTCTGTCTCTAAGCTGATACACTAAGCCAGCAAAGACAGAAAAGCCGACTTGACCGTTTCTGTTTATATTTACTCTTATCACCAGTGTGAGTAAGAGCGTTTAAATATGTGTATATTTGAAATACTTGCACATAAAAAGCTAACTGTAGGCACTCACGCATGTTGCATCAGAGTTAATGTGGAAATTATAACAAAATATTGTGAAATTAAGCATTTTTTTCTTTAATAGCACCAGAATGTATTTCTTGAATGCATCTTAAGACAATCTAAGTGCACGCTATCTTGAAATATGTTGCACGGTCACTTGGTTCTTCTTGTTAGCAAAAGAAATAATTTAAATGATATTATGAAAAGAGAAAGAAAAGAAAACAAAGCTATCGTGTGGCTCATATTTTTCACTAGCAAGATTAATAGCTATGTAACACGCTATCTCCTCTTTGAACACAAACAGTGAAATTTCCCTGAAACGCAACTGACTGATGATACGGGAATCCCACTTTTACGACATGAAAGATACACTTACACCCACAAGAAGAGACGTTGGCTTTAATACAATAACAAAACACAGCGACAGCAGCGGCAGTGTTTCATGACAAGACAGAATAACGTGGAAGCGCAGATTACACTGCATGTATGTGCAGTATGCGTGTGTGTGTGTGTGTGTGTGTATGTGTGAGTGCATATTTTACTCAGTATTTCTTTACTGACTAAGAGTTTGAAAAGGAAGCTGCCTGCCTGGTCATCCAAACAGTGGAAACAATGTTGGTGCAACCGCAGCGCTCCCCCCACCCACCCATTAAAAATTCACTCCCTCCAGTCCTTAACCCGAAATTTAACAGCAACAATCATGCCTTTTCCCCACTCTGTCGCACCGATGACGACTGACTTCTGTCACTCTCTTTCTTTGGCTTTGTTTCCTCAGCAGCGTTTTTATTTTTCTACTGTGGAGGTTGGGTATCGCACATTTTGAAGTGGCGTCCTCTTTTCATCTCCATTTTTCCTCTCCTTCACTCTCATTTTTCCCTCCACATCCCTCCTTTCTCTCTGCCAGTACTGCTGACTCGTCTCTCCTGGGATTGCGCCTGCTTTGATTTCGAGCTCAGGTTGGAGCTCAGAAACCATAGCTAAAACAAACACACGGCCTTGGCCACCTCTGCACACACACACACACACACACACACACACACACACACACACACACACACATATATATATACAGAAACACAGGCACACACACCTGGAAACATTAGCATTGATTACTCCTGTCTGCCAGCGCTAAGAATGAATCCTAAATGTGTGTGGGTGTGTGAAACGAGGAAGGTGAAGGAGGCAAACTTTTACTTGTTGACTACTTATGTCGCAACTGTGAATCAAACTTTTCCTCCTCATCTACACACACACACACACACACACACACACACACACACAAAACCTCTTTTTCTCTGGTTCTGATTTACCAGTAGTATGTCACCCGTCCAACCAGCACCACCGACACCCCCCCTCTGTGTGTGTGTGTGTGTGTGTGTGTGTGTGTGTGTGTTGGGAAGGCTGCAGAGCTGCATAAAGGGCTCTTTATTCGAGTCGGACAGGGAGAGGAAATCAGCTTTAGAAGTAAAAACAGAGGGAGCAAGAGAGAGATGGAGACCACAGGGCTGCACATCTGGAGTTATTACAAGGCTTCCTCCCGCTTGCCAAGAAAACGCCGACATTCCTGCCCTTGCTACAAAGACCATGGAGCCTCTGCTCTCATCCAGCCCCACTCCTACACACACATCCATCACTCAAACGTCCAAAAAAACCGCATATACACTCGAATGTACCGTGAGCAGAGATGCACACATAACACTGGCTGGATGAGGAGAAGATGCAGACGGTTTCTACAAAACACATATACGCCTCCACATGAGCGCACAAATGCAGACATCCTCCTATCTGCCCACATACGCTTCCACTAAAAAAAGTTCCCTCCCTTGGCGGCCAAGCTTTCACTCCCTTTCCAAACTTTAACAGCACACACGCCAAATGAATGCGTCTCACTTCCTGTTCACCTTTGACCTTCCACTTTCTCCCCAAAACCCAGAGAAGAGAGAAAGAAAGAGAGGAGGAGGAGGAGGAGGAGAAGGGGAGGGAGGTAAGGAGGTAGGGAGGTAGGGAGGGAGGGAGGGAGGGAGGAGAGGGGGTGGGGGGAGAGCCAGACAGAGGGAGGGGAGGAAGAAAAAGAAAGGAGAGAGGAAAGGAAAAATGGGGGGCCGGCGAGCTCCTCCTCCTTCTCTCTCCATATCTCCTCTCTCTCTCTCGTTCATTTTTCTCCTTCTGTCTCTCGAAGGGGAAACTTGAGGTGGCCAGTCCTTTGCCACGTCAAGCCTCCAGCCGGTCCACCTTGCTGGATACCGGAGCGCCTTTTTTGCTCCGGGAAAACCTCAAAAGACAAACCCAGATGACGCAGAAGTTGCACTTGAACAGAATCGACCCAATTTCGCCCTCAAAGGTGCGGCGCCGTTGAATGAAAGGACAGAGGGAGGTGAATTGGCGCTGACCGGTCCAGAAGGAGACAAAATAAATATCATCCGACAAAGAGGAGACATCACTCAGGACAGCAAGATGAGAAGAAGAGAAATGATCATCGTCCAATCATAGGACAGGTATTCCCTCCTCAAAGAGATTTTTTTTTTTTCACCTCCGTCTGGCGTTCTGTCTGGTGTTTTAGTGGGAAGAGTTGGGTCAGAGTTGGCTGAGATGTAGCGTGATCTCAGCTGACCACAAGTATTCACTGATAAGTTCCTAGCCGAGAGAAATTAAGTGCACTTTAAGAGCGAGCAGTTAGTTTTCTTGTTGTTGGTGTTTCTAACTCTTAATGACAGCTTTATCTTAGCAGTTTTTTAAGCTGTTAAACATCTTGTGAAAAATCTTTTCTAAATTTTGTTTATTTACTCTTGGCCTGGGGTTCAGCGGGGGCAAACCCAGTTTAGGTTGTAACAAATTTGTGCTAAATGGGGTATGACCTTTTGTTCGTGTGTACCTCTGTGTGTGTGTGTTTTTTTTTTCATTGAGCAGCTCTGGAAAGGTTTTAGTTTTAGTTTGTTTTCCACACGCACAAAAAAATCTGGGTTGAGATAAATGAAATAAATGTAGGTTTAACCCATTGTTTTACCTGAGCGCAACACAATTTTCACCATCAGATTTATTACTTTTCAACATTTCTCTGTGTTATTGTGGAATATCCAAACTGCCTGTCTGCATTTTCTGTTTCCTCTCCAGAGTTTGGTCTGGAATGCTGCATCTCACAGCGGGAATGTCGTAGAATCTGCCAATCAGTGGCTATCACCTCTGTCTAACCTCTCCTCCTCCTCCTTCTCCTCCCTCTCCCCCTCCTCCTCCTCTTCCTCCTCCTCCTCCTCCTTCTCCTCCTCCTATACCTCCCCGCCGGCCCCCTCATCCATCCCTCACATGCTGTTTCTCCTCCAGCCCGCTCAATCAGCATGATCAGCACTTTGTAGCCGTCACACTGTGAGAGCAAGAGGAGCTGGATTCCAGAGTCTGATGCCGGAATCACAGTGAGTAAGTGTGTGTGTACGCTTTCAACCCAGGATTTTTTTTTTTTCCTGCGTGATACGTGTGTTTGAATCTGACAGCACCTGTAAACTTCTCCACCACGGCCTCCTTCAGCCCGGCCCGCCTGCCCAGTGTTCAGACTACCTGTTCAGGAAGTAGTGGTTGTACAGTAGTCTGCACATTGGTTAGGCTGGCCCGGGGAAGCACGGGACGACTCAAAAGTGTCTGAAAGAGAGGCAAGAAGAGAACGAGAAAAAGGGGGGCATCCAGCAGTAGGCACGAGCACATCAAGCTGTGGGAACACCCGGCACCACCCCTTGTCCATCTGGGCACAAACCTAAATAAAGCACCCAAACGCTCCACCACAGATGCCTGGCCCTCGCCTGGCCTGGATTTATGACTGACGGATACAAAAAGAAAAATGTAAATGTCAGGGAAAGCTGTTCGTAGTTGGTTTGTATTGTTTGTAATGTCATCAGTTCGGCTTGTAAAAAAAGTTTGAAATAAAGATTCTCTATTTGACGTCTCTATTTTTCTTTTCTCTCGCAACTTACACAGAGATGGACGGCTAAGTCTAAGTCGGGCTATTTTCATGAACAGTTGCAGAAATTTAACGAAAAATCATTCACATAACGGAAAATCCCATATTGACCTACAGAACCACATTCACACAAATATGATTGATGGTCACATGGCATTCTCAGCATGTTGTTTCTTTTCCCTTTTTCCCAAAAAAGTTCAACCACAGAAAGAAAGCAAAAAAAAAAAAAAAGATACCTAAAACACACAGTAAACCCCCAGCATCACACTCCACTCTTGACCAAAATGTACAATTACGTCTGTGCCTTCCCTGCATCGACTTGTGGCTGCTTTACCTCAAATGACCATGTAATGAGCAGAGAGGCAGGAAGCCACCGTACAAAAATGTTGAAAGAGCAGCCACTCTGTCATTGTCTATTCGCCATTTTTTTTATGAGTCTTTGTATAGCTCACCCAAAAAAAGGATCCAAAATCGTTTGTGGCTTCAGTGTTTGTAGGTGACGTCATGTGAAACGTTACAAGTTTAGCTGGACCCCCTGCCTCGTTTTCCATGATGTTTTTTTTTTTCTTTTCTACCCCCCTAACCCCCCCCCCCCCCCCCCCGGGCCGCAGTTTGTCTTCCAGCCTGCGTGTCTTCGATCAAGCAAACCCGCAGCGTAGCATTTTGAACTCTCTTCTCCCTCTAAAATACACAAAAGCAAAGTAGAGGGCAGAAACATTCACACGGTGTCCCATCTCAGAGCATCGTCTGCAGGAATGAAAACCACAAACCAACCTGTTTCCATTTAGAGCCCTGCCACCACGCACAAGCATTTTTTTTTTTATGTTTAAGTTGCAGCTTTGGGAGCATGCACACAAGCACACACCCTCACATAAGTACACACGCACACACACACACACACACACACATATATATACATATATACACCATATAGCAGACATGCTTCTGGTGAGTTTGTTGAAAGCAGCAGTCTGCCGTTTCCCCCCAGGATGTTTACAGCTGGGATCACCAGGCGAGTCTGGCTTTCTGGCAGCTTTACAACAGGAGCAGGGAAACCCAGGCAGACACACACACACACACACACACACATACACACAAAGGGCCAAAAGGGGCACCCAAAGAAAATATAGCCACCAAAGGACAGCAGAGTTATATCTGCCACTTATTTATTTGTGTTTGACACCATCAATGTGAAAATGTCTGTGTATAAATTAACAAATCTGATTGCAAGAATGTATGAAAGTCTACAAAAATCACATTCATGTTGGTCTTTTTTATCTGCATTTTTGTTTTCTTTCAACCATTTTTTTTCATTCACATCTCCCTCCCTCCCTCTCACTCTGCTTTGGGAAGCTTTAAGCTACAGAACTGCCTGATTCAAAGAATTGGCATGTCCTGTGGTAATACAGACCAGAAGGTTTCTAGGCACACACACACACACACACACACACACACACACACACACACACACATGTACACTAACCAAAACATCCTGGCACCACTAGTTGGGTTGAAAGTTATTATTAGTGTCTGGGGGTGGCGTGTGCATATGTGTGTGTGTGTGTGTGTGTGTGTGTGTGTGTGTGTGTGTGTGTGTGTGTGTGTTGCCAGACTACGGCAAGGGTTTTCCCCTTGACGAGAGGCAGCCAATAAAACCTGCGCTGTTTTGTGAGTTGGTGTTAAGAAACATATGAATGTGTCTTTTTATATGAAACTGCACAAAAAGATGCACAATAAGTGTTTTTTTTTCTCTCTGAAGGCAGTGATGTATTTTTAAAGAATCTAAACATTAAACTGTTTCCAACCTTTTTTTTTTTTTTTTTTAATCAAATGTGTGTATATTGGCAAGTATCCACCCAGGTGCACATATGAGTTTAAGCCCTCATGAGCACTCTAACTCACTCTTGGTGTGTGTGTGTGTGTGTGTGTGGACTATGTAGAAATGTTCAGCTTGGATAGAAAACATAATGGAAAGTTTCTTTTTTTTCTTTTCTTTCTTTCTTTCTTTCTTTTTTTTTTTTTTTAAATCATACTCGGTGCTGCAGTGCCCTTCAGCCTCGCCACTGAGCCTTAACACCAGCACTGCGTGTTGGTTTTACGTCTCCCTGCTTGCAGCTCCATGTTCAAATAAATATACAGTACACGAAGGAGGGAGGGGGAGACAAATGGGACAGAGGGGACAAGTGAGAAGAAGAGGGCAGCAAAGGAAAGAATGAGACAGGCCGACTGATGGACAAAGAAAGGAATGAAGAAGGAGAATTTCTTCTGGTTTGAACCTTCGAGGAAAGAGGTAGGAAGTAAGGATATAAAAGCAAGATGTCCACACCAGGCCTTTCTCCTCTTTCTTCTCCTCCCCGTCTCCCTCCTCTGTGCCCCCCTCCCCACTTTCTCTCACTTCACATGGTCCTTGTTACTTCTGCTGCTAACCAGCTAACAAGAGACACTCCTGCCTCCTCCCCTCTCCTCTACAACCCAGTCCCTCTCTTGCTCTGTGCCCCTTCTTTGAAAAGAAGTAAGTTTATTAGAAGCAGCTTGTATGTGTGTGTGTGTGTGTGTGTATGTGTGTATGTGTGTGTGTGTTGGGAATTGGGAACAGGGCAGGGCAGGGGGCTCTGGTATGCACATGTGTATGCCAGCTTCGGTGTCTGACATGCTGGGGGGTCTTGACTCTTTGGAAAGGGGTCGTCTCAATGTTACACACACACACACGCAAATACACACACACATACACACACACATAGCCTTATGTCAGCGAGCAGAGCGGCTGCGGCTACGGCCTGGAGACAGCGAGACTGTGGCTAGCTCCTAATAGTTCTGCAAAGCATCATGGGACACCGCTCTGACCAGTCAGCCCAGTAACAAAGCACACCGGGTCAAATCATCCTCAGCGTGTAGAGGACAACCACTGAACTTGACCAACAGTCATACTTGCCAGTGGGATGAGCTGGAACGAATTATTGGACCCGAACATGGAAAAGAAACTCTAAATCTTGGTGAAAGCTCGTGGAGAATAAACACACACAGATCCGAATGAAATAATTCTCCTGGTATTGTAATTTAGAGGAAAATATTATAAAAGTGCTGCTGTTAAAATGAGGTGCATAGTTTTTGGGTGATGCAGACACGGGTGATGATGTCTGAGGTTGTGCAGAAAATACGCAGATAGCTCTGCTCCGCTAGCCAGGATCACAGGATTACACAACACTCAGCGCAGCCTATTGGCAGTTGAAGATGACAACTCAACTAGTGGAAATCACTGGGTTGCAGGAACTATTGCAAAATCCTCTTTTTCCAAACATGTTTACAGGATTTTATGGTGATGAATGTGTTGTTTTTTTTTTCTTCCCTGAATGCAACAACATGACTCTTCACATACAGCAACCCTAAATTCAACCAAACTTCAGTCTAATTTTGAGAAAAGACTATACTAACTACAATAAATAAATTATTATTACCTGTTTGATTCTGTAGTAGAGGAAGATGATTAGTTATCTTTTCACAGAGAAATCAGTATTGACTTATCAAGAAACTACTGTACACAAATGCCAAAGATATTGTTTTTTTTACTTAATTAGTTTAGACTCATTTTCTTTCCAATACACATTCTGTCCACCAGAGGGCACTTACAAATTTATTTATCAAATATTAATTTTCCCGCTCAGTAGACCTACATATCTTGGTCACATCTCAATAATCAAATTTAAGGACTTTCTATTAAAAAGTTGTGAAATAACAGTATTGGAGGTAATCAGGTAATCAACTGTCAAACTGAGATGTTTATCTGCATTCAAGCTTTATGCAAACTTGTTTTTTGACGAGGACACACTCACTTATTGCTTTATCACAAGTCTTTTTGTACATTTATACATATATAATCTTTTTGTCTGTTTTACCTGTATATAATTATTCCTTCATTGAAATTAATTAAAATTACAGATAATATGTGAAATTGGTTTCATGTGTTTTGGGACATGGATATATGTATTTGTGGGATTCAATATGTAAATCACTCATTATCTTTTTATAGATTCATATTTTTGGCATACACTTATGTATGGGGCTCATGCTTTTGTTTTAACACTCTCTATTGGTTATTTACATTGCGATATGTGTTAGGTTGAACGCCACCCACGGCTGGTATATAATTCAGACTGACTATTAGTTTGTCAAACTCTGATGAAGACTTAGAGCTGATATGCTTGGGTCTGCACAATTGCCTTTGCTCAAAGAATAACATTTTTTCCCATGGTTTTCTGCATCACTTAAGGACAAATATTTAGCAAGACTTCCAGCAAATCCAGCATTGGTCAGGATCCACTTTATATCCCAATAACCCTGCAAAAATACTCAAAAGCATTTTTTAAGACATAAATTTTAACAATAAAAATGTGATTTGCTACAGTTGATTCTGTTGAGTTCCTGTTTTTCCCTTTCTATAATAACTTTTATTTATTTTGGGGCTTTTTTTTGCCAAGTGCTCTCATCCTCCTACAAGTTTCTTATTGTGCCTCATTATCTTCACATTATTTTACCAATCTTTGATGCTGCATTGTTTCTTGGAAACACTGAACAGATGAATAAATTCCAGTTGTGAGCTGGCAGCCCACTGACAAATGAGTCACATCAAACAGCTTAATGAGTCTGCAGCTCAGAGCACGAACAGGTATTATAACAAAATGTCTTCAATGTTTTTGTGTATGTGTGAACACAATCTCACCTCATCGTCCTTGTACCAGGACAGAGACTCGGCGGTGAGGACAAACCAGTACTCCTTGGCTCCACCCTTCATGATGCCGATGTTGTTAATGGTCAGCCAGCCCTTCCTGATCACCTGAGAAATGACAAACAAAAAGCAAAAAGTGATTATAAAAAAAACACACAGCACACATATTCACAATCTCAACATCAGATTCTGTGAGCCTGTGTACGTAACACTTACTGCACACACAGTATGTACCTACTCTAACATGTAAGGGGCAACACAGTTAAATGTAATGATACTGCTTCTAGTGGAGATAAGAAGCAACTGCCACAAACAACAGCAGGGTGACGCTCACCTACATGACTAAACACATTCCTCACACTCCTTTTTTCTCTGTTTTTCTATCTTTTATTTATTTCACTCTCTCCACCACACAGAAACTAAAGACACATACAATACGTGGTGTACAAGTTATTTACCTTGAACCGATCGTTAACTCCTCTCTCCGGCTGAATGAGAATGTGGAGAGAACATTACAAAGCTACGCCAACGCAGGGCATTTAGTAAAGGCCAAATACACATCTTTGGTCAAGTACCAGCACAGCTGGCTGCTGGGACGGCAGCGTGGGGACAGCAAGCAGGGTGGGGCGAGGGAAATAAGGAGGCTATAACAAGAGTGGCCCATGTCAAGGTTTTTTCAGACCATGCAGTGACATACAGAAGCCTGAGTCTTTTATAAAGTATGTGCTTTTTAAAATTGGGTTTGCGGTATTCTCTCTATCTACAGTATAAGAATCACTTTTCACCATAAACTGTGATGTTTAATTTCATCTCTTCTGCCTCTAGAAACAGACTATATGACAATGTCACATATTTATTCTATAATTGATGGTTTCAGTGTTTCATATATTCAAATGATAGACACTATTTTTCTATGGATGTGCCATTAAAATCTATTTAATTTTATCTGTTTTACTCAATATTACAAGGATGAGAAAAGTAACATCTTCACACTGACTCCAAACCACAAATTCATTTTAATAGACAACGTTTCAATCCCAATCGGTACCTGACAAAGATTTAACATTCATATATTTAAGTACATTTGTGGTTTGAAGTCACTGTGCAGGTGTTACATTTTCATAAATAGAGCAAAATCACTTTATGTATTGCATTATTGTCTCTTTATGTCTGCATACCTGCACTGTGCATCATTCTCACATATTCCCCTGTCATTCAAACCCATCTGTTTAGTCTATTTATCTCACTCCAGTTATGCAGCGTCTTAGAATTTTATGGTTTTATGGCTCTCAGTGCTTTTTATTGCTCAACTGATTTTACAATTTTATAGTAATCTATTTATTTTTTGTAGTGTTTTCTAATTTTATGACTTGTGTCTTTTATCACTTGTATTTTCTTTAATTATTTGAACCGTTCTCTAACTATTTACTTATTTTTATTGTTGTCTTAAATAGGTTCTATTAAATCTTTTTCTTACATTTGCATTTTACAAGTCACCTTGTTTTAATTTTGGTATTTCACTGGTATCTTGGTCTGCATTAGTCTCTCAATCCAAACTTACTATCTTGTGCATTTACAATCATTTGTACAGGGCTTAGGGTAATGTTTGGGATCTAGATTAGAATTGAAAATACACTTATATGTGTTTGAACAAAATTGTCATCACAGTGTATCCAGCAGGATTTGAGCGATTAATTAAAATACAATCAAGCTTTCCATCTAAATAATTGATTATAACTCCATAAACTCCAGTAGCTGTGGGGTCTTTGAGGACCAGCGACATCCATCTATAAACAGGAAGCAAGGATCACCGCTTTGTTTACTCTGTGCCCCTAACCTTTGACCACAATCTGGGTGGTTGTTATGACAACTGACGGCTATAGGGGTGACATATGTCTGCCACAGTGCAGGTCTTCATTTCCCCTCCTCTACTGTGGATGAAGGGAGGGGGGAGGTGGGAAGTAAAAGAGGGAGTCAGAGAGAAGATTTCTAGTGACGTGTGAATAAAAATGTTTGAAAATTGTCTCTCTTCTCTGTTTTTTTTGTATCTCTCTCTGTTTCTTTCTATCCTCCTTCTCTTTGAGATGAAATCCGAGAAGGCCTGAGTGAATTTCTCCTTATGTAGTTCAAACTACTGCTGGGGGGGGCGTCTCTTCACTGCCAAAGCAAACCGCCCTCAGCGTCCAAGCCACAACGAGCATCTCTAAACTGAGACTGAAAGCTGCCTGTGACATTAACACAAGAACATTATGTAACAGGGAGGCGAATCTTGATTTAGCTCTTTTATGTTCCTGTGGGCTGAACAGTGTACGATAGCATTTTATAGAGCATTTGTCGTCCTGTAACATCAACGTGTGTGTATGAGTGTAAGTGTGTGTGTGCCTGTAGGGAGGACACAGCTGAAAAAGAGAGGAAAGGGAAGCAGCCAAGCATCCCCCACCACAGCCACCTGCCCATCTATGGATAGTATGAAGCTCAGTTCACACACATTCATACACACTTTCACCTGTATCCCAGCGCACATAAATAACATCCAAGTTCAAACATATATAGATACATGTATTCTGAAATATGCAGAGCGTAGAAACATGAGCGCGTACGCAGGAAAGCCTACCTGTAGACATGCACAGAGTCACACACACACACAGAGATACACACACATACAAACTACTCACCATGATCTCATCCTGAAGCAGAAAAGACACAGAGAGGAGGACCAAAGGGGGAAAGAGACACAGCAAAAAGAGAAATCACTTAAAAGAAACAAGAGGCACCAGAAAATAAGAGCAGAAGAAAATACAGTTAAAGAATAAGATTGAAGTGTGTGAAAAAGTAGAAAAGGATCTAAATGCTTTCAGAAGGAAAAAGCAGAATGAAATTCATGCAAAAGCTGTATATTGTGCCATAAATGTATATAACTGAACTGATATTGTGACACATATTGTGCCTATTTTGTTAATGGGTCATATTTTGTTATTTCCTTCTCAGGAGGTTTTGTTTCTTAGTCCTGTTTTGCCCATTTGTCTGTTATTTAGCGTCTCAGCATCTCAGAAACCGCCAGTTCTTCCAGCTACACCATCAGGTCGTCACTATAAGGTTCCACTTGCAAAGAGGAACATCTTTAAAATGTCCTTCATCTCCTCTCCAGCCATCAATAACCTAAATAAATCAAGCTAGGCACAAACAGATATTCACATCTGTCTTTTTCCTGTATTAATGCTAACATTCATCACTTATTTTCACTGTTTCTAATTTGTTATTGTTGAGTCGTGTCAAAGAGAAATTTCTGTTACTATATTTTGAATCTTGAAAATGTGTGAACAGATTTCAGTGACACTTTGTGGAAAGTGAGATAAATTTAGGGAAGTAATTTGTGTTTTTTAGTCCAAAAAATCCCAAATCAAAAAGCACATCTTGGATTTCTTTTTTTTTAGAGGATTTCTCAAGCTTTTGTCCTCAGTATTTGAGCATTTTTACTGTTTTCTCATCAACTACTGCACTTACTTGAATGAAAAAAATGTGTCACACGTATTGCATGACAGTCTATCACTACGCATCTGTGATCCAGATGGAGATTCCAAACCACTTTCTGTTATTAAAATGACTGAAAGATTTTAAGGATTGTGCAACCTTGGCAGAGGTATGTCCTCTCTGGTAGCTTTCTATTTGATATTAATTTTTATGATTGTTGCTGTTGTTGTTGTTGTTGTTGTTGTTTGAGCCATAAACTTTTTCATAAACAGACTTCAGTTTCTGCTGACATCACCGTGACTTTGTTTCATGATCAGACAACTGTTGCCCATTAGTGTCTGTACAGTAACATGTAGAGGGTTGCATTGTGTGTGTGTGTGTAGGCTATGGACTGTTGCCCAGGGTAACAAGATACTGTATAGCTGCACTACATTTAGCACGGGCAAAACAGAGAGCTGAGTGCTAACAGAATAAAGCCTTGGGGAAAGACTGGATGAAGTTCAGATGTTGTGTTGCTGGCCAACAGACAAAACAGACTTGGATGTTCAGCCTGGAATCATGTTCCCTCAGCTCAAGAGTAGCTTAAAGAAAGCGACACACCTCTGTGCCATAACCTGTAAAAAACAACAGCGAAGTGGTTGTGTCTGTATGTTTTGTGATCAAAGCACCTGATTGCCGGCTGCCTTCTTCTTGTTCATTTGGTTGATCCTCTGCTGAGCGCTACACAACGAAAACACACATCAGGAGATACTGTCAAACACCACATGAACTGAACTGATGAATCTGTGAGCACTTAACGATGCAGGAGCCACGCATTTAAATGCTCAACGCTGGAGAGAAAGAAATGAAAAACAGAAAACTCACTTGGCAAATCCAATGAAGTCCTCATGGTTGGTGTTCATGTAGGACAACTCGATGTCTATCAGCAGCAACACCTGAATGAAGAGGGTGAGAGATGCTATCAATTAATGCGTTTTTTTTTTTGTTTTTTTTTTTACATTTACTGATCTGAAATTGGGGAAATTCATAGCTTGACAAGAAATTTTGGTGTGTGTTACCTGATCCTTGGTGCGGTTTTCTCTGTCCCTGATGTGCTGGGTAACGATCCTTTCCATCTCCTCTCTCAGCATGGGGTACTGAGCCAGCTGTGAGCATAGAGCACAGTAGGTAGGTAGCAAAAAAAAAACCCATACACACATGCCAGCAGACACACACACACACACACACATACACACACACACACACACACGCAAGCACACACAAAGTGTCACAAGCTTCAATAAACCACCACATTACTCTTCTCACTGAACCACAACACACTGTTCCACCATTGCAACAAAATACAGAAACACAATCAAAAATGTTTTGAGGAGTTTATCCCAGACTCAGCTCTAGCCAATGCACACCCTGACTAGTGGGTGGATTTGAATAAATTTAATGTGCAAAATATCTGTTTGTTGCCAATATGGAACAAATGCAGAGGAATAGCGCAAAGTCTGTGATATTGCCACACAAACACAGAATAAACAATGTTCCTGGCAGAAAAGCTTCCTTTTCCCAGCACACTGTGGGTCTTTTTTCCATGAGCTCATTGCAAACCCACGAACACAGACATTGGTGGGCCTCCAATGTGACACAAACACATTTGGAGAAGTGTGAGAGGAAAAGAAGAAAAATCGAAACCAAAATCACAGAAAAGTATAAGCTGTTTTCGTGCAAGTTACAATGCATCTTTCATGTCTGGCAGATGGTTTTGGAGAGTGAATGGATATCAGTAGACTTTTTTTTTTTTTTATTCCCAAGTTGATTTGTTGCTTCCTGGGTTTAGTCCAATGATGTTTTATAATCATGGGACACACTGTTATAATAAATGCCAGTCTAATCTCTGGCATTAAAACTTGTTTCTAACATGGAATCAATTGTGGCAACTACAATTAACATGAACTATAAATTAATAAAAATACATTATGAGGTCAAATGTATGAATAGTATGAGCTCTGATATTCAACTTGAATATCTCATCACAATAATACTGCATAAAAACTCTGATTAGTAAGAGCATAAATTTACAGTGTCGATGTCAAATCACTCTTGAATTATATTAAAGTTTTCAACTTGGTGAGCAGCTGTAAAAAGAAAAAAAAGACAGCTGTAATTAACAATGTCACCATTGTACTGTTATCAATGGAAACACCTTTAACTGATTTGAGTGCTTTATAGGGTTTTTTTTCTTTGTGAATTAAAAGTTGTGGAAACCACAAAAATGAAACATGAACAAAACAAAACTTGATAAACTATATTTGATGTTTAAGCAACTGAAAGGAACACAATTTGTGCAGATGCATTGCAACTTGAAGCCTGAAAAATCTGAAAGGTTCTGTGTCTTTAAAAAAAATCAGTAGAAACACAACAGTGGAGTGGAAAGAAAAGTGCTTTTTTTTATAAACAAGGCTGCATGCAGAGATGCTTACATACATTCAGATTGGCATGCAATGCAAAGGAGTAGGAAGGGAGGGAGGGATGGGATAGAGGGGTGGGGGTGGAGGAAAACTTCAAACTGACCCCTTTGTGGATTTTCCCAAGCACTGTATATTATAATACAGTATCTTTAAAAACAGTAAGTCTCTGAAAGTGAAATCAAGATAAAAGTGTGACAGAGAGGAGAAATCCAAAGGAGGTCACGCTCTCTTTTGATCATTTGCTTTATGAGGAAGCAGCCGGTTCAGAGGGTTAGAGGACGACAAGATGGAGAGGTTGAAAGAGAAATCAAATTTTTTTTAAAAAACAATAGAAATAAAAAGACGCTCAAAGAATGTCAATTAGTCAGTGAGTGGAACTGCACAATCAGTCACAACACTTAATTAAAACATACTGACAAAGACAGAAAAAATAATACTTTGAGAGGGATTTTAGACATCATGAGGTCAAATATAAAATAAAATTATTGAACATGCAATGTTGAGACGCAACAGTTTATTAAAATTGTCAATATGTAGCCAATAATTGACAGAAAACAAATGACAAAGAAAATGTAATTAAAATGTGGATTTATATTATACACTAGTAAAACTTGAATAAGTAAGGATAGACCGATATCTGCTGGAGGAAATATTTGCATATTTGTTGCTTTCAGTGTATAATAAGACCTACACTTTTAAATTCTGATATTTTTTCAATTATTCATTTCTTAAGAGTGGACAGTTGTTCTCAGTCAGTTTATATAGATTAATTCATTAGAATGCATTGAATATGAGCAGGGTAATCTTTTTAGCCATGCTAGCAATGTGGCTCTAGGGATGGTGATTTTAGCTAATCTCCTGACTTTTCATACAGCGCCCTCATCAGGTGGACATTTTTATTTTTTACAACTAATTATTCATAATACCTGTAAAACTAACAATATTCCATCAGCCTCACAGTACTTTGCACTTATTAGCACATGTGAATGTTCTAACATGCTAAAAAAAAAAGGTGGTGAAGATGATAAACACTGACCTGCTAAAGTTTAGCATGTTTAGCAGCTAAATATAAGCATGTTAGCATGTTAATTACAGCCTCAGAGTGCACTTAGCATGGCAGTTGACTCTTGTATTAGTATATTTATTGGGCATATATGGAGGCAAAAAAATTCCCAATTGTAAATTATGTTAAATTTGGTAAAGTATTCTCAAAAACAACAAAAATCTAAGTCAGCATCATTCGTAGGCACAGTTTTTACAAATGTTAGCTTAAATATTAGAAACATTTAAAAGTACCAGGGAGTAAATCTCATCCAAAATGTGTCATAAATGGTTAAATTATAGTTCAATATTAGTACCTAAATAATAATAATAATAATAATAATAATAATAATAATAATAATAATAATAATAATAATAATATAAGCAGCACTCATCACACCACAGAAAATTAATCATTAAAAAAAACGTCCAAGAACCAAGAAGTCTTCATCATTTTCCCTATTAAAGATTTAGACAGAAAAATAATGCTCAACTTTCATTATATTTATCTAGATCTAACAGTCACTTCTTAAACACGTTAAAATATAAATGCCACTTTTTAAAATATCACACTCTAAGGAAGCAGTTAATGCCTGGTTTCGTTTTTTCTCTCACGTCTCCTGAACTGTTAGTGGAAAATTAGCATTCAGTGATCGGTCTACCCCCACCTATGCGGTTAACAGAGATAGTGAAAGAGGTTTGGTTCACTTTGGCATTTTACCTTTTGACTACACTTTTGTATGGTGAAGGTGAGTTCGCTCACTACCATATCTATACACTTCAGTGTGGGCTCCTTCAGCTTTTGGATCTGCTTTTTCACTATAGCCTCAAAGGCAAGGTCAGGGGTGAACAGCCCCGTCCTGTAGGGATAGGCAGGCGGCACAGGAGACAGGGGTAAAACAAACAAAACAAAACAAAAATTTTAAAAGGAGAAGAGGAGAGAATAAAGGTGGAGAAAGAGTTGCAAGAGGAGATAAAAGAAAAGACAAGTGGAAAAAAAGGGAGTCAAATAGAAACAAGTGATGGGAGGGAGAGGGGCTGTTCATGGATAAGGTAGGTAGAAATTGGAGCAAAAGAAACAACATATTTAAAAAAGATAAGGAGTGTGAGGGTTGGGGGGTTTGGGGTGGGGGGAGGATAAACAGCACAGAAGGAAGAAAATGCAAGTGAGACATTTGGTTTCCCCTCAAGCCATTCTAAAACAGGGCAGAGCTGGAGTCTCTCTCTATCAATGAAGAGCAAAGAGAAAGAGAAAATGAGAGAAAAGAGAAAGAAATAGGGAGAGCTTCCAGTCCGAACAACTCCAACAGCCAAAAAACTCCAAGCGACATACCGAGAGACCGCAGCTGTGCACCACGGCGTTTAGCCAAGACACTCTGATCCCTCCTCCCTGATCCCCTTTCCCTGCCCATCCCTCCTTTTCCTCTTCACTTTCCAGCGGGAGCCTAATCATAACATATATCATCCCAAAGGCCTCCAGGTTGTTGCAGTCCAACCGCTGTTGAAATTGTTTGGTCACAGAGGATCAATTTGGATAAAGACTACTACTCTTTCTCTTGGCCACACTCACAACCCTGAGCGAAGCCCCCTGAGGCCTGTTGAAGTGCAGTTAAAACATAATCGTCATGGCTCCTGTCTGCTGCAGGTGCACGGCTGCTGTCTCACACAAGGAAGTCTGGACGCTGAGGTCATCCAATACGGCTGCCAGTTATTAATAATTGACACATGATCTTCCAAACAAGTGTATTACTTTGTGCACAAGCAAAGGTGGAAAGAGTATCTTACTCATGGTTTTTGAGGAGGATCATTTTGTTAACTTAAATATTTCTGAAGTAGAACTATTTGAGTTGAAACCTACTCAAGAGCTTCACAGTAGTGGTCATATTTTCTTAAGCTGTGTCCCAATTCTACACTAAATGCCAATTTTCTGCAAGTTTTGAATAAAGTAGAGTGTGTGCACACTACAAAAGAGACAAGTCAAAAGTCTGCATGCATACTTAAAAACTATTGAGATTTTAGTGTGCTGTTTATGCACAAAGGAAATGTAAGAGCTCACAGCTCACAGCTGCAAAAAAAATAAGACAATTTCCTCCAGGTAGATCTTGGAAAAAAACAAACAATAAAAATCTAAAATCTTGTCATATTGTATGAAAGCCCCAAAGTGCTGAAAGCTTTTTTTTAATCTTGTGAACACAAGATAATATTTTAGATCATGTTATCATGTTCACACACATTAATAAAATAAAATAATAAAAATATCTTATCATCGCAATAAAATGAGAGTTAATATATAGTCCGTACAGTTAGAACGTAGCATGGAATTGGGGCACAGCTCAAAATGATTCTTCTGGGGAAAAGACACACAGAAACAACCTAACTGAAGCTACTAAATATTGCTTTTCAAAGTGTATTTGAATAAAATACTTTGTCAAAAATGTCAAAATAGAGTTTCCAGATTCAAAAAGGAACAAGACCATGAAAAAGCTACTCAAACTCTTGCAAAATAATGCTGATAATTAATTAGAAACTGTCCTCAAATATTATTTAATCAAAGCCTTAAATTTTAAGTCATAAACCAAGATTTTTAATATCACTGACTCTTTTTTGGCAACCATATATAGATAACCACTCAGCTTCCACACGGTTCTTTTTTTTTTCTTCAGCACAGCTCTCTACCACGGCCAGCCTGTCCAGCCAAACCCGTCCAAAGCAGTCCAGTACAGGCAGGCAGGTATACCGCAGCCCACCCTGCCGCTCCAGCCTCCTCACTGTCCGATCGACAGTGAAGGCTGGAGGGAGCCAGGTGGTTACAGTGGAAGGGAGTGAACAGCAGAGGGACTTTGTAGATGAGGGTTGAAAATAAAAAAAAGTGCTATCCACTGTTTACGTTTATTTTTTTTACCTTTTTGGTACACTGCCTAACCGTATTGACTAGTTCAGAAATGACCATGTCCACACATTTGGTGCAAGGCTCTTTAATCTTCCCAATCTGCCTTTTCACAATGGTCTCAAAGGCCATGTCCGGGGTGAAGAGGCCAGTTCTGCTCGTCAGAGAGAGAACCAGCCAAGGGGCCAAAAAAAGAGCAGGATGGTGGAGAGAAAGAAAGAAGGAGGGAGGAAGGTTGGGTAAAGAGAAAAGTGTTAATTGTAAAGAAATACCCTCCATGTATGAGCTTTTCCCAAATCACAAACATAAACAGACACAAACTAGACAGGGAAAGGGAATGGAGCCAAATTTCTCGAAGAAATCAAAAGGAAATATCAAGTAACATTTGTTAAATATCAAGCAATTTAAAGTTATCTGTTGGCTACTTTGACTATATCCATGTCATTTTCCCTCAAAAGGTGTTGAGAGTTAGTGTGTTACTATAGACTGGTTGATGTGTTATTCCTGAGCCAGATGAAAGGGATCTCACTTGACACTGAAAATTGAATGTATTCAATTTATTTCCATGGAGGAGTAAAGTTTCAGGGTTTCATCATTCAACATTTCTATCTGACTCTGGAGTGAGTTGCCTTACAAATGATACAACTAATCAAGTGCCTATAATACCATTACAATGGCAAATACACATTTTATATAGTCCTGGACTGGGTTGCATTAGTTTGCACTAGTGCTTTCCTAAGTTCTTAGTAACTGCAAACTCGTTTCGAAATGGTGTTTTATTAAATCAGGTTGCACCATTCTACCTTAAAAAATGTCACAACTGTTAAACAGTTTAGTAATGTGTAAATCATCACATTTTTTGTTCTTAATTCTGTGGAATTTAAAAGGATTGCCATTGGAAAAACCTGACAATTTTGGAAGGGTGCGCTGGACTCAGATTATTTCAATAATATGAATGTGCCAATGAAATATCCACTTGTGCACAAGTCTGAATATGGATTTCCCACAGCATTTTCTTTTAATCTAAACTTGAATTAAAGCAACTAAATTAATCCAATTATTAATAAATTATCATCTGATATTTTAGCAACAAGATAGTGAAATCAATGAACAAACATTTATGTAATTAATGTAATGAACTAATATGGTTACAATATTTTTTTGTGAAATGATATGTGTATATTTTCTATACCCAAAGCTAAAGTAGCTAAAGTAGAAACTAGTGGTAACCGAAACCTAAAATATTCTCTCCTTCACAGAAATAAATATTTCTCTGTAAAGCACAGTGACATTTCACACATTTGTTACCCAAAAATAGATGATCAGCCATACTGTAAATCCACATAAACCCAGAAGTCTGATTTAGACAGACCAAAGCACTACTTTGGTATCAAATATAAACTGATGATTTTATGATGTTTTTAGTGTTATGGGATAATACAGTAGACAGTGAGAAAGCTGCAGGATTTCACCAACCAGACAGATGACTGACAAACACAATAGCATGAATAGACAAACAAACACAAAACACAAGTGAAAGCCAGAAAAATAAGTATCATGCAACCAGTAGTCACCTATCTGATCCAAAATCTCCTCTGTCAATTTTGTTATCAGTATGCAACAGGGCACTCAGTCTAAGTCTAGAGGTCTTGGCGATTAGATTGGCAAAGTCAGTTGGATACAGCAGAGGTGACTAAGACGCAGAGATAGAGGGAGGGAAGGAGAGATGGAGGGGGGAAATGAAGGGCGGACGTGCCTGATGCCATGAATGTTTTTGATGGCGTAGCTGATCTCCTTGCGGAGCTCTTTCTCATCAAACTCCATCTGAAAAAGAGATAGAGAGAACATCAGGAAGCATTAAGAGCTCATACAGGCTCACATAAACTAAATTCATAATATATATCTGAAACTTTCCGCTCTCTAGACAGATACCATGTCAGCTCATAAAATGCATGTTTCTAGCTTATTAAGAACACGGTTCTACTCATATAGACCCTCTATTGTTTTTGTTGTTATTGTCAGAATGATCCATATTTTCCACAAATCAGGCCAGTGCAACAATATCTAATGGGTTGTTAGACGATTAAAGGAATAGTTTGAAATATTGGGAAATACGCTTTTTCTTGCCAAACATTAGATGTGAAGATTGATACCATCTCACATCTGTCCATTCAATATGAAGCTTGAGCCAACCGGTGATTAGCTTAGCTTAGCTTAGCATAAAGACTGGAAACAGGGGGAAACAGCTAGCCAGGCTCAGTCCAAAGTTTTAAAAACTCTGCCAACTACTGTAGCACCTCTTAGTTTTATCTGTTAGCATGATGCACCCTATGAAAGCAAAACAAAGACAAAACATATATACTACACAAAATTATATTCATTTTTGCACACTTTTTTGTCTTTTTCTTGCAAATTACTGGATAATTTTATCTATCTTCTGACCTTTAAAAGTGATTCAAAGTAGACTCTATTTTCACAAGTAAGCACAAGTAAAGTAGAAAACCACTGAGTTAGACCAACTATGCTTTACTATTTCTTAAATGTCTTTAATCTTGCAAACCTTAACCACAGATTTGACTCTTTTGTTCTGTCTAACAGGCTGTAACACTGAAATTTGCTTTCAAGCTGAGCTACTATATAAAAAATCTGTTTTTAATATGTTTGTCCAAGAATCTCACTTTTTATTTACTGCAAAACCGCAATCTTGCCTCAATAAGATTTCATACTAACTTCGAATGATGGATTATAAACATATAAAACATAATGATGAACTGACTTCTATCTGGCAGACAGTGGGGGTGTTCTGTGTCATGAGTCAGGCTTTTGGTTAAGAAACAACCTGCTCTGTCTTTTCAGTGAGAAAATGGACAGGCCTTTTTTCTGCAGCCTCTGTCCCAGACATTAAGATTTATATCCTCAAAGGGAGGGCGAGAGAGGACGGATGGATGGATGGATGAAAGGAGGAAGAAGAAGGGCTGACAGAGACAAAATGAAAAAGGGATACATGTAAAAGAAGGGGAGTGAGGTAAAGGGTTTAGAGAGACAGAGGTCAGAGAAGGTGGAAGGAGGAAGGACAGGCTCAGGGTTAAGATGATGAAATGTGAACACACAGGATGTGGGGGAGGGATGTAATGTGGATGGATATAGTGACAGAGTGAGAGATACAGTGAGGAAGGTGAGGTGAGGGAAGTGAGAGTGAAGAGACGAATACAGGAGAAGTAGTGGTTAAACAAAGAGGGAGGAAACAAAGAATGTTTGGGTCAGAAAAGCCCAGAATTAAAATCCTGAGGGAGGCCTTGTCTCCTTCTTAGACTGGGAAATGATATCGAGAGGAGAGACAGATGCAAAAAAAAAAAACCCAGAAAGAGCTTGTTTTCTCATAAATCAAGATGCTTTTTTCTTTCTTCAATATTTTAGTACACTCCAATATTCTTTCTTTTTCTGATTCTGAGTATTTCTCACTGTATTAATAATACTCTAAGTGCTATATATCACTATCTTTTTATTACCCATGCTAGCGGCATGCACTTTTGGATGGCAATGTTGGTCTGTCGGTTTATCGAGCCAGACTGGAATATCTCAACAACTATAAGATGTATTGTCATGAAATGTGGTAAAGATATTCATGGATACAATTCAATCCAGATGTTAGTATGCTAAACTAAGATGGTAAACGTTACATCTGCTTTTAGCATGGCTCTAGACTCTTGTTTATGCATTTATTGTATGCACTGTTTACTTTACTCTGTAAATGTTGTTTATATTCATAGGCTACAGTACATGTTTATCCATCATAACATCATGATAATACATTTTCTGTAACTTAGACTAAACTAGTGTCAGATAATATATACAAGGGCTGCACACAATGTCATGATAATTTCATAGTTTGATGCGTTCCTGCATTAGATCTCTGTATATTTATTAAAATGTGCCGACTCATGAATTATACCCTAAGCCATTTATTTTGTGCCTAAGTTTTGGGACACTAAACATGTGATGGTAACCATATCAACATTTTACTGTATGTGCATTCCCTGATTACCTTTTGTGTTTTTTTATTACTCAAAAAACAGTTTTCTATTTTGTAATTGCAAGATTTCAAACCTTAACTTACACTATACTGTCATGCATTCCATTTGCATAGCTTAAGTGAGGATTATCAATAAATCATCAATCAAACAAAAATTACATGAATAAACACAAAATCTGGGACACACACACCTTGACCAGTTCAAAGGGGAAGCGTTCATGGAAGATGCGATTGATCCTGGCACCACCTGACAGCTCAGCTGTGTCAATCTGGTCCCCAGAGCCCTCTATACACTTCTCAAAGTCCACAGAGAACTGCTGCACCATCCTGCAGGGAAACAAAGGAACAGATATCAACAAATGTATGTATCTATCTATGTGTCTATCTATCTTTCTATCGATCTATGTGCTGTATCTACTCACTGGAGCAGAGCCTTGGTCTTGCGAGACGGATCGTCAGGTCTGAAGTTCTTGTACTCCTCCACCTCCTTCTCTATAGAGAGAAGCTGACTCTGCAGCTTAGCCCGCAGAGACGGCAGGGTGTCTCGGATGTGGTTGGTCAGTTGCTGTGCAGGTTAAAGGTCAGATATAGATCACTGGGAATATGGGGAATGTTGGAAAGTGCTTATATGCTGCTCTATTACGTACCTGATTGAGAACTTTCTGGAGGTATGGAGTGCCCATACGGTCGGCCAGGTGTCTATACGCAGGGTGAGAGAGAAAGAACTTCCTCTCAGCAGCCATAGCAGCATTGATGTCCTTCCTTCCATCTATATCCTTCTGGCTCCTGTTTACCACACCAATGTAACCTGGACAAAAAGAATCCCACGAAGATTTACAGTACAGAAAACCAGATCCAACTCTTTTCATAACTTCCTGGAATTTTATAGAGCAGACTGGAACGGATTCAATGCTTGTGGACCGACTGGTAATATGAAAGGAAGATAGTATACTGTAGTCTTGTACCAATCTGGAATCGTGCTGGACTCTTTATTTTCTACATATGAACTGAGTTTGAGCAGCCAAACCCAGAATGAACAGCCCCTCCAGGACTAAAGCACTTAAAAACTGTGTTTAATAATGTTTGGTTGAGCAAAACCACATTTTAAGAGACTTTGGATTAAAGAAAAGAATATAGACGAAGGATGAATGGAGGAAAGACAGAAAGGAGGGAGGGATTGCATGAATCAAAAAAGAAAGAAATGACAGAAAGAGAAAAAGAAGAAAAGAAACAACCAGGAGAGTTCAGGTCAAGCAGATCCCATTTCACCTCCAGTTAAGTTTTCTCATGCATCACTCAGTTAAAGGCTGTTTCATGCTCTATAACTAATGCAACTGTGAGCCAGCAGGCTTGTAAATGTGAACATCCACAGCATTAGACGGAGAGAGACGGGGAGAAAAAGACGGGGGGAAAAAACATAGAAAAAACAAAGGACATGGAAAATATTCAAAAGCACATGCCTGGGTCCTAACCAAGTGCAAATGGAAAAGAAAAGTACCACATCAGCACATTGCAATAAAGGGCAGCCCACAAGATACATGCAAGCTCTTTTCCAAGACAGTGTTTTTCTCTTTGCCCACTGCCACCTCTCCCTTACAACTCCTCCTATATACCTTTCTGTCTATGCTTTGATTTCTCACTCAGTATTGTTTTATTACGCCCTGTTCCCTCCATTTCTCCCTCCCTTCCTCTGTTTTTTTTTTCTTTTTTTTCCCAGCGGTTGGAGCATTTGAGTACAACTGCCCTATTACCACAAGAGGGAAACAGTGTGTCATTGCGAAGGCCCTGAAGTAGAAAAGAGGTACTGTTTGTGTGCTCACCCCTCCTGAGTGGAAGCAGCTTATTCTCCAGGATGTCCTTAGCGTCTGTCCCCTCGTCCATCAGGTCCAGCTTTGTGATCACACCAATGGTCCTCATTCCTACATGCACACACACCAGAATCAATATCATAGTGTAAAAGTCTTGCATTTAAAATTTGACTAAAATAAAATTATAATATTATTAGTAAAACCTACTTATTACTAAGTTATATAGAAGAACACCTTTTACAGTTCTTTTTCCTGGAAATACATCTGAAAAAGTAGGATCGTCTTATATTCAAAGTCTAGACAATTGTGTGTTCACAGCATCAGATATTGTTTTTAAATGGATAAAGTACCAATGTAAAATCGACTTGCATTGTGGGTTGTTTGTAGCTTTAATGTTATTAGGCTAGTGTCTTAAAGTCTATTTATAGTGAGTGTGTTAGAGTCAGTCAGCTCTAAAAGTGTTTTGTTAGTCCAGTTTAACCTGCAGGAGTTTCTGAAGATTCATCTAAAGTGTTTTTCTGTCACGGAGAAAATAAATTCATGATGAGTGAAAACAAGTCCAAAGTGTCCTCCGACGTCTCTACTGCAGAAATGGAATATGTCGAGCTGCCAAATACCACTGTCACAGATGATAAGGAGCTCAAAAACACAAACAGGCAGTCTTATACATGCTAACTGCCGGAGAAAATTATTTTTGACCGCTTCCAAGAGCCTGACAGGAGAGTGGGTGAGTATGTTACTATATTATGATGTAAATTATATTCAAAAAGAAATTATATTTTTCCAAAAACAGTTGTTGGAAAAATCAAAATTATACTTAAAGAGGACGTACCATGCACATTTGAAGGTCTATATTTCTATTTGGGGCTCCACTTAAATGTCTTTGTATGATTTACAGTTTAAAAAACTAAATTAAATTTATCTCACATAAACAAACAGTAATTTAATTTCTTTTCCTCGTTCTTTACTGAAAATGTCAACTTCATACACATATACACAATAAATTTGTACATGTTCAATTTGATCCAGTCAAACCCAATCTGAAATATTCAAGTGCACAATGTTAACAACCCGATTAACAACAATAGAGACAAAACACTAACTGGTGGCCATGTGCCCATGCAATCTAATGTCAGTTTGATGGCAAGGTAGAGATAACATTGCAGACAGAGCATTCAGAGCAGGCTGATGTCCTGGCTTTTGACTTTCAGGGAGCATTTTCACATACGCTCAAAGTTTTGGAACTTTGACCATGTTCAACACAGACATCCAACATTATAACAGTATAAACAGTAAATGACAGAAAATCACAAAAGGCATGTTTTGTCCCCTTTAAGCTGGTTTCTGTACATTTCTGCAAATTTTGTGTGTGTGAATATGTTTGTGTATGTGTGTATATGCATACACTCACCCTGAGGGTCGACCTCTTTGGCAATCTTTAAAGCATCAGAGTTGGCCAGATCAGAGTTTGCCGGGGAAACGGCCAGCATCAGGCAGTTCTCCTTGGTCACAAACTGCATCAACATTTCTCTAATCTGGGACTCAATATCTGCAGGTTGGTCACCCACCGGCACCTTGGTCATCCCCGGCAGGTCCACCAGCGTCAGGTTGAGCACTGTGAGGAGAAATAGGGAACAGTAGGACTAAGAGAAAGCTGCCACATGCAGGAGCTTCTTCAGACGCACTGTTGCCAAATAAAAGGCCTGGATGTACAGTCCTTAATTTATTGATGTCCGACATGGAGAAATGACAAACTGGATCCAAATCAGAGTGTGTAAAAGTTTTAAAAATCTACATTATGCAAGTCAACCCAAATTCATGTATACATAGAGTTGTGTCAGTCTTACCATGAGGGGAGTAGACACGCAGGTTGATGGGCACAGGGGAGATGCCCTTATTGGCTCCTGTGATGCGGTCAGTCTCTGCCTCGATCTCCTGCCGGACTTCATCGAAATCTGTGAACTTTTTGCCCTTACAGTGAAGGAACTCAGCAAACTCTGAAAGAGACAAGAAGAGGAAACAATTATGAAAAAAGGAAGGACAATAGTAAATGATTAGAGGATGAATAGGCAATGACAAAGATGAAGAAATAAGAAAATAGAAAGGGGACTTGTTGGAAAATGGCCAAGGCCTCAAGTTTTTCATTCAGTTTAAGATCATTCAGAAGCCATGACAGTGTGTTCAAACTATACAGGGGCAAATTAATTTCAGATTTTTCACACCACGATCAAGCTGCTGATAAAAGACTGCGAATCAACCAAATGGGAGGAATGTTTAGCATGCAGTGGGAACCAGGAGGGAGGTTTACACCTGTGGGAGCTAAAAGCAACATCAGTTTCTTAACTGCTGTCTCCTTCCAGGAAGAATCAATGGAAACTATTTAAAGAACAGGGCTGTTATGCATTTCACGTTTTTAAATAAAACACTAGAATGATGAGAAAGGGACAAGTGTAGATCTGAGTCTAAGATAAAATGGCTGAGTCTAACAGCAATAAATTAAAGATGCTGTGCAGTCTTTACAGTAGCAGATGCTGACTGAAGAAATGAAAGTTGAAGTGTTTTAAGATGTAATTCTTTTAATGGCCACTAGATGCTGGCTTATAGACAGCAGAGGAAACGACCAACTTCTCTCTTTGAAAAGTGTATTCTTGCTGTTTTTCCTCTTTCCATTACAAGGACAATGAGGGATATGTATTGTGTTTGGGGCTTGACCCATCCCAGCTCCTTTTTAGCTCCACACTGGAAGACAGCGTCGAGTGACAAGCCTCTTCAGGTTTAGAAACACCCCTTCACAAACCTTCACTGAAATTATGCTCATGCTTTTCTACATTTAGTGAGAGCTGCTGAGGCAGCATCAGCTCATCCACAAATATCAGGTGACTTTAACTGGCTAGCCGATGAAGGCTTTTGACCTGCAATAATAGTACTACACATCCCATGACCTGGAAGATAAGAACCTCAATGGATGTTTATGGGAAGATTTTTTTTTTACCTGTGGAAGAGTTCATCAGCTGCAGGACCAAAGGACGACGGGTCACAATGCCAGAACCGCGGGGAAGGAAATCCCTGTGACACAAGAGGACAGATGGTCAGTAAAACCATGCAGCAACGATGCAGAATAACTAAAATCAAAATTAAAGAAATAATTGTATGTCACATTCGAAAAATCTTCATAAAGTATAGATATTATGTCATCATGAATATTAGCCATAATATAAATACAGTACAAATAAACCCATTTAGTACATTTGAAACTCAAAAGCTGTGCCCTTGTGAATCATCAAATGACAAAAAGCACATTAGTCACTAATTATGAATCAGCATCTTGATGCTGAAGCTTTCCCAAAGCATCTTGATGCTTTGGGAAAGCTTCAGCATTATTCCCTCTGGAGATCTGTGCAAAGAACGGAGAACGTGAGCATTGGCAAGTGTGTAAGTATGTGTTTGTGTGAGAAGCGCAGAGCTGAAAAACAACAAATCCTCACACAACTGTGGTCCCACCAGACTACAAATCCATTAGATTTACTGCTGTGCTCTTTCTGCAAGAATCCTCTTTTATTGGAACATCCAATACAGCATTAAAATGGTTAAAAGTTATGGCTAAGAAAATATTAGTGTCTGAAATTTCCTAGAAATTTCCCTGGATTAATCCTGAAACCTCAGACAAATCTTCAAAATCGAACCCTGCGAATGGAAACACCATTTTTTCAAGTGATATATATTATTAAAACACTTGGTTATGCATAAAAAATGATCATTTGTTTGCTCTAGCAATAAAATTTAAACTGTATTATATTAATAATACATTCATACAGATAATCCAAAATGTTTTTTGTGTCTTTTCTTGTCTTTGCACTGAAATATTAGAATATTACAGACAAGACACACACAGTCGAAATAAAACTTTTCATAAATTATGCCTTTAGAGCAAAGTGAGACATAATCATATTCAATCATGTAGAGAATTATTTGAAAAGCAAAGGTAAAATAGAGAAAACTGACATTTTCTTAACACTTTAGCATTTCCATGTTTGGAAAGTCAGCAGCAGCAGGATGGAGAAATCACCAAAAATGATTGCAGTAAAAAGCTACAAAATTATCTATTACAGCCATTTGCAATAGCTTCACTATTCCCTTTTAGAAAGTTTCTCCTAAAGTGCTGGCGATTAAAATATGTGTCAGTGCTGTAGCATTTATAGAGTTTCTTTTAGCAATATGACTTGTCTCCTACAATTTCTGATAACTGATTTACTAAGAAATGATAACGAGTAACTGGAAAAAAGAAGGCACTATCAATTCTTTTCAGTGAAAAAACCTGAAGCGTTTTCTGTAAGATTTTAGATTTTCTCTCCACCTTCTCTCTTAGTTTTTTGTTGATCAATAGAGGATTGTGTGTATCGCTGCATGAATGTGTTTAGCACAGAAATTAACATTTACATCTGTTATCAACTAAAATACTATCCTGGTGTGTCTCAGCTGCTAAGTGTGTGTGTGTGTGTGTTTGTGAGTACATGTGTTCGTACAGATGACCGCCTGCCTGCATGTATTCATGTTTCTCTTATGCACAATACACTGTTTTCTTTGGGGGGTGTTCAGCTGCTTATGCAACATCAGCGTCAACTCGCCACTGGCACTGTGTGCTCCTCTATCAGCTGACATGACAGTTCTCATTCAGTGATGCGTGGCGTGCAGCTGTGTGTGTGTGTGTGTGTGTGTGTGTGTGTGTGTGTGTGTGTGTGTGTGTCTGTGTGTGTATAGCAATAACAAGGGACCCATACTGCTGTTTTCTATCTAACCTTGCGTAAGAGCAGTTTATTACATTATCTTCCTGTTAGCTGGACTACAGTTCAAGCATATGTGGTGTTCTTCGCAGTTTGGTGCGAATTCTGTTTTCTATCATTCATTGTTATCTAAAGACTAATAAAGTTGAAACTGTCTTCAAATTGTGCAACGCATAGATAAATTCTCCAGTATCTCGAGAGAATCTTCGCTCACTTCATACTCATCATCTGAAAGACATGAATAAGAAATAGATGAGGCCACTGTCTGACCCTAAAGCAAAGCCTGAAGGCGGTTGGGAAACGCGAGTCATGAGCCGAGAGTTAATCAGAGCTGAGTGTCTTCTGCTCGAAATAGGAAAAGCAAATTCAGCAAATGTTAAACACGGACACCAAATGTATTCGCCACTGCCTCCCATTATTTGTTTAGTCTTTCTGCGTGCGTAAAGCTGCTGAAAATTTGGATGTTGTAATTCTGAATATTCAGCTCTAGTTTTAATGAGATTGGAGGCACCAGCAGCTGCAATATACTGTATCTACTTCTGCTCACACTGCTGCTATAAACAGTGCACGTTCACATATAAAGTATTTTTCAATCAACTATGCATAGCAGAAAACAAGTAGGAAACTGTGTTTTTGGTTAATGGTTCTCTGAACAGGAGGGTCCTGGTTGTTATTTACTCACATTGAGCAGCAAAACCTGAAACCTTCTGTTTAATCCTCCAGTTTATTTGCTCATACTATCACAAGTTCTTTTAAAAACACAATGTAACCTATATCTATTAGTAGTAATCCACTTCAAAAATAGACAAAAGGCCATTACATCAATTAAAAAACTTTAAAGGTGGGAAGATTTGTAATTTCAAAGGAAAGTGAGTGTTGTATTCCCATAAAACATGCAGGTTGCTGTTTCCTGTAGACCCGTTTTATTTGATTCTTTTCTAAGCTGCAGTACGATACAAACAGTATTAATGTTTGAGGAGAACGTGACAAACAAGCCTTCACTGTGGGATTGTCAACATAACCCTGAAAACACATTATAGCTAGTGTTTGCTTATCACTCATATGTGCTGCTCTGGATACACAAGCAACAGGGAGCTTCATGTTTTTTGTGTCAATGTTCGTTGTTTTACTGTTGCCTAGAACAACAATTCTCCTCCCTCTCTCTTGGCCTTTATGTGCTCACCTGCTGGTCTACCTGCCTGCCTGTCTGTCTGTGTGCAACTGTGTGTGTGCGTGTGTGTGTGTGTGTGTGTGTGTGTGTTCATTTTTCCCCATTTGGATGCCATTTAGAGAAGACAGATGGCCTTAACTGCAGGTCTTCTTCTCACTCGACTCCTCCTCAAACTGTCATCATAAGTATCCTCCAAGTAGGAGAAGAGGCCACAGACACAATCACGCTCATAAACACACACACATATAGTATATTTTGCCACACACACTGTCACAATACTGAAAAGATGGTCTGTAAGCCTGTTAGATTGACCAGAGGTAGGAATATTTGACCACTCAGGACTCTCCCCTCGCTCATCATCTACCTAATCACGGTCACCCTATCAGCTCCTCCTGTGTTTATATCTCACACTCATGTGACTGCTAAAAGCACAGACACAATCCCTGGACAGTAGAGGTAAAGGGGAGAGGGCTGAATATGAGCAAACAAGATTTTTTTTTCTTCATCAGGAAGAGAAGATAGTGACAGAGACTCGAAGTGAGAGTGATTTTAAGGTTACATCAAAATACCTTCTACAAGTACATTAGAGCACTTAGCAGTTGCTGTCTGTCTAAAAAGTACTTTCAGTTCTAAGAGTGTATCAGGCAACTTTTACCCACCACTAGCCCTCCATCTTTCTATTGCAACCAATCACACTGATGCAGGTCACAGGGTCAGGGGAGGCCATGGATGCGCCGAGCATTGCTGTCGCAGAATCGCAGCTGAGCCCCACAGCTGATTCATTGGACTGATTTCATTTTTTAGCATCTTGTGTGACCCAAAATGAATCAAACCAGAGGATTTTACAGGATCATCTCTCAGAGTGATTCAGCCATTGTTTCATTTATTTGTTCTTTGTCATTTGCTGTCGCGCACACACACACACACACTCACACGTTGTCCTAGGTCACTTTTGGGGACATTACATAGACTTACATTCATTTCCTGGAGACTTAGCAATTAGAGAGACAGCTTTTGTCCCCAATTGGACAAGCTGTCTGCTATTAACTGAAATTTCTTCCTGAAAGTAGCCTATGACAGACTCACTCACAGTGTCTAGTGTGAGCTTGTTGCTGTGGCTCATTGCTTCTTTTCTTTGTTGTAAACTGTGCACATTCAGTGGTGTACAAAAGAAAACAGGTACATTTGACAGTTTTGATCAGTAGAAAAGAGCTTCACTTACAAAACTTTTACATTTTGTGTGTTTTGTGAGTATTTTTTCAAGCCTGACACACTTTCTGCAAGAAGAATTTGGCTTTCTAACTAATGATTTTGTTTATCCCCTGACAACATACTGTATCTTACGGTATGAACAAATGCTGAAGTAACGTCATCTCATAATTGAAATGAAGGTATTGTATCAGACATTGTACAAGAAAACAACTTAGTTTTCATACAATACCTTGGCAAGTACAGTTCCTCAGATTTTTTGGGCATATTCTAGCTCTTTTTTGTCTCACTTTTGATGTTTTGTTGTCTATTTCCTTGTGTTTTGTATGTCTTTATCTCTTTTTGATTATGTGTATATTGGCTTTAAAAGAAAAAGAGGGCATGGCCACTGTAAGAGCAAGATATAAACTTTTAAAATTGCTCTATTCTGTCAATAAAATATCATTGTTTACAAATGTTTTCATGACACAAATCTCTTCTCTCAATGGTATGTTTTTAATTAGAATTGTAAAATCAGTTTGTGTTCATGTTTATAAATGTTAAACTTGCTTCCTGTAACACATTGTAATAACTCTAATAACCCAAACTCATCAAACGACTCTGTTGGTCTCTTCATGTGCGTCACATCACTTCCGATTCCCAGACACAGTCAGACACTGAGCCTCATCTAATCCTGCTCTAATACGTGCAGCAATAACAACCCTGACGGTAGTGAACCCGCACCACCAGGCAATTTTCCTTCCCAGCAGCGTTTAGGTCTTAGAAAGATGAGACTGCTTTTTGATGATGAAAAGTGCACATGTGCGCACACACACACACACACACACACACACACACACACACACACACACACACACACACACACATTACTGTCAGCTACACTGGTACCCCACCACATGGACCCAATGAAAAGGCAGGTTGCTGGATAGTGGACACCCAGATTAAACTGGAGCCAATGGGAGAGTGTACTGTAGGCAAGCTGCGGCCCAAACAGAGATTAGTGGTAATCCTCTGTAGCAGTATCAGAACAAATGGTCTCCTCTCCTCCTCTGTCTCTCACTTCTGCTGCGTTCACACTTTCTACTGCTTTTTTTTTAATAGCTTACATCACCATATAAAACTGATTTTATTAACAAGAGCAGTAACTTTCCTGCAAGTTTCATGGAAAGAATTATAAATAAATATACATATAATTTGGTATTAATCATCGGAAAAATAGAGACAACGTTCTGAGGCACTTTAGAAAGTACAGACTCATCTTATTTGAGTTTTTAAGAAAGAAGCAGGGTGTTTTATAGTAGTTACATATTTGTGTTGTGTTAAAGCAGTTGTTGATTTAAAGAGGAAGTCCCTTAAAATAAATAAAATATTACTTAATATGACTAGAATAACTGACAGAGATTAATTTAAACAGAGATTAATATGTTATTGCAAACTTTGTTGTCCATTTTTGTTGAATTGTATGCTTTCCTGTAGACCAATTTAGCATTTTGCATGTTCAGCTGAGCTGCTGAGCACGGACATAATCTCACTTGATTATGTTAGCAATTAATACTCCATTTCCCTATGTATGAATATCTTCTTGTGATTTAAATTATATCTGACATTCAAATATATGCTTTTTTAAAAAGACAAGCAGCAGTTTACAAGCATCACAGCATTGCATTAAGACGACACACTACAGTGATGCTACAATACAAAAAAACAAAAAGAAAATAAAAATATCTACATAAATAAATCAGGAAACCAAAACAAAAGAGCAAAAGGCGCTGTGACATGAAATTAAGGCTATATAAATAATATAAGCTTTATGTCACAAGAGGCTGAGCTATGAATATATCTTTAAGATCCATTAACGTAGTTTAGAAATGTTTCTACCCATCTAATCCACCCATCAAGGAAGATGATACCTTTTCATATGCAGCCACTCTACTTCTCAGACATGCACTGACTCCTATCTTCCCAATAGTCACAATCATCTTCCTTTAATTTAACAGGTACACATCAGTTCTTTTCTAGGAAATTTCTAGGGAATTTCACCAAATGCCTTCAAAAAAATCCCTCAGAAATCTAATTATGTTTATCCAGGTCGAAGGATTTCAACAAAAATATTCATTAGCTGAACACTAAAAGAATTATCACAAGACATGGTAAAAACATGTGGCACACACAAGTATGAGGCCACCACATTTGACTGAATGAAAACTACAATATATTGTAACCTGGGAATTATATTCCATAAAGTGTTTATTTCAACCTTTAATGTGTATAGTGGGTGGTTTAATTTATCACAGCATCTCGTACACTTCCTCATCCTGTATAAATCATTAAAGCACTATCCTTTCTCTTCTTGTTCTTCTTGATTTTGTTTAAAAAGAATAAAAGCTTTAATGGAGCACTATATTGTCCTTGTCATTCACATGAGTGAAGCTGCTAGTATTCATCAGAACACTTCCGGCCTTCACTGTGTTATATAATCCATGAAACCAGCTATATATCATAAACTTGATCTCTGTGTGGGGGTTGGAAACATGCTGGCAGCGGGGAGAGAAAATTGTAATGTTATGTTCCAGTGTTGTGCTCGTGCCGGCAGCATTCACTGATAACAAAGTCCTTCATTTGGCTGCATTGTCCTCCTGGGTTTGAGGACATCCCGGGAACACTTTAAATAGTGTATGACCTTTTTTTTAAAAAATAAATAAATAAAATGTCTCCTTTTGCTACTATCAGCTCTTAAAGTAAACCTACATCATTCTTAATAATTCTTACAAAATGTACTCCTGTGGCTCTTTGTAAAGAACTCGGACTATAGCCAACAATAAAAAAAAAAAAAATGACTTTGTCCCAAAACAGCATAAAATCAAACCTCAAATGAGAAGTGGAGCAACAAAAAGCTGCAATACATTTAATAATCTCCTGAAGTCTGATTCCCGCTACTGTTTTTTGGGTGTGGGAAACTGAGGTACCCTTAAATTTTCACATGATGATGTGAATATTGTGCATGAAAACCAATTCTCACTAGCAAATGATAATCTATGGCAGCAGTTCTCAACCTGAGGGTTGAGACCCCACAAGAGGGATTAATCTAAGCAGTGGTGATGTGATTAGACAGGATAGGAGAGCAGGAAAACAAACTTTCCTCTCATTTTTGCTTCATCTATTATGAATTAGTGTATTTTATCTCCTAACACATCTAAAACTTATTCAAATACAACAAAAGAGTCAATGTCACATGTAAGGGGCCCCAGGTAGAATTTGCTTTGTTTTATGGGGCCATAAGCCAAAAAGGTCGGAACCACTGTGTTGTTGTGTTTTAGGAGAAGCAGTTGAGGTGCTGTCCATGGTGCTGAAACTAGTGGATAACAAACACGTAGCCGAGCTCATACTGTACTTCATGCTTGTGAAAACATTATAAATACTGACTGAGCTGTAAATGGAAGTATGTATAACATTAAATTATGATTCTGGTGCATGATGTATTCAACATACTGAGTTCTAGCTTTTCTGAAACTCCTGTCTATGTGTGGTATCACTTTCTGTCACAGCCTTAAGCAGGTTTACACCTGATGGCTTTCTAGTTAATGATTTTGTTTCTGGTGTCTCCTCATTCAAATCAATAAAATGTAACACTTTCAGTACCAATATGTGAACAATTCTTACTTATACTTCTGAACAATTTATAAATATATAAAATAAGCCTTGGACTTTTTAAACAATTTACTCATTGTGTTTTACAGCTCTTAATTTAAAGCGTTTTTTTTTACTTTTCAATGTGACCATTGATCAACTTTTTCACCCCCCCCTTTTCAGATAAAATGTCACACTATGCATGTAATAATGTTAAATTTAGTCAAATGTGCCACATGAACAAACATCTCAACCTCCATCTGACCTCCTGTGCAGTGAAAGGTTTCACCCAGCTGGCACGGTCTGTGTTGTGCACAGGAGACCAGTAAAGCTCCCTGCTTTGTGTGTGCTAATTAAACTCATGGGAGGTGAAAATAGAGACATGGTGAGAGACGCAGATGGGAAAGGAGGGTTGTGTTAAAATTCAGATTTGTGAAATGTGTTTAATTACAGGCAGGCCGATGGGACACGAGCAGAAGATGCAAAGTGTGTATAGAGGTATAAAATATGAAGTACTGAAACAATTAGTGGTTTAAGTGATGTCAATCAACAAATAATCTGAAACCATTTGGATAATTGATTAATTGTTACTCTAAGTGAATTATCAAGAAAGATTCACTGACCAGCTTCTACACTGTGACGATTTGCTGCTTTTCTCTTTTTGTCTGCATCATTATCAGTTGCACAAATGAAAACAATGACTTTAAGATAAATTGCCTGCTAAAGGTATTATTTGTTGAAACTGAACATCTTTGGTGATCAACATTTTTCACCATTTTCTGACACTTCATAGACCAAACAACTAATTGATTAATAGGGAAACTTATTGTTAGATTAATCAATAATGAAAATAATCATTAGTGGCAGCACTAGATGACATACAGGATTATTGTATCTTTGGTACATTTGGTGGACGTATTTTTACTTTCAACTTGTTGCCTTTGTAGTTGAGCACTTTAATATTTTATGACAATAGAGCACCTTTGAATTGTACTGAGACAGAAAAGACCAGGAGGGGTGGGTTGAACTGAGGTGACACACAATAAACTGAACGGTGACACACTGAAAGTAAACAGCAGCTCTCTGCAAGACAGACACACTGTGAGAGCAAGATCAAAAAAAAGGATGAAGGTGAACATACAAATTTGATTACCGTGTCCTCATTAGCAAAGAATATTTTAACAGATTGGCTACAAACAAAAGACTGTCCTTGTCCCTGTGTCACACCTGCCAGGCCTACTGCAGCATCACAATCAAAATGTAATCCACCTAAGAGGAAAAGTGTCATGGTTCAGTACCAAGAGTAACAATTTATTTTGGCCAGACTCCATATTACCTCATGTAGAAATATTAAAATTTGATTAGAAAGAGTGGTCTGACAATTATCACAAGACTGATGCAAGTGTATCTCTGCCATTATGTATATTTTTAAGTCTCCTATACTTAAGTATTGATTGTCTGTGCTAACCGTAAGCTGAAAGAACAGATAGACGGAGAACAAAGCCAGGAACAGAGCTGTGTGAGCAAAATAAACAGTCTTACATCATTGCCAAAATCAACAGTCATGCTGTTGGTTTCTATTAAACGTAAAAAGGATGAAAAAGCAAGCACCTTAATGACAGAAACCTCACACTAAATGACTTTCTGAGAGGCGTCTGTGTGAATGTCTGAATAAGAGACATAGATAGGGGAAGAGAGAGACAGAAAAAAAGAAGTGTTGTCACATGTAAACACACAGCGCATTGTACTTATGTGTATCGGTTTAGTCTAATAATGCAAACGCACTGTGCCACTAGGAGGGGAGGGTGACATAAGACTAGAGGAGGATAGGAGGACCTGAGTGACGTCACTGCAGCTGCTCTAGTGCAAACGTTAACACACACAATCTCTGTGTGAATCTGCTTTACGTTTAATAGAAGGTTTCATTGTAATATGACATTTGCCTTCCAATAATGTTTCAATTTTCCTCATTTACCTCGTGTCATGACCGTGTAAAAATCACCGGTCCCTCTGGAAAGGCAGCATAATTAGGCACAAGCTGTTTCCATGACTACAGCTGAGTGAACACAGCAAAATGTGTTCTTCCTGATGAGCGTAAAGAGATTGTTTTAATAGTAGTAATCACTCAAAGGAAACTCTTGTGGTTTTAGAACCATGCTATTAAAATACAGCCCACCAAAAAGAGAGATATATGTTGATTTCTCTATTAGAGGGATAAGTATAAGATTAAGTACCATACAATGGTTACTAATGGTTAAAACACTTACTTTTAGTTTCCTTTTTTAAGTTCTGGGGTATTACTAGTATCTAGGTGCTTAAGTTCGAATCAACCTCAACCACTTTATAAACAAAACAGATTTTCCTTCCACAAGCAGCATCGTGTGTAGATTACCCTGACATGTAAACAGTAGGCGTGCCTCACCTACTACCTGTTAAGATGGGGATTAGCACTGTGGCCATGTGGCGAACAAACAAATGTAAGTAAAGACATCAGAGGCGTAGGGCGAAAGAGATAACAATGCCAGATGTGTTCAGAGCTAATTCGATCTGCCAGAAAAGGAATCAATTTAAAAAAAAAACTGTTGTCTAAAATAAGTTGTGGCACAGATACATCCTTGTCTTTCCGCTGGGATTAATTGCATTTTGACGCTGACATACCCAGGTCTTGTTCAGTGGAGGTGGTGGTGAGGGGGTGGGGGAGGCTGTGATTTGGCACTGGCTGGGAGCCACAGTATGCACACACTCTGACCTTGCTTAAGCAGGAAATACTGCTGAATCACACTGTTGGTGCACAAAACGGATGTGAAAGTCTAGGACACAACCATAAAAAAAAACCTTGTGATCATTTATAAAAAACCAGAGCTGACAGACAGTTAGATAGTGACACTCATACTGTTGCCTGAATGCAGTAAGCTTCACTTACAGCATAAGCACAAGCAGACAGATGGATGAGCTGAGCTGGAAGGGCTCAAAGCTCAGGTAGACTCTCTCTCTCTCTCTCTCTCTCTCTCTCTCTCTCTCTCTCTCTCTCTCTCTCTGTCTCTCTCTGTCTCTCCCTGCAAGGTCACACTGCAGCATAGCAGATCAGATTTGTTCCCCTCGCTTTGTTTTGAAATGTCATCTTCACTGACAGAAAGAAAACTGAGCATGTTTGCCTCGTTTTGATGCCTCTCCACTCATACACATACACACACACAGCTAGCAACACTTCACTCCCTTGCCTGGACAGGATTAAATAGCCTGTGGACAACAAAATGGTAGCTCTTCCACAGAAACAATACATCTTGTAACTGTATCTGTTGTACAGGAAGTCAGCATCCAAACTGCTCCTGCCTCTTTGAATGACATCAAAGAATGTATTATTACAAACATGGACAATTTAGTGTCACTTTCACACATAAAATGATGAAGTTTAGACACTTATCCTGGTTTATAGCCTTAATAAACTGCTATTTAATAGGTTCCTGAATGCATCATGCAGCAGTTAACAGATAAACTTCACTGAGGATTTATGTAGGCCTTCAAAATAATCTCCTTGCCTCAGTGCTCTATGTGTTCATGGAAGAAGGGAAACAAATAAAGCTGGTGCGATTCATGTTCCGACAGCACTCATAAGATCTCAGTGAAGCCTGTGTGTGTGATTTAAACCCGCCTGAGAAGGGGGATGGGGGGACTAGGATGTGTAAATGAAAGCTTTACTGCGGCCGTTTTGCGTGATGCACCGGGGGCGCACCGACGCGCACCGCAGCCTGGAAAAGCTACTTACTTCCCGACGAAATTCTCCAGCACCGAGCTCTTCCCCGCACTCTGACCGCCGACCACGGCGATCTGCGGCAGGTCCAGGTTCGCGTTTTGACCGATGGCGGAGAAGGCATCCTGCATGCGGTTCACCAGAGGAATCAAATCCTCCATTCCCCGGTTCCCCATCTTTGCGGTGCAATCGACAGGGTGTCTTTCCTTATCAAGGCAGCGAGGGATATATTTCTTCTGGTCCTCTTCTGTCCCTCCTCGCCACCCTCGCTTTTAGAGGGCGTTTTGGACTGCGCACACACACCGGTTCACTTTTCGGTTTGCTCCCTCATTGACTGCGCCTCCCTGGTGTGTCAGATCACCTCAGCTATAGGACTCTCTCCAGTACTGAGCACCGCAGGGGGAGGATGAGGATGATCTCTTGTATTTCCTCAGGAAAGCTTCCTGCAGTTCCCATCACTCACCGCTGGTGGTGACACTGCTCTACTTTCCATATGCTGCCTCAAAATGTGCTGAGAACAGGAAATTCAGATTACTCTGAGGCTCTTGAGTTTAATGTTTGTTTGAATGCATTTAGAAAGTTGAAGAATGGATATGTGGGATTCATATATATCTAATTTTGAGTGTTGTTGCCTTCACACACAGTTTTGTGTGTTGTACAGATCTGTCCATGGTGCTGAATCTGTTGGCACCTTGGACAGGGACAGGGGGCACTCTATAACTTTTGCGTTCGTTAGTTTTTGTAATATATTTCCACACCAGCAGTGTGGCCCTGAGTAAAGTGTTACAACTACTAGATATATTGCAATCATATTTTATTTGTGCTCACTATAGGATGAAACCTGAGGATTTTGGTGATTCCCTGACGTTTCATCAAGGTTCATGTCTGTTTGACCAAACCTTTTTGTTATTGGCAGGTTACCTTTAAAATAAATGACCAAATTCTTGTCAGCCTGAGCTGTACTTGCACTTTTCTGATGGCTAAGTGCTCTAAAAAGCTAATTTTAAGTTGGAGAGCTAAATAAATAAATGATAAACGAACTAAAATAATCTTTTACATGTTGCAGCAACACAAGAGTGTAGTGTTTGGCTGAAATTAATAATTAAGAAAAATGCAAAATCCATTTAAAAAAGCTGGTGTATACATAAACATACACAATGAATCAATCGTCCTACTGAAATGTGGCCACATTTAGGTATGTACTTGTAGTATGAAAAATAAGTACAATATACATAAAAATATATTAAAGTATACGCTATATATGTATATCATTATTATAATATGATAAAACAATTATGTATAATCTATATGTAATTTATAATTATCATTGTATAGTTGTTTATATAATAAAAGATGTGTGCGTTCATCTTTTATACTTATAATATAAATGTAACTGTATTGCATTCTTTTCAATAGTATATCCTGTATATAATATATGAAATACAATAAAACAAGTAATAGAAATCATATAATGGAGAACAATAGTGTTAACTATGTTTCTACTTCTTCTACTTTTATGACTTATAGTAATAAAATTAATAACATAATATATAATTCCTACAAAGTGCAGTAATATTGTTGTAAACTGCTTATTACAATATAATTGTATTTCAGTTTGAGTTTAGGTTGGTGTGACAATGATGCTTTTAATAGTTTAATATTAACAAGTGAAAAATGTTAAATGCTATTCGGTTAGAAAATGAAGCATATTTTTATAATCAAATCTAGAAAATAATACATCAACTTCAGGGCCTCAACTCTTCCTGCCAACACCAGACATGTTCTCAGACGGCCGCTGGAGGGAGACAGGATCCAGAGCTTTCACCACAGTGAGGGGCTGGTTTGGGTTTCTGTCTGTCTGCATGTTGCACCGGGCTGAGAGCAACTCTCTAACCCTGTGCTATGATTGTAGCTGGATAATCAGTCTTCACCGCCGTTTCCTCTTTTCTGAAGTAAGTCGCAACAACTACATGAAGCCTGAGATAAAAATAAATAAAGTATCCGAGCAGGCGCAGCTGGTTGAACGCTATGCTAAGCTAACTTGGTGGCTAATGTAGCTTTGTTTATTTCATGACAGGTGTAGCTAGTTCATTTATTGGCTCAAGATTGCTACTTGGTGTTTGTTCCGGAATAACAAAAACAAGCGGTTAACACGCTGTCCTCTTGGTAAAGTCGGCTAACTGCGCAAACAGAGCAAAACAAACTTCGCAATCTAAGGGGTGATATGTTGTTAGCTTACTAGCTAACACTAGCTAGTTGTCATCGCGAAATATGAGAGCGACCTGTTGTCTCAGGAGGTGCGCACTGTTGCTGAGTTGTTCTGGGAGCAGGGAGCATAATCACATCAGCTTTTCCCTTCTTCCTCCGATCTAGGGATCTTTATATTTCCCCCATTTAAAACACGGGTACCTCACAGCTGCTGATCTGTCAACACACGGAGGATATTAAAGCCCGTAATGTTCAACCCGCACATCCATCAGCAGCAGCAGCAGCAACAACAACAGCAACAGTTTCACCAGCACCTGCGGCAGCTACAGCAACTTTTCCAGCAGCAGCCTCCTCCTCCGCCGCCGCCGCAGCCTCCTCCTGGGCATCATGTCGCCCATCACCACCACCAGACACCGCGGTAAGCACTTTAACTCGAGGCCGGGGATTGTGCGAGGGCCCTCGGGGGTCAGATATGTGGCTGCTGACGGTGGCAGACTGAACCATCTGGGGATATATACACATATTTAGGTGTGGACTGTGTAGTGTTTTAATTTAAAGTGAATATTTGTACAACTTGGCTATGTTTGAGTCTGTTGGTGAAGGCTCATCTAGCCCAATCTCTGGGATTTTATGATTTATGCTTTAGTAGCTCTTTAGCTCTATTTCTTAATATTTATTCTGTACTTGTGCAATTTTAACGTGTTGTTTCTTGTTTGTTTTTTATATCTTATTACATTGAGACCCAAGCAATTTTAATTTTGTTCCCTTACATGCACCTGTTTCAAAATGTCAATAGAAACCTTAAAATACTAATTTTATCCCTGAAGTAAACATGGGAGCAAAAACCTGCAGCCTTTATTTTTCCTAATCTAGCAGCACTGACACAAGACATTTTTACTTCCTGGTTCAAATACTTATTCACTTGTCATACAGTGTTATGTGTTTATTGAAAGTTTCCACGCTCTGTTATCTGGCCTGCTCAAAGGTAATGTTGATAAATTTGAAGATTATAAAAACAGTGTCGAAAGATTGGTGGCACCAGACTAAAACATACAATCACATCACTTCTGTTGGGCAAATATGTGAGGGGATAATATACAGCGAGCTTGTCATTATTGAGAAATGAACCCCCGACAGGGTGATGCAGGACCCTGACGTGACCCAATCAGATTCCAGTATTCAACAAAGCTGTGTAATAAAACCTAATCAAACCTTGATCTTATGATATAAAGCACTCCGGCCCGTGCTGTGGTCTTGCGTCATGTTACCTGTCAGCTTTTGTTAGTCCAGCTGTCATCCTCAAGGATGAAGGTTTAATGTTTATTCTGAGGATGAGTAGAAGCAGCAGTCTTTTCAGTTTAATCCCACCAACACCTTCTTATCTGTTTTCTATATTATCTTATCTATATTCTATGCTAATGCTTGGTCCTTTTGTATTTATTTTAACTCTACATAAAGACGTTATTCTACTGTTCTTATAGATTTGGTTTAGCATCTGTTTGTATCAGATAATGCATGCCAGATTATATGACTGGTTATTTTTAAACAGTTGTGTTGGGAAGTTGTTTTAAATACTGCTTTGTTATTAAGAGGCTATAAAAAAATAAAAAATTATAATGTTATCCAGGCCAAAGCTGATATGGGACATGATTTCTGATAAAGGCGAGTCCATAGTGCTGCTGGCACTCTACAGAGTTGACTCAATCTGAACACAAGCTAAAAAAAAAAAAGATTTACATAGTTATCTTAAATGTGAAATAATCAAATCAACAGATGTAAAGTAAAGTGTCATTTTGTTTTTCGCTCACTATTTCCAATATTAAAGGTTCATAGCAAAACGATGTTGCTCTGTTTGACAGGAATAAATTTGCATGTCTTGAGCTACAGATTTCAGTGAGGTTATGTCATTTGAAATAATGCTGCATCTGTATTTTCTCTCCCTTATTTGTTGCCCAGAGCAATCCCCGTGCCTCCCCAGACAGCCCCTCCTCCCAGGATGGTCAACCTGTGCCAGGCGACCCAGACTACCATCATCGCCCCCAATCCCATGCTGCAGGGGGCCTTACTGATGCAGCAGATGCAGGGTACATTTGGGATTATAGTGTAAAAGACAGCAGCATCTAGAAAGGGGCATAAACAGACAGCAATCTGTTACGCTTAAGAACTTGCAAGATTTCACAGTGTGTAGTTTACTTGTTTTCTTCTTACCCGTGTGTTCCCCTCTCATACTGTCCTGTCGTCCAGGTAACATGCGGGGCTTTGCGATGGGTGGACAGCAGTTCCGTCAGTTCTTCACAGCTGGAGCCAGATCGTCTCTGCTCGGGCCGGTTCCCATGGGAATAGCCCTCAAGTCCCCCATGATGGGTTTCCCATCTGCTCGACCCTTCCACCCTCACGCTCGCTACTACAACAACAACAACACCACCACCGCCACAGCCTCTTCCTCCTCCTCTTCCTCTTCCTCCACCTCTACCACAGTAATTACAACAGCACCATTATACTGATTACAGTATAATGACTGTGTAGGTGTTCAGTCAAGCTATCATGCTAATTTCCGGTTAAAGGATCATGGTTTAGTGACAGTCAGAAGCAAGAAATGTAAATGTTCTTGCCAATGTGTTTGTAGGTAATTTGAAATGCAGCCCGCTCAAAGACAATCAGAGCTTCCAACTGTGTTTGACATGACAAGTCTGTCTATAATCGTGTTATATTTGTGTGCAGGACGCCGCAGCTCGCCAGCCAGATAGGAAGAGGGACAGCAAGCAGATGGCAGTAGGGAGCAGCGATGACCAACCAGCAGCTAGCAGTTCCAGTGAGACTGGTGATAAGATTGAACCAGGTAGAACTGCAATCTAGCCAGCACTGAAATATCTTAATTGTTTAAGTTTGAAGGGATATAGCATGAGTTCAATGTCATATGTGATTTTCAGTTAGTGTTTATATCAAGAGTACAGAAGAATACATTATTCACAACTTTGGTTTTGCATTCTATAATGAAGGTTTGAGGTTTTCTATGTGTTTGGCTTTAACCCACAGATGATGCTGTGGGAGGAGTGGATGGATCCACACAGTCCTCTGAAGAGCAACTTGAAGAACCTGCAGTGAAGAAGCAGAGGACAGAGGAGTAGGGGAAACATCTTTTTTTTTATTTTAACATATAAGAGAACAGATAATAAAAAGTATTATGGCTTAGTTATTTTAACTTTAATAACCTTTGAATCTCATTATGTCCCGCTCAGGTCAGAGGAGCCTAAAGAACAGTGTGTGGTTGAGACTATCACTATTGCGGACACAGACGGGGGCGATCTTTCACCAGAGTGTAACAGCAACACGGATGACAGCCACCCTGATGGTAAAATACATCTTATCTATATATCATCAGTTTGGAGAGCAAGTGGTTTCAGTTGTGATGGACACATATTTTATGTTTCTCTGACTTTTTTTCTCCCCAGACTGCATGATTCTGGAGGAAGGAGGCTCCACGGTGGGATCAGATGCCGCTGAGTTGCTGGAGGAGAGCACTGCTGCTGAGGTGAGCGAGGCCTTTTTATTTTGTCACCATATAGTTTAGCAAGTGCAGATCATAATCTGTATGTCTGCCATCCATCTGTCATTATACACAACACTGGGTTTAGATCTGGTTTGCGACACGGTTCTGTAGGTGCACAGCTTTTCGTCTGCCCCGTCACCATCTGGCAGGCTGAGTGAAGACAGCCAGCAGGTTAATTTACCTCTGGAGGAGACGCCACAGGGCAAAGATGCTCCTTTAGCTTCACCAGACCACCAGGAAGAAGGAGAGGAGGGTGAGGCAGAGGGTGCCAACAAGTTCTACTGCTACCTCTGCAGCATCACCTGCCACAACCAGCAAGTAGGTTGAACGTAAACAAACACACATGACACAAACTCACGGTAAATTTCTGTCTTTAATGTTCTCTACTCTTATAGTTTTTTTATTTTTTATTTTTGTAGAACTTCAGGAGTCATATGAACAGCGTTTCCCACCAGCAGAGGATGATGGAGATCCAGCACATGAGCAACGCCTGCCTGGTCACGCTGCTCCCACGAGTACAGGAGACTCTACAGGGAGTGAGCAAAGATGGGTCCGTTTTTATTCTTATTTCTCTAAAACAGCCGTTTTAGTTTGAGTGGTGATAATTATCTTTTTTATTTTATTTTATTTTAACCATAAACATTCAATTTTTTTTTTGCAGTGTGTCATTTTGAGTTTTAACAAAGCAGAAGGTTTTTTAAAAGAGAAGAGGATGTTTATGAGTATTGAGTAATGTTTGTGTTCTCTGCAGGGAGAAAAAAACAGATGTGCAGCGTTGGTGTGCTACCTGTCACACCCACTTCACCAGTAGCATCATGGACCACCGTCGCACCAAGGAGCACAAAGTAAACAGCTGCTTCAGAGTTCAATATCTTTTTAAAAATGGGAAAGCAACTTATCTGATTGCTTAAATTGAGAATACAGTATATAACAAAACTGAGTACACCCCTCTGTAATATCACTAAAATATTAAAAGATTCAAAATGTATCATCTTTTTAAAAAAAATAGTAGTATTTTTAGGGTTAAGTTTAGGGTATTTGACCTGGCCTAGATTACCACAGTGAGTATATGGTGCCGACTGTGAAACATGGAGGTGAGAATGTACTCATATTTGGCTGCATGAGTGCAAGAATGTGTAGGAGAGATGACATTTATAGATGGCACTATGAAAGTTTATATACCCAAATACTGAGGAAAGGATCAGTCCCATTCAAGAAGGTTGGTAGGAGGGGAATTTTCCAACACGACAATGATCCAAACACACTGCAAAAATCACCTAAGAGTTTTTAAAGAGGAAAAAATTAAGACTATGACCTGGCCAAGTATGTCCCCTTATTTGAATCCAATAGAACACCTTTATTATTTTAAAATTGTATTAAATGGACAGGATTTGTAATGAAAAATTAAAATTTGAATGATATTGACCAGGTGTCCACTGAGTTTTGTTATATGCTGTAATTAGTAATAATCTTGTGTCCCTTTGTCTCTCCACAGCTCGCCAGTCGAACAGCCATCTCCTCCTGCACAGTCTGCAAGAAACACTTCAGGACCTCCCAGATTTTTGTGGAGCACTTGCAGTCCCAGGAGCACCGACAGAAAATGGAGAAGGTATTTGTACTTACTTTTCTGATTTCCCATAGGTGATGAAGTGAGTGAGTACACTCAGGCTGTACTTATGTTATTGTTTCCTAGCTTCAAGAAAAGGAGGGCTCTGAGGCCTTAGCCAAGCTGACCACCATGGACACAGACGGCTTTTCGCTGGAAGAGGAGGAGGGCAGCGAGGTGGAAGAGGGAGAGGAAAGGCAGAGGATGGAAGGGGACCAAGACTCCACTGACCAACAGGTGATTTTCATGTAATACGTTGACGATTGATTATCGGAGCTCCTTTTTAGTTGGTGCATTTATCATATTGTAGTTGTTTACTGTGTTTGTGGTGACCTGGGACAGGATGGCTGGACCTCCCCTAACGAAGTGACCCTGAAGGACATGGCCAGTGATGAGGAGTATGACTCTGACACAGTCTATGGTGAGTGATGGCGTTCTCCTGCTTTTGCTTATAGTTCAGATTTACTGACATTTAACATTATTGTATAATAACCATTTGAGTGACGTTCAGTGTGATTTCTTTTACCACAGGGTCCAGTTTCTTTGTTCCAGTAGCAGGTTTTATCTGCAGACTCTGCAACAAATTCTACCACTTTGAATCCGCTGCCCTGCACACCCACTGCAAATCCTTGAAGCACTTTGAGAACCTCAAGGTTAGTTTTAATGGCCCTAATTAAATTATCGTTGTTGGACTCATGTTATTTTTTTTAAAGAATTTTACCTAAAGTTAACTAATACTTGTGGTCATTTGTTTTCAGCATTTTAAAAGGGTTTTGTTTTTTGTTTGTTTTGTTGATTGCTCTCAAAGGGATAGTTTGCATTAATCTGCATGTTATCCTTGAGGAATCTCCATATCCTTATTGTGGTGTTTGTATGTTTTCTTTTCTCAGAGGCATAGAGCATTGCTCAGTCAAAAGGGTAAAGTGTCCAGAGGATCTCTCTTAGCTGACGATAGCCTCAGGTCAGCACCAGAAACCACCACAGACTGTTTGGATGAAAATTCCCTCTGCCATGACACAGGTTTAGTGACGGACCTAAGCTCCATGCAGCCTAGCATTACACTCACCCGACTGAGCATGCAGGCAGAAAACCAGCAACAGGAGAACCAAGCCGAACCCGACGCAACCTCACAGGACTTGATCACCACCTCAGCGACCAGCAGTGGCAGTACAGACCAAGAACTAAGCCTCCAAAATGAGGAGGAAGAGCCCACATCCCAGGCCTCTGCAGTTCAGGAGAGTCCAGGTGAGCTGCCTGCTGGCAGCAGAAAGGAGCCGGACTCGGAGCCGCCAGCAGCAGCAGCAGCTGCTAATGAAGAGGAGGAAGAGGAGGAGGAGGAGGAGAAGGAAGCTCCTGCTGTCCCACGGAAAAACAGCGGTACAGGGAAGACAAAAACCACGGCCAAGCGCAGGTCAGGGAGGGCCACAAACAGACGTTGAGTCAGTGATAAGATGTGGAAAGAAAGGAAACCTGGTACAATCCCAACCTTAGGACATGATGTGTCAGTATATAAAGAGGTGCTTCATGGACCAAGAAGTGAACAGCCATGTTGGAAAGTTTGAATTAAACACACACCCACAAATAGTAAGACTGCTGATGATGAAATACGGCGGAACAACTGCTCTCCTAGGGAGGGAATAAACATGACCTGACATAAAATACAAGTTAAAATCTCCAGTGGTTGGTAAGCCTATTCATTTTGGCTCCCAGTTGAAACTCATGTTCTTTAACCTGCCTGTTCCTTTCAGTGTTCATAAATTGGTGATAAAAACTCCTTTTATGTTGCATTGATTGAAACTAACCTTTTTTAGATGAAAAGATGCTCTTTAAATTGGTTACCTAACAGAAAACCTATTATACATAGATTTATAATCATAGATGCTACACACAGATTTGATATATACAATATTTTAAAGGTGTAGTATGACATAAATTTTCTAAACACTGGAAAGAAAAATGAAATTTTTTTTTTTTCACCTACTATTACAATCAATGTAATTGCTCAACTGGCTCATCAAAAGTTTATTTCCCACCCTGCTGTCCTCAAGGATCAGGAGTTAGATGAGGGCTGTTTTTTGTTTTGTTTTTTGCAACTTCTCTAGCTTAGCTAGATGAATGATTGTTAACATAATATAACCTTCAAGTGTAGGAGACTGTACTGATAGTAAAGTGGAGACATTTTCCACATTGCTAACCATGTAGCACACGCTTTTAGCGAGTTGAAATGTAGAATGTAACCAAATTAAGTGTTTGAACAGGCGAAACTTCGTTTAAAAAAAAAAAAAAAAGTGTTAACACAAGCAAGATGGTACTTTTGGCTTGAGTGTTGAGCCGCGCAAAATCTTGAATCTGATCATAACTTTGTTGATTAAGATGAGATTGTTCAGGGCATTTTTTCATCCTTTTTTTTCTTTTTTTTTTTTTAATTTCTGTACATTTCAAGTTGATGTTTTGTGTGTGTGTGGGGGGGGGAGGAGGTTGTCAGTAGCAGTGGCCTTCTTTAAACAGAACTGCACACATTCTTATAGGCCGGTGACCAGGAAACTTTTTTTGTGTCAAAGATACAAAATCCCAACACGAAGTGTCAAGAGCTGAATGTCGTAGTGGACACCTTTCGACAAAATGTCAAAAACCCCTTTTACATCTGCACACAGTCATATGGAAAGAATACTCCTGTATTCTTTCTCTCAATGTAAATGAGATCAGCAGACAGCTTCATCAACATGCCAAGTGCGAGACAAGGGAAGTGTTTCTGCAAACAACCAGGCACTGAATTTAAATTACAAGCTGTCCTCGACTCGCCAGCGACTCTTGAAGTCTGGAAGCTTCTTTGGACATTTACGGGCTTGTCATGTAAGACAGGTATATGCTGCTTGAAGCACAAAGTCAATTTTCCTTCTCGCTGGACGTCAAAATTGAGAATTAATTTGCATAACATGGGTCATGTTACCACATCAAGTCACATTCCCATAGACATCTGTCAAGTGTGCCTACATTTAGAGAAAAAAATAGTTGCTTTCAATGTTTCTATGGACTTAAATTGAGTGTTTTAAGCATTCACAGCACAAAAATACTGTTAGATGATGCTTATTTACCTTCAATTTACCATTGCATTGATTTTTTTCCCCCCTCATTAAGATGTTTGGTTGCTATACACTGGATAGATGGAACCACAGTTGACTTAATGGTCTCAATATTATGTGCGAGGACATAACATGCTTGCAGGTATTTAAAGTTGCAAAGTATCCTTGTGAAGGTTCAACCTGTAACATACAGTGGACTATCCCAGTTATAGATTATATGTATATAATATATAACTTTGGTTCCAGCATTTCAGCCACCACAAGGCGTAAATAAGGAAGTATTCCTTCCTTCTTCATGACAACTGTACTGTTCTGGAAACATTTTATTCTCCGTTAAAGAGAAGGATATTTAAAACCATAAAAGACTGGTTCAACACATGTAGCAAATCCTGTAGTCATTGTGGCAACCGTCACATGATTAATATCTTAATCCGTACTGTCTGAAGGAACGGGACAAAATCTTAAGATGTACATTTTAGCTCCGATACAGAACGGAGCAGAAGAGGGGGAAAAAAAAAAGATGTAAAGGATCATTTCAAACTCAAAGCTGAATGTTTCTTATTGTATTTTTATTCAGCTACTGACAATTTGAGATCAAAACAAGTGATGTTTTCTAACTGCTGGAAGTTTAATGTATTTTTGGATGTTTGTTTTCTGTTCGGGAGTCATTTTAATTTATATTAAAATGTCTTACAATTCCCATGTTTGTGGCTGCAAAGAGTCGACTTTTTTTTTTTTTGGCTCACACTTCACAAACACTTTTCAGACAGCAGTACTTATCGTAAACATGATGATGACGACAATAAACACACACTTCATCATGCTGCGGATGAAACATAATACACTAATACACATCTGGAATGTTGCATATTTACTTTTTGGGATACATACAGTAATTACAGAGACGGCAGCTGTTACATCGCTGATGTCAACATTAAATGCATTCTGGGTAAAGCCAGAAACAGGCTACAATGTCATTTTGATATTTGACTGTAGCTCTGGTTTGACCATGAGGACTGACTCAAGCTTATGGAGAGTTTGTACTGATCTGCATAATGGGCATTAGCACATTATAGTGTGCAGGGTTACATATTCAAATCTCTTGCTTTCATTAATTATTATAACATAATTGATGCGGCTGAGTGTCTTTAATTACCTTCTTAAAAATCCACTAGTGTGTTCCTTGCTTCAGGAATTATAATTATGTCCCACATGGACATCAATGAAACTGCGGAGGGGGGGGAACAGCCGTTTACATAGCAACACTACAAAGCAAGTTGGTAACATAGTGCTAATTAACTGTGATGTCCAACTTCTTTGATAAGCTACGAGAGGTCAATAAACTTCAATCTTCTCAGGAGGCAAACACCAGCACACCACAGATCAACAAAAAGGAGAAAAACTTGAGTTCAGTGACAGATGAGATGAAAAATATCACTGTCATACATCTGCTCATGGGGGTGTAAATTCACAGAAGAATCACACAGGCATGGACTATGCGGATCAAGGGTCACCAGTCCAACAAACAGAGGTTAGAACTCCGAGTCAAGTGTCAGAAATATTTCTATCTGCGTTTTGCTGAACTCACACTCCTTTCTCTAACTGCTCTTGTCACTCATTTGCGAGTCGCCAGTGTCGTCATCCGGGTTTTCTGTGCTGGGTGAGGAGGAGTCCGTGTCTGCAGGATGGGACTCCTTCGGGGTGGGAGAGCCGAGCAGCTGGGCCCTGAACTCCAGCCGGGCTTGACGGTTGGACTCCATCAGTTCGTGCAGTTTGCCGTTCAGTGCGTCGTTCCGCTCCTCCAAGTCATCAAGATAGGAGTTGATCTGATCCAACATGCAGTTGATGGATTCGTACTCTGTGAATACAAGGTAGAGACATTAGATTTTTTTTCTGTTATGCAGGGTAGAGAGCTGCTACCTGTAGATTAAGGAGTTCCAGGTTTTAACAGTAAAAGATGTATTTTAGAATGTAAAAAGCTGTTTTTCAGTGTTCATCGAAGCAGTTATTTAGAGCATTAAAAGGACGGGTTTGTAAGTGTTCAAGTCTGTCCAAATGAACATTGAAATAGACAGTAACTTTTTGTTGCCATAATCATTCCTGCTGTTCATACTGACCATTAGAAGATCCCTTCATAATTCACTTACAATGTAAGTGATGGCAGACACAATCCACAAGCAGGCTTCTATACAAAAATGTATTTAAAAGTCTATCTGAAGCTAATATGAAGCTTCAGTCATCCAGATGAGTCAAATCAAGTAGATATCTTTCAATGTTACAGTTTTTCAGCGTCACAGTTCCTCTTTTTGTTACTATACTTCCACCACAGCTCAACAAGGAAACACAAAGAGGGAATTTAATGCTTTAAAAGACAATAAATGTGGCAGATTGATAATGACTGATTGCTGATACCGGAAGCTTCAGATAAACGTTTAAATGTATTTTTGTACAAAATGACTGTGTGGACACACGGTGGATTTTGCCCCCCATCACTTACATTGAAAGCACATTTGAAGGTGATCTTTTAATAGCCCGTATGAACAGCAGGAATGGTTACAGCGAGAAAAACCTCTTTCAATGTTTATATGTGCACCTGACTGTTGTTTTAAGACAACAGACTTGAAAACTTGTGAAGTGTCTAATTTTATATATTCTGACTTTACTGTGCAAAAATCAATGAAATGGCAAAAATAATTTGGTGGATGTTCCCTTTTAAAGTCAATAACATTACGCTACTAAAGCTAGCATTTATGAATGAACACGCTTGCTCGTTACCTTCTTCGCCGAATTCATCGTCGTCGTTGATGATACCATCATTAACGGAGATGTTGGGATCCCCGTTTGGTCCAGACATTATTTAAATATGTGTCTATTAATTTATTGCCAAAATAAGTAACTTAGCTAGTTTTAACTGGTTTAGCTAGCTAGATAGCCAGCGAACTAGCATTAGCAAAAGCCTCCACGAGCAACAATTTAATCTCAGCAAAAATGTCGCCACTAATAAATGTTTTCTTCCAAGTTATTTAAGACGGTTTGAAAAAAGGGTCTAGGGGGAAATCTCCGACAGGGTTAATTAACTAGCTACGTTTGGCTAGAAGACGTCAAATATTTGTTTACTGGGGAGGGGGGGTTAAGCTTCTCAGCAAAGATTGAGTATTTACAGGGAAGATGGCTCACTCTTAACGAATAATATAGTGTGTAAATTAGTGAAACTATCGTCAATGCTACTTCAGAGAAAATATGTTAGACTGGTTTGAAGTTGGTAACTAGTAACTGGAGTCGATCAACATCCAGATTTTACATTTAAAACCTCCCCAATGTCCTCGTGGTTTATTTGGCGACTAAGCCATATTGTTTCTGAAAATAAGGACAAAGTGGGCGCTCTGATATTATTCTGCTCTTTGAGTCAGAGCTGTCAGATCAGATGCTGGTTAGTCATGTGATCACTCAGCTGACTGGATGCGCCACTGATACCTGACTTAAATGTTTAATTTTGGATCATTTATAGTCACTTGAACTGCTTAGTGACATAATTGCTTCAGATAAAATACAGCTTTGCCTCATGGTAGTTTAAACAGATTTACTTTATACAGTTGTATAAAATTTATCGCGTTTTGTCATCAGTCCAGCATTACTGAAAATCTCGTCCTTTAACGTTACTTGCTCAATTTGATTTAATCAGAGGAGTCGTGCTTGATAAAACACCATGAAGGTGTTTGAATAGGAGGCTGTATCTTCTCGTCTAAACTGACCTTCCTTATTTTAATCATTGGGTGGCGCCAAGATAACAGTCAACAGAGTCGGTGCAGTCAACCCACGTGTAGACATTTCCTGAAAGGGGGGTGGCCTGATCAACACACTGGAATATCTGTTTTGACGTGTTTTTAAGCTATGGAAGAAGTACCTGCGGACCTCAAAGCTTTTCTTTTAAATCATCCTTTTCTTCAGCTCACAGATGGCAAAAAGGTTAGCGAGCAAATTACATCAGATCACACGAAATTCACTTTGGTGCAGTCGCTATGCTAGCCGTATTGCTAATTTACCTCATGAGCCATGCACTGTAAAGTGTTGTGATGGCTAGATGTGTTGACCAAGACTGAAAAATCTTCAAATGATAACCAGTTTTATTGCCGCATCATGCTAAACGACATGGTTAACGACACCAAATGTACCACATGCGTCACCTAACGTGTTGTTTTCAGATCAAATGCACTCTGAATGGACACGAGTTTCCATGCAACCTGACGGAGCTGCAGAAGTTCACTCAAGGGAAGAAATATGAGAAACTGAGTGCAGCAGCAGAGTTCAACTACAGCCAGTATGAACCACATATTGTTCCAAGCTCAAAACAACCGTAAGGAGACATTTGTTTGTCCAGAATTGCTGCTGTCTGTCAGTGTGTTCTCATTTTGCAAGAGGAAGCAACAAAACCTTGTTTTTCTTGCAACAATTATTGTCAAGGAAATGCCACAATTTGTCGGGAATCTGTCAAGCTGATCTGCATCTTGTAATAAGTTTTCTGATATTTATCGTCTGTTTTCCAGCAATCAGCTCTTCTGTAAGCTGACTCTCAGACATCTCAACCGGCAGCCGCACCATGTCCTAAGACATGTCAACGGGAAACGCTTCAAGAAGGCCCTCACTAAATGTCAGTGCATCACTTATCTACATGCATGACACATTTTTCCTGGTTATGTCATTGCAGGTTACAGGTTCTGTGCCTTTTGAACAGTGGGGATGTTACACAACCCGAGACCTAAGTCACATAGATTTGAAGTGTGATGCTACCAAGTCCTTCCTTCCTTCCTACCAAGGAAGGAAATGAAAGATAACGGACTTCACATATCTTTGCATCGTTTCTCCGCTGAACAGAATCATTCTAAATCTGCCTCAATTTACACACATTTCAGAGACGTGTTCACTAATTTTAGCAATGCAGTCAGTTAGAAATACATAAAATAACATCATCTTCAATTTAAACTTCCATGCCAATATCCGCTATAGACAGTTATCTAGTCACAATATTCCCATACATTTTTGATTTCATATAAATGCACTTTAATATCCATTCCAGATTTTATCTGTAGCGTTTAACATCTGCTCTTATCAGTATTACCAGTGTACCTTGATACTTCAAAACCCCTTAATAGTCTTTCTTACTCTTTTCAAGTCATTCTTTATGACACTATGTGTTAGCGTAGTACTGACTGTTCAGAGCTGAAAAGCTGAAAAAAAAGGCTGATATGAGAACATCATTTTCATATAATACACTGCAGTTCTTGATTAGATTAACAACAGACATGCAGCTTTCGGCATGGATGAATCACATCATTGCTTAATTACTGAAGTCTCATTCCTTCCCTAGATGAGGAGTGTGTGAAGCAGGGGGTTGAATTCGTTCCAGCCAGACTCAAACAGAAAAGGCCCAAAGATACTGGAGAGGAGTTCAGTCGAGGGAGGGCCCCAAAACATGGAAACAGCATGTGGGAACCTTCATCCAGCGATGAGGATCACAGTGACTCTGAAGACAGCATGAGTGACCTCTACCCCTGTCAGTATCTTTTTCCACCTGTAGAATGGTAGATATGTGTCATGGATGCTTCCAAGTGTTTGCATGTTTTCATTCTAGGTGAAGGGAGAGTGAATTTCCTGTTAAGCACATTCATAATCAGTTATATAATTGAATTGGTGTTTAGTGTAACTGGGAAACTACAGACGTTGTTTGTTTTTTTTACTGCACCTGAATCCAGATTCAGATTTGGTCAAACAGACTGATAAAGTTTCAGTTTTACTTTGTTGTAACACCGTGTTATATTTTCCCACAGCATCAATGTTCACTTTAAAAAACCAGGAAGAGGAAGCTATAGAGAATGGCGAGGATGAGGAGGAAGATGATTTCCAAACAGATGAGGATGAAGATGAGGAAATGGAGGTGGACAAGCAGGTGTTACAGAAACGCAAAAAGGTGTGTTAGAAGTCTGAAATAACATTTTGTGTGTGTGTTTTATCTATGTTGTTTGAGTTTTCCTTGACAGGTGATAATGCTGTAATATTTATGTCTTCCAGGTCCAGGGTGGTGGCTTTCAGAAGAAATTCAGAAATAACAACTGGAAATCAGGACGTAATAAGAAAAAAGCACGAAGTGGAAAGTAAAAACACAGAAGTATATCTGCAGTATTTTTATACCTGGACATTTTTCAGGCAGCAACACTGACATCCAGTTTGGAGTAGTATTCCTGTTCGAGGGTAACCTGAAGTTTGTATAAGTGAACATCATTTACATTTTTTCATATTTTCTGCATATGAAAAGATGTCTTTTCCTCCCCAAGTTGTGATGTTGCACAGTTCTAACGAGGCTGGTTTACATGTCATGGAAAGTGTTTCTGTGGCAGTAAATGGATAATTTGTACTGGATATGTTTATTTTCTGGTTTGCAGCCAAGAGCACTGTCCAAAATACAACTCTGTTTGGATTTGCAAACATTGTCTGTGTTTGTCTTTTTTTTTTCTACCAGTCATTGCTTATAAAACAGATAAAAAAGCATGACAGTGCAGGTTTGAAATGTGCATTTTGCAGGAACTTCTTCAGGTTATGAAACCTATAAATATACATTTAGTGCTTAGAAAAATATTTTATAAAATGTAGATTTTCCAGGAGGTGAAACATGTTTGTAGCCTTGACAAACATCTACTTTTTGTATACGTTATTTAGATTTCACCGTTTCATAAGCAGAGGGGTGTAAACATTTCTCCCACAGGTCTGTAAGATCTACAATTGAAGTTAAAGCATGAACATGTTCTTCATCCTTTTCCTCATCTCAGTCACCATCAGTAGACAGTATATCTGACAGCTCCTCTCTGTCTCAGCTGGCTGATCCTCTTCAAACACCAGCATCACTATCAGCCACAAGCTACATATATTGACAACTAGATCCCACAAATGTTTTACATTGTGTCTCCAGGTTGCACATCCAGTCATGTTGGAAGAGGACTTCAGGGAATTTTAACAAGGTGCTTGAGGAGCTTAAGGGTTTTGTTTCGCAGAAGGGAGAGGTCCAGCTGTAGGCTGTAGAATTCACAACTACAGAAGCAGCTTCACAAGCCAACATAGATACCATACAACTCTATTCTTCAATCTTACGGTCATCAATTTCATCTTAACAGCCGCAACGAGACATTCAGTTTGGCAGGACTCCACCATCAAACAGTCTGTCTTGTTAAAGTTGGCGTCAGATCCTTGAGTAGAGTTTCAGAGACTTGTAGGATGTATATGAAGGAGCACTGAAGCTTTATGGGGATCTGGTGGTGCCCCAACACCTTACTTTATGTTCCCTTTAGTCTCCCATCTGACTGTGTAACCTGAATTTACTGCACTGTTATTATTGAGGCAGTTTGTGTGCACTTTTTGCACACACCAGATTATGTCATAGACTTTTAATAGACAATATCACCCCTCTGAGTGTGTGTGTGTGTGTGCTGTTAACGGTGGTGGACGAAATAGACAGAGCCTTTACTTAAGTAAGAGTTGAATTCAATTACAAGTAAAAGTCCTGAATTTAAGTAAAGTTACTTAAGTAAAAGTACACAAGTATTGTAAGCAAAAAGTGCTTTATGTATCAGATGTGAAAGTACTAGTTATGCAACTGTGTTATATTATTATAGTATATTATATCGTTTGTTTCTATCACTAACAAATACATGTGAGAATATTGTAATGTTGGAGTTTATTGATGTAAAGCCAATTTTAGATACTTTGGGTAGATTAATAGTAAATGTACTGCATCGTATTATCTTATATATAAGTGTAGACTTTATAAAGCTTCAATGGGAATTTAATAATTAAAAAGATAAATAACTATCAATAAAAACAGAACAAAAAATCATATGTATGTATATATTAAACTTGAATTAAGAAATAGGACCAAATTTACATAAAATACTGTCGATAAAACTAGAAGAAATGTTAAAAATATATATCGGACAATATATACTCCGATACTGATACTGACAGGCCAATATCGGCTGATACTATTGGCTGACTGATATATCGGTCGGGCTCCAGTAAGAATATTAAAATATATAATTTTATGTAAAATCTTCATCTGAAAAATAACTTAAGCTATCAAATAAATGTCGTGGAGTGGAAAAGTACAATATTTCCCTCTTAAATGCAGTGGAGTGGAAGTATAAAGTAGCATCAAATGTAAATACTCAAGTACATTACTTGAGTAAATGTACTCAATTACTTTCCACCACTGGTTGTAAACCATTTAAAAATCGCTGCACTTGTTACAGGCAGAGCGGTGCCTCACAGTTAATGGTAAAATAAATCCCGGTAGGTGTGGAGGGTATAAACATGTGCTTGTTTACATGTGTAAAAAGCCGTAAACAAAGCCGTGTGAAGCCCCTGGCCCGGATCAGTATACGTGGCACACAGCGGTTGCAGTTCCATGTAGGGGGGCTCTGACTCTGTCGGCAAATCGCGGGGCATTGTGGGGCGGAGGCGGCCTTTCTCTGCGTCCAGGCGAACGGGAAATCTTCAAGTAAATAACGTTAACAGGGGGAGGAACTGCTTGAGCGAAGCCTGCGAGGAGAAAAAGATCCAACACATCGAGGTTGTGTTGCGCTGAGCCTTAATTAATAATAATAATAATAAAGCATCTTAATATAACACAAATATGGGGCAAGAGGATCTCATGAACACGGCCGAAGACGTGGCAGACCAGGTAACTTCAGTTTTTAGCACGACAGTTGTGAGCGTTTAGCCGCTGTTAGCACGCTAGCTGCTAACATAGTTTGCCTTTAAGAAATGAACCAACGTTACTCTGTCTTTTGAGTGTTCTCTCCAGCGTTTTGACGCCTTTCTATGTCGTTTCTACAAGTCCACGATAGCTTGCTGGTGTGCTTAGATAAACGCTAATTTATTCGCGACAAGTGGTTGGGATGTCTGCTGCTGTCATGTGTCTATTCGGATGGATTTTTAGATAGCATTATTAATTCACTCTGGCAAATGGTTAGCAACTTAGCCAACGTTTACATGTATGAAATTGGATGGTTACTTCATTATATGTCAGCTAGTTAGCTTTATCGTGTCGTCTTTAGCCCCTCATGGGTTTATAACAGTATCACAGACATTGCCAGCCAGCCAGCAGTTGTGAAATCACTCAGCTTAGCAACCAAGTTATTGGCTAATACCAGTTAGTCATTAGCACCCTAATTGCTTGGTATTACCGATGGTTTAAGATGACTGAGTATCTACAAGTTGCAGTAGTTTTTCGTAATCTGAGCATCTGCATGTGGCCTTAGCAGATTTTTTTTGTCTTCCTGTGTGTGTTTTTGCAGCACTTGTGGGACAACAGGCAATGCACTTGTCTGTAAGATCAGGTTTCGGGTATGTGACTGTATGACTGTAACCCATTTTTGATGTTCAAGCAAGGAAAACCTCGCAGAGATGAGGCTTTGAGGAGGTGTTTTTTTCTGGTCTGCACTGCAAAGTTGTTGCAGGGTCATAAGAGGCATCTTCATTGTAGTTGCTGGAGTGTTGTGTGCTATTTTCATGGCCTAATGTTTTTGCAGGACAGTTCAGGCATAATGTTAGCAGTAACCTTGGAAGACTACTGTCTGTTCAAACATGAAGTCATTGGAGTCAGGTCTGTATGTTTATGGCAGTTGTGTTGACTCAACTCAACCTACTTTCCTAATCGAATTACATCTGATTGATTTACACTCTCCGATCACATGCTGTGTGCTTGTGCTATTCATTGTACAATTACATAAAAAAGGAGACTTGCTTTATGACAAAAACTCCCCCTCTGCAAATCCATTTTGAGGGCAAATCTCTCTCGTATGAGTCCCTGAGATAACATGTTATCTACATGTTACTCTACAGAATGGTCTATTTCTGGGCTGTTGGAGCAACCTCGGGCTTGTTAGGATTGGCTCCCAGTTTGTCCATTCATACCTCACGCTGCAGTCATAGTGGGAGTTGGTGGACGCTGATAGGCTGCCGAGGTCTGACAGTGCTGATGTGGACTGCCGAGTAGGCGGAACAGGGGGCGGGTCGCTGCGCCTCTACTGGGTCACTGTAGTATCCCAGGATCTGATGATCATGAATCATGTTAGGGAGAATCTCATAGGTCAGTTTCGTTTTTTGTTTCGTACTTGTACTTAAAATAATAGTAAAGATAATTTAGGTTTGTAACTTGAAGCACAGCTTTGTTTTTGTCTTGATATTTGTAGACCACAGCTGAACTTCTACCCTATTTTGAAATCAGTTAAATGTTGTTCTGTTCATTTCCAGCTAAAATAATCTTTTTGTAGGTTTTGTTCATTAAGCCAAATAATATGTTAGATATGGCAAGAACACCTAAAGTGATCTTTTATACTCATACAATTAGATAATGTTTGATTTTTTAAAAATATTTTATGAAGCAAATTTTTATATAAATAGTCATTACAACAATCATTTTAAAGGTAGAGTCAGTGATTCAATTGTTGCAACGCACATCGCACATTATCCTCACACATTATCATGAGCCAGACAAAAAAAATAGTCTCAAGTGAGCACAACAGTTCATCCACACTCTCAGCCTCTCTGCGGCCTCCCCACTTCTTACTCGACCTATGTTCAGTGTCTCTGTTCACAGAATCAGCCGTCTGTCAGCTGAGAGGACAGCGGCCCGGACAAACTGCCTTCACCAGCAGGCTGACAGACGGCAGATATTTACTGAACCAAAATAGTTTGCGTGTCGGCTGCACGGGGAGAAAGTGGCAGTTTGTGTTTATTGATTCATTGATCTGATTTCCCTAGTCACAGTGGTGAGTGAGAGGAATCTGCCTGTAAGTGAAACAGGTGAGCTCACACACACTGGGAGCTTTGATCAATCAATGTAGATACATTTAAGTTCAAAACACACAGATCAGGATATTTATGTGATTTAAACAGCTGCCTGCTCAGATTATGCTTCATTAAACATGACAGAAGCATTTAGAGCCATTAAAAGAAAAAACGTAGGGAATCTCCATGAGACAGAGGTCATTCAGTATGGATTGATAACATTAAGTGTATCTGTTTCGTGAGATACATGACTGACAGACACTTCGAAAAATGCTTTCTATGTTAATTGGTCATAGCCTCTCTCTCTCTCTCTCCAGCCCGCCGGTCTCCCCCCTCACCATTCAACAGGGTGCTCGAGACAGGAGACGGGAACGAATGCCCTCTGTTGTTGATCGGCTGGAATAGTGTTGTGTGGCTTGATCCAAGCCATTTTGTTTGTTTCCCATTTACAGATCAATGGCTGTGCATGAACACCAGATATTCAATGAAAACAACAGTGATAAAAAGTATATTGAACAGTCTTTCACCAGAATCACTGACTCCAACTTTAACGTTAATGTTCAAATGTCATAACATGTAAGAGACTACCTGACTAGTCTAAAAAGAGAATCAGACTAAAAAGAGACCAGAACAAATGTATATTTTGTTCTTCTAAAGCAGTAAAAACTACTGTAGCTTTAGTTACAGGTGGACTGTGTCTTCTACTTCACAAGTGGATCCACACTATTTAGCAATGAAACTTCTTAAGCCTACCTCACCCAAGGCAGCAATCTGCTTTAAATGACTACTGTTTCAACATTTATTTAGTATGACAGTCACATTTAAATGACTAGTGGGTTCATTCCCACCCTTATAATTGACAATGTAAATAGTAATTAGTAGCAGCAGCTCTGAAGACTTCTTAAACTATCTAGACTATGAGATTTGTCTGACTGGTGGCAGGTCACAATATGTTTTTTTGTGTTTTCTAACAGGAAGCTTTACGGGGCTTTTGTTGAAATAATATGACGTGTTACTGCTTGGTGACCCAGTTATGTTGATCTCAGCTTTGCTGTGGTTAGCAACCCAAATACTCAAGAACCACATCCTTTCATTGTTACTTCAACTTTGTCATTTTTTTTTTTGTTATTCACGTATCCTCTTTCTTCTTCTCTGTTGGCCAGTTCCTGCGGGTAACCAAACAGTACCTGCCCCACCTGGCACGACTTTGTCTCATCAGCACCTTCCTTGAGGACGGCATCCGCATGTGGTTCCAGTGGAATGAGCAGAGAGACTACATTGAGGCTACATGGAGTTGCGGCTACTTCCTGGCTACGTGCTTTGTGCTACTTAACCTCATAGGACAGTTGGGTGAGTGAATTGGAGACGGCGCAGATCAGATTAAGGTCTGAACGTGAGATAAATCAACTCACATTTTACTGCAATACTGGGTGGTGTACAAATTCTGGTAACAGCAAGAAGAGGAACTGCTTAGCAAATGAGATCATCAGTGTAAAAATGGAGATTTATTTGCCTTACTCTGAAACTTAAATTGGTTCATGATCCAAGGTTATGAACCAATTTATGTATCAAAAGTTTAAAAGTGTGTCCAATGCATTTCAGCACCAATTTGTTTACAGATAGTTGTGCAATAAATATAAGCACATTTCTGGGATTTGAACTATCTTGCTGATTAATTCAGGAGACTGACAAAACTTGCTGAAGGAAGCCATCAGGCAGCCCACACGCACACAGATTAGTTTACCACAGCAGGTGTGAAAATGCATCTCTGAGCTCCTTGAACTTTGCAGCAGATGGGCTGAAAGATCAGAAGTTTGCACACCGCACAGTGATGATGGCATCAGCGAAACATTCTGCTTCCCTTCGTTTGATTTAAAGAACATGTAGCCTATACGTAGTTCCTCATAAATCGGTTGAAGGTCACTGCTAGAAACACACCACAGTTTCTATTCCATTATGTAAAAAAAACAAAAAAAAAAAACAGAAGATGAAGCTGCGTCAGTGGCCATAAATCACAATCACCACAGCTCAACAGGTAAAGTTGGAAAACTAACAGACTTTATAGAATAAATAATGGAAATCCACAGACTTTATGTTTTGCCTACCAAATGAAATGGTCATAAATCTTTGTTCTGGTTCTCTGTAACATGTCACTGTAAATAGTCCTGAAACTGCAAACTGTTCTACTTCCTCACAAAAAAAATAGAATGTGTTGACAAGTATCCAAACAATTGGAAAATGGTAATATTCTTCTAACTCATTATTAAAGTTTTGCAGCCATAATGGCCATTTCCTTGTTAAAATACCTTTGACTTGCCTTGTGTCCTAACAGGTGGTTGCGTCCTCATCCTCAGTAGAAATTTTGTACAGTATGCCTGCTTTGGATTATTTGGCATCATAGCGCTACAGGTGAGAATATTGACATTATAGCAACTTTTTAAATGTAAATTTGCAGCAAAACGTCATTGTGTCTAATCTGGAGTCTCTTCTCTCTCTCTTTTCCTACCAGACTGTCGCATACAGCATTTTATGGGATCTTAAATTTTTGATGAGGTAGGTGTCACACAGTGCTGTTTTAGATGGTGCTAAATGAACTGTTCAAAGTACGATAACCTCAGTAAACAAATGAATAGCAATTCTGTGTTTATTGGAATATTATGCGTTTTGCACCAGCTGATAAACCTGCAAGCAGTGATTACCAAGCAGAATATTCGTATATATCAACTAATATTCAAACTGACAGATAGTTTCTGGTGTTGCGTTTTGAATTTCACTGCCTGCCATAGCTTAGTGGTATCTTAATTGACAGATTGTATTACTTTTGCTGCTCAACTGGAACTTTTAATATGCTCGCATAGACCAATAATGAGAAATCACCTCACTTGTCAAGCAGACACCAACAATTACAATTACTGTAGTCACTGTGGACAAGACCTGTGATTTATTTTGTCATAAACAGACCAGATCATTGGAGACCATTGGAGAAATCCCTTAAGTACAGTGCTACATCGGAGTTTCCCTGTTTCTGCATTCTGTGTACTTTTAAATGATGTGCTGTTTGTTGTTAGCATCAACTCAGGGTATACTGTAGTATGTCAGTTGTGTAATCAATGACTTGGCTTCCAAAAAATTTGGGATTGCCAAAGATTGGCATTTGTTATTTTATGTAATTCAGTAGACTAAATAAATAAGTGATTTTTTAAAATTTTTTATTTTAAATTAACATATATAGTAATTAGTAAGAGAACAGGTAATTTCAACCCAACTAAACAGCTTAATTTCAGTCAGTAATGAGATCATGATCAGCTAATTTGGCCGTTGAAATAGGCCTCAGCAATCCTCATTGCACTGTATGCACTCTGTACTGCAGATATTTTTCTGACGGCTGACTGATGGTCTGACATGCACTGTCCAAAAATAACCATCCCCTTCACTTCTCCTCTCTCAGAAACCTTGCCCTCGGAGGTGGTCTGCTCCTGCTGCTGGCTGAGTCTCGCTCGGAAGGGAAGAGCATGTTTGCTGGAGTCCCCTCCATGGGAGAGAGTTCGCCGAAGCAGTACATGCAGCTGGGTGGACGGGTATTGCTAGTGCTCATGTTCATGACTCTGCTACACTTTGACTCCAGCTTCTTCTCTGTGAGTACCCACAACACCAACCATTGCTACATTCTGCAACTTGCTCATACAAATGGATTTTTTATGCCACTTTATTTGTTTGGATGAAGATTAAATTTAGGGTAGCAAGACTTTACAAGGAGCTATTAGATTTAGACTTGTTTATCAGGACTTGAAGGGCTTGGCAGAATTTGTGTCTTTCTTTTAAGAGGACCATGCAGGTGGTTTGCATGTTTTTGCCAATGGAAACCACATCCACACAAGTGTTTTAGCACCATTTCAGACATAATCTCTGTCCCTACTAACACACCTGAAAATGCATATCACATGACCATTCATGTACACTGGGCATGCACGTAATAAATGTGGGTGTTTTGGTTTTTTTTACAGCATCTTTTGTCCACAGTTGCTTAATACCGTATGAAAAGCTTCTCCAGTTTATTAAATCCTTGTAGCATCTGAAGGGAGCAGGACTGATGAGGTGATAAATCTGCAGCCTCTGAGAAGTGTCAGAGCGCAGTGCTGTCACTTAAGGCTGTTCACTGTTTTTACCTTTATTAAATCGCCTCAAAACGATACCAGGCTGATACAGTATAACCACACACACTTCTACACACATTAGACCGGTCGGTTATAACTCAATATTTTGCTCTTCATGTAAGTGATGTTCGCTTAGAAGGGCTCATCATAGCCTCTCTTCCAACTTTCTTTTTAGCAAAAGTAGCATCTCATGTTTTATCCTTGAAACACATTTCAGTGCAAACTGTGTTGTGTAACATTAATTATTAAACTATGTGACCATGTACGAGTCGGAATACATTATAATTATTGCAGAAATAGCGTTGGTCCGATATAATCACATAAACATGTTCACCAAATCAATTTTTTTATTTCTATCGTTATTATAGTAACTAACTGAAAAACACTACTCCATCTGTGTTTGGCTGCAGATTTGAGATGATGTGTGTTCATGTCGAGACACTCTACCTCGACATTTCTTGAAGAAAAGCTTTCCGTTTGCTGAGATGTCGTTATCACGTTTAACTGTGATGGGAACAGCTGTTTCAGTGCTATGAAGGCAGTGATGTGAGAATATTTAATAATGACCACACCCGCTGATCTATATTCACTCAGCCCTTTTTGCACGTTGAGCTGCTCCACACACATGAACCAAAATAGCAGGTGCGCATACGCCCACACAGTCTGTATGCCTAAGAGCTAACACACTGTGCCTGGCATTTATTATTCAAATTTCAACTGAGGGTGCAAAATATTAAACTGAAGGGGCACTGTCAGACAGCTAAATCCAAATATCAAACAAGCAAACTTGCTGTGAAAAACACAGTGTGTGTTTCTTTCATGAAAAAAAAAGTTGCCTTTTTAGTAGCAGACTTGTAAGTTTTCACACCGTGTCTACACAGAAAATGTTTCAGCCGTGTTTTTCAGTTGTCCAAAACCAGTGTGTGTGTAAGGTAGGAAATCATTTTAGAGACTATTTAAAATGAGATATTGATCTCAAATAGGTGCCCGAATAATTTCAAGTTGACTAACTAAAGCACAGTATGGTTTTTGGAAATGGTTGGTTGTGAGATTTTGTTGTAAATAGACTGAAACATGCAAAACAACAGCAAAAAGTCCTTTTTTTATTTCTCCTTACACTTGGTCTTAATTGTGAAGCACTCTGAAGACTGTTTGACTGTTTACCACTGCTCTACCAATGTATTCATATTTTTAATGTAGGACATTTAATAGTTTTTCGAGGTTTTATCTTTATTTAACAATGGGACCCAGATTATATTTTTAGGGTTATCTTTGTAAAAACCTTTCACTTAAACGTTTGCATTCTTCTATAGATCCTGCAGAACATGGTGGGAACTGCTCTCATCATCCTGGTGGCCATCGGTTTCAAAACCAAGCTAGCAGCATTGACCCTCGTCGTGTGGCTTCTGGCTATCAACGTCTACTTCAACGCTTTCTGGACCATCCCTGCCTACAAGCCCATGCACGATTTCCTCAAGTACGACTTCTTCCAGACCACCTCCGTCATCGGCGGCCTGCTGTTGGTGGTGGCACTTGGGCCTGGCGGAGTGTCCATGGACGAGAAAAAGAAAGAGTGGTAGGCAAAAGGGGGTTAAGATAAGAGGATTGCACAGCATCACTGACTTCCCCCCACCGACTGGGACACAAAGACCCTCCCTCTCCTCCAGTTCATCCCACCTGGGTACACACGTTTTTTGTTTGTTTTTTTGTTTGTTTTTTTAGCTTATTTTTTTTATTTTGCCAAATCCATAGACACTGCCTCACCCATCAATGGACTTTTTTTTTTTTTTCAATTTTCTTCCCAACTGCTGTTTTTGTTTTTTAGTTGAACGTGGTAATGCCAGATTTTTTCTAAACTCTTCTTGTATGTCCTTTTTCATGACCACAAGAATAAAAAAAAAGGCCCATGTATTTCAAAGTGCAAAGTAAACAATTAATGGATGATAAGTGGAAGAAAAACATATTTGTTCTGTCTGAAGAAGGAATGAAAGAAATGTATTGTTTTATGGGTGTCATTCCATCGTTGTTATAGTTAAATTTACTGAATCAAACCAACAAAGTGGAGAGAGCGCAGCAGTTTGGGTTCCCCCATGGATGCTGATCTTTTTCTGCCATTGGATCTTGGAGCGTCTGAGATTTACTCACCATACCGATCCTGAGACCTTGGGCACTTATTTGACAGCAACTTGCCAGCAACTCCCCAGGTTTCACCTGCTCTGTTTGTTTGTTTTTTTTTTGTTTTGTTTTTTTTGTTTTTGTTTGTTTTTTTGTTGTTGCTGAGACTCCAACCCTTTCCATACATTCGTACACCTTCATTTTCAACTGACTGTCAACTCTTGTTTATGGGGAGTCGATTCTGGGGCAGGGCGTGTACATTGTATACTAAGTGGTGGATTGCAGTCGTGCTTGATTGAAAGTTGCAACACAGTTGTTGTTGTGGACTTGTGATTGGGCACTTTGTTCTGTATGTCTTTGGCAAATGCCTAACTAGTGAACTGTATATGATTGGGGATAATAGGGGGGGAGGCTCAACGTTTGTGAAACACCATATTCTGAGATCTAGAAAAGCAAAGAGGACTAAGCAGAGGCACTAGCCACCTGGACTCTGTCTTTGCTCAGTGTTTTTTGCCTTGTGTAAGAAAATAAAAAAGAATATTCAGTGTATTGATTTTCAGAAGTTTATATTGTATTTTTGATCATTTGTTTTTTTTGATTTTGGAAGTTAATGGCGAAGAAATAAAAATTCAAAAATATAAAGTCCCTGTCTCAGTCAAGGTCTAAAGCTCTTATGATGTTCTCAGATTGCAATGACATTGGCAGCCCAGATAGTCAAATTAATGTAAATGATCCAACAATGAGGCACACAGCAGAGTATGGACATACTGTATAGTACAGGCTTTGTGACCTATTTCATATCACAGCTTCTCATAATGCAAAGTTCAAAATCATTGTTTTGCCACACTGAATGAAGCTTTGTTAGTTATACTTACTGTAGGTGGTGGAATCGGCCTCCACTGAGAGCAGTTTGTTTGAAGGTCAGATACTGAGGAAATGCTGACCTCCAATGGACTTCTGTGGTATAAGTTCTCTGCAGTAGAGCCTTTCATCATATTCAGCCATGTTGGTGAAACACATCTGAAGATTTGTTTGTGTCACATTGAAGTGAGATTTTTATTGCTGCCATGGTGGAACAACAAAATCAAAACAAAACTTAACTATACAACTAACTTTATGGAAGATTCCATGAACATAAAAATGATGTATAACTATTAAGAAGGAAGAGAAAAAGACCAGCGTTTTAGAGAAATCTGAGCACTCCTATCTTTGTTAATGAGATCAAAAACCAAAAGAGACTTTGCATATCTGCTTTTGTTTAGGCTAAAACCCTAAATCACTAAAATGCTTTTTTTTCTTTAAATTTAAAGAAAAGTGACATGAAACTTATGTGATGTATATGTGTGATAATGGTCATCATCTGTTGTTTGTATAAAATTACATAATTTCATGGCAGTTACAATCATTATTTTTGGTACCAGTGACAAAAAACAGTATTATATAATATAGTTATTGCCACTGTTGCAGTGGTAATATAGCCAAATATTGAATCAAGTCATAGAATCTTTATCTTTATTGGTTAAAAACATAGTTGGATTAACATCTGACAAGCCCCAAATCCCATGGGTTTTTCTATGTGATATAATATTATGTTGGTTTTTGGTAATTTGATGAATTTTGTTCAGTTGTTAATGGAATTTGCACCAATAAACAACATCAACTAAGATGGGTACTGCATTGCAACCTAATGTGGGTCTGTCTTTTAGAGAGGCACTGTGTCTTAATAGGACACACATTAAGATGCTATTTTTCAGTTGTGTTAACATGGTGCATATTCCAAAATAAAGTTGTATTTAACCAAATTACCATAATCTCACTGACACACACCTGGAAATACCTTAGCAGTAATGATTTGTCTCTTGGAAAATAATAAAGCTGCCAGCATTTAGAATTGCACTTATGGGACTCACAAGAGACATATTTAAAAAGAATGGTCGAAATTGTAGAAGAGGCTGACGTATTGTGACTATTAGTCTCTGGCATGCGTCCAGCTCCAAAAATGCTGGGTCCTAAGATTTCCATGATGCAGCTCTAGACCATTTAGCATAAGACCCTTCACCTCCTAAATGTCCTAAATGTCCACATGTTTCAAACTCCACACCTCCAGTGTCTAATACAGGCACTCTGTAAAAATAATAACAACAAATCTCATCAGCAGAGCCAAACCAACAATGAACTGATCCTACTTCCTTAAGTACTGTGTGTATTCAAAACTTCTCTATGCCGTAGACCTCCGTTGTTGTCCAAAAACAAATAAAAACATCAATGAGCCACACCATAGCACTGGGTGACATGTTCCTTCGCCCCAAAGGCAATGATTACAGTAAGTTATTGTGCTACATATCGCAGCCTCTTGACTGTGGAAGTGTTGGGTTTCTCTTTCTGTAAATTAATGAGCGTGGTCTAGACCTGCTCCATGTAAAAGTGCCCTGAGATGACTTTGTGTTGTGATTTGGCACTATATAAATAAAATTGAATTGAATTGAATTGAATTGAATTGAATTGAATTGAATTGAATTGAATTGAATTGAATTGAATTGAACAATGTCAATTTCTAAGACTAAAAATGTGATTGTTGTTATTAGTCTTTGGAGCTGTTCCAAAAAAATTACTGCAACCATTGACTTCGGGACGAAGGAACATGTCAATAAAATAGTCATCCAAATGTTAAGTTAGAAATAGTTTTTAAATGGACCACCAATTGCATTTCAAAAAGGGAAAACAAACCTATTTTTTAAGCATATATTTTAAAGATCCCCTCCAGACATGTTTTAAGACACAAAAATACTCTGCTTGGAACACTCATTCTATGAATATACAAATATATTTAATTTCAGAAGTCTCCTACTCTACTGTTAAGTCCACTCTCAGTGTATGTGCACTGGAGGCTGTTGTTCCGTGTTTCACTGGGAATCGCCTTGGTGTGACCAACTATGGAAGCTCCAATGACACCATGTCTGTCAGTGACAGACAGGTCGAACTGTGCTCAAGCCCACACGCCCTCCTATTACCAATATTATCAATGCCAGACAAGATCCTGGAAAGAAGGCTTAGAGTGGGGGTGACCAATAATCAGGACCCTTGCCTTTCAGGAGCCACCCCACAAGCCACAACCAGCACCCATCAGCTGTGAGCCACATCGAGCTGGGCAGATATGATGGACGCTGAATCCCCGGACATGCCTCCACTTTTCAAGGAGCTCCTCTAAGTGGAAGTGGGCTGTGAGGATGTAGAGGGCGGTGCCAACTACTACCTCCTCGACATGGGCAAAATGGAGGAAGAGGAGGATGACTCCACTTTTCCTGTTCAGCAGTCCAGATCCCCCAGTGCATCTGACACTGTTCACCCAGTGGAGTCCCCATTACTGGTCTAGCCTGTTTAAGAGTAAGCTTCCCACCAAGGGCTACTTGAAGCTGGTGATCCGTGGGATAGGGTACTGGGGCTGACTGAGCCCCCAGCAATAGGGCTTTCAGTGATCTCTACCTGAACGGTTGCTTTCTCTCAGCTTCTTCCAATATCGAGATATATGTCAAGATCTGCGTGGTGAATGACCTCATCCTTCACTCCTCACCTGGTGCAGTACAAGGCTGCAGTCAAGTAATGGCACTTGCAGCCTCAGTTGAGAGGGCCCTGAGACTGAACCCCTCAGGCATGAGTGACGCATAGAAGGCAGAGGTTATGAATTTGGCATACGACCACACCAAAGGTCTTTCTGGTCCATCTTTGGCAGAGATGAGGGAGACCAGCACCCTCAGGAAACAAGAAGGTGAAGGTTTTGACCTCTGCCTACCCCAAAGACATCCCTCGCCCCCTCAGGAACCAAGGGCTGCCATTGCTGCTGCAGCCACAGCAGTGAAAGGGAGACAGGGGTTACCAAACTTAAGACAGGCAGCTGGTCATCAGACTAACCTTCAGGCTCAATCAGAAAACCCAAGACCACGATGCAAACACTCTTTTGCTGTAGTGGCTTCAGGAATCCGCCCCTCCCACCCCAGGGAAGGGAAGAAGAAGAGGGTGATCAAGCACTCCTTGCTTCTCCCTCTCCCTCTTCTGTCCCAAGGGAACCCCCTGTATGGAGAGTGGACCACCTGCAGGTGGTGAAGCAAATTTGGCAGAAATACAGTTGGGCAGCCGTAGATCTCTTCCCCTTGCAGGAAAACAATTTCTGCTGTTTTTCTGTCAGAAATAAATGCACCTCTGGGTGCGGATGCTCTGGCCCACCCATGGCCAAACGTGCTGCTTTATGCATTCCTCCCTCTCACCGATTTCCCCCACCCTAGCCAGGGTGAGAGGGCAAGGCTTGCCGCTAATCCTGATAGTGCAACGGTTGTCATCCAAGCATTGGGTAGTGGAAATAATACAGCTTCTGGGAGGTGAGCCATGGCCTCTACCTATATGCAGGGATCATCTGTCCCAGGTGTGTGGGCAGATCTACCACCCTCACCCAGAACACATAGTGCCTTTTCCACAATTAAAGTGTACTTAGCTGCCATATTGTGACCTGTGGGGCAGCATCCTTTAGTTTATTGTTTCATGAATGGTGCACGCTGCAAGCTACCGGTTTCCAGGCCCCTGGTTCCTCTGTGGGATCTGTAGGTTGTGTTGGGCGCCCTCTCTCATCACCCATCTGAGCCCATAGAGATGGTGGGGAAGTTTATTTCACTTAAAACAGTGTTGCTCTTAGCTTAACCACAGCAAAGCGTGTGAGTGACTTACATGCTTTGTTCATCTGCCCTTCCTGCTTGCAGTTGGCCCCAGAGCTCATCAATGTCAGCCTACTGTCCAGTCCAGCTTTTGTGTCTAAGGTGGTTGAGTCAGCCTTCAGATGTCCCCAGATGATGTGGAGCTTTCACCTTTTCACCCCTGCTCTATGACACTCAGTGGAGGAGCAAAGGCTTCACACATTATGCCTGGTTTGGGCTCTGTATGTGTATGTGAGTAGGTCAGCAGGATTCAGGAAAGGGGGTCAGCTGTTTGTGTCCTGAATCACTCCCCATAAAGATAAGCCATTGTCCCACTAGAGGCTGTCCCACTGGATTGTGGAGGCCATATATCTCTTATAGATGTAGGGGTTTGCAATCCCCCTGAGTGTTTGAGGGTTCATCCCACAAGGGGTGTGGCCATATCATGGGCCCTGTTCAAGGGTGTTTCAGTAGAGGACCTTTGTGCTGCAGCGAGCTGGGCTACACCTCACACTTGTACAGCTTTACAGGCTGGATGTCTCAGGGCCTTAGCACAAAGAGTGCTAGAAGCAAACATGCCAGGATCACTGTGATAATCACTCCTCAGCTCAACATTATTTATGGCTTTGAAATAATTCATGCAATCCAGGAGAGGTCTATATCTCCTGTAGTGAAATAGAACAACGCTAGAACATTTTTTTTGGGTTACTTAATGTAATCTCCAGTTCTTTTATAACAGAGGAAGGTGTTCTACTATTACTTCCCTCTTTGCATAGAAACCAGTCTAGAATGATTTATGAAGGGTTGGTTGACTATGGTAATATGTCACTGACAGACGTGGTGTCATTGGAGCTTCCGTAGTTGGCCACACCAAGGCGATTCCCATAACATAACTCTGTTATCAAAGAACTGGGGATTATATTAAGTAACCTGAAATTTCCACATCACAACTGTGTAAATTGAATATTGGACCAGGATTGGCTTGTCAAGGATGTCAAGTTTATGCCATGCTTCATAAGGACACATAGGAGATGTAGAAGTAATGAATAAATAACCTAGTTGAAATTGTTAGCGGTCGGTGTACTCTCCGTCCAAACCTGTTTTCAACTTTTTGGATAAAAGGATAAACAAATATATGTTACATTATTTTCTCTTTCCATTTTTTATGTGAATTAAAATAAAGGAAATTCACATGCATCAACACCTCAATCTGTAACTGGATACTGGACTTCCTAACCATAAGACCCTAGACCGATGTTCTCTGAAGGTTTAGTCAGGAATAACCATTAGAGAACCCTCAGAGCTTTAGAGAATGTGTTCTCTAAAGGTTATTTTTGTTCAACCTTCAGAGAGCCATTAGAGAATGTTTCTTAAGTTTTTGTAAAGTTTTTTTGTTTTTCGTTTTAAAATAACCTTTAAAGAATGCTTTGAAGGTTGCAAATTATATAACCTTCAGAGAACCTTCAGGGAACGTTCCCTAAAGGTTCTGTAAAGTTTTTTTGTTTTTTTTTTAAATCCTCGGGTAACCTTCAGGGAACGTCTCTGAAATTTCTGTAAAGTTTATTTTTGTGAAACCTGAGCGTTATTTTTTTTTTATGAAACCTACAGAGACCCTTCAGGAAAACGTTTGCAGAACCTTTAGGAAACGTTCCCTTAAAGTTATGTTTGCTCGGGCGATCGTTTACAACAAAACAAAAGATTAAATGCTAATTTAACAAGCCAGAATTAAATCCTCCAACTTTTCAGTGCTGTGGATAGCGCCACTCGAACAGACATACCAATACACTTAGAAGTCACTATTAAATTCAGCTCTATACGCAGAGCGCTGCAAACTTTGAATAGAGAGTAATCACAACATGCAATAGCACAACGTGCTCAAAACAATAAACTGGCAATAACAATAATACAGTAGATGTCTAGACTACTTGTCAGACTAAGAAACGTCTGCTTTAATGACGGACTTCTGTCTTCTTTCAATGCTTTCGTGTTGACGGGTCACCCGCGGCGTGTGGCCCCTTTACACACATCTCTGCAAACCTCCAATATGGAGGGAGCATAGACTGAGGCGACCCCTAGTCCGTTCACTACGTCATCACGTAAAATTAGCCTAGTGCCATATCTGTTTACATATGGTTCACAGGCAGGAGCTGACAATAAATGATCAATTTCTGATTGTTGTTTGCACTGCTTTTCTTACGTTGCAGCGCTTTACTTAGATTTTTTTTTTATTAAGTAGCCTATTTGGTTTTTTTTAGACACTCCATATGGTCTATGGGTGAAGCAGCATAAATCATGAGGAGGATATATTTGTCCTCACCGGAGATAAAAATAACTCAGCAGAGGCAGAGATATATAGACTAGAGGAGGAAAAGTCCCGCTATACCCCCGGCAAATCGCACCCTGAGTGTTCCTTTATTAAACCATGTGTAGTACAAAATAGTCGTATTTTTTAATATCGAATGTCCATGTTTTTCCATATGAAGTGCCTATGGGACGAACATTTATATTTGTAAGCTAATAACCAAGGTGTCGGTGCTTGTCGACGAAAATTGACCAATATACAGGGAATTTATCAACAGAAAAGTCGGATTTTACTAAATATTTGATGTCACCAGCCGGGTCAAACAGGTAACTGTGGAAAGTGAGTGTCGTGGATGACGCAATGACAGTTGGACCAGTCAGACCGCAGTAGTGAGTCAAACCGCCGGTGTTAACCAAGCACGCCGCTGCTGCTCTCCTCCAGTCCACACCGACCGATACACATTAACGACGTTTCCAGTTAGCTCTCCTTCATCTCCCTCCCCGTTATTAGGAAAGCCACTCTTGGTAAGTATGACCTAGCTTCGTGTTTTTATGTTCCAACTGCAGGTTTTTTTTTATCCGCCAATCACAGCGACTGATTTAATGTGATGGTGAAACATAGCAACGGTCAGTCGCCAACGTTTTCGATTGGGAAAACATGAACTATATATATGTATGTTTTGTTGCTTTGTTGTTGTGCTTATGATAAATGTGTTTAGCTAATGAATGTACAATTTGTTTAGATAAATGGACATGGTCGTATATTTGGTATGGACCAATGTTAAAGTGTTAGTGCATTTTCCCTACTATGTCAAATAGACAATTGTTTTAACTCCACGTAAGGTCAACTGTAAGCTGTCTGTTGACTTGCCAGGTTTGTTTGTTTTCTGCAAAGTGCAATATTATAAACAGTGAACTAGCAGGATATGGGGGAAACTCGACCTGACTATCTGGCAACCCTCAATTTTAAAGCTGTTTGCATTGTTGACTAGCAGCAGCAGTCTGAAACGGTAAGTATTTATAGTTTAATTGCTCCAAATACCACAGTATTGAAAACGACTTCACTGGATAAAAGTAAGATCATTTGATATTATATTTAATTTCAGGTGTTATGAGTTGTTGACTACTTTGACATTGTTGCTCAGACATGCCATTTCTCTTAAAAGCGAATTAAGACATCTGGTCCTTTTTAAAGAACTAAACATTCATCTTTGATTACTGGGAGAAATATTTATTATTTAATGTCATCTCTCCCCTTTTCCATGAGTGGATCTGACCCTTAAACAAGCAGGAGTGTAAAATGAGTTCTAAAAAATATTTTAATGTTACTACTTATCTCATTTACACCTAAGTAAAACATTTCTATACATTTAAAAAAAAATATTATGTATATTTTGAATTTTATGAGGTATTTCCCAGGATACATTGTCCTGTTAAGGTATAAAATGGTTTTCTTTGATGAAGAGAAGTGATACATTCTTGTTTTCCCCTGTTTTTGTTTTCATTAACATCACACATACTAGTTTTTAAACTGATATTTATCATTACTATCAAAGTGTCAGCCGACCACAAGCGGATTCTAAAAAGGACAAGGTACATACAAATGAACAACCACCTTATCTGACTCAAGAATGTATTGATCTCTTTTCCCCAAAATACTGAATCTCAGTGCTATGTTATTGAGACCAAAACCTTAGCACGCAGTGTTGAATTTGACCAAACAAAAGCAACCAATATTAGCAAAATACCGAACATGACCACCAACACCCTGCCAACGTCCCCATGGCACCAAGATGAACTTTTGGCCCAATAAAATACCTTCTTCTAATGTATTTTGACTACTTCCACTACTGCGAACGAACACTGCCTGCATATAGTTTCAGCTGAGCTCCCAGTCCTCCCAGTAATCACTGGCATTTTAATCACACTCCAACTGGCTGTGGTTCTTCCTGCTGACTACCTCCGGCAACCTTCAATTTCCTCTTTCCTCTTACCCTTAATTCCTCTTAAAAGCAAACTGAGACATCTGGTCCTTTTTAAAGAAGAACCAAAGTTTCAGTAACAGTTTAGCTTAATTAATAAGAATGTCCTGTATTCAATCCAAACATTAATCTTTGATTAGGGTTAGGGTTAGTGGGAGAAATATTTACTATTTAATACCATCTCCCCCCTTTTCCATGAGTGATCAAGAGCAGACATGCATATGAGTCATTAAGACATGAACATTATTTATAAGCTAAATTAGTCACAGCTTTTCCAACTGGTTTGTTTGTGACTGTTGGACATCATTCAGACAGGTGAGCTGTAACCGGTCAGGTGAGCTCTGATGTTGTAGTTCATAAGTTGAATGAAAGTTAATAATACGAATAGATGTGTTTGAGATGATTTAAAAAGTATGTGTCATGAAACTATTGAGTTATGTTGCCAAAAATCCACAAACCGAAAGGACAGACTCTCAGGTGAGGTTTGAAAACCGTACAGCTGCTAGCTACAGAGCAGCACATTACCTACAGGTTTCTATACACATTTATTGTGACAGTCTATAATATGTTATGTTTAAATATTAATTTGGTCTTAGATTTATAGTTAAGTAGTCTATCAATAAGATAAAATTTAAAAATCAGAGAAAAAAAATCATGATACAAGTCTGATTTCAGGCAAGTCAGCAAATGCATATTCAGTAAGTGTTTTGCAGAGTCAGGCTCTTTATGTGTGCATGTGTGTGCGCACATGTGCCTGTGAAAGACAAAAGATTGATAGAAAGCCAGTACACATAGACAATTATTTTGGCTGTTCGACACAAAATGTCCCTAACAAAGTTGAAAGCAATCCTACACCTTTGTATGAGGGCACAAATAGCGTGATCACTGACTGGAAACATTTTTTAATGGGGTGAATCATTTTGTTACAACTCCGCCTAGCTCGGTTATACACGTCACTGAGGAAGTTGCATCAAGATGTGAGGAAACTACCTGTGAAGATGTCATCATCATCCTCAGACCATGTGGCTTTTTATTTCAGTTGAAATACAAGTGCTTTAATGTTTATTCTGTATAGTGAGAATATCTAGCAAAATAGACTCTAAAATGTAATTTTAGGACAGTTTGATGACAAAGTGATACTGTCAAGTGGGCTAGCTATGTGGGTTAGGTTGGTAATAGTTATTAAAATAGACTAAAAATTTTAAATTGCATTTTAAAAAAGAAAACAGTGCACCTCATTTTTAAGTATGTTTATAATACTCATACATTCTGCTAGATATTTGTCACTTGACATGATGTGCTCCCTCACTGTGAGGTACTTTTTATTGTTCAGGTTGTCTCATCTTCAGGAAGCTTTCTTATTGTCAGAAAAGTAAAAAAAAAAAAAATACTCATCAAGTTCCCAGAGCCCAATGTGAAGTCGTTTGTGGTCCACACAACAATGGGGTGTTAGAGTATAATCAGCAAATCCTCACATTTGATTCATAATCTGCTGCCCCAGAACTTGATCCAGAGCAGGGCTGCTTGGTCATTGATGTTGCTACAGATTTGATATTTCTTTTAACTCCAAAATACTGTCGTACATTGATGCTTCCTCCCCAGCTAGGCAATAGTAACTGACATAATTTACTCCCTGTTGCCCCTTCTCTGCTGCTACTCCACAGTTTCTCTACCTATCGGACGAAAAAGCTGTCATCATGTCTAAAGGTACCGTGGTCCTGGCATACAGCGGCGGACTGGACACCTCCTGCATTCTCGTGTGGCTGAAGGAACAGGGCTATGATGTCATCACGTACTTGGTAAGGTTTGGAGACCACGTATGCGACACAAACAGGTGCCTGGTTTGTGTCTTGAACCAGCTGCTTTTGCTTGTCACGCACCTCTGAAGTTTTACAATTAGCTGTTTTCAGACAGCTGATGCAATTTGTCACAGAGGCATATAGGAGTTCTCCCTTGGCGTTCCAAAACGTCCAGTTGGAACTACAATACCAACCGTAGGATTTGGCTTCATAAAGCCAGTGCAAACCTAGCAGGATTTCCTTTTTTGCTTTGGGGTGGCAGAGAACTGCACAGCAGGCAGATTTTCTTGCTGTCTAACTTTTCATTCAGGGGTTGAGTAGGTCGGTGTGGGGGGATGGGTAGTTCACTGCTGTGGCACGTGAGATGCAGCCCTCAAACTCTCTTTGGCTCTTCAGAGTAGGAGAATAATAAGAATAGTAGGCACTGTTCTAACGCATAGCAATTTTTGTTGATGAAATTACAAACTATGTACTTGTGTCGACTTGCATGCACATGTGGATAATTACACAGAAATAACTTTGTAATGATAAGGTTGTTAATATCTGTGTGTTTAATAAAAAGTATTAGTGCAGTATTGGCTCTGTTTGGTGTATTCTAATAGAAAAGGCATTGATATAGTGCATGTACAATCGAATGAATTACAGGCTTTAAGTTAAACTTAAAGCTTTAAGTTAAATGTAAAGCCTGTAAACTCAACAGGCTTTAAGTTAACTCAAAACCTGCTAGGAAAACAAGCTAGAAAAACACTAAAATTAAACTGATAAAGGACTAAAATATCAAAGAAGGCATATTTCTTCATCAACATCATGGGTTTTTAGGCAGATATTCCCTTGTTTAGTGTTCAGCTCAGGAGATCAGACAGCCTTTTCAAGCCCTTAAGTAATATTCATGGTTGATTTCAGCTGTGAGGAGGTGGTTACATCTCCTAAATGACGTGATCTGAATTACAAGATGGTGGATTGCCAGGCATAACACTTGCACAAGCACATTATTCCACAGGAGCCTTAAAAGTAACTTCACAGATTCAATGAAAATGTGTTTATTTGAATCACTATGATGTTCAATTTGTGTTTTTGCAGGCCAATATTGGGCAAGATGAAGATTTTGATGCTGCCCGGAAAAAGGCAGAACACCTTGGTGCAAAAAAGGTGAGATACGATTAAATATGAAATTAATGTCATAATGTGTCAAAATGATCAATATGGGAACAATAACAGACCTAAGCAGCTGGAATACAGTTAAGGAGACCAGTACATGGACTTATCCAATTTAAGGTCCTACACCAACTCTAGTTAGATCTTTCCAGAAGTCAACCCTGCTTGCAGTAGATGAGAGCACTCTCCATGCACTCTGGCTCATATGTTCTGCCTTTAGAAACTTTTTGGAGGAGATTTTCAAGTCCTACAGTGAGATTTCCGGTCTTAGTATTGACCCAAATCCTTTCATGGCCATATTTGGTGTAAGACCCGATAACACTACCCCGAGTAATAACATGTACAACGTTATTGCATTTAAAACCCTATTGGCAAGACGGTTAATTCTTTTAAAATGGAAACATAAATGCCCTCCCACACGATGCTTCACATCAAACTAGAAAAGATAAAATAGATTTTAAGAGGCTCTGTAAAGAAGTTTCACAAAATATGGTCTCCACTTTTTTACTTATTATGATGGACTACAAATGTTGGTCTGGGATGAGGCACAGGCTGAAAACTCGTAAGACATCATACACGCAATTGTTTAAGTTGGTCTTGAGATACTGTGCAGTGATATACTTTACCAACCACTTTCCTCTCTCTCACCCTCTTTTTTTTCTTCTACTCTCCTTTTCCTCCTCTGTTTTTCTCATCTCTTCTCTCTAATCTGTAAGTCATTGTTATTAATTTACATACTTAAATTCTTTTTGGCATCATAACTTTTGATCCTGTTATTAGCATTCTCAATGTAATTATCTTAATACTATTACTCCTTTTTATTATAATTGTAATTTAAAACTACTGTATTGTCTATTTTTTATTTATTTTATTTATTACTTTTTATTTAGTTTTTTGCCATCAATATCACTTAAAACATTTAAAAATTAACATTTTTTAAAAAAAATTTATTTATTACTATTATGTACTGTCACGCAAGGAAGGTTGAGACGGGAAATAGGTCGGGGCTCATAAAGGGACATGGTTGATTTACATTGTCAATCTGTTGTTTTTTACATCGCCCAAAACAATAAAAAAATTATTTAAAAAAAAAAAAAAAAAAAAAAAAAAAAGCTTCAGACCAGTAACTTTGCATGTTCCTACCTAGCATTTTCCACAAAAAAATTTGAGATTGACTTCCTAACTTTCAGGCAATAGATAGTTTTATTCTTTTTTTCCCTTCATAATTTTTGTCAAAACCCTTGCATTGCAGCCGTGGACTGTTCTGATTGTTTATTCGTCAGTACATTTTAACATTCATCAAGTGTTCATGTCCAAGACATGAGAGCCGAATCTTTTTTCAGAAAGGCACATTAATATTTTCATTTTTATGCATATTTGCTTATAATTTGTCTTCGACGTTTGATTTTCCAGCAGCGTAGCTCATGAATGCAGTGCTTTTTGGCAGCTGATGGTATAATCTCTGATATTTGAGCTTCCCCTTTGCACCTGGATGAACCAATAAAGAAGTTGTTTTTTTTTTCATTAAGAGAGTTCTTGTCTCTACAGCCTTTCTGTACAAGTGTCAAGTCTCTTCAAGTACAATGGCATAGCATACTGGAATGAATGGAAATCAAGAGCAGTTTCACTCTAATTCTTGAGTGAGAAAGGTTTCCTGCATTCACATCACATAATTGTAGGGCAGAGAGCTCTTTTGTGGTAAACAATGAGTCATGAATGAAAATGGCTCACAGATGAATGAATTAAAGACTTTACACCAACTTCTGTTTTGTGTCCCTGCCTCTGTTCCTGTGCAGGTTTTCATTGAAGACCTGCGTGCTGAGTTTGTGGAAGACTTCATCTGGCCCTCTGTTCAGGCCAACGCCATCTATGAGGACCGATACCTGCTGGGCACCGCGATAGCTCGGCCCTGTATCGCCCGGCGTCAGGTTGAGATTGCACGCAGGGAGGGTGCCCAGTTTGTGTCCCACGGTGCCACAGGAAAGGTAAAGCAGACACAGGACAATAACACTACACTCTGAAGGAGGAATATGTTGGAAAAAAAAAATCTCTGATATGACTGAATCCCAGCCCCCAAATAAGAGTGTGAATCTTTGCAAACATGTGCTCTACTTTTTTTTTTTTTGATTCTTTGTTACATTTTTTGACTTTATTCTAGAAATGCAACAGAAAAGAGGCAGTTTGGGGAATGATGTGCAAGTATATACCAGTTTCCTGTACTGGAATTGAGCCCTGGAGTTGTGATTCACCAGGGCACCCAAAGTCTTCCCTAAACATAAATTTAAATCTTTGAAATAATTACTTTATTTGTTGTTCAGCCTGAAATAAATCAAAAACCCATTAAAAAATCAGCCTTACAACATCAAACTAATGAAAAAAAGGCGATAGTTCTGAAGATTCATGAAAAACTCCAATAATAGGGTTGGAAAAGTCATCAGTCCCCTGATTTAGTGCTTCATAGAGACACTGCAATTACAGCCATCAACTTGTTTGGATATGTCTCTGCAAGCTTTGCACACCGAGATCGGCAAATATTGAAATTCCATGGTGAGCAGCGATGGACTGCTCTCTTGGTTTTAAGTCAGGACTCTGACTTGGCCACTCAAGGACATTCACCTTCATATCCTTAAGCCAATGTGTTGTTCTTTTGGCAGTATGTTTGTCATGCTGGAAGTTGAATGACCAGCTGTCTAGTAAAGGGATGCAGGTTTTCCTCAGTAATTTGTGTGTTCTTGGCAGCATCCATTTTCCCTTCAATCCTGACCAATTGCAAGAGAGAGAAACATCCCCACATCATAATGTTGCCACCACCGTGCTTCACAGTAGATATGGTGTTTTGATTTTCGCCAAACATAGTGATTGGAGTTCAGTCCATAAAATTCACTCTTAGTCTTTTGCGTAGCACAAACAAGATTGAAAAATGCTTTTTTTTTTCTTGCCATCCTGTCATACACACCAGCTTTATGTAAAGCTTGTGAGATTGTTGTCACCTGCACAGACTGATCAGTCCCAGCCATAAAGACTTGTAAGTCTTTCATATTTGCCTTTGGCCTCTTGGTAGCTTCTCTGATCAATGTTCTCTGGGCTCAGTCATCCCAGTTTGGATGGACAGCCTGATCTAGGCAAGGTTGTGTGGGTGCCATATACTTTCCACTTCTTAAGTATGCTCTGAACAGTACTCAGAGGAATAGCTAAAGCCTTCGAAATCTTTTTGTAGCCTTCACCTAGCTTGTGCTTTCCCACAACTTTATCCCGGAGACCTTTTGAAGGCACTTCACACCATCCATGGTGAATTCTTCCCAGTACTATGCCCTACTAGTAGTGGTATCATCAAGGAACAGCTGTTTTTTTTTATTTATACAGAAGTAATCAAAATCACTATGATTGATGTCAGGTGGGGGACAGTTTGCCTGGTGTTTGATCTGAAAGTTGATTTGTTGCACCAGAGCACGTTTATAATGGTATATTCTAAGGGGCTGATCACTTAACCAAACCAGGTATTTCACTAATTAATTTTTAATCTTTTTTTTTTTCACTGTGATGAGAGTTATAATCTGTACATACAGCAAAAAAAAGCTAGATTAATTTATTTTAATTTCCAGGGTGTAATGTGACAAAAGGTAAAGATATTCACAGGGTATGATTCTATATGTGCTGTAACTAAGGTCACTGCTCATAGTCTGGAGGTTAGGATTCAGTCTGTGTGTGTTTGCAGGGTTGAACATTAACTTTCTAGCCAAACTGTAATAGTGAACTCGAAATCTATCCTCCCTATTGCCTTTTCTGACACTGTAATTTTTTTCAGTTAGTCGTCTGTTCGTTGGAAAAAAACATAAGTGGAGGCTGCCAAATGCCCGTCTGATTAGCAAGTGCAAGAATGAGTGAAAAATGTTGAATATTATACTGGATCCCATACTAAATTAGATAGCTTTGTCTGTAATTCTTTCTTATTGTCACTTCAATAAGTTTTAGAGATAGATTCTTTCGTGCCATGCTTTTTTTTTTTTTTTTTTTTGCCAAATCTGCCATCCTATCATGTGTTACGTGAAAAATTAGGAATGCTTAACTTCCTAATGAGCGTCTAAACAACACTACATTCTCTAATTCTGCATTTATCTTAAAATGATACCTAATTAACTTTACCAATGGGTTTCCTTAAAACTGGAAATTAATTGTAAAGACAAGTGTTTAGTCAGTTTCATGTTTTAAGGTCCAGAGGAAAATAAAGTGCTGCTGAAGACAAAAAACACAGTTGTAAAGGCACTCTTAAATGTATCAATGATTCAAGTTGTAGTTAGTATTAATACACAATGACAATATAATAATATATATATAATATATATTACTATATAATATATATTACTATATTGATTATCATCTCTCAATAAATGACACTGTGATTAATTAATGAAAGACTTTACTACATCCTGTCTGGTCAGAATAATTTTATTTAGCCAGAATAGCTTTTCTTCATTTAAAGCACTGTACAGACTGCAGCTAGTTGAGAAAATGTTCTCTGCATGCTATATCATGTTCCTCAGAGTTTAACCTGTCAGTCGCACAAAAAGTAAAATAAAAATTTCAGATGCAATCAGATTGTAGAATCCAAATATAACATTTGATATGGTTAAAAATAGAAGAAATCATACTATATTTGGTTTCTTTAAAAAAAACCAACATCAACAATTTCATCATTCAGTACTGTATGAAAGCTTACCAGTTTTACTACTTCATAAGGTGACATCACACACAGACTCTCTCCCTGTCTCACCTTCACTGAAAACCTGTCGATAAACAATAATGTGGACTGTCTATAACCTTTGATGTGTGTGTGTGAAGGACATACATACCACATACACTGCTGCAACACCTGTATGTGTAACTTTATGGAAATAAACAAACCCTCCTACCACAAGTGATTCTCTGATCGGAATCATTCCCAAAGTGTACCAACCCATACCATTTTACTGAGGTTGCACCTCCTCACAAGTACCTTTTTACACATTTTTGTTTTCTTCTGATATTACCACTGCAAATTTATTGAGCAGAGGCTGTCATCTGGTCATCAGCGCAGTGCCCACATTATGCCTGAAGATGGAGACAGATGCCACATCATAGTTACAATACAGCCTTCAAGTAGTACTTTGTAACCTTACAGAAGTTACATGGACTTACACATAGACTATTGTGTGTTTTGTATTTTTCAGGGCAATGACCAGATACGTTTTGAGCTCACATGCTATGCCCTCTACCCTGAGGTTAAGGTGAGTTTGCTGTTTCACTGTCTTTATGTAATGGCATGTACTTGTTTGATGCGGCATCCATTGAAACAATGCTGTTGCAGCAGGGACGACAAGCTCACCCTCTCTGGTTTTTGCTGTTCAGATCATTGCACCGTGGAGGATCCCTGAGTTCTACAACCGCTTCAGAGGAAGAACAGACCTGATGGAATATGCACAGGTAACTCCATCTGTATAGTCACAACATCTACAGAAATGAGAAATCAAATTCAATTTGTTGGTGTCTAGATTATTTTCCATAGTTTATCAATAATGTGGAATTACTGATTCCCCATTTTGTCTACCAAATGTTCAAAATAATGACACATGCCCATCACGTTGGATGGCTTTGGAACACGTTTGTTTGATGAAAAGCCCAAAAGTTCTCTACTGTTATATCAAAAATAGCCGCTAGTGAACATAAAGAATGTTGTTTTTCTTGAAATGTTTTGGATGGTTTCTCAGCAGTAAATCACTCCATCATATGTAATGAATGTAGAGGCACATGCTGAATATGAAATATCATTACATCCCTGCTCTTTACCTGTAATCCCACTTACACCTACATTAACAGTCAGTATTTGCATTCAGATTCATGTTACTTAGACCACACACACACACACACACACACACACACACACACACACACACACACACACACTCATGAGCTGTTTTCCACATGGACCCATCAGATGGTGGTTTTGACCAGTTTACCCACTAGAGGGTGGTCATGATTTTTTAGTCAACACCACTCTCTGTCTGGCTTATGGAGAGAGGACTTGTGAAATCATGCAATCTTCAAACTGAATTGTTGACTTATCATTTGAACACACCAAAACTGTCTTTCTTTCTTGGTTGTTTTTGTTCTTCTCATTGTGGAATCTTAAAAGACAGAAGCAGTGTGGAGAAACGGATGTATTATGGTTACACAGCGTTTCACAAACCAGCCTCTAGAAATGCTTTGCTTGGTTCCATGCATTCAGAACTTTCTGGATGGACAAAGCACAGCTCTGTGTTTTACCTTACAGGCAAACAGTGTGTATCATAACAACCGCTTTCTCTGTTAAACTGTAGAAACACGGCATCCCTGTGCCCGTTACTCCTCGGGCACCCTGGAGCATGGACGCCAACCTCATGCATATAAGGTGGGTAGGACTAGTGTGATACACCTTCTTTAGTTTCTGTTTCAATATTTTATTTTTCAATCAGAATGAAACAGACTGTAATTGTCTTAATAATGTTTCTTAACAGCTATGAGTCTGGTATCCTGGAGAATCCCAAGGTAAGACCAGTTCCCAGTGACACATCTGCAAATGTTATTAATTCATGAGCACTGGTTAAATGCCAAGAAGGCAAATAGTGAGTGTTTGATATAACATGTACCGTCTTTTGCCCAATTATATGTTCATTGACATCAAAGTGGTTTATTTATAATCTTAATCATTGACACCATGGTTCAAGAACCTGTGAAATTGAAACTAAACAGCTGTCTGCACAGATGAAAACAAATGTACACCTGAAGACTTCTAGATAAAATTCCGAAGAAGATGTACTAAACAGCTGGACAGCTGTCATATTATCAACTGTTCTTATCTGTGTTTTGTACAACTAATTTATCATGATGTAGTCAATATGAGATACAGAGTTATGTCTTAACATCATGTACTTCTCTTCTCTGATGCTGAAATTAATAGATAAACAAACAGAGACATAACTACACAGAATATTTGTTAACCTACACAGAAATAGTTTATAAAATTGGCACAGGTTGATATTGAGTGTACTCCTCAACGCACACAATTTAGGTGTCATTTCCACGACAGCAGACAGACAAAATATTACACATTTTTCGTACAGTTCAAATCCACTTGGAGTGACCATAAAAATAACAGCAGTAAGCTTAATGTCCCTTTTGCTGACCCATGCCAGCCCCAACAGAGACAAACACGACTTACTCTCCCACAGTGCCATGGGTGAGACAGAGTTTTGATCTCCACTGGGGTCGGAGGTCAAAGCAGTACATACAGGTTGCCCTCAGTGACCCCCAAAGCTACCATCCCTTGGTCGCTATGTCTGTGTCTCTGTCTCTCCTCACCCCGGGTCCTCGCCGGGCCCTGGGAAGAGCCTGGGACACACAGACACTGACTTGTCGTCAGCAACGCTTCGACTAATTCCCGATTTCATGGGAGCCAGGGAGGGGGAAGGGTTAGGGCGTTGCGCCCAGCTGGGGCCTCCTGAGTTCCAGCCCCAACTCCTCGGGACCTCATTGTTCCACTGGTTGCGTCGCCGCGGGCTGCGACGTGGGAGGGGAGCCATTTCATCGTGACACCGTGACACCAAAATGTCACCAGTAACAGTAAAGTACAAAGACAGCGTGCCAGACAGATGAGTTCCCAATGGACGGGGTGTCACAGGGAGGCGAGGGGTCCCGCGCTGCTGGAGTGGAGATGCAGGGGCAGGGCCACTGTAACTCAGACCTCTATCTCTCTCGCTCTCTTTCTCCGTCCCTTTCCCACCCCTCCACTGCCTCTTTAGTGGTCGGCCTGTTGAGAAATGTTTTGAAAAGAACAAGACGAACCAGCTCAATAGCATAGCGATATATGATGACAGTATTGTGTAACTGATTTCATTGAGTCTTTTTGTGTTGGACCATTTACTCCAATATTGAATCAATTAATGGCATTAAATACAATGAAATATTTATGGTGCAGGGGTCCAGAGTGGTAAAAGGATTTGAATACATTACCCGGGCATGAAACGATATCATGAATGAGCTGTAATAATTGAGTAATTTTCAATAGCTAAAGCCTTTGACCCCTCTGGCAATTGGACAAGTATGTTTATTAATTGGGGTCAGTGTAAACATCACAACAATAAAATCACAGTATAGTTTATTGATTTAACATTCAATTAATGCTATTTATAACCGAAACCCCTTAAAAATACCCCAAAATGCAACAACAAAGTGAATTTCTCACCCAAATCCTCAAACCAACTTGACAGATTCTGATCGACCCTAAGAGGTCATCTTAAAGAGGTCATCTTGTTCCAAGTATCTTCTCTCTGTATCAGCCTCTCTCTCTCCTCCGGTTACAGCCCTAAAGGCTCAGGGGTGGACCTCAACTATTCAAACCCCCTTCTCCCCCCCCACCTGTGTTACAATGGCCCCTCTCTGCTCAACACAGTCAGATTAGGAAATGTCCAAATGGTCGCTCATATGTTCTCCTGTAGATAAGAGTTCAGCAGAGTTCAGGTTACTCTGTGATTAACACTGTATCCTTGCTGATAACCCCAAACCATCTTGCCTGTAGCACAATGGACGATACCTTTTTGATTTTACTCACCCCCATAGCAGCGTTAACCTATGTGAAAACATGCACCCAGGGCAACCTCAGCGAGCCTCTATCATGTTTATAGAGTCACATTTTAATAATTTTAGTGCATAGCTGTCGACTACATTAAGTTGTTGGTTGTTGTAAATTTGAAAAAATCATGCTCCCTCTCAGATCCTGGAGATTTTAAAGAATATCATTTTAATATCTCATTTGGTTTTGACTAGGGGAGACAATAATAGACTGTTTTACAGTGTATATATATATGTCTTTTATGTCACGTTTTTTATGTTGTGGTATTTCATCAAATTGAATTAGCAATATCCCAATTGTTAGATGTGTCCACAACCTCCAGTTCCTTCACTATTTCCTCTCTCTCTCTGTCTTTCCACACATGAGCAGTCAGGGCCCACCCTGAGGCAGCCCGACACTCGTCCTAAGTCATTAAAACATCAGCTCAGTCTTAATTATAGCTTCTGTCAGTGAGCTTCCCCTGGCCCGCACCGCTCTTTGATCAGGGAGTTGATGGGCCACTGCTCGTGTTGACCAGAAGTAAAGGAGCGTAACGCCCAAGCCCCTGTTCATCTAGAGGAAATGAAAACTTGTTTTCTGCTGGTTGCATGGCTAGCTGGAAAGATGGATGGATAGAAGACTGCCTGTAGGGGAAGGAAGTGGGCTTGTAGGTGTATGTATGCATGTTGAATGTGTGCTTTGAAGCAAAGAGGTCAGCGTTTGTCATGTGCCTTTGCTTCCCTCAGGTGTGATTTGTCTGACCTGTGATACTTAGCTGCATCCATCTCGGCGGCACCGTAGCTCTGCCTCCATGTAGAAGTGCCTGTTGTCCTCATTAAAGTCAGCGGAGGGCCTAACATTAACCAAAACGTCCTGGGTGTTAAGAATATAAATATTCTCCAGCAAATCACGTGTGTATTGTTTTATTCGTGTCTCAATTTGCCATGTTTGCATTATAAAGAGAAGGACAGACTTGAGACGTGGTGATTTAAGCGTCATTTCCGATCCATTGCGCCAAAGATGTTTTTACCATCCTCTTCTATCTCCTTCTCAGCTCTCCCTTTCCTCCTCCCCCCTTCTCCCTCCTGCCACCTCTCTCTCTCTCTCTTTTGGCCCCGTTGGCTTCGATTGAAAACCAATGAGGCAACTAATATGTGGAAAGATAGAAATTTACTTGCTTTAAGTTCATGCGTCAGCCTTCTTTTTTGCTGTATGGGCCACGTTTAGCACAACAATATGGCAGAAGCAAAGACTGCCAAAGGAGCTGCTCTGTGCTACATGATGGTGCGCTTCACGCCCCATTTCCCACCAATACCCACCGCCCCCCCGCCTTCTCTATCTCTACCTTTTCCTCTCTTTCAGGGCCATGGCTTTGGGACAGGTCCACCTGCAGGGGGTTTGAATTGAAATGCATTGATCTCTCACACACTGGAAACAAGCCTATTCCCTTACTTTTCTCTTTTTTTTTTCTTTCTTTAAGTTTGAGTTCTCATCTTTGTGGTGTGCATGAGTTTTCAAGTATTACTCAGCCAGAGACATGAGTTTGTACATTAAATTACATAAATGTGTTTTCAGTTGATCAGGTGGTTGTGGCTTTTCCTAAATAAATGGAAATTAATATTTGTATCTGTTTTGCTAGAATAGACTAAATATAAAACTGTTGATTTAATAAATGCATAACATGTTAAAAACTATAAAAATGATAAATAAAAACTGTTTAAATCTAGTTCAAAACCTGCATTGAACTAATACTACTATAGCTCATGCTTCAATGTGCAATACTGTATTTTATCTGAAGGTTGAAAATGACAACCATTGGTTTAAAACCAGCATACAACACCACAGGAAACACTGTCTTTCTCATTCTCCTGTATTTAAAATTCAGTTCATCTTTTCCCCCCTCAAAGAGTATGCATCAAAAGGCTTTTTAGGGTAGTCATTTTGCTCCTCTCCGGTTCGCTCTCATTTGGCATCTTTCAGGGCACTGAGGCAGAAAATAAAGGAGAGGGAGACGGGCGCCTTCCCAGTCAATTTTGGTGTTTAGTTAAAAGGAAGGAAAGTGATTGCGCTGCTCGTTTTCTCCTCGCTGACAGGCGGCGAGCGGATGCCGATTAGTTATTGTATGATGATTTAGTGTCTGGTAAAGCTTTCCATTTAAATGCACCCAGTAGTTATTTTGCATAGTCTCCCCTGCAATTTGCCTCAGCTCAGGACACATTGGCCATCGTCTTGTACTAATGCTGTGTAATTGTTGGAGGGGCGCATTGCTGGGCGGACATGTCAGACCGCCATGCTCTTTTAGGTCCCAAACGTGACTTATTGAAATCGCTCCCACCAACTGGAAAAGCAAAGAAACATCTGTCACCCAGAACAAGTTTAGTGGATTTAGGGTGTTGACTTGAATGCTTTTGCTGTGTTATGCCCATTTAGGCAAAAGTCTTTAATTTGAAAATAAAATAGAAGATAAATGTCACTGAGAAAAATCAAAACTGGAAGATGATGAGAGAAGGTGAAGACAGGAAGGGAAGACACATGATAGAAACAGTAGATCTGAGATTTTTTACAGACTGGCAGAATAATATTGAGGACTTACTGCTGCTCAAATAGCTTCTGTCTTAGTATCAGGTGTGTTTTGACTTGTCAAGTGTTTGCTGTTCTTGCAGATGTGAGTAATATCTTTCTGCCCTTTCCTTCTCTCGTTCTCGCTGCATCCCACTTTTCCCCGCCTTCTCCTGTGGCGAAGGGCCACGCAGGGAAAATGAAACCAAATAGAGGAGAAAAATGGAACATTGATTTTTTTTTTTTTTTTGTCTTCGCTCCACTCCTGATGGTGTTTTCAGGTTTCTCCTTTTTTCACGCATCATCCTCTCTTTTCTTCTACCTGCCGTGTCTCAAGTTGTCCGTTATCACCTCACACAAAAGTCTCCACATCTGCTTTGATGAGGTCTCAAAAGGTCCTGGTTATTCTTAAAGGGGAATAAAGTGTGTGAAATAGAGAGAGTGAGTGTATTTTATTGTGTATGTGTGTGTGTGTTTTTCAGAGCCACGCTCCAGCTGACCTGTACCTGATGACCAAGAACCCAGAAGATTCTCCCACTACCCCCGATGAACTGGAGATAGAGTTCAGAAACGGTTCGTGTCACCTGTTGATTCCTCTGTCAGTCTGTAGCTACACAACTAAAACATACAGTCGTTTCTGATGTAGACTGAAAAAGGTACAGTTATCCATTCAGTCAAACTGAGGAATGACATTTTATCATTATTTCCCTAATCAGAAATGCAAAATTAAGTGAACTCCAAAGCATTACCTGCCATATTTGTTGCATGTCAGTTCTAAACTTCTATAATGCATCTGTTAGGGTTTGATGTCCAGTCTTACTCAGTGTCCACTACTCTTCATGTTACTTAACATTTGTGGTTATTGCCGCAGGCCTACAGCTCTCACGCTGACCCAGCTGCACTTTATCACCATTCCTGACCACCCAGACTTATCCTTAACCCCTCACTGCATTACTTGGTCCAAAGCTGCCATGTTTGGCCCCGGGGCACACACAGGCCGGAAGTATTAAGTCCAGCTAATACACAGAGCCCTGAGGGGCCAGAGAAATGCTCATTAGGTATATCGCCACAAGGCCGGGCTGAATAGTGGAAAGTGTCACATGTTTGTGCAAAGAGAAAATGGCAAGAACCATCCAAGCCTGGGGCAAATGGCACAGATGTCCCATCATCCCTGGTGACCAGCGGATGCTGAAGAGCGCTAACATCAATCGGCTGACAGACACTAGCTTCTCTTATCACATAGGCCTGACAGACAGCTTTATGAGCTATAAAAGTGATTTAAGGGAATTTCAGAAGGTTGTGGGAATATTTGCCATCAAGTTGCCAAAGATATATTTTTTAAAATTCAGGTTTAAAATGCCATTCGGTTGTCAACATGTAGCTGCATTTGAAATGGTATTCAGATCTTACTTTACCAGTTTCCTAAAGCAAATGTTTAACTATAAAACAAGTAGGTTGGTGTCAGTTCAGCTGGAGATGAGAGATGCTTTTGTAAAACAGTGATGCAGTAGTAAAGCCTCGTCTGGTTTCGCGGGTTCTTTGCCGTCCCTGCGCTCCGTTTTCACACATATTCTCTGTGCCTTTATTGAGCACCCTATGACAAAAGCTGTTTTAGTTGTCCACACAAAGGCCCGAGCCTACTCCTCCCTCTGAGCACAAGATCAGCACAAGAATGTTTCATTTCATTCCCCCTCCCACCTTTTCATCCCTGCCTTTTCTCACCAAAGTTTTCTCACTGATTAAAAAAGAATATTTAACGACAGGAACCTTTTCCCCCGTCAAACACTTTTTTTTAAGAAAAAGAAATCATCCCTCCCTCCTTTCATGCCAAAGAAGTGGAGAGGAAAAAGAGACAGAGAGGAAAAATGTAAAGCAGTAATTTTTCCTACAACTGTGTCTGCGCTCCCATTGTCTGCACTGTTAGGCAGCAAAAAAACTGAAGAAAAGGATCACGGGGGAGAAAAAGACCCCTCAGTGAATGATAGAACCCGCATGATGGAGAGAGTGAGAAAAAGAGAGCACGGGGACGAAAGGCCAGCCCCTAGACTCCCACGTTCAGACACTCACTTAATTTATTTGAAGTTTAATCTAATTATTAGGTATCTGGGAGGGGTGCAGTTTTAATAATGCACCATCCATACTGCCCTCTCCTGCACTTTGAGGTACTTTTTTTCTTCTTCCATGGGAGCCACCGAGATTCCCGCGATATGAGAATGGCCCATCAAACAAAGCCCTTGTCTAAAAAAATTTGTCAAGTCCTTCATGTGTCACTCCTATCAGGGCTTTGTAAACGCCGGCTGAAAGGCGACCACAAGTGCTGCTCTTCTCTTCAAAGCAATTTGACTGGCAACTACAAGTATGTCTTATGAGTTGTGCTGAATGCTGGATGGATGGAGAGAGTGAATATCAGCATTTTTTTTGTTTTTGTTTCCTCTCAAACTGTTATATTCCCTTCTAAACACATGCACACACACACACACACACACAACTCCTTTTCACCCATGTCTCTGTTTGTTTCCTTGCCTCCACCTTTGGCCCATGTTGCTCATTGAAGGCCATGAATAAGCAGGTCCATGACAGTGATTGATGTGTACTTGGTTTAAGTGGCTTTAGAGAGGAAGTGTGTAAAGTGAACGTGGGTGTTTTTTTTTTGTTTTGTTTTTTTTAAGAAAAGCTGTGTGTTTGTGTGTTAGAGACGTGGTGATAGGAAGTTTGGTGATGAATCTGTGGTTTTGTCTCCTGCACATGCGCATGAACACACAAACGCTCAGTGGCGCAAAAAAAAATCTCAGCGCTAAAGAGAGTAAGGGTAACAAAGCTGCGTGTGTAATTGAATTAGGTAAAGGCCTGCCCACGATTTCACAGCTTTCAAATGAGCAGAGCCTTTGAATTTATTAGCCCTTCTCACTACCACCTTTTGTAATGGTTTTCACTTTTTGCTGACGACTATTGATTTCAGTGACTGAGATAATGAGCACTTGTTAGCAGATTTTATTAGTTCTTTGTTGTTTTTTTGACAGTTTAGTCAGTTGAAATGAATTTTTCCATTAGTTTAATGTTAAAGACATTTCTCAAAACTAACTAGGCTGTGTAAAGGTTAATTTTTTTTTCATTGTTCTATGTGGGCTGTGTGCTGATTGCTTCTCTGATCTCCTGTGAAAATCATGTGTGTTCTTGTCTCACCTTTTTAAAAGCGCAAAGACCAGTCTGGCAGGAAATATCAGACTGTGTTGCATTCATGCCTGAATTGCATGTCATTACTTTAACATTGAGGCACATTTTGCCTGCAGTTGTTCTGCTACTGGATGTTATAATACAAAGATTCATACAGGTGCTTTTTTTTCTTTGTTTAGAAACAATCTTCATGTTCATTCTCATTTCTTTGGCAACAACAAAGGATGTCAAAAACCAGAAACAGCAACTTAAAAGATGATTTAATGGGCAGGGGGGAGGGAGAGGGGGGCAAAAATAATAACTGTTATAATGAAATTTTTCTGTTTATTCTCATAACAGAAGCATAAGCCAGCTGTAAGGTATCAATTTTACTGCCACCATCTTTATCCAGTGGTGTATTGAATACTTCATGTGTATTTTTCTTGTAGAAATGTTCAAAATCTTTCATATTTTGTATTGAGTTACAGATGCATGTTTTTGAATAGCATCATCCCACATAAGGTTCCAATAAAATGAAATATGTCTTGTATGAAAGACTTGCATTTAATATGGCATGTTACTGACAGCTATGCAAGAAATATAAATTTTATTGTAGTAAGTTTGAGTGAATGTGCGGAGTTATAAAGGGTCAAATTTAACTACCATCTGCTTTGCTGCAGTTGTCATTTCTTGTATCAAACAAATCAGTGATAAAATCAATTTACTTAGAGTCCATTCAGGAAATGATTTCCTCAAAAGAAGCTTGCTTATATTACATAGAAAGCATTATATTATTTGCTGTTTCAGTTTTCAGTTTTCCAAACAAAAATGCGTTGTAGATGGAGACACCTGTTTTGTAATTTAATATTACCAGAGGATTTGAGCACCTCATAAGTCAGATAATCAAACATTTAGAGATTGAAGTTTTTTATGCTCATTGTATCTCAGTTAATAAATCAAGATTTTTCCCTTCAGGAGTGCCTGTCAAGGTGATCAATATGAAGGAGAGCAAAACCAAGGACACACCACTGGATATTTTCGCATACCTCAATGAGATTGGGTAAGCATTGTTCTGAGGCTCATCCTAATGTCTACAAAACATTTATTGAAAAGACATTTTAGATTATGTGTATGATTTGTTTGATATCTGATGTAAGAAAGTCTTTCAATGAGAATAGTGTTCCCAGATGTTGTGGAGTGGTTAAGTTCACCACCTCTGGAATAATGTGTCTGTCCCTGCTGGCCTGGGATCGAATCCCTCCTGTGTCTCCTCTACTTTGTCTCCCTCTTTGCTTTCCAAATGAAAAGTTCTAGTTGAATCACCTGATGCCAAAGAAAACGTGTGTTTTCTCTATTACTGTTTTTTTTTCTAGGAAAACTGTCATCAGCTTTAAAGATTTTAATTGAGCTTGAAGCATTAATGTGGGGTCACACAGACCGTCTTATTTGTAACATTAGCTTTTCCCATTTTCTTTGACTGGTTGTGCTGATGCTTGATACTGACAATTATGAAGACAGTTTTATGGTTTATTGATAAGAGGATACCCATTAGTCTCTACTGACACAAATGCTAGTCCTCCAGGAGTCTGTTAGTACACACAAATATATTTTGTACAAAATCTATATATGAATAGTTAAATAAATAAATAGTTAAAAACAAATGAGGAATATAAAATAAAACAAAATAATTAATAACACAATCAGTTTAAAAGAAGACTGAAACTGATACATAACTAAATGGAGATATATGTTAGATTTGACTTAGTTGAATTTCAAACTTTTTGGATTAGAAATGTGGAAATGAGGAGAAATTAATTTAAATTAATTTAAAATGAATATGAGTGTATGCGTGTGTGTGTTCACTGAAAGGTGTCTGGCTCTCTCTGTCATTCTCTAAGAGGAAAGCACGGAGTGGGTCGCATCGACATTGTGGAGAACCGTTTCATTGGCATGAAGTCCAGAGGTAAGGAATTAAAAAATTGTATTTATAATCACCTGTCTTGGTTATGACATTTCTACATATTTGTGTCAATTAGTCTGACAGGCTTCCTCACTTACACAATCAATGATATACGCTATAAATGCAGCGAGATGGACATATTTGCACTTACTCTAAAATACATCTCTATTTTAATTTTTCATCCATTCAAAAGCCTTCCTTTCAGTGTCTCGGGCTTTCATGCAATTTGCAGTTATTTTACGTGAGTGCTTTAAGTGTCACACTCGCTATTCCGCTGCCATAAAAGTGGGCTGGATGGCAAACACATTCTCCCCCAAAGGAAATGTTTTTCTCTGGTTCACCTGGAATCATGGACACTGAAGTTGCGTATGAACAGAAAACACACACATTGTAAACAAGATAACAGCACACTCGCATCACTGGATACACACACACACATACATCGTACATACACATGCAGTCTGCAGAAGGTTTGTGTTACTTTGTCTTTGGTAGCAACAGGCATCTCAAGACGCTCCTTGGTCTGGTTTCTATATGCAGCAAATATACAAGGGCAGTGAGCTGTCCTCATCTTGTATGATGCGCGCACACACACACACACACACACACACTCCTTTTCCCCCCGCTACACTATGTGCTATGATTGGCAAATTGACTGGCCAACAGACTGTTGCTGTGGCGCAACTTGGAAGCCCACTTTTCTCTCCCCGCGGCTGAACAAAAGATCAAAGCTTTTTCCTCCACTGAAGCAATAGGAAGAGGTGGAGCACAAGGTGTCCAAGTGGTTGAATAACTACCATCGAGTGTACATGGTAGTCTCCTCCAGAATGGTTGTTGTGTTAGCACAATAGATGATGGGAGGGATTGAATGGGGACATGTCATACCTATTTGTGTTGGGTCATATTTATTTGTGTGGGGTCGGGGTGGGCGGTGGATTGAAATGGTTTGTCAAGAATGTTGTCACTGTGCTACAAAACATTCAACATCTTGTGCACCAGACTAACATTTCCCGCCTGTCACAGCGCTGTCAGACCTCTGACCTGTGCAACCGGTGATGGTGTTAGCTGAGGTGCACCTATCAAAAGCAGCAGGAAATTACTTCTTTGAGGATGAACAGGCGGCTATCTTGTGTCTAGTCACTGCTGCTGTCAAACTCCAAACACAAAAAAAAAATTAGTGGTCAAAATCTCCAAAAATATATCATACATGTTTATTTTTTAACAGTTTCCATATATTGAAATTATTTATACACAAATGTCCTCCATAAAACATAAAACTTTTTCATATTAAAATATACTCAGAGTGATTTTCTATCCATCTTTTATTTATCTGTATTTATTTACATCTATTGCCTGTTTATGCCGGACTAACAGTTTGCCCACAGGGTTAGAGGGGATCAGCTCATGAAGAATTAACTCCTGCGCTGAACCCCTGCAGGCCTGCGGCATGGTTACTGCAGGCCTGCGGCATGGTTAGCATACCTGCAGCTACCCGTATAAGATTAAAACCACTGGGGGTGTTGTCTCTTTAAGCTTAACTAAACAGCCACTGTTAGAGCTTACCTAGATAGCCATTCATTGTTTTCTCCTCTCTGTTAAGCTACCTCTCTTTTGGAGTACTTAAGCCAAGTTGTGTTTGAGGGCAGTTTTAACTTATTTATCTGATAGAGCCAGCAGAAATGTCCCTACGTGCCCCTCTGTGGCTCTTGGATCATCAAAAAGCCACAAGCCGTTCTAGCTCAGGTGGCAACCTTTTGAGGCTTTAGACAATTAGCAGCATCACTAAGCTCTGTTTTTGGCCGCCAGCGCAAAGTAAGTGCTTCTCCATTTTCAGATCAGGACCGGTGCTAGAGTATTTGGGGTCGTAGAGATTTGAGCTCTGCTGCTCGCCAGATTGGAAGAGATTAAATAGCATTCATCTGTTAAATCTCAGAAAAGAGTTTTTGGAGTCAGGGGAACACCACACAAATTGTGAAATTTGGCAGCCTGGTTTTGGCTGTAGAGAAGTATCTGTTTGGCAGCTCTGCAGCTTGAATAAAAAGAAAAAAAAAAGTGCATCTTTCAAAATTCATAGATGATGGTGATAAGAACCATGTATTGGATGGAAAAATAGCAGTCACAGTCTTTCTAAATTTCAGCTCTGACAAACATAAATGCCATTGATAAAGCTCCTATTTCTGTTGTCAAGTCTGTCTTGTAGCATTTTCACTGCCCTCCCTTTGTTTTAGCTGACATCTGAGTGACAGCTTCATTTCTCCTGTCATCTACCTCATCTTCTCTCCCCTCACCCCTCCCTCCCTGTCCAGAGGGGGTAAATTGCAGGGTAGGCAGAGCCCTGGTCCAGGCTCCAGGCTGGCAGGGGCCTCCTACCCTGTCATTTACCCAGGACAGGCTCATCCATGTTTTGTGAGCACCGTGAAGGCCTGTCCGTCAGACAGCTGATGGCTAATAGACCTGTTTGCTTGCAGTTAGTTCAGATGAACAGGGCTTGTAGTTTATGCTCCTATGAATGGCTATTCATGATGATGATGATAATGATGATGACAGTGCCACTGGTTGTGGTAAAATTAAGGAACATATTGGAGAATTATTCATACTACCCCTATTTTTAAAGTTTGATAAACTAAGGTTTTAGACAATAAGAGATCATGAACATGACACAATATTGTTTTAAATATTTGAAATAGACAACATCATACAGGCTGGTAAATGTACATGCATCTGATCTGTTAACGCCTGTTTATAATACTTAGATTATGGATGATGGTCACCTAAAAGATAGTGTTGTGTGTTGGGTAAATCTTAATTAATTTTGTTGATTTTTCTTGTGTTTGTCAGGTATTTATGAAACCCCAGGAGGCACAATCCTGAGGAAGGCCCATTTAGACATTGAGACCTTTACCATGGACAAAGAGGTCCGGCGGATCAAACAGGGGCTGTGTATCAAGTTCTCTGAGCTCGTCTACAATGGTAAGTCACTCTAATACATAATCTTTATTAGATTCTTTCACTTATTCTGTTATATATTATCTTTCACCCCCTGTAATTTCTAGGTGTATTGCTTTAGTCATGATATTTTTCAGTTGGGACGGGTTAGGCTACTCAGAAAAGGGATTGTTAGTATTACACATTACAGTCTCAGTCTTCACATGCTGACAAATAATGTTTCTAAAAGACAGAAGTGAACATGCTTCATGCATACGTACATCTCTGTATATATGTTCAGTATGTTTGCGCGTGCGCGTGTGTGTGTGTGTATGTGTGAGCTTTTCTTGGCTCAGGTGTCTTAATCCTCCCTTCTGCTCAGTCTCCAGTCCCCTGCACCTTCATCCACATAATAGGATCAGTGCCATTAGAGACTGACTACTAGGCCACTTCAGTTATACCCTCCAGAGACAGGAAGCAAACACACACACACATACACACACAGATAAAGGTGTTACCTTTAGAAGCAGGGCAGAGATTAAACCCATTGTGGGTTTAAATCATTAATAACTCTGCTGATAGATAGCAGACGGCTGGCAATTTGGCTTATGTTAACAGTCCACCTGTCCTGCATATGTTTTGCATTAATACTGGAATATTTACCCAATTTTATTCATGAGAGGAGGTGTTTATTGTGGAGATTAAATAAACCATCATAAAGAATGAGTTGATTAATCAACAATGAAAATAATAATTGTCCCAATGGAACCGATATACAGAGACAGTTGCAGTGACGCGTAGACAGAGCTAACATGAAAATGGAATAAAATCTAGTGGACTCTAAAATAGACCGAGGCCTGTGAGTGATTGTCATGTCCGACGCCTCATGCCAATTCAGAGGCGATGAAAGCAGGGAAGGATTTTTGTCTTTGAACATGGCCAGACGATGAGGTGGAGGTCAGCCGCTGATGAGAGGAGGACCCCTGTTGAGTGGGGCGTGCCTGACCTCTGAACATATACAAACACAACCCTCGTCCATCTGTCCCAGACACCAGGGGCCAGGTCAACATAATGGGAGACGGGGAAAAAAGGGTGCATGAGCTTCACCTGCAGCATAAATGAGACCAAAACACTAAATGAGTGTGAACTGTGTGATGATAATAAATCCAAATATACTGTATGACAAAACTAGCAGCACTTTTTCCATTGAGTCGACAGTAACTGATGTGTCAACAGTTAGAGAACAAAATACAGTAGAACCTAAAACCTTATTTTAAGCAAACCTTGAACACAAGTACATTCATAAGTCATTCATGCATCTGAAGAGCATCTTCGACTTTAAACAAACATCAGCAGCCCTACTTTCTGTTACATGTGTTATGTTCCTGTTTACTTTCTCACCTCAGGTTTCTGGTACAGTCCGGAGTGTGAGTTCGTGCAACACTGCATAGCCAAGTCCCAGGAGAATGTTGAGGGCAAAGTACAGCTGTCTGTCTTCAAGGGTCAGGTCTACATCCTGGGACGAGAGTCACCCAAGTCCCTGTACAACGAAGAGTTGGTCAGGTAAGCAGAGAACAGAATGAAAGTGTGTGTGTGTGTGTGTGTGCATGTAAAAACAGAAGTAGGCATGTTGTCACTGCATCAAAGCGTGTGCTTGTTCTTACTTGACAGCTGTGTTTGGCTGCTCTTAGACACAGTGCAGCTATTCCACATGTGCACCAGTCAGCCTGTTGTTAGGTCAGCTCGCCCCAAGTTCTCTTATGACCTCCACATCAACATACTAAACCGACCCTGCCTCACAAAGACATCAGAGAAGTGTCAAGCTCGGTTCCTGCAGGGCAGCCCCCCGACCCCCCGCCCCCCCACCACCACTGCACCCCCATGGCCTCTTAGCTGTGGTAACAGTGGGTTTGTTCAGGAGACTGACCCCTGATGCCCTCTGGGCAGGCTCAGCACTGACCAAAGTAAAAACCCCTCCATATGCCTCTCCATCTCCACTTCAGTCACACACACTCCAGTTGTACCCTAGAGTCAGAGAGCTAATGGCGTTTTCAGCCAGAGGAGAGAGGTGATTTCAGCGGGCTTTTAAGAGGAAAGCACCAGGGTGTCATGCTAGTTAAGCAGGTCAGAGAGAGGGATACAAGGAAACATGCCTCACACAGTCAGCCATTCAGTTCCACAGACTGGTTTGGCAAGCGAAAAGCCAGGAAAAAAAAATCAATACGCTGAGTGGATATTTTGTCCTCTGCTAGTGAGAGAAAGAGAGATTATACTGTACTCTGACCACAACTTCACTTCAATTCTTTTAACCCATGCTGTATTAGCTTGTTACTTTCTCACGGATATTGTGTTGTATTATTTTTCAGTAAAACATTTGTTAACCACCGTCTGAATCACTCCAAATGAAGGATTGATGAGTCATGATTCATCTAGTTTATTTAAGATTATTGGCCAACCTGTGGCACAATCCTTTCAAGTCGCTCACAACAAGAGCACGCTCAGACTCGCTAACAATATCTCTTCTGACTCTTCACATGTTTTAAACGGAGAATACCAACCTCTGCCCTCTAATAGGTGATTTAGAGTCCTTCAATTTAAACGCAACAGGCTGAAGAATTTGTGCTACAACTTAGATCTTAACCCAGGGGATATTATTTGATATGTATGATTGTCATGACTGTTTTGTACGTCTATGAAAAGTGTTGTATGTGTAACTGTTTAATCTGTGTGTCAACCTCTTAAACGGAGCTGCAGAAGGAAATTAATTTCAGTGAAAAAGCCGACAATAAAGTCGTATCACAGTCGGTTGCTAAGAAACTCTCACTGATGAAGGCTCGTGTTCCCATTTCAACACGTTGCCTTGTTGAGACGCATTTCTTAGCTGAGACGACACATCAGTGTGACAGAGGTGTTGTGTTGCAGCATCACAAAGTCCTCAGGGCCACTGACAGATGGGACCAGAGGTTCCCCCATAAAGGAGCTCATTACAAACGGCCCAAACAAAAACCATCACAAGTCTCAAATGCAGTCAGCCACGGTGATGCACAGCTTTATAACATGCCTCTGGAGAATACTGAGTTCAGTAATGATTCAGTAATGATATATTACAGACCATTTTTAAGGAAAAATACTGGTTTGTTTACTTTAATAAGAGTTCTGATACAGATTTCTGGTGGGATATTTTACGCTATATGCGCTGAATGTTAATAAAACAAACACATCTGTGACTGCTCTGATCTGATCTTGCTGTTAATCAATACTTTTATTTAATTCATGCTTTTATTTTCTGCAATGCTCTTTAAGATTTTCTTTATAATGTAGTGTCTTTGGGTATATTGAACTCTGCTCTGTGAGTAGAATGACTTAGAAAAACTAGAATGTCTAGAATGAAAGAATCAAATTGGAAATTGTGTTTTTAATAAATAAGACATTTAAGACACAATAAATATATTAAACTTGAATTAATCAAGAGCCGTGTGCATACAAGATTGTATCATCTGCATAAAAATGGATATTATAAGTCTGTGTTGGATTAATATATAAAATAATATATGTTGTTTAAGTGATCAATGGACTAAATGCAGAACCTTGTACTGTAAACTTTGTTCAGCTTATTGCTAATATAATCAATATACTTACCAATATAAGTCTGGCTCTAGAATCAGTTGTATTGCCACAAAACATATACAGTTTTTATCATTTATATAAAAGAGTATATTTTAATAAATTGTAAGTGTTCATGGTATAAGAGAGCTAATCCAGTTATTTTTAAATTTTTGATTGATTAATAAGAGTTACTGTGGATAACTTCAACTATTCTATTATATGCATACTGATAATATACCTGACAGTGATACACCTGGAAGCAGCAGTCTCTCACACACACTCATTTGCCACAACATGACGACCTGCCACAATCACACACACACACATACACACACAGACCAGATTAGGCATGAAACCCCCCGCTGACATCCTGTTGGCTCTCCACGGGCAACAGTAAACGGCGTCATTAACACAGTGGTAATACAGCCTGTCACCGCACCCATCTGAGACAGAAATGTCACCCTCCTTGCTGTCCGCTGGCTCTGCTCTCAATTAGACTGCAGGGTTTCTTAGAAGAATACACAAAATATCACATGCTTACACACACACACACACACACACACACACACACACACACACACACACACACACAGAGGAGAGTGCCATATTCTTTGAAGCCACTCACTCATAATGGTGTTCAGGTGCCGGGTAGGGAGCCTTGTATTGAGAGTTGATGATTTAGTTGTCGGTCTTTTCTTTTTATAGTGTTTATCCTATCATTTGTTGACAATTTCCTCTTTTGCTAAGTGCTTTTGAAGAATGAGTGCAAGCTGTACATTGGGAGTTGGGGGTGTCGAAGGGAGGAGAGGACTCGGTGAGGGAGTGTATTAAGCACTGCAGGTAGAAACTGCTGTAATTACACAGCACTCTTTGTGAGACACTCGCACACACTAAGAAGGGATGACTATACAACAAGGAGCCTAAACAACATAGAACACGCAAACGGCACAAGTTATAGATTTATTACTTTTTTTGTTGTTGTTTAGAGACAGTGGATAAATTGAAAGAGCGGATTACAAAGTAATCTCTCCACTTAGCTCAGAGTTGATATGATGGGATTGTTTTAAAATAGGTTATGTGCATCTTTTGTGTGCTTGTGTACACGGGCGCGTTTTCATTCTCCGATATTGATTCTCCGTTATTCAGGACAAACAACGCTAAAGAAGAGCGTTCACAGAAATATTGATGAGAACATTATTTTCAAAGAGCAGATTATCAATGATCCAGTTATCCCAGTAGTTGATGAGGCTTCACGTCTCTTGTGTTTACTGCACTGATACCAAACATTTCAAAAATACCAGAAAATCCTGTAACTTTTCCCCCCTGGGTTCTCTGTTCCTCTTGCACTGTGTTTTCCTCCAACCTTAAATTTGAAGATCGGTTTCTGTTGACCTCTTGCCTTTTTCTTTTCTTTTTTCACTCAAGCATGGACGTACAAGGAGACTACGACCCATGCGATGCCTCCGGATTCATCAGGATTAACGCTGTCAGGTTAGCGCCCCTTTAATTCTAATAATAACCCCAAACAATCTGAGCTGGAATACATAAGACATTGAAGTGAAGTATTGCTTAGCCTTTTCAGTATTACCTACACTCTAAACTCTCATCTAATTATTTTCCTTTTTTCCTTCATGTTCTTCTCTACAGGCTAAGGGAGCATCACCGTTTGCAGGGTTTCTCCAGCACCAAGCAGTAAACTGTTACAGTCTTGTGAACCCTCTTCCTCTCGCTCCTCCTCTCTCACTCTTCTTTGCCTTAAGCAGTAGTAGGTTTAGACTCTGCGCCTTCATTGTTTAGAATTTATTCAGTCCAACTGTCTGCAGTTAGTTATGACAGCTTTGGGATACCTAACAACACTTTGAAGAGTGGAGGAAGAAAAATCTATGAAATGTTACATCATAACAGGAAAATAATTTAATTCAGATGTACAGATAATCCAAACACCGATTACGTAGTATTTCAAGAATTATGTCTTTTTGCTATTCTTGGCATCAATGATTCAGTACTTTAAAAAAACAAAGAATTTTTTCTTTCGGAAATAAAAAATTAGTGAATTGTTTTTTTTCTTCCTCGCCTCTTAATTCATCCCAGAAAGGGATGATTTCTCATCAGTTTACATGCAAACACTGTGGTGACACATATCAGCTGCTGTCAGTATGACTGTGTTAGTGATTAATAGTTCATGTCTTTGGCAGACAGCCTATTTATTAATGCCCGCCTGTTTAACTCTTGGGGCCATGCAGTCACTGCCCCGTGAAGATTTCAGGGCAGCGAGGATACTGTATCATATTTACAATATGTAGATGAAGCGAGAGCATTGCAGGAGTTTGGCACAGGCGAAAGTCGACGCAGCGGCTTGTTAGCCACTGGAGCAGAAGTGATGAGGCCATTTCTGAGCTTAAATGGCACAAGTCAGATGGAAAGAAAACCAATTGGCCACATATGTATATTTCACCACTCTGCATGGGGGCTTTAGAGCAGAGCAGAGGGGAGGAAGCATTTTAAAGACAAAGACAGAATATTGTCATTTATTATTACCTTTGGGAAAAAAAGTAAAAAAAAATACACAAATTATTTGTATAGATGAACATGGTGCTCTGATTTACCAGTCTCTCTGATATTGTTCCTGGATGAAAAAAATATTTGTTAAAATAGGAAATATGTGAACATTAAAATGAACTTATGGTCTTCAATGCATACTAACATCAAACAAGAAGGTTATCTTTAACAAAGAGGATATGGTCATATTAAAATGGATTTTAAATGGAAATGACCCATATCACGAATACAACAAAGATAAGTAAGGAATGTTGAATGATGATTAGGAAGTGTGTCAGCTTTAAAAGACGTCAGTATTTGTATTATTTAAAGCAGCCAACTATGAGGCAACAAGCAAAAATTCCAAAGAGGTCAGATATTATCTTGCATGTTTATCAGTTACAAAGACTGATAAACACGAGAAACCACAAACCACACAGAAAATTATTCTATGTGGTTTGGAAAACAGCCTCAAAATGATAACAACACATTCCAGTCAAACTACAGACACAGAGTCCAGCGAGGATGGACAAACACTGAAGGATAATTACACCAGAAGATGTACAAACTCAAGCATTAAATTGAACTGAGGCACAAATTTGAACAACAGCAACTGTTTTATTATGACTGTAATTATTCAAAAAGCGAGTACTAATAGCATGGCTACCAAAGGCAAATACATACTTGTTGTGGAAAGTTTTGAAGATGCAGTTTCTACTTCCATAATTCTTCAAACAAATGAAGGCTTTTCTTTGATATTACAGAGTTCAGGGCAGATAAGGATGTGCTTGAGATTCAAATGTTGGTTTTAAAATTACGTTCCCTGTCCAGTGTATTTCAGTGTTCTCGGTACTACAGTAAATCCCTGCTCAGTTTATAGGGCACAGCAGCTGTTTCTGTGCGTACCTCTCTCTAGTCCCCACTGAGAGGTGTCAGTCCTGCATTGAAGTGCTGGGTACAGTGTGGGCCTCATGGTGGAGTCCACAGGCACAGGAGACCCCCCGCCAGGTCTAATGGGCAATGAAGGATCCTCGGACCCTTTCAGTCCTGCAAGAGCCCCTCAGCCCCCGCTCAATTACACTGCAGGCGTCTCAGTCTTTGCCTGGTCAATTACCAGCCAGCCCCTGCATTTACTGTCGTGCACACACAGGTTGCAAGATAATCAGTGTCCAAAATTGCCCGGTTAGAATGAAGGGATGGATGGAGACGTATTCAGATTAGTCAGTCAAGCTGAAGGGGAGGTAGGAGGGATGGGGACAGCTATCAATCTCAATCTGGTTTCTGCGGTTGGAGGGGGAGGATCGCGGTGACCTTTCAACTTTTTTTTATGGAAAAATATTAATTTTTACTGATGTGATAGCTGTCTTGTACAATGTGTGTGTTTGTTTTTTGAACTGAAATATGGTTTCTGTCTGTGAGCTCCACTCTTAGCTTTATTTACATCTCTAATCGATATTCCTGGCTGTGCGTGTGTGTGTGTGTGTGTGCGTGGGCCTGGATACACATCCACTTATCTACTCATCTACCATGTCTCATATTCCATCCACCTTCCCCTCTCTCATACCTGTCTACCCAGCCGGCCAGGTACAACAAAAAAAAAACTGTCTGACACCTGACCAAGGGAATTAATCATCCTTGACCCTGGACCAATTACCCCTCATTACCCATTCTGTGTCGACCTCTCAAGGGCAGAGCTGTGTAACAATAGCACAACATGAATGTCGGCGGCGTCATAGGACCGAGCCCTAATGGACACGACTGTGTCTCCTCAGGAGTTCAGGTCGACTAACCTTCAAGTCCTTGTCACTCTCCAACAGCGAAAGTACAAAGGAGGCCATTGTTCAGAATCAGGGTCTAATGACCTCTTGAGATGAAGTGCAGAGGGCCGCTGGCGATGAGAAAGCAGTCCTGCTGGAAATGGATGATTTAAGGTTTGGGAGAGCAAGAATGTGTCGAGACACCTGAGTTTAAGATGCAAGTGTTTGTTCTTATTTTTGTTCTTTTTAATTTGACTGTTGCTGTGTGTTTTAAATTTGTTAAAGACCAGATCTACTTATTGGGTGAGGATCTACTAGCTCCAACATGTCCTTCTCTGGAGATGAGGCTTTCCAGTTTTACTTTAAATCACTGCTTTGAGCACATATCTGTAGGATGTCATGTTTAATATTCGTCCTTATGATCAGAATTTAGTGGGCACTAATTTTCATGTATCTTATGAAGCAAATACTTGAGGTTCACCTAAAGATATGTGCTCTGCCAATATGATTCTTACAGTTTTTATTTAATGCTTCCAGGAACTAATAGAACTGCTTTATTTTTAGGCATTTTTCTGTTTATCCATTGGATTTTGTGCAGGATTCACAACTCAAAAATAACAGATCTTTCTTATCATAACAAGAATTGTTCTGTTTAACCTTAATTGAAGCTCAACAACAAAAATCACCAACCTTGGAATTGCCAGGTTTTCACCCAGCAACAGTGATATTGATTTATGGGGGGAAAAAGAATTAACCAAACAAAGCACACGACAATGTCTCCTGTCTTTTACCCATCAGAATATTTTGTCGTCATTCAATCTGTGCTCTTCATCTACCTGTCTGTGCAGAGAGGGCTCCTGTGTTCACTGACCTCTCCTCTTAAAACACAATGAAGCAGGAACAATGACCACAGGGGGTTAATTACCACCAATTAGATGCCGAAGTGGCTCTGCTTCGCCGTGGTTTGTGTGTAACCCAAACCCAGAGAGCTGTATGGGGAGAGCTCTATTGTAATGTCCGTCCTCCTGTCTCTGGTCCTCACTGGGAGCTGAACACTTCCTTCACCTGTCTGCAGGTACACACTGCATGAAGGGGGAGGGTGGATCCTTCGGGCATGTCTACATTTAATTCAGCTTGTGCAAAGAAAATCCTTTGCATTAATGTATTCTAAATTTCACCTTAGCACCTCTGATCAGTCACTAGATGATTTCTATCCATGTCTGTCTTCTTACTTTTAATTACTTTTATATTTTTAACATCTCGATAAACTGTCAATTGCTTCCTGTTTCTGAACATTTCACTTAGGAATTGGCTATTGGTATGGATTCCTCTGTGTCAGTAGTTTGTTTATTGTTGGTACAGAATTATTAGACATACGCATTGGTATTGTTTGTGCAAGATCACGTTATCAGTGTCAAATTGTTTCAAAATGGAGGAACGTTTTTACTTGCAGATGATACACCAATCCTTCCCATGGCTTGGGGTAAAATAGTGAGGTTTAGGTACAAATACCACTTGGTTAGGGTTAGGGAATGATCATGGTTTGGGTTACAACAGTAAATTTGTGGGAAAAATGTCCTGTTTAATGGCACCAAAATGGCCAACATGATTGTATTAAAAACCTCGGATTAGTGGTCTACAAGAGGTCTGGCAATAAATCCTGGAAACCCATCATCTACCAATAGAACAAACTACTAACGACACAGAAAACCAGTCTGGACCAACAGCCTGTGGACTTCTGGCATGGAATCCCATTCCGCGTCAATAGACGGTAAATTATTGCGCCAGTTCTGTAGCCAGTGCCTTTCACTTAATGCTGCTTTACTTAGCAGGTAAGGGGTTAATGGACTGGTCCCTGGAGGTTTATGCAGAAAGCTAATGGGCCTGGCAAAGATGATGAGATCACTCACTCACTGCTAAGAAACAATAAGCAATATACAGGCAGGATATCATGCCAATACTGTTTGCTTTCTATTAATATATTATTTATATTAATACCTTTCACTGTTACATGGAGTAGTGGAAATATTAATAATCAGATGACCAGTGTTTCATATTTCTGAACTGGAATACACTTGTGAAGGATGTGTGGTTGATTTAACAAATATATCTTAATGTGGTGGCTGAGTTTGACTAAATTAGGATTATTAAAGGGATGCTGAGCAGACAGGAGTAAAAATGTCCAGAATTTGTTATTAATATTTTTTTTTATTTGTGCTGTTGCTCGGATCATAAGTTGGGTATAAATGTCACTGATGTAACCGTAACAGCACTGATTTGTCCTAATAGCTGACATGTTCACTTCATTCATAGACTGGAAACTTGATCTTCTGCTAGAACATCAAGAGACCATCTGTGAGGAATCATCAAAATAAAGCAGGATACACTTTGCCTTCCAGGCTAACATCCATGGATCCTCTGTGTGTGTGTGTGTACGCGCTGTGTTTTCCTTGATGTCAAAGCCTATTTTCTGGTGTCAAAGGACACCCATACGGTGATGTCCTTTAGCTCTACAGACAGATGGGACCATTACGGTCAAAGCCTCTGGCTTTGTTTGGCCTGAGCCAGTGATGAAATATTGATGAAAAAATAGAAATATTTTGCCTGCTGCTCAATGTTGCCCATCTAAAAGGGTTAATGAGTGTGAGGACTTTCCTGTCTCCTGTTACAACAATGTGTTGCTCAACAAGCCACTAACATTGACTAGACTTGTGTCTGCTGGCTAACAAAAATCAATAACCTTTGTCTGTCAATACTGGATTCACTTACCCTGTTATAATTGCTCTATTAGCTGAAATCTTTGATATGTTGAGTTGTAGGTCACATGTTTTTTGGAATTTTCCAAATTTAATAAGAACCCTTAACTGAATAGTTTTGATGGTTTTGGAAATACACTTATTTGCTTCCTTGGAGAGAGTGAGATGAGAAATACTCTCAATAGAAGTTGTTGTTTTTACATTTCAGTTTTTGTGACTTAATAAACAAGATATAATGTGTTAAAAAGTGTTTAAGTTAGATAGTAGCAAATTTTTTTACCCTCGAACAGAGCGAGGCTATTTGTTGTCCTGTGTTTCCACTCTTTCTGCTTAGCTAAGTCAATCAACTCCTGACTCTAGCTTCACATTTAAGGTACAAATATAAGAATGGCATCAATTTTCTTTCAAACCTCCAGCAAGAGATTCAATACGTGTAGTTTCTAAAATGTCAAACTAGTACAAAGTAGACGAAGTACATACTTTGTCCTTGTTTTGTGAGCAACAATTTCCAGCATAACCTCTGGTTACTGAAATACAAACAGCCTGTATTATATTTGTAATACCGTTACTAGCACTTACATTATCTGTATCTGGTTGGCAACAGCATGTAAATCCTTGCTAATGCTGTGAACATTTGTCGCAAAATCTTTATAGATGTTATGATCATTAACTGTAAATGTGATAACTTTACATGGTTCTTTTATAGGAAATACTGTGCATTCGTGATAACTTAAATGTAGGTAAATATAGAGCACTTCGTATAATTTTACCTTGCTTTATTAATTACTCATCATTGTTATATATGTCCTCTACACTCTCATGAAAGCCCTTTTAACAGACTCGCCACATAGTATAGGCGCCGCTGTAATGAAAGTGCTTTTCATTATTTAGACTTAGTCAGCAGTGAGTCTGTGTGCTTCATGTCTGGCTGTAATCCAGATCCATGTGGCTGCATGCTAAACAGCAGTGTCAGTCTGCTGTTTGTCTGTAGAGAGACTCTTTGACAGCTGTTTAGACCTGTTGAGCCTGGCATTGAACCGCCTGTTCCTCATGCCAGGAGCCAACCAGCACATTATCAATCAAAGTAAGATTTTTCCAATGTTACTGAAAGCCCTTTCACCAATGTATGCATCTTCGAAGCTGGAATAAAAAATATACTTTCTCTCAGCCTCTTCCAGCTTCATCTTATCCCCCTTCCCTCGGGGGGCAGTAGCAGTAATGCAGCATGTTGATCTCAAATCAATAGATTTATCTCCTTCATTTGCAAGGGACCCCCCACCTCACCCCCTCCTCCTCCACTCCTCCACCTCCTCTCCTGAGGTCTACTGGCAGGGGTTTGTTTGCTGGCACACCCTTTATGTTCTTCGATCCGTTGCTCTGCGAGGTGGTGAATGGACGAGGGGCCTATAAAGTTGAAGGTGGCTATCCCGGTAGCTTTGTTTGGCCTGCTCTCAGCGAATCCCTTGGATGATCTAAATGTTTAATGGCGCTGGTTATTTTGTTGTTATGGCGTGTGTTGTGATGGATGGTAATGCAGTGTAGGGTTTTTTTTTTCTTCTTTTTCAATCTGAATTACACCACAGGGTATATGCGGGCTGGTTGGGTTGGGTGTTTAACTGGGAAATATGTCCTAAAATTATAGCTGAAGTTAAAAGGATTTTCTGCCTTCTGATTTCAGTTTTGGAGCCTAAAAGTCACAATAAGGCAATAAATGAAGCATGACAAGAGTGTGTTGGACAGCCCTAGAAGATCTATACTCCTTTGTATGCATGGAATAAGAAAGACATGTTTTCCTTCTTGTGGGGCTTGTGGAGGTTGATCCAGCTGCCCACCTTGGTTGAGCATTACTTGCTGTTTTGCACCTCAGTGAGTATGAGCGACACAGCAGTAGGTGAGGTTTTTATCTTGAAAGTAGATTCAACCCCAGCAGAGTACATCAAAGATAGATTCCACTTTTAAAATGCCTCCTCAGACACCCCCGTAAGCTGTGGGTTTAAAGTGCTGAAAAGAATCACAACACTGCTTTACTTTGGATGAATAAAAAAAAAAACATTCTGTCCATCTCGACAACTCTGCCTGCTGATATGCTTTTATTTCTGTCACGCCTGGTGTTTGTGTTTGAACGGCGCCTTGTGTCATCCTTAAGAAACTCTTTGCGGCGGCTCATCGTGTGGTGACAGCAGAAGAATTACCTGCAAAACACACTTTGTCAGCTCACTTTGCAAAGAGCTCACAAACAAGACCATTTAGCTATTATTTCCTCTCAGTCGCAGATACGCGCACAGCAAAGCGAACGTTTATCAAGAAAAATGGGCAACTGTGGGAGAAGAGGAAAATAGAACAGGTGGAGAGAGAGGCCAGGAGAGAGGGATGGAGAAAAGAAGAGGAGGAGGAGGAGGATGGGAGGGGGAGGGGGATGGGGGGTTATTGGAGCCAGGGAGGGGTCATGGTGTCCCAGTGGAGAGAAATAGTGGAAAACATCCATAATTTTCACTGCGGGATCCCGTGTAATTGAGTCATTTAAAATACAGATACAGAGCTGAATCAAAGCAAAGTGGCTTGTGGTGGTGGAGGAGAAGGAGGAGGAGGAGGCTGAAAAGTAAAATGGAAGAGAGGTAAAAACAAGGAGGTACAAGTGAATGTCTCCTATTATTGGGCAAAGCTGGTCTGTTTATCTGTTTCATCTGTCAGTCTTCTCTTTCAAGACAGGATATTACCTGTCAGAGGGGTTTTTTGTTGTTGTTTGTTTGTCCTTTACGCTACTCTTTCACACACCAGAATAATCCTTCCTGCTCTCTTTATTTTTTATTTTTGCAGTTAATGGAGTTAACATTTTGCAATTTTTATTTCTCCTCTCTCTGTTTCAGTTTGTGGTTTTCTGATGTCGATGACGGATCACTTATAATTTGCTTCTAACTGCACTTTATATTTCATATTAGTATTTTATTCCACAGAAAGAAATTCAGACTGTTTTCTTTAATCAGTGCAAAGGCCCTGACCACAAATTTAAAGAAAAACAAGCACAACTTAGTGCAGCTACTGTAGAACAATATATTGGAAAATGTCACAATTATATACACAGTAAAAGGGTTAGAAGCTCTGATGATGTGCATTTGTGAAAGACAAAGAACATGAAATAATGCTATAAAAGCAGTGTACCAGCCATGTAATATCTGACGGTCATACATGAGATTTAGTTTAAGTTTAGACTTGTTTATCAGCTACTTTTCTAAAAATTTGTAAATAGTAAAATATGCTAAAATAGTGAAACGACCAGAAAATAATATTAAAATAATATAACAACAATAGAATAAAACAATAAAATGATGAGGATTGTACAGAAAATAAAACTAACTAAAACAAGTTAAATACAGAGGTAATATTTTAAAAAAGGCTTTTTAATAAAAGTGAGTTTCTAGAAATGATTTAAAAGATCCATCTTTTGCTCAGTGTGTCTTTCAAATATGAAAAGTATGAATACACTTCCTTGTTTCCCTGCATAGACGGTGTGTTTCTGAATGAAAGTTGTGCAGGGATACCTCAGAGGTCTCTGGATGAAACACTATCCGTTTCTTGTATCCTGCCTTTAGAAATTTACGCCCGTAGCAGGACTGTGGCAATTATAAAGCAATTACAGTTTCATATGGCCTGTGCTTTTGAGATTGAGGAGGAGAAAAGAGGAGGTAAAAGCTCAGTAGTTAAAAGGAATAAGTGTGCCAATATTGATGTTCCTTTTTTCTAAAGCCTTTGGTTGTCCAGCTGGGCATGTATTCCACTCGCCTGACCACGAAAACATCACTTTTTTTTTTACTTAATTGAAAGATAAATGGAAAGGAAAATGATCAATGACAAAGCTGGTTGATGTTTTCTTGAACTTTTTTTTTATTCTTGAAAGCTTTGCTGCACTCAGTTTGATGAGTGTCCCTACGGTTTTACCACAATGAACCCTGGGAACAAGAGTCTATTCTCTGCAAGACAATGACAGGGAGGAAGCTGCATCTATGACACTTGACCAGCCTGCTACGATCACCTCAACTCCACACACACACACACAGATACACACATACACTTGGTCAACACTAACTCAGTTCCCACTACTTGATTGGCAGGACTCCAGAGACCCACACCTGCTTTAACTGCCCTTACTTCCTCCGCTGTCTGAGCAGATGGAAGCTGAATTTACAATCATTGTCTATGTGTTCTTGCGTCCATGCTCACGTATGCATGCATGATCCGGCTGTATAAGACGACCACCACCTGACTTACCCTTTGATACCAGAGCTCTTAAAATCATTCCCCAGCCACCTCCAGGTTTGAATACATTGAGACAGCACATGGTAGCAATATGTTAGCAGGGCCAGGATCATACTTCACTCATGCTAAATTTGGGGGGGCTTCATTTAGAGGTGCTGGTCTGGGAACAGCCGTCGGCTCCCACTTAATTTCTCCTTTTTTGGAGGTGATAACATGCCCGGGGGGCTGACGAGGAAGGGAAATTGATATCTGTACGGATGTCTGTAAGACGCAGCGCAGCCATGAAACGCCAATCTGCTTGTCTCAAATTCGAGGGTAATCATCCTTGTTCAAGCAGCTGCATGAGCATGTTGCATAAGGAACCATAGAGGAGAAATAAAGTTATTTAAGTGTTAAGAAACAGCACATGTCTTAGCAAATTTATTGTAAGCTTCAGGCTAGCGTATTTCCACTTTTATGTACTACAATCCCGTTTTTTGACATAAGAGAGCTGAGAGATTTGAGCCTTTAATATCACTACACCATTATGCATTCATTAAGAAAATTATCTTAATGCATTTGTCCTGAAGAAGTGGTTTCATCAGAAACAAAAGCTTTAATAACTCAGTTTCTAAGTCTGCTGTATACTCCGGACCACACATTCATTTTTAGTCCTTCCTGGTCGACTGTGCTCATTGAGGTTTGGATACAATTTATGGAGCAGGAACTGTTTTGCATAAGCAGTTTGGAAATTTGCAGCAATTTTACTTTCTTCTGTCTGGCTGCTGGCATTTTCCAGATGTGCAAAAATAGATGTTTCCACATGTGCAGCATGGGAGAAAACCAATAATCCTCAATTTTCATTTTGTTCTGTCAGATGGGAATTTCTTGATTCTTGAAAGATTTGAGCAATAAAACTATAAATAGCAAAAGTCAGCTTAAAACATCTGTGGCTCTACAGAGGGAGCTGTAAAATGTATGTTAGCACTCTTTGTTTGTTTCGACTATAAATCCAGAAATAAAGTTAATGTGAAGATGAACAGAAGAACACATGAAGGCACATTTGGGAACAACTGTTTGGCAGCTGTATAACAACTCACCAAGAAGCTCTCTGCCATAGAGTCTTTGGGCAAGGCATGATGTCTTCCAGGCAGGCAAGCGGGCTGCAGGGCATGAAGATAAGAGGACGATTTCATTGGTGGCATCAGTGAAGTATCATGTCCTTATGATTATATTGGTGTGAAATCGAATGTTTGCTGATGTTTCTTAGTGATTTATTTTGTTTTGTTTCATTAAACGTATTTATACTAGTATTTTGATAATCGATTAAGCTTCTTTCTAACATTGTAAATTCAATATCTTTGGGATTCGGACTGTTTGTTGAACGGAACAAGGTTTTTGAAGATATCACCTTGAGCTCTGAGAAACTGATGGAAAAGATATATACATATGTACACTCACAGAGCAATTTATGAGGTCCATTAACGTATATGAGGGGGGCAAAATATTAGGAACACATTTCGGTATAGTGCTCTCCACCACCACCACTACAACCTCAATAATAAAGAGAAAGTGGAATTTTCCACTTTCTGACTGTCAACAAAAACTGAAAATGTATAATAATAATAATGTATAATAATAAAAGTAGAATTTATGGTTGAACTGTTGTGTTGGATTGCATTAGATTGCACAGGTGTTCCTAATAAAGTGCTCAGTGAGTATATACAGTATCTACAACACCTGCTCATTCCAGGGGTTTTCTTTATTTTTCTTATTATTTTCTACACTGTAGAATATTGACATCAAAACTATGAAATAACACATAAGAAATTATGTAGTAAACATTAAAGTGTTACATCAAAATATGTTTCATGTTTTAGATTCCTCAGAGTATGTAATGTGCTGACGGTGACCTGAGCTAACATGGGCAAAATCCAGTTCCTTGTTTAGAAACTAGTGAACCCATTAGATTCATTTTTTAAATGTAGGCTGCTCTGTTAAAGACTAAGGATCAGACTTTCATAGGGCAGAACGGAAAGAGACAGTTTGATGTGTATCAGTTCTCCACTTGATCAAGTGCTTCATTAAACATTTTCAACTTTAAGACATCATAGGCTCGTGTCTGCTTTTGTCAACTGAAGTGCTGACCATCGCTCACAATATCCACATCAGCCACTGTTTGCCTTGATGACTATTGTTAATATCTTAACCAGCTTCATGAGGTTGACACCTGTATGTTTTTCAATTAACAGATGTGCCTTGTCAAAAGTTAATTGGTGGAGTTTCTTGCCTTCCTAATGTGTTTGAGATCATCAGTTGTGTTGTGAAAATAGCCCTATTCCACTACTGTAGTAATCTATATTATTCCATATATTATTATGGCAGAAACCACTTAACTATGTAAAGAGAAACGACAGTCCATCATTACTTTAAGACATGAAGGTCAGTGAATCCAGTAAAATTCAAGAACTTTGAAAGTTTCCTCAAGTGTAACCACAAAAACCATTAAATACTACGATGAAACTGGCTCTCATGAGGAAGACCAGGAGGAGCATCTGCTGCAGAGGAGAAGTTTATCAAAGTTGACAACCTCAGCCTCCTGTTTACTTTTTTTTTAATTATAAAAAAAAGAAGAAGAATGAAATCCCTTGAATAAGAAGGTGTATATGTACTGTATATATACACAATACACACACACTGTATATAAGTACTGTATATGTATATAATATACACTGTATATTGAGTTCATTATAATACAGTACTGCAGAGATGTGCATATATGTAGGCTATTTTCATATATCAACCAAATACATTTCAAGCAGTATATATATATATATATATATATATATATATATATATATATATATATAGTTCATTAGTTTAGCATGCTGTCATACATAAACTTAATTTCTTAATCAGTTCATCAAAAACTACAGTTTATAGGGAATCTTAGTTTTCAGATATTATTATTATATATTTGATTAGTTTCATATTTGTAAATTTCCTCTCCTGTTGTTCATGAAGGTGGTTTTCTTGCCTCTATACATATATATAAATATATATATGACATGTGGTCTGAGATCAACTCGCGAGATCATGTGGCTCGCGGAGCTTTGGCTTGGCACGTGTGCTGTTCTTTTTTTTTTTTTTTTTTTTTTTTTAAGTGTGGCTCTCAGCTGCCGAGGCGGATGATGATGATGGCGGAGCTGGTTCAGGGACAGGCCTCGGTGGCTCAGCCCGGAACGAAAGATGACTTCGCAGACACGATACGCCGGGTCCGACAGGTAAAACTGCTCTCTGGCGAAGACGAGCGCGACGCTTTCGGGCCACTAAAAAACGTGTTTGCACGCGGAGCGGCGCAGGACTTTGGGTCGGAGCCCCTTACTACAAAACAGTCCTCATGCAGCTAGCAAGCTAAATAACCGAGCTGAGCGGACAGATTAGAGTTTAAAGGCGACAGAAGACGCGTTAACTATCAGTGTCAAAACTGTCCAAACCGACCGGACAAGCCGCGCCTGACGCACGACACGAAGGCCTCTTATAAATGTCCAAGTTTGTTCAACTTTAGTAAGTTTAACTCGACACACTGCAACCTGTTGTCAAGTACACAGAAGTTGCAGTTAGCTTAGCTTTGCTAACTTACTAACACAAGTTTGATAGCTTGCAGCTTGACTCACGACGTTTCTAAACCCCAACATGTCAGTTTTAGACACCGAACAACCACGCTGTCAGGAAAAAAGTTAGCTTGCTAGTTTTGAAGTTAGCTTTGAGATAAAAGCTAGTTGTTGCTCCAGTTAAAGAGACGCGTGTTCAGTGACCACTTGGAGCACTGACGTTTAAATCCCTCTTCTTTCCCCTCTTTAACCTAACAAGAAGCTTGTGTGTGTATAAATATATAAAACCGTGAAGCCTGCCTTGCTCTAAATATTAATACAAGCTAGTGTAGCTAGTGTTAGCTTGCTGCTAGCATGTGTGGTACTATCTGTCCTACCAGGCAGCGTTGGAGGAGTTTAGGCCATGTAATGTAACGTCATCTGTGCAAATAAGCCCCCTCCACTCCTCCTGTTGAGCACACTTGGATTTTTCCATTGCAGCCTGGAAAATATCTTTTTAAAATTTATAGTTTTGATACAACCTACATTTCACTCCTCACCTCTATAACCTACAGTTCTTTATATGTAAGTAGGCGACCATTAATAGAAGATTAGTGTCTTAAATAACTGCAGGTAGTAGTGTGTAAGTTGGACTTTAGTCATACAGCTACCACTTTAGCCTCCCCTGTGTAGATTATAGCCAGGGCATGAGTACATAGTGTACACATACACATTTTTAATCAGAAGTTTTATGTTTAAAAAGGAGTTGCAGTCTTTGAACACTATCATAGGTCTGAAACTGTGTTCTAGTTTTCAGCTATGAAACTATACATGGCAAAAGTTAACTTAAAACATCTATGTGGCTCTGTAGAGGGAGCTGTGAGATGTGTAAGCACCTTTGTTTTTTCCTGGTTAGGAAACACTCATTGTATGAACAAACAATAAATCCATAAAATAAAGTTAATGTGAAGTGAACACAGCAGTCATGAAGCTACTAGTTTAGCCTCCCCTCTTTGGATTATAACCCAGGTGTGAGTACATTGTGTACATCTGTGTGTATTTAATCATAAATTGTATTATTCTGAGTATTTAATGCACATTTATCACAAGTCTAAAACATTTCCAACATATTTCATTATCGACAAATCTATTTGTTGTTTGATCTGTATAACGTCAGAAAATAATGCAACATGTTGATCAGTTTCCCAAAGCCCAAGAACGACATCCTCAAATGTCTTGTTTTGTCCCGAGCAACAATCCACAATCTAAAGATATTCAGTTTACTGTCATAGAAGATTAAAGAAATCTGAAGATATTCGCATTTGATTTTGAATCATACTTAAAAAAAAAAGACTCCAATTAATTGGTTATCAAAATAGTTAAAGATTAATTTAATCGTTGTCAACAAGTCGACTAATTGTTGTGGCTGTAAACAATTTGTCTCATTTTGAACACACCCAGATAAACACATGACATGGCAAGTACATGTGCCATCAGTGTGTGTCATGATACCTTCAAAGCCCCCCATTAATCCTCCTCCTCCTCTTACTTTCTCTTTCTCTGTGTGCTCACACCTTGTTCACAACATATCAGATTCGCCAAAACAAAAAGGCGCCACCCGAGGAGGAAATTTTCACATCAGCCTCTTAACAATAACTGCAAGTAGGATAGTCTTAGTTATGAATTGCAGAAGGCTATAAACACTGACCTCAATAGTCAAAGATAAACATCAGAATGAATCACATAACGCAGTGTGCAAAATTAACTTTTTGTCCACCAGCCAAAAGGTGAATGTTCAAATTTTACCAGCCACTCATTAGATTAGCATTATTTCTTTTGGACTTGTGAGTGAAGAAAATCTACCAGACACTTGTATATTTTACCAGCATTTGGCTGGTGCCTGCTGTTAATCTCATGCCCTGATCACACATGCTTATAAAAAGCAAATCATATCTGCCGCATTTAGTTTACGGCTGATGTTAAATTGTGTGTTGAGTGAGTTCACATGTATATGGCACCTTTTTATAGAAAAGAGAAGTCTTACCAGTGTTTTGTGTGTAATCATATGACTTCGTTGTGGCATTAGTCTGAGAGATGGGAAGTGGAGGCCTTAAAGCTTCTTTACACTAGTGTGTGTGCGCCTGTGTGTGTGTGTGTGTGTGTGTGTGTGTGGTGTTAGTTTCCACAGATGCAGTTATAGCAGTCACCTGCTTCTCCGAGCTCAGGGAGCAGCCGCTGACTGACATTTAAATCTTTAAGCTGCCAGAGCTGAAATTGTGTAGCAACACATTTCATGTTAACTGCGCTGCTTTTTTTTTTTTTTTTTTAATTATTATTAAACAAATATCAAAGCAAACAAAATTAAAGCACAGTTATGTTAAAGACCATTAACTCACTAGTGTAATTCACCAGATGTTGACCTCTGCAGTCGGCCTCCCATTGGATAATTATTGCAATCCGCCTCTTGCTGCTTCTGATTTGTCGCCGTTTTCAGATTGAGTCTCACAGAAGCACTAAATGTACCCTTCTATAAACTAAAACTTCAACTGAACCATTAACATTAACGTCATAGTAAACTAGAAAAAACAGGAAACATTTCTTATAAAATACAAAAACTTCATTGAGTACAATTGATGAAAGGTGTAAAGTTGGAATCATGAACGATGCAGATCGTTGATAAAATTTCATAGCACCCAATGGACAACATGTTCTGGCTCTAAATATAAACTTTACATACCTTTTGTTGTCATGTGACCACATCACATGATTCAATTTCTGTCTTTAGACAAATCACACATTTTTAATCCATACTGACAATTTAAAGGTATGAAACCTGACTGACTGCAGTTACTATCAAAAGTATATTTCTTAACATATTAGCTCAGCAACGGTTGCATTCAATAAGTGAGTCTGTCTTGGAGACCAGTCCAGTCCACGGTGGTGTTTACCCAGAGGCCTCAGTAAACATGGAGGGGTTTCTACTGTAGGATGGACAGTTTGTACCAGACAGTTTACCATAAAAACCACCAGGCTGCAAGACAGAAAAACTCCAGCAGACCCGCTGCTGCTGCCTCTGTAGCATGTACTGTATAACTGTGTGCATGCACATGCATGTTTGAGTATGTGTGGTACGCTCAGATAAATCAGCATCTGACAGAGCAAATTTTTTGGTCTCATGTTTTTGTTAGGTACTTTGATCTGCTAAGTTTGATATGTTTACACTCTGTCGTTTAAAAAAAACAAACAGATTTCTGTTTAGTATTCGTGACCTACAACAACCATAATTAATTGCACTACACTAAACTGTAATTGTCTCCTCAGTTGCCAAGTCGTTTCTCCAACAGTGAAACACTTAAACACGTCTTTTTTTTTTTTTTTTTTAATATCTTTTGACCTCTTTTCAGTTTGCAAACAACTAAAAGACGATGAAACAAGTATGAAATAGTGAAACAAGCCACATAATAGATGGAAACCAGCAGTCATTCCAAAGCCGTTGTGTTTCTCATAAAATCAGTTGCAACTTCTTAACTTTACAGTCCCACAGTTCCCAACGCTCACTGCGCAGGCTTTACATCATCATTTTGTAAACTCTCTGGTTTCTCCCGTACACAGAAACACAGCGCCAGCGTTTTTTAAGATTTATCCTCTGTGGAGACTGTTTTGGAAAAACTCAGTTTTTGGGTGTGAAACCACTATTTTTAGTGTGTATTGTGGCATTAAACGGAGAGAAAAGTGATGTTTTTAAAGGATAAGTTGATGATTTTCTATATTTTTCTCACTGTCAACAAATTTCATCCTATTTACAAGTGTTGTATGTGTGTCCAAAGCCTGATATCTAATTTCTCTGTGCTGTAGACCTCCCAAGTAGATCAATTCATTGTTGGTTTGGCTCAGTCTGAACATGAGATTTGTTGACAATAAGAGAAATATAGAAAATCCCCAGTGCTCCTTCACACTGAGCTGTGTCTGTGGTAAAATATGCACATACTGTACAGACACATCAGAATAATAAGTGTTTATGATTTAAAAAAATTAAGTCAAGATGCAATAACACTATGATCAACAGCAGCCTCTGACCTTATAAAAAAAATAAAACGAGAACTCATTTTGTGAACAAATATAGGGTACTGAAACTCAATATGTCAACAGAAATACTGTAGTTACACCCATACTGTTGTAGAGACAGCTGATAAAACAGGCCGGCGTTTGGGATGATACTTCTCATGTGTCTGTGCAGCTGTAGTGAAACAAAAACTAGGAGAGAGAAACACAAAAAATTTCACACAAATGTCGAGCATTTTCTTGAGTATTGACTTCATCAGCAATGCTTTTCACGTTGCCTGACGCACGTAGCTACGGCGACTCTACACCTGCTTCCTTTGCCGCCTCCGTTATTTCCACTGCACCCCTCTCACTTCCACTGGTGGCCTCTGAAGTAGATAATCATCCCTGAAGGTGATGGCAGACTCTAATTGCAGTCACTATATTTTTATATTGTGGAAAAAAAAAAAGAATTCCAGTCAGGCACAGATGTCAATTTAGTGTAATTTTCTGAAATGCTATACTTTTGTGTGGAAGGAGAGGTGGCAGATTAACAGGGAGTGGAAAATTCAGTTGGCGCTCTCATGCAGCGTAATTGAAGATTTTAAACGTCCATCACTGCAGAACATTTTAGATCGGCAAGTGACTGATTTTTGAAAGTAGACATAGATTTGGTTTTTAGCTAAGCTGTAATGCAAATAAGCGCCTTCTCATTGTAGTGGTATGTGGGTGTTTGACAGTTTCCATCACTGTAAGAGAAACTTATAGAAATGTGTGTCGGAAGAGGCCAGAAATGTACAAACCAGCGACTGTTCCTTGACACAGGCTGACTTTGGTCTGTAAAAGTAATGTAAGCCTTCACTTTTAAAAGTGCTTTGTTTTTCCATAAAATGACCAGGGATGGATGCCCAGTAGAGCTGCAACCATTAGTCGAATAATCGATTAGTTGATGGACTAACTATTTTATCATTTGGACTCATTTTTTAAGGAAATACTAAAATTCTTTGGTTCCAGCTTCTTAAATGTGACTATTCTGGTTTCTTTAGTCCTTTTATGATGGATGTTTTAGTTGTGGATTGTTGCTCAGGACAAAACAAGACATTTGAGGACATCATTCTTTGGCTTTGGGAAACCGTGACCCACAGGTTTTGCTGTTTTCCAACATTTTATAGATCAAACACCACAAATTGGGAGACAGCGACATTTTTGAACCAGCAATTAATCTAGAAAATAAGCAACAGATTAATCGATAATGACATGCCTTAGTGTCCAGCCACAATACGTGTTTGGTAAAAACTGAGATGCGAAATCAGACAAACAAATGTGGAATCACTTTTATATTCTTGTTTACTTGTTCTTTGATTAGATGGTTCCTGATTTAAATAAAAGTGCAGACTATTTAATTTAATCAAGGTTCCTGTTTCTGTTCCTGCTTGTGTTTAGACCACATCTAGAATTTGAGAACTTTGGCCTCTTTTGTTAAAAACATGTTTATATTTCTCAAGTACATTAAAAGATAGTGTTGATACCAAAACTCTGGTGTCGTACGTTAGTATATGAAAACATTTCAAACAAGACGGAGCTCATATTTGTTATTTTATGGTTTAACTGTGTAGATAAAAACCAATTCATTGAGGCAGTTAAATCTGAGCTCAGCAGAACATTGTGACGTTTTGAGATTCTGATGGTAATGTGTGATTTGGCTTCCTCTTATCTTTTCGCTTCTGTCTACCTTTGCACACCTACAGTACATGCCCTCCTACCGCTTCTACAAACAGGATCAACAACCTACACTGCTTAAGGCAGCCGTCATAACCTCCATCACAAATCCAATCTGTTCAGATATTGTCGTGTGCTGGGGATGATTTGTCTCGTTTGTCTCTGTACTAGCACATAAATGACAGGTGTTTGAAGGGAATTACTAGTGTCAGAAGTCTACACAAGAACTGTGTCTGTCGCTGTCAAATCCCGACTCCTCAAAACTTTATGCTTCAGTTAGCAAAAAAGAAAAGAGGATGTGTCTTATGAAAGGTTATGCAAGATAAATTCTCGGAAAGGTATGGGGTTTTTTTTGTTTTGTTTTTTTAAAAAGAATTTCTCACAAGTCCACTTTTCAACTTTTTACCATCTGTTGTACTGTGATGTGTCTCCAGATGGCAGCCAAGATGGGAGGAGACCAGATGCCCAACATGAACAATTCCTCTCCAGTCTTAGACCCCTCCCTGTACGGCTTTGGAGGCCAAAAACGTTCACTAGACAATGGAGGTAAGTCTCCAGTAGACACACATACATAACGCTTGTGCTCGTCTGCACAAAGTGAATATTATATTAATGTTTACAAACACTTTGTCTGATACAAGCTTTGATCCTGCGTTACATGAATGTAGACGTTTTCATTAAAACATCATCGTGCTTCATGAAAGCTTTAAATGTTTATCGCTGTCATTGTAGAAAGGAGATGCTTTAAGTGGCTCTCTGCTTCTTTTAAAGTGAGCGTGTTTGTGTACCTTATGTCAGGTTTTGCTCCCATCTACCCTGTAAAGTTTAGCCTGACAGTCCGACTGTAATGCCGCTTAGTGTCACTTCATTATTCAGTCTGACATGTTGCGTGTTCTGTTAGGGAGGGGTTGTTGTTTTTCTCTAACCAGTCAGCAGTGAGTGAGGAATCGGTCCCGTCGTTTTCAGATTACAGGGAAATACAGACAGCTGTGACAATCGCTGATTTTTGTGAAAAATCGCATTTTTCTGGCTGAGACTAGTGAACCTGCTTACAAAGCTCTTACCCTTGTTTCATCCTTGCATCTCAAGGCTCAAGATGATCGTAAAACTCATCTTACAAACCTTCTAAGCTCAAGAGGTGTTTCCCAAAAGCATCGTAACTCAATATGCGCTTTGAAACGCTCGTAGATTAACAAGTGACTCCTATTCACTCGCAGGAGAAGAAGCTTTGTTGTTTTTAAATTAGAAAATAAAAGTAAAACATGCATACAAATTAATTCTCTGGCTGAAATGCCACTTCCACCTGTGGTATATTTTCAGGTTATGTTTCTTTTTATTTATGACACTTACATAAAGCAAGTCTGACACAGAGGAGCACAACGTATATTTTAATCATTGTCATCCCTGAAAATATGAATCTAGTTTGAATGAAAGATGACTTGTTGTCATGTAAACAAAGTTTTTCACTTTTACCAAAACTCATTGTGTGCGTCCTTACAGCCAGTTTAGTCGACTTGCTGAGAGCATCAGAGCAGTGAACAGAATTAAGTCACGCTGTCCTGTTTCCATTACCGTTCTCCATTATGACAAGAAGAGTCTGCTTGCAAAGGTTTATAGTCTGCCATGTTACCACCATGAGTCGTTATGTCTACAATGATGAAAAAGCATCACTCCATACTGCTACCACTGGTTAAAAACTCATCAGAACGCCTTTTTTCTTTGGGAATAATAAACCTGAAAAAATGCTTTTAAACCTTTTTAACTTTCATCCCTGTGAAACTCCTCCTTATCAATAGCCATGACAGCGACTCAGTTTCCTTTCTTCACTTGATGAACTGATGAAAAATTGGATTTTCAATATTTATGATTCTGTGTAGTTGTTGTGAAACTAATGCGAGCAGCACGGAGAGAGGTGAGAGGAAATGGTGGAGGATGTTCGAGGAAATGCTGTCATCTGTAAAGTGAGAGTCATGATTCTGTATTTTCATGTTTGTGTGCAGTATTAAGCATCTGCCACTGCAGTATAGTGAGAAAGTGTCATCCTCTCCTCTCTCACACAAAACAAAGGTTTGATCCATTTCATATCCATGAAGTGGAAACACTAGTCATTTATCCCGTCGTCCTCTTGTCACAGTTGTTTGTATGATAGTTCGGCCCTGAATGCATGGATAGATAAATTGTATGCGATTCTGGTTCAGGCTGGTTTGACGTACTGTTATTGTTTGCAACAATTTGTCCTCAGTTTTCCTCATTCAAGGTTGTACAACAACATGGAGAAAATAACTGTTTTAGTCCCAGCGTTTAATTATCAAACGTACACTCAAGGCACTCGCATTTTCTCTTGCAGTCTTGTCCTTGTGTGAATTCAGTACTGCTCCTTTTTTATATTCATAGCTGTTCTATTCTCAAGCGTTAACCCCAGTGCATTTTCACAAGAAGTGCAAACAACCATAAAATTGATTGAACCTGCTAGATATCAACTCAGGTGTTTACGTCCATGGCAGCACATCCTCCAGTGACCCTGCAGGACCCCTTGCTCGCTGCTACCTGTCAAAATTCAATTCTGTGACCAGCAGCCACTGACCCCGTCTGCTGCCTCTTTCATTCTGAGAAGCTCTGATTGAAACACTCACTCATACACTCGAAGGACTGATTTCCATGCCGGTGAAAGCCCCCTGCTGAGGGGTCAGACACAAACACGAAGGACTAGCCAGGACCATATCCATCTGCTCCCGTCCCCTCCAGCCCTCACTCATTCTTTCTGGCTATCACATGAGCAGATTTTGATTTTTTTTTTTTCTTTTTTTTTTTTTTAAGCAATCTATCTTTAATCATGACTGCAGATTATTTCTTGTGTGTTAATTGGTTTGCTTTCCTCTCCATTCTCTCAGTAGGGAACCACCTTGGTGCAATGGTACATCAAAGGTGAGCAGAGAATCCTCAAATTATTTCTGTTTCTGGTCATTTTAATGCACAGTTGGATGTTTTTGCTTGTGTTTTATTCCGTGTTTCAGTTAAGTACTTTTTTAAATTACAGCCTTATTTTCTTTCTCAATGTGACCAAAATAGGCATCAGATATAATTATACACTCACTAGTGGTGAATTTGGCTTGTTTTTTTGCTTCTTTTTTTCAATTATGGTCGCAATTAACAATTTATTTTTCATTTGCTGATTATTTTCTTATGTAATCAACTAATTAAATAAAAAAATGTTGTTTATAGTTCCACAGAGCACAAGACATTTTCAGATTGTCTGACCAACTGTCCCAAACCCAAATATATTCAGTTAACTATCAAGGACCAACAATAAAAAAAATCTTTACATCTAAGAAGCTGGAACCAACACATTTCTGGCATTTTTGCTTTAAAAATCACTTAATTGATTATTAAAATTGTTTTAAAATAGTAACTGTTTTAGCTTCATTGTCTTTGTTTATACACAAGTTTGTTTAGAGAAGCAGTACTCTAGTTTTAGATGGCTTTTGATATTATGTTTTTTTTTTTATTAATAGTTATTGATCATCTCATAATCTCTCACAGGGCTCTTACGACAGAAGACTTCAAAGTGCCTGATAAGATGGTGGGATTCAGTAAGTAGCCCTTGAGTTCATTAAAGTCGGTCCTAATGTTTGACATGTAATCATCAGTATTGACGTTCTACTCAGTTTTTGGGTCACTGCATGAGGCCCGATCTAAATTCAGAAAGGTTTAAAACCCTTTTATCTCCTCCCCCGACGTAGTCATTGGAAAAGGAGGAGAGCAGATTTCAAGAATTCAGCTGGAATCAGGTTGCAAGATCCAGATTGCTTCAGGTAAGTTCGAGTTAAACACATTATCTTAGCACACCTCTTTCTGCTTGTTTTTTTTTTTTTTTTTTTTTTTTTTGAGACCTGAAACTGTTACAGCCATGAACCATAAACTGAAAGCCGCATTAGAATCTGAGACCCTTTAAATATGGCCCATATTCTTCCTCATGTGCAGGAACTTTAGAAATAGTTACCATTGGTCATAATGACTTCCAGAAGTTTCATGACTAATGACTTAAATAACTTTCCTGTTTTAAAAGTAATATTGGTGAAATTTTATAGAGTAATTTGGTTTATTAAAATCTCAGGTTTGAGAGAACTATGTGTCTTTTACAGTTCCTCCAGGAAATTGTGATTTTTGCGATCAAAAAACGTGAGAACATGCAAGAACGCAGTTCAGTTGACGGAGCCTTGATTGCTTGTTGTGCTACATATCACTTCCTCTTGACTTTGTATTAAAGTTCTTTGACATTGTAGTCAAGAGGTTATGATATATAGCACAACAAGCTAGCGAAGTTCAACAAACTGTACTGCATTCCTGCACACGTGCAGTGATGTCTGCTGTACAAGGAACTCTTTTTGGCAAAGGAACACCCAGTGCAACAGAGCGGTCCATTGATGTGTTTTTAATATTTTTTGGACAATAATGGAGGTGTACGGCACAGAGGAATACAACAATAATAATAGGAAAAAAATGAAGATGCTCTGTATGCAGCAATGTTTCTCTCCTGGGTGCCGGCTGTCAGAGCACACAAGGATACTAGGATAGACATTTTATTAGGGGATTAAAAAAACACAAGAAGCCAACTACACGTTTTGCACATTGCTTCATCAGCTCTTTTGACTTTTCTCACAATAATATCAGGATTTTGATACACATAACTAAACTGTAAATGGGATCGGATTTGTTGACAACATGAAAAATACAAAAAATTGCCTGTCACACAATGCACACGAGCACATACTGCAGAAAAGGTCAGGTCACCACCAGCTTCCAAGTGTACTTTCTAAATATTTACACACATCCATTTCTTGACAAACAAATTATCAGAGCACAGAACAACCAAAGTGAAAGCTGGTACTGGGCCTAGTAGGTGTAGCCTTTTGGCAGAGTGCTGGCATTCTCAACTGTACAGTGTTGTAGATAAGATACAATGTGTTGTTACCAGTAACTGTGTTGTTTGTTTGGAGATTGCACAAGTCTGGTAACAACTGTCAGGTTCCTTGAAGGTTTTGCATTGAAAATGGTCTTTTAAAATAATCAATGTCTTTTTGGAAAGAAACAAATCTAGAAACAACATAACATGTTAAATTTAAACTATTAAACATTACCCATCAATAAAAATGAGATGTTGCCATGTTAACGCCTCAACAGCATTTTCCCTGTAGTGAAGTGAACTTTGTCAGATACATTTGGTATGTTCAGTATCTCTAATTGTCTGTTTGTTACAGACAGCGGAGGCATGTTGGACAGACCCTGCACGCTGACTGGGAGCCCAGAGAACATTGAGTAAGTCTCTCAGCTCTCAACTTTGACAGATTTACTGAAAACTGGACAGAGCATTAGGAAAGTGTGCCCCATTGTTGTGACACAGAGGGCACGAACTCGGATCTCTTTTCACGTCGTCTCTTAATCAGTCACTGAATCACCTGAACACCCCTTTTCACATTCGACAAAGAATAATGTGACACAGCAAAGTGGTTTTTGTGTGGGGATCTGTAACTGTGGTGATAAATGTCTTGTCTTGGTCTCGCTCCACCTCCACCAGGCAGGCCAAGAGGCTGTTGAGTGAGATTGTGGAGCAGTGTCGATACGGACCAGGCTTCCACTGTGAGATGGACGGCAACGGCGCCATCCAACAGATCCTTATCCCCGCCAACAAAGTCGGCCTGGTCATCGGCAAGGGAGGAGAAACCATCAAACAACTGCAGGTGTGATATTAGGCTGCGCTTTCACCAAAGTGACCTTTTGACAACCTTTTTTTGTAGATTGTGGACATGTGGTGGGGTAAACAAACTCCCAGTTTAGTCAAATTTATCTGGAGGAGCAAACAAAGCAGCGGTAGAATTACAACCCAGACTGTCCATTTTAAAAATCCACCTCCACTTACAACTTTTACCTACAATACTTGCCACAGTTGTGCACACTCAAGTTTTTCCTTTTGTAACGAAGCATTATTAATTATTAACATTAAAACAGGTGCACTCACTTTCCATTTTAACCTCCAAACAAAGTGCTAGATAATCTGGCGAAACTGCCATCAAATATATTATTTGCTGAACACTTATTTTTGTTGGATTTACTGTTAATGATGTTCTGAGGTTTCAGCAATTACTTTGGTGATAGCAAAAGTTATCATAACAAAAAGTACAGATGACCTGAGCCAAGACATTCAATGAAAATAAAGTTGTAATAAGTTGTAGTTTTCTTTTCCGCTACAGCAGAATTTAAATTAAGTTATTTTTTCACATTTTGCGCAGAACAAATATTTTGTTTTCTCAAAGTGTCGTCGCTCCACAAAGGTATCACTTCATGGACGGAACAGAGTGGAGGGATGATTTAAAGCCACTAGTAACTATTTCAATGAACATCTGGTATGTGTGAATTGTCCCGATTGTTTTAAAGTCCATGAATAAGAATACAAGATATCCTTTAAAGTGTAATGAGGCCCCTTCCTGGATCTCATAGTACCTACGAGTGTGTTGTATCACCAGTCCAAATGAAATTATCCAATTCCTTCTTGGAGCATTGCTGTATAGTGCTCCAACTGTCTAAAGAGCGTGATTTTAATGTTCATTGACTAGTTAATAGTTAATTTTGCGTGCATGATCAGAAACCTCTAAATCAGTTTTTATGACTAGTTTTTATTACAAATCAAGCTGCAGATATTTTCCTTCCGATTTATTTACAAGATGTTTTGATTGGCTAAACACTTAGAATTCTTGAGACTTATCACATCCTCCAGCTCTTCACCTCTTTGTACAGGTCACCAATATTATATCCAAAATCCTCTTTGAGCAGAATTTCAGCCTTTCAGAGTGAATACACATTTGGGCCCCTGGTAACTCGCGTGTGTGTTTCTGCTACTGTGTGGTTGTACCCCTGCAGGAGAGAACAGGAGTGCAGATGATAATGATTCAGGATGACCCCATGCCCACCGGAGCAGACAAGCCCCTGAGAATCACTGGGGATCCCCACAAAGTGCAGGTCAGTCTCAGAAGAACTCAGTGTGTGCTGCTATTTTTCTAGTTTACACTCAATTTTACACATTTTATGCCTCCAGTGTTCCTCTCAAAACATTTGAAAACCTTTTGTTTTTATTGACCAAACCTTTGCTTCATTTTATTTATTTTTTAAAAAGATTTTTGTGCCTTTTTCTGTTTTTTCCTTTTTTATAGCAAGCCCGTGAACTTGTGGTGAAGCTCATCCGAGACAAGGACCAAGGAGACTTCAGATCTGGCAGGGCAGACTTTGGATCCAAAATGGGGGGAAGCAGTCTGGATGTAAGCACCTCTCCAAGTTGATGCTGATGTATTTATACAGATAAGATAACTTTCGTAATCCTTTCTGAATTTCTCTCCTCTGCCTCGTTGTCCAGGTGGTTGTGCCCAGATTCGCTGTCGGCATCATCATCGGCAGGAACGGAGAGATGATTAAGAAGATTCAGAATGATGCCGGAGTCAGGATCCAGTTCAAACAAGGTGAGAAGCCAAAACAAGACCAAACTACTGAAGTAGAGCTGCAATGATCAACAGAAAATGAATCTTCAGCTATTTTGATAATCGAATAATTGTTTAAGCAAGAATACTGAACATTTTGCTGGTTTCAGCTCCTCAAAAACACAATAGGAAACTTAATATCTTTGGGTTTTGGTCTGTTCCTCAGACAAATCAAGACATTTTTACTTGTGAGTCACCTTTAAGATACTTCAAGATAATAGAAAATAATCAGCAGATTAATTGTTAATGAAAATAATCATATGTTGCAGCCCTTAAGTAGAAAATTTAGAACTCTTGATGTTGATAATAACTTTAAATCAATAACTGCATTTATTAGTTATTAGGTGCGTTTTGCAGCTCAGTTTGCGGTGAAACACTGTACTGGTGCACAAAAGTCAGATTGTGTGTGTGGTTGGTTTGACAGTAAGAATATATTTATGCAGACTTTCTCATCTGGTCTGTCTTGGTGGGAATCCGAGTACTTAACGGCTGATATAAAATGTAGAGTGAATGAGCTTCAGGCAAAAGTGGGACAAAGACATTATTATTCCAGCTCGAGCATCCAAAAGGAAATTTCTCCGACTTATTAACTCGAGCTTTGAAATCTAAACCTGCTACTAAAGTTCTAAAAATATCACCAAGCTTTTGCTCCTTTTTATAGCACTTGACAATAAATATGTATGCGTACGTTGGGCGGTTAAAGAGCTTTTGTGTCCCCCTTTTTTTTTTATATTTGTCTTCCAGATGATGGAGTCAGTCCTGACCGCGTTGCCCAGGTGATGGGCCAGCCCGACCACTGCCACCATGCGGTCCACCTCATCAACGAACTGGTTCAAACAGCTCAGGTACGTGATTCTTTTCTGTTCCATCTGTTTACATCTGTCTAGTTTGTTTTAGTTGGAAAACAGAGCAGTGATATTGCCAAAACTAATTATGTGGATCATTTATGAGGAAAATAACACAATCCATCATGGTGTTTAATGTTGCAGAAATCAAACTAATGTCGACTTCTTGCAGAGGGTTTAAAAATAAGAATGATGCCGAGTACTGAGATTAGGTATTCAGCAGATAAGAAGGAGGTAATTTAGGTAGCAAATGTTGCCCACCATTTTTGTTTTTTCTTGACCTTCCCAGTAGAGCTGCAACAATTGTGACGATTAATTGACTGACAGAAAATTAATCACCAACTATTTTCATAATCAATTAATCACTGTGTAATTAAAGAAAAAAATACAAATTCTCTCATTCCAGCTTCCTAAATGTGAATATTTTTGGGTTTTGTAAGTTTTCTATGATTAACTGAATATCTTTGGGGTATGGACTGTTGGTCGAGACAAAACAAGACATTTGATGTTGCACTTTGGGCTTTTTCACCATTTTCTGACATTTTTATAAACCAAACAACTAATTAGTTAATCCAAAAACAATCAACAGATTAATCAATAATAGAATAATAGTCAGTTGCATTCCCACTAAAGTGTTTGTGTTGAGCCAGTGTCTTTGAGACTCTTAACTTATTTTTACTCCCCAACAGGAGCGCGATGGGTTTGGGGGAGTAATGGGACGTCGGGGGCGAGGTGATTGTAACATGGGAGGGCCTGGAGGTCTGCAGGAGGTGACATACGCTGTACCTGCGGACAAGTGTGGCCTGGTGATTGGCAAAGGTAAGCAAAATGTTTGCATCATGTGTGGCAATTATTTAAACACTTGTTGCTACCATAAACACTTCAGTGAACTTTTCTGAGTAATTCTTTGTAGCTTTTTTTGTTTCTAGCTTGTATATAAAAGTTTCTGTGTGTAGTGTGAATAGTTGGTTTGAATCAGTTTCTCTCTGTGAGCAACAGATTGCCATCTCCCCCCTTTTTTTTTTTTTAATAACTGAACGCTGTTTGGTGTTCTGCCCCTGCTTGAAACTGATGAGGGGTGAGTGACCACCCTCCATTCTCCCTCCAGGCCTCATGTATACAGCACAAGTGGCATTCATTGGCTTCACTAAGGGCTTAATGACGGGGATAATGCGTGTAATGTGACATTAATTGTTAAAGGTGCATAATAACAGCCCTCAATCATGTGGAAGGCTGCCTGGCATCTAATGAGGGTCTTTCAGCCCAATAGAGTGCAGCGAGGGAATGAATAGGAGGAATTAGCTTATTGGCTATTCATGCCCACTCTATTGCCAGCTATTTAAAAGTCATTGACCATTGCATTGGAAGGAGCTGTGTGTGTGTGTGTGTGTGTGTGTGTGTGTGTGTGTGTGTGTGTGTGTGTGTGTGTGTGTGTGTGTGTGTGTGTGTGTGTGTGTGTGTGTGTGTGTGTGTGTGTGTGTGTGTGTGTGTGTGTGTAGTATGTGTGCATGCATGTCTCCTTGGTGTGTGTGTGTGAGTGCAGTGGTGGGCGGGGACGAAGGGGGCCTCTTTACCTAAGATAAAAACATGGCAATAGAAATGTCAAGTGGCTTTTGTGCATGTAGTGGGGCGAGGGAAACAAATAAACCTGGGCGTTGCGTACCCTTCTCTATGCATTAGCATATGAAGTGAGCCAATATGGTGGAGATGGCGGTGGGTCTGGGTGCTGTCAGCCGTCCCTTAAAGGGTGCTGTGATTAATATCTTTACGATGCCATATGCAGCCCATTGCCCCTCTATTTTGACCCCCAACACACACACACTCTCAACACTTGATGAATAAAGCCACCCACCAACCTGTTCACACTTTATTACAGGCTTGAATTCAGTGCCAGAGACTTAACAAGCATGCTACAGTTATACTTGTGATTTTTGACTCAAAAAAAAGCTAAAACTCAAGGTTCACTCACTAGTTTTTCAGTCTTCCTCAGCAGATGGAGTTTGCTCAGTTTACATTGAAATGTGTTTGGTTGAAAGCTCTGGAAAAAGCTTGTAAGGTATGTTTAAGATTTCTTTGTCAAACTGTTTCCATGATCTCGTGTGAGCTTTGACGCTATATCATGATTATTCAGATCGAATGTTCCTGAAGATTGAAAGGACTCAACTCTTTTGTTCACCACCTGAACTTGATTACACACGTTTCTCTTGAATATCCGAGTATTTCCAAGATGAGGACAGATTTTTAGCCAAGCGAGTGGCAGAGATTTAGTCATGGCAACTTTGGTTGGTTGGTCTACCACTCAGTCCAAAATCTCAACAGCTATTGGATGAACTGCCATGAAATTTTGTACAGATATTCATGGTCCTCAGAGGTTGAATCTCACTGACTTTGCTGATCCCATGACTTTTTCCTCTAGAGCCACTGTGAGGTTTGTTTATGGCCAAATAACTGCAAAACGAATCCCATTCCCATCCACCTCATCTGTGTGGTCAGTGCTAATTAACACTTAACACACTCAACTAAGATACTGATCATGGTAAACTTTATACCTGCTTAGCAGCAGCACATTAGCATTGTCATTGTGAGCATGTTAACTCTGACATTACTGACACACTGACATTAGCATCACAGCCTCACAGAGCCGCTTGCATGGCTGCAGACTGAGTCTGTTTTTTTTGTCAGTAAGAGTAGGTTACTCAATTGTCTTATGTGAAAGATCCAGTCAGGCCATTAAGACATAAAATAGTCTGCTTGGAACAATTTTGTGTCTGTTTTGATTTGAGGTTTGTTTTTTTGTTTTTGTTTTTCATTTTTCCACAAAAGTTTAACTACTAGTAGTTTAACTACTTAGATGGTAGTTCAATGTTTTCCTTTTTATCAAATTTAAGCAGAATTATTGAGGTAATGTGATCATATACATTTTGCTTTACAAATTCAGTTGCCAAATAAAGTAATTTTAAGTAAACTGAGTACCATAAAAGTGTATAGCTTCAACTGTATACAGCAAAGGGGATTAGGGATGCAATTAATGATTATTTTCATTGGTTGCTGATAATTTCTGATAATAATGTTTGTCACAACTTCCCAGGACCTTCACATTTCTTGTTTTGTCGGGTCAACCGTTCAAAACCCAAATATTTTAAGCTTATCTCAGAAGACACAAAAAAGCGCAAAAAATGGGGACTTCTAGTGTTTTTGACTACCAAAATTGTAAATTGTTACTAATTAGTTTTCTTTTGATCAATATATTCTTACCGCACTAAAGCACATAATTAACACAATGATAAATATATAAAACAATCCAAATCCCATCATGCCTTGTTAGTGCGTCTGATAGATAATGGGAGTTTTTCTTGAAAATTAAATGTATCCTTCAGGGAAAAACTAATCCAGACATAACACGGAGCCGTTTTGTGTAACATCTTTGATAGTGATGTATATCAGTATTTCTTATTACATGTTCTGGTGTTTTCCCTCGAGACTTTTTTTTTTTTTTTTTCCACACCAGCAGCTAACCAGTCCCTTGGCTTTGCCCTGAATACCGTCACCAGTTGCACTTTTGTATTCCCTCCTTTTCTCCAGCTCACTAAACCAGTCTCATTAATAAGGCCTGTATTATCTGTCCTCACTACAGCCCAGTCCATGAAATGAATAGTCAGGGTCTTCATTGCTCTCTGCTGTCTGACTAGAAGAGCTCATAATGGCTTCATTAAGGCAGAAGTTTCATTTGGTTGACAATGAGTTAATAGCCCATGTGCAGTCTGTTGGCAGCAAGGAATAGGCTACGGGAGGAGGAGAGGTTTTTGATGAGCGTTTTCATTCTGGGGTCAGCCAGGGTCATCCGAGTGTCAGCCACAAGTGAACAAATGTGTAATTGATGTTGGGACAGCCCCGGTGTCCCCCCGGGAAGCACCCTCAGTCTTTTTCGTTCAGATGGGCATTGTGGAGGAGGAGGGGGGGTTGTTGGTGGAGGTTGTATGCCCCCCCCTCCCCTCCCGCTCACTCCCTCCTCGCATCACAGAGGACAACACAGAGTCAAGAATGAAAAGGGTAAAAGAGACAAACGATATCCCAGAAGGAGGATACGCTTCAATTTTGGCCCTTTTCTCTTGCCAGCTATGTTTCATTTCTCCCCGCTGGTGTAATTGCTCTCCCCACACGTCGGGAAGCTGGCATCTGATGCAGAGGAGGGGGTGGCGTGCAGGAGATGTCTCCTTTTGTTTCCTGATTTGCATGGATGTTACCACAGAATGGTAGATAAGTGGTGAGACACATGCCAGTCTTCATAAGGTAGCGCTATCACATTCTCAGTCAAGCGAGTCAACACGATCAGGGTGATGAGAAGGCTAACCTAAAGGTGATGTAATACTGGAAATGTATGTATGACGCCTGAAGGCAAAAATAGCAGCTATAATCAGCTACACTCTATATAGCAGGGTGAAAAGCTAGAGAGACGCAGGATAATGGCACATATTTACGGACATTTTCTCCTCAAAGACGTTCATGGTGGTTAGAAGAAAACTGATTGTGTGAAGAATGAAAAGGAGAGTTTGAAAGAGAAGTTCAAACCCTGCATATCACCTCTGTGAAAAGAGGGCGTATTTGTTAGATTCTCAGTTTTGGCAAGTTGCAGCAATTGACGGAAAAAGCCCCCACAGTTCTGACCTCAGAAAGGTGTGGGAGGAGGGGGTTTCAGATCCTGTTCAGCATCTGAAGGACTCGACTTGCGTGTGGAAAATATTGTCAGCTACATACAAAAATGTTAAAAATGACTTGACGCTTTTTCAGGTGGAGAAACCATCAAGAACATCAAAGAGCAGTCTCGTGCCCACGTGGAGCTACAGAGAAACCCGCCGCCCAACACCGACCCCAACGTGCGCATCTTCTCCATCCGAGGCACCCCTCAGCAGTTGGAAAAGGCCCGCCAGCTGATCGATGAAAGAATTGGGGTAGGTGGTCTGGCTCTGCATCCCCACTCCCCCCCCTCCCTTCCAAAACACTATTGTCTGGCCTGATATTCATGAGCGCACATGTCAATGCAGCAAGCTGCTGGGGTGAGCCAGGCTGCTGTGGTCCTGGTGGCTGGCAGGATGTCACCAGAGGTTAAACATGAAGAATCCATCAAATGGACTTAATGGAGTGCATCAGCGCCTGGCCCTGACCTCTGACCTTGCCTGTTGGCTTCCTTTTTTAAACACAAGTGTGGTCTCTCACTCGCCTCCTCTTCCCTTTCTCTGCTCTAGGGTCCAGGAATGGGGGGCAACAGCAACTTCGGTATGAATCCCTACAACCAAGGACCAACCACTCCTCCCCAACAGTAAGGTTCAATTTCTCTCCTCCCTCCCCCACTTTCATATCATTCTTCATGTATCATTGGTCAAAAGTGTGGTTGATGAGAGATTGTCATGAAGTCAAACTCACATCAGTTCGTGTTTCTTTTATTTTTCTTGAAGTGGGCCTCAGACGTTCATGACGGGAGGATGGGGTACGACTTTTCAGATCTGGCAGCCTCAAGGCCAACAAGACCACAGTAAGTATTTACACTTGAGGCTCATTTATGGAAGGCGATAAGTGTCACCCAACAGAAATTTAAGAGTCACGCAACGTCTTCAATTTATGCTTCAGCAAAAGGTTTCGGTTGTCTCCATGGTAACCAGACACTATCCTCCAGCCAGTCAGTTAGTTACATCATATCTCCCCGATTCAGACTAAATAAACGGGGACGTTTCAAGTTATCAGTCCAAAATAACAGTAAGGAAGTTGAGCGAAAACCACAATCTCCATGGCAACGTTGGTAGCACAACATCCAAACGCATTGCACAACAAAATATTATGGTGTCTGTCGTACCGGTATTTTCCAGGTCCGCGACATGAAAGGAAAGTGGCGAGCAACACTTTTCTGACAAAAATGTCATTTTTGTGGATCGACACTTATCAAAAGTGTCAGTCTCAACAAGCGACCTACTGTAAATGCACCTTAAGGCAGCGACCCGGTATCCAAATGATTACTGTGTATGCCGCATATCCGCAGCGTCACTGGTTTGAATCCAGCGAGGGACCTTTGTTGCATGTCATCTCCTTCTCCCCTTGTTTCCTGTTGGCAGTAACTGTCCAATAAAGGCAAAAAGTGCCTAGAAAGCAAATGTTTGAATTAAGAACTTCTTCTAGGTTTAGGTTTTCTAGATGAATAACTGCTCGAGCCACCTGACGAGATTTAAGTATAAAAACATAAGCAATAAAGAGATCCATTCCTTCCCCAGCTGGATGATGTCTGACTGAGGTAACTAAATATGTAAACAGTTTCCTACTCTGAAGTTGTTTTATCGCCCATAATACTAAGTGTCGTATTGCTGCAGTATATTTAAAGTGTTCTGCTGGCCGGGACGAGATGGTCACGTTCCCTGCGGCTAACCACCTCTTTCCTGTATGGATAGATTTTTAAATTTGCTGTCCATGGAAATCATTAGGAAACAGAATTGCAGATGAGGGCAGAAGGCGAAAAAGGGGGAAAACACAAAGCCTCAACTCTCAGTAACTCTGGCGGTGTTATCTGTGTCTGGTTTCAGGTCACAATGGATCCCAGACGGGCCAGATGGACTGGGAGCAGTATTATAAAAAGCTAGGCAAGTGTCACTCAAGAGAGAAATTAGTGGGTTTTTTTTTTTTTGTTTTAACAACATCAAGACAACTCTTTTTTTTTTTTACTATCCTGCTCCACAAAGCTTCAAATTTAATCTTCCTTTGCTTATGTACACTAAAACATTGTTTGTTCACACCAGCCTGAGGAAATGTGTTCAACACTCAACACACCCAGCGTTAGCCTAAAACTGTGATCATTAAAACTGGCTTTGTAATAAAAAAGAAAATTTAAATTTGCTGCTGTTTTGAAATGTTTCTTCTGTTGCTTACAGGTCAGCAGAACCAGGCCCAGAGCACTGCTCCTGAATACAACAAAGCTTGGGGTGAGAATTCACACACATACCCTGTTTGAAGTCTGTCATCACACCTCAGAGCTGCACATGTGACTCAATTGTCTTCATATTTTTTCCATACATGATGTTTTTTTTTCCTTCCTCTTCAGGCCAGTCAGCTGGTCCTGCATCTCAGCAGACCTCTAATCCTGACTACAACGCCTGGGTTGACTTCTACAGACAGCCGATGGCGTACTTCAACCAGGGCGCACAGCAGACACAAGCCCCGGGCCTTCAGGTGAGACCAGTTTGTTCACGATACACATGTTAAAGGACAAAGCTGCTGTTTTGTTTTTGTTTTTTTCTTATAGTCAACAAATCCCAAGAAAAGACCAAAATCAACAACGTGTTAGTTTGTCTTTTAAATATGTTCAGCTTCCTTGTCTGTTGCAGTCAGATCTGAGCTCAAACATTTCATAAAAAGAAGTCACAATTATGTAGTTAGATTTTTCTAAAAGACTCAGCTGAACACTGTAGTTTTCAGTTTCTCTAATGAATCTTTATATGATAGTAAATTTGATTTTTCTTTGAGTTTTGGACTGCTGGAAATATTTACAAGTAGGATCAGTTGTTGGTTTTTGGTGTTTTTCTGGTATAACAAACATTTAAACTCAAATGTCATTTTTGTTAATGTAAGGCTGGAAGCAGCTGTGATGTGTGTAAATATTGTGATGAGTGATTAATAAATTGCTGTCGTCCTACAGGATCATTAGAGAAGACGCCCAGGTTAAAGACTTGAATCACTGAGGATGAAAACAACCCTTTTTTAACAGAGGGTCCTAGATTTGCAACGCCTTGAAGACTTTTTTTCTTAGTGAGAAACACTAGCTGTAGAATGACTTATATGATAAAGTAATATTTCTAAAATCAGGAACATTTATTTGTTACTAAATGCTTATGTACACTGTTATTTTGAATAGACAGTATCTGGGATCCCTTTTTGGACTTGAGAGAGCTGTTTCGTTTTTTTTCTATATTTTCCTGTCTTGACTCAGATTGTACTGCCAAAATGAACCCAAGAGTTGTTGTAACATTTCAAAAGGCAATATGATCTATTTTTTCTAGTTATGTTGAAAATGAATCCATGATTATGTGCTTAGCAGTCTTGAATACCGTTTGTCATATGTCATAAGATGTTTAAAAGAGTGTGTTAAAAATGTTTTTTCCTTTTACATAATTCAGTGAAATGAAACTGTGATGTTTTGTTACAGGAAATGTATTTTTGTTACAAGGTTAAAAAAGAAAAAAAAAAGGATTAATGTCAGCCAGTGGCAATAGTTCTAATTTAATTCCTGTTGTGCATTGTATGCTGTTTTTCATTGTCATTTTATTGTACTCTGGTTTAAAAAGGTGCAATATCTTATTTCACTTTTGAAACAAAGATGGGTTCTCTAATATTTTGACAGACTTTTAACTTGTAGTTTTAAGATGTTTTTTCTTTTTTCAAATGGAAATGTCTCGGATAATTTATTACAATGATCTGATAGGATTTAGGGGGATGTTGCAAATAGCTTTTTTGCCTTTGCTACCTTGTAAAACTATGTATATATGCTCATATATTTGACTGTTAATTTAAAATATATATGTTTCATATATATATATATTATATATATACTTATATATAAAAAAAAATATTTTTTTCCTGTGATCACCATTGCAGGAAAATTGTCCCTCTTTTTCTGTTCTGTTTTCATACTGAAAATGTTCAAAGATTGTGAATGTGATTTGAAATTTGATGTTGCATCTTGTTATGAAGAAAAAATAAGAAGTGGTAGATTTTTGTGTATGTTCTGTACCTGAATTATTCAAGACTGCTAAGCCTCTGTAATTCTACCTGTGTAATAATTAATTGTAGTATTTTTATGTTTTAAGTATTATGATCAAAAATCTGTCTTATTTGGTACCTCCCAGTTCACTAACGCCCCACTGAGCCCTCGGTGTGGACTCAGTGGGGCGTTGGACTCAGTCCAATGCTAATAACTTTTTAATTAATTTTTTATTTCTTTGTGTGATCTAATATAAATGATGCATCATTATGGAAAAATGATTCTGGTATTAACGTCATTTCTTAATGAAAAGGGATATAATTTCAAAATGTCTAATTATGGTGTTTGTTTTTTGTTTTTGTTTTTTGTTTTTTTCCTTATGTGTACAGTTAACCATGTATTAAAAACATCCAGACTACCTTTGATGTGTACTGTTAAGCTGATTTTTTTTGTTTGACCTTATAAAAATTTGGGTGTATTTTGTTGTATTCGAAGTGTTTGAATATTCTTAGTTTCTTGGTTTGTGTGTGCGTGTGTGCGTTAACTAACAGATAATGGAAAATATAGAGACCCAACTGTATGTTTTCATGTTTTATAAGCAGAAAATCTATATTTTTTATAGTCTACTGCCAACTCTCAAACACAAATAAATTTTCCGCAAGCCTCTCTTGTGGTTGAATTAAATCATCTTTATTAGTTCTCATTGTTAACGGCTACTCTTCTGTTTAATGTAGTTTGATACTTGCAAGTACAAAAGGTGTAATACGTCAAACATCAACAATTGGAGACCTGTGTAGAAATTATAACCGTTTCTACACATTAGAGACGTGTACATTTGTGAATGTATTGGGTCACATGACTTAAAATACTTTAAAGTGACGCACATTTTTGTTTCCAGGTTAAATATTTGTGGCGCGCTTAACTATAAATCCCTGACTGTCAGGTATTGTTACTGCCTCACTGTGTGGATCTGCTTTCATATATCCTGACAACTATTTGAGAAATCTTGACTATTTTTCAGAAGTCAACTGGAGGACTAAGTTGTATTTATCTCCAGATGAAAGCAGAAGTCACTAAACTTTGAACTAACGCAACTCAGTGGTCCAATGTGACATTTTCTCATGTTTGTTTCAGGGATTTTTTTTTTGTTTTGTTTTTTTGGGGAGGGTGTATTTCAGCCATAATGTCGCAAACTTTAAAATTTTCAATCAGAAAAGCTCCCATCTGTTATCAACACCCATATGGGGATTGCCTTTATGTTGTTCATTTACTCAAACGGGACAATGTTTAATGTGTTGACCATCATAGAGGTTTTGTTTCTCAGGAAGTTTCAGGTGATGCCTGCTCAATATTTTCCTCTCTATTTCCATCATTTCCTTCCTTGTTCATGTTCCAGCAGCAGCATGTCGTCCCTCAGGCTCCTGTCCAGTGAGATGTTCCTCTCCACCCCCTCCAGAACCTCTCCAGCTTTGTCACTGCACATCTTTGCTCTCAGCGGGGAGGCTCCTGCCACGGTGGACCCTGCACGGCCCCACACTGGCCCCTGCATTGATGCTGTGCAGCTGTTTCCAAATCCAGCCCTTGATTTTGATCCTCTTCCTTTTTAACGTGCCGTCCCCGTGGACACTTCTGACCTGGTGGTCCATTGTAGTCGTCTAATAATTAAGTTGTTCCTGGATCATTCCCAGACTGAGCTTGAGAGGGACTATTATTATTATTATTATTAACACAGGCCTTTCTTTGACACCTTTTCTTGTTCAGGGGCTCATTTATGATGCAGTATTTGAAACCTGATCTGGTATTTGGAGTACAAACTAGACAATGTGCTCCAATAGACATTTTACAATTAAATTACAGCGGCAAGCAGGAAATATGAAGCTGAGAGTCTAAGAAAAACAGGTGTGCTTCAAGATTTTAAAGCGTTTTGAGGCAAATTTGTGATTTTGGCCTCTATAAACATAAGTGACTCAACTGTGAAGGTACATCTGATAATATAATGTAATCAAATACAAACCTTCCACAATCTATGACTTCAAGAAATACCAAACACTTCAAAACTCTTCTCTCACATGATCTGAATAGAGAAAAGAGCAATCTTTTACAAAAGTTGTTGCACGGAAATAAACATTTGATTCTCTTTTTTTTTTTTTCCTTGTACATATAATATTCATATTCAGATCATTTAAAGTGATTCTGCACTTTCTGTTAGATGTTTGTTGGGTCCAGTGGTGGAAAGTACATTGACTTAATATTTGCGTTTTCTGCTATTTTACACTTTTACTCCCCCACATTTCTGAGGGAAATATTGTACTTTTTTTTTACTCCACTGGAGTTATTTGTCAGCTGTAGTTGTTTTGCAAAGAGCAATTTTACTTATACTGCTTATAAGATATGTTGCACTGCTCAGAGGTGGAAGACATACTGAGATCTTTTACTTAAGTAAAAATAGCAACGCTACAGTATAAAAATACTCATTGCAAGTGAAAGTCTTGCATTCAAAATCTTATTTAGATAAAAGTTAATTAGTTGCAAATCATACTTAAAGTCTTAGAAGTACTTAAAATGCAAAATGGCCATATTTATATACAGATATACAGTATATTATATACAATATACTTTTCATGTTTTATGTTTTGCTACATTGAATGAAAAGAGATTTGATGTGGCTTTTGACACTGAAAACAGAAAAAGACTCTTAAATGTCAAAGTGAAAACAGATGAAATAAATTAATTACAAATATTAATGATCTGTTTTCGTCATGAAATCTGTTTGCACTGTTTAAATTAAATGTAGCATCTTTGAAACTATGAAAATTAATTTGTGGATGAGTTGACAACAAAGTTCTCTCGAGTATTGATCTGAGAAATAACTATAAAAAAAAGTGCAATATTGCCCTCTGAAATGTAAAAGTGTAAAACAGAGAAACTCAAGTGAAGTACAAGAAATTGTACGTGAGTAAAAGTAGTTTGTTACATTCCACCACTGCCATTGTTAAAGATTAAACTAATAGTAACAGTAGAAAACAGATAAAAGTTGTTCCACCTGAACCAGATACATACTTATTATACTTGTAAGACACTAGAAATAATAAAACAACAATAAAATATACATAATTATAAACATGAAGAAAAGAGATTATGCATTTTGATACTTTAAGTGAAAGTAAAGACGTGAAATCATAAATGCAGGACTTTTACTTGTCATGGAGTATTTTACATTGTATTTTAATTCAAGAAAAAGACTTGAATGCTTCTTCCACTGCTGGTTGTGTCTTAATCCTCATCCAAGAATCATTGAGCCTTATTGATCTGTCTGTTCATGTAATTTTATGTCTAGAGAGGAGAAAACACAGTGAATCTGACATAATCTGATGTGCTATTTTTGTATAAATGAATATTCAATAATGTTTAAATCATTGTTTCACCGACACTTTTCCCATTTATCTGAATATTTTAACCAATAAATGAAGGCCTACACAATTAAAAAAAACACTTTACATGCATTTGATATGGTTTGGTGTTTAGTTTTTTTACTCAACTTTTACTTGTCTTGAACCTGTTTTTATTGAGACTTGTTGCACGAGATATATGTCTTGTTTGATAGGCCTGTGTTATGTTTTTGTTGTGCATGTGTGTGTGAGTGTGTGTGTGGACCCCAAATAAAGAAGAAAACACTCCCTACACCTCCATATCAAGCAGGTGTCCTCACTCCCCCTGTCCTGTCCATCAGGAAGAGGAAGAGGAGGAGGGACTGCACCTCTCTCACCTCTGCAGCAGATAAGCGGATCTTCAGTATCCATCACACTGAGGCAGCTACCTTAATCTGTTTTTAATGGCCCTGCGGAGGATCCCAGGAGACTCTCTCTCTCTCTTTTTCTCTTTCTGTGTGTGTGAGTGAGTGAGTGAGTGAGTGTGTGTGTGTGTGTGTGTGTGTGTGTGTGTGTGTGTGTGTGTGTGTGTGTTTCCTATGTGCAGCAGCAGGGCCGAGAGTCTGAGTTTCTTAATCTGACTGGGAATATTTTAGCGAGGGACTAATTTTTTTCTTTTTTAAGCAGGTGGCAACACATTCTTATGTTTAACATAAATATAAACACTAATTTTCAAGCCAAATCTTACATTTTAAACATAATTTCCTCATTAAAATTTAAACACTCACATCTATTACTTTCATTACACGATCGACTCTATTTTCTCCTCTCTCTTTTTTTTCCTTTCTCTTATCCGCAACACAAACGCTTTTCTTTGATAGGTTTCCCACCGGCTCTTTGAAATAAAACAATTACCTCACTCTTTGTGCAATAATTGTCAATCATCCACATTAAATTGATAAGCTTTAAATGGACAGAATAATGGCGTAAATTGTTTTACAATGGCACAGCTAAGCAGGATGATTTGCTATTGCTGACATGCCCGAGGCTTTACCAGCTCCACATAATGCCATAGGTTAATGCATAAATAAGCAAATCAAATCCATGCGTTACCCCAATTCAATTCATTTAATTCCTCTTTAATAAAGAGCGGCCCCACCCCCCTGTCCCCGCCATTTACCTCGGATTTGTGCGATGAATGCTATAAATGTAAATCAATCTAGATGAGAAAGAATCCCATTGAAAAGCGCAGAGAAATTTCATCTGGGAAAAGGAGACAAATGTAGGAGGGGCCCGCTCATAAAAAGCAGCTGTTACACAGTAATCTTTTTTCGTGCCCTGTCACTCACCTTGCCTTTTTTCTCTCTCTTCACTATCTCTGCTGTTCAAAAAGAAAGAAAAACTCTCCTCTATTGTATCTAGTTGCCATATCTTCTTTCCCATTACATTGCCACAGTCCATATTCGTCCAGAAAGAGAGAGAGAGACAGAGAAGAGAGAGAGAGAGAGAGAGAGTGCACAACTTGCCCATTTTTTTCGGACAATCCCCTTGTAGTTGTTGCAGTGAAAAGAGGAGTGCATGGATGTCAAATTGCCCTCAAAACACCATGAAAGATTGATTTGCAGCACTTTTCAGGGCCCTGACATTACTTGGAGGGGAGCTGAATAGGAAACCTGTGAGCCGGGGATGGAATAAAGATGTCCTCTCTGCTGGAAAAGAAGGAAAACTGCCCATTTAGCCGCAGTCCATCAAGCCCGAAAAATAGGCGAGAGAGGAAAAAACACAGGAGGAGCGAGAAGAAAAGAAGGGGTCGTATATACTCATCTAAACGTTGTCACAATACCGATGAGGAGGAGGAGGGGGGTGGGGGGGGTGGGTGGGGGTGTAGGGGGTGGTGGGGGTCTCTGAACATCCATGAATATTAAACCGCTTACCTCAACAAGGGCTTGAAAAAGTGAGCCTGCACGTCAAAGCAGCTTTGCATTTTTTGCATGTGAACAATGCTGCGGAGAGAGAGAGAGAAAAAAGCTTGTTTCCATTCTTGTTATTCCCGCTCTAACTCTCCTCACACACACACACACACACACACACACACACACACACAAAAAAAAAAATTTAATATTACCACCGCATGAATACGAAATGCCTGAGAAAAAAATGGGAGAGCAACTCCCAGACTCAATGACCCACTTCTGCGCACAGAAACGCTCAAAAAACAACTCATCACTTCAGCTGACAGCGATAGTTTTTAGTCCTTTTTTTAAAAAAACAAAACCAAAAAAAAAAAACCAACATTCAAGATCACGTGACTTAAGTACATTTTTTTTAAAACAGAATTGCATTAATTCATAATCATCCAGACTGCAGATTTAATTATTATACGCTATAATCGAATCATTTTAAAACATTTTTCATAAGCTTTTTCACCATTTTGCACGTTTTTCAGGCCGTATTTTAAGTATGTGTTGCAATTTTTAGCCGTTCAGCATTTGCAGCTTTGCAAAAAAAAAAAAAAAAAGTTAAAATAATTTTAAGACTCTCTCCACACATGTATTAAATCATATAAAAATCATCTACTTGGAATAATAAACTGCACCTAATATGTTTTCCCCCACAAAATGTTTCGCTTGTTAAAACATCCTTAAATCCTTTAAAAAAAAAAAAAAGTTGTGATGTCACGAATCATGCACTACTTAAAAACTCAGATTTAAGGTGCACACATCATTCTGCACAGAAAGTAACCAAAAACATTTTTGACTGACTTTAATATTATAGGCAGATAATTAAAGTAAAGTTTTGGGTCTCTTTCTCTTCTCTCTCTCTCTAGTCGTTTTTTTTTTTTTTTTTTTTTTTTTAATAGGTCTGCTGGTTTGTTGCAGCAGGCAGGTCCACACGGTGAGGGGTGTGTCATTAATAAGTAATTAGACAGGGGTCACACTAGCCACTTATATAAAGGGACCCTCACAGCCAGGCAGGGCAGCTTTACGCACAGACAGTCTGGAGCAGAGAGGACGGAGGAGAAGCTCTGCGTGTCCACTTCTTCTTCTTCTTCTTCTTCCACTTGCAGCTGCGCCGCTGATATCATTTTCAGGGATTTTCCCTCTTCTTCCTCCTCTTCTTCTTCGTCTTCCTTTCTTTCTTCCCTTATTTTTCTTTTCTTTTCTCGCCTTGCAACATGGGCTCCGTGCTGCCCGCCGACGCTTTGGCTCTCAAGTCTGGATTTAAGTGTCCGAGCCGCTCGCTGTCAGATGTGATCACCTCGGACATCCTGCACAGCTTCCTGTACGGCAGGTGGAGGAACGTGCTGGGTGAACACCTGGCGGAGGATCGACAGAGCGGCTGCAGCCCCAAGACCGCCTTCACCGCCGAGGTGCTGGCTCAGTCGTTCACTGGAGGTAAGCTCACCTGCGGACTCACAGCTGCTTTATTGAGGGACTACTTTATTTAGTTTAGTTGATCATATTGTCGCGCATGCTTGGAGAATTTTAATTTTTTGATGTTTCAGCCTAATTTGAGTGATTTCAAGTGTTTCGTTTAAACCAAATGTGCGTAAAAACGTGTCCTTTAGAGTATTTTAATAATGATTTTATTACAGTTTTAACTGCATAAATACACGTGTTAAAGTCGTGCTTCCATTAGAGCTACAAATCTGTTTAATCTAAGAAGAAAAGTGTATTTTTTTCTCTCTGACAGCTAAATTTGTGCGTTTTGTCATCGATTTAATTTCGAGGAAAAAAATCCAACATCCTATCCAAGACACTTAAAGAACTTTTTTTTCTGTGCTTGTCAAACATTTTATTTCCAAAAGTTGAGAACTTGTTGCTGTTTTTCTGCATTTTCTCCTCATTTTTACTGCTTTTATTTCGATCCATTTAACGCATTAACCCTTTCAGAGCTTTGAGACCTCGCGTTTGGAGGCTTGTTAGGCGTGTAACTGCTGCTGATTGAAAGACGCGGGGCATTAAATTCATTTGGTTAACTTTGTGCTTGACCTGGGAAAGTTTCCACTTAAACCTTGCGGAGAGAAAGGTTTCCTTTCTTTGAGATGTCCCGGGTTTTTATCCCGCATTCATCAATCTCCGGACAGTCTCTTTTCCTCTCTTGGCAGCTATGGGGCTCCGGAGCTTTTCTCTTTCTCTCTCCTTAAAAGATTTGCTGTTCCTCGCATAATGCACCGTGGAGGCTAAATCTAATGCTATTCATTGCATGTCAACCATCTAATCGCCTTTCCATTTTTTTGTTGCAGAAATTCCTGAGTCTTTTAAACAAGTCCTCGTTTCATTCAGTGCAAATTTATTGCTACAAAGTTCTTAAAAGGATAATGAATTTGGAATTAGCCGTTTCTCTTCCAGTAAAGTTTAATGAATATCACATCTGAAGCATGACAAATTGCTGGACCCTGGGCAATAGAGGACCATTTAACCCCTATTCGGCCGGGCTTTTCGCAGCCTCACATTTAAAAAAAAAATCTTTGATTTTGACATTAAAGAAGCGCAAGATTTTTTTCTTCCTTTTTTTCCCCCTTTCTGATGCGGATGAAAATGCTTTCCGAGGGGGTTTCTCTGCACAACAAAAACTTTCAATTCAGCCAGATAATCGAATTAAACGGAGGATAAAGTGTAGCTTAATATTTCGTGACTAAAATAAGATCCAGTCCATTTGCTGCATTCAGGACTTTTCCAGCAATCCTGTTTCATGAGAAGCTTTGGCATCCTGCTGAACAAACTTTGATCCCGAAATTCAGATTCTTTATCTGAATTACATTTATATTCAGTTTCAATTTGAGGACATTTATACGCATTCTGTGTTTATAAAATCTAAATTGCGCAGTCACTATTTTAATTTCCATTTTGCATGCTCACGTGTCTTTTTTCTTTTTCTTTTTCTTTTTTTTTCCCCTGCAGAGGTGCAGAAGTTGTCCAGTCTGGTGTTGCCCAGTGAAGTGATCATCGCTCAAAGCTCGATCCCTGGAGAAGGTCTAGGCATCTTCTCAAAGACCTGGATCAAAGCAGGGACCGAGATGGGCCCTTTCACAGGGAGAGTCCTGTCCCCGGAACACGTGGACCTGCTTAAGAATAACAACCTCATGTGGGAGGTGAGATTAATAAAGTAGCAGATCTCATGTATTCAGTCCTGTGAGAAAAGCCAGAGTTGATGAATAACACAAGATGAGCAGCTCTGTGATCTGTATTAATCAGACTTTTATAGCTTCCTCTGAACCGGGTTTTTCTTGCTCTTGTGTGCGCTCAGGTGTTCAATGAAGACGGCACAGTGCGCTACTTCATCGATGCCAGCCAGGAGGACCAGCGCAGCTGGATGACCTACATAAAGTGCGCCCGCAACGAGCAGGAGCAAAACCTGGAGGTGGTGCAGATCGGCAGCAGCATCTTCTACAAGGCTGTGGAGGTGAGAATTAACATGACATCTGTTTCTGTTCAGCAGCTGGAGAAATGCATGACTGGGCCTTGAGCGCTTCTGTGGGATTTTAGGCCTGTCGGAGGCCACCAAGCATGTACATGTCCTTTAGAACAGCGCCGCCTGTTGGCTAAAAGGAGGATCGTAGATGTGATTTCTGAGTTGATTGTCAAGTTGCTCATACAGCAGCAAAAAATGAAAAAAAACAAAAACAAAAAACAAAAACCCAACAACATGTGGATGAACTGACCTCTGTCCTCCTCTCTGTCTCAGACTATCCCACCAGACCAGGAGCTTCTCGTCTGGTATGGAAACACCCACAACACATTCCTGGGGATCCCCGGAGTTCCAGGAACAGATGAAGAACACCTGAAGAAAAGCAGGAATGGTGAGACATTTTATTGATGACTATCAGATGTTGCAAGCGGTTTTATTTTTGTCTGTGGATGTCATAGCCAGTTTCACTTCATTATGGTTCATCTCTGGGCAGCATCATCCATCTGAGGCAAACTTTAACTCATCTTCCTCCTCCCTGTCTTCTCTCCTAGATGACTCCCACCCCTGTGACGGCCCTTCCTTGTGCTCCCCTTCTTCGTCGTCCTCCTCCTCCAACGCCACCACCAGTTCCGGCCGTATGCGTTGCGTCATCTGCCACCGAGGCTTCAACTCCCGTAGCAACCTGCGCTCCCACATGCGCATCCACACTCTGGACAAACCCTTCGTCTGCCGCTTCTGCAACCGCCGCTTCAGCCAGTCGTCCACGCTCCGGAACCACGTCCGCTTGCACACCGGCGAGCGACCCTACAAGTGTCAAGTCTGCCAAAGCGCCTACTCCCAGCTGGCGGGACTCAGGGCGCACCAGAAGAGCGCACGGCACAAACCGGCGGTGACCGTGACCGACGTGCCCTCCCAAGTGTCCCCTCCTCCCCCACAGATGACGACTATGCCCCACCAGCACCAGATGCCCCTGGTGCACCACATCCCCACTATGGTGCTATGATGACAGAAATATGGAGGGACAGTCGAGCAAAACAACGTTGCACTTTAGATTAGAGCTGTAGTGGAGAATTAAAGAGCTCCTTTATAAAATAAAATAAAAAAAAAAAACAGGCCAACATTAAAGGAAATCAACAACATCTGGCAAAGACATTTCAACATGTTGCCTTATTTTGTTTCTTTGGCTGTCATGTGATCATAAATCCAGCAGAAGGATGTTTTAATGTCATATTCTGGAGAGATGAAATACACTAAAAGAACTCAGTTTCAAGATTTTTACAAATCATTTTTATGCCTCTCTGTGTGTAATTTTTAGATCTTAAGTGTCACATGTCACCACAAATGTGAGACAGATGAAATATTTTCTATACATTTTGCGTTGTTTTTTTGTTTTTTGGCATCACATCTCACCAGCTCAGGTGAAAACAAACAACAGTAAAAGGGGATGTGGACACATTGTTTCCGCTGTATCTTTTCCACACTGTAAAACGAAAATTGTCACTTTAACCTTGTACAGACTGTATACTTCGAAGAATTGTGTAATTCTAAAAAAAAAATTGTATTGTATGCTACTGTATATGTGAATGTAAATATGTTTGTGCTTCTTCTATTCTAAATAAATGATATGATATAAAATGACTTCCTGTGTGATTTTAGTTATTATGTCATCTTAACACCTGTTGCTGCTTCTGGTGTTTTTGTGTTGAATCACATAACAAATGAGAATATAGTTTTGTTTTTTATGTGAAGTTCAGTGAATCTGCTTTGAATCTGAGAATTTCACTGGGAGTTAAGTTTTCCTTTGTTAACAGACTGGATGTGATCTTGAGAGGGAGCGAAAAAATCCATACAAGAGACTGAGAATGGGCTGATTTTTCACAGCTTTTTAAACAGTGTTAGCAAATAGTTTAGTTTACTGAGCTGATATCTTATTTTTAAAATAGTAATCTGAAGAAAAGTTTCCTCAAAGATAACTTAAAATAGTGGTAAATACTTTGATTAAGCACTTTTTTTTCTTGGTTCCTTACAAATAATTTGATAATGGGTTGATTTTGTAGGTGTTAGTTTTGAAATCTGAAATCCAGAGTTCACAATTCACCGATGATGTTTGTCCTCTGATCATAAATCCATCCATTTTCTAAACTGTTCATACTGCGTTTATAGTCATGGGGGCTGAAGCCAACTCTAGAGGTCAGCAGGTCAGAGCTCTGATGTTTTACAGCTCCTGTTTTCAGAAATGCTGGATGGAGTTTGAAAAGAAAGTTTGAAAGTGTTTTTGTTGTTCTGTTTGTGTGTTAACCTTGTAATACACTGGAAAACTGTCCAGATTGTGTCGTTAATCAGCAACTGTTTTGATAGTTGATTGATGATTTTAGTCATTTTTCAAGTAAAATGCCACTAATGCTCTTCCATTTTCCAGTTTCTCAAATGTGTGGATTTTTTGTTTTTCATTGTCATATTTGACAATAAAATAATTAAATATCTTAAGGTTTTAGACTGTTAAATGGACAAAACAAGCAGATTGAAGGCATCACTGGGGGTTCTAAGAAATTGTTTACACAATTTTTCCTTTATTTTTAACAGTTCATTTACACTTAACACTAACTAACACTCACACTAAACACTTAATCCATTAATCAAGAAACAGTGGATTAATCGATGATGAATATAACAAGTTAGTTGCAGCTCATCAGACAAGCACAAGATGTCTTTTATGTTATTCCGTGTTGCAAATAATGATTCGAGTTTCGATGTTGAATCTAATTATAACATACTATTATTTTCTGTAGTTTCTGTTCAGTGATAAATGAACCAGTTTTCTGTTTTTCATGTAATTGGCTCCTGCAGTTTTTTGGGTTTTTTTTGTCCATGACACCAATACTCAGAAAAAGAGATTCCCACATAATAATAATAAAAAAGATCACCACAGTGTTTAAGATGCTTTTATGAAACATACAATTAAATGATCTTAACAACCATTTATTCAATTCACTGGATTAATGTACAGTGCTGACCACATTGTATTTTTACCAAACAGATGATAGAAGTCACTGCTGAACATTTCTTTCCATGTTGGAAAAAGTGATAATGCATCACTCTGTTGGCCAAGTGTCTTTAATCTATGACTCAGAGAAGTCTGCAGAGAACGGGAGGCTTGTTTGGAGTCATGACTTGGAGCAGGTATGAATGCCATGAAGTGCAGGTTCAAATCATTAACACCAGATTTAGACTTCTGCAGTACAAATACATCATGTTTAGCTTGAAGAAGAGAGAAAATACAAAAAATACAACGGTGACTCTGTCTCTATTACACCATTTTGATGCCAATAATCCAGATCCAGATGTGTGAAATGCAATGCTGAAACACTGGTTCACTGTTTATGGGATTTGCCCAAGGATGAAAGAATTTTGGAGAGACGTACTTGACACATTATCACAAACAGTTTCAGCCAAACTACCAGAATAACCCAAACTGTGTATTCTTGGTCTGCTCTCTGAAATGCTTTTGTTTTCTGTCTTCTTTAAGCTAAGCATACCATATCTGTCTTTTAGGAAAACCAGATAACCCCTCTATCAGTCAGTGGTAGAAAAACCACTCCCACTATCTTGCCTTTGAGAAATTAACCTTTAGAATCAAAGGAAAAACTGACACCATTTATTAAATATGAGGGAAATTCCTACATTTTTTTGGAAAATCTAGCTGAGACCTTGATGGGTCAGAATGAAAGATGTGAGCGGATAATGTGGAGCTTTTTTGTGTAAAAGCTTTGTAACTCAATGTTAAGACTTAATAACCTTTTTACATGTAATATGCCTTTTGTATGCATTTAATTTATTTTGACTTATCTATGTGTTAAAAAAATATTTTTATTATTATTAATTTGTACTGTTTTCTTACTTGGTTTACTAAATAACGTTTATGTTATTTTTCTTATCACTGTTACTATTTACTTTATTTTTGGGTAACTTTATGTGAAGATTATTGACAGAGGGAGACACATATACATTTATATATGTCTTGATGTGCTGAAATACCCCCCCCCCCCCCCCCCCCCAAAAAAAAAAAAGCCACTGCTGCACCTGTCAGCTGTCAAACATTATCCAGCTTCTCAAAGAGGAGTTTTCAGACAAGTCATCATTATAACAAGCGCAGAGCGACACAGCAGAGATCAACATGCTGTGAGTGAATGTGGGCGTCTCTTCTGGGAGGAATTAAAGAGGATTTTGACGGGATGGGGTTTCATCACTAGAGACTGTCCACACCTTCTGTCCTGCACAGTGAGAAAAAAACCCAAGATGGTTTAACTGTGTAGATCAGTATTTTAAAAATGGCACAATTTCACACAATGAGAAGTACCTTCACACTGGTATGGACATCCTGCTGCTGTTGTGGCCTTCTTCAAGGAGCAGCAGGAAGAACTTATCCAGTTAGCAACATTGCGCACTGCTAAAGGAAAACAAACAGACAGGAGTTCCTCTTTTATCTGTTAATAGTATCAGCAAACTCTGTTCTGCTGAGATAATGTTGTGGCAGGTAACATGATCTCACCCCTATCAGGTTCAACACGTTGTCTGTCACACTATCTACAATTCATTTTCAGGTTTTCAAGGCTTATTTCTTTACAATTAGTTTCTTAACATAGTGAAAATAATAAGGTTGTCTATGGAAAATTGTCACCATTGTTCATCATAAGTCTTGTTTATAAAACCTGTTTTCCACACACACAAAAAAACTTGATATACATTTTTCTCAAGAAAGTTTGAGTACTTACCAGAGATAAGTAGTCACAGCATAGTTCCACCTGTTCTTTTCTTCCACTTTTGGGTTTTTCTTCGCAAGTTAGTCTGGAAGCGATGAAGTGATGATGTGTGTGCACTGACACTACAAACCAATGACTCAACATTTCTCAGCCACAGAGGCTCCAGTGACTGAAGGCTCACTGTGATGTCAGTAAACAGAGAGCGACCACACAGATGCAGGAAGTATAGTATTACTGTTCTGTGTGTGTGTGTGTGTGTGTGTGTGTGTGTGTGTGTTTTCTCACTGTGGATACTGTAAAATAAACAGTTATCAAGATCAGTGTACACATTCATTCATGATAATGCAAATATCCATACTGAGCATTCAAGTGTAATATTGATTTTTTCGACAGGTTTTTGATAACCTACTTAATGTTTAATTAGAGAAATAAATTAAGAAATGATTACATTTTTAAATGTACACAGCTGGTTCTTCACAACCATCTCAACATGAAGCTGAGAGTTTAAAATGAGGTCCTAACAAGTGGAGCAAAGATTTTTGTGTTTTAGTAGTGAAGAAAAGAGAAAACATACAGTAAATATGTCTCATATTTCATACATAATGCCTGTAAATCAATCTCCTCTTCAGCTATATGAAATAAAACAGGCCTTTTAAATATGTTTTATATATAACCTAGACAATACCACAATGTCTTTATCAATACAAATGTAATAGGTATAGTTTAAAGTCTTCAAATGCAGCCTAATATAGCTTTGACAATGTTGAATTTTTTAAATAAAAAATAAAAAAAACAGAAAAAAGAAAACCTACCTGTTAGTTAAATAACATCAGAAACTTTAACTTTAACCTCGTTATGCTCTCTAATAGAAAAAAAGATCTTCTTTCTAGAGCAATCTACTCATACTAAAAAAGAAAATGTATGTTAACTAACCTGTAAATAGTGAATCGATTGATCTGGCCTTGCAGCAGCTATGTTTCTGTGCTCGATTCGTAGCGTCTGTCGATCCTCCGCTGCTGGAGGATTGTTGTCATTTTTTCTGCGGCTAGCCGTCCGATTTTTTCTCTCCAACACACTTTGATCCAGCAGGTGGGTCACAGTTTACGTCGACAACTTTTTGTACTGAGCCGAGCTGATTAAGTCATGCAAAGAGATCATCGATTCATAAAAAAAACTACTCGCTCTCACAACTGAACGTCGTCAGATGTGAAGTTGAAAACAAATGTCAGCTAACAGCTAGCTAGCTTAACGTTAGCATTTGTGGCTAGCAAAGCTGTAAACTTAGGTTTCCGTCTGATTTTGATTAACATACATGTAAAAACACCCGCTAGTTATTTAGCTGTGGTTAGTTAATGTTTCCAATGTCGGTAAGAAGGCTAGACAGTCTGTTTTTTTTAGTATAAATACAGTGACTTGTTATGAGTTTTATGTACAGCGACATAAATTACCTTGTTAGGTCATCTTCACTCGACGGTTTGGTTTCAGCAAAAGAAAGCGCTCAATAAATGTATGAAAGTGTTTAATAAGGCGACTCATATGTGTTTTATAAAGTATAGTTCACGTAGCAGTCATAATGTATAGAAATGTTTTAATGTGTATATGAAACACGGCTCTGTTCCAGCAGCAGTTTCCTGCTTATTCATCATAAATGCCGTCTTTACACTCCTCTTTTCTTCCACAAAAACAGAAGACTGTAGAGCTTTTTAGTGTCAGATATGGGGTACTTGTAGATGCATTGACATGTCTAGTAAATAGTAATTATATTCTCAGTGAGCTGCTGTGACAGCAGGAGCCCAGACTGACCTGTACGGATTGATGAAGCTCCTCAGAGACACAGCTGACTGTGTGTCTACGTTAAAACACACATCAGTGAAACAGCTGTCAGCTGTCAGACCCGTTAGTGCTGCAAGCTATTTATGGATGCACAGGGCCAGAAAAATACTATATACTCACATATTTCCCTATAGAGCTACAGTGATTAGTCGATAAAACGATATTAGTTGGCAACCATTAAATTAATAGACAATTATTTTGATAATCAAGTCATTTTTTAAGAAGGAAATTTCCAAATTTTCTGAGTCCAGCTACTCAAATGTGAATATTTCCTGGTTTCTTATTCTGTGACAGTAAACTGAATATCTTTGATTTGTGTCAATGTGAACTTTGGGAAACAGCGATCGACATCTTTCAGACCAAACAACTGATTGATAAATCAAGAAAATAATCGACAGATTAATCAGTATTGAAAATAAGTTGCGACCCCATTTCCTTTGTATGATGTAACGTCTGTGTTTGTAGCATGTAGCATTGTAAATTTGATCTGTGCTGACTTATCATCTGCAGTCTGGTGCGATCGTGTGTGTACTTTGTTGCAGGTGTGACCATGTTGACTTTGTTCAGTTTGTAATTGGTGTCAAATTTTGAAACCCGACATTCTCATCAGGAATCGAGTTTCAGAATGACGCCTTGTTATAGTTTCAAGTCTTAGTATTGAATATTATGAAACAAGAAATTGAAGCCTTGATGGTCCGTCGCATTTTTTAGTTTGAGAAAGTTGAGAACTGATGAAGTTGAAAGGCAATATTTCTCTCTGGATTGAACACTTAATATCTTCTTTGAAGAAAAACTAAGTGGAGAGTCAAAGTAAAATGTTACTGATTTAATGTCTGGAATCAAAGAAAACAGCAAACAATGATTATTTTAATTATCAATTAATCTGTAGATTATTTTCTCGACAAATCAATCAATTGTTTTGTCTATAAAATGTCAGAATTATAATTTCTTATCTCTCAAGGTGACAACTTAAAATGTCTGTTTTTGTTAGAGTTTTAATGAAGAACTGGAAATTAAGGGAAAACAAAAAAGTGGAAACTGTGTGTTAAATCGGGTTTAATTGGCTTTCTCATAACAGCACACTCATGTACTGGTGGTGTGTGTGTTGCGCAGGATGTTAGGATGGAGTGTGGCCCAGTTCTGCCGGACAGCCTGGTGTTGGAGATCTTCCTGCGTCTGCCCCATGATGCCGTGCTGAGAGCTGGTCTGACCTGCCGGCAGTGGCTGGCCGTCTCCAGAGATGAGTTCCTGTGGAGGGAGCTGTTCTACAGCTACTACCGCATCCCCCGCGCCGTACCCCGACACCCAGGTGTGTATTTCTAATCATATGTGTTCACAGAAGAGTTCATGATCGATTTCAGCTTTTAAATAACTCCCCATCTACCTTTTGTGTGCAGCGGCTGTGTCGTGGTACAGGGAGTTCAAGCGGCTGTTCGACTGTATCCCGTGTGTGGAGGTTCAGACGCTGAGAGAGCACAATGATCAAGTCCTTCACCTGGCTTTCTCTCACAAGGGTCACCGGTTCTCCTCCTGCTCAAAAGACTGCACCGTTAAGGTTAGGATTAAAGGATTAACGCGGCTACTTTCATCTTGGATTTTATTGTCTTAATTTGTGTCAGCGTGACAAGTGAGTGTGTTCAGCATTTGGTTACTTTACCCAACTGTAGGGCTTTTTTTTCTTTTGTCTCATTTACTGACAGACTTGCTCTAAAGTTCACACTTGAGGGCAGAAGTAAGAACAAACTTAGGAAGTAGATTAAAACACATTTCATTCGTTTTTTATGCCTCCATGTCAGCAAGAGCCGTGGCAGTGTTCAGGTTGTCTGTCCGTATGTCTATACGAATGTCCCGTTCTTGAGAGTGTGATATCTTAGGAATGCCTTGAGGGAATTTCTTCAAATTGGGCACAAACATCCTCTTGGACTCAAGGATGAACTCATTAGATTTTGGTGGTCAAAGGTCAAGGTCACTGTGACCTCACAAATCACATTTTTTGGCCATAACTCGAGAATTCATACACTAATTCATACAAATGTCTAATAAGATAAAAATGATGAATTTTATACCCAAAAGGTCAAAGGTAAACTTAAATGTGACATCATAAGGTTCTGCCAAAAACACTTTTCTGGCCGTTATTCAACGCTAAAACTCAGGAACAGAAGGAGAGATTGTGACCATATTTCACATTTGGTTGGATACTGAATTGGTGACACTAATCTTGAAACTCTGGTGATTGGTTAGATCTTCTGTGCCGCCGGGTTGAAGATGTGTGAAGCATCTACGTTTCAGTATTTGTAGCTTCTTTGCAACAACGTCCACATCGTCTACTGTCACGGCTTTATTGGCCAAACATGTGAATACACTTAACACCTTTTACTAAATTCCTTCAAAGTCTTCACCGCAAATATTATTATATTATATGAGTCTGGACAGATGTGGATGTAAACTGCAGCTTGACTGGTTGGTGGAGTTAAACAACCAAGAAGTGCTGTTTGTCATTTGGAGAAGTTACTCCTATTTAAATCATGCTTTTGGTCTTCTTCCATGTTGTGTGCAGCTGTGGGATACGGAGCGGCCAGATGGTAATATCTCGCTGGTGCACAGTTCCAGTATGCGGCAGTTCAACTGGGGCTACACCCAGTTCTCCCAATTCAACGCTGACGACAGTCTGCTGCTTGTGTCTGGCGTCTACCTGGGCCCACACCACTCCTCGTCTGGGGAAATCGCTGTCATCAGTCTGGGTAGGAACTAAAAGAAAAAAAAAAAGCACTTTAAATGGCTCAACTGTTCTGTTTGGTTTTCACAGTATTCCTCTCTAGGTGTTTTTTCTTCCTATAAACAAAGCTGTCGTCATTATGTTTGATCTCCTTTTGCATTTAGCTCAAAGCCTCAGTTTGTTCCTCTCATACAGATACGTTAATTTCACATCATCACTTTCTCTAAAAGATATATAACCAGTGATGTTTGAAGGTATTTCCAGAATTCCCAAAGACTTTTCTAACCATCAGGATGAAAAACATGTTTCCTAAGTTGTTCCTCTATTTCCAAATTTAAAAAAAAGGACTTTTTATCATGAAGCAGACAGAATATTTTTCTATTTTTATATAATCTTTGAGGATTGTGAAAACTATCACAACAGGTGTAAGTATTTTAAACAACCTACTGGGATTTCAAACCTTGCTGGTTAATTATCTTTCAGAGAAACTGATGCTGAAACTGCTTATACTGAACATAAGAGGCACAAACTGGGAATAAATTAAACCATAAAAATAAAGGTAAAATTAGAATTTGATCTTAGATTATACAGTTATACAGTTGAGCATGTAGAAAGTTGATGTAGGTAAAAAAATGCATGGCGTATGTAACAAACAACGTATACAAATAGCGTCTGGGTTGGGGGAGGAGGAGGCTGCAGACAGTCTGTACTGTCAGCTGATGAGCGGATCACATTGGACGGTAGAGACGCAGGTTCGTGTCTGTTTGAAAAGTTGTTTAGCCGACTTCACCGCATTTAACTCTGACGCTGACAGCTCGGAACAATTGTCCTCTGTTTTTAACATCTGTCTGTTTCCATCAAAGATATGCATTTAGGTGATTTAGAGACGAGGCTCTGTAAAAGTTTACAGCCTGTCATGCTGCATCTGAACGACTGAAATAATGCGAGTCGACTTTGGGGTTTAACAACTGATGCATTGACTCAGTGACGCAGCCCTGATGTACACCATATATTTGTGTTCTCTATTAATGTGAGTGTTTCCACAACATGTCAATTACAGAAAATTACACACTGTTGTCGCGGGTGAGGAACAAGCCGTACGATGTGTTTGGCTGCTGGCTGAACGAGACCCACCTGATCTCTGGGAACCTGCACTGGATAGGCAACATGACGTCTTGCTCTGTGCTCTGGCTCAATAAAGCCTTCCAGGTAAGACCCGGTGTGTCGCAGATAACGTTTATTAGCGAAGGCATTATGGCTTTATCTGCCAAGTTCAGATGTAGCGGTCGGAATATCCGGAATTCATAAATGTAAAATGAAAATCTCTCACTCTTCATCTGTTTTTCTTTTTCTTTTCTCTGTCAGGATATTGAATCAGAGAACGTCAACGTGGTCAAACGCCTTTTCAAGATCCAGAACATCAACGCCAGCACCATCCGCACAGTGATGGTGGCCCACTGCCGGCGTCACGACAACCCCGACTTGCTGCTAGACTACGAGGCTCAGTCTCAGGCTCGAAGACAGAAAGGGCCGCAGCAGCAGCACCAGCCCCTCCTCTTTGACCTGGGAACCTCCGGCAGTGAGGAAGAAGACGAGGCGGAAGAGGGTGACGAGTGCCAGAGGGAAGCAAGGTCTCACGGCCTCCCAAACGCTCGCCTTTCCCAGCCTGCCTACTCCGGCCTGGAGCATGTTATACAGGTATTGTAGTGAGTTTTGTTGTAGTAGTGTTATGAATGTATAAAACAGCACAAATGTGGTAATAATCTGATATTATATTAATAAACCTGATGCTTCCCCCTCTACACTGTTAGAATATAGACATGTAACCATTACAAAGTCAACACCGCCCTCTGCTGGACGCAAAGTAGCAACATTTCTGTCACCTGTTGACCTACATCTGCGGTTACTCTCCTCTACAAGCTGCGGGCACAGTGGTGCACATGAAGCTACGCAGCGGCTGCATGAAATACAGCTTTGCATTTCTGCTACATAATGAACTTCACCTGTAAACATTTCTTCTAATAAGTGAAGATGGTGGACGTAACAAACCAAAGTGCACATTCAACCTGAGTGATATAACTGCCGGTAGTAACAGTACAACACAGCAGCAACGTAGCATAGTGTGACGTCACACTAGTCACCACTTGATTTAACTTGATCAAGAATGTGACACAAATAGCGCCACTCATAAACAGACAGCGTAGGCGACTGACGGATTCAGTGACCGCACACAACTTCAAGAAAGTCCAACAGGGGAAGTTTTAGGCTCCATAATTCTTTCCGTTGCGAGTTGATTTCTCTCAGTGCGCTGCGAATAATTGTGCTGCAGAGGGGAGAAGCGATGACCTTTGTGACGACTGGCTCTCTGGTGTCTTTTTTTTTTAAGTAATCTTGTTCTTCATTCTGCCTCTTTTTTTGTGCTTTTTTTCCCCCTTCCCTGTCAGAGTCGTAAAAATGTAGGGAGCAGGGAGTTAGCGCTTGAGACCCAAGTAGCCCAGATGATGGGCAGAGCCCACACGAAGGCCCCAGACACTAACCTCATCGAGCCCTCTGAGCCCGGGGACGGAGAGGACAAGACTTACTTACTCTTTACCACCGGCAGCCTTACATACTCCCCTCACCAGATAGGTAAGATTGTTTTCACACTGTGGCAACGAAGCCAAAGCACACAGATATGATTCTAATATAAGAAAACACCATCCTGAAACTTGTCAAACACTTTTCCAGGTATTAAACGCATTAAGCCCGACCAGATGACCACTTGCGGTCCTGTCCTCGGGGAAGAGCGGAGTTCAGATGAGTTTTTTGATTCTCTGGACCATGTCATTGACATCCACGGCCACATCATCGGTATGGGCCTTTCTCCAGACCACAGGTTAGTAAACAAGGACACACAGTATAGATATTAAATTCAGTACGTTGGCTTTCACTTTTTCAAAAAATCAACAATTAATTCCAACAAACCCTAATATTTTCTGTAACTGTCATAAGCATATATGACCAGCAGAGTCCATACTATCGTATATATATATATCCTTACCATTCAGTACAGTGTCTATATTTTCCATTATGTGTCTTGAGATTACACTGTTTAAGTAGGTGGTCAGACGAGGTTGTGGAGTTGACGTTGCTCTGCTCTGCTGAGCAAAAAATAACTAACTGGTAAAATAACTGGTGAATCCTCAGACTCTTTATTCACTTGACAGTGTATTTTAAGAACGCTTGTTATTATATGTACATTTTGAATTTGAACAGGTCATTACAGTTTGAATAACAAGTTTGAACGAAAGTTTAAATAAAAAGTGACAGCGCTAGTGTGCTGCTACTCCTGCCCACATACTTCTGTGTACTCGGTGCTGTTTTTTTTATGGTCGCTACATCATTCAGTAATATTTCAGACTTTATATTTTATTAGTGTGCTTCCAACTTTGTGGCAACAGTTTGGGAAACACCATTTCTTGTGCCTCTGTGAGCAAAGTGATCTCTATAAAGAAATGATTTCTTATTATATGTTGAGTTTGGCAGGAAATTGGAGCACTGACTTTGAGTCAGATTTACAGCCACAGAAAGCGTTTCTGGAAGATTAGAGGTTGTTATAGAAGCATAATAATAATGCCCATAGTATTGGAATGAGCTGTTCAACTATTACATATGGATGTAATTTTCATCCTTTCGTTTTTGACCCTGCAGTGTAGCGTCACGTTATGTTTTCACTGCATTTTCACAGTAAAAAGTCTTGTAAATAGACTTTGATAGTGGCTCTGTGTCTGCGCAGCACCGTATGTCATCTCTGCAGACTAGGAACACCTTCACCACTCTCATCTTCACTCCTTCATTGATCAGGTACCTGTATGTGAACAGCCGAGCTTGGCCCGCCGGATGCGTGATCTCTGACCCCATGTGTCCGCCTCCCATCGCCGAGGAGATCGACCTGCACGTCATCGATCTGAAGAGTCTGAGGGAGGAGAGAAGGAGCCTGCGCGCTCACCGAGCCTTCACGCCTAACGATGAGTGCTTCTTTATCTTCCTGGACGTCAGCAGAGACTTTGTGGCCAGGTGCGTGATCGATCAGCTACTTTTCCAAAAATGTATTCTCTCTCGAACGCAGCTTTCACACATGCAGCCTTTACTGTGAATTTACCATGAAGCGGTCATGTATTCATGGGGAAGTGATACTGCAGTGGCGGCAAATTTGTTACTGCAGATTGACTGCTTATCTGCAAGCAGAGAACAACTGTTTTTATTAATTGCAAGAATGGTCAGATAGTTTTAAAGTCATGTAAAACGGAAGCTTGTGTGACTGACAGAAGCTGTAATCTTCACTGCTCGAAGTATTTGATTTTACATAATGTATCTGTGGAAGTACCTACACCCATGAGATGCAGGCGCTTTCAGAGATGCGCTTGTGTTATCATGTTTGAGGATTAGTTAGGGGATTTCCAATGTTTACGTCCAGTTCTTAGTCTAAAAGAATCCAAAACAACAAGATAGAAATTAAATTATGTTAATCTTCTCTGTATGATAGACACAACTTTGGCCGATACATTACAGAGAAAATTTCTCAACATTTTCCACCCAAAAACCGTCTGAAAATAGAAATGATTCACTTGCAAAAGCAGCTTTTATATATATATAGCCCGAACCTACCTATCACAGTTATAATCATTTGCATCGTGGGTTGTATTGATTACCTAGAACGATAGTGTTTGAAAGTTTCAGGGGATTTCTAAGTCTGTTGCAATGCCTGAAGAATTGTAGGTCACATTAAAAAAAACAAAAAAACAGCAAAAACCCAAATGACTCAAAGCGGTTGTTGTTGTTTTTTAAACATTTGTGTGCAGTTAAAAGTACCTGATTATTGCTGCTTCTTGACAGCATGATATTTAATATATATATGTATATACTCGTTGGTCAGTGGAAGATGTAAAGAGGGTCTGTAAACTTCTTAATGACTGACTGTCAAATTTAGTTTGAGTGTAAGAACGCAAACATAAAGAATAACATAGAAAACTAGGATTAAACCATCCATCTCTATTCAAGTCTCTGTAACTTTCTAATTGCAGACAGATAAGAGTTGAGCGCCTTCTTGAATGTTTTACCTGTTTCAATCATTTATGTTCGTGTGTCGTTGCTTTGTTGTTATTTTATTGTATGTTTGTATTCTGTGCCATGTAATCACGTTCACAAGCTTATGAAACAATCTGAATTTGTATATTTGTATTTAGTGACCTCAAAAGTCGCTAATGTTTAGAGCTGAATGAAGAGACGATGAATCAATCTATCGATTAATCATACTCATGTAGCACAATTCAAACAGTGGAATCAATTCAAAGTGCTTCGTGTAAAAATGTAAAAAACAAAACAATTGATGAATAGTAATAAAAACCAACTAAAAACATGATTATTAAATTAGAAAACAACTGAAAAGGGATCAACAACTAAATATAAATATATTTTCTACAGAAAATTAAATCAAGTCAAAAATGATTCAGTTCAGTAGCAAACAGAATCTTTCAGTTTGAAGATGTTGGTTTGTCCTCAAGAACTTTTCTGTTATTTAATAAACCAAAAGATGAATCAAGAAAATAACCTGCAGATTAATCAATATTAAAAATATTTATTTGTTGCAGCACTAGTTTAATAACAGACTGAGCCTTCACTAACGCCTCTCTCTCTCTCTCTCTCTCTCACAGCGGAGCAGAGGACAAGCATGGTTACATCTGGGACCGTCACTACAACATCTGTCTGGCGCGGCTGGCGCACGACGACGTGGTAAACTCAGTGGCATTCAGCCCCGCCGACCAGGAGCTTCTGCTGTCCGCCAGCGATGACTCTACCATTAAGGTGTGGCGTTCGCCGCGCATGGTCCGCTTAGCGCAGACTGCCGCGCGGCCACCGAGGCCCCGAAGCCTCCTGTCGTCCTGGCTGAGCCGCAACAAGAACTCCACGTCAACCGGCAGCGTCAACGGAAAACCATGAGTCAGGGTTGGAAAACATTTTACAGCGAGAGTGAGCGAGGAAGAGGAAAGTAAGATCTTTGTTTTTTGTTTTTTTTTTCCTCTGCGGTGTGAAAATATATACACACTCCATGTATATGTACAGGATGGTTACAGTAAGTGGTTCTTGCTTGAGGTCACGTCGTGACGCGCAGCAGGGCTCAGTGTGTCTTCAGCTAACAGGAGACGGAACGAGAGGTGACTCAGGGTTAGACACAAGGGAGCGCCGTTTCACAAGCTAATGACATCATCACAGACTGTGTTTTGCCATTGGAGTGATATGAAATGTTACCACACATTAGAGTAGAAATGACACCTAAATGCACAAGGAAGACGTCCAAACAAAAGATGGTTTTTGTCAGTTTTGTTGTTTTTTTTTTTTAAATCTGTAACGTTGTGTGTATGAAAAGGTCCCCTGGACTTCTGGATCTGACTTGTAAATGTATGTAAATGTTACGCAGAGATGGGACCTTTATGATCGTGGTTGTTGTGTCCTGCTCATCAGAGGCAAAGTGCTGTAACTGAAAATTATTTCATTTTCTTAGTTATGGATAATATCCAAATTGATGTCTTGAATATAAACCCCCTCCCACCCCCCACCCACCCCGAGAACAGGAATTATAAAACCAAAAGGGAAGGAGAATTTTTTGTTGTTTGGCTGCATTTGCTGCCGTCTGCCTTGGTTTTTAATGACATCCCATCCTAATTTTTGGTGTTTTTGTGCCCCCAGAAATGATCAGTATTCAATTAAAAGTAGAATTAATGAGTAATTTAATCTAGCAGAGTTATTGAGGAACAGTTGGTGTGTTGAAGCATGACTGAAAGAAAAGCTGTTGTTTGTGTAGTTAATTGTTATTGGGCCTATATTATGTAGAAATGTATTTAAGAAACCTTCTGTACCCTTTAATTTTGACAAAAAAAGACTCTGCTGACGAATCAGGATGAATCTCCTGGACTTTTTTTGTTTTTTAATTAAAAAATGTATTTTCTTTCCTCACCACACATATGATAGATGATTTGTTTAGTCCCAGTAAAACTGTACCCACTTTTAGTCTGAAATCCCAGTGTTGAGTGTAGGATGTCCACGTGTCTTGACCCTCATGTTGGACCGCATAGAAACCTTCTGAATACAACCTACAACTATTTACAGGTGTATTAGATATTTCTGTTTCACCGCTATCAACACAGAGGTAATTTACTACCTCATCAGTCCGTCATCCTCCAAAATTTGCCTTGAGAATGATTCTTTTCTATCAAATAGTGAGCACATGAGACACACTGTTGAACAATAGATGTTAAATTACATATTTACATACTTTTAAGATGCATCCTGCATGTATTGGACACTGTGATGAAGTTTACACAAACATAATTGTGAACTTCACTTACAACTTGAAGAAAATATTGATAAATACATTTATTAAATTGACATTTTCGTTGAAGATGACTTTCCTGGAAACATTTTGAATCCAAAAAAACCATAGAATGTGTTGCTTAAAATGTGTTGATTCACTTAAAGCAAAAATACAACAAATCAGCTGATACAGACTAATATCGTCAAGTCATGCCAAGGTACAAAAGACAATGAGATTAATATTCATCCTGAAAGCATTGATCAACATGTTTGTCTCTTTGTTTCTGGGTGTCAAAAGTCTTGAAAATTTTCAGGGTTACCCTTTTACTTCCCGTCATACTTGTAATCCTCTGAAACATCCTTCACTTTTATCAATAAAACACCGGTCTCAAAAAAAAAACAAAAACAAAAGAAAAAGTAGACGTCAAGCTGTAGACTTTCAGTTGTAGGGTTAAGGTACTTTACCTGATCAGTATTTATGTTTTAGGGAGATTCCCTGCTGAAGGAAGCTAATTAACAATATTTTAATCTTAGTCTTGGGTTGTCTCATCACTCAGCTTGGTATTTGCATGAGAGGTTCAGAGACACCTGTGTGAGTTGCCGACACTTTCCACGTATTTAACAATATCTTCCATGTTTTGAAGAGTGTGTGTGAGTCATGACCTTTGGCCTTGGTCTCCTCTGTCAACTTTGTTAACTGTCTTTTTTTGTTTTGTTTTTTTACTGTTGTTCCATCTCTTCCATCATGTCTCCTGTTCTTCGCTGTTATTTTCATACTCCCCTTTAAATAAAATCACGCCCTGAAAGGTCAGAAGTCTGAAGAAGTTCAGCCCTTTGTCACTTTATTGACAAAAATAAAAGCCACAGAAGGCACATTTTTGAGTCAAGACATGCACCCAAAAAAAAAGCCACTAAAAACAGGGTCAACACAGATTACCATGGAAACCTCTGGGTTATTATAGGCTTTCCACAGTAAACAGAGTTGATCTAGTAAAGCTGTTGTAGATTTTAAAAGACATTTCAGCCTTCAATTCATCTTTACTCGAATTGTAATGAAGCTTAAATGTGATCACATAGGACAAGTTGTTGAAATCAAGACAACTTATCCTCTAATTTGAGTTTACTACGGTGAGGACGTACTTGGACTCAGCCGTGCTTTGAGCTTACATGAATGTGTGTAACAAATTCAATGGCAATCCATCAAAACGAGTGTCGACGTACTGCAAGAGGAAGAGTCCAGAAATCACCAGTTGTTAAGAGTTATTGTCTGAAGAACATGATTGTCTGTACAAAATTTTATGACAATCCATCAAATAGTTGTTTGATGGATTACCAGGAGCTTTCATCTGCTTCTCATGGTCTTCCTCAGCCAAAGACCATCCTTGAACAGAGGGTTATGACCCCGCCCCTCATTTGCATGTACCACCTGGTATCATGTGACCGAGCTTCCAAATAGGTCCCATAAAAATGAGGAAACTCCATCTGCTGAGGAGAACTATGAGGTGTGGTTGAAAGCTCTGGAAAAATCTAGTAAATGGACCTGAAGATCTTTAAAAAAAAAAAAAAAAAAAAGTCAAAATCCTGTATTTTGTTATATGGGTTTTTTAAGATTTTTACCTCAGACATGCAAAATGACCACAAGACAAATGATGGAAGAGCTTTTGTAATGCGAGAAGTTCAACCGTTATAAAGAATGACACTTTGACAGGAACTGTGACCCCTTCCTCTAGTTGGGGGGTTTCCTTCCTTCCTCTTGGCTTTTGCTGTGAAGTGTTTCCTCTTCTTCTTCACATAAGCCACTAGGTGCAAAGGGAAGCTGTGGTGAACGATTAAAAAAAGAGCTGCACCAGTTAGTTCCAATTTGAGACGTTATTTCCTTTTTCTTTGTGGGAAAGGCGCTTCATATTTCTTGAAATATGTGATGATATAATCGCCACAAACGGAATTGAAACTGGTGGAAGAAGTGATGCAGATCCAGCTGATAATTTGTACATTATGTTCAGATTTGTGCATTTAAGATGCAACACAGTTGTCTTCATTCAGTAGTTTTAGACTTGCATGCATTCAAGTCCTAAATACCTCTGACCATTAAAGTTGGGCTTATGCGCCCTCTCTTAGTTAAGAGCAATGAAAGGGTTAAAGTCAACAGTAGCCATGTTTAAAAAAAAAAAAAAAAAAAATTCTCTCTTAACACTAGTGTCCATGCAGTTAGTTTTATTTGCTCAGGTTTTGAGATGATTCCTGTTAAAGCAGACTAAGAGTCTACAGACAGATGTGTGAGGCTGAACTACACTCATGACACTCAAAATTGCTGAGATGATTTACTAAAAGCCAAAAGTGTCAACGTCATAGTGACACTAGAGGAAAACTCACTACAATTCATTAGGATTCATCCTCTGGGGAACATGAAGGTCAGTACGTTCCTAATGTAGCTAAAAACTCAACAAAAGTGTTTTTTTTTTAATAAATAATGATCCAGTTACTCTTGATGATCTTGTTGTGTTTTTACTGGTGAACTCATCATTTACTGGCATCTAAACAAACCAAACCTTGTGAGGTGTCACGTGAATGACGTTAAAATAAATACCTGGATGAATTTATTATCTTGTGTCATGCAGTCCACGAGGTCTGTGTGTGTGTTAAAAGGGGTTTTTAGCAACTAACATGCAAGAATGAAACTCCTGACTTCCAATATGAACATCCTTGCTCACTTCTTGCATCACCTCTTGTTGCAAACTTACAAGAGATGATGCTTCTATTCACATATAGTCACTATATCACACCTGAGCTATGTATGCAAAGTGTGAACAGAAACGCTTTCAGAAGTCTACTGTGATGACTTTATTTATGCATGTGTTAATGTGTTTACTGAGCCATAAACTTAAAGCTGCTGTGGTTTATTCTACATCAGTGATGGGAAGTACCGAAGTATATTCACCAAAGCACTGTGCTTAAGTACAATTTTGAGGTAACGTTACTTGTACTACACACTACATTTCATTTATTGTACTTTCTACTCCATTACATTTATTTGACAGCTTTAATTATTTTTGTTTTTATTTTTTATGTTTACTTTTGTTTGGCAGAACTTTGTTTTTTATCTAGGTGATATCAGTCACAGGTGCAGATTTTCTGCAAAACTGGTACTTTTACTTTTAATACTTTATGTAAATGTAACTGATAAGTAGAATCTTAAACGCAGGAATTTTACTTGTAATGGAGAATTTTGACATTGCTCTATTGCCAATTTTATTTAAGTAAATGGCCTGACCACTAGCTTTCAATATCACTGTAGGGCCTCAGTAGTTGCTTTAACAACAATCAAGTGCTCAAATGAACATGGAAATAGGTTTTTCTTTCCAAAATCATTCCTTCTGTTCATACTGACCATTAGAAGATCCCTTCATAATGCACTTATAATGTAAATGATAGAGGCCAAAATCCACAAGCAGCCTTCTGTGCAAAAATGTATTTAAAAGTTTATCTGAAGCTAATATGAAGCTTCAGCCTCCAAATAAGTTTTTAGTGTCAAAGTCCCTCTCTGATATGACTAACACAGACTGCTGAAGCCTCATATAAGCTTCAGATAAACTTTTAAATGCTTTTTTGCACAAAATGACTGACAGACTTGAAAAATTGGGAACCACTCCTTAAATGGTCATTTCAGAAATTTCAGTATTGCACTTCCATAATATTGGGGCACTTGCAAGAGACAGACAAAAAAAAAAAGAGGTCGAAACTGGTGCAGTAGAGGTAAGGATATCCTGACCTAAAATACGTCAAACAAAAAAAAAAAAACCCTACAGGACCCTACACTTCCCATAATGCAACCAACAAACCCTCAAAGCAAGGTAAATACCCACATTATAAAAGGCCATGTCCCAGTCTGCAACGTAGACTTGACAAAACTCCCTTCATAGCTGCAGAAGAAATTACACAGCTGTTGTTACAGGTTGAGTGATACTCCTCCAAACTAATCTGACCTTTTTGTGGGGAACCAATGGAGTTCCCCTTTAATATTTTAGTATATTTATTTATTTATTTTTAATGCAATGTTGTTAGGGAAATGAGACCAGGCAACAAAGCAAATTTTGTAACACTGAGGATGAAGATAGATGAGAGAACATCATGTCCACATTCATGACAACAGCATAACAGCAACAAAGAAAATAACAGCTAACACCTAACCCACAACAACCACCTGCAGCTCTTGTTTTCAGTTGTTTCATTTAGTGTGTCTGTGTGGCTGCTGCTTTCATTGCCTTGCTATGCAGCGGTTTAACGGGCTCAGTTAGCTGCTTTTGAACATGTTTACTGACTGAAAACAACACCCAAAGTATTATCATCGAACCACGAGTCACATTCACATGTGACTATTTGAGAACATCATGAGATATTTATCAGCAGGGTGAACTCAAGTTAAAGGGTACTTCAGTTCTTGGATACTTCTGACCTAAGACAATGACATTCTTCATCTATACTTGTAGATATATCATTGTCTTTTTTTAATGTTTACAGTAAACATTTACCTCTATGTAGTAAACATCTACCTTATGACATCTAAGACATGTAAGTGGATGTTATATTGCTGGTGATAAGTACAGTAATATATGTATTAATTAAATGTATACATACTGTATTACATGGTTCAAAAGTGGATGTTTTCTCTATCTTAAATATCTAACAATATTTTATATTATTTTTTGGTCTATTAATTGTCAGGAAATAGTAAAAAAACAAAAGGTCAATCACAGTTTCCTAAAGCCTAAGACTTGAAGTGTTAAAATGTCAAAACATAAAACCAAAAAGAAAAAAATCAGGTAATCCCCACAGCTGAGCAGCCAGACAATAATTAATGTTTAATCAGCAATCCAAATAATTCACAATTAGTTTTCTAATGAATGATTAATCAATAAATTGTCCAATCATTTCAGCTCTATTTTAAAGACAACATGGAACCATTGTCAGCAAACACAAATATCAATATGCATTTCTTCATCACTGACATTTTGTATGTCACTAAGTAGCAGCGAACATGACAAAACAAACATCTTTGCATGTACAAACCATTTAAAAAATACACGACACGAACAAAAAATGCTAGACTGTATTCGTGGATGAACTTCATTTGGATGTTAACTTAAAAGTGCAGATTTTTTAGTACAATGTGCTACTGCAAGTCCTATATGTAAATAACTGATACCAGTAAAGGCTTCAATAATTGATGTTTGAGCCAAGCTTTGAAGGTTTTTTTTTTGTTGTTTTCACTCTTGCTTGTGTACCGGCCATTGGACTAAGAAGCTATCGTTAAAATATAATATATGTGTGTTATAAGATGGAAAGGCTCATATTTAATTGTGAGCATTTGAGTTTAATGATAAATATGTACTTTAATTTAGATATTGTGTGTTTAGTAATAATAAAATAATTTTATCCACTGGTGCAAAAAGCACAAAACACCAAAGTCAATTCTAACTACCACCAATTTAAGTAATGTCTAATATACAGCAAAGCACTTAGACAGAGAATTACAATAATTAAACATTATATAGGTATGTTATACACGTATAATCTAAAAATAAGTGGAAATGAAAATAATATATATTGATTATAAAGGAGGAAATTGAATATAATTAATATTTAGCAGGTGAATCAGGAATTTGGCTTAAACAGGAGAGCATCTAAGCATATTTTTAACATCTTAATTTGCCATTAGTCTTTATAAATTTAACTCCAGGCCTATGTCTGTAAAGACTAGATTACATATTTGTACGCAAAGCACAGTCTGGCATATTAAAAGTGTTATGATATAATCAAGGTATTTAATACAAATATCATTATTTAGTTATGCATTATAAGATTTGAATGCCAAGAGGGTCACCTTAAGGCAGTGGTGGGCAAATAGGGCCAAATCTGGCCCTGCAGAACAAATATTTGGACCCCTCAAGAGAGTTTTCATAGTTTAGATCAATATTTTTTCCACAAATCTACTGTAGATAACAAATAAACACAAGGCTCCTGTAAATCCTAGTTATTGTAATATAACCTTGCAAATTCTGCTGCCACATCAAGAGAGGCATTAAAACTACAGTTGCATCAAACTATTTGAACAACACATGGTGCTGAAATTAAGTCTAATAAACCTATTAGAAATTAAAGTTTAACATGTGAATTCTAACAGTGTTCAAATTCAACAACTTTAGCCTGTGCGACCCTTACACATTTGTTCTTGACAAACACAAATGGTTGGCAGTCAAACAGAAATGGTGTGTTGATGACATTTGTCCTCAACAGTGTTATAAATCCATTTTATTCTTAAATGAATTTAAAGAAATAAACAAAACATATAGGCCTGCGTTTCCACTGCACTGGTTAACGGCCCCCCAATAAAAATAATCATGAAAAAACATTAACCTAATTGCTGACCCCTGCCTTAAGGTGACAATCATTGTAGTACTCAAAATCACATAACACAATGAATCATACCAGTGTTTTTTGCAAGTTTTAGCCTATTTACCTGGGGTCCGAATCTAGTACATCATATACAACATCACATTTGTATTACGTTGTGTTCATCACATGTGCATCTCTAATTGCATTACATTAAAAAAAGTGGAAAGCCAATACATCACAGGTAAACTTTTAGCCGATCACGTTCATGTGTTCGGGATTTTGGCAGCCATAGACTTCAGTTCATTTCAGACTCTTGCTTAAAATATAAGTCTTGCCATTTTTTCTATATTTCTCTTAAATGTCAACAAATGTTATGCATAGAGCCAAACCAGTATCATTCAATTGCTTTACAACAAAAGAAATTACGTGCACCATTTACTTCACATCAAAAAAAGACCTAAATAATAAAATAAAATTAAGATAAAAACATGCAAAGTTACATAAGATGGAAAATAAAATCCATTTGATAATAAACATAAAGATAAAATTAGGTGAAAATATGATACGCATTGAATGCGTACTTCAGTGGTGGTAATTTGAGACTTAGTAAGCGAAAACTCCCAAAGTATTTCACCATGTGTACACAATCTGTAAATCAGCGCCTTGGTCTCTGTAGCCATAAGCATAACAGGACCTCCCTTTTCCCAACGGACATACATCACAGTCTATTTTCTCAAATCTACCAACCACTGACCTCAGCACCCATGTAACATAAGATGGTAAAAAAAACCCTCTTAATAATAAAAACAATATAAAATAAAGTGAAACTAGAATACATAGATAGCATAGCATACGTTGGAAGATAAAACCCACTGACACATAGAAGATAATACATACTGAATAATAACAATAATAAAATTAAATAAAATAAGATCATATCTTTTTCCTCTTGGCTGTAGACCCGTTTTTGTCTAAAAACTAAAAACATGTCAATGACACATCATTGCACTTCATTGTTTTGAAATGGCTCCAAAAAATTGAATAACAGTAATCACATTTTCTGTCTCCGGAGAGTCGTTCTGTGTACAGCAAAGCGGTTGTGTTTACAGAGCTCCACTAGCTTGCTGCACTACAAATCACAACCTCTTGATTTTGTGCTACATTGTTAATTTCAGTAAAAAGTAAAGAGATTTTGATATGAAGCACAACAAGATAGCAAAATACGTAAACGGAGCCGCGTTCCTGCGCATGTTCAGTGGTGTCTGCCTTATCACATTCCTGAGACTGAAAACATGATCACTGTTATCAGTCTTTGGAGCTGTTTCTTAGTAAGATAGATGAATACCATATATTGGGCTTTGGATACACACATAACTTGTAAGTAGGAGTTAGTTCATTGTTTGGCTCTGCACATGACATTTGTTGACAGTAAGAAAAATATACAAACTTGCCAGCCTTATTCTTTAACTTCTATAACGCACCACACTTTGTCTGAGGTACATTGTCTTTGTAAAAATGGAAACTAATGGCTGCTTGAAATGGTTGGGTAAATCCCAGACAAAATCATTACATTTCACAGCAAGCATTTCAATGTGAGTGGAAAAAATTTAATATACATGGCTTTTATTTATGAGCTAAAACTTGCCAAAAAAAAACTGGTATGATTCCTTTGTGAAGTTATTCTTTATACAACTATATATAGTATATTGTAAATATATATGTAAATATACATGATTATTATAAATAATAGTGTCTTTATATATATATATATATATATATATATTTATTTTTTTCAATAATGATAATTGTTTATTGTATATAATATGATCTATATTATTCTTATATTTCTTTTTGTTTTTTGGTGTAGCTTCCACAGCCTGCACCTTATAAGCCTGTAAGGTCAACAATTGCTTTTATGAAAATGGTGTCATCTCTCAGATACGGGCTCTTGCCAGCTAGTTTAGCCAGTGGACAGAAGAGCGGGCAGCCACTGGCAATGTTCATCTCACTGATTGGCCGCTGAAAAGAGGTGGAGGTGACATCAGGGCGGAAAGCATCAATAATATGCTCCCTGTTGTTCTGATCCAACAGCATTAGCGTCACCTGGGGGAAGAGAAGGAGATGATCAGCTTATTTTATGCCATTTGTTGTGGATTAATATTGGTGAAATATTCATTTACAAATTTCCCTACCTTCTGACTGAAAGGCCATTTGAGCAGAGCGTCACACTTGCCCCCCATGACGACAAAGAACAGTGAAAGGTGTGTTCCTCGACCCGTCCCGTCGCCATTCAAATACAGCCTCAGACACATTTTGTAGCCGTATTTGCTGGAATAAAACGCTGTGAAGAAGAGGAAAAAAAGAATCCAGATTGAACACAGAGCCAATAAAGCATGTCATGTGAGAATAGGAGTAACATGTACACTCCCTGTAGGACAACAAGGGTGTAATGAAGTGGAATTTCCCTTCTCTCTTGGCCAAGGGATGAAATATCCTACAAGCCACATGATCTTCGCTCTCTCTCAAATTCAAAAGCTGGGACATAAAATACGCCACATCTAAAGAAAGACCTTTGAAATAGATCAAAAGGTGGTGATTGTGTCGCCACCTGCAATGAGTCTTTCATCTTTACCTGGTGAGAACATCGCAGGGGTTCGACCGGCCACAGCTTCTTGTCTGCGGCGTGAGAAGTCAGAGATTTTCCAGACAAATATCCCATCGTAAGTGCAGTACTGGAGTTCTCGCACCATCTGTTCAGTCTCAGACAGCTGCAAATCTCTCATAGTCAGCGTCCTCTCTAGCTGCCGCACTTTATTAGACAGATTTTCAATTTTTTCTTGGTCCAAACGATGTTGATGTGAGAAAGCTTCCAACGTAACTGAACTGCGCTCCACTTCCCGGTTCAGGACACAAACAATGTTTTCTAAAGCGTTCACCTGTCAAGAAACAAACAAATGCATTTAGCTCTTTTTCTATGTTTCTCATTCTAAACCTATACACAATAGATCAACAGGGGCATCAAATCTGTTGAAACTCACCTTTTTCTCCAAGTCCACGGACTGTGTGGAGGCTGCGGCTCCAGCTCCAGCGCCCATAGTGACTCCCTCCTCAGGAGCCCTGTACAGGCCAAGACCAGAGTCTTCCTGCCACTCGCCGGGACCAGAAGCCTCTGCACTTGGCTTAGTCATAGACAGCACCATAGGCAGCAGCAGACGCAAGTGCTCCATGGTGCTGCTGTGCTCATGGTCGCTAAGCTTCCCGTTTTCTATCTGAGAGGACACAGAAGCAATAAAAAGCGTATTTAGCCGCTAAATAAACTGAAACAGTTCAACTTGAGGGCATAAATGAGTGTAACAGTGGTTACCCTGCACTAAAGGTTTGTACAGTTGTGTCCAGTATTAACAAATACTGTTTTTTTAGGCCAATACTTAAGTTTTTAGTTGTTAAGATGTTTTTTGTTTCTATAAGCAAAAATAAAACTGCATAAAAAGCATACTTAATTTTGTGCTTAACATTCAAAAACTGAGGTAATCTGCTTCATCAGGACTGTGTGGCTGCGGTTTGACAGTTTCCTGGCAACAAACATGAATACAAACAAACCCACAAGGATCATCAGATTTGATTCAAATGATGCTACATCCTGATTGGTGCACTGAAGTTTGTGATATCATCTTTCTGAGTCCCACTCTCTTCAAACCAGTGAGAAGAGCTCAGAAAAAAACCCCAAAACAAAACAAACAAACAAAAAAAACAGCACAGACACAAATCTTTTGAATGAACCGAAATTGTTCTAATTAAAATAGCTTTTTAGTGCCTTTAAATTTGTTTATCGAAGAACTGTGATCACAACATGTACAGAGTAGGCTGTTTTACAGTTGTCAGTCCTCTCAGGTGTACAATATATATCTGCTCGGCAATTTCTTGTTATTTATCAGCTTACATTTACGCCGATATTGATGCATCTTCTAAAATGCTAAAGCTAAACTCATCCAATACTCCCAGCCATGCTGATGGTCGGCCTCTTCAATGTTTTTATTTTTATAACTTTATAACTCTTTAATGAGTTATTATTGTGCCGATTAGTTATGGAATAGTTTGACATTTTGGGTAATAGCTTGTGTTAGATGAGAAGATTGATACCACGCTCAGATCTGTTAACTAAATATGAGCCAGCAGGTGATTAGCTTAGTATAGCATGAATGAATGAATGAGCTGGATGCATTGGGAAACAGGTCCAAAGTTTTTAAAAACTCCACTTTCCAGCAGCTCTAAAGCTCAATAATTAACATGTTATGTCTCATTTGTTTAATCTGTACAAAAGCAATGTATAAAAATCACAAGTTGTGGTTTCAAGTAGGGTTATATACTGCACTGTTTCAACTTTTAAGGGCGCCAGTGTGAAGATTTTATTACCTCTGAACAGAGCTGAGCTAGCCGTTTCCCCATGTTTACGGTCTGAATGCTAAACTAAGTTAACTGTCTCCTGACTGTAGCTTCATACTTAACACACAGAAATGTGAGTGATGTCAATCCTCTCATCTACCTAATAAGCAGATTACTTTAAAATACCTTGGAAAAAAAGTTCCCCTCCAACATAGTATTTGCTTCAATATTTTTGTTGACTTGCTTCAATAAAAAAACAAAAAAAACACACACAGCAAAACATTTTATGTGATATTATACTTACCACAGATTTACAGCCCACTTCACTGAATGGGCAGGCACTCTTTGATTTGGCGCATGACCTGCTGTGGTCATTGAACTGAAAGTTGAACAGAAAAGGGTTAACAGTTAGTGGACCAGCTCCAAACAATACATCAGTCCAGACAAGAAAGTGAAAGTGAAGTACAGCAGAAATACAGTCAGAAAGAAACTTATGTGTCATAAAAGGAATTGTAAGACGCCATTTCATGAAGCCGCCATTAGACAGATGACTTTAGTTCAGGGGATCAATATGTGGAACTCACATGCCTGTAGTCAGTAGCTGGCTTTTCTTTGTATAATTGCACATATTTTCATTTCACTTAAAGGTTTATTTGAGTAATAGCTCAGACCTTTTCTCTTGGGATCTTCTTCTTGCCACAGTCTTTACATTGCAAAGGAAACTTCAGGCATATCTCGTCATGGGCCTAAAATACACCGAACAGATCAAAAAAGAAAATGATTTTTTTTGTTCATATATGCAGAGACATCCAGTAACTGCTTCACAAAATATAATGTTTCTCTCACCTTGATCTCTTTAAAGTTGAAGGTCAATTTGCAGTATTTGCAGTTGAGTGTTCTTGCTTCACATTCTCGCTCATTATGTCTGTCCTTCTCCGTACGAAGGATTAAGGTTTGACAGGCCTCGCACTGTATCCGCTCAAATTCACAGCGACCTTCATGCTGAGCCTAAAAATGGAGGGAAGTTTGATTATCATTATTATTATTGTTATTATTATTATTATTACTGTCTGGCTGTCTTCCTGTCTTACAGAGCAGGTGTGTCTGGTATTCATTGCTTTTGAAAAGATAAAATCATAGAAAGACGGTTGTGTTTTATGGTGTTGTAAGTTATGTGAGTGCAAACAGGATAGTCGTATAATAGATAATCAAAACAGTACTCTTTGAACTTTTGTCACTCCTCATTTAAGGAGACACCCTTATCAATCATTATCAAAATTAATGGATTGTGCAAATGTTATTCAACTGAAGTTCTAACTGAAAAACACACTCCCATAATGAGTGCAGGTGTGGTGCAGGATGTTGTGACAGCTGCAATGTGGAAAAACAAGCTGAACTTTTCTTTTTAATCACTTGTTCATCTTCCAAGTGCACAAACATGCAGGTGAAAGATAATAACATGGTACATCAATTTAATTATGAATGAAATATTAAGTCATTATGATTTTAGTTTGAGAAATATGTAAGTGTGAAACAAAAACAATACATACAAAGCAATTGAGATAACACAGGGAAATCCCAACAGAAGTAGGAAGTAATTGTAAGATGTGGAAATAAGAGTACAAGAAACAGATTCACAAAAATGATAGTGAAAGTATAACATGACATTACTGTAATCTTTTTATATCAATTTCATTCATCATTTTTCTACAAAAAGCTGTAAAATGGTTGCTTATCTTGTATAAAAATTAATTACTAACATATTTTTGAAAATATCGGGAAATTAAGGGGGTGGTCCTCGAAGTGTCATGTGGGAGGTGGAGCTTCTGAACTGGGAAGTATCTTTCACAATGACTGTCAACACCACGCTGGAGCCACAGAGCAAGAACCGCAGGTACGTGAGCCTGTTTTTCGCTTTGACTGCTCATTTATTCACACATTAAACCAGCAAACCATGAACCGAATAACCATATTTAATAAATGAATCATTTTTGACAGCTGTCCGGTCACATCCCTGTCCTAACCGAGCCACTCCGACGCTATGTTTAGTCTTTTTTTCCGACTTCGTAAGACCTGTTTTGGGTGTGTACGGCTAGCGACATGTAACGCGGATCTTTCCAGGCAGCAGTGACTAAGACGGCGGCCCACAGAGTATCACACGAACGGGTGGGTGTATTACATAGTCTATTAATCATTTCTTAAAGCATTGCAACAAAACTAGAAACGCAATTGAAGCCATGCTCATAGAAAGCAAACACATGTCACTTAAACAGAGAAGGGGAAGTTTCGACAGCAAACTAACCAGTCACATTTGCAAAGAATGCAAAATAAGCTACAGCATCAGCTCTGTGTGCTCTCATTTTAAATATATTTCCTGTTATCACATCATTTTAGTTGTAGAGCCCGATTTAGAGTTTCAGTCAGAGGGTAGGGTTTGTGAAAACCACAGACAGATTTAAAAAAAAGCACACACTTTGCACAGAATAAGCATCATGAAAGCCATCTTCTTAATTAAGGTACTAACTTGCCCGACACAGAAATATTTATAGCAGAAACAAAATTGTTGACACTCATTTGATCACACCAAACACAAACAGCATTTATGATTCAAGCAGGGATTTTCCAGGATTCTACTAAACCACTCTGTCTGACGGATGTGGCTTACTGTATAAACCTGGTAGTGGTTTTAGTGTCCAAAATAAGCAAAACAGTTTTCTTGTGAACTAGTGAAGCCTAGCTGTTTTGTTATCACGTAATGGTTAACTAACTCTCCCTCCACAGAGGAGTTAATCTTGCTTTAAATGGCCTTTTTATATCCTGGTACTTTTCCACTCAGTTGTTGTTCATATCTGAGCGGGTAACGTGGGGACTTTCCAACGGCATGTTAAGATTCACTTCCTGTTTCTACTGCATGCAATCATACCACAGTGTTGAGGCACATTGTGATCTGAAGGCTGTAGGGGAAAAACCATTCAGACTATGTAACCTTGTACCCTCTGTGTGGGTACTGAGGGTTCAGACAGATTTGTGAAATACTGACAGAACTGTTTTGGTCACATTGAACAACAATAGGGGACAGACAGAGACAAACACTCAAATAGAAAGCAGAAAGCACAAACACAAACAAATACTCATTTAGAAAAGCAGTAACGCAGAGACATGTACTCAAGTAGAAAGCAGCAAAAGAGACAAACACTCAAACAGAAAGCAGAAACATGATCACAATAACAAAAGTGAAGCTGAACTTTATACTTCACCTCATATTCTTTTATTGAGCCTGTCCAATTACAGCCTTGGTTCAAACACCTAGCAGGCAGACTTGCTATTTCTCGACCTGCTGCATTGTCTGGAAATGCCTGGTGGGGGGATCAAGAACAAAGAGTCCTGTGACTTCATACAACGACTAATTATAATAACTTACAGACATAGTAGGCAGCTTTGTGTGAGGTTGCGGTAAAAGGAATCTTGCTCAGAATTCCCCCTCCAGTGGAGATTATTTAGGTTACATGGAGGATGTCTCATAAAATAACAATGTAGGGTGATACTTCACACTGCATACTTAGTAACTTACCTCACTACTATTTAGAATGGAAATAGGCTCCTCATATATTTCCTCTTGGCGGCAGGCATCACAAGGCTTTGGGCCAGAACTGACAAACAAAACAGGTTTGGGATTGTATAGTGAAAAACAGGTGGTTGGCGCTAAAAGTCTGCAACAGTTTTCCTGCTGATCCACTGCTAGAACAGCTGTTGATCAGTATGGACTCACAGCCTCAAGTACATGAATCATCAAAAGCGACAGCGGTGAAAGAAGTTTGTATTTGCGATACAAATGCTAGAAAAAAAATGTAATTTTGATGAGGTGTTTTAGCCTTTGCAAAGTTGGAGACAAATAAATGAATAAGTGTTACACAAACACACACACACACATATATAGACAAAAAACACATGCGAAGTCATCACTACACCATGTGATGAGTTCTCATGTACAGACAGTAGTGGCTTTCAGACAGGTCATGTGAAATCCCCTTTGAAAAACATCATTTTGAGGTTGAGGTTCTTACATGTGAAACAGAAATTCACATGTAATGAAATTCACACGGTTCGAGCATCTGTGGGTTTTTTTGAGCTTCTCGAAATGTTAAACTCATATATCACATGTGTTCAATTAGATTCTAATGCATACATGTTTAAAAGGTTTAGCAATAATATAGTTTTGTTTTCTTATGTCACCTCATATTTACTGATACTGCCAAAGTCTCATTAAACATAAGGTCATACACACCGATGTGTATTTAGTGAGTTCCTAATGCATTCATGTGCTAGTGACACACCAGTGAGTCAGTGATTGCAATGTGAGATGAAATAAAAGAGGCAGAAAAAGGGAAACACCTTTAAAGTGAGTCAGCATTGCCAGATCCTTGTGATTCACTGACTTCAGTATAAGAAATCCAGGCACATGAAGGATGAGTCGACATAATGTAATTGATGTTGAATGCAAAAAAAATCCCCAGAGGCGAGCAGAGATAAGAACACAGGATGTGATGAAGCATGTCCAGGGAGAGGGGCAAGCAGTAGGGGACGGAGGGGAGGGGTGAGGAGGGAGGGAGAGAGGGGGTTTGCATGTCACACGGCCGTAGGTGGTCTGAAGACCTCCCAGTCTACCTGGTGAGCTGCTTGAAGCAATGTACACAGAAGCGATGGCCGCACTGAGCCTGGACAGGCTTCCTTAGGACCTGGAGACACTGCTGACATTTGTATTTATTCTCCATGGGCACTGACAGCACACTGAGGGGGATCCCTGGTAAAGAGTTGGGACAATCCAACGAGATTCGTGCCATTCTTCTCCATCAATCTGGTGCTATATCCTGTGAATGAAGACCACACAAAATAACTGTTAACAGCCAAACAAAAAAACAACCATTTAAAAACTCTTACTGCCTTTTTTTGCACTAGAAACAAACCCAGATACAAGTACTGAGTTATACAATGGAGATCACAACACAGGTTATACAAGTATACAAATAAGTTGTTTTGCATTCATTCAAAATGAGGAGTCATTTTGCATTAAATTCAAAATGGAAACTATTGACGCTATGATGGAACCAAACAAGTTTGTTTTATTGTCAAAAATGTTAATAAAGCACCTTCACTGGGTGATTTTCTTAATCTAATTCGTACACCATGGTGAAAAGTCTGAAGTTTGTTGAGTTGCTTTCAGCAATGTGGGAAGAAATTCTCGCTGGGAGTGACGTTAATGTTTTAGAAAGCAGGCAGATTCATCTGATAAGTTTCTCTAGAATGTAATCATGACTTGGCAAAGCTCAGAAAACAGGAAGAAGTTGCTAAATAGTGTACTTAACATCCCACTTTTGCAATGTCCTTATTCTTAAAACATATTTCTCAGAAAATATATGAATATGTTCAAAATACCGCTACGCAGAAAACGTTGGACTGTTAGTTTGTCTGTCAGTTGAGATCTGGCAGACTTGAAAAGCCGAAAAGCCCAGTCTGAACAGTAGACTCAAACGCAACACATCACGATGGCTGCCAGCTGTTACACTTCAGGAGATGCTGGTCAGATCATAAAGCTGCTTGTTACAGCGCCACCATGTGTTCAATCTGTATGTGTGTGTGTGTTTTTTTTTTTTCGAGTAACGAAACTTCGCACTGTCAAACGATGTTGCACAAGGAATCACTGTCCTTGTGCAACAACGTTTGACAGTGCGAAGTTTCTACCCAGCTATGCATCATCAAATGCCAATGGTCTTAATCTACATGCTGCATGTGCACACACACACTGCGGTTTGACATAAGTGAGCCTTTTTTCTCCACTTCTAACAGCTGGAATTTAATTATGAATGACATCACCTGGCTAATAGTTGCGCTCATGCTGTCATCTAGTGGTCACAGTGTGCTGTGTCAGCGACACATCACAACGCGCACAGGTGCAACACTACATCACAGATGGGTGTGGTCACAAGAACATTATGTTTGCTTTGGTTGTTCGTATGGTCTCTGTGGTTTATGTGGAGTTAAATTTAAATTGCAATAATTTAAATGTAAAAACCTTCGTTTTACTCCATCTGGCGGAAGAATTAATAATGACACTTTGGCAGACAGTAATGCACACTGCTCCACCCCCTCTTGAGGGCATATGGCATGCTCCTTCAGACATGCTTGTGGCTGTGAAGGGTCATTTCTGCAAGTTTGCGACATGGACAAGCCAACGTTTTCATTCGCTTCATGCAGTGACTGACCATCGGTGCTGAGGTGAGGAAGGAGCCAGAGTGTGAATTTATCTCTTTAGCTCTCCTTTTTCATTCATGACACAACTCTGAGTCATTTTTTATATGAACAACCAACTACAACACTCTGACTGCCTTCCATGGGAAAAACTGCCTGGAAATATGCGCCGATATCCTCGTATTTAAACAATCTCGCGTCTCCCACGGGGCAGTTCTGATCGACCAAAAATGGACTAGAGAGAAGTTACTGGCATGGCTCTAGGGATGGTAATGGCGGTTTGTCAGCTAGTCGGTCCACCGCTTTGGTCTAGACTGAACTATGACAACAACTATGAAACCGGTTGCCATGACATTTGTTACGTTCCCGTCCTCGTCGGGATGGATTATAATATCATTGGTAATCCCCTGACTTTTCACCCTCAGCTAAATGTACTTTGTGTTTAATGCCAATTAGTGAACGTCTGCACACTAACATGCTAAAATACAACGGTGAACATAGTAAACACTACAACTGCTGAACATCACCATGTTTTCATTGTCATTGTGAGGATGTAGCCATGTTTGTAGCTATGTAGGTCAAAGCAACACTGTATGTCAGTACAACTAGAGGCGCCAATATGGCTGTAAACTCTTATTTACATGTTAACAAGTGTGAACTCTATGCACAGTCCAGGAGTCTGCAGGCTTCCCTTTCAATTAAACAATACATTTCTTTAGTAATACAAAGTTCAAAGAGGAACTCTTCTATCAACTGGTAGCCACGTATAGTTATGTTAAAATCTATGTGTAGCAACTGAAAGTCTTCTCTGTTATCTGTTGCTCTACAGATGACACAAACCAGTACAACATTCAGGTGAAGAGTAACAAGAGCGGGACTTTCTGCCTCTTTGACACATTATGAAGCAGTACATGGTTTAAAGCTTGGCTGATGATGCATTCTGCTTCCTTATCAGGGAGCTTTTTTATAAGACAAGCCAAAGAACATTGCTATCTACCACACTCTGTGTGGGTTCACTGATGACATAGACAAGCTTATGGTCAACCTCCTCCCAGCGAACTATGCAAATATCAAGTATCAGTCTGAACAAGCAGGAGGTACTTCTGACACAGGCTGTCATCACTACATTGGCCAAATCAGACTAAAAAGCCTGCAGTATTCTTGCATTGTACCAAGGCTGAGTTTAAGCTTCTTCTGTATAAGAAATCTACACTTGAACGCCTTTACCAAAAATAATAAAATGTTTGTTACAAATAAGTTACCATTGAAAAATCCCTTATGGGAAAATGAGTGGGAAGTGTTTTTTCCGATAAACCAGCGGATGTCATCATATTCTGACATATTCCCACACGTCTACTTCAATTACCACATCAAGTAAATATGTATGCAGCTGTTTGATGCCCTTCACCATGCCTTATTGGGTTAAATAGCAGCAGAGCATGGTTTACTATACAGTATGTTAGCATATTGTTAATGTATGAATGTCAGGAAACTCTGCACAGAATATGAACCGAGAGCAGCTTTGCATGTTCTTACATGAAAACCTTTGTGAGGTAAAGGTTGTACACTAATATGTAACCTCATTTATTTGCACAGTACAAAAGCCAAGTAGCTTTGAGCAGTGTCTCCACCTATTCATTTAGTCACGTAAATGAACATCTGAACAGTTCGACCATAAATTACAATTCATTGTCTGTTAAAATGTCACTGATCCTTGTAAGCACAAAACAAAAAGCTTGTTTGGTAAGAAAATACTTCTGCATAAGCTGACTGGGGAAGTTTCAAGGAAACATTTTGCTCATGTCAACACTTTGGTATACAGACAAGCTAAATGGATTTTGCTGATGTGGCTAACAGTAAAAAAAAAAAACAAAAACAGAATCCTGTTTTCTGGTTAACTCTTCCTCTAATCCATTTAAATCTCCTTCTCAGACACAAGAAATCTTGTGATACTTTCACATAGGGAGATTGTAAGTGGTTGTTGGACAAAAATGTAAAATTATTTTCAGGTGTACTATGAAAACTGAAAGCCACAAGAGAGCAGCAGCACATTCTTGACACCTCTTTTTCTGATCTTCACAATAACTTAGTGTGAAAATCTTCTGACCAAAAGGACTAACGCAGCAGTAATCTCCCCGGGTGAAAGAGCCCTGGTATCTGAATTATTACACCATATAACTGCTGTTCACTGACCCAATAAAGGCAAAGTGCCAAAAATCATCTGCCCCAAATATGACCAGTAACACAATTAGTATAAATGAGTAATACATGAATATAATCTTCCACTTAACATTCATATTACTCCCTGGCATCTTTTCTATTTTTACTTAATTAACATTTTAAAAAAAACAGGCCTGTTAATATAAAGTTATTTGCTAAATTACAACTTTTATGATGACATTACACAGCATTTTAACTGGTTAAAACAATATTCTGGCAAACTTCCTCATATTATTGACATTTTGTTGTCCTTAACAACTTCAAACTAAATAGTGTTGATGCATCATATTTGTATTAGTCTATTTGCCATTTTCTGAAACCTGAAAATCATTTTTAATAACACTTTTCTGAATTTTAAACTTCAGTCTCATTACACTGTGAGTGAAAAAGCAATATTATCTCACAACAAATTAGTTATTACTCAATACAATTACAAAACTAGAACTTTAAGGGTGGGGGAAACATGTCATCTTTCACTTCTTACTAAAAACCCGATACTACTTTTGGAAATTCACCATTTCCTCCTCCTCTTCTCAGAATGCATATGTATGAATGCATATTCTCTGAATTCACATCTGACTGATTATGACAGATTATTTTGTCAATGTTCTCATGGCATGAAGTAGTAAAACCTGAAATGCAGTGCACAAATATTTCATAAGTCATTTGTTCAAACCTGTCAAAAGGGCACAACAGGTAGATGAATGAATGATAAGTCAAACAACTGTTGAGTGACTGAAATACAACCCTGCCAAGCCTTACTAAGTACACAGTACAAACCACCACCTGGATTATGTGTCCATAGAAACCTTGACACAATAGCAATTAAATGTCCAGTAAAAACATATGCTGAGTTGTCTTACTCATACACCACACTCCTCAGAAGAAAAATAAAGTTAAAAAGCAACCATTCATTTTTAAAAATTCAGTTTAAAAAAAAACAACAACAGTAAACTAAACAAAAAACAACTTGGACTGTATCCAAACTTTCTACTGGGCTGTAAGTTACTGTTAAGTTTCACAATCCTATCTGTGAAAGAACAGCTGCACTGTCAATGAACACAAGTCTAGTACATCTAGTACAAGCAAGTTGGCTCCACAACCAGTATTTCTTTGTCTCAAAGGTCTCAAGCAACCGTCCCTGAACAGATCCTGTTATCAGGGAGTAGCACGACACCCTATCTGCTGCCCCCCTGTGTGCTCGCCATGTTGCAGCTCAGTGTTTTCCTGTCTGCAGACAATAGTCCGCAGACTCTCTTCACTAAACTCCGCTGTCGCCTGCGTGATGAAAAAAACAACCCTGAAATCTTACTCACCGAGCGTGCAAATAGTACTTGTCCACTATGTAGAGACACACAAACCAGACCTAGTACTTGAGTATAACGTACTAGTGGTAACGCCTACATACCGGAAACGTCACCACTATATATTTAGACACGTCAGTGGGAGACTAGACAGACAAAACTTTTTTGTTAGTTACATCGGGTTTATATGGAATCTTGTTATTATACTAGTCATTCGTCTATCACACATTTTTGCACTGTCATCGTTTATAAATAACTTTCCGATGTCGCACTCAAACCTGCGTAATTTTTACGGTTTAGCTAACGTCACACAACTTTCGGTTAGCTAGCTTTGGCTACATGCTAAGTTAGGCAGAGTTTTACGATTATTTTGTGTTTAGCGACTCAGTTAGCTAACAGCTAATTTACCTGTTATTAATTTACTTCAATAACCAACCTTGGCGTCTTGTTTGATTCTCTGCCCGTAGACAGAAAATGAAACTGTCCGCAGTGAAAGGGCAACTCAACCTTTAAAATTGTTTACAATTCTGTCGGTTCGTGTGGTTACTTTTTAACACCGAGGCAGCAGGGGGGAGCGGAGTCCGTACAGAGCTTGGATTAAGTCTGACAGTTTGACCCGCCCGGTGGGTCCGGGCGTTTCCACAGTTGAAATCTAACCGCAGCACATGCGCATTAGCGGCCGCAATGTGGCTACGCGTAGGTAACGTTAAATGCTTTCACCGATTAAATCACCGACACTGCGTTTTGACCTCGAAAGGTACGAGTACCGGTATATGTGTTATTTGAGGAAGTGTAAAGCTACTACTTTGTTTTTAGACGTAAATGACGTAAATGAACTGCTTTAGCTAGAGATTCATGTATGTCGTAGTCTAGCTACCAGCATGACGTGTTAGTGGAGAGGACACTAACAGGACACACACTCAAGTTTTTTTTGTCAAGACAGAATCCAATTAATATCTGACATTATGTTGTTGTAATCTAGCGTTATATCAATACTTTGCCAGCTAGTCGGATAGCGGCGTTTTTGCAGGATAAGAATACAGAAGGACTTACAGAGTTAGTCCATAAATGGCTGGCCGGATCGTAATTGAAGATTAGTGCTAATCTATAGTTAAGTGAAATTAGTTTATGTTTTGTATAAAGAAACAGGCAGCTCCTAAACGCTGCCGTCAGTCAGTAATATTAGCTTTAAATATTCACATTTCCCCTATATAACGTTACTATACAATGACAGCTGAAAGCCTTTATATTAACTGTGACCTCTAAATCGCAGGATATATACTGTGCACTACAGCTTAGATCAGTAAACGTAAAATGAAAGGTTTTTTGCTTTGATGTACACCTTTTTGTTTCTCGCACAGATTTGTTATTATTATATGAGGTTAATTAACCAAAAATCAAGTGCGTTTCTAATATTGCTGTTCCACCTTTGTCTCTGGCAGTGTGTGTCCAAAAGCTTCACAGTGAGTTTACAAACAGTAACTATGAAGGGTTGTATCCTGGACACATCCCCACCACCCCCATCCAGAAAGCCTTGCTGGCTATGGGGTCAGGAGTGGCTGCACTGCAGAACCCCTACAGACATGGTGAGACTCGCACATCATGTGGATATGACTGCAGACTGGTCATTCTTTTCTCTCTGTTCCTCTCTTTATTGCTAAAAATGTTTTCCCATAGGAAAAAAAAACCCAACAGTATAACCATGTCAGACAACAACAGTCTTATTCACATGGGATGTTGCTCTAGCAAATCCCCTAAGGTTTCATACTATGGAAATGAATAAAAATCACTGATAAGTTTCACAAAATATGGACAGAAACCAACTGAAGTGACAATCATACATTGCAAACCAATGGAAAATAATAAATCATTCACTCAAATTTGATCAAAACTGATTAAAACTTTCATTCAAATTTGAAAAAAGAAACTGGGTTTTTCCTGAGCTTTCAGCCAAATTGAGTTTGCTGATGAAATTTTAGTCAAACTGGTATCTCCAATGTAATGTCAAAAAGGAAACTTCAAGCACAATTCAGTTTTACAACTTTTTCAGACCTGTACAGATAATTCTGTTTAGCTTGAAATTTGATTGGCTGTGAGAATTTATTATTTCAGATATCTCTCTCTAGCTAAAATGTATGAATCACATTTTCTCACCTTATTATGAGGCTGGAGCTCAGTAGCCTCACCACTGTTGGCAGCTTCTGTTTTATCTGTCGTATTACACTAAAGATGTCCTATTGGCTTATGTTTTAAGATGCTTCAAATTTAGAACATCAACACATCTTTGTCCTGTTGCTGCTGATGACACTCGTTTCATCAGAAAACCTGTGGTCCTGTATCTGTATGTCCCCCAGAGTTCAGTTCTTCAGAAACTGAAAGAATGGGTCATCCTGTGTTTCAGTTTCCCAAAAAATGATACCAACAACCATCAGGGACTGTACCTGAGGTTCTTTTGAATGTGTTATTCAAGTATAGTCAGTCATCCTCAAGCTTTTATTCTCTGGAGATCATTGCATGATGTATGCATGAAAATTGCTTGGAAACAGAAATGAGAATAAATAGAAAATGTGGCATCATGTTAGCTACCCCGAAACTTTAACAGAGGAAGAGGGCACCAACACCTGTTATTTGACAATTAGTTTAGAGACTGCAGGTGTCTTTGAAGGGGCCACACCTGACTTCTATTCTTTAGTATTGGTTCATCTCAGAAACTGCTCACTCCTGTAATTACAATGCCTTTTCCTGTTGACCCTTCTTGCCAGTTAAACACTCAACTTCCACTTCCTGCCCCCCAGTTTGTAATACAGGCTTTCAATTAAAGAATGTCTAGTTTCCAAACACAAACCAAGATAACCCTGATGAACCCTGACATCACTTGGATTATTATATCAGACTTGTAACAGTTCCACCACAACAACAGAATACATTAAGTGTTACTCTCTGTGATGAGTGAACTGACCTTCATGTGTAAAATAGTGGATTGACCCTTTAATTCAAGTATCAATGCATTTAAACTCAATTACAAGCTCTATTTTGAGGCAGACTGCAAAAATTTGACAAGCCATGAAATTTATTTTATCAATGTAACAAATTCAAGAGCAGAAATGTTCATTATTTTTTCAAATTTAGCAGTGACAACAGGTCACATCTTTTAAAACTTCTTTATTGTACATTTAATACAGTACTGTATTTTTGTATCTATGTATTCATGTGAGGCTCTATAGAGACTGTAGTAACAAATTCAAACAAAATCTTGAAGGGCAATAAACAATCTATCTATCTTTAATACTATTTAATTCCATGAAACTCTTTTTACAGACATGGTTGCAGTACTCGGTGAGACAACAGGACACCTAGCATTGACAAATCTCAGGGACAGAATGAGAAACGACCCTGAAGGCTACACTATCCTAACGTGAGTCACTATAATATTATTCTATAGCTTTCTGATATAGGTGCTTTTCCTCCACTATGCTACATGCTAAGTTATTGATCTGTTATTGCAGAGAAAGGCCTAGAATCAGGCTTTCCACACTTGATCTGAATAAGATGTCTTCGTTACCTGACGGCTCTTTTGGGAGAGAATACCTCCGTTTTCTGGAGGACAATGTGAGTGCCGCTTGGTGGGTTGGAAAACTTAATAAAAATAAAATGTTGTATTCAACTTACAGTTTTACATTCTTCTTTTAGCCCTTTCATGTTTTCTTATATTTGATTATCAGCATGTGACCCCTGACACAAGGGCAGACGTGAAGTTTGTGGACAATGAGGAGCTAGCTTACGTCATGCAGAGATACAGAGAAGTCCATGATTTGTTGCACACCTTACTAGGGATGCCCACCAACATGCTGGGTGAGTCAGGCTTCACATAATCTGAAAATGCCACCCAGAATCACAGTCCTCCACAAATTTGGCATCTACAAAGTCAAATTGTATTATTCAAAGGCACTCATCTCAACTTTTACATTGTACAATGTTTTACAAATGATAGCTAAGTTTCAAAGTTTCAAGTTCCAAAGCATTTTTCTATAAAAAATTTTATATTTCTGTTTTACTGACAGCAAACTAATGTTTTGATTCCTGTCATTATGAACTGTTTAACAGAGGAAAAAAGATTTCACCCAGAAGTTTGTTCTGAAACACTTTACAGTTGACTGACTTCTCTTTCTTTACTCTTCTTTCATCTTGAGTAATCTGGACATTTTTTTTCTGTCTTTGTGACTCGCTCTGCTGCTTTCAGGTGAAGTGGCTGTGAAATGGTTTGAAGCTGCTCAAACAGGGCTCCCCATGTGCGCTCTTGGAGCTGTGTTGGGGCCACTTCGGCTAAATGCAAGGTACAATCTACACCGCACCTTTATCACAGTGCAGATTTTAAACTACAGCAGCACAGCACTGGACCACCAAGACACTTAGTAAGCTCTGTTGCAGGATCATAAGAGGAGCAAGTTACAGTTTGAGCAACTCACTGTCAGTAGTGTCCATTTACTGTCATAATCCACATGAAAAGAGCTCTGATACACTTTTTGTATTCGTTTCAGCAAAGAACAGTTCTGAGTGCTTTAGGGCTTTCATTAGTGCCAGATGGTTTGTTACACAGAACGATCTGAGAAGTCTGTTTGGAAAAGGGCAGGCACTTGCCATCTGTCTATCACCGTCTATCACCGTCTTTCCTTGTGAGGCAGCTGGATTCATGATGCTGATTGATCCGAACCACTGGTGGTTCAGACACAAGCACATAACTTGAAGACTGACAAGACGGATTCTCGTGTGATCTTGCATGATCTCGCGTGGTCCAGCTGCCTTACAAGGTAAACACAGGCCTACAACTTGCCACCATTCATCTGTACATAACAAATGAACCTTAAAAAACATTACCCCAACACCAACAATAACGCAGCCTGCCTAATTTTGTATCAGCAAGAAATTATTACAAACATATTGTAAACATTCACTTTAGGCTTTCGCCCAGTTCTTGTGTGTGGTGACATTGTGATCCAACATGTGTGTGTAGTGAAGGATTTGCAGCTGATCATAGTAAGTCAGAGAAGACTTTTCTTTATGTGTGCTCCAGCTGTAGTTTGCAGTGGCTCACAAGCTGTCCACTAAGCATGTTAGAGCGAGTACAAACGCTAAATTTATGACCATTGTCCTTTTGAATTCCTGAATGAAAACACTCCTATAACTTTATATCAGTTATGATGAACAAAGGCCAGTTTCTTTAACAATAAATCATTAATCTCTTCCTCATTGAGTAACTGAACTTCCCCGTGTGTTCCCTGAACTGGCCAGAGCCCAGCCTTTTGGTTTTCGGTTTCCTCCTCATTGTTGTATCACGCTCAAGCTTGTCTTTTCCACCTTTTCCTAGCCGTTTACAGTCACTGTTCACATCCTTGGGCCCTTGGGCTGTGCAGAACGGTCGGCGGGCTCGCTGCGTCCTCAGCATCTTCTATGAGAGACGATGGGAGCAGAGCCTCGAAGACCTCAGACAGGAGCTAAATATAGAGCCACCACCGGTCATACTTAGTGCAACCAACAAAAAAAACACCTGAGAAAGAGCCCCAAAGAAGATCCAGGGTTCAGAAATCACTGAACAAAAGACTTTAGCAGACAAACCAGAAATATGTGAAGTGTCATACTGTGGAATTTTTGTTTTATGAAACTCACATTAACCACTGAAGGAACAGATTTGGGGAAATTTCATGCTTGGGAAACTTTGGCGAGTCGTTTCCTGATCTTTTTCCAAACATTCAACTCTCGTTTCTCCACTGATGAAATGTTCGAGTTTTTACTCCTGTCCGAGGCTGCAAGAAAGCAGATTTGGCTCAACAGGTTACATTCAGTTGCCATTTGTTGTTGAGAATGTGACCGACGTGTGTATTTGTATTAACAACATTAAAAAAGAAAATTGAAAAACTGAATTGTGTCTGTTATTGGAGATGTTGCCTGTAATCAGCTTTGAATAGTAATTTTGCTCCAATATTTTTATATTTACGCCAGTATTTGGTATTCACATAATTGTTTTTCTATTTTAATACAGCTGTCAACTTATTAAGAAATAGTATCGTGTTTAAAAAACATTGTGCACCTGTAGCGGTCACATTGATTGGTGGGAAAGAAGCAGATGTCAGAAAAATACAGTGCAGCTGCATCTATTAACTTTATGAGTCACTGTTTTATCTCTGACATCCTCCTTTAACAGTAATACTGATGTACAAAGGAAATAAGATTGCGCGCACTGTTAATCAGGTATGTGAGATAAGCAAATTCTGTGTAATTTAAAAAAAAAAAAAAAAAAGGATCTTGAACAGTGTTGAATGTTGTAACCAACAGACTCAATGTAATCACAATGCTTTTGATACAATGCACAATAACAAATGATGATTTTACTAATACTGCATTGTATTAGTAGAAGGCACAGGTACATGTGAAAAACCTGCTGCCATCTGTTTCTCATAGCATTTTAAAGTTGTCCATTACATTTGTCCATGTGTTTATACCATAACTTCATAGGATTATAAATTTACAGATGCTATGACTGCCAGTGCTGAAGAATTAATAAAAGAGCTGTTGGGACATTGTCAACAAAGCCTAGTATACAGGATTAAAGTCTGAATGGGTTTTGCAACAAGGTGTCTCAATAGATGTTGAAATAGCAGGATCAGCACAAATGGGCTAGAACAACATTACACCAGTTAGTGCTGACATGTTATTGCCACATCCTGTTATACACATCCTCTAACTGTAATTTAAACATTCATTCATCCTGATTTCATCAAAGTACTTACAGTTAATGGCCTTACTTACGGTAGGAAACAAAGCCTTTTATGAAGAGTCGGTAAAGTCACTATCTGATTTTTCTCTGTTTTATCTCACCACCAAGTTCCCTGTTCTCAGACTTTTATCTCTTCATTCTTGGTACGTTGCTTTCACTTCAAGTTTCCCGACTCTCACTCATGTCTGACATTAAATATGAGTGTATCTTGTTCACACCTCTTACTGATTTTAAAGATAAATGTAAATTCCTTTTGGCTCAGTTGAGACATTATAACTCACATCAATTCAACCAATACATCCTATATGTGCTCAGTTTTAGGGTCGGCTGAGTTTTGCAGTCCTATTGTGGCTCCCATCCCTGTAACTGTCCGTGGTCCTGGTCCTGGCACATTCACTTACACTTACATTCTGATTTGATATGCCGAGCTCACCGAGATCATATTGTTGTGTCTCAGATATTGGTTGCAGAGGCTTTATTTGACTTTGCTGCCCTCTACAGGCTATATGCATAAACATCTGAGTGGAAGCAGAGGTGTCCACTTCAGCTTCTTTCACCTTTATCCTGCTGGTCACAAACCTGCTTCTCTAACCTTTAGGCCATTGTCTTTTTTCCTAATGAAATAAAAAGGAGACATTTAGAATGTAGAAGATAACAGTGTTGCAAGTCCTTTGAGAGATAGTTGCAGTTGTTTTGGACTTAGACAAAGTAGTCACTCACACACTACTTTGTGAAATTTAAAGGTTTCAAATGGAAATAGAAAACATTACTGTTCAAAAGCAAGTGTTTAACACAGTTTGAAGGTAACATATGGGCATTTCGAGGTCTATATTTTTATTCTGGGGCTCTACTGGAATATCTTTGCATGATTTACGATTTAAAAAAACCCAAACTCCTTGTATGTATATTATAATAGATCTTTATGCAGCCCCTCAGTTCAGACTCTGTCTGAAACAGGCCATTTTAACTCCTGTCTCTTTAAGGTCCACTCTGTTCTGATTGGCCAGTTTCAGCGCTGGTGGCTGTGTAAACAAACAGTTGTAGCAGAATTTCACTTCTTTTCTTTTGTTCTTTACTCAAAAGGTCAACTTCTCAAATACATCCGTACTATGCTTTGATCCGAAATCTGATCCAAAATATGCGAGTGGACGATGCAAACAACCCGTGAACAAACCTCAGCAACAAAGTCTATGAAACAGGCGGGGGCGTGTGAACAATTCGGTTCAATGGGGAAGTCAAGGCTGAGCTTTTGACTTTCATGGAGCATTTCTACATATGTTCACCTCAAGTTTTGGAACATGTTTGACATCCAACATTATAATAGTATATAAAAGACAGAAAATGACAAAAAAGTGTGATATGTCCCCCTTTAACAAAACTCTGAACAAGAACCAGTTTCACTCATTCTGTTAACATATCTTCCTGCTGAGTCCCTACTAGCAAACTGGATATGTGATGTATCCCAGCTGACACATGCACGCAAAAGAAAACCTTGCTGTGTCAGAAAAGGACAAACTCAAAGCTCTTCATCTCTGGAAAAATGTTATAGCAAAGGAAAATTACAAAACAAAACCTTGTGTATTCATGGAAATGTCTACTGCAGAGTCAGAAAATAAAGTAGTCAAATTGTAATAATTAGTTTACTGAGCACATGACATAAAAACAAAATGATCTCAATTGAGTTTCTTTGCCACATGACATTTCAAATAGTCCTGGATCAACCAGTATGATTCATATTCATATGGAGCCTTTCGGAAGCTTCCTTACACAGATTAAACTGGTGATAAAAACAAGTTTTTTTTAAAAACAAATAGTAAAACATTAAAACTCAATCATCGTCAGTCACAATAGTTGTTATTATAGCACTACTGTATGAATATGATCAACAGATAAAGAAATTAGCCATTTTAAAACAATAAAAAAGAATCACAGTAAGTAAAATAAATAAAAATGTATGCCTTGTCAAAGCTGGAGTTTCATTATTGCACAGATGGAGGATCTTTGACTGCTGATCATATTTATATTAAATGGCATTTCTTCACATATTTAAGGTCATTCATGGTTTTGGCAGTGTTGGTGGTTTGTCAGTGCATTATGGTGATACTGCGGTCTGTCACAGCACACGCTGGCAGCAGAGGGGCGCTGAAATGATGCGTGACAGAGTGCAGTACAGCACTGGAGTCTGGCTCATAAAACAGCAGGGTCTGACTCGGCCAGTCCAGCAGCAGGCCGATCCTCTGGGGTCTCTTTATAACCTGCAGGGGCTCCTTCTTCCCAGCGTGGCAAAAGGAGTAGTCCCCGTCATAGTGAGACAGCACCCAGGACTGACTGTTGTAGCCCAGCCGGGCCCCGTTCCCGGAGCCTTTGCGCTCCAGGCTGGCGTAGCAGACCCCGACCTTAAAGGCACCACTCTGGCCTACATCCACCACCCAGCTGTGGGTCCCGGAGGACATAGACAGAGAACCCAGAGCGTTGGGCCAAGAGTCGAATCGTGCGGGGTCGTAGGGCGGGGATTGGCGGGGTTTTTTGTGGAGGAAGGTCAAAGTGCACATGTCATCAGAGAGGGCCAAGAGAGGGCTCAATGTGCGCTCATCAAACTTTAAATGAGATGAACCGTAAGCTGTGGGAAGAAGAAAGAGAATGGATGTCATAAACTTCTGTAATACTATAAGCAGACATCATGTTTTGAAGAATTCTCTTTACTCTGAATAAATCTTTTGTCTACTGTAATGTCACAACTTTCAAGGATGTAAAAAATGAGGGTTGCCCACTGAACTGATCACTTCTTTCCACCCTTAACATTTGTGCTCAAACCCAAGAACTACACTTGAGTACAAGGTTTAGGAATCCAGATCATAAATCTCCTGCACAGCAGTAGATTATAATGACATGCTGGTCAAGTGCATGTAATAGAGTCAAAAATGGAAAATGGCGAAGAAACTGGACCAGCTTTAACCAGCTAGTAAACAAGGAAGTTTGTTGCAAACTCCTTTTTCATTTTTGATATAATTTTGAGACAATTTCAGAGCACTACATTGATTATAAAGCTGTAGTTACTTTTTTTGTTTTTGGGGAGTAAATCTTTATTGGGAATAACCCCTTGAAATGTACCATCTCATTTTTGAGGAGGTCCTAAATGACAATAATATAATCTGAGCACATTTAGACAAAACATTTCACAGAAAACAAAAATAACTACAAGATAATTAAATTATACCAAATGTGACAGAAAAGAACAAACAGTACATACATACATACAAAATCAGGAGATCATACTCCAAGCAGAGCTAACAGAAAAAAGTATTAATGTCAGTGATAACATTGACTAATAAAGCTATAAAACATAATTATAGAGGTGATGGACATGTACAGCTGATCCCATAATAAGAAAACCGGGCATGTTTGAATGAGTGGAAAGATGATATGGGTTAAATATTTACAGGTAGATTGTTCCAATCAGAGGGAGCTTGAAACATAAAAGCTTCTTAGCTATAGACTTTGAGACTACTGTATGAACTGTTTTCAATAGTGAGGGTAATTGAAATGTATACATTTAAAAATAAACTGCAGCCAATGTTGCTGTCTTCTTATGACAGGAGAGAGTTTCATCCATTGTACAATGATGAAAAGAGAACCAAGAGCTAATCTGTATAGCCTATTATAAGCTATGTAAGGAGGAAGAAGATTAGTTTTGGATGCAGCCTGATTGCCAACGTCAGCCTTATCTAATATTGGTAAAATGAGTTGTGACACAAGCTTCTTTCCGACAGTAAAAGAAAAACAATTCCTGGATCGGTGAAGAACACCAATACCAAAGTTCATTTTCTCCACAATATTATTAATATGATTTTTAAATGAAAGTTCAGAGTTGAGTCATAGGTCCAAGTGTTAGTTGTGTTCAACTCTTTGCAGTGGTGTACCATCAAGAAAGGCGATAACACATGAATAGGCTATAGATCTGGAACCGAATTTTAGTTTTATTAAGTAGTAATTTATTAGCTGTGAGCCAGTCTTGTAAGAAATTAAAATGAGACTAGTTGCTTTTAAGATATATAAAAGCAGCTTAGCATATAGTGTATATTATCTTATAAAATATGATATATAGTTATTGATTAAACTCCTCAACAGTATATAGAGTAGTTATATGTCTTCCTCAACTAGGAAAACATTAAAATTCTTCCTACATTCTTCCTATTTTTACATTGTAGATATTTTCAGGAAAAGACAGCTTCATTTTTCTCATTGAAATGTTCTGTGGCAAAGTTTTTCTCAGGCTGTGTCTGTCAGGGAGCAACTGATGTAATATTTTCTTTGGTTTTGTAATAACAGGCACAAAAAGTGATTAGAATGTAAAATGAGCATTTCTCTCTCCTGGATTGCTGGGCTCTCATCATTTTCAAGGCATTTTAACGACTATAAAAATGTTAAATAACAGCATGGTGTGGGTCTGTCATGTATACATGAAGCTCCAGGATGGTTTATGACTGAATAGAAATGTACAAACCGTTTGGTCCCTGCAGTACCGCCGTGGCCCACAGCCCTCTCAGCAGCTTGCTGTCACCGCAGCCTGGGTTCAAGTTGAGCTGGACTGTATCACAGGGCTCCCCGACCCCCTCTGCCTCCTCCACTCTAACACAAACACACACATTTAGAAAAAGGAGAAGAGATATTACCTTCCTGGAATGTCCTGAGCAAAAAAAAAGAAGAAAAAAAAGAAATGTACAAGCATGTGATAAAAGATTACCTTTCAGCTATCTCCTGGACACTTATCTGAAAGACGAGACAGGAAGCAAGTGATTACTCTCCTGGATATTCATGTGGTTTAGTCATTTATGATCATTATAAGGATGTTATTTGAGCACAACTTCCTCTGTTCTCCAAAAATCTCCCCACAATGATTCCCCGTCATCCTTGAATCCCTCCCCTCTCCCCCTTCCTGCAAAAACTTTCCCAGTCTCTCACCGCCAGCTGTGCATCTGGAGTGTGAGTCAGGGTATGCACCAGGCGGGAGCGTGTTTGCGACAGATTAGCCATGGCTTGGCTCCAGTGGGCTTTCTGGGTGAGGAGACACTGCTCCACCCGCTCCTCCTCCCTCTGCACCTCCTCCAGGAGACGCTGCTCCTCTTCCTCCAAGGCTTCACGTGCCGCGCTGACCTGAGCCAGTACCTGCTCCCTCGCCCTGCTCGCAGATACCTATGAGGAGAAATATAAAAGGATGATGTTGCGATGAAGAGGAAAATCAATTGCATAATCAATTAACAATATCATTAAGTTCAAAACACATGATATTCTGTTTGGTATCATAGAAGACTCAGAAAACCAGCTACCTTTCACCTTTGAGAACAGTAAGAAAAGCACAGGTGCAAATGATAAAAAGAATGACTGATTGGCTGAACTCCATTTGGCTGCTTCTGTCACTGTCAAGACTTATTTGGACACCTGAACAGAATAGAGTCATTGTTAATGTGACTGGCATCACCTTTGTTTTCCTACAGTGAACAATTAAAGTGTGTGTTATGGGAAAATGTTGTTTTAACACTAATTAAAAATAATAAAAAAAATTGAGTGATGTCACTGGAGGGCCTTTGACTACATCTTATGTATGTTTAATCTAGAGATGTTTCGATCACCATCCACATACCGATTCTGATACCTGAACTTGTGTATCAGCTAATACCAAGTACCGATCCAATACCACTGTGTTAAAAACATTTCACAGCTGTATACTACTAACCCTGTAAGGGTGTGATGTGATGAAGTGAAAATGCTTTATAAGATAGCTGCAACACTAGTGCCGCCCCTCGAAACTAAAGCCTTTTTGCTGGTGGGACTTTCCAGTGTAAAATACTGCCAGATTGCTGCCATTTTGCTCTAAAGTTACACTATTCACTGGAAATCAATTACCGATCTAAAACAGTAGTTGTCAGTGACTACATAGTGCAGTCTGATGTTTTATTCAGGTGTGAAACTACTTTAAAGTTTATTACTAAATTACATGGTATTGCATCTGTGCATATACTCGAATACCTGATCCAGCATTTTTAACAGTATCAAAAGCATTTTCAATACCGTTCTTAGTACCGAACCAACTCTAGTTAAATCCTCAATCAGCTCCTGCATTTCACTAAATAATGCTGTATTCAGTTACAGGTGAGAACCTGTGATCACCAAACACAATGGCTCTTTAAGTGAGAGTTCCTAGTCAGGAAGACAGATGCATTTTCCCTACAATCAAACATTAGGGAACATGCGGGTCAAACAGTATCACTTTGTGTGCTTCTGGTGCTCGTAAGCAGCCAAACAAACACTTTGGGAGGTCAGCAATGACACATTCACCCTCCTCACCATAAACAAACACCCCAGTAGTGACACGACTTTTAACCAAAGACATTGTCTCAACAGTGTCAGAGTGTCAGGTTAGTTTGCTTTACATGGTTGCAGAAACACATGTCGGTGTGGTGATTTGATTCTTGCTTAGATGAGGTATCTATGTATTTGTGTTGTTTGCTTGAAGTTTGCTTTGCTCTGTGGTGACTTAAAAAACTATGCATGCATGACCTGTGACCAATTTAGACACCCAGTGTGCTCAGAGGTGCAAATAAATATGAGAACAACAATATAATTTCAAGGTATATTTGGTTAGATTTCCTCTTATTTGTAAATTTACAATTGACGTAATTATGAAAAAAGTTTAGAATAAAAAGATAAAGTTAGAGTGCAAGTGAGTGGGAGAGAAAGATTGCATCAGCTGAGAAACCTCCTAATACTGAAAAGAACTGTACTCCTTAGCATATGAATTCACACATTAAATTATATAATAGGACATTAATGTAAATAATTGTATGCATTTTCAATATATATGATGTGTTTTACCATATAGGGATGCTTTTGGTCATTATTTCCCATCCTTGTTGGTAAATAATTGTTTCGCATGCAAAGTAATATTTTGCAGGGTTCAGTATCCACATACACAAAGCCAATATGTGTCCACAAAGCACATGATGTTTTGTTTTTTTACTTTTCTGCAAAGCCTTCACATGTCAAAACACTTTGTGTGAAACAGTGGTTGCACTAGTGTTGGATTTGGCACTGTGTCTGTGATCATTAGTATGTGAGTGAGTGTGGGAGGAGATCAGAAGCGTCTCTCACCTGAAGCTGTTGCTCTTTGGCTGTCAGCGTCTGCTCGATAAACCTTTCAATCCTCAGTGCCTGCAGCTGCATTTTCTCACACACATCCACCAGTTGATTCTGGTGAAACAAACACACACACACACTTTTTGAATAAGCACATAACATCATCAACTGGATCCGCAACAAGAAAATCCTGTCTTCTCAAATGCCATCCAGAACAGTCAGCAAGAAAAAATAACTTGCAAAACATGTCACACCCAAGAAAGACTTATGAGATACAACATATTATTTATTACACTGTCAAATATGAGAACACACACTTCCCTACTGCTGCCATACTTACGACTGATTGAAGAGTGATTGAAGTTGAAAAATCCAAATTTTCTCATGTTAAATATGCAAAATCTCCCATAAAAGAGCAGAATAAGTATAATAATAGTTTATAAAGTAGATGACATGAGTTTAAACCTATTTAATAGCGAATTATAAGTAAAATAAAGAAGTTAAAAGGCAAATCCATTTATACAGAAATGAAAGTAACCTTTTTTCAACCCGGCTGGTAACTTTTATCCATAAGGCACCTGCTGCATAGGAAACATGTCCCAAAGTTGCAAATATTATGCCACAGCTCTGTAAATGCATTAAAAAAAAAGAAGCAAACAGCTGCATATATACAGCAGGTGGACTGCTCCACACACACTCACCCTGACTGCGGTAACTCTGGTAGCCAGAGGGGTCACCGTGTGTCCGCGGCAGGGCCCAACGATGGCGCAGTGTGAGCAGATTAGTTTCTGCTCGGTGCCACAGTACCAGTCCAACTCAGACTCATGTTCCACACACTGCTCACATTCACCGGAGAAGATGCCGGATTCGGTATCGGAGGTGGTCGCAGCCGGTGAGGTCGTTCCGCTGCCGCCGCCGCCGCCGCAGCGCACCACCGCGGCGGTTGTGTCCCCCGCCTGCTGCTGCTTCACACCGCCGCTCAACACGGAGAAAATAGGCTGCTCACCATCCATGTCCTTGAGTTTCACGGTGTGGAAAGTCTCCCCTGGGTCACTCGGTGATGAGCAAACTAACTCGCATGTTTGTAGCTCCTCGGTCATGGCACAATAACGCAACAGGTGCACCGGTAGAGCTGGAGTCAGTACAGCGCTGTAATACAGGTGTAACAGGTGAGCGGAACACGGAAGTAACACGGCCATCAGAGGTCAGAGCCAAGAGGAGAAAAAAAAAGTTTCTGCCCTGCTGGTTTTTTTAGTTGTTTGATTTGGGCGTCAGCTGACAACCGCTTTACAAGTCTTAAATCAGGTTGTACTAATGAGCCACACGCAGGTATATTCAATCACACACCTGACATGCTGAAACACGTTGCATATTTATAATGTCTGTCTCCCCCTTCCTCAACTTTTCTCATTATCACTAGCTTTAAAAAACAAAACAAAACAAAACAAAAAAACACAGTTTTGGCCACTTGATACCTGGTGAAACTTCCAGCTGAGTCCTAAAGTGAAAAATCAAGTAGTACTCAAAGTATTTTGAGGCAATTGTACTGGACACAACAGTATATTTAACTGGGAAACTGTAAACACATGAATACATACATATTTATCTATACAGTGTGTGTGTGTACAATTTCTCATTCAGTGATTATTTCACAGCAAGAATTGATGCTGTTTCAATATCAGTTTTATGTGTTACAGATAAATGATGATCAGTTTCACTTTGACTAACATCACATAATGTTTTTGACTCATGAACAAAAAATCTGAAATTCTCTTTTTTTGTTGTTTTTGAAAAGTAAACCAAAATTTATTTTTTTGTTTTTTCTATCAGTGTAGTTTTATATCCATAAATTATACTACATATGTTTGTACAGTAGTGGGATGTATGTTTCCATTTACAATCCATCTTTTCACCTATGTATTTGCATTCTTATTCATTTGAATACCCAGCAGTACATATTGTAAACATTAGAGTTTCCTTGACAGCATTAAAATGCTGCTCACATGTCAGTGAATGAGTATTAAAATTCCAATTATATAAATGTGACAAATATAACACTAAAAGGGGCCATTTTGGATAACGAGTACTTTTACTTTTGATACTTTAGGCACATTTTACTGCCAGTACTTTTGAACACAAGATTTTTAAGTATTTTCATTTCATTTTCATTGCGGTATTGCTACTTTTACTGAAGTTACTAAACTTCTTCCACCACTGTGTTTGTAGACACAATTCAAGGAAACCTGTTAAGGGGCATAATTACATTTTCCAGGTTGGACAGGTGTGATGGATGGAAACACTGTTTCATCATGTGAATAGAGGATCAGAGTCAAAACCACACCTATGAGACAGCTCTGTTTAGCAATAGTGTGCAACACCCTGTCTGGAAAAGATGTCTCAGCTTATAGACGACCAGGCCCATTGATTGAAAATGTTTGTCAGTTGTAAGCTGGAGGGCTAAAGAGTCTACTCAGATCATGTTAGTATCACTAGTTCATTAGGTGTGGTGCTGTCCCAAGAATGTGTTTTCATATCTGTAATTACACCATGTATAATCCTAAATACTTAAAAACCTATATAACATGTTTATAATGTTAAATTATTAGGCTGTTTACAGTGTAATATGTTATTTTAGGTGAGCCATGAAGAGATTTTTGTGTTTTCATGTGGATGGAAAGCATTTTTTTTAATGTGCTCAAGTGAAATTTCTGTTCACTGAGCTATAAATACAAAAGATCAAAGTTCAGCCAACTGATGTGTAAAACGTTGTTTGCACTCAGCTTTCAACAGTGTTAAAAGTTTCCTGTTATTTCTGTTAAGCGCTCTGAAGAGGATAACTGGGGGAACAAAGGAAAATAAAAAGGCTTTACACAGCTTTAAAGTCCTCATTGTATCCACTTTTCCAACTAAACTGAGATCAAAGACTGTTTCTTAAATCTATAGGTACATTTAAGAGAAAGGAGATTGGATCTCAAGAAATTCAAACCAGTAGGAGGGAATGACCTCCCACTCCTCCCTGTTCCACGTCTGTGGGTAACTGGATATGAGTGATTGACAGGAGAGAGTCGTGGCCTCTGGGTCAAACGTCAGGTGGGTTTCCATTCATTTCACTTTGAAATGAGAACAGCACAGGGCTGCCATTGTTATACCAACATAAAAAGATGTTTTGTAATGGGTGAAACTGGTAAACACAAGATATACTGGTGTTCACATGATGAAGTGAACAAGGGTTTCCTGTGCATTCAGTTTGTTGTGGAAGATCTAAACACATGAATCATACTGGTATTCTCCTTCTTGAGATTTACAGAAAAAAGAGCAAAATAAAGTAAAAAGAAGTAGTGACATTCATCTTTATTTCTTTTGTAGACCTTGTTAAAATTTGAAGTGTAAATGCAGGGCTGCAGCTAATGATTATTTTCACTTTTGATTAATCGATTATTTTTCAATGAATTTATTTGGGTCATTAAATCTCAGAAAATGGTGAAAAATGTTGATCACTGTTTCCCAAAGCCTGAGATTGCATCCTCAGATGTCTACTTTTGTTCTGACCAACAGTCCACAACCAGAAGATATTCAGTTTACTATCAGTGAAGACCAATGGAATTCACATTTAAGAAGCTGGAATCAGAGAATTTGGACATTTCCTTCTTTTAAAATCTCTCAAACAGATTAATTGATCATCAGAATAGATGGCAATTGATTTAATAGTTCACAACTATTTGATTGACTAATTGATGCAGCTTTAATGTGATGTAACTTTGAAAACATTAACAGGTCAATAAAAAAGTGTAGAGGCAATAATCTGCAACTGAAACGGTTCCTTCTCTCCTTAAAGGACAATGACACTCAATTTACTCAATTAAATCCATTTAGTAAAGTTAATCATGGGCAGCTATCAGAGGGAATCAGAAACATCAGGAACACAAACAATATTTTCTAAAATTCAAAATGGGTCTTATTAAGTTCTTCTTAACACTTTTTTTTTTTTTTAAATATTTCCAGATTTCCAGTTTCCATTTCAGTCAGGAAGTTTCTGTAATACAGCTATTGATCTCCAGAGGGCGCTAACTTACCTTCATCAGCAGGCAGCTGTGTTGTGATAAAGGGGTTAAGATGCTGCTGAACACATGACAGCACATCTGGTGGTTCGAGATGAAACTGTATCAGAGTATTTGGAGTAATAAGTGTACATGATAATGATTGATAAAGAACCTATGTCAATGCCTCCATAGTCCAAATGGATTTATATCTGCACTTTCCCAGTTAATTGGGATGAGTTGCACATTGTATTTCTTCTTTATTGGGGTGTGTTTCCTCATCTTTGCTTGCAGGTTTCTCTTTTCCAACAAGGCCACAACTGCACAATATCCCAGCCGTAGGGCTAGACATAAACAGAACAATAACCCATCATGGATCCCCAGTGGTTTCCTATCCCAAGGCATCAAATAAATACACTTTACTGGGTAGATTAAACATGGAATTAAACTGAAAAAATATTCAACAAGAGATGATGTTTGTCATATTCCTTTAAATCAATGAAAGTTGGAATTTCTGTTTCTATTTAAATAACAACTAAAATCCCAAGTGGAAAAAGTAAACAAATAATCATCAGTCTAATAAACACTCAAAGAAAGGAGTGAATCTGATATTCTAACACACAGTCATGTCCCCAAATCAATATTTCATTGTTGTTTAACTTCTTATTGTTTTAAACAAAGTGACCTCCAGCTGGATGTGCAAACATACATAGATTTAGATTTTAATTGCAGCCAACAGAATATGATCAATTACATGAAAAAGACAAAAAAGGCCATATGTAAATATACTTATTACCTGCATTTGAGTAAAAACCTTTGTTGCTAGTTATACAGTAGCTTAGTTCACATTTAGTTCTCTATTTACAACCTTTTTTCTTACACCCTCCTGCATCAAGCCTGATTTTTTAAGATCACTTTACTCGTAGAAAGCGTTATTTACAACATGTGTGACAATAATACAGTAACAGGAAACAAATATGCATCATAATGAAATAAAGGACATGATTTCACTTTCAATTTGTACAGTGAACATGACAACAGAACGAAGGGTAAAAGTAGTAATAATAAATAAAAAGATAGAAAAGTAATTTATTTCTTCAAGTATGTGCACATTTCTTATTGTTTATGAATTGGATAAACTCAAAATACCTCTTAAATTCTGCTTCAAGCCTGAATTCGCAGCCAACGTCATACGCCATGACGTTAAACAGCACGGAAATGAAGTGGTTTGGTCCGGATGGATGTATAAGATTGTGTAATACGTTCATGGTCTAATCCCATCGAGCCATCAAACATTTCGCGCGAAAATGGCTGGAAGTGGTCACGAGAGTGTCATGACGTAATACCTGAAACTGGCAGGTCTGAAAAATAGTCGTTTCCTATTGGACCACATGATCAAATGCGTCGTATTGGAAGCTGTAACGTGCTATTTGATTGGACGAACTGGTCAGCGGCTGGTACCGGCCCGCCCCCAGCGGCTCGCTCGTCTTTCCTACGCCAGCAGCGGTGTGTCACCGAGGCTGCTGCCGGAGAGAGTCGGAGTCAGGGCAGACACTCAACCAGTTAACGCAAACTGGCATCGCAGTGGGGCTGAGGGGCTGCCCCCGACGAGTTTCTAAACCTGAATACCGTTTAGGTCGGGATCCTACGCCTCGCTCTGTCACCGCCCGCCCGTCCGTCCTCCTGATGTCGGATTTCAAGCTCGGGATCGTGCGGCTCGGCCGTGTGGCCGGGAAGGTGAGCTGGATCCCAGGGCTGCCATGTGCGGCCGGGGGAGGGCCCGCGGGGGATCACAAAAGCTGCTGGAAAAAACAGGTTTTGCGGTGACGAGTCGGTGCTAGTCAAACGCTTTAACGGTTATCAAACCGTTGTCGTTGCGGGAGTGGTTCAGGTTGGGCGATTTTCGCTGCATTTGAGCGGATTAGAGACGCCGGCCGCGCGGAGCTTTCTGTGGCTGCGCCGCCGCCGCTCTCAGCCTCGCTGTGAAGCTAACGCTAGCTAGCACCTAGCGGGATACGTTAGCTGTTGGTTAACGTTAAATAGTGCCACGGAGGTAAACACACTGGTCCTTATTTTGTCGTTACCGGTGTCGTGTAGTGTAGAAACAGAGAAGACTGTATTTATAGAGGTGTGTCATTTCATATTTACGCTCGGTGGTACACTTAGCAGTGCCACGCTAGCTGTGTTGTTAGGATTACACGGTTAAGTGTCGGCTAATGAGGAAGCCATTGCCATGCTCCATCAACTGACTCTTTTGTGCAACGTGACAAAGCCTCGGTAGGACTGCTCAACAGCTGTCTGTAGCCGAAAACTTGCATTATGTTTTTTTGTGTGTGTTGTTGCTAAAGTTGCATTTAAGCTCGCTACAGACAGCAGTGGTGTTAAACTGTGGCTAAATGTTGGTCACTACATGCCCCCCCAAGGCTACTCGTGTCACAGGACAGTCACACTATGGAAAAGCAGGTTGTTGTTTTTTTGTTGAGGTGTGACAAACCAGCTGCCCACCTGCCGAGCGACAGTGCTCCTGGACTGTCACACAGCTAATATACATGATGTCAGTCCTGGCGGTCGACACAAAGTGTCACATTGCATTTTTCCACCCTTTGGTATGTGGATAACACCACCCATGCTGTGTGTGTGTGGCACTATGCTCGAGTCCCACCTTCTCACAGGGAGCTCAGGTAACTCATTAAACGGTTTACACGTGGCTCTGTGGCTCCCTTTTTTATTCTTTAAAAATAAAAAAATACGTTGCATCTGAGTCAAAATGCGGTGGATGCAAAACCTTATGATGAAACGGTGTGTTTTTTTTTTTTTTTAGGGGTGAAAAACAACTTGTTTTCCTCTTAAAGAGATTTAAAATGTCTAGAAGAGTTACTCCTTCTGTTTGTGTGTGTTGCTGCTGTCACGTGGCCCTCATTGGTAGTGACTATTGTGGCCCCTGTACACATTTGATAAGCAGTGTAGGTTGAAGTTTGTACAACCCTGCTAGATTGTGTACAAACACACACCAAAGCCCTATTTGGACATGAGAATTTTTATTCATGGGGGGTGGAGTATTTAAAAAAAGAAGGGGGGAAAAAAAAGATTCCCTGCACTTCTAAACCTAAAGAGTAACAAGAGTCAATGTCCTTTATCCGATAGCTGTTGCCAAAATACAGAAGTGAAGACAAGCATCCTCTGCTGGAAAAACATGACATTTACCAACCACTGGACTGATGAAATATTTAAATTTAGTGTTGTTAAATATCATTAATTGGATTTAAAAAAAAAAAAAACACTCAAATAGATCTTCATGAATATCTGAAGGTGACTGAGGGGAGGAGGTAAGACTAACAAAGACAGAAATAGGTAGATTTAGCTGATATTACGGTATTTGATGCGCTTATAGGTTGTTGCTGGCTTTTCTCTTTTTCTTTAGGTTTCTTGTATGGGTTCCTGACTTTACATATTACGAAAGCAGAGTAGTCCCTGAAAAGGCAGCTGCTTCCCTGTGAGTTGTGGCTGTTACTGTTTCAGGTGTCAACAACATGAATTTAAACTCTTCTCTCTCTGTTCTCTCCTCAGACAAAATACACACTGATCGATGAGCAGGACATACCGCTTGTGGAAAATTATGCCTTTGAGGTAAATGAGGATTCAACTGCAACTTATGTTTATCACACCTATCGCTGTTATCACTGTTGATATTCACTACGATTACAACACTTGATTCCGCTTCCAGGCGCGCATGGAGGTAGATGCAGACGGCAATGGAGCTAAGATCTTTGCCTACGCTTTCGACATCGGCAAAGGCCGCTGGGCGGGAAGGCCGCTGCATGAGCTGCTCTGGTAAGTCATTTGTTCATCATATCAGGTGTGGGGGTGAACGTTTGTTTTTTCTGTCAGAGCATCCGGGGTCAGGCCTCTGTGTTGGCAAGCACCCATATTGAGGAGGCGTCCTGGATGGAGTCCTCTGATCAAGATCACATTAAAAGTTATGAGTAGAACATGTCGATATAGGGGATTATTGTTTCAGCTGCCTGATCACAAACTGTTAAGGCTGCAAGAAGAATGTTGTAGAAGCCATTAAACATTAGGTGAGCTAGAAAGAAGAGCTTGAATCTCTACTAGTGCAGGTTGGTGCTTGTAGCTTCTCTCAGATACATTTCCTGCAGGTATCAGTAAAGCTTCACATCAGTTCAGGATCTTTAGGAATTTAGTTAGTTCAGTGGACCAATGCTATGTATCTCACAAACTGTTAGTCTGCAGTTGCTTGTTTTCATATCAGTGTAGTTTGTCATGTTTCTCAGCATCCAGTTAAAAACCGCCTTTTATGGATGAGTAAATTGAACCTTGGCCTTGGAGTTTCTTGATGTACGCTGTAGTATTTGTGAAAATGACTGTGAGCGGCTAATAACTTCGTTAAACTAGAGAAAGCTCAGAAGACCTGCCTACAGTCCTTTTTAGAATAAGAACACCACTGCTCTTAAAGCTCTTCCTGTGAGCACATCCACGTTGGTGATTAATGTCCTCATCTTAGTGAAGCTGGAGTTTTGTGTAATTGGTAAGTAGCTGACTAAAAGATTTGGAAATATGTCTTTACTCAGGGAGAAGCACAGAGGAGGCATCGCCCCCAGTTTTCAAGTCATCCACATCAACTCTGTGACAGTGGACAACCGGCTAGACAACCTACGGCTGGTGCCAGTGGGCTGGAGCCCCAAGCCGGAGGAAATTTCCAGCAAACAGAGGTAAGATTCACCACTGATACATATTAGTGATGCTGTACTGAAGGTTGAAGTATGATTCTGTTGCTCTGTAGGAAAAGAATAAAACAGAAACAGCTTTTTTTTCTAAGAAAAAAAATGTTTTGCATACTTTTCCCATATGTTGACCTTTCAAAACACTTCTGGGGGGTTTTGACTGTTGGCCACAAAAACCTAGCATTGCATTAGCATCACATCGAGCTCTGCTTACATTTAGTGAATTGTTCTTTTGGGTTGTTTTTTGAAAATTGGTAAAAAATGTTGTTACTGGGTTTACAAACACTTTAATACCATTGGGATACTAAAAGTTACCAAACTGCTTTGTTTGATACAAAGGAAGAAAGCTAACTACACTTGGAAATACACCAGAGTGGCGTGAATGGTCTTGATTAAGAGACGTTGAAGCTTGGATCATTGTGTCATTGTGTGTAGAGCCGCAATGATTAGTCCATTGACAGAAAATTAATCACCAACTATTTGAACAATTGATTAATCACTTTGAGTATTTATTTTAAGAAAATAAGCTACAATTCTCTGGTTCCAGCCTCTTGAATGTGAATATTTTCTGGTTTCTTCACTCCTCTGTGAAAGTTAAATGAATATCTTTGCGTTGTGGACTGTTGGCCAGGACTCAACAATATTTTATTCCGACTGACAAGGTCTCGATTTGATATCAATTCAGTAACGGATATTTATGTACAGTACCGATTTTGCTTGGATATGAAAGAAATTCTTACAAAGAACCTGGTGCATTATTAAAAATATTAATGTTTACATCATTTGTTTGACATGAACACACTACAGCAGTCAACAGAATATAATGCATCTCTGCAGACTCTACAGTCAGTGAGTATTGAGTGACCAGATAAGTGCTTTCTTCAGTGCATTGTGTAAACAACAACTTTTAGATTGTAAATTGAATATCCAGGCAGCCAGTTTAATAAGGTGTCTACAAACATACCTGCTGTAATTTGAACATCACTAATACCTCAGGAAAATATACGCTTTGTTGTATTGCAAAGCTTTTGTGCACCAGGCTTAGTGTTGCCTTTAATGGAGCAGCTCCCACCATGTTCAACAAGATTTGGCCATGAGATCTCGCACAATGAAAATCTTGTGCGCGATCTCGTGCACAGCTATATATATATATATATATATATATATGTATGTATATATATATATGTATGTGTGTGTATGTATATATATAGCTGTATGAGATCTTGTTGCAATATTTCTAATTTTGCAATATATTTCTTCTCTTACTCGTCCAGAGAGCAGTCTCTCTACTGGCTAGCCATCCAGCAGGTACCGGCAGACCCGGTGGAGGAGCAGTATCTGGAGCTGAGCCGCACACGCTACTACAATGCTAACGGGGAGCTGGTGGAGGAGGAGGAGTGCTCCTGCACATACTACGAGTGTCATTACCCTCCCTGTTCACTCATTGAGAGGAGGGTACGTATTGTAACTGCTATAAAGGGAAAATATCTTGGAACTTGTTTTAATTGATTCAGCTACTTTCCAAATGTTCATGTAGGTTAAAACAATGTTGTTTTTTATTTATTTGAATTTTAAAGTAGCAGATGACATGCACTCATAATATAACCTCGTCTTTCCGCAGCTCCGGGAGTTCAACATCTGCGGCCGCTGCCAGGTGGCGCGTTATTGCGGCTCCCAGTGCCAGCAGAGGGACTGGCCCGCCCACAAGAAGCAGTGTCGAGAGCGCAAGAGGGTGCTGGCCCTGGAGTCGGAGCCCGAACGATGATCTGCCCTCATCCTCGACTGGGAGAGGAGGAGGGAGAAAAAGGGGGGACAGGGTTTGACTTGTGGGAGGGGAGCGGGGATGAAGTGCAAAAATGGGGAAGGGAGGGGAGAGAGAGAAAAAGAGACTAACGACAGAGGACAATGTTGGTTGCTTGGTTGTTTGATGGATTCAGGGGGGAAGAAGATGGAGGAGGGGAAGGAGAAGAAAACAAAAAGACATCTGCCACTTCCCAGAACTGGTAATTCTCCATAGCTTGCTTTTCATGTGGATGACGGGGAAAGGTATTTGTTTTTGGGTTTTTTTTTCTTTGTTTTTTTTTTTTCGTTTTTTTTTTTTTTTCATTATTTTTCTCGAGGACGGAGACCCTCGAGCTCTACCTGCTGCTATGGTTTTTTATGTGAGGGGGGAGGGGGGGAGAAAAAAAAAGCTGTCTTGTTGACGAACTGGACAAGCTTCTTTGGACCACAGTCGAACACGGACAGTTGTCGTCATCCACTTTAGTTCCTCCACCCAGCCGCTCGGGTGTGGTGACGTCTGTGCAAACGGGGCGGGCGGGGGGCGGGGACCCAGGGGCTTCAGTACCCTTCGTTCAGCTGGTACAATGGGACACGGACCTTTTCACTGTATCGCTCCCTTTTTCTGACCTCTCTGGCGCACACGGCTGCCGTCGTCACAGTCATCGACATCTTAGCCCACCTCCCCGTCTGTTGTACTCTTCCCCCCCCTGCAGCCAAACCACGACACACATCAGATAGATTTCACTGATTGAATCACACTACCAGTATTGTGTATGTGTGCGGGAGTGTGTATGTGCGTATGCTTGTGTATGTATGTGTATGTGCTGCCAATATGTGCTGAAGGACTTTTGAAATGGTCAACATGGGCAATGGGCAGGGTTAATGTATGTCTTTTCTCTTAAAGGGGCCATATTACAGTTTTAAATGTCATATTTAATCATAAATTGATGGGTTAAAAATATTTTCACTGTTCTATAATAAAGTAGCTGCCAAATAAAGGCTTTAATTATTTTCTAGATGTTTTCTTGACCCATTATTTTTTTAAACAATTTGATCAGAGAAAATTTAAATTGGATAAAGTAACTGGAATTGGTACATCTTCAAAAATTGGATCCCTCTTTTTTTCTGTTTTTTTTTTTTTCCTTCTTAAGAGTGTTTTCAAAATTCTGCAGTTACTGTTTTAAAAAAAAAAAAGCCGGTCCTGGTGTTATTTGGTACTTTGGTGTATCTTTTTCATGATCACACAAACTGTTATGGTCTCAAAGTTTATCTTATCTGATGATCACAAAGGAGACACAAATGTTTAGAAATGATGTCTACCAAAGTCTACACTGACCTTTCGTAGTCTGGCACTCCTCTATTAACTGGTTTAAATCCCTCCAGTCAGTCTCAGTTTGCTGGTTTTTTAACAGACACCTGTCTTTTTCAACGGTATTTTTGCATTTGCAGGGTTACGCTATGTGTTTGTGTGTGCGTGCGTGTGTGTGTGGTGGGGGTTGGGGGGAGGTGAGTGGGTGCACAGTTTCTTGTGTGAGAGTTTGCTCTAAGGGTTATTTTTGAAGAAATTCTATCAATGGAGCTATATTTATTTAAAACATTTGATTGTGAAACATGTTTTTTGTCCTGGTGATATTTGAAGGCAAACTCGATGAAAAGTGGACAATATGGGACCTTTTTATGTCACATCTTTTTTTTTTTTTCTTTTTTCTTTTTTTTTTTTAATTTGGGGGGGAGGGGGTCTGAACATTTCGTCCCAGTTACTTGATTTCTTTCCTGATCCCGAGTGAATGAGTCCTCCTTGATGTCGCCCTTCCAGATTTTTCCATGAGAGAAAAAAAACAAACAAAAACAAAACAAAAAAAAGAAACACTGCACACCACCATTATCACTAAAATCTTCCATGTGAGAGGCGTCTTGGAGTGTAAAACTTGAATCCCCCTTCCTTCCCCCTACCCTCCCCCTCCTCCCCTTTACACACCTTTTGGTAACTTCTATTTTGGAGAGTGGTTTTATGAACTGAACCATTTCCTGCTTTTGTTTTCTAAGACACGGCAGTCCGAGTCAATTTGTTCTGTGTCAACTTTATCCTCAATCGCCTGCCTTCCTTGTATTACCTACAATGCACACCTGCTTAATCTGTCCTCTTGTGTCTTAGGTGAGGAGTTCAGACACTTAATAAGCATGTAATTCACAGATGTACATGCGACTTGTTGATTGTTTATTTTGTATGTGTGTGTGAACAGGTTTTCAACACTGCACTAAAAATTTAGCTCCCATGTTAGCGTATTCGTTATAGATGATGGGGTGATGGGGGGGAGGGAGGGTGTTGATTTGGACAGAGTGTACAGATTGTGTCTGAGATCTTTTTCGTTTTGTAAGAATATAAACATTAATCACCTAGAAATAAAGAGCTACAATATGTGAATGGAAGTACAGTTGGGGATAACTGACAGTTGCTTTTCCAATGTAAAATGATAATAAATGAAATTAAATGAACCTCATTTGTTGGAGTAGTTAAAGTGAGTGCTGATAAATGTAGCAGTGGAGTACTATAAAAGGAAGGAAGTGGGTGAGGAAGGAATAATGGAAGGAAGGCAGCGCCCCAGTAGTCGAATGGTTAGTGCACATCCCTCATAACCGCAGCTTCCCTGTTTCAATTCTAGCCAGGGATGTCGTACATATGTCATACTCCTCTCTCTCTCTCGCTCTCTCCTCTCGTTTGCTGTCTGTCTCTTCACTCACTTCTCAAGAAGGAAGTGCAGGAAATAAGCGAGGAAGGAAACAAAGGAAGGAAGGAAGGAAGATAGAAAGAAAGGAGGAAGGATAGAAAAAATAATGACCTAGACGTAAACACAGGCTCTCACACATTTTCTGTGACACACTCGCTGCATAGCATTCTGGGAGAAATTATCCCATCAGTAGCAGGGTTACTGATTGACTTCCACATCAATACATGACAAATTGCCCAACGAGAAATGGGTTACCTAATGAATTAATTAACCTGGGTGATAGTGAAACAAATGACTACGTTCGTGTAATAATATTTCATATCTGTCACTAGACTAAAAAAAAAATCTTTATCACAACGTTTCCCTGCCGACTGATCACTTCTGATTATAAACATACACACATCCAAACCTCTATGAATCTGTAGCAAAGAACATGAAGATTGTATTATCATGAAGGAGTTCAGTCGATTAATGACTATTAACTGAAAGTAAGACTCTACTTCCTGAGGACAGTTTAGGTCCTTCAGTGCAGATCTTCTACCTGCCTGTTGTGGCAGTTTTCTTTGCAGGGGCGGCAGCATCAGAGCCGCAGACAAACTGAACTGACTGATCAACAACACGGGCTCTGTGCTGGAGACTGCTCTGGAGCCCCTAGTGCTGGTTGTGGAAAGAAGGACACAAGTTGTTCAACATAATGGACAACCTTCTGGTCAGACAACAGAGAGTCTGGTCGGAGGCTCCTTCTGCTCCACTGCAATAAGGATTGTTACAGGAGGTTGAGGGTGGACACTGTTCCACCAGGGAACAAACCAAGACCAGCCTCAGACAGTGCTGCCTCTCTGGCATTCCCTAGAGACTGCTGCCTCCTGGGGCTTTCTCCCAGCATCCCCACCCTTGGGTGTTACCCCAGAAGCAGTCCAGACCAGCTGGAGTGAGTTGCTGCCTCCTGGGGTTCCCCCTGGGTCAGTGGTCCCCAGGAGGACCTGTCCACTCTGAGAAATGTTGACTTGCTACTGAAGCAAGAGATTATTTTAGCACAGATGTATTAAACAGATGCAAATGTAACTTGTTAGCAAGACTTGATTTCAAAACTTAATTCTAGTCCAATGCTTTTCATATTTAATTGGAGTAAAATGAACTTCAAGAAAACAATTGGAAAACTCCAAAACATCAAGACTTTTTGATGAGTCAGGAAGAATCTCAGGATAGATCACAGGTTTGAAAAAAACATCCTAATCAAAAAGCTTATTTTTTTTAATGTTGTGATCAGATGACATGGTGCCAAATCATTATCATGACAGAAGTAAGGGCATATAGCTTAAGTCAGATTGATTAGAAATGTAATGTTTTTTGTCTAGGCTAAGCAAAGCAAAAATTTTCTCACCATCATTGATTGTCCAGGCAGACGTGTGCCAACCCCGCTGTTGCAGAGATGTAGCTGCTGCCGCTGCTGCTCCAGCTGCAAATTTATAAATCTTGTAGTGCCACCTACAAGTGAAATTACACCGAATGCTACAAACTTGTTCAATATCACCATCTGTACAACTTTGCTGAATTTGGTTGCCATGGAAAATTACATTTAACAGATATGACAGTTAATAAATAGCATGGTGGTGTTTTTTTAATGGCCACAAGGTGGGGCTGTTGCTGCCGTGATTCAATATGTTGTTCACATTCCCATGAAGAACTTGTGTACCAGGTTTGATTTTATTATAGACAAGAGAATTGTAGAAATATCATGTTATATTGTTTCTATAGCGTCCCTATGAGTAAAATTGTATGAATTTTTTTGGTTTTGATGGTTCCAGCTACTAAAAATGAGAAGATTTGCTGCTTTTCTTTGTTTAATACCATTGTAAATTAAATATCTTTAGGTTGTTCAGATAAAACAACTCTGGGCTCTGACTAATCTTTATGACCATTTTGTTACTATTTCCTCACATAATACTGAATAAATGATTTATTGAAAAAGATAACACAAAGATAAATCAACATTTCACCCTGTAAAGTGTACTGTAATAATATGAAAAGCAAATTAAATGAATAAAAAAGTAAAGTATCATCATCAGGTTAATCAATTAATCTTAAGTTGTTGGTTTGGGTTCCTGAGATTTGACTGGATGATCCCTGATGTGTGTGAATGTAGTAACGCAGCTTGTGTGACAGAAACATGTATATATATATAATTAAGTAAACACTTTTAAAACATACTGAGCTTTCTTTCAGTCTGTGGCTTTGTGCTGTTACTCACTTTTATCATCATGTTTTCTCTCTTGTATAACAAGCTCCAGATGTCCAGCAGCTCTGCTGTGGCTGTCTGGTAACTTGAGCCTCAACGTTGTTACTTGTGTCTCAGCGGTAGTTGGATTCTCTCCATCTGCCTCCTCCTCCTCCTCCTCCTCTTCTCCTCCTCTTCCTGCACATGTCCAGTCACTAGCAGATCACTTCACTCTGCGGTCACTGTGATGTCAAAGTTCAATTGGGGGGGGGGCAAAGAGGTCAACAGGATGGGCTGTCTAGGCAAGTCTCACATGGTATGCACCGGACACAAAGACAGTTTACTGTGATGACTTTATTCAAGCAACAACTTAAAGCTGCTGTGGTTAGATGAACGCTGTTTTATTTCTTTTTTTGGTGAGATGCCTTTATGATACCTTTTTTTTTTTCTTTTTTTGAATCTGAACAGCACAATCATTTTTTTTAAATCCCTGTTGATTTTTTTCATTTTAAACCATGCAAATAACTTCTAAAACTTCAAAGATGTGTTCACAATTATTCAAGTCTTAAAACAACAGTCAGGTGAAACCTTTTTCCCCCCTTAATGTAATCATTCCTCCTGTTCATATTAGTGCAAACATGTATTTAAAAGTTGATCTGATATGGAGCTTCAGCCTCTAAATGAGTTGAACCAAGTAGATATCTTTCAATGTTACAGTCTTTTTAGTGTCGAAATCCCTCTTTTCGTTACAATACTTCCACAGCAGCTCAACAGAGAAACACAAAGAGAGAATTTAATGCTAAAAAGACTGTAAATGTGGCAGATATCCACTTGATATGACTAACTGAGACTACTGAAGCCTCATATAAGCTTCAGATAAACTTTTAAATGCATTTTGTTTTTGTTTATTTGCACAAAATAACTGTGGACACACTGTGGATCACTTACATAGAAAGCATATTTAAAGGCGAACTTTTATTGGACAGTATGAACAAAGAGGAATGATTATAGCGAGGAAAACCTCTTTCAGTGTTCATATGGACACCTGACTGTTGTTTTAAGACCGACTTGAAAAACTGTGTAGCTATCCTTTAATGCTAATATTAATATGTGGTCAACTGCAGCCTGCAGTACCACCTCCTCTCTTTTAGGCGTCGCCATTTAAAAAAATCAAAAAACAAACTGCTGTTTTCTCCTCTTTCTCTGGTTTCTTTTGGCTGGCAGAGGACGGAAGTTTTATAACAGGAGAGTTATGTATACAGTGCACAGTGTAGTATCAGTATGAGGTAATGTTATCATTCATATAGGACTTTAACAACAACCGACAAAATGGTCAACCTCGGACTCACCAAAGTGGACGACGCGCTGGCGGCCAAACACCCGGTGAGCTTTAGGTTTCATGTTTTTCCTCTCAGACTTGCTGAATATCTGGAGGACACTGACTGTCAAACGAACCAGCAGCTGCACACGTTGACACTTTTGTATTTTGCTGAAGCAAATAGCAAATGAATTGTGCTGTTTCTATTTGTTTTCTCGTTCTGTGTTTCAGGGTTTAGGGAGATATGCTGCCTGTCAGTCTCACGCCTTCATGAAGGGGACCGGGAGCTTTATACTGGGTGAGTGACATTTCCCACTGTGTCCACCACAGCTCACTGACAGACACACTGGAAAATACAGTGTACTAACAGTATTAGCAGACATTTGAAAAATAATGCGTTGTTTTGAAAATTTCCCCCCATTTTCACACTCTTACTAGTTTGAGTCCAGTTTTTCAAAATGCTCTAATCAACATCTACACTAAAAGTACAATAAATATTTGCTGATCTAGATCTCTGAATATCTGCAGACACACAGAAGATAACAGAAAAAAGTCCAAAGAAACTACAAAGAAACAAAAAAAATATTTTAATGTGTGCCACAAGATGGAGCTGTGCTATTCACTAAGGCTGCATCTTATGGTTATTTTCATTATTGATTAATCTGTTGAGTATTTCTTTGATTAATCAATTTTTATTTTTGAGTTCTTAAGATGTCAGGAAATGGTGAAAAATGTCAATCACAGTTCCTAAAAGACCTCAAATATCTTGTTTTGTCCTGATTAACAGTCCACAGCACAAAGATATTCAGTTCACTATCATAGAGGATTAAAGAAACCAGAAAATGTCTAAGAAGCTGGAATTTTCTTCTTTAAAAATAACTCAATTAATCAATTATCAAAATAGTCTGGATCCAACTAATGGATTAAAAAGACAGTACAGGAAACTGCCAGCTGAAAATGAAAGTGGACTTTGTGTTGTGGTAAAGTCAAATGAGATGGACTTCAAACAGTGATCAGTGATTTTAAATACCTAAAAAGATATAAATATATATATACACTGTACATTCAGACTGAAACAAGAACATTAGCATAGAGAAATATTAGTTTTTTCATGTTACTGTTTATTAGAGCTGTAAAAATTGATTATTTTTATTTTGATTAATCTGTCAATTGTTTTCTGAATTAGTTGTTTGGTCCAGAAAATGTCAGAAAATAGTGAAAAATATCATTGTTTCCCAAAGCTGAAGATGTGACCTAAAATGTCTTGTTTACCAACAGTCCACAACCCAAAGACGATCAATTTACCATAAAAAAAAAGAACAAAATCCTAGAAAATATTCACTTTTTTTCTTGGAAAAACTAAAACGATTAATTGTTTATCAATATAATCGGTGATTACTTTTTTTTGTCAATTTACTAATTGATTTATGGATTAATCATTGCAACTTTCCTGTTTACTGTCACTGTTAACCATCACCACTGGAATATATTGTTTGTAAAAGAATTTTGTTAACTGAAATCTGGAACTTTTGCACCCCCCCCCCCCCCCCCCCCCAAAAAAAAAAACAAAAAAAAAAAACCAAAAAACCCAGAAGGAGTGTGTACACATATCACACGCAGGTTCACGGCTGTTGAAAATCAGCACAGATGAAAAGAGTGCTGCCTTTTTGGCATTTCTCAATCCCAAAAAAACTGACAGTGATCCAACTGGAATTAAAACATTGTCCCTGTAGATATATTTGCGGTTTCTGCCTCTCAAAACTCCCTGCTACTGATTTAATATCTTTTGATTTGCCAAAAAATTAGCAAGCCAAAGACTGCAGGATTGAACGTCCCTGAAGATTAACTTGATGCGTGCAGTCTGTGCACAGCTTCCCTTTTTAAATACCCTTTGGAAACAAGTTGATTGAGCAAAACAACTGCAGCTGCAAGAGGACAAGAGTGTTACACAGGATTTATGACGTTGGAGCAACTGAAATCAGTGTTGAATGAGTTGAGAAAGTTCGTATGGTTGTCATGACTGCCACTGAGATGTCTCTGGTGCCGCTTTCACAGGTGCTGCGAGCTTATTTGCCATTCAGAAGGTTTTGCAGAAAAGACTTCCTTATCCTCTTCAATGGAACCTGCTTATTTCCATAGGTGAGGAATGAAACATGAATAATAACACACAAGATATATCACATACCTGAACTATTACTTCTATTTCTCTCCTCTCTGACTCTCCTGTGCTCTCTTTCAGTGGCGTCATCCGTTGGAAGTTATGCAGTGACACGCTGGGAAACACAGAAATGCTCAGACCTTTGGTTGTTACTAGAAACTGGGAAAGTCCCAGACAGATCGCCGCCACAGGGTGAGTTCAGTGTGACTGAAGCACCTTCTCAAAATTCCTCATGCCTCATATACTGGAAAATTATGAAATGTGGATGTATCTGTGGTTGTAATGATGTTCAAGTTCATACATTTCAATCCAGGACATAGTATTCTCAACAGACTATTTTGAGACTCTCTGTGTTTATCTTTCAGTGCCTAAACCAGAGGAACCAACAGGAACTGGGAAGACAAAATATGGTGACGTGATGGAATGAACAAACTTGTTTATCTACTGTATATAACGAGACATTTTCAGAAAATGAACTTTGCTGGAGATATTCAGAAAAAGCCGTGTGTGACATAATACATTCTGTATTTAATTGCATCTTATTTCTGCAATACACCAAATGAAGAAAGTGTTTTGTTTTTTTTCTTCCAATTTCAGAGTTTGTGCAGCTTTTGAATTTCATAACGGCATTAATGTGTGGATAAAGTTTTCTGAATCAGAGGTCAGGAATTACTTTGGGTTTTTAGGAGGAATCAGATGTTAAGCTTGTGATCCGGTATTATTATTTGGATGTGTTTGTTTGACATGCAACAGAATTAACTCTGCAGTACCACTTCAAGTCCCTAGTTGTCACTGTATACCTCAGGGGACACAAGCAACTAACTAAATCACCAGTTTGTTTGCCCTTATTTTTTTAAGCATATAATCTAAAGTACATATTGATCTTTCTTATCATGTGTGCCTTAGAGTAGAGAGAATAAATCTTTGTGGGATGATTCATCTTGATAAATAAACATTCAGGGCAGCGGTGTAATCGACTGGAAATCATTTTAATGCTGCATGTTTTTCCGGTCTTCAGTTTTCTGATGATATAATGAGCCCGACATTTATAAAATGATTAAACATGAATCCTGTTGTGATTTATACACTTTTTTTTTTTGCATTTTTGCAACAAATTTCAAGCAGATGCTAACTTATAAGTGATGGAAGCATAAACAATGAGCCTCTTTCACTGCCAATATTTTGACTTGCCAGAGTGGGAAAAGTGCAGCTATTTGTAACTTAATAACAGGACCCTGAAAGTGATGCAGCTAAAATGGAATTCAGCCATCATTGATTTCATTATTTACACCCATGCTTTTCCTACTGTGGCATGTCAAAACATATTCTATGAAAAAGGATGATAACTTGGGAAGCGGAAATTGAGAAGTCTTTGCAAGCTCAGTGTTTGTGTGGAGTTCTTTATGGAGGAAATATCACAGATTATGGAGATTTTAAATAACTATTGAGCAGAGGACAGAATGAAAGAGTGAAATAAAAGTCCACCCTAATAATGGTCTTCATCTGATGATTTTACTGCACACACAATTATTACTACAATTTAAAAACAGCACATCAAAGAGCATATACTGTATTCTCAATCCTCACTTCATTCACAAACACAAAAACACCCACATGTTCCCGTTTTTGACAAAACAGGAAGGAAAGAATAGGAAAACCGTAAAACTGGACACAGAGTACTTGTGTCAAAAATGATTAAGTGAGGATAACTCACAATCATTATCATGTTCTCAGGACCAGAGGCAGTAACTCATAATTCCTGAGTTAGAATTAGGATTGTCACTAATTTAAAAAGACAGGCTATAAAACCTGTCCCATACAAATATTTCACACATATCCAGTCATGCCTGTTGAGGTGGAGGCAAGAAGCCTCCCCCGCTTAAATTGGTTTCGATTGAGCAAATATAAACACACAAAATAGAAAAAAAAATATATATCCAATGAGGAACAGAGAGGTATACTGAACATCCTGCCAGGGCTTGGCAACAACCCAGAGGTATTACTATTTTGAACATCTGCCATCCCCATAAAGCTGCCAGTACTTGAGACCTTACACACAAAATGGTAGTGCGTTCATCTCCTTCACAATGTCAGATGTCGTCAACTATATGTAATGTCAAATTATTGGATATTGAGGCCAGGTTCCTTTAACATCTCTGTCCAGATCCTGAAGAGCTGCAGCCACTTGTTCTTTATTCTCACTCTATAATTGCTACCAGTGGTGCAGAAATGCTGAAAAAACACAGCTGTAAATGCATGTCAAAGAGATTCATTTTGTGTTGTCCAGAAAAGAAAAAAAACATGATTATAATTTCATTGTGCTTTTTTTTTTTTTTTTTTAATCCTGCTGTGACTCCAATTTGCATAGCTGAAATAGTTTGTGTTAGTAACATAAAGTCTGCTGGAGTGCAGGTCACTGAAACAATAGCGTCTTTCAAACACGCCTCAACACCTCAAGTGAATGAAGCGACCAAAGTCCAAGATTCATTTGATTTATGGGGAGCAAGCCAAAGAAATGCACTAATTCTAAGCTCACAGCTGCACAGTGGGAAATGTGCTTGCAGTCTGGATGGGAAATCCTCATAGTAAAGGCAATCTGAATGAGGGAAGATTTTGGCTTTGGTTTAATGTTCTTTTTTTTTTTTTTCCCTCTCCATCCCTGTGCAGCCTGAATCCACCCCCACTCTTCACTTGCTCTCGCTCCCGTCCTCCCACTGTAATTCAAATCTGATTTAACACCTCCAAGGTTTTGAAATCTCTTTCTGTGCCTTTCCCCATCCAAAAAAAATAAAAAAAAAAATAAAAAAACAAGGTTCATGAATTGAATAAGCTCTCGCATCCTTTGTCACATGCACACTGATACAGCTTAAGGAAAAGACTAACAGAGAACAAATAGGAGATAATGAGGGAGTGTATGTGTGTGTATGCTTTACATGAGAGGACTGATTTGCCAGTGGAGCTGAGGTTCTGTACATGTCCAATAACACAAAAAACAAAACAAAACAAAAGAGCGATATGGACTTGGCCTTTGGCATGCTGGGCAACCCCTGGCATGGTTTATAAAGCCTACAGTGTGAGTGAGAGAGTGTGCATGTGCGTGACAGCGGAAGACAGCGAGATGAGGAGAGCAGGAGCGAATGCTCGTTTGTCTGACCTCTGTGAGTGGAGTGATCGCACTGAGCTGAGCTCCTACTGGACAGCGTGTGTGTGTGTGTGTGTGTGTGTGTGTGTGTGTGTGTGTGTGTGTGTGTGTGTGTGTGTCTTTCTCCTCTTTCCTTCACTTTCTGTCTTCTTATTTGGTTATATAACAATCAAGGCTGAAATGACAGTCCAGAAAAAGCCTTAAAGCAAACACAATTTACAACATTTCTGCAGCTCCAATTGGGAAAAACAGAACCACAGCTGGGTTTAATCTCTACTCTGAAACACTGTTATTGGGTATTCGATCATCTGATCAATTGGACCCCCCTCTCTCTCTCCAGCCTGCAGCCATTATCAATTCCCACAAATTAGTGTGTTAACAAGAACTGGTGTGTGAGTGATTATCAGAGGGGAGTAGGGAGCTTGTTATTGATTGTTGTCCTATGCTTCAGGCTCTTTTGAAAAATGTGCAGTGCGTGTGATGAACACAACAGGGGGAATTTGTGATTCAATAACTGGTCTGACAGGGAAAATAACTCAATAGCTGATGTACAGTGAGGCGGGAGGTAAATTACAGGGAATGCTTTGTGACAGTGACAGTATATCTTCAACATGAATCACTGGTGCAGATTTTTGCAGATAGTAATGGGATGAACGTTCATGTCTGGGCAGGTCCGAGATAAACACGGGCCTCTGCAGGGACTGAGAGTTTCTCTATGTAACTCATTGCTTCAGAGAAGAGAAACAGGAAAAGTGTCAAGAAATGGTTGTGGTGTGTTTTGACCCTGTGAAAGCTGATATTTGAGTTGTGTGCAGGGATGAAGAGTGAATGCAGCTTTTCAGCCTGACTAAGGGGAAATGATGATTTAATATCAAAGCTGATGCATGATGAAATTGAATATTTATTGTGATTGTTGCCACTTGAGGGTAGCTTAATTTAGGAGGTTAGAGTTATAATAAAGTGCAACCAAATAGAAAAGTTAATGGTTTTCTTTTTATTTAATGTAAAGTAGTGGTTGTTTATTTCACTTTTCTAATGAAGATTTTGAAAGATATTAGGCTTAAAAGCAGGAATATACTACCTGCAATGGACAGCTGGACAAAGCAGAAACCTTTACCTCCAATAACATAAACCTCTTTACAGTCTACTAACTCCAAATTTGACCTGTGTGGACATTCTTGTTTACTTTTTTGAGGATGCCAGAGAGGTTTTGAGCATGTTTTTTTCTTTCTTTTTAAAAAAGAAAATTGCATTATATCATAATAAACATGTTTTATAAGCTTTATGACAAGCCTAGCATTTACTACTTGTATATTATTGCTTACTAGATCGTAATTCATTGCACACAATAAGATGAACCCCTTATTTTATCATCCCAGTCACTGTATAATAGGTTCAGTTGTATTTATTTACTTTTTAAATTTATTTTGGTCTGCAATGAATAACAAATAATTAGGTCATACACACACATACATACATTTACACATAAAAAGAGTTGAAAACAACACAGTAACACAACTTTGAAATTTCTGTAGTCTGAAGAAGAAAAAAGAGTTTAGTTTGTGAGTTAGTTAAAAGACCAAAGATTATAAAATAAGTTTTACTTCAATTCAGTTGTTAGTTTTATTAGAATCAAACCAACGCTTTAGCATTTTCAGTTCTTTTTCCAGTGTATCCTTAAGTTGTTTCAAATTCTTACCACAACAAAAAATGTGTATCATCTGCAAATAATATAATTATTATATCAAAATCATCTTTACTGGTCAAGTATGTTTACACATGTAAGGAATTTGACTCCAGTTTAGTGGCTCTCAATGTACTTGCACAAAATAACAACACAACAATTTTCATAAATATACTAAAGGAATTATATATGCAGGTGAAACAGTTTCTGTGCACTGTAAACATGATACAAATAGTGCAAAGAAGTGAAGCAAGGAGTGCTTAGGTAAATATTAAATGGTAAAAAAAAAAAAAAAAAAAAAAAGACTTTATATACATAAAGTAGGTGGATATATACTATAATTATTCAGATGAGAGGTTAGCTACAAGGGTACATTTTGAGGCATATAAACTATATCAAAAGGCTGCAGTTTGCCAGGAACGATCAATTATTTACTTCATTCTTATTACAACTTAATTATGGAGTGAAAATTTAAGAGGATTTAATGGTTTAAAAGGGGGATTCTGCCCCTCATGGTGGCTGTTTGGGGCTGAAAGATGATAGCTCACCCAGCTCTTTCTGATTAAGTGGACGGATAATATGCAGGCTATATGAATAACGTCTCTGCATTAGTAATAATAACAAAAGCACAACTCAAACTGGAGCTTACTCCAGGTTTGAACCAATCACCGCTCAGCTCGTGCACACCGCGTCCAATGGCTGGTCCCGGGACTCTCGCGCACAGCCGTTTGAAGGGCGGTCCTCGGCAGAAAAAGGAAAGTATGGATCACAGAGCGGCGGAGTTTCAGTGGGAAGGTAGACGCTCAAAACGATCAAATTTACGTTAAAAATCCCTTTAATTGTAAGGGTTTTGCTGTTTAGTGAGCGATAATTCATTGAATTATTCTGCACATGCTCAGGTGTGTGTTTATATAAAGTTAGCCAACTTGTGTTGGTGTGTTTTTGATTGATTAGTTAGTGGGAATTATCAATACCTCCATGGCTTTGATAGCAACCGAGCAGGGCTGCAAAGTGAACGGGACGTCGGTGATTTACGGCAGAGTTGGGCCAAGAAAAGAAGCGTCTCAAGCCAAAGCGGAGGGCTTTAAAACGGCCAGAATGCAGCCCAAAGAGACGGAGTATTCAACAGATGGCCTCCCCAAAGCCTTCCTGCACAGTCTGAGGACGCTGTTTGACATTTTGGATGACGCTGGACGCGGTTATGTCCACATCTCGGAGATCGAGAGCCGCTGGCAGGGCGCAGACACCCGAGATCTGCCCGGTGGGGTGCTTAACTGCCTCAGGAGGGTCACCCCACCGCATGGCTGCCTCACCTTTGAGCGGTTCGTTGCGGGGCTGCGGTACTCCATGCTCAACCCGGAGAACAGTTCCCACTTAAAGGCCCAGGCTGCCGTACACCCGCAGCAGGCTCCAAAGCAGCCCCAGAAACCCGCACCGCTGTCCTCATGCAGCGTCGGGACCCGAGTTGAGAACAAGGTGCGTCCGCTGGGGCCGAGCAACGTGACCAACACCCAGCAGCACCGGGCGTCCTCTCTGCAGGGTCGGAACAGGCCCGAAGATGGGCCCGGGTACCCCGCGTGTGGGTCGGCGAGGTACAACGCGGGCTTCGAGAGGTCCGGGCGGAGTTTGGAGCGGATTCCGGTCGCTCCGGAGGGCGGGTGTTATCGGGCCGAACCGGGCCATGTCACCAAACCAACCCAGACTCAGCAGAGCCGGGTCAGGTCCATTGAGTCGCTTGCTCTGGAGTCACCGCAGCTCCAGGGACAAAGTAAGTGGCACCACGATGAGAGTCAAAGGTAAAAAACGAGGTGTGTGAGGGGGGTGGGGGGCAGTTCAGTAAGATCATGGAGAGCTGATGTCAGTAAGTTAAAACCCTTTCCGTCAAAAACCAGATACGACATAACACTAACACACACTCTCTCAATAGAAACAGCATCGATCCGATCACATCTGTCAATCAACAGTTCATCCAAGATGCTGCTGTCATGCAGCTGCTCCTGTTTCATCTGGTTGCTTATATATAATTGTTTAGTCTATAAAATGTTAATAAAATGCTGAAAAATGCAAATCTCAATTTCCCGAAGCCCATAGTGATGTCCTCAGATTGCTTTGATTTGTCAGATCAGTAGTTTAGAAGTCAAATATATTCAATTTACAATGATATGAAAGAGAAAAGCAGCACATTTACAACTAAACCAGTGATTGTTTTGACATTTAAAATACTCAAAACGATAAATCAATTAGAAATATTGTTTTCAAATACATTTTGTTGATTGAATAATTGATTAATCAATTAGTCTTCTTTCATCACTACTATCTATAGGTTAGGTCTATAGGTTCTAAGGTTAAATGCAATAAGCTGCTGTCCTGCAATAAGCTGCTGTCCTGCACCTCAATACTCCGCTGTAAAGATTTGTTTGTTTGTGCCTCAGTGTCAGTTTGCTGCTGACTTGAAACAAGCACAAAATCTTAAAATGACACCAAAAAACAAAAAAAAAAACCGAGGATGTGAGTCAGAAGAAGACCTTCTGTACCCCTGAAAACCTACCAGCACACACACACACAACAAAATACACCGACTATATTCTGATTGATATATACATTGATTGCATGCATAACTGACCCGATATGTCCACGGCACCATTGCCAGCACAGATCTCATATTATAATTTAATTGGATGCACTGAACCATGTTGTACACACAAGTGCACAATGTCTGCAGAGTGCTTGTGTGTCAGTATTTGTCATTCAGCAGGAGTCTTACAGAGGTAAAAAAAAAAAACAAAAAAAAAACTGTGACTTTAAAGGGAGTCGCTCCCTGAATCTCAATAGGGGTCGGCCACAACCATTGTTGAGGTTTGACGATAAACTCAGGTATGAGCAGTGTGTCACAGCTTGAACAGGCCCGTTTTTAAAGGGCTTCTGCTCCAGTGATGGGGGTCTAGTTGAATAATTGCCCTTGTTAACCTCAGGTCAGGTCAGAGATTATGTGAGAAATTCCTGCAGAGATTTATCCACGTTGAGGGTTTACCTTGTAGATCTGCCATGGCCATGAGACCGGGGAACGGGTGATGGTCAGTTGTGTGCTTGTTCATTTGTTCGGTTTTTCCCTGGTGTGCTGGATCTAGATCTAGGTTGGGGGAGCTGCTGCTGCTGCTGCTGCTGAATAATTCCCAGTTTGCCAGCTCATTATCTTGCTCATACATACAGGCTCACTCTTGTTATTTCCTCCCATCACAATCATACAAGACTTCTACATCCACTCTCTCGCTCTCTCTCTCTGTCCCTTTCTTTAATTCTCGCTCTCTCTCTTTCACATACACACACACTCACATATCTAGAGTCTGCCCGAGTTTGCCTGATACAGCCAGGCCTGTCTGGAGCCATAAGAGTGACACTCTCTCACTTTTTCTCTTCAGAGCCCTCGGGGCTTTCGCTGCTCACACCACTAGCACTCAGAACAGTGTTGGCTTTCAGATAGATGGAGAGATACAGTAGACACAGATACACTTTACCAAACGTTCACATACTGTTGTGTGCTTTTCATCAGCTGCTTTTCTTTTTTGTAGTTTGGGCTAGATCCCTGCGATATACCCCTACAGCACACATGATATATTTTATATCATGCTTCCAACTTGCTCCAGATTTTATGGCAGTTTGATGAAGACCCTCTCCTGTTTCAATGTGACAGTGCCCCTGTGTACAAAGAAAGGTTATGCTTAGAGCCTCAAACCCAATTCAACATGTTTGGGATGAACTGGAACCAAATACAGACTACGAGCCTCGTCGTTCAACATCAGTCACCAGTGCTCTTGTGGCTGAATGGGAGCAAATCCTTGCAGCCAGTGTCCAAAATCTTGTGACAGGCCCTCCCAGAAGAGTGTAGATCCTGTATCCAAAAATCACATATGAGTGTAATATTTACGTCCACTCTTTGTCCATGCGGCCACATACTTTTGTCCACTTAGTAGACAGACAGACAGACCAGCAGTGCCCGTGCTGTAATCTCTCACATGCAGCCAACCCCGGCTGGATTAGTCCAGATTACAGCAGGCGGGCCAGGGCTCACTGAATCACGGCAGTGGTGAAATTCTGCCCAAACACCCTGGACATCAGCACAAAGTGCTGCTACTCACTCTGCCTTTCACTTTATCTTGGTTTTGGGAAAGGTTTACAGCGGTGGTGATGCGTGCACTTGTATCTACAAATCTGATAATGATAACATAGCTCAGTGCACCTACCAGGGAAATACTGAGGATAAAATACCAGACAAAACAGTCACTGAGATGTTTTGCCAAGTTTGCACAATCCTTTTGGAGGGTTTAGACGCAAGTTTCACGTCATCAGAGCTGTTTGTTTATGGAAAGTGAGAGGAAAATGTGTAGAAACGTGGCAAACACATGTTAACTTCACACAGAAAAGATGCAAGAAAGAGCTTCAAACCCAGAGCTTCACTGATGGAGGCAAAACAGAAACCCATGTGATGAATAGAGGTGTTGAAGGAGAGCATTTTTCACGGTCATCAAAAGTGCAACTGAAAACTGTCTTAAAGTGATGTATCACATGTTTTACTCTTTAGAAAATAAAAACACTCAAACGCGCTTTTTCGGGATCTTGTTCTAAACATCGGTAGAGTCGAAATTTTCTCCCCTCAAATTAATTTTAATCAGAGTTTTATTTATTTTTGACAGGTAACCATAGCAATAAAAAGAGTTTACGGAAAACCTATATTGTGAATGACTGATAATAGTAATAATAATGGCAGTGACAACAGTAAAAGCAGGAACAATAATATAGGAACATAAAATAAATAAAGGTAATAAAAGAAAGGAAAAGAAAAACATTTCTTTCTCACTGTTCATCTCTCTGCTAGTAATGAAAAGTGTATTTATCTCTGGTTTTGCTTCAGGGTTTCTGAAAATCACATTAATTCAGGGAGGTTATCCAGTGTTTCTGCGATATCATCACTACAATCACTTTTTTTAGATCCCCGCTCAGATACTTTAATTATTTCCTTCTGCATCACTGAACTCATCCTCAAGTCAAGTAATGGAACAAAGGACCGTGATTGGTTGCACAATAAACAAGTTTCCTACTGGTTTGTACAGGTGTACTAACACACACACTTCAGAACATGGTAGAAAAATCAGTGTTTTCTACTACTGTATTGCTCTTTTTTGCTACATTTATTTCAGTGTCACTAAGTGTTGAGTTCAGTGTGGATCATCCAGCAGAGCAGAGCTCCCTCCTGTGGTCCACACTGGCAGCCCAAAAGCATTATCAAACCAAAAGAATTAGTTTTGTCTGTAGTTTTCTTTGATTTTCTTTCTCAGTATTTGTCTTAACATGTGTAGAGTCAAAAATATTATTATATTTATGAGTTCAGGGGCAAGAAATAAAGCTGCAGTAAATACAGAGTGCATTCCAGTACAGTATTGAAATGACTTACATGTGTCTGCTTTGTGTCCAGGTGTTGTGAAATCAGGTTTACCAAGATCTCAGAGCGAGTCAGCAACAGGATTTACCGGCGGCTCCAGGAGACACGGGCGGAGTCGGGACGAGCAGAGGCGGCACACCATATCTAACGGAGTGGATTATGGAATGGTTGGTATACACATGTACACACACGTACACACTGATGTTTACGTGGTTTATATGTGGTTCCTCCTGTGGATTCACCCAAATCCATCCACCTGCAGTGCACACTGTTTTTTGCTACTAGACAGCATTTCAAAGCCACTTCTTCTGAAATATTTCGTCTCCGTCTGTTGGAACAACACAGTGAGAAATGAAGCTCAAATAAACGTGTGGCTGATTTTAATATTAAAGACGTCACTGTAGCTTTTGGTTTACGTCTGCACAAACTTCAGAACATGGTAGAAATCGGTGTTCTCTGTTACGGTGTCTGTTGGGATAAATCATTTATTTTCAATGTATTAAAATGAACTCTTCAGTCAAATCAGGCAGATGATGGTTGAATCTGAGGATTTTTTTTGCCAACAATGTGATTGTTCAAGTTGTTGGACTTTTCTGGAGTTGCTTTATTTCTTGTAGTTCAAATATGTGAAGTGGAAATGATTCATTTAGGGCTGCAACTAATGATTATTTTCATTATCGATGAATCCACCAATTACTTCCTCGATTAATCGTTAAATATTTAAAATGTCTGTAAATGTTGAAAAATGGCTGTTAAAATTTCCCAGTTTTGCAGAAGTTGACGTCTTCAGATGTTTTGTCAGACCAACAGTCCACAACCCAAAGATATTCAGTTTACTGCCATTTATGACACAAAAGAGCATAAAATTCTTACATATGAGCAGCAACTGTTGAATGTTGGCTTAAAAAAATCTCTAAAATGATTATCTGATGATTTAAATAGTTGTCTATTAATTTTATGTTGATCAACTAATCAACTAATTGCTGCAGCTCTAGATGAATTGATTAGTTGACTGAAAGAAAAACATTAATCAGCATCAATTTTGATTAATCGATTAATTGTTTAACCATTTTTCAAGCAAAAATACGGAAACGTTGCTGGTTCCAGCTTCTCAAATGTGAGGATTTGTTGTTTTTCTTTGTATGCATAAGTTTTGGAAATCTTCAGAATTTAGCCAAAATAATTTGTATTAGTCACCAATTTAATTTAATATGTTTAAATATGTCACTTTAAGACTCTTTAAATATTAAAATACTCTGAAGTTGCAGCCCTAAAAGTAGGATTCCTGTAACTTTGCCCCAGTTGTGAAAACTGAAAAAACGTGACGACCTCCTTAAGTGAGAAAGTAAAGATTGATGGTGGAGCGGAGATTTCCCAGTGGGTGCAGAGTCTTCCTTTTTAGATTTTTCTTTGGTAACTTTCTTTATTTTAGTTGTGTTGAGTTGGGTAAAGGAGGAGAAGATCAGTGGTAAGAAAGAAAGAGGTCTGTCTGGACCTTGATGATCTTAAGTCTGATTGGATCAGAACTGAGATTTGAGACTTTAAGAAAATAAATCTTTGCATATTTTTTGTAGGAAAGTAAACAGTGGAACTGCTGGGACAGTATGAAAAAAGTTTTCTAGTTCAAGCTCCATTTCACTTTCTATTGGCCACCACATTCCCCTCCCATCCCTCTGCCCCCTGCCTCCCCCTCCCCTCATTCTGCCCCTCCCACCCTCCAGTCCGGGTCTCATGCCTGCTTTCACTCTCCGTCTCTCCCTCTGCCTCACCATTTCTCACTCTCTCCAGCTTGCCTCCTCTCCCTCTTTCTCTCCCTGTTTGTGTCGCCGTCTCTGTCTTTTTTTTTCCCCCCTTCGGCCTCTGTGTCTGGAGAGGCTGACTGACCGACTCCCCTCCTTCTCCCTCCCTCCCTCCCTGCCCCTCTCCTCCTCCCCCTTCCCTCTGTCCCTCCCACCCAGGCCGACTTGGCCCGCTGCTGCCCTGATGGTAGTGAGCCGGGTCGGGCCCAGGGGCCTGGTAGAAGTAGAGGACTCGCTCGGCCGACCCGGCCCAGCCTGGACGGCGGTCTGGGCTGCTTACACTACTGTCTTCATCCCCCTCAGCAGTAGCCTCTACAGCAGCAAGGCCCTCCAGTTTTTCCTCTGGGTGAGTAAGACGAGAGGGAGAGGAAGACGGAGGAAGACAGGGAGAGATGTTTCTAGAAGATTGAGGAGATTAAACTTTGTCTGTTAGATGGTTTTTGGGAAGAAGAGCGTCAGGTTAGGGCGACGTTTGATTGTGACGGTGAAGACAAATGATGGAGATAAACAGTTGTGTTGTGTTTGTTGGTTCAAACCTGCTGCAGTACTGTAGAGCTTCCAGGTTTGGACTACTGCTGAAATAAGTAGGTGATTAATCAATTAGTTGATCGGCAGAACTTAATTGAAAACTTAAAGTCATTCATCAAGCAGAAATGCCAAACATTCACTAGTTTGACTTTTTTGAATGTGTGCATGTGCTGCTTTTCTCTGTTTATATTAGTTTAAATTGAATGTCTTAGTCGTGTGGGCTATAAAATATGGGAATATGGTTAAAAAAAAAGTTCCTCAAATGTCTTCTTTTGTCCCGACTAACACCAGAACCCAAAGATTTTCAGTTTATCATCATAGAAAGCTGAAGAAATCAGAAAATATTCACATTATTCAAAGTTGTTTCTTAAAAAAACGACTCAAAACAATGATTCAAAGATCGAAATAGTTGCAGATTAACTTTCTGTCGATCGACTAATCAATGAATCGACTAATTTTTGTCCTTAAACTGTTACTGTTGACTGTTTTTGAGACTTCAGGCTTTGTTTATTGCCTCTGACCTGCTGTTGTATTGTTGCGCTTCAAGGTTTTGAACACACCGTGTCCTGTGATGCTTTGTATGAAGTTGTTCTTTGTGTGTGCGTTTTTTTTTTTAACCAAACAGCTTGTGCACCGGGTGTCATGTTATTGTATGTGCGTTGTGTGTATTCATGCCTCTTCAGCGGGGACATGTGTGCGGGGCTCGCACAAACATAACGTGCACACACTTTTTTCCGTAACCTTTTAGCCATTCGCTGTTCTGCCCCCCCCCCCCCGTGTGTTCTCCCTTTCATTTTCAAAACCGGTGGGTTTGCCTGCCTGTGGCCCACCGCACATTCAACACAGCTTGACACCAGGTCATGCTTCATTCTAGGCACGGACCCTACCCCCTCCTCTTCCCCTAACACCCCCCCACCCCTGCCCTCCTCCTCTTCCTCTGTGTGCACTCTCTCCTCTGGCTCTGTGGGAAAGAGCACAAATATGGTAAACAGGGTTTGATGTTGTTCTCTTAACGTCCCTTCTCCTCTCTGTTGCGACATGCGTCCCCCCCCGTGTGACTTTGTGGCTATTTTAAACATCAATGAGCGATGATCGAAGGAATGCAATGAGCTTCACCCGGGGACAGGATGAGAGGAACGGGTGGATAGAAAGATGACACACCAGGTGGCTGAATGCCAGCGATGAGGCCTGGACTGTGGCAGTGTGCCGCATGGACAGCCTGGTCAGCACAACTCATTGCAGCCTTGCCGAGGGTGCACATACACACACATACACGCATTTTCTCTCACACATCTCTCTCTGTCTCTTTCACGCACATGCACACACACACACACACACACTGGGGTGGCCATAGTTGAAGTGGGTCCGCTGTTTACCCCCTTTCTTAGGTTGCTGAGCAGTTGCCATGACGCCGGACTGATTGCTCCTCTAAACATTGTTCAGGATCGGAGAGAGTCCAGCAACAATTGGTACGGCGCCATTGTCTCCGCCAGCACAAAAGAGTTTTGCTGCAGATGCCCTCGTGAAAAGATGGGAGTTTGTCTACGGCGTAGACTGCCAGCGGGCCAGAATCAATGATTAGATTTAATCTTGGCAGCGATCTAAAAAGCTCTCTCAGTGACGGCGTGGGAAATATGGAAGTTAAATGTCGCTCTTTCCATCGTGTCTGTGAAATCCGTTACAGAAAGTGACTTTTTTTTTTTGTTTGTTTGTTTGTCTTTCACTCTTTTTCCTGTGCCCTCCTTTTTCAACTCTCACAGTTGAAGCAAATGAAAGAGCTGGAGCAGGAGAAGGACTCCCTGCTGGCGGGCCTGGAGGTGGTGGAGCGGGCCCGGGACTGGTACCAGGGACAAATCCACAATGTCACAGAGAGACAGCGGCAGGTCGGCCAGAACTCCCACTGCACGGTCAGTACACGCACTGGTCTGTGTTTTTAATATGCAGAAACCGTCCACTGTAACACACAGTTAAAAAGCTGTCTGAGATGAAAACTTGTCTTCTGCTATTTAATGATGTAGTTTTTTATTAGTCTAGAACTTAAAGATCACCTCCCGACATGCATTAAGATGTGTGTAAAGTAATAAATTGTGTCAGATATGGTTTTTCTACAAAAAAAAGCTAAACTATGTTGTTAAAATCCTTAAAATGGCAACTACTTCTTCTTCCTCATTAAAAAAAAAATCCAGAATCTATGAATATGTGAATATTGTTGATTTCAAAAAGTTCAACTGATGGACACAAGATGTCTCTTACTTCACGGTGAAGTTCATTCTCAATTTTTGTGCACTGCAAGCTTCAAAGTTTCCACTTCACACTTGTGAAAACAGCAGCAAACTCTGCATATAACGTCATTCTGCACAGTGAAGCTCAAACATTCGACTGTAGAAGCAAAAGGAAAAACAGATTTTTGAGTTTTTCTGTGTTTCCAAATCAGATTACTCAAAACACAAACAATAAACAACACAAACAACGTCTACAAACTATAAATTTGTTTGGAGAGATTTAAAGAGTAAAAAAGTAAAGGCTTCTTTATAGACTTTTATATATTTTCTATTTTTTTTAGGGTAAAATCCCTCGTGGTCAAGGAAGAGAGACATTATCCTCCCACAGTAGCCTCTGTAATCTGTCACGGTTTTGCTTTCAATATGAACTGGAAGTTTGAGATGAAAATATTTGAGTGTTCTCCTTTAGGCTGTTCATTAATGTGATTACAATATAAAATAAACTTCCTTTTTTTTTTTTTTTTTTTTTACAGTTGAATGCAGTAAGTTCATGTCCTGTCATGATTATTTTAAATAAAAGCTTTTGCAAAAGGCCTCCAGTTCCCGTTCTGCTAAATGGAGAACTCAAAGCAAAAGTGATCCTGTGTACACTCGACAAATTGGAGTACCAGCCAATGTTTTGCAAATACTTTTTTATTTGCTATTTCAAGTTCATTATTTTCTTAAATGTCGTACATTTTTGTTTCTCCTTCTCAGGATTTTCTCACAGAAGCCAATCAGAGTCGCATGAATGTTCTTATTCCCAAACTGCAAGAAGTCAACCGCTGCCTTAATGACCTTATTTCCTGCAGTGGGATGGTGAGTGTTAACTGCCTGTAGATGTTTTTATGTGATTCTATTAAGATCTAAATCAAGTATTCCTTAATGTCTCATGATATGTAAAGACAATCTAAATATTAATATAAATGAGGTGCTAGCGTTCAACTACCTGTTCGTTAAATGTGAATGTTGGGATGAATCATACTGAGTGTGTGGATGGACAACAGCTGCAGGAAAAGGTTTTATGGATCCCTCCCCAACCCGAATGTAACAAGAATGCATTTTATCTTCAAAAAAAAAAATCTAACATAGTTGCTCAAAAACAACCACAAATCAACACTAGTATGCTTGTTATTAAGTAGATTGTAACGTTAAGTGATCAAGTGGCCTTTTCATGGATTCACGTGCTGCAGCCAGTGAAATAGGATAATGCAATGTCATTTTTATTTGTGAAATCAAAAGTACAGTGTTAAGAAAAATGCTGACCCAATTGAAACATGTTTAGTATGTTGTAAGTGTGACTTTTTTTATTGCTTGTCGTTGGAAAATTTATGTGACTCAAAGCTGAATTTGCATTTCTCAAAATAGCATCCAGGGAAAGTACTTGCTTACTTGGTTACTTGGATCCAGAACTTTGAATCCACCCTTTCCGCTAAGTCGACTGAGTCATCTGGCATCATTAATCAGCGATTTCTTGTTAGAAAAAGCAATCGATTCAAATGTGCACCATGGGGATAGAGGGGCGGGGGGGGGGGGGCGGGGGTTAACGATTAGCTGATCGGCACCATGGTCGAGACTAAAGCTGTTGTCAAGCTGTGCGCCATAAAACTAGGCAGTGCTGATCAAATATGAATCAAGATTCTGTTACCTCTTTGCCTATTTCCCGCCTCAAATGGTTTCATAAACATATTTTAGTGAACTGTTTAGCTGTAATATGAGAAAGTTTGTGACCTGGCTGCTATGTTGGCAACAGACGAGCCAAAACGAAGCACTGTCGAACACTCATCACCACCAGCAGGAGTGGCGGTGATCGAATCGAATCCCTCACAGAAATCGGTTAGAGTGGATGGAATGTCAGACTGTCTGATATCAGGCGAGGATATTACTATCTGAAGCTGAAAGAGAGAAAGCAGATGCAGGCGTGTAAATGATGTCACTACTAGACAAAGCAACTTCCAGAAAACAGTATTGATGCTATATAACAGTATATTTGTGGTGGAGTTTTCCTGTAACACTTCCTCTTTGTTTCCCAGCAGTCATTTCCTTCTGGCGGCGCTCAGACAGCAGCGCTCTCCACGAGCTCCCAGCCTCCGGCTCCAGCTCCTCCACAAGCCATCCAGAGACTGAAAGACCAGAACCGACTTCTCACACAGGTTTAACACAGTCTATATATCACCAATAAGGCCTCCACTGTAGGCCGTTTAGAGTTTAAATGTGGGTCACTCACTTCAATTCTTTTTCTTCTCCTTCATCAAGGAGGTGACGGAGAGGAGCGAGCGGATCGCCCAGCTGGAGCAGGAGAAGTCGGCCTTGATAAAACAGCTTTTCGAGGCCCGTGCCCGCAGCGTGCAAGACACGAGCGCCATGGATTCCACCTTCATCTGAAAACACCGTAACGTCACCGCGTCTCAGTTAGGAATCATGACGATGTAAGGACGTCGACATATCTGACTGAAGCGGGTCCTTAAGCTGACCCCCTTTGTTTACCCAACTCACCACTCCTTGGCAGTGACGCACCTTTTTTGCCAACATCCTCAACCGTAACGTGTGACCACTCCACCCCTCCGAATCACGCACTACCTAGATGTGAACACTCCGAGCAACACGTGACCCGAATGACTCGACTGCTGCCTTCACGTTTCTTACCTGAACACTCCTAATGAGCTGAAAAAGCCTGAAAAAAAACCCACCAGGGTCTCTTTGCAGGATTATTAGCAGCTGCAAGTTCCCCCACTCCCTGAAGACTGTTTACTTCCGCTGCTTGACTTCACATGAAAAAAAAAATCATGAACTTTATTAACTGGGATCCACTGAAGCTGAATTATAGTGGTCTAAAAGGCTATTGGACATTGGGGATGATGGTTTTTGTTGGAATAAAATGCCATATTCTTACAGTTAAATTATCAGCTGCATCTGCTTGCTGTGACCTATCCAATTACTTTTTTGTTTACAATTTCTATTTTTTAAGTCTGGTACCTTGATCTCAATCAAATATAATGAATTTGCCCTTTTCTCTCCATATTTCTTATCTTATAATGTAAATGAATGATCTCACATTGGCTTTCAAACACTGAGAGAGTTACTGAGAACATTGCCTGTAAAAGAAGAACAGTTTTTATATTATAGTAGCATGTTTAATGTTAAGACCTATCATGAATTTTGAGATGATTTTTCCTTTTTAAGGTTAGGAAAAAAAAAAAAAGAGAGACGGGAGGTCAGCCTACAAGCTGACGAGATGTAGAGGCGGAGATGGACGAGAGAGGTTTGAAAGTTTGCACGTAGAAGAGCTGAGGAGGATAAAACGTGGTAGACGGTGAATGTGTCAAAGCTGCGGGCTGAGCTCCTTTTGGTTAGGAGATTTTCTGATATCATGTCAGAAACAAAAAAAACAAACAAACAACACTTTGGCTATTTAGTGCTACAACCCCTGTATGTGTTTACAGCGGATTCTTTGCATGGGTCATATTTTCAGCTCATGATATTTATCTTTTGAGAGATTTCTGTTCGAAAAATGGAGATTAAACGTTAGCACAGATGTAAAAGCCCTTGTTGTCTTTGCCAGGATCAGCCTGGAAACAGATGGCTTCTGACTAAAACTGTAAAAACATTTAGCCATTCACAAGTTTACAAGAGAAATCTTTAGTTAGTGGGTGGCAGTAGGAAAAAATAAGTCGTTTTGTAATGGATCTGTATGGTACTGCTGGGATGTCCGCACATAACCATATAATGTTAATGTCTGTTTCACACTTGTCTGTATGTTGTTTTTTTTGCTGCTCGAAACTACATTATGTGTGAGTGAAACTCTTTTCCTTCTGCTTTCTATCAAGAGTACTCGGATGAAATGTAAAATAATAAATACAACCAAACGGAGCTGACTGGTTCTGTGGTTCTTTGTGTGTCTCATGATCTTTACCAAGCTTCACTGAATCTGAACACCTTTTATATAAATATAATGTAGCTGGTTTTGAATCTGTTTAAACCAGATCAGTGTATAAAGAACTTAAGAAATTGACATCACTGAAATTATTTCCTGTATTTTTTTGCTCTGTTTCACTCAGTTTTAACAATTAGACGATTTATTCTAACCTTCAGGATTGCCTCGGAGAAAAAAAAGCCTTTTCGGGGTATTTTATAGGTTTTTGTTCATATGTTGTGTTGGATTATTCATCAGCTTTAATCTTCAAGTTTGAAGTAAACCACAACCTAAATTGAGCAACTAACATATTTCACTTCTGCTTTTTCTGCTTCCACATTTCGATGTGCATGTGACGACTGGTTGTGCATTTCTTGCAATTAATTATATGTCAATGTATATTTCCGTGAAAGATCTGTTAAAAAAAAAAATAAAAAATTAAGCACCATTGAATTTCCGGGATCTGAAGTAATTCATGCACCACATTTCCACGTCAGCTGTAGATGTAGATATCTCTGCTTTGTTTTAATGAGAAGTGTCATTTTGCTCCGCTGACTCGGCTGGTGGTTGCAGTGAATCGAGAATCAAAAATGAGATATGCTTATTGTCATGTCTCTGTGATGCTTAAGCACTCACTGTGCATTCAAAGGCTGTTTTTACTCTCATTTGCTAAAGACATAAAGCTCTGTGCTCACCTTCAATCTGAGTTAAACACATCTAAGTATAAACACTATTTGTGATGTCACAACTGGTTTGGAGCCCATTGTGGTCCAGTATAGAACTTATAGTGTATACAGAAGAAGGAGAAATCTTGTATTCAGCAGTTAAACTTTAGAAATGAACAATATTTGTATATTTTTAGATTTGAGATTTTTCAATTAGGAGTTTTAACAACTTTGTTTTTGTGGGAAAAAAAACATATCAGACACAAATTCTCATTCAAAAGAGAGCTTTTTTCAATATGTATTTACATTCATAGGGCTTTTTCTATTCTTTCTAATCAGGAAGAGCACAACCCTCATTTGCATTTATGGTCTGTATTTTATTGACTTTGTAGCTATTTGTTGGTGGACCTCTCTTCTTTCTGATGTTACAAAGTTGTAAAACAAAATGCTTTTTTGTTATATAAATTATTATTATTGCCTATAAAGGAACAGCAGTCAAAATAGAAATATTGTCTATAGTATGAAAAGGCAACAGAATTTGTTACTATGCAATAATGTGATTATATCTATACTTGTACATACATATGCATATACATGTATATACAGTAGGGTCCAAAAGTCTGAGGCCACTTTTTCATTCAAATAAATTTATTTTCAATTTTAAGTTTGATCAAATCCACAAAATACCTGCTAAAAATATTGAAATTGTGCGACTCTAATTTTAATTTGTGTATTGGAGACTTTTCATTTATTTATTTATTTATAACGTTAATCAACATATCTGTAAATGTGCCAACTGGCTAATTTCCAACCGCAGTCCTGTGGCTAGATGATTTGAAACCTATAAAGTGATAAAATATACAGAACATAGACAACAAGATGCCATAAAGACAGCAGCAGCAGCAGCAGCAACAAAAGAGGAATTGCCAAGGTAGAACACAAACAATGCAGAACCACAACAAACAGCAAAACATCGGAACAGCAATACGGAAATATTTCATCACGTCACAAATACTGACCACAAAGCAGCGATAAACAGTAGACATACAGTGCTGTGCAAGAGCTTTAGTCACCCTAGATGTTTACATTCTTATCCATTATGTAATACCATCAGCAGGGTGTCCCAATATTCATAACATGACAATGACCCCAAGCATACAGCTAGAGTCATAAAGAACTATTTTCAGCAACAAGAAGAATGACGAGCCCTGCAACAGATGGTATGGTATACGGCCCCCACACAGCCCTGATCTCAACATCATGGAGTCAATCTGGGATTACATGAAGAAGCACCTGAGATGGCCTAAATAATAAATCCACTGAGGAATATTCTTTCTCCATGATGGTTTCAAAAACCTACCTTCAAGTTACCATGAAAAACTGTGTTAAAGTGTACTGAGGAGAACTGCTGCTGTTTTAAAGGCAAAGCTGCTCACGGCAAATATTGATTTCATTTAAGGTTTCTGTTGTTTACTCAACTTTGTAAGAAGTTAATTGATGAATTAAAACAGTTTATAGCAATATTTCTGTAAGCATTCTCACTTTACTCTTAGTGCCTACAACTTTTGCACAGTACTCTAAATAAAATACAATAATTATTGTGTTGATCTTGATAAAATGTGAAAAGATGGAGTTACAGGTTAGAAGAATGATAACACAAGCCATGCAACATAGCTGTAAGGCACAACTAAAGGAGAACAGACCAGATAGTTACTAAAATACTAGTAGATACTGCATGCCATGATCTTGGACTGGTCCTTTATGCAGGATAATCAACTGACAAGATGCTTCATAATGAACAAAATAACAATTTGAATCTTTGTACTACTGTTTATGTCAGAAAAAGGAATTCATAACGCTGATCTGCAAATATCATGTTCATTTAATACATCTAGTAATTTGACATTAAAACTTCAAAAGGCTTCAGCGATCTTTGAAATAGGCCTTTTTGGATAAAAGCAGCAGTGTGCTGCAGAATTTAGCAAACCTCTGAGAATCTTTCACCTTATAGGAGAGAGACACATCTCCTGTGAACCTGACACCAATACAAACAAGTTCAGAGACAGACACACAGAGGTAAACAAAGCTGGGTCGAGTTTCAAGAGACGGCCTGTCTGTTCAAACAGCCTGAGATACACACAGAGTAACACACTACAGCACCACAAATACAACCACATGGCAGAGAAGTGAACATGATGAATAAGAAAATAATAAAAAACCTTTACTGTAATAAGTTTATAGATTGACTATGTATCTAATGATGTTTTGGTTACTGTATGAGGCTGATGAGTAAAAGGTCAAAGGTCACCTGAGAGGTCACTTAATAACCCTCATAAGCAACACTACCGGTAGATGATTCACACATGGAAAGTTCTGTAAAACTCAAGGTGTGACAGTGAATCAAGACATGAGGTAATCTGTGGTCGTCACTGGAGAAATGTCGTTGTAATTCTGCACATTGCGTTCGGTAGAAACCCGCTGACATGTGTCAGCATCACGTAATACGTTGCTCATTGTTACACTGAATTGAATCAGAAGTGATTTTCTGGACTGTTGCATCAGTTGTTTACTGCCGATTTTCCGTCAGGCACCATTGGTTTGTTGCATCATTGCCAATCGGTGTGAATGGATGATGGCTTGCCACAACATGTCCTCACCACAAACCTAAACCCCTCTCCAATAATTGTTTCCCCTAACTCACTTTCACACATTCATGCCACTTAAGTGATTATCCGTATTATGGTTTTATGATTATTTTATTTGTAAAAAGGTGTGATGGATGTACAGGGGCCTAACAAGACATCCAGGGAGAGATCCTCGGCTTCCACACCCTTATCTCGATGCTGTGATTGGATGATCGGATGGAGCAGGATCCCTGAAGTGTTGGGTCATCTTCCAAAAGGTTTTCCATTCATTTTGAGGTGAGAGCACAGAATATGCTCACACTGGGACAGATGCACACAGGAGTCACAACGTTCAGGGGAAACCAGCCACTTTAAGAAAACCTGCTGCTGTATCCTGTTGAGCAGGTGAGTGTTTGCATGCACAATTTTCCATTCGATTAGGGATGCTGCAATTTTTGCATACGTACAGTACCAGTCAAATGTTTGGGTGTGTCCAAATTTTTGACTGGTACTGTATCTCACATCTTGGGTGACCTCTTCGGTTTTGTAGCTGTGTCTTTTACAGTGGAAATCTTTATTACACAATATGTTCTGTGGAAGATGACGCTTTGATTATGATCAGGTTTTACAATTACGTGTCACTATTAGATACAGAGATAGTGGGATGTGGTGCTTGTTGACATGGGGGAAACACTTGCAAACAATTGTGGGAGCTCGTTCATAAAGTGACATTCAACATACAATCATATCATTGTGTCACCACACAGCTCTACATTGATGTCTGAAAACAAAATGTTTGCAGAAGTTTGCAGTCAGTGAAACAGTAATACACAGACAGTAAAGGGCAGGGGGGGATCCATTCATTAGATGATTAAATATTAATTAAAGGTTAGAGGTTTATTTACTATACAAAACTATTTAGAGAAAAAAGAAATTTCACATATGCATGACTCCACTCATTTTTGTGCATTTTAATGATTCATTGTAATGTGGAAAGATTATAGAAGTTCAGGTACTAAATAAGTAAAAACACTTTTATTTCAATGTTACGACTTTTGTTCCCATATAAAATAAAGCCGTTGATGCAGCTTTGAAATATAGTTTTAGTATCACAGTATCATGTTTGCTTTTTAAATTTCTGATCTGGCTGTTAAAATATGCATCTTTCTTTGTTACTTTTTCCAAGACTGCTTGCCTAACTTAATTTTTTATTATTTTACTGTGGTTTTCCAAAGAGGGCATTTAAAGGAAGTATATTTCGTAAAATAGAAGTGCCACGATTGATAAAACTTTAGCGTTTAGAAAGTTCACTTCCAGGACACTAAGTAACTGCAGTGTGTGACGTAAAATGCTTATACAGAGTTCACAGTATTTTGTAACTCAGGGAAGGTAAAAGTGTGTAATACTGACTGGTGCTTTTGCATGATCATCTACCCACTCACACAGACACACACATATCATATCATAGTCACTTTGGGGACATTACATAGACTTACATCAATTTCCTGGAGACTTATCTTAACCCTAACCTTAACCTAACATTAATTAGGGACATAGCTTTTGTCCCCAATTGGACAAGCCATCCCCAATTAACTGGTGCTACCTCTTAATTTTGTCCCCATAAGTGGCCTATGACAGATGACAGACAGACACACACATACACACACAGAGCATTTCCAAGCACCCTCGCTGTAGCGTACTGTACACTGACACACACTTGAGACAGATAAATACTTCATATACAGTAGACTACATGATCCCTGGGAAACAAACTCTGGTCAGAGATCATCATCCCTGGATGATATTGACACCATCCAGGGATTATGATCTCTGACCTGTGTTCAGTGTCTCTGTCCACAGAAGCAGCCATCTGCTGACTGACAGCAGAAATTTCCTGAACCAAAATATTTTTCACCATATTTTTCAAATATTAAACACCGTCAAGAAATTGACGGTGTTTGTATTTATAAATATATGATGATGGTGAATATGATCATCATCATCATGTATTTATAAATACATGATGATCATTTATAAATACATGATGATGATGATCATATTCATCATCATGTAATATAGTTCACACACACTCATACACATCTCTTGTCCCGCAGCTGTATAGCAGTGTACAAGCCGGGGCTTTCTCGTGCTTTATTTCTCACATCTTACAACACACACACACACACACACACACACACACACACACACACACACACACACACACACACACACACACACACTCACATGGACACACACGTTGACCCAGGTCACTTCTGGGGACATTAAATAGACTTACTTTAATTTCCTGGAGACTTACTCTAACCCTAACCATAACCTTAACCACTAAACCAAAAATCAGCTTTTACCCAATTAAACAAGCTGTCCTCAATTAACTTTAGTTTGAAATTCGTCCAGAAACTAGGCAGACACACACACATACACCATGCTGGAGATGACACTTGTTGTGTAATTAACCAAAATAAAATGTTGTTTTTGGAAATTAAATGGACTTTTCTCCTATTTTCATAGGGACGTATATGTGGTCAATTTTGACTGGCAGATCTTTGTTCCTCTGGCTGGTGTCCTCTGACGGCTACGCTCTCTGATTTGGCCTTCATGGCGGTTCTCTACATCAACTCCTCTGTGCTCTTCGTCTCTCACAGACCCATCAACTACACGGATGGCGAGAGGACAGTATATGAGCATTGCAAAGACATGCCCGGAGTACTCATTTGGTACCTGGGCCTGCAGTTCATTAACATGTTCCTGGGCATCCCAGCCAACATCATGGTGCTGTGGCTCATCCACAAGAACAAGGGTGACTCCTCCACCTCAGATATCTTCATCTTCCATCTGGCGATTTTAGATGTCCTCTTCTGTCTCATCCCTCCTCTCGAGCTGGCCAACATCGTCTTCCTCACCACCAGCAGCACCTGGTATGTCCTGCGCTTCTTCTATGGCATGAAAGACTCCTCGCCACTCTTCCTGTCCTGCATCTGCCTGGACCGCTACATGGCCGTGGTTCACCCCATCACCTTCACTGAGCTCAAGGACCGCCAGCACAGAGCGGTCCTTGCCATCATGGTGTGGCTGATCACTCTGGCCTACGCCTCTGCAAAGTGTGTGGGCAACATCGTCAACTTTGAGAAGGTCTTCACGGGGATGATCCTTGCAGCATTTATCTTCATGGTATTCTGCAACATCGCAATTCTTCTGGCACTCCGGCAATCGGGGCCTGGCAGAGACGAGATGCACCCTGTGAAGAAGAGGGCCTTCAAGATGGTCCTCATCATCTTGGCCATCATTGTGTTCAACTACTTCCCACCTGTTGCACTGTTCCCCTTCCAGCACTACTTCTCTCCCAAAGTGTTTCGTTGCTATATTCACTATGTTGCCTTTGGCTTGATGGACTTCAGCAGCAGCATTCAGCCCATGCTCTATCTGTCCAAGGAGAAGCTGCCATGGAGCTGCTGCCAGACCAGCACAACCCAAACCCAATAGATACATACATGATCGCCATTTTTTTGTGTTCTGGAAGTTGTAAATTGAATGTATTTTATGTGAAATATAGGAGAATAAGTTATGTTGTTGCTTAATCAGATGTTGCTGATAGATGAAAACACTTACAGTACAAGTCAAATGTTTAGGTGTGTCCAAACTTTTGACTGGTACTGTATCTCACATCTTGGGTGACTTCCTCGGTTTTGTAGCCGTGGCTTTTACAATGGAAATATTTATTAGACAATATATTCTGCGGTAGATGAGGCCTTGTTTATAGTCATTTACATGTCACCCTTAGATACAGAGTTAGTGGGATGTGCCGCTTGCTGACATGGTGGAAACACGTAGGTGACACTGGCAAACAATTCTGCGAGCCCTAACACACAGACAATTACGGACAGAGAGGATCCATTCATTAGATGATTAAATATCAATTAAAGGTAAGGGGTTTTTACTATACAAAACTACTCAGAGAAAAAAGAAATTTCAAATATGCATGAGTCCACTTCATTTTTTCTTAACTAATTGTGTATTTTAATGATTTATTGTAATGTGGAAAGATTATAGAACTGATTGTTTTCAAAGTTCAAACACTAAATAAGTGAAATGTTTTATTTTAATGTTAAAAGTTTTGTTTGCACAGAAAATAAAACTGATGATGCAGCTTTGAAATATAGTTTTACTATCACAGTATCATGTTTGCTTTTGTAATTTCTCTTCCAGCTGTTAAAATCTGCATCTTTCTTTGTTACTTTTTCCAAGACTGCTTGCCTGATTTCATATTGTTTTATGGTGGTCTTTGGTATCATTAATATGTTTTGCCTGATAAGTGAAAAAATATTTTTCCACAGAGAGTGTTTAGAGGAAATGTTTTGTAAAACAGAGGTGTGATGAATGATAAAACTTAAAACTGATAAATCTAGACTAAAGCAATCTCAGTCCCCTTCCAGTGCACTCAATAACTAATTTAATAAAAATAATAATTTTTGTATGTAATTAGCTACAAGGAAGGTGACTGTGCAATACTGACTGGTGCTTTTGCGGTATTTAATCTGAGCTGAGGGAGGATGATGTGAACTCTGAAATGCAAACATTGTGTCAAGGTAAACTTTATGATTATGATTATGATTATGATTATTATAAGATAAGGAAATTCAGGTGGTGCAGAGGTACATTAAGCAGTCATAAAAACAGATATACAATGTAGCGCCACTATTATTTTCTTTCTGATTATATTCCATGCAGCTTTCATTTCGTCTTTACTGCCCCCTGATTTGAATAACCTCTTTTTTGGTTAAACAATTATTTCAGCTCTTGGGTGAACCAATGTTTGTTATTTGGGTAATGTTTTACTGTCAAATGTATCTTGATATGAAAAGCACTGCATAATTAATAACTGAGTAATGTGCTGTAGATACTGTATGATAATACAGGTTGACACGTTCATTTCTCTCAGATTGAACGGTCTAGTTTAAAATGTATGTTTTATTGTAATATCACAACAATATATTGGCAGATGTACATCACACAAACATTCAACTCAAAGTGTAAAGAGACAAAAAAACCCCCAATCATATCACGATACAACACTGTTATAATATATGAAAACTTAAACGATGGTTTCCAACGTTTTTGCTTGTGACCCCATAAGATCAAGCACCTATGACCTTAGAAGAGGCCTGAGTTCTGAGGCTGGTGCACAACCAGTTAACATTTAGTTTCCTTTTCTATGTGAAGTAAACTATTTATTGGCCATAGTCTATGTATTTAGTATATATTGTGAGTTTTCAAATACATGAGCCCAAAATCTCATCACCATTGGATAATGACACAATAAAAATACAACCAATGGCATCAGTGCATCCCCCACATCACAACCATACCTGCACATTTTTAATGTAAGCCCTGTGAATTCTCTTTATTGATCTTTATCACATAACTGACACTTTTGAGTATCACCCTGAGCAATTCATATGTACAGCATTATCACATAGAGTTAGTCCATTGTCTCCAACACCTAAACCTGACAGATCTTTGTTTCTCCGGCGACTAGGCTCTGTAATTTGGCCTTCATGGAGGTTCTCTACATCAACAACACTAATGGTGAGATGACAGTGTATGAGTATTGCAAAGACATACCTGCTGTACTCATTTGGTACCTGGGCGTGAAGTTCATTAACATGCTCCTGGGCATCCCAGCCAACATCATGGTGCTGTGGCTCATCCATAAGAACAAGGATGACTCTTCCACCTCAGATATCTTCATCTTCCAACTGGCAATTTTAGATATCCTCCTCTGTCTCATCCCTCCGCTCGAGCTGGTCAACATTTTCCTTCTCACCACCAGCAGCACCTGGTATATCCTGCTTTTCTTCTATGGCATGAAAGAATTTACACCACTTTTCCTTTCCTGCATCTGCCTGGACCGTTACATGGCTGTGGTCCACCCCATCACCTTCACCAAGCTCAAGGACCGCCAACACAGAGTCTTCCTTTCCATTGTGGTGTGGCTGATCATTCTGGCCAATGCCTCTGTGGTGTGTGTGGGCAACATCATCTACTTAGAGGTCTTCACGGCGATGATCCTTGCAGCATTTGCCTTCATGGTGTTCTGCAACATCTCCATTCTTCGGGTGCTTCAGCAGTTGGGGCCTGGCAGAGACGAGATGCACCCTTTGAAGAAGAGGGCCTTCAAGATGGTTCTCATCATCTTGGCCATCATTGTGTTCAACTACTTTCCAGCTGTTGCATTGTTCCCCTTCCAGCACTACTTCTCTCCCAAAGAGTTTTGTTGCTACATTCACTACATTCCATTTGGCTTTATGAGTTTCAGCAGCAGCATTCAGCCCATGATCTATCTGTCCAAGGAAAAGCTGCCATGGAGCTGCTGCCAGACCAGCACAACCCAATCCCAATAGATACATACATGATTGTCATTTTTTTTGTGTTCTGGAAGTTGTAAATTGAATGTATTTTATGTTGTTGCTCGATCAGATGTTGCTGATAGTTAAAAAAGATGTATTATGCAGTGGTTCATACATACAGTACCAGTCAAATGTTTGGATGTGTCCAAACTTTTGACTGGTACTGTATCTCACATCTTGGGTGACTTCCTCAGTCTTATAGCTCTGTCTTTTACAGTAGCAATATTCTGGCACTGACTGACTTTATTACACAAAGTGTTCTGTGTGAGATGACGCTCTGTTTATACTCAGGTTTCACATTTACATGTCACCCTTAGAGATAGTGAGATATACAGAGATAGTGGGATGGGCTGCTTGCTGACATGGTGGAAACATGTTAGGCGACACTTGCAAAGAATTCTGCGAGCCCTTTAAGAAAGAAACTTTCAACATACAATCATATCATTGTGTCACCACACAGCTCTACATTGGTGTCTGAAAAGGAAATGTGTACAGGAGCCTTTGAGTCAGTGGACAGTAACACACAGACAGTTAAGGAAGGGGAGAATCAATTTGTTAGACGATTAAATATCAAGTAAAGGTAAGAGGCTTTATTTACTATACAAAACTGTGTCATAGAAAAAAGAAATTTCACATTTTTTCTTAACTGATTGTGTATTTTAATGATTTATTGTAATGTGGTAAGCTTATAGAGCAGATTGTTTTAGAAGTTGAAGAACTAAATGAGTGAAAAGTTTTATTTTATTGTTAAACGTTTTGTTCAAACAGAAAATGAAACAGATGATTCAGCATATAGTTTTAGTATCACCGTATCATGTTGTCTTTTTCGATTTCTGATCCAGCTGTTAAAATGTGCATATTTCTTTGTTACTGCTTGCCTGACTTCATTTTGTGTTGTTTTACTGTGGTTTTCCAAAGAGTCCTTGGTATCATTAATATGTTTTGCCTAACGAGTGAAGAATTATTTTTCTCCAGAGGGTGTTTAGAGGAAGTATGTTTTGTAAAATAGAGGTGTGATTGATAACACTTCAGAGTTTAGCAAGTGTCAGTTCCCTTCCAGTACACCAAGTAACTGCTGCAGTCACTTAAAAGTTTCACACAGAGTTTTTGTATGTAATTAGCTATAAGGAAGGTGACCGTGTGCAATACTGACTGCTGCTGCTTTTATACAGTATTTCATCTGAGTTGGGGGTGAGTGATATAAACTCTGAGATACAACCCACAAATCAAGGTCAAGGTAAGCTTTATTATCCCAGATAGGGAAATTCGGGTGGTCAAGGTGCAGAAATACACAGAGCAGTCATAAAAAGAGATATAAATACAAATATACAATGTGTAGTCTCCCCTTTCATCTACCTAACAAACACACTCACTCACACGCACGCACACACACACACACACACATAGATATCAGACCATGGTCACTTCTGTGGACATTAAATAGACTTACATTAATTTCCTGGAGACTTACCCTAACCATAACAATAACCACTATTTGCCTAACCCTGACCCTTACGCTAAACCTAACCACTGACCCAAAAATCATCTTTTTCCCTTATGGAGATCCCTTACGGATATGGCAAGCACTGCGTCATTAATATCTGAGTAATGTACTATAGATACTGTATGGTGATACAGGTTGACATGTTCATCTCACTCACGTTGAACTGTCACATTTAGTTTAGTGGCATTTAAGACCAAGAAACGGCAACATTACATTTGATCATAATATTACAGTAACCAGTTGCAAATTGTATTTTGTAGATACACGTCAGATGGACATTCTTTTAAACTCGAAATGTAAAGAGCCAAAAAAAAAACAACCCTCCAATTATATCACAATACAACACTGTTACAGTATGTAAAAACTTAAACAATGGCTCCTGACCTTTTTTGCTCTTGACCCCATAAGATCAAGCACCTGTGACCTTAGTAGAGGCCTGAGCTGTAAGCAGTTCAGCATCAGGATTTTTAGAGGCAAAAGTGGTGAAAGTATCCTGTATGTAACAAGAAAGAATAAAAAATGTTTATTTATTTATTTTTCTTTCTTATCGTCTTGTGACCACCTAGATGTATCACGTTGGGAAATACTGCAGGGAGGTGCCATTTCTTGACACATATTGACTCTCTAATAAAGGAGTAACTATGTTATTATAGAAATTTATAAAATGCATATTCCAAGTGTCAGTCAGGCAACATTGAAAGCTACTTTTTTTCCTTTCTTGAGTGCAGTTTGGTGCACAACCAGTTAACATGTAGTTTCCTTTTCTATGTGAAGTAAACTATTTATTGGCCATAGTCTATATATTTAGTATATATTGTGGGTTTTCAAATACATGAGCTCAAAATCTCATCACCATTGGATAATGACACAACAAAATCACAACCAAGGGCATCAGTGCATTCCCCACATCACAACCATACCTGCACATTTTTAATGTAATGCTCCCACCCTGGACTCCTTCAAATCCACCCTTAAAACATACCTGTTTACTCAAGCTTTTGGTCCACTGCTAGCAAAATGAATCTGTTTTCTCTTCTGTTGTTTGTTTTTTTCTGTCCATGTAAAGCGTCCTTGGGTGCTATGAAAGGCGCTATAAAAATTTAATTTATTATTATTATTATTATTATGAATTCTCTTTATTGATCTTTATCACATAACTGACACTTTTGAGTATCACCCTGAGCGATTCATATACAGCATTATCACAGTTAATCTATTGTCTCCGACACCTAAACCTGATATATGTGTTTGTCTGGCAGATCTTTGTTCCTCTGGCTGGTGTCCTGTGACGACTACGCTCTCTGATTTGGCCTTCATGGTGGTTTACTACTCTAACGCCTCTGTGCTCTTGGTCTCTAGTAGACCCACCGACGCAATCAACACCTTCAATGACACGATGGATAATAAGACAGTATATGAATATTGCACAAACATGCACGGAGTCCTCATTTGGTACCTGGGCCTGCAGTTCATTAACATGTTCCTGGGCGTCCCAGCCAACATCATGGTGCTGTGGCTCATCCACAAGAACAAGAGTGACTCTTCCACCGCAGACATCTATATCTTCCAACTGGCGATTTTAGATCTCTTCTTCTGTCTCATCCCCCCTCTCGAGGTGGCCAACATCATCTTCCTCACCACCGAAAGCACCTGGTATGTCATGCGCTTCTTCTATGGCTTGAAAGACTTCTCACCACTTCTCCTCTCCTGCATCTGCCTGGACCGCTACATGGCCGTGATCCACCCCATCACCTTCAATGTGATCCAGGACCGCAAGCACAGAGTGGCTCTTTCCATTGTGGTGTGGCTGATCATTCTGGCCTATGCCTGTCTGAAGTCCTTGGCTAAGATAGGCTTAACGATCTTCACTGTGATGATCCTTGCAACATTTGCCTTCATGGTGTTCTGCAACATTGCAATTCTCCGGGTGCTCCGGCAATCGTGGCCTGGCAGAGACGAGGTACACCCTGTGAAGAAGAGGGCCTTCAAGATGGTTCTCATCATCTTGGCCATCATTGTGTTCAACTATTTGCCACCTGTGGCACTGTTCCCTTTCAAGCCCTTCTTCTCTGTGAAAGTGTTTACATGCTACATTCACTACATTGCCTTTGGTTTGATGAACTTCAGCAGCAGCATTCAGCCTTTGCTCTATCTATCCAAGGAAAAGCTGCCACGGAGGAGCTGCCAGACCAGCACAACCCAAACTGAAATCGAATAAATATATATATGTATTTTTGTGTTCTGAAAGTTGTAAATTGAATGTATTTTTAAAAAAAATATATAGGAGAATCATTTTTGTTGCTGTTTGACCAGATGTTACTGATAGATAAAACGATGTATTATGCAGTGGTTCCCAACCTGGAGTCTGGTTCCCCCTAAAGGTGATTCCAAAGATTACAGTTCAAGCCAAATGTGAGGTTGACAAAAGCATGTAGATAGAATATGCACAAATTAATCAGTAGCATTCTGGTATGACTGAAAGACTTTTGGGAAGAAACATGTTTTTTAAAGGATTGTTCACTCTTATCTATAGGCTGTGTTGCATTTGCTTTCCTGGATGAACTAAATGTGTAAAAAGAACATATTTGTACTATGTATTTAGTTAATAATTTTTCTGCACAGTGCCTTTCATTTTAAATAAAAGCACACCTGTAAAGGATAAATAAGACATGAAAAATGTGTTGGATTACTTCTCTCTTTATTTTAGACACAAATTGCACAAAACTAAGTCACAATGACCTCCTAGTAGCAAACACTTTAATTGCTATGCAGGTATATCAACCAGTTGCCACAACAAACAGCAGCTGTATCATCAAAACAAGAACTTTTACTCCTGTGTGTCATAATAAATGTTAGGACACATCTCCTGGTAGTACAGTGATCAACCTACAACAAATCTAGAAGCTTGACATTCTTTGAGATCAGTATGGCTTCAAAAACAATCATTGATTTACTATTGAAAGCTGGTCAATTAGTACTGAATATGTGCACTAACATAATTTTCAGTAACATTATTACATTAATGCATTCTTGTCAGGTCAATGGATCAGACTGCTGACTGTATAGTTAAAGCTATATACAGCATTATATTAATAATTTGCACTGAAAAATATCTGGTGGAGCACACACTTCTAAACCTCTGGCTACTACAAAGTGTATAAATGTGTGTAGAAGCAATTTTATTCTAAAACAACATTGTTGTTTTTTTTAATGAAAACTTGTGGGGAAATTTTTTCATCTTTACAGAGTTCAAAGGTCAGGACTAGTTGCAGAACAGGAACCCGGATCTGGAATTTAGTAACTTCCTCAAAAACATTTCATCAGGGTGGACGAAAATTTCTTTTCTTGCAAAACATATCACCAACATTTTGGAAATTTGCAGCAAGTTTAAAAGAACAACTTGTTCTTTTAGGGTCCCGTCTTCTGTCTGTGTTGTGAGAGGGAAGACTACAAGGAGAATATTAGAGTTTAATCAATAAAATTTAAATAATTTATCATACAGTATTGGTAAATACGTTGACCTATTAAATCACAGCAAATATAACGGTGTATTGCACTGTACCACAAACATCACATAGAGGTTTGAGTGTGAAAGTTCATTTGTGACTGTGGGAACAGTAGTTTCACAAATTATCTTCACTCAAGTTACACTTACAGGTTTTTTTCCTGAAGCTTTCAACCACAGGCTACATTCAGACAGCAGTGTGAAAAAACTCCCTTCCTTCATTCATTTAAACGGGACCGTTCCGTTGACAGCTCTGGCAATGAACCTGCATCATTCAGCAAGGTACTGCGTTGGCCAATCAAACACCTGCAAGCACACATTCTTGGTAGGTTGCTTTGTAATATATATCCCACTGTTTAAAATGATTGCCTCAACCTTCTAGAGGTGTAAAATTATTCTTCATAATGTTATAAACTAGACAATCTGATATGTCTTTAAAATCATGGATCTACTAGAGTTGTGTTTGACAAATGAGCAAACTCCATCTGCTGATGTAGGCCATAGGATGTGGTTGAAAGCTCAAAAAAAAAAAAATCTAGAAAGTGTACCTTGATTTAAGATTATTTCATATTTTGTAAAATCACATACAGCTTTTATATCACAAATCAAAGTAGTCATGTGCACATACACAAAACCTCAAAGGGTTAGGTGCTGGATACAAAAAAATCAATTAAATTGCGATACAAGGAGTATCCGCACACTAGAATCACAGCTTCCTTTAATTTTATTAGCAACGTTTTGACCTACTATAGGTCTTCCTCAGGCAAACCTACATAACAAAACCAGCTAATAAAATTGTTGGGAGCTCTAATTCTGTGTGTGGATACTCCTTCTATCGCAGCAGCTTTTATATTATTCATCTCCAAGGAATTTTTAACAGTGTCGAAAAAGTGTCTCAGAACCTGAAGGTCTGACTGGGTTTGTTTCAACCTCACTCTGAGCCTTCTGCTCCTTGGCTGCGTGCATCTTTAGGTGCTTTTTAAGGGAGGATTGGTCAGTGTAGGTCTTGCCACACAGGCTGCAGAGGAAGACCTTTTCTTTGGTGTGGACCAGCTCGTGTCGCTTCAGGTGGCCCGACCTGCTGAAGCTCTTGCTGCAGTACGAGCAGCTATACTCCTTCTCTCCTGTGTGAGTCCTCTGGTGCAGTTTAAGGCTGCTGGCCACTGTGAACTTCTTGCCACACTCTTTGCAGCTGTACGGTCTTTCTCCTGTGTGCATCCGCATGTGTATGGTGAGGTGGCCTGCCTGGCTGAAAGTCTTCTTACACAGCTCACAGCTGTAGGGCCTCTCTCCAGTGTGAATCCTGTAATGTGTTTTGAGGTCACCCAAGCCATTGAACCTTTTACCACACTGAGCACAGCAGTATGGCTTCTCCCCAGTGTGGATCCTCTCATGTATACGCAGGTTTCCTGCATTACTAAAAGTTTTGCCACACTCCTGGCAGCTGTAAGGCCTCTCGCCAGTATGAGTCCGCAAATGGACTTTGAGCTGGTTGTGCTCGTTGAAACGTTTCGCACAGTGGGAGCAGGAATACGGCTTCTCTCCAGTGTGGATGCGTTTGTGTATCCTGAGCTGACTGGGATGTGCGTATGTTTTAGTGCAGATGTTGCAGCTATAGGGCCTTTCTCCTGTGTGGGTACGCTTGTGGGATTTGAGGAGGTCAGCCCGGCTAAAGCGTTTGCCACAGTAGCTGCAGCAGTGGGCCTTCTCACTGCTGTGAGTCTTGATGTGGATGTTAAGTGAATTTGCTTGACTAAATGTTTTGGGACAGATTGGGCAGCGCAAAAAGTTGTCACAAATATCCAAAAACTCATCAGCAGGAACAGCAGGTGAATTATTTTCCTCCTGCGTTTTTACTTCAGGCTTCACAACCTGTCGGCTCGTTCCCTCAGGATCAATTTGTGATTCAGTGTAATATGGCAATGCATGCCTTTCTGATTTGTCATCGTCTCCATATTGCAACACCCCATTCTGCTCCTCTTCCTCTGTCTTAATAAACTGTCCGTCCTCATCCTTCACCACGTAGCTGTCAGAAACGATGGTGACTTTAACAGCACTGTCACTGTCTCTGGAGTCCTGTCCAACGCCTGAAGATGGCGGCAGAGGTGCATATGCATCATGACTATCATAACTGACCTCTGTGCTCTCAGTTTTTATGTGCTTCATTGTCAGATTGAGAAGGGATGAAGGCTGGGAGAGGTCCATGGCACCGCTATCATCAAGATCGGGCTCTGTTTTTATGGATATCAAAGTCTGGGTGGACATACCTACCTCTGATGTGTTCACACATGTTTGTTGTTCTGCTGTGTGATTAGTCTGCAGCACAAAAGAAGCAGAGGATATGCGCTCCCTCATCTTGTCTTTGTGCCTCCTCCTGGAGCTCTTCTTGTCACTGCTGCATATTGACATGGCGAACATGCCCTGGGAGGAGCCGATGGGAAGATTGCTCCATTCTGAGGTTGCACAGATTTCAGCTGCATCTTGTTCGTGTATATCTGTGAAAATTAAAACACCAACATGAACAAAATGAACAAAATGTACAGAGTGTAATTTAGAGTCTTACATAGTTATACTACAGCTAAAATGTTACAACAACAAAACAAATTTAACTGACTATAAGTCATCTGACTCAAGTATAGGCTCACTATAATTTAAAGCTGCATTAAATTAAAACATATAGACAAGTTTTTTTGCAATTTACACATTCAGCACAGATGCAGAGCAACATTAGCATTAATTTGGAGGGAGAAGAAAACACACCAATACAATAAAGTAATTGATAAAAACAAAATAAACAGTGGCCATGAATGATTCTAATCTAAATCCAGGCTAAAGAGCCGGCGGTTAAGTTGACATTTTAAGATAAACAGATTATGTCTGTCTGACACTGCTTGGGTTGACACATATTGTTTTGCTGCTATGTGTGTTGTTTTTGTCAGGCTCAGACTGACAGTATAGTAGACACTGCTTCATCTCAACTATCTATGAAACACTGAAACTCATACATACATTCAGCGCTGTGTATTTAAAACCACATGTGTTGTATTACCATATCAGCAGAATATTGTGATAACAACGCTGCTGCGCTATACTTGAGTAATTATTGTATTACAAAGTGATCAGGCATATACTGCTTCATAATCATTTGCCGCACCCAGTTTTGAATGTGTTTACATCCTCACTGTTTACATTTGCTTGTGGTCTTCTGCTTCTTCTACTGTCATATTGCTACTTTTTATATAAAGTCCCCTTCCACTCAAAAATGTGTTGAATGTTTGAGCTTGACTGTGCAGAATGACGTATGTGCAGAGTTTAAAACTAGAAGGTTGTTTCCACACTCATCTGCTGAAGGTGGAAAGTTTCTCTGTGCTCATAGAAAATCAAATTTTAAGGGTCCAATTTGGTCCAATCCTGGTCCTATATTTACACAGATGAGATGTGGAAAGAGTGCACAAACACTGAAGTTTACAGTGAAGTAGGAGACATCTCAAACTTTTGAAATTAAATATATTTGCATATTTATAGATTCTGTGATTTAAACGAAGCAGAAGGAACAGATGTCATTTTAAAGGCATTAACAATATTAATTTAACTTTTTTGTGGAAAACTATTTATTATTGTCACTGCAGGGGCTGTTTGAACAAAAGGTCAGTGACCACATGAACCGACAGTGGACAGCAAACACAGACATGCTCCAATATTTACTGAGTGCAGGTGTTATGGTTTAACGAGTGACCGTGTTAACTGGTGACTTTCAGCCAGATGCGTCCACGGTTGTCGTGGTGACGGCAGCCGTTGAAAAACCTTAAATTACTTAATATTCAAAACAGTATATATTCGTCTGGTCCTTTTTTTTTGTCTTAACAGTGTTTGACATCTATGCGAACTATTGCGAGTGAAATTGTGCTCAGTGAGAAGCATTAACCTCTCGTAATATTTCTTATAACAACAAAACGTAGACTATAAATCGGCAGTGCAGCTGTAGCCTATTTTATACTGTTATCCTCAATCGGAAAGCGGCTCATATTCAACCAATTAACCTGTAACTTAATGTGTCAGATTCCTCATTTGACGCTAGCTGCTCTGCTAATCTAGATTTTCCCCACATTGAAAGTAACTTCAACAGATGTGAATGCTTCTAGTTGGCGGCCCCGTTTAATTTACATACTGTAGGTATGTATTTAAAATTTACTGAGGTCAACTTAAAGGCTTTTAAGAGGACAGGTACGTGTTCTGTTTATGTTTTATCATGTTTTCTCATAGTGACTATGGTCACTACGAGCAACCATTCGGCCGAAAGTCACCAGATAACACGGTCACTCGTTAAACCGTTACAACGGCCATCATACCTCTAGCAGCAGACTCCGTCGCGCACTTCTCCGCAAAGAGCAGTCGTCTCAGGCCCTCATTTTCAGACTCGATCCTCTGTATTTTGCCCTGGTACTCGGACAGGGTCCTGTCCACTGAGTCCAGTATGTCGCTAACTGTCGCTTTAAAGATCTCATTCAGTGAAGATTCCAGGAGCATTTTCAGATCGTTGGCCATGTTAGACCGAGCGGCTGCGGCTGTAGACACCTCACCAGGTGATTTGTGCACAGCTGAAACTATCTGGACAAAAAAGAGGGTGTGTGCTGCTCTGCTGCCGTGTGCGGAACAGACAAAGCGGTGTGACAGTCGCTCGAAAGTGACGACGAGGAGCCACTGGTGTTGTTTTGGTGGCGGCGCGCAGCTCAGCAGCGCCGCTGCTGGTGCGGAGTGCAATGTTAGACTAGCTGGGGCCTTAGCTAACGTTACTGTGAGACGTTTAGTTACACAAATAACCACCATAGTGTTAAAATAGTGTGTAAATGACAACAAGAAAAACTGGAAAAGTATAGCAGCACTATTGGGTTATCTACCACTAACACCACTAGTATCACTACTACTATATTAGCTACAACTGCTAGCTAGAAGCAACTAACTTACTACAACTGCCAGGATGCTCACATAAATGCTAAGTAACGGTAATGCTAATATTTTAATAGCAACGGTTATCTTAATGCTATTCATGCTAATGACACTGATGATACTACCACTAAAGTTAAAAATGCTACTAACAATAATGCTCATGATAAAAAATGAATGAATGAATGTTGACGTTACATAATATTACTTAACGTGCTAGTACTCTGTAGTTAACGGCAATACAATTAACTGAAACGCTAACGATAATTAGCGTTAAGTGAAAATGCTAAACGCCGGTGCTAATAAGATAACAATGCTTTTGCAAATAATGCTAATCGCTAATCAATTGAACAATTCTAACTCCACTTAATGATGCAATCAATAATAGAATGAGTAATGCAAAAAATATAATGCTAAAACCATTTCTAATTTTAAATAAAGTTTGTTTTAAAAAGATTACATCAATTAAACACAGAATAATATTACAAAAGAAACAAGTTAAAATAAAAATAAAAGGAAAATGTGTATTAATACAAGAATGCTTCCTTGTTCTTGTAGGTAAGCCTGAAAAACAGTTTCATTGCCCAGGACAATAGACTTTCCTACCTGACAGCCAGAAACTCAGCCAAAAAAAGTGACAAAACTATTTGCAAGTCTGCTGATTTGTGCACATTGAATCTGGATGCCTTCTGGTTTTACCACATCTTTTCTGCTGGTGTCATTTGCAGGAATGAAACTGAGCCACTCCCCTCACCTGACTGGTATTTGTTTGCTTGTATTGCCTTCAGGGCAGTAGGTGTAGGCTCAGGCCTCTCAGGTGTCTTTGAGCTCCTGAGTCATCTGCCAATCACAAAGGGTCTTTTCTTCCTCTTGGCTGCTACTCAGCAGCTTTCTCCTTTTATCCCTCCTCTAAATTCTCCCCTTTTTTCTCTTCCTCTAGCTTAATCTGCAGAGAGACAAGCAAGACGTAGGGAGACGGAAGTCTGATCTTGATCTATTCAAAATGGACAGGAAGCACGAAGAAGGAAGAGGACCGGGTCCAGACTAGGACTTGTGACTTGTGCATGTATTGTGTATGCGACACCACAGACCAAAAAGCTGTATGACTTAAAGAGAATTTGGATGTGAGGCTTGTTTGTTGTGCGCAGCAGGTTCAGACACAATCAACTGAGGGAGTGATTGTATGCTTGTGTGTATGTATGTGTGCGAGTGAATGTGAAGGCAGAGCTCTTTGACAGCAGTACAAACTCAGTGCAACAGAGTGGTGTGCCCTTCCCTCCCACAAGACCTGACTTAAAACCTCACAAGCCGGCCGATCATATGATGTTGCTGCAGAGAGCCTGAAGGGTGGTAAGTCATGCTACATAGTTGAAAAGATTCCTTTTAATGAGATTGTTTTGTTCTGTGAGGCTTGAAAACGTTCAAATTAATCTATCTGCCATGTTCACTGGTGATAATGAATGACATACTAAGCAGGGTGTATCATCTATTGACGGATACTATTATTATACACATTCACACATTCATTCGCTCTTTCATGACTTTCACTTCAGACTGTTTAGCAATGTTCCCCTATTTATTTTTTTCTGCTCTGTTATATATATATATATATATATATATATATATATTTGCATTTGTACTTCTCCTTATTATTGTGTTAACATCCCCTTGAGCCTCTGATGTGCAGTATAAACTTCCCATCTATTGTAAGAAAGTTCTCTTGGTATTTTCCATTTAGGGCAGTCTGCAGTGCATCTAGGTCATATTAGATTTGGCTGAAAATGTCCTAATTTTATTCTTGTCTTCTATTTGAGGAGGGTGAAAAAGTGTTGTTGTTTTTTAAACTCTCTACAGCCATCTGTGTATTTTCTCTACAGTTTTTATCATCAACAATGGTGCCAAAGATAACATCAAACAGAGAGGATTAACTGTGTGATCATGTGAAACATTTCTTTTATATAAATAAATGTAATCAGTACTCTATAATAAGGAAATGGTCCAAATAGTTTTAAAGCAGTCAACTTGAAAACATCTAGAAAGATAATATTGGACTTAAAATGTTTAATGGAACTTAATTTACAGTATCTCCACTTTTTTTTTTTTCGTTTCTAACTGATTCATTTACAGTTGATCCTCTTTGTAAGTCTCGGTTGAGTCTTGAATACGAAGCGCTCTTTGCACCCTGACAGGAACTGAGAAGTGAGCACCCACACAGGAAATGTGGTCAAGGTCTGTCCCGGATGTTGGTTGCATGACGTGAATAGAATTATGAAGATAGAAAGAAAGATATATAAAAAAGTATGACACAAAGGGTGTTATAGATTCAAACTGCAGCAGTCAGAATGTGTCTTTATCACAGTACAAACATGGATTATATGTTGTTAATGCTCTGTTTCTGGCCTTGGCATTGTTTGACAGAGATGTCCTTGCTTTGTGATGGCAACATGCTGTGTTAATACATGTTTTGACTCTTCCACGGTTTTATCCATCAGCCAGGGTCACAGAGCAGTGCGTGGCGATAATATGATAAACACAGGACGCAGACAGTTAAACTGCTCACCAGAAACAACCCCTCAGCCCCACCCTCTCAATTGGCATCAGACACCTCAATCTGCCTCTCTTTCCTTCTTCACTTGCTCGAATGATTTTCTTTGTCTGTGGTCAGGAAGTAGAAATGTGCGTCTGGTAACATTTCACTAAAAGTCATTGCACTGAACATCAGTGATTCTACGCCAAAAAATAATTAAGAAAACAAGTGAGATGAACTGCATGGACTTGGAAAAAAACAGACAAAAACTTTCTGCAGACAGTATTATGTTGACACACGAGTGGTGAGTGTGTGTAGTATTTTTGTACTACGTGTTCTGTATGAGTGCTTTTATATCAGTTTTGCTTTTGCGGAGTGATGTGTAATGGGTTAAATTTACTCTTTATCACAGATGAACAGAAAATAAACATAGAGCCACTGTTTAGACAGCCCATTTCTAAATTATCATTACTGCTCTACAATCAAGTATAGTAGAGTCTTATGAATGGCTTTTTTGTCTATCAGCTAATCAGATGTTACTCCTGGAGAGTCGCCCAACTTGTGTTTTTTTAAATGTGGTATTTAAATAGTTCATGAAGAAGCACTTTATTTTATTTTGTTGTAAAACAACTTGAGGCTTTTACAGCCACATGTGTCTGACCTAAAATTCAAGGGAAGAGCTTGTCATGTTGCTTCAGAGATGGGTGCGGTTAAACATTTTTTAACATTGATAGATGTTTTCTTTTGTCACAGATTCTTGAATGGCGCTATTGGAGTCGGTATCAAGCATCAGGATCTCACATTTATGTGACCTTACAAGATGATCATCCTTCTTACAGCAGAGGAGGACATTTTGTAGCCTGACAGCATTTACAGCTACAACATCTTTCACCCACAAACACCCCGATAGCTACACTGACTGAGGGAGACGCTCATGGAGGAAGAAAATTTGTGCTCCTCTCTGCCAGATATTACAGATTCAGTCCTTCAACAGCCTCAGCAGGACTCATATACCTCCACAGACCACCTACACATCAATGGAGAACAGGAGCCTATTGTGTCAGAGGTGCAGATAAATGAGGAACACGAGACAGAACAACTTCATCTCTCCTCAAAGGGAGGACAGGAGAGTCCTGAGGAGGTTGTACAAGAGAATCCTGAGGAGGCTGAGCAGTGGGAGCAAATAATATGGCCAGTGCGCCCCCTGAGCTCTACCACTGCTCCACTTTCCTTTGCCACAGTGCAGTGGGACATGCCCGGTACTGCTTCAGAGACGCCCTCTCTCATAACTGACAGCAGCTTGGCCAATGAGCTGGACTCTGGCAATGTGATGAGCCTAGACACCACTTCCCCGTCACTTCAGCAATCTCAAGACGTTAATGCTGAGCTTTCCACACAAGAGGACAGAGAGGAGCAGGATGGGAGTGAATCGTGGCTTTTTCTGAACTCAGATCAAGAATTTGCTGGAAATGGCTCTGAGGTATGTACTGTGTGTGAAGAGAGGCAGGAAAAGATGTCATGTATTGCTGCTGTTCTTTAGAATTTGGTCTGTTTATTTCCTCAAGATGATTTTTTCAGGATTTTGCCTTGATTTGACAGACAGTGTAGAGGCAGAAAAATGTAGGGGGATAGAGAGAGAGGGGTATGTCATGCAGTGTAGGTCCCCCAGCTGGGAGTCGAACTGTGGATGTTGTGGTTTTGTGGTATTCGCCTTAACCATGAGGCCACCAGGGTGACTGGAATTCTGTGTATTTCTCTGTGTATAAACACCTTTAGCTACAATTTCCTGTGTCATTAGCACATCCTTCATTGAGCGTAGGCTTGACTTGGGCCTCATCACCTCTAGTCTTTATCTGTTTAGATGTGTAGGTTAATTTTAGCAGAGGTGGGAGGAATAGTGTGGAAATAATGTTGCTCAGATGAGGCTTAGAGTGCACCTTATTACTCATGAACCCGCTGGCAATCACAAGTTTTCTCACACAACTAAAGTTCATGATCGATGGCCTGCTGTGTTGCAATTTCCAGCCATGTGATGCTGTAGATGTGCAAGAGCCAGCAACACAGGAAAAGGAAGACTCAACGCATGAGCTGGTAGATGGTAATAATGGTACGTAATACTCACCGGAACACATTCTAATTAAATAGCACGTTTCTATTGTCGCTTGCTGTTATTTTAGAACAACATTCATGATTCTTTTGTAGTTTTGTGTAATTCTGGCCCGTTTATTTTAATTAGAAATTAGTTTTGGTTTAACTGCAAAACTGTCATGTTCATCCATTTCTGTAAAATCCTCCAGAAATCCCTCTAAGGACTGATTCAGAAGAAGAGGAGGAGGGACACTCAGACGTGTTAGATACTGTTGAAACTGTGGACTTAATTGATATTCTTGAAGATATTGAAGACTCGGAGGATGGGGCGGACAGTATTATAGATTTAAGACCAGAAGCAGAACAGGAGGAGCCAGATGTTCTGTTGACAGACTCAGAGGAAGAGAAAACTTCAGTTGATGGTGTCGAGACTGAAGAAGAGAGCGAGGAGGAAGGCGTGGTAGAAGAGGAGCCGAGTGTGACAAACGTATCCTGTCATGAAGAAAGTGGAGAGGAAAACACCGTTAGCTGCCTGAATGATGTGTGAGTATCATGGGCTTTCTGTGCTTTCTTTATGTTATTTACATGCCAGATAACATTCACTACATTGCATATTTCATCTGTATTTTGTAGGGAGGCTCCTGTAGAGCCACAACAAACTGACAATACTGAACTAACCATAGATAACCCAGATAAGCTAATTAGTTCACAACAGTCAGATATTTCGGAAGAAAGTCTGCACTCTGGGACTGAAGAGGACATAGAGGTACTAGATTGGTTACATGAAGATCTCACAGGTCAGACTGAAGAGCCAGAAATGTGCGAAGATGTAGATCAGGAGGAGGACCCTGAACAGTTAGAGGCTGCTCAACAACAAGACAACAACGAAGAACCATCGATACAGGAGGCTGATAATGCAGAGAGGATAGAAAACTCTCAAGAGATACTAGAGCTGACTGAAAAATTGGCGAGCACGAGTTGTTCAGAGCAACAAGATTGCGACCAAACAACTCCGCAGGAATCAGAGCCGACAGAGCAGCCTGAACACGCAGAGTCGGAGCAGCTTACATTGACTGAAGAGTCTGAGGAGATCCAGGCAGCAGAGGAGCAGCAGTGTGAAGAGTCTGACCAGTTGCAACATCTGGAAGAGTCGCCACAAATGGAAACAACAGAACAGTCAGCCCAACCTGCAAGTGCTGACCAAGTAGACAACTCCACTCAGATAGAGCAGACGGTTTGTGTCGAAGCAAAAGACCCTGAAGTGGGAGAGCAGCAAGAACAGAAGGAGCCATTGGAGCAGAATGAGCAGTCGCTGCAAATGACTGACTCGTCTCAGCCAGCACTTTCAGAGCAGTTTGTGGAACCAGACAAGACAGATGAGTCAGAAGTAACAAAACAGCTGTCTATTGAGACCAAGGTCGCACAGCAGACAGCAGAAGATGAGTTAAATCAGGAGACGTCTCATCAGGTTGAAGAAGTGGGAGGAATGGTTTTGGCAAACGGTGAGCAACCCAAACCCACAGAGACAGTGGTGCCCCATATGAATGGAGGTGATGTGGAGAGAGACATGGCCCGCAAGCTCGCTGAGCGGCTCCATAAGCTGGATGGGATCCAACGTGTAGACGTGGTGAAGCACATAGACAAAGAGTAAGCACGCATTTTAAATGTTTCATTTTTTGGTTTTTGGTGTTATGAGCAAAGCTGCAGCAGCAGACATTTTTTTTCTGCTGCTGTAGAAAGAAACTGGTGCAGATGTGTGGAAATGTCAAGCAGAGCATCACTTAAAAACAGCGTCACAGAGCCTGCTATGGATACTGCACACTTATATAACACTTATGAGGTGCATTACAATCAGTTTACTTATCATAGCTCAGCTGTTAAAGCAGTATTCAAATGTCTTCTGTGGTTTTGGAGGAGCTTTCTAAATGTTTATCTTCTACCTGCTTATCTCGAACTGAGCTCTGTTTAACAAATTAGAAGTGTTGAGGCTGTTAGATGTGGGCATGGCCAGGGAGAGATCCAATTTAAAATCTGTTTAATAGTTCCACACCTTAATTTGTGATACAGGCCTAATATACATTTCATCATGTTATTTTGGTTATAATTATCATAATATTGAGATATACAGTAGCTATAAACAGCATTCCTCTATGCCCATCATATTCAAGAGGTCACATGATTTTCATCCACCTCATTTGTCACCAGTTTAAATGAGGCATTAAAAATCTAATAATCATCCCCAAATATAGTTATAGTAAACATTTTATTATACTTGAATTTTGAAGCAAAACATCTTTAGATTAATATAAATCTGATTATGTCGTTTCTAAGAATTAAAATGTTGATAACTGAATGTTTTTTCTTTTCTTCTCTGCAGTAATGACTTCAGTCGTTCAGTCGGAGAGGAATATCTCAAATTCTTTGACTTCACCGGACAAACTCTGGATCATGCCCTGAGGTGAGAGTTACAGACGTGGAGCTTGGATTGCATGCAACGACATCTCAGAGAGAGAGAGAGAGAGAGAAAAAAGAGCTCATAAATGTTTTATTCTCTTTTGGTTTCCTTCTCTCAGGTCTTTTCTGAAAGTGGTTGTACTGATAGGGGAGACCCAGGAGAGAGAGCGAGTGCTGCAGCATTTCTCCTGCCGCTTCCATCACTGTAACCCAGACACCTTTTCCTCTTCAGGTGAGGATCTTTTTTTTTTTTTTTTTACTTTTTTACTTGATATTGTTTCCTGCTCAGAGATACAGCAGCGTGCGCTCACACGTGTGACAAGATGCATGATGATGTGTCATCTTCCCTCTTGTTTTACATCCTCAGAGGCTGCGTTGGCTCTCACATGTGCTTTGATGCTTCTCAACACTGACTTGCATGGACAGGTGGGAGACAATTATGACTGTAAAAGAGATGAGTAATGACATCTTAAATCTTGTTTTGACATGGCACCTTATTACCAGGTGATCTGTGTGTGTGTGTGTGAGTCATTTGGTTAATCGCATGTTTTGTGTGTTTTAACAGAATGTAGGAAAATGCATGTCCTCCTCTAAGTTTGTGTCCAACCTGGATGGGATGAATGATGGGGAAAACTACAGCAAAGACCTCCTGAAAGTAATGATTTAGTTGATATTTTCAGACACATTTAAACGAGCAAAGTGACGGAAAGATTATTAAACTTTCTCTTCTCCATCTGCATTTCAGAGTCTTTACAATTCCATTAAGAGTGAACAACTGGAGTGGGCTGTGTAAGTGGACGGTTGTCATTTTCACCTCCAAACTTGATTTTCCTCTCCTTCACATATAGAATCTCAAACATAATCATTTTCCTTGTTTGTTTTTTTATTTTCCGTGTTAAAGTGACGAGGAGGAACTGAAGAGCTCCGTGTTTTCAGAGGACGGCGCAGGAGACGACGCAGCACTGCGGTCCAAGAGTAACCCCTTCCAGGATGTTCCGCATGACAAGAAGGCCTCGGTGGTCAAACAGGGTTTCCTGCAGAGAAAGCTCCACGCCGATATCGACGGCAAACGCAGTGAGTGAGACACGACAACAAATTAGATTATGTGTTTGTCGGCTATATCTTGTTTCGCCCTTAAGGATTATTTGAAGGCTGTGATTTAGTTAATGTGACAACAAAATCTATACCAATATCGGATATCATGTCAGACGGGTTTGGTGTGGGTTTATGTGCTGAAACAAAACATTAGAATGATGTTTTTATTTCTGATGTTTGGCTTTGCTATGGCATTTTTTTTTGAAAACGTATTAGTGTTGATGTAATCTGAGAAAGCAAACAAGATGTGACAGTGGTGTAATGAGATTTAATGTTTCATTTAAATGTTTTTTAAATGTGCTTTTTCATTTCAATTAATCACCATTTCATGCGAATTTATTGTTTGGTTTGATCAAAATGGACTGTTTTCACACATCATCCTGTATCCTGTAAAGGGTTTCTTCTTTTTTTTGGTAACATTATTCACTCTCTCAAAAAATACACGCTGGATTGGAGCTCTTGTTAGTTGAAAAAATAAAGCGATCAAATAAAATTTAAAATAATTATATTCTGTATATATTGAGATACTTCTTGGACATTTTGATAACACTGTAGGCAGCTTCAGCTCCTCATCGATATAACAATTGTTGAATCCTGCATTGGAACGATTTCTTATTTGATTTGTAATGAAGTTAAGTTCTGGTTAGGAACAAGCAGCCTTCATCGCTGCTGTTACTGTCTGACCTCGATTATTTCTGTGTTTCAGCTCCGTGGGGAAAGAGAAGCTGGAAGACTTTCTGTGGAGTGCTGAAGGGAATGGTCCTCTACTTACAGAAGGTCAGTAACTCATCTTTCACTCCAAGGTTTAATCCTTTTATGGAAATATGATTTTACATAGTTGATTATTGTGAATATATTTCTGTAATGACCCCTCTTATGTGTGTGTGTAACAGGATGATTATAGGAAGGATCAGCAGATTAACGAGGAAGTGGTGAGTGTGCACCACTCCCTGGCAGAGCAGGCAGCCGACTACACCAAGAAGCCGCACGTCTTCCGTCTGCAGACTGCTGACTGGAGAGTTTTCCTCTTTCAGGCCTCGTAAGTTGCAGCACAGCTGGAATATTCATTTAAGTGTGCGTGCGTGAGTGTTCACCACTCACAGTGCTGCTTGTTTTCCCCTCAGATCCAAAGTGGAGATGAATTCATGGATCAGCCGCATCAACCTAGTTTCAGCTCTTCACTCCTCGCCTCCATTCCCTGCAGCTGTTGGCTCTCAGAGGAGGTTCTGCAGACCGATCCTGCCCGCCTCACAATCTGTTCAGACTCTGGTACACACTCCTACCTGTATTTGATTTCATTATTCGTATTAGTATTAGTATTTTAGTATTGTTTTTACTGAATAATATTCATTTTCAAACAAAGTATGACTATGTTTCCTTCCTTGTTATCACTTTTTGCACACCTCCTCTTTCTGTCATCCTACTTCTCTTTTTTTCTCATTTCTAACAAGAAATGTCACAAATAGCTAATACCAAGTAATGTGCTGATTCATGTGATGACGGAACATCTAATTCCACACGCAATTTCTACCATATAAACTAATGATCATAATACACAGATATTTTTTTAGTTTGCCTTTTGTTTCTAATATTGGGGTGTTTTTGGACTTCGTCCCCATTAACATGAAACTGGCTGTTTGGATGATTCTCTCCAACATAATTCTCTCAAAATAAAGTTTAATTGCACTTTAACACCTGACAGTGAATACAGTACAGCGATTAATCACATTGTGCACAATTTCCATGATACACATCTGTACTGTAAACTTCCCTGCTTGCTTCACCTCTCCTGCTTTGGTTAATAACTTTGGATTTGCATAAAACTGATTTACCTTGTCCTGCTTCCTGTCCAGGAGCGTCAGCTGCAATCTCATGCAAGAATGCTGGAGTCCTTCAAAGCAGACCTGACGTACCTGCAAGAGAACCCACCTGAGGGCAAGAAAGCCAAAACCAAGGAGCTGGAGGAGCGCCGCGTCAGAGCGGAGTACCTGCAGCATGAGGTAGAGTGTTGTGAGTGAGCGAGTGTGTGTACGAGTGTTTGTACTATTGATGAGCATCTCATGAGCGTCTCCTGCATCTTTTCTTCAAACCCCACAGATGCTTCGATACGAGATGTACATCCAGGTGCTGGAGGCCTGGAAGAGCTTGAATAAGACAGATGACAGCACGTTGGACACAGCAGATTTGAGCCTGTTCGATAAAGCCGTGTGTTCAGACTCTGCGGGCGAGGAGGAGGACGAGGAAGGCGCACTGAAAAGGGCCTACTCTAGCCCTTCTCTGGAGCTGGAGATGGCTACTCCGACTGTGGTCAAAGTCAGACGCAATATCTCTGAAAGACGGACTTATCGCAAGGCCATCATTCCCCGATTGCAGAAAGAGGCCTGAAAGGTTATAATCTGACTTTTTTTATGGTACCTTGAAAATGCTGATTATATATATTTCTGCAGTGAGCAGATGGTACTTTTAGTTCTTACAGTCTGAAATGGAGAGAAAGTCACATCTGCCACAGCAAGTCTTTCTTTGTCTCAGTTTCTCAGCATTTTTAGCTTGTGCACTTTTAGAAAAATAAACCTCAGGGAATCCTGAACCTTCAGACTCCTTGAGGATAGGGGAGAACTTGACTCATTGGTCGAATGACTCAGAATATCTGGACCTAATTTATTTACTTTTGTTATAACTCGGGTCTGGTGGTTTCATTTGTTTGTTTTATGTTGTGCAAAACTGTGCCTTTACAATGTAACCCACAAGAGGGTGCTGTAGCACAGGACATCTTGTAGTGAATGTAGGGGACAGGATGTGCTGTCAGTTGTCAGTTTGTGTCCTATTTGCACTTTTGCTGTTTTAGATATTTTGTGTATAAAATGTTGATTTGTCATTGTTACGTTTTTTGGTTTTTTTGTTCATATGAAGGGTTTATTTCTTAAATGTTGTGTTAGTCAATATTGGAGAGACTGGTGATGATATAAACACTTGTGTTCTCAGGGCCTGTAATGCAGTTGTTGTCTTTAAATTGACATGCAAGCTACCCTCATATGACGACAGTAAATTGTATCCATTCAAACATTTGCTACTCGGTTACAGGTTTAGTGAGCCACCACGCCAGGATATCTGCAAAAGAAGGCTTGAAGTGTGTACAAGTAATGTAACAAAAGATGTAGAAGAATTTTTCAACAGTCAGTATTAAAGGTTGCTTTTGTAACATCATCAGCTGGTCATTTGTTCAGTGTGTTTTTTAAAAAACTTTCATACATCAAATCTGATTTTGTTGCATGTTTTATAAAAACAACCCAGCAACACAGGGCTGCAATTATATCACTTATTTTTCTTTTATATCTATTTGTGTATAAAATCCTCTGTTTCCCACAGAACTCAGAAACGGAGCTTAAGGAGGATGAAGTCATTTAAAATATTGATCATGGCGTTCACAGTATGTTGCAGACCAATCAAACTCAGCAAAAAACTGATCTGAACGTCCAGTGATCTGTAAAAGTGTTCACTGAATTATTTAATTCCTGAGAAAAGTACAACATTCAACTTTTTTCAAATACTACATGTCTAAATTTGCAATGAATGTTCTTACATGTCACCTCAGACTTTGGAGCAGACCTGGAAGTGTGTTTTTCTGTGTGTGTGTGTGTGTGTGTGTGTGTGTGTGTGATCGCTCTCAGTGGCACGGGCCCCATTTTGTTCTCTTTCAGCCTGACATGTTGAGCAGCGGTCGACCTGGGGCGGTCAACAATAAGAGCAGGATGTCTAGAATTAAGCCCCCCACCTCCAAACACACACACACACACACACACACACACATACACATTCTACACACAGGAATGTGATATGACAATAGGAAACGCAAAGAAGAGCATAGACAATACAGACAAGAACACACCGTCTTGTCTGGGAGTCCAAATGGGATCAAGGCAACGGACAAGCATGAACATTTCTTTAAGATTTTTCCCTGCGAGACAAACAGACATCAGGAGAAACTGTGTTAATGTGATAATGCTCAGATTGTTCTCTCAAAGGAAGCAGCCTCCATTCATTCACTGAAATAACAACAGCTCATTAAGATAAAGTCAGATTCTGTAGATGAGGCTGACTGATGAGCCACATGACTGACAGGCGCCCGAGGCTGTCACAGCACCTTGAGAGGGGCAGGAGGGGCGGCCCCACACCCTGAAAGGCGACGCCATCTTGGCTAACCTACATGCTCTCGAGCCTGTGACGAAATGTTACAAGAGGCGGCCATTAGCGCCTCTTGTTTTTCCAGATCAGATTAAAATGCTTAATAAGAGTTACAGTCTGTGCTGAAGGTGCTTCAGCGATGGCGTCACCGAGGAGCTCTTCACCAAAGCTCTTCTCACATGGCCTGTGGACCATGACTTCAGCGGTGGTGGCCTTGTTTTGGAGTGCCATCTTCCTCCTCCTCTACAACAACAATAATGACAGGCTGGAGCAGCAGGGGCTGCATTAGCTGCTGGGTTCAGAGGGCATCCTTCCCAAGGAATTGGCCTGTTTTTGTTCCATCTGCGCCACTCCATTCTCGGGGCTGGAGAGCTTTGTGAGACTCAGTCAGGCCTGGGTGGGTAATTAAAAAGGCAAGAGCTCAAGTTGTGATCATTAGGGGCTTGTCCAGCATGCTTTTTTTTTTTCCTCCAACCTCCAAAAATGACCCCAACACGTAAGGTCACTTTTTCTTTTTCCTTTTTCCTTTTTCTCCTCCCCCTCGCGCACAATGTGGCTTTGAACATTTCGCAGCATCCACAATGGCTCAGTAAATATACGCCACAAACACCTGCAAACACTTCCAGCAAACATTAACTGTACTGTAGATGTCCACATTCATCTCTGGGTTTTTTTTGTTTTGTTTTTTTCCTCTGGTTGCCGCTGCCCTCAATGCTCCTCCTGATACACATTCTCCATCTGCTGCTGACGCCTCACACGCTCTACTTGTTACTTTTTATCTCATATCTGCACTAACACTTGATTTCTCCCACTCTGGCTATTCAGAGACATGTTTTTGTGTGTGTGTGTATCCTCCCCCCACCCTCCATCCTTTGCTCTTGACCACTGGTGTCGTGATGTGGCTCTCTCCGTCCAGGGCCCTTGAAGTCTCTCTCTGGTCCTTTCAGGCGTTTTTTGTTCTTCCACTCAGACTCTGTTTGCCTCTTTCACCGAGACATTAACTCCACTCTCATTCTCTCCTGCTCTTATCCACTTGTACCAGAGAGGGTCTCATGTGCACTTTACCACTCTGTCTGTACAAAAAACTGAACACAGTCAGTGTAGTCAGTCTCAATATGAGTGTAAAAAGTCCTTTGTAACATCCCCTCCGCACAAATACTGTACTATGAGTAATAATTTGTGTCTGATATGGTTTTCCCACAAAAAAGTTCAATTATCTTGTTACAATCCTTCAAATTACTTCTACTCCTTCTCCCTCATTAAAAATGACTATAAATGTCTATAAACCTGCAGTGCCAACTTTATTCTCCCAGTTGTGGCAGTGAGAGTAATTACACCAAACACTGTTGACATCATCGCCACAGCTCTATGATGTTTTTGATGTTCCATGGCAATGCAATGTGGTTGGGATGCAACGAGGACAGTCCGCCCCGGTCAACAGTCACAAGCCAATCATTGCTGGCTGACATAAAAAGCATCACTGCAGGTGCAGCATTGCGGGAAAGTCGCCACAGACACCAGATTTAAAAACTCCAGTATACTTTGAAATACAGAGATGTAGCTGAAGGTGATCGACTTAATCAGCATTGTGTGAACTTGTTTGGTGAGGGCTTGAATGTACACTCCAGCTTTAAGTTTGACTGTCTCCTGCTTCATTGTAAAGTCCATTCTTAGCGTTTGTGCACTGGAAGCTTCAAGTTTCCACATCACACTTGTGTAAGTTGAATATTTCACTAGAAGGGGCTCCAAACTATTTGTTGTGTCACAAATCAGGCTTAAAATTGGATTTTCGATGAGCACAGAGAAGCTTTCCTCTTCAGCAGATTAATGTGAAAACAGAACTCTGCACATACATCATTCTCCACAGTGAAACTCAAACATTACCTTGTGAGGCAGCTGGATTCGCAAGATCATGCGAGAACGCCCGAATCACCAGTGTTTTCGAACCAATCAGCGTTGCGAATCCAGCTGCCTCTCAAGGTAAGATAGTTATAGAAAGATGGTTCATCCAATCACCTGCCAAGTATTTCTTGAAAGTACCGTTTTCAAACAGGTTCCATGGACAACAAACCATCTGGCACGTTAAGTTAGCTCAAACATTCAACTGTAGGAACAAGAAGAAAAACATATTTTTGAGCGGAGCGGGACTTTAATATTAAAAGAAACGAGGGCCTCTGAAGAAAAACATCTCCTTCCCCGCCTTTTTTTTTTTTCTCTCAGACTACACTCATTAGTGTTGCTTTTCTCATAGCCAGACTCAGACCCAGACATTTTCATTTTATTTGCCAATCAGACCCAATCCACATGAATCACTCTTTAGATTTGTCCCTTTTACAAACATCGGCTTTTGTAGCAAAGGAGCCTCTCGATGAAAGAGTTAAGGCAAGTGCCTTGCTTAAGGGCATTTCAACGCATGACCTCTCTTTGCCCTCTCCTCTTCCACACACACACACATACACACTCCTGGCTCTGACAACAGTCCTCGGGCACAGACTCAGCGGCTTTTAAGATGCAGGACAAACATACCGGGGCCTTAAAGTCAGCGCTGCATGAGTTAATGCAACATATAGAGCAGAGCAAGAATGTTTGTGGACTAATCTCCTCCATCTTATCTCATTTCATCTTTGAGCTGATACAGGAAGCAGTGTGACAGCATCAAATCCAAATTCTTTTGTTACATAGCAATCTTTAACCTTCTCTTCAGGGATAAACCAGTGTTATCGTGACGTCTGTGTGATGTTGAATGAACTATTTGTCGGCTGTGTGTTTGACTCCTTCGGCCTCTGCAGGTCAAACCTCTCCCTCAGGGCAATACCTGATACCTGGCAGATTTTATCCACCTCGGTGTGTATAGTGTTGAATGTGTGTGTGTGTTGAAGGTGCGTTTTTCTTGATGTCTCCCAGTCAATAGTAGCTTCCTGCCTTCGGGGCCTGTGTGTTGTTTAATAGGCCGGCCCAGCACACAGGGCACCTGTGTTTCCACCCTGACTGATCTTACACAGAAACACCCTCTGTTTGGCCACTTTGCTCTGTTTGACTGGCACATTTGTTCCAGGTGCATTATGGTTAAAGGTGGAGGAGATTAGATAGCGTCTTGAAATTTGAGGAAGGTGTTGTCATTTGAAGTCCACTCAGGTGTTCTGAGGCATTTTCTCCAGACTGGGGAAAGCAAAGCATCTAAGTGTGTGGCACTGGTTCAGACCGAAATATCTCAGCAACTTTGCAATGGATTTTTGTGACATATTATACAGAGATTCATAGAGAATGAATCTTAATGACTTAGCTGATCCCCTGACTTTTCCTGTAGCGCCACCAGCAGGTCAGTGTTTTCACTTATCTAGTCATTAATAAGCAAGAATCCATTAAAATACCATTATCATCATCATTACTCCTTAATTTACCCCCAAATGAACTAAAACCCATGAAAACAACCCCTTAATTTATGCTCTAAAATGCCTCAGTTTCCTAACTGAAGGTAGTTTTCATGTATTTGGGTCCTATTTTAATATTTTTTAGAGGGTTATTTCAATCCGATAATTAATCCATTAGTTATCCCTTAAAAAACCCATTAATAATGACCTTAAAGCCATCATTATTAATGGAATTTATGGGATTTCAAAGTAAAAAAAATGAAGGGATTTGGTTTAATAATGAGTGAAACAGGTATTAGATGGATTACAAACAAGTATTTTGTATGGACATTCATAGTTCCTATAAATTATGTATCCTGCTCACTTTAGTGACTCAATGACTTTCACAAAAGGTACACTTTTGAGGTTTTGAGTGAAATGTCTCACGTTCTTTTTCACCTCAGCATGAATTCTAAAGATTGACTTTCCATCCAGCAACATCATCAACAGCCTCAACTGTATACTTTGTGTTTGGTGCTAATTAGCCAATGTTAGCATGCTAACACACTAAACAAAGATGGTGAATATAATATGATACACCTGCTAAACATGTTAGAGGTGTCATTGTGTACATATTAGCATGCTGACATTAGCAGTTAGCTCAAATTTCTGCTGTGCCAGCCTTAGCATAGCTGCAGACACCTAAGAGCAGATTATCCTCAAGACAAACTAATTTATAAGATGGGTCATGTACTCACATCAGACGGCAAAAGTGTTCTGAATGCCACACTTGAAGGTACATAGAGGGATGAGATGTGATATTTGCTCAATTGCGAATAACAGGGCATACACATGGACAATATTTCACAGAAGTAGCTGTGTGGAGAATGAAAAAAAGAGATTTTGAGACTGTATAAAGTTGGTTTTGGAAGTTACAAAACTTGTTGGACACATCAGACATCTGCAGGGGGACGAAGTTTAAGACACAGTTTGACGACTAGATAGGCATTTCGGTTGAAGCATTAAGTCCTGTACTATAAGGCAAAGGAGAGTTATAAGTTGGTCGTAACAGTGATGTCAAAATCGCTGCAGCTGAATGAGGATATCACACTGTGAAAGGGCTCCAAAATAATTTGTGAGAGATTCAAAGAGAAGCAGGATGTAAAAAGACCACAAAGGGTTGAGAATAATCAGCCATGCTTTGTCCAAAACAATTAATAAACAAGGTGATGGGTTCACTCACACAATCTGGGTTTTCTCGAGGGCCACAAAGAGCCTGCAGCGCTGCCATTCACAGTTTATAACAACAGCGTGTTCTGCAGCTCATTTGGACGGACAAATTCTGTCAGCCTACATAATACTTATTTGCTGGGCTGAATTGGTTGGCCAGTGTCTCTGGCCCAGAGATAAGTGGAGAACTTTCCAGATGACTGGCGCAGGACAACCCAGACCCGTCATCCCACTGATTGCCACACACTCCTCTGCTGCCTTTTTGGCAGCAATTTCTCCAGGGGCCCCCATTCTGTCTTTGAGTTCGTCCCCATAATGGTAATGGGACACATCCCTTCTCCTCTGCACACACACTGTTATATCACACAAACACACACACACATAGATAGACATTCTTACTGTCTCTCCATCACACACACACACACACATACACATATGACACATGGACACAGTGTTAGTATGGCTCTGTGTTAAATGTAGTAACTCCCAGTCGCCCAGTCCTGCCAGCTTTGTCTGCCCTCAGCTGTTCCGGCCCGGTGCCTGTATTGTGCAGGCGGGCTCATTACCAGAAGCACTGTGGCCCGAGACCTCCTTGCTAATAGGCCCAGAGAGAGACACAGAGGAGTTATTTCTGCTGTGGCTTGTGTGTAGCAGTATAATGTTGTGTTTTTCACTCTTTTGGCAGTCAGACTGTTAATGTTTAACGTTCGCTGCCGTTATTTCTCTGGCCCGCTGTCAGCTGGCTGAGGAATTTGAAACCGGGTTCAGTTAAAAGGTTTGCCTGGTCCCTGTGAGGCACATCTCCTTGAAAGCTCCTCTGTATGAATGTATATGGATGTGTGTGTTTCTGCATGCCTGAGCAGGGAGCTGGAAAGAATGAGTGTCCAGTCAGTTGATGGGCTGTCTGGAGTGAGCCGAGACACTTGGGACAACAATGGGATGAAGTGCAGACTATTGTTTAAAGTTTACAGGGCGGTACACGGTGTGTACAGTAGTGCGGCTGCAGGAGAGGGATACAAAGAGAGGGGTGTAAAGAGGTGAGTCAGGAAAATGGTGAAATGTGAGGAGGGTGAAGGCTTGGAGAGACAGAGAGAAAAGAGGAGTGCATACTGTAAACAGAAAGATGTCAGAGCTGATCTTCATCAGCAGACAGATACCGCTCTGACTGAACTGATATTGAGGACTTTAAGTGATCAGACAAAAGCCTTCATACAGTCTGATTCAAGAGCGGCGTAATTAGGTTTGAGCTTCTTTAATGATGAATTAGGCCATGAACCACACAGAAGTTTGTGAACTGAAAAATTATTGCAGAGGTTAGAGTGGTCTAATGAGACCCAACAGCAGCCTCCACCAAGACTACGAAACTCAACTCTAAAATTAAATCAAGTTCAAGTGTCAGTTTGTTTTGCTCACTGAAAAAATGAAAAACTACAAAAACAGAATCAATAACACAAAAATGTGAGTTTTTTTTTTTAACAATCCAAAATGGATAATCAATACCTAAATGAAGAAGTAAACAAGCAAAAATAAATGAATAAAACTATAAAAAAAAACACTGAACTTGTGGTCATAAAATTTATAGCCTATATATATATTTCAATCCTATCACATGATACATGATGTATCTATATATACAAATATGTGTATGTATATATAGTTGTAATTACAATATATATAATTACAGTTACAGTTAGAATATAGTTGTAACTATACTATTATATAGATACAACTGGACAGCTTCATCTACTGAGGAAGATCATGTGCTATGATTGAAAGTTCTATAGAGCAGCTACTGAAAGGACTTTTTGGTGAATGTGTCAACTATTTTCACTTTATAGTCATATAAAATCATATATTATATCAAATTAATTTACAATCAAATCTATGTATAACATATTTATCTTTTATTGTGTGAATTTTGTTTTACGTTATTAAGCAGGTGAAACGAATAAAATTGTTTCAACTTGTTTTCTTTTCGCTGCAAATCCGTTTTTGTTTGATTTAAACCGCAAACTAAGTGACAGTAACACGTTGTATCGTTGCTGCGTTTCTCATATTATTTACAACATGTAGCTACAGTGTATAAACCAAACTGTTTCGCTGCGACTCTACTATAACACCCAGTTTCACGTGCTGCAGGTCTCGCTCGTGGAGCGCGCGCCCCCGGCCCTCTACACTCCATCAATCCTCGCGGCGTCCAGCGCGCGGTGGCACCAGGTGGGCCGCGGCACCGCCGAACCGTGGCCTCGTTAACGCGCCGCAATAATGAGTCCGCAAAGAGGGACGAAATAATTGCAAATAAAACTACATGATGCAGAAAATAAAAAAAAGAAATTAAACAGATGCGCGTGTTTTCAGGATCATTGATTCCGTCCTTTTAAATTGCTGAGTTGCAAAAAATATGCAACATTTCAGGTTATACAGCAGCTGAATACTAGACCACTACTACTACTACTACTACTATATACTATTACTAGCTACTGATAATAAAAAATGATGATAATAATATTGATAATAATCAGCTTCATTGTTGTGAGAAGTTTCATTGTAGTCTTTTTTAAAAACACACATATCAAAATATCAGTACTGTAAGTCTGTGCACTTAAACTACAATTACTTACAGATTAAATTATTTATTTCTATCTTTTAAAATCAGAGCCATCCTTAAAAAAACACAACAACAAAAAAAAGAAAAATAAACCAATTATACATTTGTCATGCTTTAATTAAAATAATTCTTTAGAAATTCATTATTTACATCTGCAATAATATTAATAACAGTATAAGAAAAAATAGTCACAGTTCTTACCAAACATCAGAACATCAGCATGACAACAAACTAAATTTATTTGAAGCAAAACAAATGTATTTCAAGCCTTGTTGGTTTTAGTAGCCAAATCACCGTCCCCCTCCCTCACCAGTCATTCTCTGAGTAAAATTGCATCACTTCCCTGTAAGTAATTCATCATTTACAATATGTACATATTGCTAGACAGATACATTAATTGTCTTTGAGGGGCATATGTGGGCATTTTGTTGTAATTGTGATTTTTAGTGTGTCGCCCTTATATGGTTTCACTACAGGAAAGCTCTTAAAATCTGAATTTAAAGAGAAAACAAGTCACAAAATTTAATTTGCAAGCAGTCACAGATCAAGAATAGGAAATAATTTGTGATGATAGGACAGAATTCACATCAATAATAAAAACCAAACAAACAAACATTGTAAACAAAAGCAGGCATAGTTCAGTATAAAGAAGTTGCATATCCCCCATTCACTGGATCAGTGGTGTCAAGTTGCAGATGTGCGAGAAAGAAAGTCTTTGGCCAAAAACAGCGTTTAAAGAGCTTGATACTGAAAATATGCACCGTGTGAAGAGACATCAGGCGTAACAAGAAACAAGAGGAGTTCAGTGTTAGCAATGTGTAAAACGTGCATGAGTCAGAGTTCCCCAGGGCGACGGTATCAGTAATGACAAATAAATAACTTATGAGAAGGTCTGGTTGACCATGAGAGGGTGTAAAAAAAATGTCTCAAGTCTCAAATTCACATCCAGTTTTGACTTTCATGCCTTGGTCCGTGATAAGATGTGCCAGCTGATGTAAAGTTCTCAAGCTTGTCTGGTTCCTCAGAGTCAGATCCACCCGCACAGAGTCTAGCAGGGACTAGAGGTGGTCGTAGGCGGCTGCGGCAGACGGTGGAGCGGTGCGGGAGGCTGAACTGTAATAATAGGGTGAACCTGCGGGGGGAGACACAGATGGAGGCCTTAGGAGTTGATGGTGGTGCTTCATGGATCAGACTTTCTTTATCCATCTTATCTGCAGTGCTGGACAGCAGATGGTTGAGCTGAAAGTCTGACAAGCTTTAACTGTTTGTCCTGCGAGTGCATTGAACCTTAACCCTTCTCATCAAAATAAAAAGAGAAATAAAGGACTTTCCTCTACTAAACCGGTTGTTTAGGGGTTGCAAGGGAAGGGAAATTCACTGAATCTCAGCTGACATGCATCACTACTTCTAAGCTTCTCAATAGTATAAACATTTTCTGTCATCAGAACAAAAACAAGTTATAATATCAAGGCCTTGCATTTTTGTTTGTATGAGTTTGGACCCCAGTTTTTAATTTCACCATGATATCTGTGCTAATGTGATAATCATAATGACTCATTATCTCAGCTCACATACAATATGTCTTTTGTTTGTGTCTAATAACAGATGGAAAAGAAAGTATTCATGTTTTCAGCAGCAGTCTCTTGGAATTTAAATTGATGAATGTATATATGTACAAGAGAATTGAAAACTATTGTTAATTTGCTACAACTTCCTGATAAGCAACCCTTTATAAGGGATTTATAAGCATTAACCTTTACACGCTGTTCTGACTCTTCATTGTATCATAATTGGTCACTATACCAAATTTCTGAACCACAAATCTATTTTTCATTCATAAATACCTCATCAGTCAATAATAAATGGGTGGTTAATCCTTAATTAAGCTTTCATAGAGTGGAGAGAGTGTATTTTTTAGGTTTTATTTTTTTATGGAGAAAAAACATTCACATTCACACTATGTTGTGGTTACCTAAAGCACGAGAACATAACAGCCATCATGATTTTAATGAATGTTGTTGAATGTGAAGAATGCAACAACATTTTTGAATGTGATTGTGAATTTTTAAATACATATGCCTCAAATGTACTCCCTCTATGTAAAAAAAAATGTGTATCAGCTGCACAAAAATAAAGAAAGTTGAATTTTTTTTTTACATTTATATATATTCTGGGTCACTTAAATTTCAGACTATAATAATAATGTTCATGCTCTCTCAAATGTAAAAGTGGGTCAAATTTGACAAGGGTTAATTCAATTAATGCATAATTTACTAACGCTTCATAGATCATTTATAAGACATTACTAAGAATAGCTTTTGGGTTGCCAGGTTGTGGAAAAATCATCCTCCAGTATCAAACTTTCTTTCTTTCTTTCTTTTTTTTAAGCCCTTTTAGCACTTTGGTACACCAGGAAAAACCTTCAAAGACTGTTTGAACACTTAACTTTTGAAAGGGGCTGCAAAATTCACTAATAAACAGCTTGTTTATATTTATAACTGCAGACTAAAAGAATGCTTTATTAATGATTTGTTAACATTTTTAATAGCAGGTTACTTACAAAGTTTTTCTGATGGCTTATTAGAAATTGAAAAAAGTCTAAGACCTATTATTAATGAAGAATACCTTCTTAGACAAGATGGCTCATTAGAAAGTGAGAAACATGGGACCTTTTATTTATCACATTGGAGGGGTCAAGTGCTAAAAAGATACAGAAAGTCTGATGCTGGAACTGGCAACCCACAACTTATACTTATTAATGGTTTATATATAATTAACATTAATAAAAGCCATTACTTACAGCATGTAAACACTTTATAAAGAGTGGCTTATCAGAAAGTGGCACCATCATTCTGTGTTATCTGTTCCCTGTATTGTTGTGCCAGGTAAAATAAACAAAAACAAATACATAATTTTAAAATATTAAAATAATATGGAGCACAGAGCACAAAGTAAATCCTAGTTAGTAACGTGACTCATGGTTTCCTGCAGGGGATGAAAACGGCATTATGGGACTGAAGCAGTTTGGTGAGTCTTTCGTCTCCTGCAGCCGTTCATTTAAATTCTAGTCATGATGGAAATGTTTGTGAATCATAAGGTCAGTGCAAAGTGACTTTTTCTAAATTCTCAGGGGACTTTTACGAGTTTTTTTTAAGCTGATGCAGATACTCCTGAATCCTTATAGTGGAAGTAAAAAAAAAACATTCAGAGGTGATGTGCTGAGTTCATGAGGTTATCAGCAGTGTGTCCATCACTCACCTAGTATGCTGGAGTTGGTGAACCTCCAGGCTTCACTGTAGGTGGTGTAGGGCGAGTGACTATAGGACTGACCCGAGTAGTCCGCACCTGCTGTGAAAAGAGGAAAAACTTCACATCAAACGCTCACATCCAGATCAAACACATCAAAACAACAGTTATTAAAAGGCAAAGCTGAGACATTGCCAAGAGCTGTGTTGTTTGTCTGTGTGCCAGCATCTGCTCAGCCTTAGCTCATAATTCACCAACAGTTAGTGCGGCCTGTAAACCATTAATCTGTGGTGCAGGTGGATGGCTGAGGGTAAAATCCCTCGGCCCAGTGATGCATGCATGCACCTAGCCCTCTACGCCCTCTCTCTCTCTCTCTCTCTCTCTCTCTCTCTCTCTCTCTCTCTCTTCCAGCTCTCGGCCCCTCGCGTTGTTCAGCCACTGCCCTCTGAAATGCCCTCCTCCTCCTCCTCCTCCTCCTCTCTCCGTCCTACACTTCCTGATTCAGTCTCTCTGGCACTCCTCTTTCTTCTCTCTTTTTTTAACATTCCAATATCTAATTGGTAATTATGTTGGCTGGAATGAAACCCCGTGCTCCCCACCTCCTCCTCCTCCTCCTGTCCTAACCCCCCTCCCAGCCCCCCCCTTTCACTCAGTAATTGTGTATCAACGCTTCCTCACAGCGAGCCCACCAGAAAAATAATAAATCAGACCCTCTCATTTCGCGCTTCGGAGGGCAGACTTCAAATAAAAAAAGGCACATCACACACACACACACACACACACACACACACACACTGGCTGTATGCAGGCATCCTGATGCAGTTTCATGTGCACACACACACACACACACACACACACATGCATGCGCACGCACTACAAAGACCTCCTCCCCTACGTTCATATCCAGACTTACACCCCCTCCGCCACCCCTGCATCTCCCTCCTGGGCCCCCTGGTTCCCATGGCGATGTGTGGTCAGAGGTGTCTGGGTGGGGGGTGTGGGCAGCAGGGCGGAACCCCCAGCTTGTTCCCTGTACCCCCTGGGCCCATGTGCACCCGCACACACACACATACACACACAAGTACACAGTTCACCACCCTGGCAAGGCTACTCATTAACTCCGCCTGTCTCCCTGTTTATCTACAAGCCTCCATCCCTGCTTCTGTTCCTCTTCATTCCTTCTCTTTGCCACCTCCTCTTCCCTTTCTTTTTTTGTTTTACACCAAATTCTCTGTTGTGAGTTAAATGTGGAAGAAAAAATGCTTAAAAAAAAAAGTTACCTGCTACCATGCCAGTGATGGCAGAGGAGGTGTATCCTGTCTGGGCAGGGGAGGGGATGTGAGGTGGGTAGCCTGGCAGGGTAGAGCTCACCATGTCACGCCCTGAAAACACACACAAAGACACACACCTTTAACATCAAGATGGAGATTCAGGTTACTATTTCGCATTTGTCACAGCAAGGGCTCCAACTGATGATTATTTTTTAAATATTTATTCGACATTTGGTCTATAAAATGTGCAAGATGGCGATCTTGGGCATCTGACGGGCTTTGGAAGTGTCTCCTTTTACTCTGACCAACAATCCACAACCCAAAGATATTCAGTTTACTGTAACAGAAGACTAAAGAAAACAGAAAATGTTCACATTTAAGAAGCTGGAATGAGAGAATTTTAGTATATACATATTTTATAAATGACTCAAAATGACTAATTGATTATCAAAATAGTTGCTGATTAATTTTATGTCAATCCACTACTCGATCAGCTCTAGGTACAGCTCTGGTTTAAGGTTTTTTTATGCTGCAGAGAGAAGACTCTATATTAAAGCTGAAACAATCAGTCAATTAATTGATTAGTAGAATGCCAGAGTATACATTTAAATAATTAATAAAATATTTAAGTAAATTCTCAAGCAAAAACGCCAAAATAACCCACCTGTTCCAGCTTCTCCAATGTGAGTATTTGCTGGTTTTATCTGCACTATTTGATAGCAAATTAAATATTTGAATGTTTTTGACAGTTAGTTGGACAATTTCTGACAATAACTTGACCAAATGATCTATCAATAAATTGAAAGAATAACGATCAGATTAATTGATGATGAAGTAGTTGCAAACATAAATGCAGAAAACCTTCATTTGTAGGTAACGAGTGTGAACATGAATGAGATGAATGCCTGCGTTACCTGAGATGATAGACTGACTGCTGAACTGGCCATACACTGGTGCATGATGGGAGAATGAGTTGAAGGCGTTGGGGAAATGGTTGGAGCTGCTGCTGCTGCTGCTGCAGCTGTTGCCGACAGACACGGGTTTCTGTAGTGCCTGCAGCTCCACAAATGCCAGGTTGGACGCTGCTGCCATGTTTGGGGAGGGACTTGTGCTGGTCACTTCTGGGGACATTTCCTGTTTTAGACAGAGCGGCAGGGACTGTAGGGGCTCTGAGGTGTTTACAGCCAGTGTGCAGGAGGAGGGCAGGCGGGCGAGTGAGAACATGAAAACAAGTGGTGAATGTGAGCGGAACTACAAATGCAACAAAAAACTCAGTGAAATGGCAAAAAAAAGACAAAGAAACAAACAAAGAGTGAATGGCTTCAGGACCCTCGTACACTATTGTGCAACAGTCTGAAAGATGTTACGAGTCAGCATGTTGAGGGCTTCAACTTTGTGCTTCACAGGGGTCAAAGGGCATTAACAGTCTTACCAGTCACCATGGTGTAACTCTGGTGCGCCGTCAGATTCCGTCCAATGGCGGAGCTGGATGTTGAGAGGCTGGTCTTGCCCTCGTCTAGGCTGCTATTGATGAGGGACAGCGGGTACAAAGTCTGGGGATGAAGAACAGGGATTAGCTATTGGTGGAAAGAGTGCTTATTTGTGAGATGAGGCACATGTGCAAGTCAAAAAAAACAAACCTGAAATGGAAAGAAAATAAGAAAGCAAGACTGAGAATAAAAGATTTAGAGATTCTTGCTCTCACTTTAAGCTTTAAATACTTCCTGAGTAGGTTTAAACATGGCTGCTACCTGCTCTGTCTTGCTGCTGGAGGCGGAGCTGAAGGAGTCCGGTGGGTAGTGGTGACGATCAAACCCACAGTCCAGGTGTTGTGAGGCCGCAGAGAAGTGATCCACTCTCATCTGTTTCCTCGGGACGCCCCCGCTGCCCTGAGAGTCCACGCTGTGCCGACAACTCTCCTGGTCACCTGAGGAAGACGCAGAAGAGGATGGAGAGTGAGGAAGACAGTGGGGGAAAACTCTAAATACTGTTATTTTATTTCAGAAAGTTTGAAAAATCTGAAGGTAAAATGTGAAAAAAATAAGGATTCTGTCTTAAAAAATTTAAATATTTCATTACTTAATGTTCTGAGATGACTAACCTGACAGTCAGCGGTCAGTATACAAGAACATATGTTTTTTACGCTTCAAGAATCAAGTATTTTGAATTAATTTCATTGTTCCCTGTTTGGCCTGATCTTCCTTGTGACAGAGAAACTCTAAACATGATTAACACAATTTGGAGATGTTTTTCCAACTTTTAAGATACATATTATAGAGTGAAACACTTCAAGCAGGATGCCAAAATACAATATCTTGTTCAAGAAACTAAATATTAACCTTTAAGATGTTGCCAAATATGAGAAAATATAACAGAAAACTGCTGTTGAGCCAGCCTTTGCACTCTGTTTTGGTCCAAGGGTGAAAAAGTCTCATTCATCTGATCAAATCCTTACTGTCATCGTGGCTCCTCTTGCCCTCCGCGCTGGGTTGGGGGATACCCAACAAGCCGCTGATGGAGTAGGTGGAGCCCAAAGAGTCTGACTGTGGAGACTCTGGAGGGGTGACTGCTGAACTGGGGACTAAGAGACAGAAAAACAAAGACAGACACATTTGAGAGGGAGAGTGGAAACGATACTGTAAATCTCACCAGTGCTGCTAGCACAAGGTCAAAGGCTTAATCCCGCCTGAACAATGAGCCCACTCCATCTTTAACCTTAATCCTTCACCATCAGATGGTAATGCTTGGTGTATATGGAAGGTAATACACAACCTCCATTGTGCAGACTCACTTAAGGTTTGTCCTGGACTCAGGCCTTTTCCATCCAGAGGCAGATTGAACGGCTGCTGGACTTTTGTTCGAATTATTCTGAAACATAGCGAAGAAGCAAGAACAATTTAAGTATCTTTAGATGTCGTCGAGTGTGTGTTAACCCAAGAAGGGCATATCATGGTGGAGAGAAGATGCTGAAGGGTTCATGGATGTCAGAAGTGTTTACTTTGTGTGCTTAATTTAGCCCCATGACTGTTGAGCCTTTTTATATTTACACCTCTGGCATGATTTCATTCATAATTCAGTTTGTCACCTGTTAATGGAGCTCACGCTGGGCACTGTGTCACTGTCACACACTCCCTCTGCCAGCAGCCGGTCCCTGATCTCCCAGGCAAACATGGTGGGATTCTGCCTCTTGTACTCCGCAATCTTGTCCACGACCTTCGGGGTGGCCACCTTGGGCTTGGAGCCACCGATCACACCAGGCTTTATGCTGCCTGTCTCGTAGTAACTGGGGGAAAGGTGGAGGGGGAGGATGACTGTGAATGAAGGACTATTACTTTTTTTTTTTTAAGTCATTCATTTAGGCTTGGGAGGCAAACACATCAAAGTGACACACTTTTAGAGGTCAAAGAACATGAACAGGAAGTGGAGTAAGGTGCTTGTTGGTGTATTTACCGGCCCAGAATCTTGCTGACGCAGCCATGGCTGACTCGGAGCTGCCTGGAGATGTCGCAAGGCCTAACGCCCTGGTGGGCCATGTCCACAATGCGTTGCCGGATCACCTCCGGAAGTGGACGGCCATTAACAAACATTCCGCCTAGTTGGTTAAGACCCCCATGACCTGGGGGAGGAGGGGGGATGAACACTTATAAATGTCATGGAACAAGAGCACCGCTAAACAATTATCAAACTCATACACGCCTGGACACACATACATGTTTGTGTCCTGAAATGAGTTTACAGTGGATGAAACTCAGATGTGTCAACATTCACACAGGCACAGAAAGTGGCTGTCAAAAAACAAAACAAAAAGCTAACAAGGAAATGTTACAATGTTACTTTATTATATGATCTATGATTATATAACATTCAGCAATTGTTGGACCTGAAATCACTCTGAAACAGTGTCAGACTGATATTTAGCTTCTATTTAACTTGCCTGCAAACATTAAAGTTCATACTTTTAAATGGTAAATTAATAAGTAGTGATTATTTAATTACTTACAGGCTAATTACCATCTTCTACCTGCAGTCTCAAGGCCTGTACACACACAATCAGCTCTAAAACAAAGTTTATATATTTGTTAATGACCCTGTACACTAGAAATTTCTTTTTTTTTAGTTCTTTTTTTAAAAACAGGTTTCAAAGTGAGGAATGTGACATGATGTTACGTTGTTCTCAGAGATTATTATAGGAAACATGTCATTTAGTAAAAGACTAAGAAAACAGTTTGTATATTGATTATTTTTATTTGAACATGCTGTCAAAAATAAATTTAAATCAAAAATAGATGGAAAAACTCCACATATATTATAATAATTAATATTTCCTACATGAGAAAAGTTATGATAGATAACTTATTATTATTTATGTAAAAATGTAATGAGTTTTTACAATATGAGAAGTTAATATTAATGATATCCTTCCTTAATATAATGCAAATGCATTTTTAGATATTTCACAATTACTCATTCAGTTTTAAAGGCATATTTTTTAATTTCAAACTTTGATATTGGTGTTAATTAGTAGATAATTGCAAAAAGAAAAAAGAAAAAACAGTCATTATATTTAATTTTCATGAATATAAAAATGATGGATGATTATTTACGTCAGAGCTCGCTGCTGAAAAAAACAACATCGCACAAAACATCCCTTCACACAGCGGCCTCTGCTATCTTCTCCACAGACTGCACGGTGGTGACTCTGCAAGAACACCATTGCTTTTAATTTTAACCCATTGAGTCACTTCTTTTTTCTCAGCCTTCTCTCTTTTCTTCTCTCTCTCTCTCTCTCTCTCTCTCTCTCTCTCTCTCTCTCTCTCCAGCTTTCATTTCCACATCAAACAGCGGCAGGACGGAGGCTGAGGGAGGGGAGCCTCTATTAACGCTGCCAGCCGAGTGTGGAAAAAAATCTCCCCGCCAAGCTTCATCAACCTGCAGGATATTAAAGCGGAGCAGCCCCGGGGTGGGGAGGGTAGGGGATGGAGGAGGGGGTAGGAGGGCTGGTGGTGGTGTAGGGGAGGCACGCACGCGCGCAGACACCACGCGCACGCCAAAACAAAGCATGCATTCATTACAAAAAAAGCCCTTATGGATATAGATAGATAGATATATAGATCATTTATAACTATCTGAGACATAAACAAGCCCTCAGCCCTCCTGCTGCTTCATGATTGCAGCTGAAGAGCCACTGACCAGGGGAGGATTGTTCCAAATTTATATCTGACAGCCTTAAGTGCCATCCAATTAACTTCCTCAATATCCTTCCTACACAACAACCAGAGGAGGGGGAAAAAAACACACAAATCACTCCTTCAAGAATTACAATGAGCATAAAGACAAGATGTCTCTCTGAATGCCATGACAATGTTTTCAATGTTTCACAGCTGATATTTGGCTGAATGTGACAGGACACATCCCAAAGTCTGCACAGATACCAGACATGTCAGGTCAAATTTGTATAAAAGTGATGCACAGTATATCTAGAATATTACACAGCTTTAATAGATGCTTTTCCTGACTTCAAGCTACATAAGGGGAACATAAAAGTGGATGTTAATGTGTTATTAATATGAGGATAGATCACTTTTTCATGATGAAAGCATGCATCTGTAGTCTTTAGAGAGACTTATTTTCTCATCCTGTCAGTGATAAAATGTCAAATAAACTAATCAGTCAGTGTTAAAAGAAAAGAAGGAAGACTTGTGTTGTTTATTTACCTCTTCCGGTGTTGTGGGACATATCCCTGAGTTTTTGGTCCGTGGTCCACCAGCTGAACGTGACGGTCTCCTCCTCGCTGTCCCAGTTAAAGTGTTTTTTTTACTCCTCGTCCTGCCTTGTGTGGCATGAGTGTGCTCCTGCTAAGCGCCCCGCTGATCACACGCTGCAGGAGTACAGGGTGAGTTTGTCATATGTGATGACTCTGAGCTCCTTTACAGAACAAATACTCGGCTGGTGTTCACGGTGGCACGATGTGTGTGTCACCATATGTGGAAATGTAGTGCAGAGGAAGCACAGCTAAGATAGTGTGTGACAGCGTTTGTTGTCTTTAAATTGACTGAATGACTTTTTTTTTGTATGTAAAGAGTTGGGAGAGTACTCCATCATTTAACTCTACAAGTGTACAGAGTAAGTAGTATGTGTATGTGTGTATAATCACTATAAATCAGTATTTTATACTTTCTCTGACAGTTCCTGTTATACACAAAATTTCCCTTCATTAACTCTGTTTATCATAGAATTGACTGGTCTCATTAATTGCCTCGTAATTATAAGAGTATATTTTATTTTGGCTCTTAATCAGTAAAATCAAGGAGCAATAAATGACACTATAATGTAAAGTAGTTTAAGTGAAACACATGAGAGTTAAATCTGAAAGTTAATATTAAATAGCACAATACATCAAGTCAATATGAATAAAAATGACTTTTCTTATCAGACTGAAAATATTCCAGTCTCAGATTTGACGCTAAAAAAAAGGGAAAATAATACTGTTGGCATTAAAACAGACAGTGAGATAAATGATTGGTGTCTTTAACTCTTAACTAGAAGATAGTGAATCTGTTGTAGATGTGCTAGCTGGCAGTTGTTATTGCCCATATGTAAGCCTTGTTTACAGGCTCCATCTGCTCAGCTGTTGTACACCTTCTTCACTCTGCTGCACGACCTTCTGTTAAAACTGAAAAGCTGCTATAGACGGAGACACAGTATATGATGTTTGAAGTTAAAAGAGACAGTGAAACCATCTCTGTATCATTAATGCATAACACACACACACACACACACACACACACAGACAGATAGATAAGGACCACTGTGAGTTTACATCAGCGGCAACAGTTGCAACTACATGATTTTAAGGAGAAAAGCAGCTGATATGAACAGAGAAACCTTTGCAAGGTCACTGTCATGTTATTGAACTCCTGCTGGATGACACTTTAAATTTAATAAAGAGGCGATCACACAATTATGATTATGACTGTAGGTTCAGTGTGTTTGGTTTGATCCAGACTTCTTCTAGTTTGTTGCTAATAACATTCACACTGTTAGTTACTATCAAAGCTCACTGTGCATGACCAGCTTTAATTAACTTTTGCCTTTTGCTGTTTGTGTGTGGATTTACTTAATTGGAAAAAGGAAATTTATCTTAATTGAAAAGTATTTTTAAAAAATATAATTATATTTTAATAATTTAAATATTTTAACTTTATATATTAACATTATATATTAACTTTAACTTTAGCTTTACTATTAATCATTGATAGTAATCCAAACATGAAAGAATTCTTTTAATGTTAAAAAAACTTCTGCATTTTTAATCTTTAAATATAACTGTTTGGCTTTTGATGATGATGTTTATGATTATGTCCTGCTGAGGTGTAATATTAATACTATTGTATATAAATGTTACTATGACTGTTGATAACGATGAATAATTATTAATACATTTGTCTAAAAATGAATTGTATAAACTGTATAAACTAAATGAATTCCTGCAGGTCTGTGCAGAGAGCAACGCTGTCGAACAATTAACATATCATTTTTACATTTTTACTTCTTTAATTTTTCTGTGACTTTTTACAGTTCAGTACTTAATGTCTAGTTGGCTATTTTTCTATTCTACACCTGAATCAGGCCTGTTTATTGTTTCTCTATTATATTAATTGTCAACAGTCGCTACGGTTTGTGCAAGATTACAACCTTTTCTACTGTTTAGAATGAAGAATGTTGATTTGTCTTTTCGCAGTTGTTTTACATAGTAATTGCATACATATGGCTATACATCATAAACTCTTACTTGGCCCAAACATAATTATCTTTAGGATTGCATTTAAACATTGAAATGTGGCACATATATATATATATATATATATATTAAATGTATCTAAAATGTCCTGAAAATTCACCACAGTATTTTTTTTAGTGTTCAGCTCCTCCAGTGAGGATCGTCGCCTTGAATATTGATGTTTTTCCTGTGCGTGAAACTTTCCCCTCGCTTGACCAAGATCACACATTTAACCAACATCTAATCACAATGAATTATTCTCATGAATGTGACCTGTTTTTCTGTGTCTCACCTAAACAAAGCTACCATCAGCGTAAAATACAGTCATACTGGCTGCTGTACAGATTATTTTAAAATGATTTAAGTTGCGTTGAACAGCTCGCTGTCTTGTCAGGATTGCGGATTAATTGCTCACAATTAAACCATTCAGACGTCGCACAACACAATTTACAAACCGCATTTCCAAAAGAATTAAATAAAAGCCTTTTATTTACCTTTCCACGCTGAAGCTCAAAAATAAAATCGCTCCCCAGCAGATATTCTGATATTATCCAAATGAAGGGACTCCGGTGGTGTAATAGGGTGTGTGTGTGTGTGTGTGTGTGTGTCCGGGCTGTGTTACAGGAGGCAGGGCTGCTGTTGTGTTGTGTAGTGTGCGCGCTGCCGACACTCAGCCAGGTTTTATCCAACCGGGGCTGCGCACAGGACGGCGCCCCGCAGCCATTGGATGAAGAGGAGAAGGAGGAAGGAAGAGGAGGAGGAGGAGTGGCTTTATGGGAAAAAGAAGAAGAAGAAAAAAAAAAGTCGTGATGACTGACCCCGTGTTTTGATGGCATTACACCCACTGAGCGACTGTACGGAAACACTTGTCAAGGAGACGGCTTGTTTCCACTCACAGCGCCGCTTTTCATTAGACTCCGTACGGCCATGTGACGCCGTTTCCGACCGTCCGAGCGCCGCTTTCACACACAATTTAGTGCCTGATTTCCTGCGATCCGTCACAGTTTCTCTCTTTGACAGGTAAACTACACCTGGCTGAGGAATACACTGGGAGTTTTTTAGGCCCAAGTTTCTCAAACTTTCTGCTGGAAAAATAGCGAACAATTTCGCGCAAATGGAACAAAAAGGCGCAAAAATAAAATAAAATAAAATAAAAACGATTTCGGACCAAAGTTTGTCAAACTGATAACACAAGTAGGGCTGACAGTGAATTGTCTCATGTTTTATCCCTCACATCTGTCTTATAAATAGTACAGATACATGTATTTTATTTTATTATTTAGTCTCATTAAAATGCATTTTGCTCAATAAGTTTGATCTTAATTCTTTTCTATTCAAGATCGATTTGGAATTTAATGGCAGCGCAGCAACAATAAAGCCCTTAATTTGCTTCTTTTCTCAGTATGAAATTGAATGGATCACTTCTTGCTGGGCTATTTCATGGCTGTGCTCAGCTCAGTTTCAATAAGATTAAAGAGCAGACAGATGACGAGACTTTCTGCCTCCGTTTGGCAGATAAAAAACAGTAAAAATGAAATAAAAATAGACTCGTTTAAAGCATGCGAGTGGCAACAACGGAGGAGGGAGGAAATAAAAAGGGTAAAAAAAAATAAGCTGCGGTTTCTCTTAATCAGTTTGATGCTACATCTGAATAAAGATCATTTGTTGAGAAGGATACGTGTGTGTGTGTGTTGAGGTGTGAATGACCACATTAGAGATTTCTGTACTATTAGACGTTGATCTTGCATGAATAAAAGGGACTTGAGACTTGTGTGAAGTGCATATATAACCTATATAGAGTTTTCTGCTTGTAACAGGCCATGTACGCGCCTGATGTCACACCAGGGTGTCAGGATCCCCCTGAGTTAAAACGCTGTTAATGTTGTTCTCACAAGCCTGTTAAACAAACACGACACCTCTAATGACAGCTATTCATGGCACCCAGTCGTCTGTCTGATGTAAAAGCAGGTTTTCCCCCCCTCTGCCATATGGAGTTTGGATAAATTGTTTTATTTCTAATGAGAAAAAAATAAATAAATCTCCTGTTGTGACGGCAGAGATGTGAGAATTAATAAATAGTTTTATACATATTTGCAGTTTCTTTGCAGGATTTACAACAAGCACAAAAAAGCTCCATGATTTAAAACATGCAACACTGCAGCTCTTATCTATCTGGTCAGTTTGTGATTGAAGTCCTTCACTCCTCGTCTTTTTTCTTTCTTCTTTTTTTTTTTTTTAAGTTACATCAGTGCCGCTGCAGGACAATGGAGGCGTCTGTTTTTAAATAAATAAAACTGTCAAGACACTAAAGGGAATCACAACATTAGCTGGAAACAGAGCAGCTCCTCTCTGAAGTGACCAGAGCGCAGAGAAAATGACAAGTGCCCCGAAGGGAGAAGTGGCAGAAAAGACAGAGGTTACAGAGAGTTTAACAAGGGATTAAAAGTCACAGATTGGTATCTATCAAGATGATACTGTGAATTAAAATAGAGCTTAATTATATGGGTCCACTCGCCAAGGGGCACAGTTCATACACGCCCCAAATCCGGCCAAATATTCAGATAATATTCCACTGTGGTGATGTGAAACTGCAGCTAGAAGTAAGATCAAGCTTCATGTTCACCCCAAAACTGTTTTCATAGGCTGTCAGGATGCTGTCAGATATTACTGAGGCTCGTCAGGCTGTAGCTTTATAACTAAGAAAGAAATACATTGATCTTAATGCCACCAATTCACTGCTGTAGTGGAAGAAATGGAATAAAATGTGGATCATAATGTAGATCATTGGACGTCATCTTAAAAGAAGACTTACACACATCAATGCATTTTTGCTAAAATGATTGATATTCTGTGCTAAGTAGAAAATAAAACATTCATTTTCACACAGAGAAATATGTGGTGAAAACCTTAAAAACAAGTCAAAATGATACAACTGACATTATCTTCTCATTGTTTTTTTTTGTTTTTTTTTTTAATCTGAAACACAGTTGACAGTTTAATCAAACGACATGTAATATACTGTAAATATGAACCTGCTCATGAGGATGTTTGTCGTTTATATATATTTTTAGGCCCGCGTGTCTTTAAATGTCTGTGATGTATAAAAAGGAGAAATGAAATGTCTGCTGATGCTGCAAGGTGCAACTTGGGGATCAAATCTGAATAAAAAAAAAATGTTTTTTTTAAGTCTATAAAATGATTTAATAAGATGTACTTTATATTAATTAATTGTTTGCATTATGTGTTATTAATTAATATTTATGTTCTAGTTCAATACTAAACCAGGGTTATATTTCCAAAGTTCTAGCCAACAATAACATGGTCAGACATGTTTGCACACGGACCGTTTGTCACTTTAAATGAATGATTCACCAAGCAGGTTAAATCATGTCTTTTTTTTTTTTTTTTTTTTTTTTAAACTTAATTCAGCCTTCAACACATATTCCTGGACTCCTCGGCCCCCCTTCATGTTGCTGACTGCCTCAATAATGCACTTCATCATTTTCCCTCTATGAGCAGCTGTTTGGTGAAGGCCCTGGCTGCACATTTTACGCGGGGTAATAATGCTGCAAAGTGCCAAATAACTGTATTATCCTGCTTAAATAATTGTGATATTATCTGTTGGAATAAACTGACTATGAGGAAAAGTTTTCTTTCCTTTACATGCCGCTTTTTCTTCTTCTTCAATGTTACGTGACATGAACGAAACGATGCAAGTGGTCAGAAAGATACAGGCCTGCTGCAATGTTTCTGTTTCTCTCCGGGTGTGTCTTGTTGACGGGTGTATCTCCGCCCGGCTTTACTTCCCCGAGCAAAGTTTGTGTCTCTGAAAAAAAGAAGAAGAAAAAAAAGCATCTTAACCTGCGGCGACAGGTGCCAACAAGAGGTCAGACGAAACACTTCCGACTGCAGAGATAAGGACAACACGCATTACTGCACCATAGTTTTGGGCTTAATTTAAATTTAAAAGTTATTTAACACAAACTAAATTGGAAACAAGTCCATTTTCCAAATATAATATGCACTGCTTTCACTTCACATGTCTTGAAAGGTGTTTTTTTTTCCCATTTTAATATATATTTTAGTTGCTGTAAAAGTCGAGTTATAGCTGTTTGTAACCTAGCAGGGATATATTTTGAAGGATGTGGATATTATGACAAAAACTTTATTAAACTTTCGACATGTAGCTCAAAACTAAAACACCATACCCCTGTATAATTAGGATTATATACTGAGAAGTACATCAGGAAATATAAAGGTATGTGAAGTTACTACGAGTAAAAGGCATAAAGAGACACAGATTAGAGGAATTTTACAATGAGACATCGAAGATGAAGTGGCCCCATTAAAAAAAAAAAAAAACTCGACATGAATATGATAAAAGTATGTTTTTTTCCTTCCTTGTATGTTTATCATCTTCCATCAAAACGCAGAGGTGTGAGTGACTCGCGGTGCGCGCTCCCGCAGTTGATGCATCGTCTACTCCTACTCCTCCTCCTGCATGCGTGCGCGCGCTCCCTCTAAGATAAATGCTTCCCGGGGAAAAGCCCCACTTAATGACAAGTTTTATAAATCTCACCCAGCGCATGTCTCTTGGTGGTCAGCGAGTCGAGATGAGTCAGATAATTAGGTCATAATAGCCCGAGAAACACCTCAGTATTGATGATCCCATTAAGGCAATGAGTGCTGAAACATACAGTATATTTTCTGCCTTATTCTTGAATGAGAGGATTTCAGTCACTTTTTGAAAAACTTTTTTTTTTTGCAATATATAGGAGAATAGACTGAGAATATCTGTCTTAATTCATGTGTATTATTCAACCACCTCATCATTTTTTATTGTATTTTTCTCTTTCTGCACACTTATTTGTATAGTGAAGAATTTCACATTTTGTTAAGGGTCTTCTGGGGCCCACAGAAGGTCCTCAGGTGTCCCACTATGTCACCATGAAGACTGGGATACAACATATTCCCTTGGAGAGAGTATGGAGTCCATATTTGATAGAAAAAGTTCTGTTTTACCCATGAAAGCAGCAAACATTTGGATTTTGGATGTATCTGTTCTGTTCTGTTGTCGATATGTTGCCATATGGAAACCAGGCATGTTTAGGTGTTGGGCCTGTCTCCCTAGCTGTTACTGTCATGATGCATGTGTGCCCCCCGCACCACCACCATCATCCTTTCAGTGCCGCCCCTTTCTCCCCGAGCAGCCTTTACCATCTGTTTTGGCTCCCCTCCATTCGGTCCCCTCATCTTTTTCTCCTCATCTTCCTGTGTTTTGTGCACTGTCCACCCTCCCTCCAGCTTTGTCTGTCTTAGTCCAGCCCCCTCCATTGTTCCCCCTGTGCCTCCCATTTCCGCTTTGGTGTTGCCCTCTGACCCTGCACCCTGTCCTCCCCCGTCCCTCCTGCTGACGCCATCCCCCCCTCAACCCTCCCCTCAGAACCCCAAATCTTCTTGTTCTTCTCTTGACTGCTCCCCCTCAAGTTTTCTTTTTTTTGGGGGGGGGGGGGCTAATAACTGTTGCCGGCAAGCGCCACACAAAATCCCAGCGTGATTGCTATTGTGAGGCGTACAATGGCATACAGGCAGTAATGGCCATTAGCAACAGAGGGGCTTGTCCTGCGAGTAGTGTTTAGCTGTGTTTAGCCCACATACAAGACTGGTGGTCAGATGTGAACTCTTCAAGATTTTACATCATTCGATCAGCTTCTGGTTTTGCCTGCTCAGGGTCTGCTCCTCTTGGTCTCTTGTGGACCCTCTGCCTCACTTCATTTTGGATTCCCTTAAAACAGTGTAAAAGTGGAGGAATTAAGCTAAAAGTGCAGTCATTACTTTAATGATTTACATGAATGAATTCAGTGTGGGTGATACAGGCCACAAACACACACGCACACACATACACACGCACCCCCATCGACACACACTAGTAATTGCAGACTTTGAGGATCAGAGCGACTGGTGGACCTTGTCTTCATGCCTGTCAGTCAGAGGTGGTCTCCATGGAGACGAGCATCACAAAGTTGGCAGTAGGGCTGTAATGTTTTGAGGAGGGGGGGCGTGGAGTCGGGTGTCCTCGTGGGAACTCAGGTGCTCCTCTTACAAGTGGAGACGTGGGCAGCGGAGTTCATCAAACGGATGGTAAAAGAGCCTCATTATCCACTGAGCAGTATGCAGCTGTAATGCAGAAAATATCAAAGCACAACTTTGTTAGCGGTCGCAGTGAATGTCAGCAAGGAAACTAAAACACTTTGTGTCATATTCTGGATTCAGTTCTTGTTTCCAATTAACTTGCTAAAGAGACTCAGAACAAGACATGTTCAGGCCACTTTACACAAGAGGAAAATGTGGATATGTGTATGTGTCTTAGAGGATAACTCTAGATTTATAATTGACTGAATTTAAAGTTTCAGTTCATGTATTTAATTATTTCCCCCAAAGTGGCTTCAGAGATTGAGCTGTTAATGTTTGGTAGAAAGACGTTTCAGTGAAAACTGCTCATTGTGAGGTCTGTGGATTGTCTTGCATGATAAAGATAATATTTCTAGAGAGACAAATGAAAAAATGATACTGTACGCAGATCAAACAAGACTTCATGAACCCTCATTGTGTAGGATTGTCCAAAATGTCTGTGATTTTCTGCATTAATTTAACTGTTAAAATAAATTTTCTCAAATTTGATCTCCTTCTACAATTGTCTTAATGCTGCTTCAAAGTCCTCATAACAATACCTGGAATATAATTTTGGTGGAGAATCATGAGCTACCTTCCTTTAATTCATATTTTTGGCCAAAAAGAGCCAACTCCAAATATGGTGGTCATTTAACCCCTGAAACATGATCCCAATGTCCTCAATGGCAGCTACCAATCTATGACAATGTTGTCATTGCTCCTATCCATGCTGGCCATGAAGTGATCGACTCCAAATTAGCTCCAATTTAAAAGTACTAAAAAGAATGTAACTTTGTAAAATACCCACTTGATTAACTTAGACTGCTGTAGCTGCAAGGCAGAGAACAAAGACTGTGGATTTAAGGTAGAAATCTCTTCATGGCCAGTATGGAAAAGAACAATGATGGCAGCAACCAATAATTCTTTCAACAACATCTTTCAACACTGTTTCCTTGGACAGTGTTTCCCCACTGAGCTTCTCTGGAGGGACAGTAACAAAAAGAGGGAATTTTCTTCTAAAAAGACTATTACTTTGGAAGACATCCACTTGATTTGACTAACTCAGACTTCTACAGCCTCATATTAGCTTCAGGCAAACTTTTGAATACATTTTTGCACAAAACAAGGACTGCGTATTTTGTCCCCCATTACTTACATTAGGAGGGAATCTTTTAACGGCCACCATGAAAATGAATGATTACGGCAGAACAAAACAAAAAAACCCAAACTCTTTCAGTGTTCAATGACTATTGTTTTAAGACATACTTGAAGAATTTTGAGCCACCCCACCCAAATGTAACATATAATGCAAGCAGTTAAAGCTGTAAACCAGCTATGACTAAAACCATGATGATCATTGACTGTATATAAAGATGGATGTAGCAAAGTGTGGTGTCACCAATTGGTTTGCATTGGAGCCAGTTTGAAGCCCATTAGTTGAAGCTTATGGTCAGCGCCATCTTTTCCATTTGGAGCCAAAATCTTTAAATAAGGAGTGTGGAGTGTTGCCTTTCACACTACCTGCCCTGCTACCTCGGATTGAAGCAAATGATACCTTACTGAGAATACTGAGCGGTGTATGCTTAAGCTAACATTAGTGACTTTTGCTAAATGATGCTAACAGGGCAGGTATTGTAATTCAAGTAACATTAAATTGACTGAAATATTGCAACAATATCCCGCCTCCCACCTCCAGTGCAAGTCCTGGAGGCGGCAGAGCAGCAGGTGAGCAAAGGTCTATCACAGCTGTCAATCAACGCTAACACAGCAGACACTAAAGCTGCTGTTAAGTCTTCAAATCTTATTAACGGAGCAGTCATTTCCAAAATTACCACCAGCACACTTACAATAGACAATTGAGAAAACAATGACTCATTGAAGAAAATTAGTATTTCAAAAGAGAATTTGCCACTTTTTGAATGGGAGTCAATTGGAGTCAGGGATGTTTAGTGGCCATCAGTGACATTGCATTCAAAGCTGAGGTAGCTGCTGTTAGATGTTAACTAAGTGAACAGCCAAATAAGCTTAATTATATATCTGTGTTGTCAATGGAGGTAAATGGAGACGTCATGTGTGAAAACAGGAAAACTGTCTGCATCATCTTTGTATTACACTATTACAGTATCTTTGTATTCTCAGTCTACTGTTAAGCTACTTAAAGGGAGGTGGGTAAGAGTAAAAGAGGTTATAGTTATGCAGCCCATATATTTTCCAACAGTCATTTTTATATTCATTAGAGTGATATAATGTAAGTGTTTCTGACTTCAGTATATTTGGCTGACTCTGTTGTCAACAGACAATAAAGTGGAAAGAAATGTTAACACTGTAATTCTAACAGGCATTAAGAGAGACAGAGGGAGCGCCCGCTGATTTACTGCTGTGATGTCCCACTGATGCGTCATGTTTGACGATTATGGATAGCCCAGGGTAATAGCAACGTAATTAGGCCTTTACTGTCATGTAATTCTCCGTCAAGCACATTGTCAATATCTTGGTTGATGAGGTTGAAAGTGAGATTGGAATCCAGTGACCCAGGCCAGCTGCCGTAATAATGGCACACATAGAAGCATGTACACATACATACACACATACACACACACATGCACGCACACACGTGGAGTGCTTGTAATGCAGTGTTGATGCTGTGATATTTGCTTTTGTCCCAGTGTTGATCTAAGCTGACATTATGCTGTATGGCCCTGATCGCTGTTTGTCTGAGTGTTACATTTGTCATCTGTGGGAGGGCAAACGAGGGATCAGGAGGACTGAGGAGCAAAGTGAGAGAGGGAGGTAGGGAGGGAGGGATGGCAGGTGAAAGAGAGAGGAGTAGAGAGAGTGAATGAGAGAGAGAAAGAGGAGGAGGAGGAGGGGGGGGGGGTTGTGCTCATCTCTTGTGTGTCAGTTGCAGATCTGCTGGTGCGGAAGCAGATCTTTTCCCTCAGTGACTCTATTAATTTACCTCATTTATCTTAACCACCTCCCCCTCCCCCCAATAAATACTGGAGACCTCAGTCTGTGTGTGTGCGTCTGCGTGCATGTGAACAACCGTTCATCTGTGTGTGTGTGCATCTATGTGTGTGTGTGTTTGTGCGCTGGAATAAAAACACAGCAGCTCCCCTTTCTATTCCCAGAGGACAAATCCATGGCGGAAAAACTCATTTTCCTGCAAATAGTTTGTCAGCCAAGCTAGGAGGAGTGATAAATTATCACAGACGTTAGGTGAAGGAGGGTGAATGGAAGAGGGAAGCCCTCTCTCTCTCTCTCTCTCTCTCTCTCTCTCTCTTTCTCACACACACACACACACACACACACACACACACACACACGCACACACACACACACGAACACACACACACTCCTTTCTCTCATCCCATCACTTTCCCAAACTACTCCTCCCATCATTTCTATTTACCTCTCATTTCTTTCATCCCGCATCTCACATTTACAGAAAGCTCTGATCACAACAGGATACACGCATTTTTCTCACACATATATATCACGTACACACAAACAAACAAACACACACACACACACACTAACAGTGCCCAGTGCAAGTTGGAATCGGGAAAATGTGGTTGCCCCTACAACTCAAGTGTGACTCCCCATTCCAAATGATAAATTGATGGCCAGAAAAATTGATTTGTTTTCAACTAGTAACACATCAAAGAAATAATAATTCTGTGCGGGGGAGAGCGGAATGATGAATGGGGTGGACAGCTGGATCACAATGGAGCAATGGAGTGAGTGAGTGAGTGAGAGGGAGGAAGAGGAAGAGAGAGAGAGAGAGAGAGAGAGAGAGAGAGAGAGAGAGAGAGAGAGAGAGAGAGAGAGAGAGAGAGAGAGATGAAGGAGTGGGATGTGAGAGAGAAATTGTAAAATCAACATGCAAACAAAAACGCTGTCAGACAACTTGAATGTGTTTTTGTGTGTTTCTAAACAGGCCGACTGAGCTGACATCTAAGTCTCATCTTTCCATTTCATACCGGACAATATCAGATGGCCAAACATGTGGATTAATGTGTCATGTGTAACTATGGAAAGAGGTGTTCACATATTTTTGGCCATGTAGTGTAAACAAGTGTTGTTGTTTGCATTTCAATTTTTAATTCGTATGTTTGCAGATGTGTGTTTTTTTCCATTTCCAGTTCCAGCAAGAAGAGATTTTTTTGAAATTGAGAAATCACATCTGTCAACTTAGATTATAATAATTTTGTGTCATACTTCAAAAGTGTGTCTTGGAAAGGCATCTTTCTTGATGACATGAGTGGCAGAATGTCACATTTCAGGAAGCTTTCTTTACCAATCCATAATGCTCTGATCAAGAACTTTGAGAATATTAATAATGAATTTTTATCATTTTCATTTTCCATCCCAGTCATATTAGTTTGTTGAGGATAAGTATAGTAAATATTTGTCAAACTGAGCCCCAATGAGTAAAATTCATGAGTTGTTCCATAAAGTGTGAGGAATCAAAACACTTAATGGACACATTTACTTTTTATTATCTGCACATCAACACTGAATTACCCAAACATTTGTTATTATTGAATTTCTCCTTAAATGTTCAACTTTCTCACCTTAATTTTGCTTCCACAGATCAAGAAAACAACCTTTTTTTCCCCAAATACTAAAATAGTTTTTAAGGAGTTTTCTGAAACTGAGGTAAACAAAAGAAAAAAAATACTTTAACATCAAACATGAGTGCAGGATCCAGTAGATGATGAGTGAAGGTGAGAGCAGAAGTCCAGCAGGTGTCCCTCAAGAGAAGATACCTAATGCAACATATAAGTTCATTAAGTCATTGATATTTATCCTCATGCATACAGTTTAGTTAGTTGGTCATAGTGGAGAAATTCTTTGACAGCCAAGAGAAGAAAGTTTTCAGTATGTCTTTGAAACCTGAAGAGAAACTAATGACAACATTAACATTTCCTTCAAGAAATTTGAAATATTGTATAATATTCTCACTTTTATGTCCTGTATGTGATTTTTTCCCCAGAACTTAATACAACATTATTATGGAAGGCACTACACCCTGAATTCATTTTAAAGAACCCCTCAATATAATTTCTCCTCATACTGAAGTATACCTCTGTAAATTATACTACATTTAATGATTGAACTTGCCCATTAAGTGGTTCAGGAGACTTCACTTACCCTTTGATTGGTTTCAACATTTACTATTTCTCATTTAACTCTCTGTCCTCTTAGTACACCTCCACTTCTGCTTGAGAAGCTATTAAGTTTGTCACACATAATTCAATCTAATGAAGTTTCTAACATGAGGTACAAGGCTATTGTGTACAGTTACTACTTGTGACATGACAAACTACCCAAACAAGAGCAGCTTTGACACCACAACCTCTTGCCAAAGTGTATGGGAGTGATACTAATAACAACCTGTAAATAACCGATCAGAATGCACACAGGTGAACTACAAACACATGTAATATCTTTAAAAATCTCCTTGTCTATTGACTAATTTGGAGCAGTGCTTCATTTACAGACATCTTTTCTGATTATAACTGGTCACGTTTTTTATATTTCTATATTTGGATTGGTCTATTTATGAAAGAAAAACAGTAATGTGGCTTCTTGTAGTTAAACTGGACTGAAAAGTTTGATCAATCAAATATGAAAATGTGATTTTTGTGATGAAATGTGACTGTCACAGCTGTCAGATTGTTACCGTTACAACTCTGCAGGACCTGAGATATTTCCAAGAAAGCAATCTGAATATTTCAGCATATCTTAAAGCACACACACAACAATAATATACATATTTTTAAGCAATAAACAGACAAAGACACCAACAGAACAAAAATAACAGCATTTCGGTTACATCACTTTCTGGTGCGGATGAATTAAAGGACGTGTTTCCGTAGTAACCTAAAAATATTCTCCTTGATTCCTCTCTCTTGTAACTCATCCGCAACTACAATCCTCCCACTCAGCTCTCATCCCACTCAGGTAGTCATCTCGCTCAGGTAATAACCGTTAACATAAGCACTGAAATCACATCATCATAACCATCATCATTATCATCATTGCGCCTGGCCGGCCCCGGCACACTTACAATCATAGCTACCGCCAGAAATAACACAATTGCATCAATATATTCACACAGTATTCAGGCAGTTATTTGGACTGGCACTGTGCACAGCGGATCATTAAATGTAAGAGGTGTTCTTCCCACTCGTTTGCTCTCTTCCCTCCAGGTTTCTAAAAACTGATCCTGTCTATACCCAATGTGTGTTTTCATCCTGCTCATTTTTTTTCCAACCATATCTTATTTTTATTCTTTTTTATCACCCCTCACCACCACCATCCCACCCCTCTACACTCTCTTCTCTCCCTTCGTAGTGATTGATGGAGTTAGGCAACAGAGCACAGAGCAACGTGTGGCCAACAGTCCAAGACAGCTCGTATCAGAGAGAAAGAGAGAGGTTGGTGAGGAGGAGGAGAAGGAGGGTGGGGATTAAACGAAGAGAGAGGTAGAAGGGAGAGAAGGAAGGAGGAAGGGAATAGGGAGTTGTAGAGAAAGAGTGTGTGTGAAAGAGAGAAGAGGAGGGAGGAAGAGGGAGAGGAGTGTATGAGAGAGAGGGGAGCTCAGCTGAAAGCCACAGACTTAATTCTATGCATCATTAAGCAGTCTCACTCAATGCAACATCCCCTATACATCATCCACGCTCAGTAAACACAACGATGACATTACATTAGCAACTGCAAATGAATTTTCTTTTTAGAAGGAAATTGAGAACACTCTCTTTCTCTCCCTCTCTTTTACCCTCTCTGGCAATCGCAAAGCTTGAGCGCAGGCCATAAAAGGCAGGGAGATATAAACAAAATAAAAACACAAACAATATTTCCCTTTCTCCGCTGCCTCTGCCTCTGCGGCACACTCTCTCACGGGAAAGTGCAGCGCTTTGTGCACAAATACACACCGCTGTTATGCATTGAGATGCGATTTATTTATAATATGATATCATTAACATGAACATTTGATTCATACTGCTGCAGGAAATATGCACCATATTTATTTAAAGAGAAGGTATCTGGTTCTTGGAGACACTGTTTGTGTTGTTTACTGTCATATATCTCAATTTGTTATGGGTCTGTTAGAGTTTTACAACTTTTTGTTTAAACTCTCTGTTTCATCAAGCTATTCATAAATTCAAGCTTAGCCTGGTTATAGAATGTGTGCTTACAGAGGGGAGAAAAGTGAGTTGCACTATACAGCTAACAACTACTAGCTACAACTAGCTCTTAAGTAGAGATTAGTTGTAGCTAACTGAAATAAGTGACAATGTTCATGTTATTTTTCTAATATATGACCCATTCAGACTGACAAGTAGATCATTTTACCTATATGAACAACATATATCTGATTTGACTGATCAAAATGTTGGTTAATAATGTTATATTACACAATATACCCCAAATAACAAAACATTATGCCAATAAAGTCATGCTAAATGACCAAATAACATTGGATAGGTTAACGTTAGCTTAATCGGTTAAATCTTAGCTTAACCTATTATTCTAAACTCACTACTTTGAAACTAGTGAGTTTCTATGAAATGCAGAAGGACTTCACACACAAATTTAGTAATGATTTATTTATAGCTGGTGAAATTCAATCCTGAGGTTTATTAAAATACCCACACAGACCCCAGTATGCAAAATTCATACACACATTCTTGCTGTATTGCTTAAGAACACGTGAATAACATATATTATCAAGCAAGTCAAATGAATAATTATGTTTTTATTGCACAAATTATGTTCTTTCCCCTAAAGTAGCCAAGCTCTGAGGCCTGGGAAATCTATTAAGGCTGTGCTATAGATCATCTCATCCACTGTGGCGTGTACATAGATCGGTGGGCTCATTTGAGGAATATTGAATCGGTTACAGTAAAGTAAGCCCCTGGATTGAGTCAAATGTAAAAATCCATGCATGTGTGAGGAGCTGTCAACGTTGTGCTGTAATGACGGATGGCGCTGGGTCTCTCTTTCAGCGAGAGGTGATAAAAAGTCAAATTATGAGTGCTGGGCAGTGACAAGAGAGTGTGGGGGAGCGGAGACAGAGAAAGAGAATTGGACCAGATCCGTCAAATGATAAGGGCAATCAGTCAATCTGAGAACGCTTTGGACGATGGAAAGTGTTATTTCCTCCCAGTGCAGTTTGGAGTCAAAGGGTCGGTGAAGGGTCAAGAGTATGACCTCTGACCTCGCGCTAGTGAAGAGTGAGACACCAGTTGGTCAGTCATTGATTCAGTCTTCACAGTTTACCCATGTTATTATCTATTGAACATGATTGGTTTCCAATTGCACTGATTTGAACAGAAAAGTACTTCAAGTAGTGACAAGGACATTTTAAATGCTGATTAGTGAGTGGAAATCCTTTTTAATTTCACAAAAATTACACAATATACCTCAAATAACAAAACACTATGCCAATAAGTCATGGTAAATAATATCTGTTAAATTAACATTAGCTTAATCAGTTAAAAAATCTGTTTTGTTGTTTTGTTTATATATGCATATATGTAGAAATATGTTCAGTATTATGAGCTTGTTGTTATAGCTTATGAGACTTCCTACATTTTGACTGGACATCTACAGTTTCTTGCCAACTGATTCACATGCTACTGAAGCCTTAAATAAAAGGTAATAATAATATTATATGTATGCGGAAATATTTTTTCTATAAAAAATACACTCTTAAATTTGAATTCTTCATCCACTGTACAGACATACACTGGTGATTTGTTTCTTTGTAGGACACAATCAACACATACTGTTTTGTTTTTTCTCTGACCTCTGACCACACAACCTCACACACTTAAAAGCACATAAAATATTCTGATATATATTAATGCTGTTTATTGTGATTTTAGTGCTTATAACAGACCAAAATATTTGGCTTTTTGGTTAAATTCTTCATATGAGGCGCCAAACATCAACTTTCCTCATATATAAGGAATAATTTGTGCCAATGGATTTGTACCTCCTAATCCATTGGTGTCCATTCAAAATGCCCCAAATAAAGATATTTAGTGAAGTAAACCACTGTTTAGGCATATTTCATCTCACTTTTACACTCAATAGCCACTTCGTTAGGAACACCTGTGCAATCTAATGCAACCCAATACATCATCTCTGCCATAAATTCTACTTAAACATTTTCAGTTTTTGTTCACATTGTCAGAAAGGTAATAATTCTACTTTATGTTTATTATTGAGGTCGTAATCTGTGGTGGTGGTGGTGGTGTACTGGAGTGCAGCTATGACCTCCATAATAAACATAAAGTAGAATTATCACCTTTCTGACAATGTGAACAAAAACTGAAAATGTATAAGCTTCGTAAAAGTACAATTTATGGAGAAGTTGTTGAATTGGGTGGCCGGTGACTGTACATCACCACTGATACCCGGAACTGATGCAAACTTATGAACTCCAAGAAACTACTGAAGAGCTCCGATATAGACTGGGTTACAGTTTACACATTTGGGGAACTCCCAAATACCAGAAGCATAATCTCAAAGACACAAGACTCATTCAGTTAAGTATTGAGTTCTAGACCCTTTCATAGTCTGACTTTGCTCAATACTGATCCCAAAATAGCTGAATACCCTCCTACAAAAGTCAGCACTCATCTCAAATTTTCTAGTAGCGTCCCACTGTATTAGTCAATCTCTGAGTTCATCCTGACACCACCTCTCTGCTTTCTGTCTCAGGAGCATCAAACAGAGTCTCATGGACCCCCTACCAGGCCAACCCCCAAGCCGACCCTCTCCACGCTCTGACCTGCTCTGAGGTGTGAACTTCTGTCCCCCAGCTGATAGAGCCTCCTGATCATTTTTATAGTCCCCCTTCCCTTGCTCGTTTATGACTCTGCAGTTTGATTATAGCAAACGGAGCTCGGAGAGGTAAGAGCCCCGGAGAGGCAGACACACACACACACACACACACACACACATCAAAGGAGCTATGAGAGGAATGTGGACATTTGTTGTTTGTTTTATCATCCAGTACCAGCACTTATCTGCTTAATCATAAAGGATTGGCCCGGGAATGAGGCAGGAGGGATACTCGGCTGGCCAAACAAACTATTCCCAACTCTGTAATTGTTGCTTGTGGGATGGCCAGCTTCATTTTGATTATAGCAGCTTACAAGGTACACAGTAGTTTGATGTGAGGAGAGTTGAAGATCAGAATATGAGAGGCCACAGTTAAGCATTAATTAAAGCAAAGAATGGATTGTTGCTGTTGCAGTAAAGATGTAGTATTTATGCTCCCCGGCACTACAGTTTAGATGAAAATTCCCTTTTTTACATTCCGGTGAATCGAGACAAACAATCACCAACATTACAAATGATTGACAATATTGTGATTAATCATCAACACACTGCCCACCAATATTATGATTTTTATTAGACACATGGTCAATATTTACAAAGGAATTTGTTATTTTTTCCCTGTTTATTATAGAAGTGCACCTCAACCCCTCGCCACTTTTTGACCGATTTCCTTCTGAGTTATGGCTCATCTAAATTTTTTGTTAAAACAGTTTTTTTTTTTTTTATCGTTGTCTATAAAATTCTGTTAAAAGTAAAATACTTTCATGCAGTGAATGAAATGAGAATAATTTTGATTTCTCTTTGTTAAAACAGGTTATTTGTAGACTGTTTTCTGTATTTATAATGTACTGAAGTTAAAACCTTATAGACAAACCAAGCTGTTCTGTCAGTGTGGTTGACTGTATGATGAAGTACTGGACATGTTCAGGTTTGGTTCATAACATTTCCCACAGATGGGGACTGACAAACAGGTCCAGTTGTATAATATCACACTTAGATGAAGCTGTTGGGACTCACAAGAGACAGAATGGTCCAAACTGAACCAGCAGGGGTTTAGATATCCCCAATTATATTGCCTTGTATGGGTCAAGCTGATGCAATTTGATAGCTCCTTAGCTTCTTTTCAAGTTCCTTAAACTCCAAATGCCCAGTTTTTAAAAATCTGTTATCTCAAACACAATTACAGATAACCCCAGTAACATCACAAGGGTTATATTCTCAGACCTTACAAGGATCCCTCTAGAACAGCAGAGGACTAGTGCTACAACGATCAGTCGATAAAATAAAAAGTCAATCAACAGAAAATGTATGAGAAACTATTCTAATAATTGATTATTTTTTAAAGGAAAAATTTAAAGGATGGAAGGAGGATTTAAAGCTTTTGTTTGTCATAGATGATTATAAACTGACTATCTCTGGATTTAGGATCCAGAGATAGTCAAAGGACAAAACACAACATTTGAAGACATTGCCTTGAACTCTAAGAAATTAGAACAGTTATTTTTCACTATTTCCTGACATTTTATAGATAAAATGAAGTGAATACATTGGGGAAAAATAGGCATATTAAATGAAAATGAAAATAACCATTAGTTGCAGCCCTACAGAAGACATTATACAACTGTCTGTGTTCTATGTACTATGTTCATGACTACAAACAATTCTTGATATGTAAATTAGAGACACAACACACCTAGGAGATGACTGCACACAACTTATAAGCACCTGTGCATATAACCCTCACCGGTCATCATTTGTATGGAATGGGCCTTGAGCTGAAGAGAGAGTTGCTTCACCTTGTCACATATGAAACCTTCTATCTGATGACCCTATGAGGGGTTGAGTGTGTAGAGAAGCTACTAGTCTGGTTTATTTGTTTGGCCACTGTGTGTGTGTTCTCTAGATAATTAGAGCTTAAAAACACATCTGTCTACCAAAACATTTTTGAAAATAATCCCACAGATTTCTCTCAGTAACCATCATGTTTATCTCACCTTTTATCTTCTCTATTACATGAATTAAATTTTTTTTTCTAAACATTTGGTTGAGGTTGCAGTACCTTCTTTTAAGTCATATCAGTCACACCACTGCTGTAGCGCCCGAGTGACTGAACTGTAGTTACAGTGTGTGAGATACACAACACTTTAATTAAGTCACAGGATCTCTCTCCCCCCTTTTTTCTCTCTCCCTCTCTCTCTGGCCCTGTGAGTCAATCAGACTCTCTGCCCTTCGTTTCCCCTGTGTGGGAGGCCAGTTTGCTGGCCTGAGTAGCTGGGAAAGTCCCATGATTTATGGCCCTTTGCAGGCCTGACTGCCTCTCACCTCGCCGTGATAGAGCCAGAGGTAACGAGGACTGGTTGCTCCAATCCACTCTTCTATTTGGAAAATCCAATTTTATTCATTTGGGATTTAAAGGCACTTCACAGCCTTTGCCGTCTGATTCACATGCTATTGGTAGATAAAATTGGAAAGATTTATCCGGGTACTTCTGTGTGTAATTGGGTATATTTTTTATAGGCTGGGTGATTATCACATGGATTAGATGTTAATGATTAAGCAATCCAAAGGGAGAGAGAGGGGGGCATTTCATTCTCAGTCTCACATGGTAGACTTTCATTTCCTTATTCATTACTTTTTTTTTTTCTTTTTTCGTGTATGCTCCATAGAGCCTTGTAAAAGTGTTGGATGCATTTATGCAAAATGAAAGCAGCTTCAAATGAAAAATGCTAGGTCTCCTTTTTCAGTTTGTCTAAGACGATCTGTTGTGGCTAACTAAGTCTTTGCCCTGGTCAAGTGTGTATCAACAATATTCAGATATAATGTAAAGCAGAAAACACATTGCTGCATGAGACCAAAGCCCCTCACTTTTGCACTGATGCCTAAATCATTACGAGGTCCATTTTGAGGATTTCTGCACTTGTTTCAGTCTCCATCGGAGGATCAAGCAGCTCCATATTAAAATCAGCCAACCTTACACACAGAGAGGGACACGTGTGCACACACACCAGCAGCAGGGCAGTAACTCAAGGCCAAAAGGAGGTTTATTTTTATCATGGGCAAAGGCGCCAAATCATGTTGGTATGAAGGGGGCTATATAAATGCAAATTGTATTGGAGAGCTATTAGTCCTGGAAAAGGTTTGTATGTAAATGCCCTATAGGACCACAGTGGAGCACTCGTCCAGTTCAGATTAGCAGGGTTTGTGGCAAATGTGCTGCAAAAGACAAAATCGAAAAGTGGACAGAAAATGCAATTGCCTTGTGGTAAATCATGGTGAACAAGGTGAGAAGTTGAGTAATTGAATGGCCAAGGTGTTTCTATGTAGTTTATTGTGCATGCAAGAGAGATGTATTGAAGTCTGTTTCCTGCAAGCATGTTTATAGTCATTTTGTGCATGGTACAGATCTTTTGTAGTACCTGTAGTACATTTTGTGTTCATGAACAGAACTCAGTGTGGACATTAGCAGCTCTGCAAGAAAACATGGTGTGAATGAGTAACATGTGGAAGCATCACTGAATGAATTATTGTTGATTAATGCCTGCCTTGTTTATGGCAGTGAATCTGTTTGACAGCATGTCAAAAATAGAATTTGTGGTTGGTAATAGAGTAAGTAGCTTATAGCATTGAATGAGGAAAAATTGTGATCATTAAATGACGAAATCAAACATGACACAGGATGCCACATCATTGGAAAGAAAGGAGAGAATATAATAATCAGGCATTAGGCTGTGAGAGACAACACTAGCGCAAGGACGCCCTCTAGCTTTGACCAGAGAGACTCACAGGCACACATCACCTCTCAGTCCACCACACAAAATATAGAAGTTTTGATCTGTTTATTCAGTCATCGTCCTCATACTCTTGCATTTAAAGTCACACATTACAAAAATATAACGAGCAAAAACAGCAGATAAAACAACCTAATATTTACAATATATACATTTTAAGATATAGGGTTAAGAAGATAAGAGGTGAAATCTGTTTTATTGTTTCTATTCATACAATGTTTTTTTATACTGGTAAGTACACTAAAAAACAGTGAAGACGGAATAAAAGAAGTGATAGTTTCATAAAAAATAACAACACAATCAGTCATCTCCTTACCCTGGACATAAAATGACTGAATAGGTCAAATTTAAAGTGCAACTGCAGTTCTTCAGGGATCCTTCGTGTTCTTGAATTATTTCTTCCGAAATGATATATTCCTACACACCCAGTTCATGCCATCCTGGAAAAAAACAAACAGACAATCAATGGCATTGTGCTGTTAAAATTAGTGGGGTGAAATTCGTGTGAGCCTCAGCTTCAAAGTCCATGTATGTGCTCTAGTTTATTGCTGATTTTCAGGGCAATAACTTCCTCCTTTGACAGCCTACTGATGTTTTCGTATGCGCTTAATAGAGGAAGAAGGGAACTGCCTCATAAGTTGAAAGCACTCACTGTCTGTGCCCTCTGGTGCATAATAACCAATAAAATTAGTCAGGAAATCAAGGAAAAAAATGTAAAATGCTACTCAGAGTGGACTATTACCGATCTGTAATCTATTTGATGATGTATAATATATTGACTGACCGTGGGGGTTTTGTTGTTTTAAAAAACATTTTCTTACTGTGGCTGCTCATGGGAGGCTGAAGCACTTTAATACATATAGTGATGAAGACTAAGCAGCAAAGCCTCTTTAGTCTTTATAGAGATGAGAACACGCTTGACTTTGAACCACTAATCTGGGCAATGATATAGTATGTAGAGTTTGAGCAGGGAGATGTACTGTTCTAAGCCTCAATGGATTATAATTTTATGGATATGACAACCTTAAAATTCCCCTTCACTCAAAAATGTGTTTTTCTTCTTGTTACATCACTTGGGTTGCGTTTGAAATGTATTTACATATTCATAGATTCGAAATTTCTCAATGAGGAAGAGGAAGCAGATGTTATTTTAAGAATTTTTAACAAGTTAAATTAACCTTTTTTTCTCTCAAACATTTATTACACTTATTATTATTCTAAGCAGAGTATTTTTTTAAATTTTTAAAAATATGACTGGAATGGATCTCTCCTGAATAAGCTGAATGTAAGAGGAATTAACTACATGGATGCTGCTGGCTTATTAGTTAACATGAATAGGTATTTATTAGTATTATGAGTATATAAATATTTGCCTAGAAATAGTCATTGAATTTTAATGTGACGTGTCATTTCAGCTGTGGTTATTGTACATTTTAAGCTTTCAGTCAGTTATGGTGATTAGTTTATAAATTACTGCTGCTTTTAAATGTATAAAGTGTGTTTTGGAATGCTACTGCCGCTATCAAAAGTCACTGTGTCAATGCTAATATCCTGTGAGTGAGAATTCAAACTGACTGTGAGTGTAGCTGGTGCCACATTTCTGGCTGTCCTCTGTTCTCAACCCTCACTGGTGTATTCATGTTGTGTATTAGCAGACAGCGTTTACCTGCACTCCCTCAGCAGTGAGTGCTGAGCAGGCCTGGACCTGCCACATGCGATCTCGGATAGTGTGCAGATTAAGGCTCTCTGCCAGCTCTGAGGCTGGCGTGGCTGTCATCAGGTCCTGCTTGTTGGCAAAGATTAGCAGAGGCACGGCAGCAAGCTTTTCCTCATCCAGCAACTCAGACAGCTCCTGAAGGAACAGACACACCAGTAGAGCCAGTAATATAATCAACTGTCTGATTCAGAGAACTAATCTGATTCAGAAGTTAAAATGGGAATTTATAGACTGCAATTGGCAAGCTGTGGTCTTCATCATCTATAATCATCCATGATCAATGTTTAATTCCCAATGTTAGTGATGAGTCAGCATCCACTATGAGAATATTTTCTAAAAATACTCTCTAGTTTCTATATATAACAAATAATCACATACTAAAGACTGATTGTTTATTCTATTATTGCAAATTTAAATTGCATCTCACATGATTCGTCTCTTCCAAACGTTTCCTGTCTGAGCTGTCAATCACATAGATCTGCAAACAGTACAGCCAAAGATATTAACAAACTGATCTTAACATATGTAGAATAATACATCATGAAGATTACAAGCAGCTTGAACAAGTAGCTTATGCATTTCCCTACCAGCACATCTGTGTTCTCAAAGTAATTCCTCCAATAAGGGCGGATCTTGCGTTGACCTCCGATATCCCAAACATTCAACTTGAAGCCAGATGACTGAACGCTCTTTATATTGAAGCCCTGTTCAAAAACAGCAGGTGAATTAAAGCATGATTTGGACATCTGTTTGACTGGAAATAACTGTGAGTTTATCACTAAGTGGGTGTGTGCGCATTTTTACTTGTGTTGGTGTGATGTGGCTGATATCTTCGGCTGCCAGCTGTTTCAGCAGGGTGGTCTTGCCAGCATTGTCCAAACCAAGCAACAGTAAGCGCACCTCCTGCTCTGGAGACTGCTTCAACCTCCGAAGAATGGACAGCAGGCCCTGCAGGTCAATCAGAGTGCACCTTCCAAATTTAGATCCAGATTTAGATTCAAAAAGCCACTTCAAAAAGACCTGCGAGCACAGTCTCACTGTATTGTTAAAGGGTCACGGCTTAAGCTGTATCAGGTAAAGCTTGAATAAGTAGCTGGCTAGCAACCTGCCCAGCCTGCAGCAGTCAGCAGAGCCCAGCCTGCTGACAGGGATTGGCAGACGAACCTATCGCAGCATGTAAAGGAGGTTAAACACTCACCCCACAGCAAGAACCATCTAGAGCATGAGGATTTAGCTGTTAGCCGCTTGTAATGACAAACACATGTAGGGAGACAAAAGCTCTCATTGGTCAGCCCAGATTAGGCGTGTGCACTGTGAGTGTGCACAGAAGGTGGTGCGGAAGGCTTTGGCTCAAGCTCTGCTAAGATGACTCTGCAACCTACTGTGTGCTTATTGGAAGCAACAGATTTTCTGCCAATAAAGAAACGGATTCATATACTAATAACTCCACAAACAGTAAAAAGCATCTTAAAAGTCACTTATTCACTTTGATTTTTTAGACTTTATAACTTTACATTTTGTGATTAAAACACTGTCTTCCTCTGTGTCACCTTTTCTTTCCCCTGTTAAACACTTTTGCCTGCACTAAAAGGAATTGAATAATCCAAAAATAACAATATAAATGAATACATTAAAATGATTACAAGTTGCCAAACCACACATTCGAGCATCGTAGAGAGACAACTTGCTGCGTCTAGTGATAGCACATGAACCAGTATGTTATTCATCCTTACTAGCTACTCCATTCATGGGCATCTCCTGTTAGACAGTTGTATCTAACAATATCTAGAATCACATACATGTCCAGAAACAGCAACTAACAATCATTCAATGTAAATATAAATTAAAAGTTTCATTAAAGTAGCTATGGCTATGACAGTGAATCCTGATAACTCACCATGTTATCCTCAGGTGGAGCTGTGGCCCCTGCTCAGGCTGAGTGGATTAACTTCACCCTGACCATGCTTCTTGGAAGAACAGCTATCAAGTTTGGTTGCCAGGGGAACCATGACATGACGTAGCATGACCGGCAAAATGGAGGTCCAAAAATGCACCCTAAAAATATTTGCAAGATTTCTACACAAATAGAAAAATAATTTTTGAATATTTGAGCAAACTTTTTGTTTCATGTTTTTGATACATGTTTTGATACATGATACAAACACACTTAAATTGTATTATTATAATAAATATGATGGAAGCCATAAGTTGCCATTCAAGTGAAATTGAGAAAATATTTTTACTATAAATGAGGTAATAATGATATTTCACAAGGAAGTTGTTCCAAATTAAGTTGCTACAAAATGTTCGAAACTGCACCGACCCATTTTTATGTGTGAGACTATTTTGTGATCTTTTGTTGCATCAGCCAAATGGTTCATTTGAAATAATTTTGAGCATTAAATACATACAATGTTAACAAGGTTATGTTCCTTCTACAAAAACAACTTTGAGTCATTTTCTCATTTATATCTGTACTCATTCAATTCACTTCTTTGTTCTTCTTACGGTCTTGGTCCCTATTTCAGAAAGTATGGTCTTGTTTTTGAATGTAGTGTACTGTTGTTTGTCTTGTAATATTACTGTGCTGTTAATAAAATAGAAAAAAAATAGAAGGTTTGAACCACAGACTGACATGAACCATGGATGAATTATAGGAACTTATTATTATATCTATATATTATCTTACTAGACATCCATGACATGAACCCTGAAGCCTTATTCAACATTTTATTTTTTAGAAATAGCTTTATTGAAACAAGTATACAACAAGTTTACAGCACCTTGTGCATACAGCTTGTATCTACAAGCATGCCAGGGGGACTAAAGTTTGTAATTAAAAAAAAAAAAAAGAAATAGTTCATTTTAAAGGATACATATTTTAACATCTTTTTTGTTTGTACATTTACATATTGGATAAATGTATTGTTTGATATGGACAGTCAGCTCTGAAAAGTTAGGCTTTGGTTTTTATGTTTTGTTTTTTTTTGTTTCTGGGTTTTTTTTTTTGTTGTTGTTTGTTGTTTGTTTGTGTGTAGGATATGAAGGGTGTGAGGGGACATGCATATATAGCATGTATACATACACTATATAGGGAGTTGGTCACAAATATATATATAGGAAGCAAATTATATATTATATATTATATATTATTATTATTATTATTATATATAGGAAGCAAATTAATTAAAAATAGAACTACTGGGCGCATGTGAAAATATATGGTTCAAACGCATACACAGCTCCCTCTACAGTTCAAACCTCGTTTCATGTTACTTACAGGCGCTGTTTCTCAGTCAAGGAACAACAAAAACATGTCTGAGTGCGACGAGCCGAACCGTTAAGTAGCAGCAACGACCTGCAGTCACCTCATCTAGCCGTCGATTCGACCGACTGCTATATGATTCCCGTCGTGTTAACGGCCGAAACCCCAGAAAGATGCCGCAGAAAGCGCTGGGATCCATTGTAGGTCTTCTTTGTACTGGGACCTGTCTGGTGCAGGTAAGCCGGCGCTTGCGCTCCAGGAGTCGGCGGGCGCCTCCAGTCGAGGCCGAGGCTTCTGGGCTTGGTGGAGGCCTTGTGCCGATCCCTTTTTTGTCTCCTCCACAAAGGAAAATGGGCACGGTTCGCTACTGTATACTGTGGATGACGTCAGTTAGTCAAAGTTTTGATGTATTTATCGACAGTTAACTTGCTTGGATGTTTACGTCGGGTTGTAACTCGAAAAGCTACACGGATGTGTTTTATAACCTCAATTTCACAGTTTGAATCAACGGTGGCCAGATTAACGTTAGCAGTTGCTAACTGGTACCCGGCAAATTGACGTGTTTATTCATGGTTGTTGTTATTAGCTAGCCAGACAGTGAGCCCCAGTTTGCTTTCGAGATATTTAATTTTTTTTATCAGAACTAGTTGATAACGATATGAAGCCTCACAATGGTACTTTATTTACACATTTGTTCATATTATATGCGTATTTATTAGCATAATGACATCGCTCGACAGTGAAACAGAAACGTTGGCGTCATTCGTTTATTATAGTTGCCATTAAAACCTATTTTAATTCGCTCAACAAGGATAAATATGGACAAATGACTTAAGACGGTTTGGCACTTTGTTATATTAAAAAAAACCGATGCCATTGGACTGTGCCTTACTTTCTGACTTGTTGGATCCTCTATCATAACAACCCTTTTGTTTTTGTGATTGTATTTCCTGATTTAATGAGTCATTGTATGTATTGTAGTAGTCATGTAACTCACTGTAACATCGGCAGCATCCAACTATAGCTGCTGCTGTTGGCTAGGTGGCATTTTAAAAATAAGTTTTTACATCCCAAGTGTGTTTTAACTGTATTTTAAAGTTCCCCTCCACTCAAAGATATGTTTTTCTTCTTGCGTGTTGAATGTTTGAGCTTCAATGTGCAGAATGAGAATGACGTATGTTGTATTGTGCACAGTTTGACAAAGCTGTTTTCACAATCATCTTGTTGAAAGTGGAAAGTTCCTCTGTGCTCATTGAAAATAAAATTTTAAGGGATGGACTTATGAGCTGGATTTGTGACATCATCACAAATAGTTTGGAAGCCAGTCCTGGTGCAATATTCAATTTACAAAAGTGTGATGTTGGAAATTTGAATCCTCCAGTGCACAAACACTGAGAATGGACTTTACAGTGATTTAGGATACATCTTGTGTCCAACAGTTAAATTTAAGAAATGAAATATATTTGCATATTTATAGATTCTGGTGTATTTAACAAGGAAGAAGTAGTAGATGTAATATTCAGGATTTTAACAAGATAGTTGAACTTTTTTTTGGTGGGAAAACCATATCAGACAAATTATTATACAAAAAAAGTGTTTTATATACATCTTGAAACATGTCTGGAGGGGATCTTTAAATGTGGACACAAACTAAGTGACACTGACGTGACTAAATGGCTCATGTGTTGTGATGTCAGCCTATCGATAGCTTGCTATGCTTTTTTCTTGTTTACTTGTGTGATTGAATATTGACTCAGACATTCACTCTGTGTACCCTTTCTGTGTATTTAAGGGGAAGGAGTTCTGTTTTGGGGTAAACAATGAGCAGTACCGCTGTGAGATGGGGTACTGCTGTGGAGAGACGGAGTGCTGCACCTATTACTACGAGCTCTGGTGTAAGTTACAATATATTTTTTTTGTCTTTTCCTAATTCTTTATCCATACTGTTTATTTGTGTCCCATCCATATTATCCTTTTAATTCTCTAAATTGGTGATTTGCCTCAAGTTTTGCATTGATTTGTTTTATTTCATTCGCAAATGAAACTAAAATATACTGCAAGTAAAAGCAACTTAAGTCTGCAATGTCATCAGCTATCTGTAGATGATGATCAGATTACATTAAGCCTCTCTCTTCAATAGGGTTCTGGTTGGTATGGACCCTGATCATCATGCTGAGTTGCTGCTGTGCCTACCGACACCGGAGGGTTAAAATGCGTCTGCAACAGGAGCAGCGTCAGCGTGAGATCAGTCTCATGGCCTACCAAGGAGCCTCCAGCTCCTTCATTTCTCCTCCACCTCTCAATTTAAGTGAGTAGTCTTTCTTTTTTTTGCTATGGGTTTAAATCTGGAGCTGATGATATGCTTTATTCATTCCCTAGTTTTATTTTCAGCTTTTTAGTGTACAATTATCTCTTGCAGTTCCATACTCTGCGTCATCTTGTAGTTTTATGTTTAGGCGGGGAGCTTCTCAAATTTTTTGATAGTCTGTAAGTGCTTTCTCCATTTAGATGTTGCTTATATGTTAAATACAGATGTTAGGCGCTACAAACAGGGTTGCGGTTGTGTGTACGTAGAAGCCCGGATCATTTTTTCTTCAGCAACTTCTTCCAGTACCTTCATGCATTTTCACATATTAAGAAGTTCCAGTCTACAGTATAGGCTGAAAAATGACATTTAAATATTGGTATCGCTGAATGAATTGCCTCTGACAGGGGGTGGGCTTGTTCTACGTGGGATGTAGTTAATGTCTATATCGAGTATAAATAGTAAGGTGTTTTTTGAGACTTGCTTTGGTGTTTCGCTTCTCTTGCTCTCTCTCTCTCTCTCTCTGTCTCACAGACAAACAACAAGGATAAAAACTCACATATGTACATTGCACACACTCACCCATCCATCCAGACCACTCTCCTGTGTGTCTGTGTGTCTGTGTGTGTGTGTGTGTGTGTGTGTGTGTGTGAGACTATGTAGGTGAGGTGGGTGTTTTTGTGTGTGTGTGTCGTTGTCAACCTTCTGTTGACTGGAAGCTTCAAGTTCAAAAAACGACATCAAAACTTCCGGCCTGAGACGAGCCGAGTGTTTCAGAATAAAAACAACAGTGATTCTACTTTTATTCATTTCATTATAACAGTACTTTATGTAACTTTATAATAACATTACTTTATTGAACTCTATTATAGCAGTAATTCATTTCATTTGAGTGTAACAGCAGTTTATTCAATAATTTAGTAGTTTACAGTAGTTTAGAGTAGATTTCAAAATATCAAGATCTATATTGTGTATCACGATATAGCCTAAAACAAACCCTGGTTGAGAGGGTCGGCTGACCCACGTTAATTCATTCAGATAGACCCACAACCTGAGTTTGACCTCCATGTTGGTCTGAATGGGGAATTCATCTCTATTGGGTCATGAGATCTTCCCTGATTCAGTGGAGGAGATGCAAACAGAGTGTGATCAATTATCTTCCAAACGTCATGTTGGCAGCTTGCATCCACAATGTTATTCTTTTGTCACTACACTCCGAGTTCATGTACATAGGTGAGTGTCAGGATGAGTATAATCAATAATCCCAATGTAGATCTTTTCTTTCTCAAACCATGAAAATCCAATACAGTGTCCACAATTACAGCAGCTGATGCACCTAACCAGCAGTGATTCTCAGACCTACTACATACCTGAACTCTTCTTGAAACAGCTGCCCTCCCCCTTCTCTTCCTGAATTAAATGGGCACCTTGTGCTGAGAGTGGGTTGTAACCTTAGAGTTTGAGGTGCTGATCCTCATTCCGATCTTGTCATACTCAGCTGCATGTTACGTCAGGGTACATTGGAGCTCACGAGGGTGATGCTGCCAGAAGGACAGCAGACAGCAGGGATGCCACCCTAATGTCAGTGGTTACTCCAGACCTCGGCTGAAACTTGATATTGTGTCCGCTAATATCACAAACAGGAGTGGACAAGGTGCACACTTGTCAGAGTACGAGGTCCACCGTGAACACGTTTGACTTAATGTCAAGAATGTGAATCCAACTCCAACTGTCAGTGTGTGTAGACGGTGACTCACACAGAGACCCTGGTAACGTGTACTGTACTTCTGTTTAAACATGCAACATCAAATTTGTACAATGTGTTTAAATATATCCTCGAAATTTATCTTCTGAAGCAAGATATTTTTCTATCTTATCATTTTATAAACATACAAAATATTTGCAAAAGTAATCGATTTTAGTACATATAAAACATTGCCATTTAAAATTAGAGCACTAACTTATATCCAACTCTTGTAATGGCAAATTTTTGAGGATTAAAAAATAATTGCATTGTAACCATCTGTGGGACCAACATTTGAGAAATGCTATTGGACTTTGAAGCCCAATGAGTGCTGTTAGTATTGTTTGGCTTAGGTTTTGTGATATGGGGAAATCCATTGTAGGTACACAAGAATGTTGCCCACGGTATATTAGATTAGTCATTAAAATATTTGCACAACCTCCAGCCTTTTCTTCCAGTTGTGTTATTGTAGGAATAGCCATCAAAAGTTACATGTTATATAATCAGAAACCCCTACAAACCTACCTGTTTTAGCACATGGACTTTGTCATTTGGACATGAATCAGAGTTATTCATTTATTTTCATTAACTAGTAAAGATGCTGCTTAAATATGTTTTACAATTTAGCATTTAAGAGGTTTAGCTGCCAGTGATCTTTACATGATTAGATAAAAATGAACAATACTGGTAATACAAAGTCACATGTATGTATGTTATATAGTTTGGCTACAGTCTTTACTTCATCAGAGAGAAAATAATACACAAACTTTGACTCCAGTGATTGGACAGTATTGAAGAATACTGTTTTTGGGGTCTCTGGTGTCATGGTTTGGCCCAGATCACTCGAATAATTAGCATGGATGTCTAACTATCTTTATGGGGTCGATGTAGTAAAGCTAACGTTTTTGCATTTGCTGACTTTTAGGGTTTTGGAACGACTGCAAGCTTCCAGACTATGAAGAGGTGGTTGGCCATCCCCCGACACCACCTCCCCCTTACTCAGAAAACCCCCCTGAGGCGACTCCGGCACTCCCTCCACAAGTGAGCCAGCCTGACGTTGCCTCGGTGCTACAGCCCCTGCCTGAGGCAGAACTAAGGGCGGAGGCCTCAAGCTCACCATCGGACCAGGAAGCAGTGTCCATGCCAATCCAAGCACAGTGTTTGGCGGAAGAGAACGCAGAAGCCCCGTTGATGGCAGCAGCAGCAGCAGCGGCGGCGGTGATGGTGGCAGAGGAGGACGACGAGGAGCTTGTCACTCGGCGTCGGCATGTGACCGGCGACTCAGGGATTGAGGTGTGCGTTTGCCAGCTGGACGTGGACGAGGGCTCAGGGCTCGAGGAGGAAAGCGACGAAGAGCACCGGATGTGCAAGGTCGCCGGAGGGGACTGCTGCTCCGGGCACCAGCAGCAGATCTTCAGACAGAAGGAGCACACCTCTGAGCTGCCCAACCAGACCGCCAGCACCAGCACTGGAGACCACATGGTGTGATCCACGACGTAATCTAACCAGCCAACCAGTGCGGCTTTCTGCTTCACACTGGGTGATACGAGATAGCTGTTGCCATCATCATCACCACAGGGACTGTCTGTGCTTTAATTCTCTGAACTAACACATAGGCATGATGTTAAGATGATGATGATAACTAACCCTTCATGGCTCCTAATTAGGAAAGACAAGTAATAACATTGTGTGGAGAAACTTTTTTTTTTTTTTTTTGCTTTGCTTTTGCTTAGTGGGGAAACCAGCAAACACATTTTGATGCTCCATTTGGTATGTTTTTTTGGGTTTTTTTTTTTTTTTTTGCTGCTGTTACGCGAGAGAGCGCCACTGGGTTGCAAGAAGGCAGCAATTCATTGTGACTGAAACCATAACTAACTGTCTCCTTTGCTCCCGCTCTCTGCCGTCATGTTTCTGTTTCTGTCCCGCCACTCTCCTTTGGTCAGAACATTTCCGGCCATCCCTCCATCTGACATTTTACCTCTAGTGGGATGGTCAGTTAGAGACATACCAACACGGTCAGCAACATTTCCCCCACCACCCACCCACCCCCACCTATCCCCACTATGACTAACCAGAAGAGTAAAAACAAACCTCTTGTAAAAAATTTAGGGTGATACTGGAGAATTCAACAAGAGCACACATTTCCTTTTTCTCAAAGCTGTGTGTGAGCGTGAGAGTTTGTGTGCGTGTGTGTGTGCGTGCGTGCATGCGCGTGTGTGTGTGTGCGCTGTGAAATCTAGGACACAGCTGCACGGTGATGGCACGGCTCTGAGGTCATGGCAACCAGCGTCTGGTGTTCTCTGGTGTGAAGTCGGTGGGATTTTTTTCACATCTCGAGTAGGGGAGGAGGGGGGACTAAACACCCACACATAGCAGAAGAGGAAGGAGAGACAGGAAGGAGTTTGTTTAATCTCTTTAAATTTTATCCATCACCCCCCCCCAATCACCACCAGCCTTTGTTTCCTTCATGATATCCATATTATGGTCTCCACAACCCTGTGGTCACCAGTTAGAATGACTGTATGTGAGGAGTGACCAGCTTTTTCATGAATACATTGATTGTGTGCGCGTGATCTCCCCACTTCACGTTCAATTGATAGGGCTATGCCACCAAATCTTGTAATCAATAATAAGTCTTGTGGTGGCCCTACGTTAGCGTGTTTTATTTCCTGTGTTGCGGCGGCGGCAGCAGCAGCCGCATTTTTGCTCCGATTATAGTTTAGATGTTGAAAACGAAACGAAGGATGTACTTGCTTCTTTTTTTTTTTTCCATCATTCTTCATAACCAGCTGTGCTTCAGTAAAAGGCCACAAATGTCACCGTTAGTTGCAACAAAGCTCCTGACAGGAGCTGCTAGAGAGTGGATGTTATAGTGCAGTAGGGAAGGGTTGGGTCTTGTGTGTGTGTGTGTGTGTGTGTGTGTGTGTGTGTGTGTGTGTGTACACACGTGTGTGTCTTGTTAAAGAGCTGTGTAGCATCTGGTTGAAATACTTACTCAGCACTGAGGTGGATTAACAATTAAAATCACTGGTATTTTGCATGAGGCATGAATTTCTGTGTTTGTATTTGAGTAAAGTAGCAGTTGTGCTGCTTGCTTTGCCCATCTGTTTATTAAAATGACAATGGATTACAGTGGCTGCACAATTACGTTGACAGATGGCAGAGTAAAGAAATATGTTAAGTGTATATGCCCTGGATCTAGTTTGATGGTGTTGTTATGACTGTATGAGCCATGATATTCCGTTATGCAGTGCTGGTAGCTAGTTAGCTGGCGCTGTCTCGACTCCCCGTGGCCCCCGTAGCTCTCGACAATGTGATGGATTTGTTGTGGTATTTTCCACTGGCAGCGGAGAGCGGGTGCGTTAGCAAGTTGAGGTGGATGCAGGCTGTGTGCTGAAGTCTAGTCAGTGTTGGCACAGCTGCAGAATCTATTGTGATTAACTGCATGCTCCTCTACGTCGCATGTTGCCTGTCCAATATACTGTATGTATTCAAAGCATAGTGGTAGAACAGGGTGTTGTCAAATAAGAAAACCACCGCAAAACAAAGTTATTTGTTGGAAGATAACAACAAAAGCCGTCTGACTTGAGGCAGTAACTGAGAAGTCAGTAAATATTTCATTGAGAAATTTATTTGGAACAACTTTTGTTTTTGTGGGGTTTTCTTGTCCGCTCTGATATTTGTGTCAAAATGGGCACAGTGTAAAGACTCAGGTCAGTCATCCTGCTTCACACAAGCACGCATGCTCACAAAACACTGCTCCTGTCACAATGTAAAACTCCATAGTGCAATATTCATTGTTGTAGATGAATTCATTAAAGGTAAAAACACCCTAAATATAATTTACATTCACATTTCCAGCAGTCCAAGTAGGGAGTAAACACTAAAATTTCATGCTTGAGATATATATAAATATATATATATATAAATATATATATGTTCAGGTGTTTAAAAATAGCTTGGCACATTTCTATTTTCAGCACTGATTGAACCCTGACGAGGGCACCTTTAGGACATTCTTGGCCTCTTAAAGACATGATGACACTGGGTTCCGCACATAAATGTGTTTAATTTTAGTACCGTTTCACCTCCCTGAAAGGAACTCAGTTGCCCATGAAAGTGTTTCCTCTTTTTCTCCAAATGGCAGCAGCCCCGAGCCCGTACCGGCTGTGGTTGTGTTTTGTGTTCTACTGTTTGAGCGGCTGCACGTGCTGTCGTGGCCGAAATGTAGGAAAACAATACAAGAGGCCCAGCACACCAGATAAATCAATATAGAGTGAAACATAACAATGCACAGAGGCTTAAGGCTTCAATTGGAGGACAGAATTCAAACATGCTGTTAGAAAACGTTTTGCAGCAGTTGTGAACGATAGCAGTGGTTGAGCAGGTGCTTTAGATATGAAGCCATACTAACATGACAATGACCTTTTTCTGAAGGGCCGGTACACTGTGAGCATGACTGCACACTGATAAGCAGAAGTAATTTAAGATATCTTTTGACCAACACACCTCAAGCTGCCTTGCTGCATCTCTAGAGAGCAAATGTCTTGATTATGGAGCTGCACAATAAGAAAAAAAACAAACAAACAAAAAAAAAATAGCCTCTGTATGCAGAAACAGATGTGCTACTGCCTTATTAGAGTAGTTGTAGTTAAGTGGTTTCGTTCTGTATTTCTCCTGATTAGTAATTGATTTGTTTTGTTCCAAGCATGATGATCGCGTCAGAGCAGAGGAGGAGAGCTTGTTTTCCGAGAAAGTGCGCTGGCTTTTTGAGAAACGAGGATGTGGGTTTTAAAAAAAAAAAAAACAAAACAAAAAAAACAAAACTATTTTTTTAAACCCACAAGATTTAAACCGTCACGTGTTCTTGTAGACTTTTACTTTTGGTTTTGTGACGGAGGTGTTGTTGAGGGTAGAGTTTAAAATACTGTGTGTGTGTCTAGTTAGTTGTGGCACTGATAGAATTAGTCAAGACCAGATTTTAAAGGTTGTGATCATTCTGTTTTCGTTCCACAGATGTGGTTACAATCAGTTACTAACTGACTTGAAAGCATGAGGAAAGGATAAAAAAAAGAGAGAGAGAGAGAGAGAGTTTTTTTTTTCTTCTATGATTTTTTGTCATGATTCATCCTGTTTGTGTTTTTTGGAGGACAAAAAAAAAGAACTCCAGTAAGAGATTTGCTTTGTAATCTTTCTTTTGCTAATGTGCATTACTTTGCTTATGTGTATAGAAATGTAGACGTAATAACAGGGGAGAGAGGGGAGAGAGCGGGGTGAGGAACAAGGGAAGAGATTCTTTTGTGCATGAGCGAACTGGAGGTCCGTAGTTTTTCCCCCATTGCCAAACAACCACCATGCCTCCCTGGTTGTTTTTTTTTCCGCATGTTTACCGAGATTAAGGGCTATATCAGTCATCAATTGTGGACAAACATCCATTCATCCGTGCATCGAGTGATTTTTTGCTGCTCTGTGCTGTTTTTATTTGAAGCCACAGTTGCTGAGATCCACTACCTGTTTTGGATTTGGATGTACTTTTAATGTTGGGGTGGCCACTCCTATTTAACTAATAGCTGATTGTATATGACCGTGTATGTTTGTTTTATAGGCTTAAACTTTGCCTTTTTGTTTCGTCAACCTCGACGGAGGTGCGTGATGCGACATCCCCTCCCCACTCCCGCCCCAATAAGAACGATCGTTACCGTACGTGTTGTGGCGACTGCTTTTTTTTTTTTCTCCTCTCTCTCTCTCTCCGTGGACTGTGACCCCACGCTCCATCAAGCTCCGTCTTGGTAACAGACACGCCGCAGCTGTTTGTTTTTCTCAGCGGGGAGGGAGGTGGGGGGGGGGGGCAGCACACACAGGACACATCCACCCATGCAGTTGACAGAATATTCTAACCAAAGTCGCTGCCATCTCCATGCTACAAGGATCCTGTCTTCACCGTGTGTGTGCAGTATGTGTGTGTGCGGTTGCCATGTTGATGGCCGGTTTTTGGTTTCCCACTCTCAGGGTTATCTTTTAACAAGCAGTGCTAGAATTTCAAATGACCCACCAGTCTCATAAAGCCAAAGCAGTTGTTCCACGACTATCCCCCCCCCCACCTCCTCCGTTGTCGCCTGATGTTGTTTCTGCATCACGCATCTCTGTAGCGTATTGTACTTTTACTCAACTAGGCTATGCAAAAACATAAACCTACTGTTATATGCTGCGACCCCTTTCTCACTCTTCTCTGTCATGCGTCTGTGGGCACCAGTACTAGCAATATAACTCTCAGTACTTGTGGCACTGCACTGTACTGTAATCTCTTCTGGTCGGTCTATGTACATGTATTTGTTTAAGAAACTTGTATAAGAAAAAAAAAAATTACTTGTAATGCTACTACAACGATGTGAGTATGTATGCTTCGGTGTCAGCTGAGGGGCTTGAGTTAAAAAGCCATTCTAGTTTATATATTCTTTTTTTTTTTTTTTTTTTTTTTTCCCCCTCCCCTACTTTGGCTTTTTCCAGTAGAAATACAGTTTGCCTGCCTCTTCAACCACTAACTCTTTATACTCATGACTTATGTATAAACCGCATTATTAAGTTGTCGAAGGAGAAAGTTGAATATATTGTGTTTGTTGGATGATTTCTTATTTGGTATCTTTGGTCTGTTCGCCACTTTTTCCATCCCTCAATTTTGTTGCACTAATTCAATGTGTCCGGTTCCTCTGTTCCTTTTTTGTTCTTCTTTTTTTTTAAAAAAAAAAAAACAAGAGCTTTCTTCTTTTTCCACCTCGAAGACTTTTCACTGACTGAATATTTAACTGTTGCCTTTAATCTTCAGTTATTATAAACACAATACATTTCGAAATTTGTATATTATACATATGAAAGACCTCAACACGGGACACAGTCAGCTTACGTTAGACCAGGAGACGTCGGGGTAATACAGGAACGCTTTTGTGGGACCCCTCAACACTCTGAAACAATATCTCGGTTATCAGTGTGATTGTTTCTGTCAAGAAACTGGAAACTTTGTTGGTTTTTTGTTCTCAATCATTGATAATACCAAACAGATGGAGGCACCATGGTTGAGCTATGTGGATTTTTTTTTTTTTTTTTTTTCATTTTTGCCAAAATGAGAAACACCCCAGCTTGAGAAGGAAGCAGGCATCTACAAACACAAACTAGACTCTTTGTACATTGTTTTTCTATCTTTAAACAAGCCAAAATGAGTAAAGTGGAAAAAAGAGAAAAAAAGCACTGAATGATAGATAGAAATGCTTTGGGTTTAGTAAGAAGTCTGCTGTGTACTGTTTGGGTCATCATTTGTATTTTATTTTTTTAATAAAACAAACATTGGCACTCATCTGATTGCCTTGTGTCCTTTCTTGACTTCTTTGACTTCATCCATTTAAAGGATAAGTTGACAATTTTTCCAAGTCTCTTAAAATAGTCAGTCTTTTTCATTCTGTGCAAAAATGTATTTAAAAGTTTGTCTGATGCTAATATGAAGCTGAAGGTCTTTAGTGTCAAAGTCCCTCTTTTTGTTACTATACTTCCATCACAGCTCAATAGGAAACACAAAGAGGGAATTTTATGCTGAGAACACTGTAAATGTGGTAGATATCAACTTGTTATGACTAACTCAGACTGCTGAAGCCTTGATAAACTTTTACTTCAACTTTAACTTTTGTACACAATTGCTGTGTGGACACACTGGATTTTGGCCCCCCATCACTTACACTGAAAGAGCATTTGAAGGGGATCTTTTAATAGCCGGTATGAACAGGAGGAACGATTACGGCAAGGACACCTCTTTGTGTGTTCATATGGACACCTGATTGTTGTTTTAAGACTGACCTTTTTTGTGAACCTATCCTCTGACCACATGTTTCCTCTTGCTGGATTCTTGTATGTTGTTTAGGTAACAGCTTGTTCTTTGAAGTGTTCAAAAAAACGGATCTCTGCCCCTGGAGTGAGAGTGGAGCCCCACCCAAGCATGTGACACAGAGCCGGAGGCAGTTAGCCTTAATTATTGACGGGATGTTACATAATGAAAAAAATTTGATTAACACAACTTGTTGTTGCCTGCACGCAGTTAAAGTTTAAAAAGAGTCTCTAGTGCACCATATGCATCTCTGGAAGTTATCTGTCCTCTAGATAGAAAGGATGTGAGTAACACTACGAGGTCAAAACAAGGTCAGGGTTCTTGTTCGGTCTTTAATGAGGCAATGCAAATAGTTCAGAACAAAGAATTAGAAAATGTAGATCATTTGAGAGTCACTGAATGGATACATGAGGCACACAGTTTTCATACGAAACAAGAAACAAAAGGCAACAAATAATGAATCAAATATAAATAAAGTAGGACGGTTGTCAAAGTGGCTACAGAAAATGAGGAAGTCATCACACATTGCACAATTGAAAACAAAACACCACATAAAAGATCAATGATGTTGACAAAGGCGTGGAACCATATCCAGAGCATGAAGAAGAAGACGGGGCTGAATCAACAACAGCTGGTCCGCCACCGATTTAACGCTTAGATTCAAAGGAGGCAGCCTGAGGCCAAATCAGCAGGTTTGTTCAATCCACTGTAAAAACACAAGTTCAACAGAAAAAAAGAGGTGATGTTTTCACATACAACACCAAAGGAACACATTTTTTGTCATTTTTGTATTAAATATGCAGATAAAAAGTGCCAGCTACAGGGAATACAGCTGTAATAAATACGTAATCATTTAAATCCTCTTTGCTCGTCCCCACACTGCCTTTCAGTGTAAAGCTCCTTTTCTGTCATATATCTGTTTTTAAATACATTTAAAAGAATTTGCTTTGTACCAATCAAGAAATTCGATAAACTCATCTCAAGTATATACATAAAAATTCTATATCATTGAAATTGTTCCTCTGAAACATTCAAATCTTTGCAATCAGCACATGCACCACTGAGACAGAGGATGTAAACAAAGAATGGTGATAGCATCCAAGATTTAAAAACAAAAAAAACACCTCAATAAATCATGCATACTACAGCAACTATAGGATAGAAATATGCAAGGTACTATATATACACTATGTATATTATATACATACATAGATTCTAAAAGATTGGGTACAGATGCATCTACAGTACAGATGACAGCAGGGTTTTCAGTGACGTTTGGTTAACGGAGCATGAGTAGCAACACATCATCATATATGTATATATTTATATATTTCCAAAGTCATAAAATCAATATCAGTGCACTAGAAATTAGTGGAAAGTCAAATGCAGCGAAAGGTAACAACAACAAAAAAAGACAAATGTAGCTGCTCAGAAGAAGTGATGTAATATACTGCACGTCTGCTGTGTAACAAGCACAGAGGTGGAGATGGTAAGGCCGAGTTGGTGTGTGTCAGGCAGGGTCTGAGGACAGAGGATGTGTAAAAATTAAAGTCCTCCTACAGCTTCATGACTACTAATGGCGAAGTCGGAGAATGGCTTCTTGTAGCAGGTGATACTCAACATCTCCTGTCAAAAGTGTCTCGTCGTCAGGATTTTAAAAAAAACCCCTGCTGCGCTCTACTGGCTGACAGCGGGATCTCACTTTCGTCTCAGTGCAGTTGGGTCCGCGGACCGCAGGCAGCTATCGCAATCACCGTCTCCTTTTTTCCTTTTTCTTTTTCTTCCTCTCCCTCTTCCTCAGTAGAAGCGCTTGCGTCGGCTCTCGTTCCAGTGGCTGTAGACGACCAGGCCGATGACGATGAGGAAGATGCAACCCAGCATGGAGAAGAGCACGGTGAAGAAAATAGCGATTCCACTCATCCCTTCTTCAACCTGACCCACTTGAAAAGAGGATGATAGGGAAGTGAGAGATGATAGGTGATCAATCATCTGACATCAATTCATGTAATTCCATGTGTGTGTGTGTGTGTGTGGGTCTCTTACATCTGAGTAGGTCAAAATTGTCTACGCTGGGTATGGTTATTTCCTCTTCCTCCGCCTCCTCTTGCTCTTCCTTTTTACTCCTCAACACCGTCAGTTGGTAGAGTTTCAGGGAAATTATATCATGGTTATCTATAATTTCAGATTTGGAAAATATGTTTACATTTAGAAAACAAATGAAGGAAAAAACACGACTTATCAATTAGAAAGTCTCACATTTCCAGTAGTAATGTTCATAGTAAAAATAAAGGAATTGAGTCCAGTTCAGGCAGAGAGGTCCCTAACTACAAATTGTAAATTGTAAAATATGTTATTTTCATGAATAAACTGGGTATTTATACGATAAAATACCAACTTGCTGCACAAATGTTTTCCAATCATCCAGTGAAGTTTTTAATATTTGATTCACGAGAAAGGGCAGAAACAGCATGTGTTCTATCAAACAAGGCTGAGTATAACAATCAAGTGAAAATAACCTTTAGACAACCTTGAGCTTTATTTAATTTCGAGATGGAATATAAACATTTTAGTGTGACACTCGGACCACGTCTTTGTCATTGATACTTTTTTGGATCTCAATCTTAAAACAGTGCTGCTTTGATTCAAATAAAGCTCACATGGTTTTTAGTTGAATAAGGTGAAGCTTAACGATTTGCCAGAACATGCTGAGTTACCTAAAATTGAACTCCACATAATACTGTTAAAATTATAGACTTAAAAAGGTTGGGATAGAAGTTTAATGAAGCCCCCAGCTGTTCAACTGTGAGGACACTGAATTTGTTCTTACACACATGCTGCTTTGTTTCAGCCATTCATATGGTAAAAGTTAAAATAAATAGCAATTCAGTCTGACTGTTTTGTTTTAAATGGGGTTCTTTGTTAGTGAATCAAGCAGTCACGGGTCATGCTTTTATTCATGATTTAGCCTTGAAAGCCCCCAGAAAGGTCTGAGGCGTACAGTGTACATACATATACATATATATATATATATATATATATATATATATATATACATACATATATATATATATATATATATATATATACATACATATATATATATACATACATATATATATATATATATATATATATATATATATATATATATATATATATATATATATATATATATATATATATATATATATATATATATATATATATATATATATATATATATATACACACACACTGTACTGTGCAAACATTTTAGGCATGTTTAGATGCTTATAAATTATGCAAAACCATCAGGCAGGTGTTTGTCTATTCTGCAGCATGTTAACAAGAAGACAAGACAGGAAGAACAAGTCCTGCAAGAGATGGTACTGACCCCACCAAATATTGATTGAACTTTGTATGAAGTTAATTGCCAAATAAAAACTATTCATGACATTTGTTTTGAAAACATCCTTACTTTTAGAGCCTAAGACTGTATATAAGTATATAAGTATTTCTTTGTATAACAGCTTTAACTAATATTTTGACACTGGTAACGTGCTTCATCATGACTGTGTGGGTGTAGTTTGCTCAGATTTGATTGACAATGAGTAAACAACCTAAATCCTGATAGGTGCATGGAAGTATGTTATGTCACCTGTACCCAGCTGAGCCCCGCCCACTTCAAACCTGTGAACCATACAATGTGTTTCTGTTAAATTGTCTTTGACGTTAATCACATCTGCACAAGTGGAAGCTATTTACCTGAGAGGTCTCCGGTAATTGCAGTAGCTCCAAAATAAAAGCCTTGGGGCAGCCGCACCCCGGGTATGTCGAGGCAGTCCCTCCATTCATGCTGCCCATCGATGTCTATCATCACCTAGTTGTTGAAAAATTGCCATCTTAGGTTTTACATTTGCTGCTTCAGATCACACGCACATCGGTCTTGTGAAATAATCTACTGTTCTACCTAAAAAAGATATCAAGACATTTATATTAATCTGTTCTGTTTGTGTTTGTTCTTGTTAGATTACCAGTATTTGATTTTTCAGTGTAACCACAAACAGGGCATTGTATATTTAAATAAATATTACCTGTTCAAAATCACTAATAGCAGGTTAGACAGTCGAGGACATGAGGAAGTGTCTGCATGTGCTACAATGGGGATTAAAGTGTCTGTCTCTCACCGTCAGCCTTCGGCGAATGTATCGGATAAAGAGGAAGGTGTCATGTTTGAGGTTGCGAACCATGGCGTTGCAGCCCCCGAGCTCTGTGGGCCTTCCGTCCCGCTCGTGGTCGTAGCTGATGCTGCCGTTCCCCACCATGGCCAGGACGAAGGGGAAGATCCTCTTGTGGTCACAGGAGGAAAAAAAAAAATTAAGAGATTAGGAAAACATTTTCATTTAAATTGGTCTCTTATCCTACGCTGTTCGAAGACTGAGAGGTGTTGGTAATTTTCATTCATCAGAGGAGATTTCTCCTGGGATGTTCACACTTTATAGCCATAGTTTTATAGCCTCTACGAGCCTGAAGCAGAAATATTTATTTTCACAGTTACAATGCAACGTCAAAGGAGATTTCTAAACAAAATCTATTTTTTCTTCTTTCTTTTATTTATTTTATCTTTTGCTAGAACTGGAACCAGGATATTGGAAAATCCCTACTGTTTATTTGACACGTTTGTAACAAATAACCTCGATACTTTTATTATTAGAACACGCAGGCTTTGCAAGACAGCACAGAGAAGTTATGCTTTTCATTACTTTGAATCTTAAAAACTCATATTTACAAACTTGCATTAAAAATGTCACTTAAATGTCAAATGTTGTTGCTTGGCTTCTTTCTAATATTGTTTTCATAAATTAAATTCTTGCAGCAACCACACAACACCCATGCAGGGACATAAAAAACAACAACGAGGCAAACATATCACACATTTAGTCAAGTGCAGTGATTATTTTAAAGTTAATGGTGTTTTTACAGTTGGATAAAGATGTTTAAGGACTGATGGAGGCTGTATGACATTGGTTAAAGTCAAATGTGCGCAATCCAAAGACTGGTTACCTGTGAGCGAGGAGTGTATCTCTTCTTCTGCGCCTGTCTCCAAATGGTTGTACAAAAGAACACAAAGACAGCCCCTTTACACAAATCTGCAGATGCATTCGTCCACTATAACCATTAAACCTCTTTTACTTTCAAAAAACATATGAGATCTACGTAGTGTTACTGCAGCATACCTCTATGTGTTTCTCCTCATTGGGATACGTATCCACGAAAACACCCAAGCCAGTGAAGTTGTCTACATTTCCAAATACAGGACCTGTACATGAATTAGATGACGGAGTATAAAAACTGTGTTCTAAAATAGATAAGAAGTAAGTTTAGGTGAATATTTTGTGTAATATTTACCTTTCTGCATGCGTTCCTTAGTATACCAAATAGCCAACCCATCACCATTCAGGTTCTTCTTTCCTTGTCCGTGAATCTTAAAGTGCACCTGCATCTCCCAGTCCTTAAGATGGCAAGGCTGGAAACACAAGTGAGTTAAATAAATTTGAGCTGAAACAAATTGATTAATCAATCTACAAACAATATATATTTTATAATCAATTCTTTGTTTCGGTTATTTTTCATGGCAAAATACCAGATTTACCACAATAGCAGCCTTTCTCTGTTTCACACAACTGAAACTTGAATATCGTTGGGTTAAGCCTGTTGGTTGCAACAAGCAATTTGGAGATGTCGCCTTGGGCTCTAGGAGATTGTGATGTGCATTTTTACTATTTTATAATGTTTTATAGACCAATTGTTAAAAAACAACAGCAAACAAAAAAACAGTAGGATAATCGATAGTTTTGATTTGGGATGAAACTCTCGGGTCGAGCCATTAAAACCCAGAGGACCTGACCACACTGGAACTTGTGTTGCATAACAGTCTGGTTCCCCATCAAATATTTTCCCACAGTGTTGCTCTCTGTGGTTGGAGTTAGACCTTTGGATGAGTCAGGGTTTCTGATCCACTCAAATGAAAGTTAACAGTAAACAACTACCATCACAGAACCCTTCAGCTAGGTACTTAACCATAAACTGAAGTATAAAGTGTTCAGTTGAGCTGCATTGGTTTATAGTTTCACAGATCACATACGCATACCACCGGATGATGAGGGTGTTTATTTTGGTAAGAGCGAGATAAGATCAGACAGATTAGCTGAACTGCTGAGTGACAGCCAAAGACTGTAAACCAGACTGTAAAGACAGCAAAAATCAGCTGCTAAAGTGACCTTAAACACACCAAAACTGTACTTTTAATTTAACAATCTCTATTTTTAAGACAACACATACCAGTTAAGCCCACACCCTTCTTGCTCTAACCCTCCCTGCATCTGCATCTCGTGTCGCCTGACTATTACTATGAATACAAACTTTTCAACTTGTGATAAAAATTCTAAACTCAAGGTTCACTTACTAAGCTATTCCTGTGGCTTTTGGCTAAATCCTGTAGTCTTTTTTTTAATAGGTGGAAGGTCCTGCTTGTGGAATACAGCTAAAAGTTTTGGTAATAGCTCAGTTAGTGATCATTAAAGATCCCCATCGGACGGATGTTTGAAGACGTTTGATTCATCGTGTCTAATATGGTTTTTCCACAAAAATTGTTCAATTACCTCCTTGAAAAGTTTAACTGCTGGACACAAGATCTCTGATTCTCTGATTTCACTGAAGTGTCCATTCTCAGTCTATGTGCACTGTACTCACTTATGTAAGTTGCATCCTAGACCACAACTCGTTCCACAAATCTCATGATATCACAAATCATGCTCGTAGGTTCACCCTTAAACTGAGATTTAAAGTGAAAACAGGCATTTTTAGCAGATGAGAACAGCCTTCATGTGTTTTTCCTTATCCAGATACAGATCGCATGTTAACGCCAGGTGTAAATGGGGTACTAGTGTTAAACTCTGCACATACATTATTCTGCACAGTGACCCTTAAACAACCAATTGAAGGAACAAGAAGAAAAAAAACATTTTTGACTGGAGGGGGGACTGTAAATTTAGAATTTATATCACAGTATGTGTTCCAAAGGTCAAGTATGAACCTCCATGCTCAACTTTCTACTTCACAAGTGTTTGAAATACATGACTGGGACAACACCAGTAAGATGTAGGGTGCATACTCACAAGGCGGCTCCACACTGCCCCCTGCCTGCTCTGCATGTCAGGTGTGAGGCGCACCTGGTCGGCTGTTACCATGGCATCACCCATCAGCTCCCAATGGGAGGAGCCTGAAGACCCCACACCTGAGTACACAAATATCATCATGACAAAAAGCTGACACAGCACAATACATTCAAAACAGCTCTGCATTGTTACTACACAAAACACCCACTTGAGTATGAAAAAAAGCGCACTATGGTCTTTAATTAAGCACAATGTAGCGTTATGATATTAAATATGGTGTGAATATATAGACTGCCTTGTTTGGCTGCATGTTATGGCGATAGAAAACAGATTATGATTATTTAGGGGGAAAAAAGCTCAAGCATGGATGTAATTGGATCGCTAATAGATTCATCTGTCCCCTTGTGAATAGTGAGCATGCTGCGGGCAACATACCTTGGTATGGCTTGGAAAGGGAATATTCCCGCTTCAGAAACTCTTCCATTTCGTGGTCATCGTCGGCGAAACATCGGCTTACAGTAACAATCAGAAAAGCTAAAGTCCAGTATGATTTAAAAGGCATTATATTCCGTGTAGAAAATAAACTAGATAGTGATTTGGAACCGCTGTAACGATTGCTCCTGCTGTCGGCTGCCATCGTAGGTCAAAACTCACCCCTCTGAACAGCTAGCAGCCTTCCCATTGGTCCGCTGTGTTGCATGGCTCGTCCTCATTGGTCCGTTTGGTTGTCAATCAGAATGCGCTGTTTTTATTGGTTGTACTGTATCTCCTTTTCAGATAATGGCTTTAGTGGGAATAAATCAATTAATATATGAAATTGAAAGTGTTAAACGATAGCAAATGTGAAATTGTCAGTATTATGAAACGTTAGTAAGCCGAATCTTAATACTAATCGAGGTATTCTTTGAGAAACCCGGAGAATGTCAGGTCTTATTTGTGGGTGCAGTCTTTCTGCATAAGTTTCTAGAACATTCACGGTCCATTAAACAGGTTACCTGTTATATTATCTGCATGAAAGGCTAAGAGTTTTTCTAAAACACTATCAGTTTTAATTGAATGTGGAAAAATGATGTTCTAGCCCCTAATACATCCATGCTCTCATGCTCTTGATAATTATTTTGCCTACTATTGGTTGTCATTCTTAAATTGAAGCTGGAGCGACAGTAGCATCATATCATTTATTTAACCAAGAAGAAGAAGTCAATATATCTTTGAGGTATATTTTTTTATTGTTAAGGGTTCAACCTTGGTTTGACATGTGTCATTATTTTTAAACTTTAACAACAGTTCTGCTCTAAATTTCTTCTGGTATGAATTATCTGCTATAAATGTGCTCCTGATGATATATTTGTATGGCACAAAAGCTGTGGGAAGCAGATGGATATGGAAGAATAATGATAATGTTAAATAAAGAAAGATACTCCAGTTAAACACACTAATAAGGTTTTATACAGCTAGTTACACAAGTATGGCTTTTAGGACAATGCTGCTTTTATTCTCTTCTACAAATCTGTCTCTGTCGGTAAACCAGTCCTTAATTACCCTAAAATAAAATACCATACCTCTCTATCATCTAGGTGCTTCTTCTGAAGTATTTTTCTCCAATAGTGCATCTACAAGACGACCTATATGCAGAGCAAGATTAACCTGCTGGGGGCCCCCTGAGGCATGATTGAGCTATGGCCCACTGCCCCCTCACTTCCTGACACTCCCATTGTATTGTGCTTGCGTTGCATTGCCTTTAAATACCAATCAGGTACAGAGCACACAGTTGAAATGGCTGCTGTTTTGAAAACTAATCTGAGCTCCGGCAGCTAGAACACTAACTCATGTCTTTTTTTTGTCTGTTAGGCCACATTTAGACATTTAGCCCTTTGTGAAAAAATACAGCCCCTTCATTCGCTTTGTTATATCAACTGGAAATACAGGTAATGAAATTAGATTTTGGCAAAGGGCAACTTGACACAACATCACCTCAAATTAGATAAAAATGTAATTTATATTGTGTTATGGTAGTGCATATTCCCAAACAGTGAACCAAGTGGCTTTTGGGGCCCAAATAGGGTTATGCAGTGTTCATAATATGGATATTTTTATACAGATGATTCTGCTTCTTTCAAAAGCCAACACACTTTTATGTGTATTATGTATGTACTTATGGTATTTTTCTGTTCTACGTGAGTTTGCTAATAGAATATTGTTCCAGTACAAATGATAAAAATGTGAAAATGTCTCTAGTAAAGAGTAAAGTAGTAAAATATGTTAAATATTGTCAGTGCTTTCCAGCACAAAATGTGAAGTTAGTTAATAAAATATGCTACAGATCTAAAAACAAGTGCTTATTGAATTTACTGACATTAATCTCCACAAAACCCCATAAGGAGTGGTATGTGTGTGTAATCTCATATCAGTTAAAGTCCCCTTCCATTCAAAAATGTGTTTTCTTTCTTCTGTAGGATGATGTATGTGCAGAATTTATCACTAGAATGCTATTTTCACATTCATTTGCTGAAGGGGGAAAGTTTCTTTGTGCTCACCTTAAATCTGAGTTTAAAGTATGTATTTAAAGTGTGTAAATATTTGTATATTCATAGATTCTGGACTTTTTAAATGTGGGAGAACGAGTAAATATCATTTTAAAGATCCCTTCCAGACATATTTTCAAATGTATATAATACAATATAATACAATTTCTTTTTCCAAAAAGTTTAACTGCTAGATGAAAAGATGTCTCCTACTTCACTGCAAAGTCAAATCTAGACTTATGTGCACTGGAGGCTTCAAGTTTCCACATCACACTTCTGTGAGTTGAATATTGGACCAGAATTGGCTTCCAAACTATTTGTTAGTCACAAATCATGCTTGCAGGCCCACCCCTTAAAATCTGATTTTCATTGAGCACAGAGAAACTTTCCACTTTCAGCAGATGAATGTGAAAACAGTTTTCAAGTGTCAAATTCTGCACATAAATCATTCTGCACAGTGAAGTTCAAACATTCAACTGTAGAAATAAGAAGAAAAACACATTTTGGGTGGAGGGTAACTTTAATTACGTAATCTGTGGAAGAAACATATCAGATGCAAATTATTGTAAGCATTTTTGTATATGTTAAAAGATATCTGGTGGGGATCTTTAGTAGGAAAAATAAAGCGGCCACATACTGTGTGATCAGGAGATAAGGGGCAGACATTTACATTCATTTCAAAATAGAGTAGGAAGGAAAGAGAAAAGGTCATGTTATAGATAAGTATCCAACCGGTGTACAATGTCAGATATCAGAAACTGTAGAACATGTTATCATCAACTGCAATAAATATATGTCAGAGAAGAAAGGACATGGTGGAGGAAATGAAAAGATTAGGGATAACATAAATATAATTAAAGAACATGCCTGGAGTGTGGTGCTATAGTGGGCAGGGCAGAATATGTTTGATCAGCTGATAGTGTAGGAGTTAATTGACTCCAGAAGATGGCAGTAACCCAACAATATAGATGCCAACTGCCTTTAAACATCAAAGAAGAAGAAAAAGAAGCCGAACAAACTGTGCGAGAGAGACAAGCAGCAGTTTACTGCCGCCCAGTGTCCAGTTAGGACTATACTTATATTCAGTCTATGGTTTAGGACCTTTGCAGCCAGTTGGATGCTGTAGCTAAGATCACGCCCCCTTCACGGTCCCTGCTCTCTGTCGGAATTCGCACCCGGATTCATGTAGTACAGCATCGATGGATGGAGTAGAAGTAGGAACAGGAAGGCATGGATCCCACTGAAGAAAAAACGAGCAAAACAGTCGACATCTACCGCGACACATGGGTCCGCTTCCTAGGTATGTAGTGTTACATGTGACCTTTGTAGTGGTTCAGTCCGATGTTCCCTGAACACACTATAAGTTAACGTTAAAGCCGTCGTGACACCGGAGATGTGTGCTAGCGAGCTAGAAGGTAGCATCGGCGGCTAACTACTCTGTTAAACAGCTATTTATAGCAAACTTGGCTGTTGAAGGACATTTTGTTACCGCAGGACACAACGGACGAAGTCTAGGACTGGACAACAATATCGTTGTTGCACACTTTTGTTTGCTGAATGCATTTAACTATTACTTATACAAGCTAGGTGGAGTTATTTGTGTGTCACTTCCGACTAAAGACAGGAGTTATCGTTAGCTTGTGGAGACAGTGACTCACACGACAACGAAGAAACGCCTGCAAACATGTCCAGACTGGAAACTGAGACACCGTCACTGTTTTTACAGACACAACAACTTAGTATCAGTGCCCCCTTTACCTGCTGTCATTCTCTAATTGATAACAGCAGGGTCTTTCCTGAGGGGACACCAGTGAGCTGCTGGCTGGAAACAGCATGCAGCAACCTGCCTGAAGGGCATTTGTGCTGCAGCAGTGGTCACAGTGTTGGCTGTTCACCCACAGATTTACATGACCTGCTCCACGGCTCACTGAGAATGTAGATGTCATGCAAATCTTTTTTTTTTTATCTCTTTCATAAAATCATAATCTGTTTGCTTCCATCTTTATTGTCAGTCTCTGTATCTCTACAGTAAGGAGCATGTCAACATAAACAGAAAAAAAACACTATTCCTAAACCTTATGATTAAAAGTGGGTATTTCAAATGAAAAGATCCTACTTTTTACTCAAACGTCAAATTCCTTGTTTTATTATTTTCTCATTTGAAATGGCTACACATCATGCTTCTGCACGAATTTTGAATCATAATCCTCCAGAACTCTCTAGCATGTTGGGAACAGATTATCTTTTACTACTATAGCAGCTGTAATAGAGATTATGTAACACAGACTGGATTTAACCTGAAATGTGGCTGCTTTAGCCAACTGAGCGAGCAGGAACATCCAGAAATCCCCTTTTGGAAACATGTTGTCACTTCAGCTATCAGCTGTCTGTCCTGAGGAGTTCACTGTTCACAGATTAATTTACAGAAATTATATATGATGTGTGTGTGTGTATATACGTGTATCGCCAACCCATATACACAACACAGCAGGCTAATTGTCGGTAGATAATGTTAGAGATGAGATAAAGAGGATTGCTGGATGTCCTTGTGTAGACAGTTTCTCACAAGGTGTTATAGTAGTCTGGGTCACTTCCAAAAATTCACTATTGGTAAACAATCCAGCAGAACTGACACACTGTAGATCAGGAACTTGATATGGTTGTTGAGCAGACAGTTCATCTTTATGTTTCTCATTTTCTGGCTGTCAGTTACTGTTATTGCAACTCTCTCAATGTCTTTTTTTTATCGCTCACCCTCCAAGCCTTCACAGCTATCCTTCAACCTGCGCTCTCTGTCATTCTTTATCTCTTCTGTTTATGTTTCTCCTACCATCAACGTCTTGTCTCTGCACACATTCACTCTCTAACACCTTGCTGGGCACAGGGCAAATAGTGAATCACGAAGGATAATCTGAAGCCTGTGCTTACTGGTCAGAATTGGGCCCCAGCCTATTAAGCCAGGGCTTGGCACATTTTATTATTAACTAAATGCCTTGCTGGAAGATAATCTTATCTAGACTCTGTTATCACGCTAGTATCATCTTGTACTTACAATGGCTTCTGGAATTTCAAACCCAGCCTACAGCTAAAACTGACACTTTAAATGTTGTCTTACTCACTTTGCTGTCTTTTAATCAGTTAATATGCATTCGTCACAGCACATATTTAGACTTTTCCTTGTAGAAAATTAATTCAAAATTATTCAGGGATGCTTGTTTTTATTGTTTTTGTCCATTACATCATTATTTATGATGTAGGTTTTAAAAACCATCTTATTTAAGTGGATATTACAGTCTTCATGACTTTGCACAGCTTTAACTCGACTTACTTAAATTTGGAATTATAGCACTTATTGTAGCTGTAATTTTATTTTATTTTATGCTTTGATATGCAGAATTTTCCTCTCTTTCTTTTCCTGAAACTTAAAAGTGGCCTGAATATGCTCTTGTGGTTCCAGGCAGCTCTGAGTTTGGAGTCATAATCATTGGTTGGGTATTGCTCAGCCCTGAACATGACTCATAACAATTACTTTGTGTGTTTAAAGGGTTTGATATATTCTTTGGCTGCTGCTTAGAGATAACAGAAAAACAAAACAAAAGCTCATGGTGATTGGCTCACTTGTGCATTCACTGTAGCTGTGGAAGCACCTTTTTTATTAAAGGGTGCATTTTAAGTAAGTTCAGCAATTATGATAATGTGTCGAAATCATTGGGTGCTGAAATACTACAAGGAGCTTTTTGTGCAGTATCTCATGTGTCTCATGTGTAGGTCTAATAAACGTGTGAAGTGTTTTTCCTTCTACATAAAACATTTGCAAAGAAGATTTATTTCCAAAAGTTTGAAACTTCTTTGCAGTTTTCTTCTTCACTGCCTTTCCTGAGGCATTGCTGCTTTTTCCTCTATGAATTACAACCACCTGCCGATCAATGAAATAGTGTGAAACCATTGGCAGGAGTGTGTGTCACTTCACCTGTGCATGTGCAAGGTAACTTTCAAGCAGTAGTGGACATGAATACAAGTTTTATTGGAGAGTAGGGCTGTATTTCAGACTCAGAATCTACAGTAATTCCAACACAGGCCTCACAGATGCACTATAATATCAATAATGTAACTTTTTACAAGCTCAAAACATATTCTAACTATTTATAAGTACTCAAACTGTGATAATAGCCTTGGTTCATCATCATGCAGTAGATATTGCTAATTGTAGCTTTTTGATAATCTACTAAAAAGTTATTACAATTTCCTAAATGTATCATAATTTCATTACCTTTTAACAATGATTTTATATAGAAGCCAAACTTAAAACTTTGCACTTTGCAAATGATCATTTATTTAGACAATTATTGTTGAGGAGATGATAAATTGTCACCAAGCTGTGTTTAACAGGCTGTGATATTGTTGCTTGTAACATAAGCGTTTTCCTCCGCATGGGTAGGACAGTAAAGTGCACTGTTTGCACAGAAGCCTCAGTTTTGCCTGCGGTAACAGTGATACAGTCAAACTTTACAGCAGCAGCAAAATATGACTCCACCATGCTCTGATGGTTCTAACGTCATTGAACCAAAGATAAAGCTTCCCGTGTGACTGTAGGTCATTTTACCACTGATTTACATGTACTGCGGAGACAGCACAGGTGACTTCACAATAAGAGATCAATGATATATAAGTTGTTCCACCCTTGTGGAGTGGATATTGCATAATTTTCAAAATGTTGCTCTCCTTTTTAACTAAGACAATATCAGAGATGAAGTTCATGTTTATTCGCTTCTTGTAGGTTTCAGGATAGTATTAATGTACTGGAATCTGGGGAATAAAAAAAGTAAAAAACTGACCTTTTGAATATTTAATGAACTGTTCAGAATGGTACTAAAACTCAATTATTATTTGAATAAATATACAGGACAATTTTTTTTTGATCCGAGGGCAACTAACTACATTTATGATGCATTTAGATGGTTTTTGCTGGATCTACATTTATGTATTTATTCCTACAGGCTATGCAAATGAGGTCGGGGAGGCTTTCCGTGCGCTGGTGCCAGTGAGCTTTGTATGGGGCAGCTATGCTGTGGCCACTGCTTACGTCACCGCTGATGCTGTGGACAAAGGGAAGAAAGCAGCTGTGGTAAGATTCAACCATTTCTATGCAAAGAGCTTGAAAGAGATGTATTATCTTCATAAATTGACATATTGGCCAAATTTTCATTATTATGCAACAAAGAAGAGGTATAAAAACATTTTAGGAAAAATCAACCCAGACTACCAAATAAAAATGGATTAAAACAACCAAGCTTGAGCTGTAGGTTCACTTACAGTTGAGTTTAAGTCCATCATGGCACGAACCTGAGCTAACATGTAAGCCAGTCAAAGATACTAGTAAAATGTACATCAATTCATTCGGTGATTTTTTTTTTTTTTTTTTTCCATCTGTTCCCCAAGGCACATGGGGACAACCCAGGTAAGACAACCCGGGTAGCAGTGGCAGTGGTGGACACATTCGTGTGGCAGGCCCTCGCCTCTGTGATCATCCCAGGCTTCACCATCAACCGTGTGTGTGCTGGGTCACTCTACCTGCTGGGCAGAACCACCAGGTGGCCCCTGCCCGTCCGCAAGTGGACCACCACAGCTATTGGCCTCTCCACCATCCCCTTCATCATCACTCCTATAGACAGGTTGGCACAAATGAATGTGTGTATGTGTACTGTGAAGGATTATGTATGTTGCCCATTATATAGGCTTTCATTTTAAGGGTTAGGCTGCACACACGATTAGTAGTTTGAGCTGCTTCTGCCACTCGAGTGCCAAGCAGCTGCTGACAAGTTTAACACTGATATGTCATTAAGTAATTAATCTGCTGGATATACTGTATAATGTTTAAGTCATGCTTAAGAACAGCTAACACACACTTATGCTGATCAAAAAAAATTAACATAAATGTAACGTAGTTGATCTGTGATCCATACGGATCGCCCCTCCCATGGTTCGGCATGCATGTGAACTTTGGATTAACTGCAAAATTTAATGTCTCATTGGAGACAAAGTAAACAAACTGCTGTAGTTACAAGTCATGGACAGACAGTATGTTGCCAGCAGGACCAAACCAGCATCTAATGGGTCCGAAGTGACATTTCCAGGTATATTTACATGATGTTAAATGTGCTGCAGCTGTGCAGCTAATTAGATATGTAGCTGCTAACTGATGTTAGTGGTGCACTTTTCCCTGGTAAATGTTTGTTTGGCGGCTTGTTCAACAAGCGAAGCTGCACGATGAGACGTGTTCATGTTTGTAAGTTATCAAGTTTTGATGACGTGGCCTCGGGCTATTTTTTCATTCACTACCTTGTTTAAAGGAGGAAGGTATCGTGCCTCATATTGCAATTTAATTTAACAATTGAATATTGAATATTTTATATATAAAGATTTTATTTAAACAATGGACATCTTGAATGTTGAATGTTAAGACAATGGGCAAAAGTTCCTTGCTTTAAGTGTTTTACAGAATAAATGGAAAGCAAAGTTATATTTGTTTCCTTCTTTTTTTTTCGAATCATGATGTTGCGATCCATTGCACCCCTAGTTCCAGTATACAGTCAAGTTTGGACACATGTTCTCATTCAAGTGAATTTAAACAGTGAACATTCTAAAATTAAAAAAAATAAATATTTAGAACATTCTCAAGTTTTGATGAAACAAACACAAATAACATTTACTATAGTCTTAAGTAGTAAAATAGGATGTTGGCCTTTATTGCCAGAGCCGCTCTTGTTAAATGACAAAAAATAAAATATAATCAGCTACTATTGCTGACAAACACAGAGCTGCACAAACTGAAACTCTCTGAAGCAGACATGTCTCATAGAATCACTTCTGCTTCTGTGAAATGGATCCAGATATAATGTCACAATATTTCCACTCTCTGTCCCCTGTAGGTCAGTGGATTTCCTGCTGGATTCGAGCCTTCGGAAGGTCTACAATGATGAAGAGAAGCACAAATAATGAGGGATCATGCTGAAGGTGGACTGTCCCCTCCTGGGTAGAAACCAGTCCAGTCTGCGTAGACCTGTGCTGATTATTCACCACTGTGAAGCACTAAAGAAGTGTAAAGAAGGATTTCGAGAAGCAAGATTTCACAGCTCATCAAAGATAGAAATTATTAAAGGGATTTTATTGCAAAATTACAGAGTTTATATAAGCAGGTTAAGTTCTTAAAAGTGAAATCCTGTTTCTTGAATTATCCCTCTGGGGATGCTCAACTTAAAGCTCTCAGGGCAATCTGGGTAGAGGTACCAAAAAAAAATGTTCAAAAAGAAATGTAGCTGTATAAAAAAAAAAATATTGAGAATGGAAAAAGTGACATACTGCTTCTTAAAGTATTCTTCGGCAGGGATACAGTGTGCTGTTAGATTCCTGAGATCGTCTGTACAGAGAAACCCTCCAAGATTGTCCTCTGTTAGAGTTATGAGCTTTTTCTCTGGTCTCACCTCATGTCCGGATGTCTAAGAGATTACATACAAATTCACACTTGCTGTGTTTTTTAGCCATATTCAGTGGTACTGTAATAACAGGCCAAAAAGCCAGTTTGCCATAATGTCCCTTTTGTTCCTTACTTACACAAAATGTTTTAGTTTTTTGTTTCTAGCTGAAAAGAAAGGTGTCTGTTACCCAGAATAGATGTTTTAAGCGCATTTTCTAATGCACTTTTTCCCCATTGTTTCATTCTACCTTATTGTTAGTGATGTTAGCTATTAAGGTTTGCACTGCGAGCCTTTTTACACCATGGTTACAATCTGTATGGTTATATATGTGTGTACATGGCTCTTTTAACTTAAGAATACCTGTAGCAACATCAAGTCATACTTATGCAGTCAACCTCACAAGTATTTGAACGACTTATCACCAATATCTAAACTGTTGGTCGTAGTCAGATGTTCTTAATGCACAATACTGTAACATCTTGTAGTCTGTCCATAATACACAATAGTTTCTGACAAGTTTAACAAATTTTAGACTTTCTTTCTAGCATGAAGAGTCATGCTGTTTTGACTTCAGATTACTTATAGACAATGTGATATGGAATATACAACTAGGATAAATTTATAGCAGAAAAATAGATAAAACCATCAGACCTTGAAATATGATATACTTCTCCCAATAAGCTTTAACCTGTGACTGTATAAATTAAACAGGAGATGTAGAAGATTAGAGTTCTCCATCTTGTAGTAGCAGATTTAATTTAGTGTTGCATTTCTTAAATAATTGTGGAGGTCAGTTTAGTACCTATGCAGAAAACGGTTTAAGGGATTGAGTAAGACATATAGATACTGTACATCTATTATTACCAAGGCATTTCTTCAAACAGCAAAGTAATATACTATAGCTCATGCTGAACTATGCAAGGGAAACAATTCGTTGTGTACAAGTCTTTGTGTGCTTTGTGAATTAAAGGGATTGTTTACCGACTTTAGAAATAAGACATATAAAATATATTAAATATTGTAAAATGAAGGGAAATTTGATACAAAATGTGGCTTGAATTTGGATTAGATGTCACAAAGACAATAAGGAACATACTTTAAAGGGAACGGTTACCATTAGTATAACATTTTAGCAATAAGTAATATATTTGCATTGGACCATATTCTCTTTGCTATGAAGGGTATGGTTCACTTTTTCATGGAGGGAGATGTGCTGAAAGAAAAGATTGTGAAAACTTGGGGTGTACCAATGATAATGGTTTTACTTGATGGTACTAATGCAACCTATTTAGCATTATTTCACAACCAATGATAATTTGGTATGTGGTTAAGGCTTCAATGTGTATAAGCAGTATTCATTCACATAAGCACAGAGGTTACTTTTACCTTCAGTAAGCATACAAATATAGACTTTTTTTCTTGTCAGACATTTAACTCGTCATAGCGGAAAAAGCGCAGATGTAAGTAACAAAGGCTCCAAAATGAAAAATCTACACTTAGTTGCTTAAGTGTCCCAGTAAGCCAAACCAGTCAGCAAGTGTGCTAACAGTGCTCTGCAACTGGGACACGCCAACTGAATGCACCCATTATTAAAGTTACTGCTCTGCTATGACATGTCAAATCGTCCGCCTTAAAAAGGCTTATTGGTGCATCCCAAGTGATAATCTATTTATTCATATTCCATTTTAACATTTCAAACTTTACACACAGAACATTGTTTTTTTTTTTTGTTATTGTTGCTTGCTGAAAATTAAAAGGAATTGTCTACTGTAACGCTTTTTTTTTTTTTTGAACATTTCTGCTGATTTTCATATGCGGTGGTGTGTTCGGAAGTGGGTTCTATGAGTCACACTTTCAGCCTTAACTGAAAAATTGCCAAACCTCAAACTCTGTTCCGTTTTCAGTACTTCAACAAGTGGAGATTATTTTTCAAATGTGAAAGCAACTGTTGAAAGCTCCATCAGTTACAATGAAAACAGCTTCCTTCCTATTCCTGTAACAACTTCTCAAACACTGGAGAAAAAAAAACTGTAAATCTGTTGTGAAATAAATTATATAATGATAAATAAAATGCCTGATTTCTCTTTTAGACTTTTAGTTTGTTACATAAGTAAGTCTTACTACACTATTTACTCTATTTATAACATTCCTGCCTGTACCTTTTACAGTACAAATATTAACAAGTAAAGCAGAACCACTTTCTAGCATTGGGAAATAATAATTGACAGCTCAGTATTGGGGGGGGGAGAAAAAATGAGCAATTATCTAACTAAACAGCCTGCAGCATGACCTTCTTATGAGAACATCTTGAGATTTCAAAGAGAGGCGTGACAACTTGTTCTTTGTACAGGCTGTTTCCACTTCCTGAGAAACCTACCATCACTTTCAGATAAAAGAGGTGTAATTCAGGGGATGGTTTAACCAATCGGATGGAAGCACTCTAAAGCATGAGAGTGCTGTTGCAGTAATTTATCTTGATTGAGTCAGGAAGCCACAGCTGATGCCAATTCTACAGATGAAGTGCACACATAAAAGGCAAAGGAAATCTGAGCACTGGTAGGCACAGTCATGTTTGTTCTTAATATTGTGTTTTTGGCTCTTTTGGCTGCATCAAATGTCCAGTCAGGTAAGATAGAAATATTAACATGTATCTTTTGTTGGCTGACAGTTTGATCAACTGGGTTATAATCTTCTTGTGAAGAATAAATCAGAAATAATCAGCCTGTTCCTCTGTATCACACTCTTGACAATTTATATTCATAGGCATTCCTCGATACGTCTTGGGCCATTGGGTTCTCAATGATGACACGCCACAGTATGAAGAGGTTGATAGACAGGTTGATAGAGACTCTCCAGCAGTAGAGGAGGTGGTGTGGCCTGAGAGCCCAGCAGTGCTTGAGATGGTGGAGGACCAGACCTTAGTAACTACATTAGAGCCATTTGTTATGAAGGAACAAGGTGGGCTGGTAACAGCAGAGCATTAATCAGTAGCATTCATTGCGGTCTTTAATCTTTGAGACTACATTCTCTATGATAAGTGTTCCCTTTTGTTGTTTCCTGTTAGATTCAGATGAAAAAGGAGAAGAATCAGCCATGTGGAAGATGGTTCTTGTTGCAGCTATCCTGCTGGTGTCTATAGTGGGGTCTCTGAGCGTGGCCTACTACCTGTATGTCTGGAGAGGAGGCAGGATTCACTATCAGCCTCAGAAACAGAATTATCCATAAATCTGAATAAAGTGACCTTTCTTCATTAAGACGTCTCAGTTGTCAGTTTTATTTGGGGAAGTGTGTCAGAAAAGATGTGAGAAGTGAATATAAATGGGACATAGACTAAAATGGTGACCCTTTTTCCTTAACAACTCTTTATGTACCACATATGCATGTATGTAAATTTTATTTTTCTACAATTCATAAAAATTAAACTGCTCTTATCACTTGGTGTTGTTACTACTTGTTTTGGACAGTGTGCTCCTGGGGCAGAGCAGGTATTTGTTGGTCTGTAATTTAATGGAAATGTCAGTGAAATCTACATAATGTCCCAATAAAATGCTCTGGGTTCTTCAGCCAAAGCTTCTAACACAATGACTGGCAAAATCTTAACTGCCTAAGGAAAATGGCAGATGTCTAAATGGCATTAAAGTGAATTTTCTATAAAATATGTACTTTGGTAGTATACTTAGAGTGTGAATGAATATATATATTGGCGCACACACAGTATAGTTGTGGAAGTTCTACTTAAGGTACAAATTCTTAAATATTCATAGTCTTCTTGCTTATTTAGGTACTTTAGGTCATGGTCACAATTTTTTTTTCATACAAAATGAGTATTTATCCTCTTGACAATGCCAGTGGTTGATTATATTCACAAATTAAGCAGCTCTAAAGGCCTTAAACATATTAAAAATCAAAATAACTGGATGTCACTTACTCAACTTCAGAACATACAAATCTTTTATTCAGTTATTGTAATGACCACTAGAGGTCCTCACTGCTCCTGAGTTTGTGCCATGCTCCACCTGTTTAGCTATGCAGGACTATACAGCAGATTCATATTATTTTACAACACACAGCACCATGGCTTGAACCCTGACTTTGCCCCCTGAGTTGGCTCATTTACGAGATTCTCAACGTGACAAGTTTCATGACTCTAACATCACGTAGGCTTTAGGTGCTTTATGTATGTATTTGAGAGCATAACTTTCAAAATGATAAAGATGTGAAAACATAACTTTGGATTAATCATTTTATATAGATCAGATCTCTTGCTATGTTTGTGTAGATTTTTAGAAACAGCATATTCCTTTGTTGGGTAATGAAGATAAAACTGCCCAAACTTGTTGAACATTAGTTGTTCTCTTTGTGAATAGTCTTTGACAGCGTCATATTAATAGACGATGCTACAAAGTGTTTTGCATCTTCTGTGCCTTGATGAAATCTACATCAGCTGAATCCCTACAGTGATGATTCAGCTTTTTCATTAAAAGTTTTTTTTCCATGAAACACTTGGAGGAACTGTATTTTCCTCTGTTACCACCACTCCATCTTTCTCCAAAGCACTTCTCACTTCACAAACTCCCGTTTACGTTCTTGTTTGCTGCCTTTGGCAAACATTTTCCTCTTCATAAGAATTCATCTTGTTCAGAGTTATGGCAGAATTGGCAGGCAAGCTGTTGGCAAAAACCAGCGTACTGCTAAGAGTAAAAGACTAATGTTTTAATTCAGTGTCAAGCAAGCAGGCTCAGATCAAATCCACAAACATTTATAAGTCCCCCTTGAGCAATATCAGGTGGCATTAGGGGGCCCAAGGAGACAAAAAGCTGATGAATTGAATTAATCTCCCCTCCCGTGATGGATGGGCCTGTTCACAGGGGGTTGGAAAATGGGAGCATTGTTCATCTGTCACTCCGATTGCCATGTCCCTCTATGATTTGTGCCTGGGTTGCGAAGGCCACAAGTGGCCAAAAGACCTCCCTCTTCCCTTCTCACTTGTCTCGCTGCTTTTTTTTTTTTTCAGGAATTCCCAGCCTTTCAAATGCTTCCACCCCCCACATCCCACACTGATATCCATACAGCCAGATGCAGAAAAACAAGCCTTCACTCAGGACAAGCAAACATAAATATCTGTCACTCTTGTCTTATTCTCTGTGTACAGTTTGTGCAGCTGCATTGTAGCTTTCAATGTGTGTATTTAAGATACAATTCAGATGCAGGAAATCAGTCATAACCCAATCATGTTAACAGTTTTATGTCCACTTGAATGCATGGCTACAAACAAGCTTTTCACAGAACTACTTTACACATTCTGGATCAAGTCATAATTTGCAAAAGGTGCATAATTACATTACAGAACATAATGTAATTTTAAACATAACACAGTAAAATGGAATGAAAAAAAAACTCCTGGCAAATTTGCCTAATTTCTAATTTAATACATCATGTCAAATATGGAGAAGCTGCACCTAATTTGTTGCCTTGGTGCATATTTGTTTTTTTTCTACAAGGTTATATTAAAATTATTTCACTTGGGATTTGTTGTCTGAGCTTACATGCAGTATTCTGTTCCATTAAAAATATGTCTTGAACGCAGAGAGAGTCGAGTCATGCTTTAATTTCTTTTCATAACATCTCTTGTAATCCTCTTTTCTTGCATTAACTGTAAGGCCCATACAAGTACAAAGTGGAGCAGCTTGGCTTTTGACTGGACCTCTGTTTTGAGTTGCCTTGTTTGGACATCCAGACTTCTTTAAACCCTGCGTGTCTAGAGTAATAGATTAACATTTAAACATGTCTCGGCTCCTAACAAACCAGAATGTAATTCATCACTCTTCACTGTTTTAAGATACAAAACCTGTTTTTTAAATGTAAACTTGTAAATTGGTGGGGCCACCTTCTTGGTTTTGCAGTGTTTAGTCCTCATTTGTTTTTCTTAAGCACCTGTGCCTTTAGAGGGGCAGGTGTTTAAAGGTGATTCACTGGAGAAAACAGAGCTCTGATTTCTTTGCTGCTTTTGTGCTGTGTGTGTGTGTGGATTACAAATTGAGATCTACGTGTTACTAGATGATAAGCACAGCAGGTGAATGGTGAGGTAGAACAGTAGTCAATAGTGAATGAACATTGGAGATAAAGGGTGCTGCTGGTGCGGAGCAGGAGGTACAGTGGGATAGTGGCGAAACATAGGCCTTCTTGGGTTACAACCTCGGGAACCAATCCCATCATGATCATGACTGAGGCTAAACCAAACAGGATGGAAAGAAGAGGCCAGATTGTAGTTGCTCACCTTTTTTTTTTTTTTTTTTTTTTTTTACAGGTACTTAAGGATAAGCCCAGTCATATACAATCTATATTTTTCTTATTGTCAACAAACCACACGTGCAGAACCAAACCAACAATGAAGTCATGCTGCAAGTATTGTGTGCAGTCTAAGATCTGATATATGTTATTCCTCTGTGTCTATTACTAAAAACACATCAATGAGCCACACCTCTGCACTGGGTGACATGTTCTTTCACCACAAAGACAATGGCTACTATAGTGTGGGAACGTGATTCTGTTTACAGAGCTTTGCTAACTGGTTGTGCCACATATCACAACCTATTGACTTTGTACTGAAGTTCTTTGAGATATTTACGATGTAAATTCAAGTTCAATCAAGACACACACTACTTGTGTGTGTCCAAAACACTAATACTTGTAAGTATAGGTTCATTGTTAGTTTGGCTCTGCAAATATTTGCTGATAATAAGTAAAATGTAGAAAATTGCCCACTTTATCCTTTCACTGAAATAACAACAAAAGAAATCATCTAACTATGACTCACAACCCACAAATATAGAGGCATCAGTAACTAGATGCCATTTGACTTCCTGTGGATTCCTAGATAAAGGGCAGACTGACTGGGACCCCTCTCATTAAAATAACATAAACTTAAATGATCAGACACAATCATTAATTATGGTCAATCAGCCATAATTCTATTACAATACAATTGTGGTTACTACACTGCTCTCTCTCTAGCTCTCTCTCTCTCTCTCTCTCTCTCTCTCACACACACACACACAGATCTCAGTGCCCCCCTTTTGCGTGAAGAACTATGTTTGTGGAAAGGCCACTTTAAGGGCACTAACTGAAATGTTTAACGCTCGTCGGTCGATTTATTGAGGTCAGTGGAAGGCTACGTTTTGAGAAACAGAAGAGCGGGCTATGTTTGGATTGATTTTCATGAATGATTTTATGCTGTGAGCAAAAGAGAAACAAAAGACAATCACGGCACATCAAATCACGCTGCTAAAGAAATAAGGGGAGGCAACATAAAAAATGAAGGGCAAGGCCAGAGCCGTGTCACTGAGCATTAAACTAATAAATATCAATTTCTGTCTCTTAGACGTGAAGACAAAGAGCATGGAGAATTAAGCTGGATTAAGCTGCTACGTTGATTCAATCAAGTTCTTTCTCTCAGTAACCTCAATCAAATGAAACTTGTCGCAACAAAAAGACAAATAAATACATACCATTTTAGATAAAAGTTTAAAAGGTCGAACAATGTCACAACCAGCACAAAAGATGCATAAAAATATGTTTGATATACATCCATAAGAATCTGACCTGACAGTTCTTGTTTCAACACAGAAAGTCAGTTGTGAAATGGTGATTCCTGATTTGACGGTGTACATGGTGATGCAGGCGTCGTGCTCTGTATGCTGGCAGAGCTCTCTCTCTCTCTCTCTCTCTCTCTCTCTTTGTGAAATGAATTAGGAGAACATGAAAACTGAGCAGACCTTCAGCAATACATTATGTATGAGGAGCTTGAAGGCTCCTACTGAATTCTGTTCAGGTGGCATCAGAGGGTGCAGCCAAGTGGAAATGCTGGCCAGTCACTTAAAGCACACTATCTGTGGTAATCTTTCTACATGAAAGCACTGCACACGTCTTGGGCTGTATTCTTCTACTTGCAGGTTGAAATATGCAACACAGGCAGGCTTCTATAGTGGCCACGGAGGAGGTTTACTAGGGCAACGGGGGATTAAAGGCCTTGCTCTAACCTTCAGGCTATCTCCTACGCTGCATAACTTTAAACTACTATTTGCAATGTAAATCAAAATCTATATTTTGTTTCCCACTTTTCACTCGATTTACCAGTCGCAGTCCATCTGTGGTAATTATCCTTGTCTAGCAGCGCACAGAGGAGGCTCATAGCACACATGTCATCTGCGGAGCAGTAAGTTTGACAGCTTGACACAAGTCCAAAATCAGATAATGCACCATATGATTCCTCATCCTCTGTTGTTATGAGATAACATCTAATTTCCCATCTCTCGAGTCATCTTATAAAGACATCGTCTGCTCATCGTGAAATCAATATGCTGCGGAAACACCATTACAACAGTCTTCACAGTGCTTGAGTGAATCACTCGAGATCACAGACGAACATGCACGCACAGGCAGATGCTGAGACACACACAAACACACCGTCACCTCCAGTATATCCTTTGATATAACAAATTCAAAAAGCCCAAAAAGCACAAGTGCTCTCAGTGTAATTACATTGCGTCTCGGTGCCTCGAGACAAATCTTTGGCGTGTTGAGAAATGTGCATGTTAAAAACGCACCGATATCAGGATGAATTATACTGGGCGCAGTGGGCTCACAGGGGAGACAGGGATTGTGGTCAGTGGAGTGTATCCTCTGCTAACAGACACACACACAGCACAAGACATTCATCAGTAGCAAAAGTGCAGAGACGTAATACAGGACACACAGCAGCAAAATATTAAAATATGTGACACTAGATTGAAGGGTGAGTGAGCAAAACTGATTAGTCAATCAACAGGAAATTAATGTGCAGCATTTTTAATAATAAATCATTTGTCAAGGATAAATGCCAAAAAAAGTGTAAGGTTTTGCTGCTCAATGTAAATAGAATAGCTTTGGCTCTTGGACTAGTTTTGGACAAAAACAAGCAATTTGAAGATGTCACCTCACTGTAGGCACTTTTTATAATCCAAGTGATTTTTTATATAAATAACCAATAGACTAATCAACAGTAGTAATAATCCTTAGTTGCAGCCCACATGGGTAATATAAGCATATATAAGGAGGAACAGACAGAAGAATATTTAGGGTAGTATACAATAAGAGAGTTAGAGTGGGGATACAGTAAAGTGACAGGGAGACAAACAGTTAGACAGTGTCCCTCTGTGACCCAAACCAGAAGTGGACTGGACAGTTGAAAAACAACAACAATGAGCTGATGACAGTCTGAGAGAGGAGTTAGACCTGTAGACGTCCTGTGATTTAAAGTCTCTCTCTCTCTCTCTCCCTCTCTCCCTGGCACTGCTATAATTTTCCTGGGTGGAATGATGGATGAGGCGGTGTCAGCCCATGTTCATTATAATGCACACCATCTATTCTTCTCAGCCAGACTCTCCGCGCTCCAGGAAATGCCAGTGAGGTAGCTGGAGCTGAAGAGAGGAGACACTCTCATCTGATTTCAGGGAGAGAATTTGCTGCTAGGTGTGTGTTAACTTAGTGCGCGGTGATCCATCAATCACTAATGAAGATAGTGCAAGGCTCTTTCTTAAGAAAAACATAATCTTCTGAATGATAAACACCCTTCTATGTCTATATGAGCATAATCCCTTGCAATGTGCTGGTCCTGAATTATTGATGAGCGCTCCAACTGTTAGCTGTGTGCAAAAACATAAAACATTTAGAAAAACATGAAGCAGGAGTGTTAGAGTGATATTCAGATAAACCAGGTTTTTGGTTTGGGTCTGGGTTTTTATCTCTGTTAGGCACTGAACAGTGAGGCAAGGACACAGTTTTTTTTTGTTTATTTCAAAAAAGTGGATTTTTATTTACCCAAAAAATGACTCTCAACTAAGCAAATGTGATGACTAATTAAATTGGGCCCTAAAAAAGTCAGCAAGACATAACTACAGCAATCTGAACTGCATAACTTACCTCTACAAAGACAAAACTGGCCTAAATATTAACACCTGAAGGGAATACGGAGTATAAATAGACTGACCACACCAATTAATAGACACCAGGGGTAAACAAAACACAATAACTAAATTAACTACAAATAAGCATTACATATACAGTTTGCTGTTAACTCAATATTAACTGTACTCCATATGTCATATAAATGACTCTAAATTAAACTTACAAATTGTAACTATGAGGTTAAAAATGTTAAAAATACTAATATTGCAAAATCAAATTGTGTTGGTTGATAAAACTTACAACCAAATTTAAACATTCAATGAGAAGAAGCAGAATCAAAGTGAGTGTGGCTGGAAAACATGTTAAATATTTCAGACTGCTGGTGTGGCTGCAGGTATGACCATCAAATCTCTAACCTCCATTTCATTTCTGACTTGTAGTTGATGGCATACCTAATAAATAAGTTTTAAAGGATACAAATATAAACCAAAATTTTAACAAGTTGAAAAATTGTAAAACTATTAATCAACAATTAATTTGAAATTAGCTTCACCCCCCCACAGACTCCACTGCTGTATGAGAAGTAATATATCTATGAATGCAAATTTTCCCCATTTGAATACTTTTCCCTTTTTTGACCTTATTAAAACCCAATATGTAAAACGTATTGAAGTGACAACCATTCCCTTTGCCTCAAACTGGGTTCGATGAAGATGACGTTACTCATGTTTGGCATCACTCAGAGCCCAGAGAGGTCAGAGTCCTTGTTGGACCTCTTAAGAGCAAACTCTAATAAAATTCTAATAATATAAATCCTAATAGACTGATATGGAATCTGAGAGGAGTAGTTTTGTGTGAACCAAAAAAATCCATACTGTCAACACCTATTACAGATGTAGCTGTGATAGGTTTTAACCATGTTTTACCAATATACCATCTGTTCAAAATCATATTTATAAGAGATTCTCATAAAATTAGAGAAAGTTGTGAACTATCAATGTATTAAAACAATGTTAAGTATGTGTTGCAATAAGATATGTGCCACCTGAATATCTGCATATATTCATGTGGGTATTTACTGCACCTTGTCGTTTGATGTGACAGGAGACTAAATGAAAGATCCACAAACACACACAAATACACACACACACACACACACGCACACACACACACGCCTATCCACTCTATCACGGAACAAGTCTAAACAGATTGTCTAGACAAACATATTATCTTTAATCAGAGCAGTAATGCATCTTTTCTCCTCACACACAGATCAAGTCAGTGGGGGCCTGATGAGGGGGAAACGCGTGGCATATTGAAATAGATTTATTCCAACCGATAACATCTCATCCTATCAGCTCCACACCTAGTGTGCCAAACTGTGTGTGAGAGTCTTTTGGAAAGCCTTTAAGGATGTATCGAACAAAAAGGAGGGGGAAAAAGTCTCCAAATGAGTTCTGGATCATTCCTGGAGCAAAGGGATCAATAACCGCCAGGCTAAGCCCTCGCTCATCCATCTGATTCATATCTTTTTTTCCCCTCCTGCTTCTCAAATAGAAGAGAAATCACTGGACTAAAGGCTCCCTCTCTGTGGCAATATGTACCAGCTGTTTCCCCACATACATAAAGCTGTATTAAGTGATTCATGTCAGAATTATGCTTGTATGATAATAGATTGGATATGTCAGTATATGATGATCTTTTCTGGAGATATATGCCAGCAGAGGGAATATAGAGTTGTCTATAAATAGCTCAGTTAGATTTACACTCAAGGGGCAACATCTCTTACATGTAGAAATGATATTGCATTCAGCCTGGAACAACCTATAAATTATAAAACAAATCCAGCATGCCACGGTGCATGTTGTATGCTGTCGTTTATATACTTCACATGATGCTGTTCAGATGTTTCTGAGAAAATGTAAAAATCCTGGAGCCGCAACATAAAAATACAATTCCTGTATCATTTATTTACCTGAGCATTATGGCTCTTGTGCTTATATGATTGTTGAAAGGTGACAGCATCAAATAACGCACTAACTAGTGAATTATGCATGGCAAGTAAGTGAATGGTTTTCTTTGTTGTTAGTAAAAAGCTAATGTTTAATGGTATATTGCTGTGATTAACTGTTAGGCTGCCCTTTTGCATCATACATACATACATACTGTTATTAGAGAAGAAATTTCACTTGTCACTGACTGCAACTAATTTAGTCTTGGACATTGTCTTAGCTGAAACTTCATGCAGACACTGCCATGCAAAATAAATCCCTGGAATCCCTGGAGCCTGATTAAAGGTTGAAGGGTTAGGTAATTTTTGCAGTGCAAGTGTAGGCTTTTAAAATGTATTGGAACTTTATGACTGCAAATAAAAAAGCCCATTCAACTCAGTGTGATACATTTTATTTTTCTGCGAGATTGAGGGATAAAAGGCTTATTGACTGAATAAACTAACTTTTCAAAGACCTCTAGGGGGATCCATTTGCAAAGGTCTGTAGCTATTGACTGTTTTTTGCCTGATTATTTAATACTGTTCAAGATAAAGCAATTTGCAGTGTAGAATCATTTTAATTTGCAAAAGTGAATCAAGTTCACAAAAGTAAGGAAATGTACAGCAAGCTCTGAAACACAAACCAGAAATGCAGTTATATATTTGTTATAAACATGAGGAAAATCTAAACAGACATATAGAAAATATAATATAACTCTGATAAATGATTAATAATCACACAAATATTTGATGGACTGACGCCTGGATGGACCCTTCTGTCTACCTCAGGAAACTGTGGCTTTATTAATAATCTTTTGTTCTTCAACCTCAAAGGGCACCACCTGCATTCTCAGAGAACAGAGAGAACAACTGAAGCACATTTTTATAGACGGTGTAAACAAAGCCTCCAACAGTTTGCACAATGTCTATACAAGTATAACAAAGCTAGTGTGCAGTACACTGTCTGGATAGTAGACAGGGCATATTAATATGTTTGTACTATCAAAATTGTAAATAAATTGAAGTAAAGTTATGATATAAATAGAGCTATGATTGAGATCATGATGTGTGTATTTTTTTCTGAGAATTTTTAGGTCTTCAGCCACTTTGAGGAGAGTTTACAAGTTAAACTTATTTTAGGCTGATCCCTCTATTTATTATTATTTTTTAATGGATTACTTTTGCAAACAAAATGAATAAATAAATACAGGATTTCCTCATCACAAATTGGTTTATTTTACGGCCCATAATTTTCCAGTAATTTCCCAATAATTTTGCTAGAGGAAAAATAGGAACAAAGTTCTGGACCAGGCATATGAATTAGACTTTAGTTAGTCGAGTGTATGAGCAGTGACTTCTAGAAGACTTTTCTTAACAGAACTGCTCCATTTAAGCCTCAGTCATTGTCTTTTTTTCTTTTTGGCCACCTTGGGGCAGCAAAATAATCTGTAAACACAACACTGACAGAATATCACTTTATAGAGTTCATACGGTAAACATGTTAGCACACGGTTGTTTATTTATACCTCCAGCAGACACAGAGTAACAAGCATTCATTTGTATCCATTATTGTGTCGACCTGGCAAATGGAAGTCCAGAATTTAGTGTCTTTTTAACTCTTTTTTTGGTCTTCACCAACTCCTGAGGGGAAATCTTTAGCTGCTAAAATTCTCAACTATGTTCATTTGGTTGTTGCTAAGTTTGTTATCTGTCTCTTGACAGCCAGGTAATGTAGTAGTGGGTTTTTATAAGAGCTTTATTGCTGAAATTAGATGTGTGCTGCAAACAAGTTGACAACAGTGGTAGTAAAGCTGCAGGTGGTAAAAACCAAAACAACAAGCTGAAAGATGCTAAAAAGCCATGTAGAGCTAAGAACAACTCTAAAATGGGGCTTAATAATATGAGGGTTTGTCACTATGAGGGCTTCTTTTCACATTTTTTCATTGTTGATATAAACATTTTGATCATATCTTTCATTTATTTAAAGCTATAATAATCAATATTTTTGCAGATGATATAATCAGTTAACTCAAAATGAAAAATCCCTATACTTAAACAATTTTAGAGACTTTCTTTGAGGTGTCTTGGGGGATGGGGGTTAGGGGAACTTTGCCTCATGACCTCAGCATCTTCAAAATCCTGGCTAAGGCCCTGGATATAAACAATTTGGATAACTGCAAACAAAATGCTTGATTTGCATATGATTTATATCATCACCTCAAGAAAGCCCCTCAAGAAAGTGTTATGGTGTGACATATTTGGTGAGCATAACCTACATAGAGATCTCTTATGAAACACATTATGAGCTCAGTAAGTCATTCTGACCTCTATTTTGTCACATCCTCTGTTGTGAGAACACAGTTACATTATGTAACCACGCATCACACAATGAAACCGTGCAGACATGGAAAGAAAAAAAAAATCACATAAAAATCTTTTTTTATTCAAGAACTTTAACAGATGACATGAAACAACAAAAGGTACATTTAACAACAATAAAGCTATCTCTATGATTGCCTTTCCTGCCCTCGCGCACGGCTGGCGCGGCGTCTGGTGCGTCGCATCTAGCTTCATATCAAAAGATACCAAACAGTACTGTAATCCCAGACTTTGATCACGTGAGCTCAAACTTGGTCAAATGGGAAGGCGAGTCTCTGTAGTACGCTTCCGACCGCCATTACATTACAATGCGTGGTGGGCTGGACGATCGTGAGCAAAAAACTGCTACAGCGGCACTTCGCGCAAAGCAAACAGACACAGAGGGGTGAGAATGGCACACACTGGCTGCGCGCACACTCCTACTTATTTACCGATATAATAATAACAACTCCGAGACACGAAACAATGAGGAAGGGGACGCGCTTCTGCTGAAATCATGCGCACGTTTGAGGATTTACTTCAATAATCCAAATCATCAACAATTCTCGAGATGGAGGATACGCTTTTAAATGCCGCGTTGGTTTATAAAGAAAAAGCCTGCAGCATGCAACATATTCTCCAGACAAGGACTGTCTCTTTTGCTTGAACTCTGCATTTAAGAAATCATCTTTTTGTGTGTGTGTGTGTGTGTGTGTGTGCAAGACTGAGGCTGCTGCCGTGAGAGGACGTTTCGTAATGATATAAAACTGAAAGGAAGGAAGGATTTTTTCAAGCCTCCGTCTACAGAAGCCTGCTTGTCGTTTTCCTGCTGGCGGTGGAGTAAGAATAGTTTTTCTTGTCGGAACGGTTTCACTCATGATTCGGGTTACTGGGAACCCGCTCGACTTTGTCCGCCCTGCCACGAATTGGAGCACTATAGGCTACAGGGGGGGCGGGAGGGGGGTCTGTTGGTGGTGTTGGTGTTGGTGTTAGTGGTTGGGGGGGGGGTTCTGTTTTTAGCGACCCTCGTCTGCGGTCCGTTTAATTGAAGAGCAACAGAGGGATTAAACATTCCTGCTCGCAGCGCCTGTTTGTGTGAGAGGCAGACTGGGTTACATTGTGAGAGGAACGGTTGTGGTAAGAAAGAAGAGCTATAAATAGCTCGTGCAATTCTCGAAAACTATCACAAGTGGTGCATCAGCTTGTGGAGCAGACGGAATCAGATATCCTGCACGTAACGCCTCGCCTCTGAGTTAATTGTTTTGCAGAGAAGAGGAAGTGTAATATTTTTTTAAAAGAAGTTTTGAGGCTGATTTCACATTTTTCTTTATTTTTGGAGGGGGATGGGATGGGGGGCGCGGATGAAAGCGGTCGTTTTCCCATGGATTATGCTCATTTAATGATGAAACTATCAGCGGAAAGACTGATATGGAAACAGACTGATCTTCCCCTGCGTGTGGATTGAAATGGATACATTTCTGTGCCTTTGACAGTGATCAGATTTGGAATCGCCTGACCTGGATTGTAACAATGTTTTGATCCCGCTTTTGGATTTACAACATTTACAGCTTTGGCTTTTATGGATGCATTCTGCACTTCTTTCTGAATACGCCCATTCCTCTGCCCGACCATCCCGCGTCTATTATCTGGACCTCTTGTGAGGTTATAAGCCTGCTTGTTTTGGCCGTGTCGTGGCAGGCTTGTCAGGCGGGAGGAGGAGGAGGAGGAGGGGGGAACCGATTTGTCAGCCCTGCTTCGGTGTTTTGATGCCGATGTAGGATTTCGACATGCCCAGCGCTGACGACCCCAACGGCGGACGATTATGACTACAACAACGAATTGGGTGGCTAACGGGGCAAGCCTTGAGGACTGCCACTCCAACATCTTCTCTCTGGTACGGTATAAATAAATCATGCTCGTCACAGACACGCGAGCCAGTTGTGATCGACATGTCATAAGACCGTGGGAGGCACGCTTAAATGTGTGTCTGCTGTACAAAGGTGAACCATATTGCTGATGTTGTTATTAGGCAATCATTAACACGGGTTAGTGGTCCGGGAAAAAAGCAGTGTATTTTTTTTTAACCACTAAGCCTGTTATAATAAGACATATCACCCCTGAGGCTTAAATCAACACGGTTTAAAAACAGATCAACTCTACTTTATTATCTTGAAATGCTTAAAATTCAATTTTCAAATGCTACCAAAACAATCTGACCTATTATTTTTGATGGTACTTGCAGTTTTGGCATGATAAACAATAGATAAATAGTCATTTTCACCACATAAAGAGCACAGTTTTCAGTGCCCAATATCTCCCCTCCCTATAAATAATCATTTCACTGGAAATCTGTCTGGAACTCTGTTGCATTGCCAAGCAACTAACTTGGAGAGAAGGCGTATTGCTGCCTCTGTCAAATACTTCTGCAGCCAGAAAATAAAAAAAGAGGTTTTCTGATATGTCAAGCTGCACAAATGGCTCACCAGGTCATAAATCAGAAGATTATGTGAACTGAGGAGCAGCCAAAAGCTTTTTTTCCCCATCATCTTATCAGATAAAAGCTGATAAAATTATAATGTTTCCCTGTGAGAGAAAGGTTAATAAGATTTTGACAGACAGCAACATGTATCGGGCACACAGCGGAAACAGTACTTTCACACTCATATTATCAGAAAAAGGTGGTTTTTGATCATCATTTTTGCAGAAGTCATTGTTTTTTGGGGTTTTTTTGTGCAGGGTGTCTTTTTTTTTTTTTTTTACAGTTTTCATCCTGCAGTCAGTGAGTTAACTGTCCTACTACAACATGCAGCCAAGTGGAAAGGCATGCGGTAGACTGAGCCCAGGCACAGGCTGCTGAGAACCACAACAACATAGGGGTCCTGAGGGCTTTTTTAGGTGCTCATGCAGGATGTCCACCAGCAACAGCAGCCGTCCGCTGTTGCACTACACAAATCACACCAAAGCTAAATAAACAAATGTCACAGGTTATGGATTTAAATGGACATCATGCAGCTTTCAGAAATGTAAAAATCTAAATTTCCAACAAAGCAAATTTTCATGTATGTCAGTATTTTTTTGTCATTGCAAAGGAGAAAGACTTAAAGTAGTATCTTTAGCTTCTTTTCATTAAAACTACCTAGTGGGAAACCCACTCCTAAAGGTAAATTTATTATCGGTGAAACAAATGGAGCATGGTTTCAGTTTCAGACGTCTTAAATTCTCTCAGTCTTAACACGGAACAGTCGAAAACAGTGCTTACATCTTTGTCAACTTCCCAGTTGAGGTTATTCCCTTGTGGTGAAGCTTTCATTCACCCACCGTGGTGTTGTTGGCCATCGAGCCGGCCCTGTGAACATCCCTTTCAAACTGAAAGAGAAAGAGACCATCCATCAGCCGGCTTGTTGAGAATATTTATGACTGGCTGGTGCCACAACGGTTAGTCACTGGCAGTGCTCCTATAGGGAAGTCCAAGACAGAACAAAACACTAATGACAACACCGAGGGTCCTGGTTAGAGGGTACGACAGAGACAAAGAGACAGACAAAGAGATGCGGATCGCTTCCCGATGTTGGAGATGAGGCAGATCTGAGCTTTAAGCTAAAGAAGCGGCAGTTGAAGCACTGTGCTTGAAGTAAATGAATCAAATCAGGTGTGAGTATTGATCCAGAAAAGAAGACTCAGAAAAAAAATGCAATTAATCTGAATAAGTGCACAGTTAGTATTTCCTGCATGAATTTGACCACTTATTACTTAGTTCAGTGCTGAAACAATTAGTAGATTAATTAATTAGTCAATGGACAGAAAATGATTCTGCAGCTATTTTCATAATCAATAAATAGTTGGAGTTATTTGTCAAGGAAAAGTGCCAAATAGTCGCTGTTTCCAACTTGAGAATCGTGAGGATTTGCTGGTTTTCTTTGTCTTATATTGTAAATAGAAAATTTGTTGGATTTTTGGCAGCTATTTGAAGATGTCACATGTGGTTCCAGGAAATTTTGATGTGCATTTTCACAATTTCTGACATTTTATAGATTGAAAAAATGAATCAGCCAACCAAAAGATGGTGGGATGTTTCTTTACCTTGTATGGCATTTCATATTGGTTATGTTCTTACATAAAGGTCTTGTAGCTTACCAGTGAACACTCTGGTCTGACAACCTGTTAAACAACATTCCAACATGTACTAACCTCGTCCGTTGCACTGATTTACCGGCTGTTATTGCAGCCTGCATCAATAAAAAAGTACCTAAAAAGCATAAGTGCCCATACTGTGGGACTTTATGGGAGCGCAGCAGATTACTGTCATGCGCTCTGTGAGGCCGGTGTCAGATACTTGAGATTGCTGCGATCACACAACCCACAAAACAACTGTCTTGTGTGCTGATGATCATCCATCTGTGACAGAAAGCAAACAAGACCCTTGTAAGTGGGGAGAAAAAAAAAGAAAGATCTGAGCTGGTGAGCTAAGTTGAAGTGGCGACTGAGGAGGGAAGGGTGGAGGACGAGAGGAGAAACAGGGAAGTGTTTTCAGCTAAAAAGAGAGCGAGAGAGAGAGAGAGAGAGAGGCTGAAGGACTGCAGCGGAATCTGTTTTCATTTTAGGAAAGTATTATGACTGATGTGCATTTCCTGACTGCTAGCCTCAGCCTATTTGAGAGAGAAACTGAGAGTGAAAGAGTGAGACAGAGCGAGAGAAAATTAAAGAGTGAGGAACGTAATGAGAGAGAGGGAGAGAGAGAGAGAGCAAACAGTCATCTTTCTGTGGACTGGGCAGGTTCTTATAACACTGAATCAAGTCAGAGTCTCAGCCTGAATGTGAGACGCAAGGAGGAGACAGTAAAACAGCCTCACAACACAGGAAGCCTCTCTCTCTCTCTCTCTCTCTCCCTCCCTGTGTGTGTGTGTGTGTTTGTGTTATGTGCACATTGTAAACCATCCAGACTCAGGAGACAAACTTCAAACAACCGTCATATTATACACACACACACACATAGACAAATACACACACAGATGCATTCACAAACATGAGCGCCGACACGGAGAGAGGAAAAAAATAAACACCCACATGCCCACACAAACATATGTATCACAAATGAAACACGCACACACTAAATCTCCCACCCACACTTGCATGCACACACACACACACCACATGTTTTATCGCCTTTATTTTGGTTGTGAAAATACAGATGGTTGACAAATTAAAAGGAAAAATCTGAATAAATGAGTGGAGAAACACAGGTGCACTGCATGGTACGATGTATAAAAATGCTGATCAGGCCCAGTTGATCCTGATTTTCTATCAAGATGGCAAAGAGGAAAAGATCTAAGTGACTTTGAAAGAGGGTTCATTGTTGGGGCACGGATGGCAGGAGCTTAAGTCACAGAGACTGCTCAGCTGGCTGGTTTTTCAATAGAACCAGCGACTAAAGTGACATCTGCATTTAGATCTATGGCAAAGACATCAGTAAATATGGTCGGAAATTGCGGTTGACAGCACACATTTGATGACTGCGATGTTTGTGCATTAGTGTGATATGTAAGAAAAAACAGAAGAGCTGCTCTTCCTCAGGTGACTGAGAATGTCAATGCAGGACGCGATCGGTCTGTGTCAGCAAGAACAGGCTGTTGACAATTACATAGAGAGGCATATTATAGTAGGGTAGCAGTGCATAAACCCCTCATTACAAAGATGAATGCACATTTAAGAGTTCAGTGCTGCAAAAAACCATAAGTGCCGGTCAACAGAGATGTGGAAAAAAAAAGTCATATTGTCTCAACAAGTGGACGAGTGCATGTGTGTCACACACCAAGAGAACGGTACAGGTTTGAATGCTTGACCCCTACAGTGAGGGAATCTGGTAGCTCTGTTATGCTGTGGGGGACATTTTGCTGGCATGGTTGGGGCCAATTGTCCACTTAGAGGGAAAGGTCACTGCAGATCAATACAAAGTTGTTCTGAGTGATCACCTTTATCCTATGATGAAACATTTCTATCCCGATGGGTGGTTCTCTTCCACGATGACAATGCCCCTGTCCACAGGGCATGAGGGATCACTGAATAATTTGATGAGTATGAAAATGATGTGAATCATATGCTATGACCTTCACAGTCACCATATCTCAACCCAATTGAACACCAATGGTAGACAGCACTGTCCACCACCATTATCAAAGGAACAAATGAGGGAATATCTTTTTGAAGTGTTCATCCCTCCAGTAGATTTCAGAGACTTGTGGAATCAATGCCAAGGTGCATTGAAGCTGTTCTGGTTGCAGGTGGTGGCCCAACACCTTACTAAGACACTTTATGTTGGTTTTTCCTTTAATTTGTCATCCATCTGTATATCCTACATGCCAAGAATGCAGCCTTGTACAAACATAGGTAGAATGCAGAGACTGTAATTAAAGGACTTTCTCTGTCCCCTTGACAGAGTCGCGTGGAGTGCAACACTGGTAATTAAGTGTCCTCAAGTGGAGGTCTAATGTGATCAACTAAGAGGTGCTCATTAGCCAAACTGTATTCCAGTAGAGATCTTGCATGTATAATAATGATGCTACTGTCTGGTATGGAAATAAAGCACTAAGAGATGAGGCTGAGGGAAGACCATTAACAGGAGCGTCTTGATTTATGGCAGGTGAGTGGCCGCGGCTTGTAAGAGGGAGCAGGTAATCAGGAATGGTGTCTGTTTAATATAGACTGTTTGCATTTCCTCGTTATTAATGGCAGTGGAGGGTATTGCAAGGATGCTTAGGGATGAGAAAGAGGCAATGGTTGCTGCTGAGCCAGATAATTGGTGCAGTAGGAGTTTATAGAGGGCCATGATATATACAACACCAATGCTGATACATTACTTAGGTGTCATTACCAACAAATTGACCAAATCTAAAGGGTTACTCTCTCACCTGAAAAAATATCAAAACTTAATAAAACGCCTGGTTTCTTTGCTGCTGACTGCTGAGCCTGATGGGCATGTGACAGTATCTTTATACTCACTGCTGCCAATTCATTCGAGCCAATCACTCAGTTAGCGGTTAGCTTTGTAGCATTTTTCTTGTTGCAGGTGTTTTCCCTTTTTGTACATGGTTTGGTATTTGTAGCATTTTTGGATTTGGAGCGTGTTTTTCTTAATTGCTCTTTCACTTATGTGTGTGCTTTGTCTCCAGGGGCCACTGTACAGTACAGATACCAAATTAATACCATTGTGGATACTCAAGCTAATATTGCTATATACTGAATATATCGCTAATTTATTGCTACTGACCTTCACATGGATAAATAACAAAACATGCAGCACAGAAATTTCAAGAATATGTGTGAGATAATATAGAAACAGTGTCGCCATGACATATTTCGTCCAAGCTTATCAGTTATAAAATGTCCCTCTCAGTACAGATCTACAACAACCAACTTCTGTCTCTATGTAAAAAATGTATGTTGGTCAACATGGTATATTGTTATGGAATTTTTTAAACCCAAATATTGAGCAGTATCAGTTTCAAAAATGCAGTAAAAACATACTGTATTGGGGTTTTATGAGAATTAAGCCTAAATAAAATAATCATATTGGCAGAATTTCAATCAGGAAATGAGTAAACACATCATGAATCTGACCAGGCATCTGTAACATTCAGGTCTGTACCAAAAAAGAAATATTTGATCCCCAAGCCATGTGTTTATATTGAGATCTCTATGGATGACATTGAAACCATGGTAGCGCCCTCTCTCACAAGGACAGGATCAATCCAGGTCTCCAAGGCAGCACCCCTAGTCTTCTGTAGCGTGCCCTATGGAGCAGCTCCATCTGGTTGCTTCTCACTAAACAGTCCACCCCCTGCGCCCAACCTGTGCTTTTGGCTCTGCTCACTTGCAATTTTGACAGCTAGCACTGTCTTCACCTTGAGTCTACGTGCGGTACCTCCTACCAATCTGCCCCTGTCACTTCTGTGGGAATCCCTTGTCATCGCAGTAGGACTCAACCTGACAGTAGCCCACCTGTGTGAACATGACATACTGTATGTCACTTGCACAGACATGCGTGTTTTTGCTGCCGTAACAAAATGACTCAAGAACAAGCACCGTTGTTGGTTAGCCACTGAAAGAAATTGGGTTGGGTGTTGGTTGGGAACCAAAAAAAAGGGGCTTCCCTCACTCTTCTGCCTCTGTTTTTACAACACATCTCTTTTCTAGTAAAGTTCCCCGTGTAGTCATGGATCTTATCTGAGCAGTGGGCCTGTCAGAGCCCTGCCACAGAGGTGAAGAACGGTTCAAATGCGGACTGGGAAGGAGGGAGGGAACCACCGCTGGTCCCGGAGCTGGAAATGGGACGGGATGGGCAGGAGTATTTTGGAGCACAGTGGCTTGAGTGTGAAATATGTAAGCCCTGCAGTGCCAGCTGTGTTCTATTCTTAGCGCCCGCTGGTGTTCCTGCATGTGTGCAGGGCGACAGAAGGCAGAGTGGGAAAGGAGGATTGGCAGGAATGGACAGTAGCTGGCTCCTGATAGCTGGAAAGTTAGCTGGTTAGCTGGCAGTGAGACCGATAGACTGTTAGATAAACTTTTAGATGGATAGATAGACTTTAACCATTGTTAAAGCCAACCGTTGTTGTCACAGTGCTGCTCCTGCTGTGTTTTTTATGCTGAATTCAGTTGTTCCGTCTCATCTAAGAGATATTCTTGTCATCTTCAACAGAGACGCTCCACCTGGCTCAGACACATTTTCCATAAACACAAGTGTTTTCCCACCAGATAAACAGTACTTTCCTCCGAACTATTACATTTTTGGATGTGTGTTACTGCAGAACCTCTGGTCAAATGCTGAGGCCTGTTGTCTGATTAGTAGATAAAATCCCAGAAACAGATAAACAGGCAATCTTTTCACCTGACTGCAGATCCCCATGACAAAGAGAATTTCTTTAAAGGGAGATATTGCCCTGCTTGTAACTGGGCAAATATTTTCTGCAAGCCAGACAGCTTTGCCAATATCATGGTTGGCTGGGATTCAACTGCAGTTAGAGCACACTTAGGTTAAAGGCTGTCTTTTAGAACTGCGAAACAAGGCGAGAGAAAAAACATTAATGTTGTCTGCTGCGCTGTTGCAAATTCTAATTATCATGTGTTCATGTTCCATTGAGGGATTATCTGTGACCAATCAGACGGGTACTTGATGAGAACAAACACATTATGTGCAGACTGTTGATTCACAGCCGTTTGTGGTGCATTGATTCTCCCTGCGCTGCCAAACAACGCTCGCTCTCTCTCATCTTGAATTAGGCAGACGTCCGTGATTTTTCAGATGCTAATGAAAATTTGTACAGCTCAATTTAAATCCTGGCTGGCATCATAGAAAAAAATGGACATTTCAGGTGTGGTGGTGAGACACAAAAGGTTTGATAGTTTTTGCTAGCAGGGTGGTGTTGTGATGCAAAGATACCATGACTTTATCTGTTTTAAAGAGTGAATGGACAAGAGAGGAGGACTTGAGTGTGTGTGCGTGTGTATATGTGTGTGTGTTTGTGTGTGTGTGTGTGCTGTGTGTGCTGAACGTGTTACTTGTAGTGTTTTAGCTCTGATTGGCTGCCACTCCCACTTAGTAAGCAAACAACAGATTAGAGGCAGCAGCCAGGTGAGTTGCAGGTTGAAACCTGTTCAGGTGAGACCCGGTGCCCGGCCAAGCCTAAGTCCTACACACACACACACACACACACACACACAGATAGATGGAGGCTTTGCTTTTTAGTTTTTCTCCTTTATATTTTATCTGGTGTGTAATGAAACAAGAAAAAAGTCACGCTGACTAACGCAAAGCTGTCATTTTATCTGAAACACCATCCCTGTGGAAAAAAATCGATGCAGGAAATTACAAGCCAAATTAGTTATTTTTCATACCGCTTATGCTCCATTTGCCCAATTGCAGGAACAATAACCCCATTAACTACTTGTAGGTATTTTAGAAGCCTCCATGCAGTGCTAATTGTACAATTGCTGCAGTGAATAATTTTCGAATGAAATTCAAACAATTCTCTCACTAAAGAAACTCAGTGAGTAAACCTACACCACAATGTAATTGTCTTGCTTCTGGTAATCCCGGGACTTTACTGACGCATGTGTGACGTGTTTGATACCTTCATCAGCCAAATTTGAGTTTATGAATTCCAGCTGTAAGGGAACAAGTGGAGGTGTTACTCTAGCCAAGAACGACAACATGCAGAGGCCTACAATACGCTCAGTACAGTACACTGATTTTCAGTGTAAAGAAAGGGAACGCAGAAGTGTTGGAAATGTTACATTATAACATTTAACAACATTATAACAACACGTTACGTTATCTTTGCTCTCTATTTTTCTTATTTATTTTGCCGTCTTCTTAAAGAGATGTATACTGTCACTTTTCTTTATTGTGACATGTTTTAGTGATTTTATATAATTTATAACAGAGTTTATTAAAGTGTATGGGAGGAATGTTTGAAAGTTGATATCTCAAAAACTGTGTTTTTTGACAGCTGCCTCATGTGGAAATGCTTTACATATTATAACATGGTACCAATAGCGCCACCATGTGGTCAGTTATTACTTGTTTTACGTTTTGGCTAATAACTCATGAATCGTTAGTTGTGGCAAAATAATATTTGCACAGTGTGTTCCTTGGATGAAGCTGATTCAACTGATATAGGTCACACCCATTTGTGCCTGAAAAATTTTCCGCCATTTTGGATTTTTTTGTAAACATATTTTTTGCTTCTTTTGGCACATATTTCATCTAATCTTCACAAAACTTGGTACAAACCATATTTCGATGATCCTGAACAAAATGTATGAATTTATTTTTGGGTATCATTTACTGTTTGTCTGTAATTGGTTACCAAACTTTGAAGGTGTGGCCTAATGCCTTTAGCAGGCCATAACTCTTCAATGCTACGTTGGATTGCAGCCAAATTTGTGAATGTTGCACATACAGCCACACTTCACATGTGTGTAACATTTGACACAATTCTATCCACAGGTTGCGGTACTATAATATTATAACATGACATTTCTACAATTCTGTTGTCTTGAATAAAATGAAACTTGGTACACAAGTTTTGCATGACATATTGAAGCGTGGCATCAATGGCCCCACCTTTTGGCCATTAGTGACACCACCTTACTACTTATTAATGGCCATATCTCTTAAATATAATATTCCATGGTAACCAAAATCAGCAAAGTCTGTATCATTTGATACAATTTCACTTGTAGTTGGCGCTACAAGATTTAAAAATTTGCTGCTGGAACAGCAGCCTGCAATAGCAGCATCAGCAGCAGCTAACAGCTTCCAGCTCTCACATGCATTTTCTTTAGAAAATGCAAATATTCTAGCATTTCCACTGTAACCCTGGAGACAGAAATCTCAAAAATTGAATACCTTGCTGAATTCCTACAGATGTTGTATGTTGCTTAGCAACAGTTTTTACTCCTCTCTCTCTCTCTCTCTCTCTCTCTCTCTCTCTCTCTCTCTCTCTCTCTCTGTCTTCTGTTTTCCTCTCAGTTTTCTGTCTTTGTCTGTCTTTCACTCATTCCTCCCTGCAAATGGCTTGTCACAGTTAATTAAGTTACACCTGAGACACTAGTAAAGCAGAAACTGGTTTATTTATTTGCACGTTAATAATTTAGGCTAAGCAGGGCCAGTGCTTTAGCCTGTCTCTTAACGCTTTAAAAGCAGCCTGACGCTGCAGCTTTGTGTTGTTTTATTTTTGCCAAATGGCTGGGGATCTTGTCAGCCCTTTTAGATGTGGCAGCAACACTGCACACAATGTCTCGTTGTCCTTATTGGTCTTCCAATGCTGGCGCCTCCTGCCTCCCTTTGTGTCAGGTGAGAAGTCATGGCTTGATGGAGGCTTTCCGCAGTGTGATTGGCAGGTCTATCCGTCACTCAGCCCTGGGGACTCTTGCTGCTCTAATTAGGTCGCTTGGCTTGTTCACCTCCTAGGGCTGGATGCTACAGCACAACACAGATCAAATGACGGTCCCTTGTTTTGTAGGGCCTTGTAAAGGTGACGGCAGAACGCGGAGGAAAAGCATCTGTTTAGTGTCCTCAGCCCCAGAGGCCCTCTTTCTACACCTGTTTAGTTCTTTTGTGTCGCTCTCACTCCCTCACAAGTGCAGTAATGTGCATCGCTCTTCATTTGTGGTGTAAAATGCCAGAGGGGAGCACGACTCCTTGTGGGTTAATTTGATTTCAGCGGGCTAATTGATGAACGGGGAGTCGTTGCCTGTTCTGATTTCTGCCACTGATTCTTCTCACTGCTGACTTACTGGCACAGCCACCCAACCTTCATTGTCTTTGTCCATATTTATTCTTCACTATTCTGACACTTGAATGTGTCAGTTCTGATATGCTTAAGGAAAACTGTTTAAAAAAATATATAGAGAGAGTTACTGCTGAAGCTTCAGATAAGTTGTATTAGGTCAATTCTTGTACAAACTCTTTCATAAATAATTAAATTTTCCTTGTTCCTTTGACATTTGATCAAAGTGAGATGGATAGTGTTGCATTTGCTGATAAAGATAAGTTTTATCTAAAGACTCACATGCATCACAAGCGATCTAAGCAAATGCCAAATATTGGCAGCTTGTCAAGTGTCTAAACAGATTTGAAGCTGATGAGAAAGCCATGCCACTCTGACAGAATAAGTGTTTCACTTGTGCCAGAGTAGGTAAAACTGCTGATACAAGCTGTCTCTCAATTGCCTAAAGTGCCTCCTTTGTCAGACTATCAGACTGTGAGGCTCTTTACGCTGTTGCGAGATTTCTGAAGAAGTAGCATGTCTCTTAGATGACATACTCATACACTTTCTGTCAGCTTTGATAGAGCCAGGCATCTACACCCACTGTTGACATCAGCTGCTATTCTAAGAGACTGATAAATTATCTTTAATGAGCCTCAAGCAGCTGCCTTTAACTGGACTAAATATGTTTTTTTCTCTGTAAACACGCATTTTTAAATGATTGCCCTTTTTAGTCTGCTTCATATATGCATTGAATTCTTATATGAACAGACATTTGCATTGATGTGCACAGACATTTTTATGGGCAGTGGTTCAATTTAAAGAAAAAGAGCACCCCAGCACTTACTGTATTGCCTTTTGATGTTGACATACTACACAAAATCATCTGCCCAAACTCACAAATATACATGCTTGTTTTCATGAAGAATAAAAAGAAAATAATATCTGATTAAATCCATAACTAGTTCCGACTTTTACAAGAGATATAAACATACCTTAAAGGAGATAAGGTATGTAAGGCTTAGAGCTGCAAAGATTTGTTCATCAACTGAAAAATAATTGATGAATCATTTCAGTAATTTTTTTTTACAAAAGCAAAAATACCAAATATTCTCTCTAATTACAGATTCTTAAATGTGAGCTTTTGTTTTTCTTTAACATAACAACAGTAAATTGAATATGATATTATTCAGGACTATTGGACAGACAAAATAAGCAAATGGAAGGCATCACTGTGCCCTCTAAAAATGGTAAAATATGCTCACTGCTCTTTAACATTTTACAGATCAAATGATTAACCTAGAAAATATTTGGATAGATTAACTGATAAGGGGAAAAAAAGTTAGTTGCAGCCCTAATAAGGCTTCCTTTGTTGCCTTACTCAGCTCTTTCTCCCTCAGTATGAGTGTTATATAATTTACAAAATCACCAACTTGCTTCCAGGTAAATATCAAATAACATAAAATGAAAAAAAAAAGAAAAAAAAAAAAAAACCCTCCACATTCGAAGGACAGCAGTAGAAGAGAACTGATCCTTGAGAGGGCTAGCATGAACATGTCATGCAGGTACTGCGGATGAACGGCAGCAGAAATCAAGAAAACACGTGCTGGGCAGGTATCATCACAAACCTCTCTACAACGTTTTAGCACATCAGCTTGATGAAAAGAATTCTCCATTTCTCACGCATACACAGCAGAGTGTGGATGCCCTGTCACCTGTTGTTATTGTCTTAACAACAGCATTTTATTCGATGTAATAGTGATATTTGGTGCAATAATAATGAGAATGTGCAACAACAGCAATCACTGTATTGTTAATAATTGCAGTATTCTTTATAATATATAATTACGTGGTCCAGAGGGGCACTTCAGCCTGAGAGGGCAACTCTAGAGTGGCTTGAGTCATTTTAGCCACAGTCTCTGCACGTTTCTGGTGTTTTGTCACGGAAATGGAAGGAAAAGGAGATTTTGTTTGTTGATTTTGCGTGTTTGTATTTTTCATGGTGTATCACCATGGTAACCATTTTAACTGATTTTGTTTGTTGATATTGTATGTTTGGATTTTCCGTGGTGTAATCTCGGCATCATTGCAAATGAGGGTCACCCTCAATGATTTCTCCGAGAATCTTAGATACAGATTGAAAGAAAGAAATGTCTCTACATGTACGGAGTTGTGTTTGAATATGTTGCCAACTCATGCCTTGTCTCGGTGTATTTGTGAGCGTCAAAGCATGTGTGTGTTTTTTCCCTTGTCTCCGACAAAGCCTTGTCTGAGTATGTGTTTTCCTACATGTTTGAGGACAAGAAAAACATACATTCAGCTGTGTCTTGGAAAGTTCAAGAGGTCCATTCAAAAGGTCCTGTAAGTTTTTGAGAAAGAACAGGAGGCGCAGACATATTTTCAGCCTTCAGACGCATTCCTGTGAAGTGCATGTCAAGTGTGTTTTCCTCTCGGCTCTGCTATCTAAGTAATAGAGGTTTCCTCTGCATTGTAAAGCTTCTGGGCTTTATCAACATGCAGTACTGTATGTACGTGTCTGTGTTTTAAACCTGCAGTATGACAAACCTTACCAATCTCTGGAAACTGGATCCTCTTTTCTGTTTAAGTCACATGGTTTAGACTTTATCCACTGCTTTCTGTTTGAACAACACATGCTAAAGATTAAAGTTCTGACTTCCATATTTTCTTTTGATTACAAGCACATGTCTGGTGCACTGAGGTTGACCTCTGGGTGGGATACAGATTCTGGTTTCCAAGCCTGGGCTCAGGTCACCTTATATTCAGCAGGAAATTATCTTTAACTCTCTGATTTGAAATTTAGGGTCCTATTTGAAACCAATTTTCAAAAACAGAAAAGCATGTAAAATAATAAAGCACCCATCCGGCTGCGAGAAACACAGATTTTTCATGCTGCCAGCTGAAAAGAAGGATTTTAATGGAATTTAACAAACAGAGGGCAATCTTCCACCTCGTCTGTGCTTAACACAAGAATATTCTGGATAGACATGGCAAACTGTTATCTTTTCTCTGTTTACTAGACAAAAATACATAAAAAGATAAATGAAAAAAAGAGAGAGAGCATGAGACACTCTGAGGTGTATTCAATAGGCATCCGTGACAGTGAGAGAGCGCTGAGAGATGAGAGGGAGAGTGGAGAGGAGAAAGATAATAGAGGTGAGAGAAAGGTCAAAGCTTTGGTCCATCTTCGCATTGGAAGGAAAAGCTCTTGTTTTTGGTCCTGCACTCAATCAGAAATTAAACCAGCCAACCTGCAGAACAAGGAGCTTAGAAGAGTGCTGGTTTTATTGACAGTGAAACAAAATCTACCATCTATTTTTCTTGACCTCTTTGCCTTTTTTACCCCTTCGGTACTGTTTAAAAGAAATGGTAGCTGCTGCCTGGGGAAATCGTTTATTTGCTGCTTTGGATGCATAAGTGCTCAGTTTTTTTCATCGTCATGATGAACATAAATATAGATTCACTGTCCCAACAAGCATACCATTATGGCCACCCCTGATGCCACAAAAGAAACATTTCTGTCAAGTAAATCTTTTGGGAGTAAAATTAAGTTGGCTAACCTTCTCCGATTTAAGGTTTTCACATTTTTGTGTCATTGAGCACCCAACATACAGTCAATTTACTCAAAATTAATTAATCCATAAACTGATCAATGGAAAACAATTTTTATAATCAAATAATTGCTTGAGCAATTTTTTTTAGCAATAATGTCTAAAATTCACTGGTTCTGGCATCCCAAATGTGAATATTCTCTGGTTTTCATCCTCCTCTATGATAATAAACTGATTATCTTTGGGGTTTGGACTATGGTCACACGAAACAAGACATTTTAAAGAGTAACTATGGGCTCTGGGAACTTGAGATGAACATTTTTCACAATTTATCTCACAAACCACACATATAATCGATAAAATAATCAGTAGATTAATTGATGATAAAAATAATCATTAGTTACAGCTCCATAATTTATCCTCTGATTGGTCGACACAAATCGCAAATCTTTCTAATCTAAGTTTAGCATCACAACTTCAGCATCTTCCCCCCCTCCGATCCTTTTATGACTAACACTGATAGAATTATAGCTAAAAAGAATAAAGGTTGTTTTTTTATTTGCATGGCAGAATTTTATTCACAATACTGATTTGTCACTGAAGTCGCAGAGAGAAAAACTCTGCTTCCACTTTGACTGCATTGTGACATCAGATGAATTTACACACTTGAAAGGTTTTCTCTGCTTTCTTTTATGTGGTACAAGTGATAATTTATTCCTACAAATATGAGAATTTGCTTTTTGTTACCGAGTGCTGATTGCGACAGTGAAGTCTAGGTAATCAGCGTAGCCCTCACCTCCATGTACACATAAAAATTTATGTACATATTCAATACGGAAACATCCGTGAAAATACAAACAGATAGACCACCAGACCTCAGCTGTTATCGCTATAAAAGAAATGGACATCAGCCGGAATATATGTCTACATCATGATGCATGTCAGTGTTTTTGTACTCGTCTGGTCTGCATATCGTCACAGCTGCTGTGCTGTGTGATGTGTGTGTTAGTGTTTACATCTGCCTGCAAGCATGTGACTGTATCCCTTTTCCTCTTCTTCCTGCAACTGTGCCACAACTAATCCTCTGCAGGAGTTCAGCAGGGTGTACAGTCAGTGTTTTACACTCTCGCGCTGAAAAGTTTGCTCCAACAATCGACACACCAGAGAGCATGCACTGTCATACAAAACAAACTGATGTGTCTTTATTGTGAATATATTTCTTGACATTTTAGTCGTCCTCATCTCTTCCTCCTCTCTCTTGACTCAGTAGCAGTAGACAGCTGTGTCAAACAGCGGAGGAACTTTTGACATTGACTGGGAGTGACGAGGCAGTGCAAGCAGATGTCTTCCTCTTTGCTTTGGGAGAAACAGCATCCTTGACCTTGTCATGGCTAATTTTAGGGCTTGGCTTATCACAGCACCAATGTTTATATCTTCCATTACATACACTGTCATTACAGGAGGGACATGCTTGTAATTATGGGTGCATTCTGCAGTCAGGATGTTCCTGAGGGTCCTGTGCATACTTACATACGGTGTGCACTGCCCTCACTTTTTAAAGATGATGCAGTGTGTAACATGCTCAGATGCGTGATTATTCCCTGGATTTTAGCTTCTGATTTGGACACATTTCAACTATCCGTACACACACAAGCATCCTTTCGACTGTCATAGAAGCTGTGGAGCCTACTTCTCTTCATCCACTCAAAAAGAAATTGCAGGATTTAATTGTCTTTGAGCTGCTTCTTTGTACCTGTCCCTGTGTTTTCCACACAGTTAAAGTGGGTCAGTGTTTTCTCTCCTCTCAGCTGGTCTTGGATGGCTTGGTGCCGGGGCTGGTGTGCCAAACAGGATCCTCACAGCTGGATGAACACAGAAGAGAACGGCAGCACGAAGCATTGAGATTCCCCCCCCCCCACGTGCCAAAACTCTGTCCTGTTCAACAATACCTTTGTGCACTTGACTCGCTCACGCACAAATACAAACGTGGCCTTAAAAAAGTGTCCAAATCACACATGCATCTCACAGGGTCACGAATATTTGTGTTTCTTTGCGAAATTTCTGTTTTGTTTATTGTCTCTCTGAGTCTGCCTTTTTTTTTTTTTTTTTTACTGGCTCATCACTAAATGCGTCATGGCAGAGTGCCTCCACGCCCAAGTCTGCGATAGGCAACATAAACACTTATCATAGCATTAGATTAAATGGAGGAGATGTCAGTTGCTGGGCCAGGCTCCAACCATTGACCCCAGCACTATTTCCTTTTCTCATATCTCTCTCACTCTTTGTAGCTTCCTCTATATTTAAGTGCTGTCTCTCCTGTAGTGGTTCCCTCCCAGTATTTCACTCAAGGCCATTTTTTATGTCTCGCTGTCGGTCTCCACCTTTTCTCTCTGCTGTAGTTACATTTTTATCTTTTCAGCAGCAACAGTGAGTGAAGTTATCAGTTAAATAAGGTTATAACAACACAACAGGGAGACAGTAAATGCAAATATTTACACAAGGATCATAGCAGCGTGAAACAGGAAGCCTGGTGAAAATTTAACGTTATTGGACAGCATCTGTGCAGTTATTGATTATATTATATTGTCTGATGTTCTCTTCATGTGAAACACAACACTGTAAATATAATGCTTCAAGGTTAACACTACGCTAATAAGACTGCAGTAACATTATGGATTTATGCCTAATGGATATTTTATTTCATGTAATAAGATAAATATTTTGAAAATGTGTGGCCTGTATTGATTAATTGATCTGCTACAGTAAAATTGCAAATCTCCAAAGACTCTCAATCTACATTACTATAAAACTTCACATTAGAGAAGCTGAAACCAGAGAAAATCTGGTGTTTTTTCGCTTAATAATAAAATAAAATACGACTTACATGATGAAACAGATTATCAAAATAATTGCAGCATTAATTTGCTTTTAATGGACTAATCAATCGCCTCTCTTCTTCTCTTCTCTCCTCTTCCAGGCGGAGTTGACAGGCATCAAATGGCGTTGCTACAGCTTCCGCAGCGGCGGGGAGTACGGTCCGGTGATCTCGGCCCCGGCCCAGGACGACCCGGTTCTGCGCAGCTTCATGCGTTGCGTGCAGGCCAACCTGCTGTGTGTATGGCGACGCAAAATCAAGCCCGATGCCAAGGAGCTGTGGATCTTCTGGTGGGGTGAAGAGCCCAACCTCTCCGATGTCATTCATCATGAGCTGGAAGGTGAGAAAGAGAGAAAAAAAAAAACAATGAAAGAGATGAAGGATGAGACTCGCTCCTCTGTTCTATCCATCTCAATTATTTTTCCATCTCGTCGGCCTTGACTTCAGCTCTCGTTTATGCTCTGGAAGTTTAGGTTAGAGGCTTGTACAGGCTGTATAATTTTATGGTTGCTTTTTATTATGTTGCATTGAATTATATAGACTAGGGGATGATTTCATGGAATCCAGTTGTCTTGCAGTTTTAGCGAATTTCATGTAAAATTGACTTACACTGAGTTTTATAGTGTAGCTTATGTTAAACATGAGCTGTGCCGTCTAACATGGAGCATTAGTATGTAGATTCAAGCCCTTTAGTCTGCTGCAGATTCAAGCTGTGTGCTTGTTTAAGATGTGTAGGGCACATTGATCTGTTTTGTGTGGAGTAGTCCTATATTTGAGCCTCATATAGCGCATATCTAAAATGTGTTTGCTTTGCAACTCAAGTGTTTATATGCTGCTTCAGGAGTATCACTATATGATGAAGTGCTCAGCAATAGAGTAGATTTTTCTTGCCAGAATTCTGCTTTGTGTGTGTGTGTGTGTGTGTGTGAGCAAGAGAGAGAGAGAGAGAGAGTGAGAGAGTGTGTATGTGTGGTTGTGAGTGTTAGTGAAAATTACACTGAGATATCTCACTTGAGAGAGTGCTACTGTCAGCACTATTGTCCCTATTTATAGAAACATTTGCATTATCTCGCTGCGCACGTGTGTGGAGGTCTAACATATCGACTAAGCCTCGGGAAGACGGAGAGGAGGAAACAGGAGAGGGATTATATTGGGTCTGGTTTAACAGAATAACAGTCAGGAGGAAAAAGCAAGAATATTAGATGGAGAGGTTGAAGTGAATTGCAGTCTTCAGTTACCTATTAAAGCTGACTTGATGTGAAAAGGCCTTTCAGGCACTGCAGGAGATATTTGACAGATGTTGTGCCTTTGCCTCACACAGCACAAGCATGTGTAATACAGAAAGATCCACTGTACCTTTCAATTTGGTTTTGGTTGCACCTAACAAGGCATAAGATAACTTTTTTTTCCATTCTCATGGTATCTAATAGTAATTTTATACAAACCATGCACGATGATAGTGATCAGTTTGTAGTGGCAGAATTTATTCATTCAGAACAAAAATACATTACCTGAAGGTATATATATGTATCCATATGAAATTTTAGCATTACATCACCAGTTTGCAAGCTGCTAATGGCAGCTTAAACCAACAGTTGTGACAACAGTTGTAGCACATTTAGGTCTAATAAAGATTATTATAATCTTGGCCTGTTTAATTACATTTCATAGCTATTGATTACTTAGGATCGCAGACGTGTCATTAGTCTAAGGATTTTGTTACTATTTGTCTTTATTTCCATGGAGATGAACTCTGCTAACAAGTGTTAATTAGATATTTGTCTCTATGTTTCAATTCAATAAATTTACTTTGAAAAATATCAATTAATCAAAGTTGAAACAGTGTTTTCTAGGGAATAAAGCAAAAAAAAGAAACAAAAAAAAAAAAAACGTCTGTGACTTCATGCCCAAGTACATTTAGACATTTTGTTACACTTAATTTTTCTGCCTGACTTCTGCTGTTGGGATTTCTTGGAATTAGTCCCATTTACAGTCATTTTCATAATTGATAAATTATTTTCTTGATAAATTAATGAATTTTTGGCCTACAAAACACTGAAAAACTGTGAAAAATGCAAATCACAGACATCTCAGTCCAAAACTCAGAAGTGTTCAATTTACTATAATGTTACAACAAGGAAGCCAAAAATGTGCCTGAAAAATGTGCGCTGTAGTTTAACAGTGGACGCTTACAATGAGTTTTTACTCTCACTTGCTATATTTTGTTCCTAAAAAGGACAGTTAATCTGAGTTTACTATAATTTTAGTCCAATTTTTAAAGTCAAAGGCTGACTTGTTATCTTTTGGCATCAGTATTACTTCTAATTTTTTTAACATCATGGCTGTGTTAGTGTGGAGGGACTCCAGAGGAGGATTACTATACAACTCAACAGATGCACAGACACTCACACACACACACACACACACTTACACATGCTGCATGCAATTATGATAATACGACTTCTTTACTTCTCCTGCAAAATCTCACAGGTCTCTCTTTATAATTCCTATTAAGCACTGAAAATAGCACTTGGGGTGTGAGAAGGAGTTGATAATTGTTAATTAAAGTGAAGCTGGATTCCCTCCAAATTAGACTCAGTTGTAACACAGGGAATATTGGTGTTTTACCAAGTCTTAAAGAGCTGCACACCTGAATTTCTATTTGCCGTGGGAATGTTTCATGTGTTGGTTTTCTCTTTCCTGTGGTTCTCTCACTCTCTCTTTCCCTCGTGTCACCTTGACTTCCTCTCTTGTTTTCCCTCTTACCTGTGTCAGTCTGCTCCTTGTATGCTTTCTCCCTATATTCCTCCTTGCTCTCCTTGTTCTCTGGCTGACCTGGCCGTTACATAAAAAAGTCTATTGATGTGATGCATGATGTGCTGATTTTTTTTTATGAACTTCTGCCAGCTAGAGTTAAAATCAGTAAATGTTTCTACCACTGGGACAAATTGTTTCATGTAGTATCAAGGTATTCAAATTCACTCAGGAATTTGGCTCTTATAGTTGTGAAATCTGTTTGAAAATAAATGAGGAGAACTATAGTTTTAGTTGTACTTTGATTTTGGCTGAAAGAGGTTCAAAATTTCCAACACAAATTAAACTAACTTTTGTTCGCTGAAAAGACAGAAAGTTATTGGTTTGGTATATCGAAAGACCAGTTGTAATCCATAAACTGCTGTTTTTGCCAAAAACAGGTCCATATAACAAATATCTGCATTTTTATTATTACACTGGAAATGCTGATTTACACACATTTGACCGAACAGCTTAAGCTGTTGGCTTGTCAGGCTCATTTAGTGTGAATAATCAGCAGGTTAATTATGTTTCGAGTCATGTTTTAAATTAGCTGGATAGTCAGCTCAGAGTGCTGTCTGCCAGCAGAGCAGTAAATGTGTGAATTTTCATAAGGTATGTTTACCAGTTAATGGTTAAAGAAGAGGATGTTGCCTTACATCCTTTACACAACAATAAGATAAAGACTGACTACACAATTATACAGTCAAGTCCAGATTAAAAAAAGGGACTTCTTTAATTTTAACTTCTGAGAGCTCACAATTAAAGAGGCAAAATGCACAGTGAGGGACGACTAGAACCAGTATGAGGAGTTGGACTAAACAAAGACATCAGCCAAGGAACCCCACCTCATTAAACTGTTGTTTATGTTTTTTAAGTGAGATTTATTAAAATTATACCTAATTATATTTACAATACATGTATTTTTTTCTGTATAGCCACACACACCAGCAAACAGTTATTAGAAATATATAAAGAATGTAAACTGGGATGTTAAACTGAGAAGAACTCCCATTGACCCATAGAGGCTGAACTGCCAACAGGTGGGGTGGGGGTGGGTGTTCAGTTCAGCTGGCCGAGGTGGGGGCAGGGGAGGTCGACATGGGGCATGAATAGAAGTTGAGAGGACAAATGGAGCACACTGAGTAACAGCACAAGCATCCAAACCACTTGATATGGAATTTAATAAAAAATGGAAATTGTAACAGAGCAATAATTTAGTGGCACAATAATAGTTTTGCCTGATGTGTCAAATGTAAAATCTGACAAAATATATTATTCAATCTAATCAAGTCCATGTTGATTTTATGGGGCACTTATTGAAACAGACTGTTTGGAATCGCGTATTATCTTACTATTCTTACTAAGTATGATGTCAAATTGAGTATGTAGTGCATTCAGACATAGTATGTGGATTTGGTGTATGTGAGAAATGCCAGGATGTATACCAGATTAGATTAATTTCTCAGTATGTGGCGTGAGTTTACTGGACATACTCAGCTGCTCCAAAATGCATTGCGTCTCTTCAGACTGTGCAATGAGATTTTGAGCCAGGCTAAAAGCTGCTGTAAATTTCGCTTCAGACTTTTAATATATCACTTTATAAGTTTTAGTATTTTTTCAGGCAAAAAAAATAACCATTTAGATTCTCAATATGTGGTCAGTTTATCCAAACAATGTCTGTTTGGAAATTTGCTACAATGGTTTTGGAGATATGAGGAGCTCCTGACCGGGTGAGACCGACCGGTCATCTTGGCCACTAACAGCCTGACTCCTGAGATGATTGGCTGGTCAACATGTTGTCGTACCAGGCAGAAAATGATCTGATAAACTGATCTGTGCGGCTCTTGGTACTTTACTGCTGGCTCTAATGTCTCTGCAGCATTACACGTTGAGTGGAAGAAGTAATGTTTTATATTTGTGATAAACAATTTTCATTCAACGGTAGCTGTAAACAGCCTGCTGTAATGGCATACTTAATACTGTTTGAGTATGTAGTAGGCAGTGAGTTGGTATGTGATTTCAAACACAGCCACAGTCTACCAAAGTGTTGTACAACCACCTTTAACAACTTCCCCATCAATGTGTCATTCAAATTTTGACATAACATTTAAATGAGCAGCAATTAGGTTACATATTAGGGCTGCGGGCAGTGTAGTGACACCACAGTAACTATCAGTGCTGCTAGAGAATGAAAACATGAAATACACTGATATATGAGGTTGGTTATTATCCATACAAACAGACTGAAATGTTTACACAGTTAGACAGCAAAGGAAGATAAGTATTTGACTGAATTATATTCGTGTGGCCTGGCTGCTGCACGCCACTACCACAGCCTCATCTTTATAGAGGAAAATTCCTCTCCTGTAGCTGTAGCTGACCTGCTAACTACCAATGTTTCATCAAGTGGCCCATTTGAGGCCCATTTCATCTAAGGTGAAACAGTAAAAAGTAATGGAAAGAAACAAAGCAAAGTCTAACGCAAAAATCTTCTAATTATGGTGGCTAACTTAATGAAGGAGACATAAAGTGTAAGTGTGGAGAACTGCTCAATAGCTAAGCAAAATGTGAACGTCTTGATATTGTTTGAAGGTAATGAATCTCTCTCTACAGGTTAAGTCTAAATAAATCATGCCTTTGAGATAGTGCCAGCAGCATGAGCAGCTATGATCTGGTTTTACCTCTCTGCTACTCTCTCACTACACTCCAGCTCTCTGTGATATTGTCTTTGGTTCAATGTCAAGTGTTTGAGCACCGTGTTCAACACACAGTGGCTTGTTTTCTTATAATCAGATGGCATTGGCCTGTAATGTATAAAACATATAAAGGAGAGTGTAGGTTGAGTACAGTTTGCAAGGAAACAGGATTAATGTGTTGAATGGGCTGAGTCATCAGCATTTCCAGCACAGGCATAGCGAAAGTGACATATTTTGGATATGAGTCATAAATATGAATGTACTCACACACAAACACACACAAACACATACAAACACACATGCACATAGCACATATACACACAATGATTAATGTGTAACTGAATGTACGATTTGGACCTTGTGATTATCCAACAGCAGCATCACATACCACCCAGCAGATTTATGTACAGAGATACGCAAAGTCTGTATAGTCATAGTGCAGTGTCATCACGACATTTACTCTCTCTCTCTCTCTCTCTCCCTCTCTCTCTCTCTCTCTCTCTCTCACACACACACACACACACACACACACACACACATATATACATATACATATACACACACACACACTTCTCTTTCTCTTTCTCTCTCTTGTCTCTGAGACTGGGTGGTGAGATTATTAATCACAAGGATGAACAAAAAGGGGAATTGTTACAGTTGAAAAGCATTGTGTAACCAAGCGGCAACTACCGTGTCTTAAGGCTGAAGGCAATGTGGAAATACTATAAAGTTTTTTTTCAATGAGTCATTATCATTTAGGTCTCAATTGCTAAATTTGTGCCCTCTAATAAGTGTGGCGGTGGTCATTTTGGAAATGATGTCTCTGTTAATAAGATTTAAAGACTTATAATAGCTTTCATGTCTGCTTTGTGGGTGTTGATTGACAGCTGGGATTGACATTTTGGGACTTGCACTGAGTCTGACTACTATTGCAATATTATTTTATTAAGTTTAGTGTTAACGCAATTTCGCTTGTAGCTAATGTTAGCCCATCTGTGCACTGCTCAATGTTTCCAGTAAGCTAGCGTTCGCTTCAGTCTGAGGTAGCTGATCATAAGCTGCAACTCTGGTCTTCAAACTGGTTCCAATGCAAACCAATGGGTGACGTCACAGCTCTCTATGTCCAACTTTATATACAGTCTATGGGTGTAACTAATAACATTAGATGCCTGTGAAATGTCCCAATGAGCCAACATACAGTATCTTATATCAGAGCCCTGGCACTGTTATACCCTGAATAGAATGCAGCCATTATTAATGTTATTAGTTACACCTGTGCTTTTCCTGCGATGGCAAGTGAAAATATCTGCTGTAAAAGGGGCCCATTAAAATGGCTTGTGAGTGAAATGACGCATTCATTCATGAAATTTAAAGTGTAAACACATGCTTCAGGTCACTGGGATGCATATGTGAGGGGGATGGAGCATCTACCTGCTGTAGACGGCAGTGTTGGTTAAAATTAAGGTGTTTCTGTTCTGAAAGAAGAATGACTAAAAAATGTGTCTGAGTCATGTCCGGTGTAAATAAGGCTTTAGTCATGGCTGGCTGCATAGTCAGTAGCCACATCACACCAACCAAAGACAGGCACATTAAGACCAAATGATAGCCCACTTAGTCTTTAAAGTACAGATATAAATGCTCACTTTTGAAAACAAAATAGTGGGGTGTACACAAAGAGACATATAGCCAACATTTAAGTTTGTTTATAATTTGTAGTTGTTCTGCTTCCTTAGACATGAATCTGATGACTCAGTGGTGACATTTTTACTACCAGGTCATGTAACATAATACAATGTCTAAAAGGAAGAATTGATAAAATTACCAAGAAATCACGTCACCACAACGCACTGTGATCATTTCTTTGGAAAGTACCAAAATATTTATAGTAGGATGTGCCAGTATACAATGTGTCATCTTGGATGCTTGATGGTGTCATATGATGTTTGATGAGGGTTTTCATCAACTTTTTATAACATAAAACACTGATGGAAAGGAGATGAATACATGTTCATCAAATCCATGTGTAAACACGTTCTTTTATTACTTCAGGGAGATAAGACAGTGTCAGTATTTTGTAACATCAAAAAGTAGATGAAACTCAATGACGCAAAAGCACATAAAATCAGGGTAAAGATCACTTTAATCCATGAACTCCGAGTATTTTTCAGTGATAAAGATTAACCTCAGCCTTGATGTGTCAGACTTCTACATTAGGTAAAAAAACCCCAAAAACTCTACACTGATAAAAAATCACCTCTTTACCTTGGATGACTTTTTAAATTTGAACATCTTATAAAATAATACTAGAAGGAATTCCAGGATTTAATTCTTAGAGTGATAGCTGCTTGGATTTTTCCATGACCTACATTGTGTTATCCTGTGAATATAATATCTCTTTATTTGACATGTAAGTTTAATCTATTGCATTATGTACTCTATTATCAGTTTTTTAGACAAGATAATCAGCATTTGTTAAAATGACTACATTAAAAATCACTATTGGAAAAAGCTGTAGGAAAAAAATAACAATTTTCTTTCATTACCTCCTAGTTTTCTTCTACTATTCTTTGTCTGTTTATTGCCAAATTATTGATGAGAACCTGAAAGGCTGCAGAGTGATGCACTTTTTTTCTCTACTGGGGTTCCCCTGGGTTCACTACTGGGCTTTCCCTTCTTCTCTTTCTACACTCTAGTCTTCACATCATGTAGCCTCTCCTCGTGCTCTGACACCAGCAACGCTCTGCCTTTTACTTTCCATCCTCTGACAGCCGGGAATATGACACACGGGGACTGATAAAGTTTCTTCTCTGCCAAGAAGCTCAACCTTGACAAGACTGTGCTGCTGTTTTTCTCCCGCAAGCCCCGTGCAAGACCTCCATATCAATACTGACAGCACTGCAGTGACTTAGAGAGCAAATTGCTGTATTGGCCTCACATCACAGCAATAATCTGAATTCTACCATATCTCTATCTATCTGTCACTACATTGCTGCTTTCTTTTTTATTCAAACTCATCTCAAGTCTGGATTGCTGTGACTTCTCTTCTGTCGCTATATCTTCTCTCCTGCCACATTGCTCCTACATGACTGTATGTACTGACTTTAAAAACAAAACTCTATACTTTGAGGCTTTGACCTAGACTCCTGTGTTCTGGTACAATTGTCCAATTATTTATCCCTGTCCCTGCAGTGGCCTTGCTGTCTCCTTTCTTCCCCGTAGAGGAATGACTTTCCCACCTGAGTTAGATTGAGCACGAGTCATTACCTCTCCTCTATTGCAACTTCAAGACTTGTATCTGAATTATATCTCAGCCTCTATTCATATTTGCTTACAAAATATGTTCATGTTTTATCAGACTTCTCACCTTACCTATTATTGCTTTATCCAGTCCTTTGGTTAGGGTGTCTGGAGATCCTGAAATAGTGAAAAAATTCATATATTATTAAATTTGAAGGCCTATTCAGTCTCAAAGGAAGTGAAATATGCTGTACAATCGAGTTAAAAAAGGATTCTTTTTCTCTGCGAGATGTTTTTTTTCAGTGAGTTATATTTTGTGATAGTAGTATATTCTTTCAGTTTAATGCATGTTTTTGTAATTTCTTTCCCACTCAAATAGTACAAAAAGGTTTCAATTTCAAACAAAACATTCCTAAAATTTGCACAAATAAGGACTCAGTAATAGCTAATACATGTGCTGTGCAGGCACTGAACCCTGCAGTCTTTACAGTGGGCTGGTGATTTATGAATTTCAAATGATTCTGCTGTTGCACCCATCGCAAATTACTCTGAATAAAAGCATCAGCTAGATCACAAAAAAAATGGAAATGTCATTTTTGTTTTGTCAGCCCACAAATATGCTTCATTCACAGTGACACAATGAGACAAGAGCACTACAATAGGATTGATTATGGATTTGCCGAAGAGTGTGTGGGTGTAGCGTTATCTAGTTAGGAGAATACTAAAGGCTGATGACTTTGATAACACCATAGGTGGTGCTCCTGTGTGCCACCAAAACAGCATGTGGTCAAGGTGAATGCAGGAGCAGGAGGAAGAGGTAAAGGCCCATTCTCTTTACACTGCTCAGCAGATGTTGGTGAATTTATCTATGATGTATGATTAGAATAATTTCATACAAGGTTGCTAAAATATTTATCTTGTGAGTCTTGTAAATGTTTTTAATTTAAAATATTTATGTTCCCCTTGTTGTAAGGCTCCAATTGGGAATTCATAGACGACATATCTATATGTCTTTTTTTTTTTACCAAGAGCGAGCCTTCTACAACTCTGAGTTTTCCTTTTTCTTTCCTGAAACTGTAGTAAAGCTGAGAGGAATACAAAGTAGGGGAAATCCAGCAGAAAAAGATTCTGACTGGATTCAATCCTAGCTGGGGGTGTATGTTGTTCCAGAGACAGGAGCCTTAACCACACTGTCTCAGAGAAATTATGAGCTTATTTAATTCCAGAATGATCTTAAAAACTACAAACTAAAAAGCACAGGGATACACGGCAGTGGGGAGATAATTTAATGCCATATCTTGAATGTAACAAAATCACTCACCTGCAAAGCAATTATTGTCGTTATCTTACGAGGAAATGTCTTTCAACATCATTCAGTTTGTCACCACTGTTACTTGTCAAAGTGAAAGCAAAAGAGGGATAGGACTGAATTAAAAACCTGGGTCATGCATATCCATTATCAGCTCAATGGTTAGCTGGTGCAACAAAGATATGTGACCAACAAGTGGATTAGAGCAGCAATGCTTATGAGAAAATAATCAGAGATAATGGAATTAACAGAACAGAGAGGGCTGAATTGGACATGACTTCAGGCACTGGGTTTAAACAAGGACGGAAAAAAAATTTCTGCCAAATATGTAGGGGAGAGTCTCAGTCATCAGTCTGTCTGTCTGTCTTTTGTGTTAGAAAGCTGCAGCTGGGTGCTGTGCCCTTCAGAAACAGAGCTGGTTGCCATATTTTGTGGAGCTGGAGGGGTTGTTGAGTGTGTATGTACTCACCATGACAGGTTTCTATGTGGCTCAACTGTGACTGTTACCATTCCTTGTGTGTGTCCGTAATTGGCCAAGAGTGTGTATATGTATGTGTGTGTGGGCTGGCAGAGGTCGCAAGGTAATTGTCCTGTGAAAAAATGGTTGCCAAATGTGTGTGTGTGTGTGTGTGTGTGTATGTGTAGCAGAGCGCAGGAGGGAGGGCTAACCTCTGCCTCCATCTGTCCACGTCTGGCTGTGACCTCATAATCTGGCCTGTGGAGACAGACCCTCTTCACCACTTGCCACCTGCTACAGAAATACAGGTTAGATTGAGGTTATTGTTGCTATGGAAGATGCTCAGTTATTAATGTGTCGTACATAATTTCCTGTTTGTTTTAGGGATCTACCTGACACTTACTGGGTGCAAACCAGCGTAGTTCACATTTGTATTTCACACTTGGAGCCTGTAGTGCAGGAGCAGAATGAATATGTTATGCCTACACTAGAAAGGTGAAACATTTGTGCTTGTTGCTCTTCTGCATTACAAAAAACTTGCAAACTACAAAAAGCAAATGAAACTGCAGAAGATTTTTTTTTTTACAACCCTCAGTTGGAACTACACCAGTTATGACAGATTGATTCATTCAAGTGTTTTACATAGTTATGTCTATTTCAAAAGTCAGTCTCATTGAAGAAATTGTTATATAATTTGGGAAATACGCTTACTGAAGTGTAAAAATAACAATTTGTGATTTTAGGGGGGTAATCATGTGTTGGACTATTTCTTGGCTGTATGCAGAAATCTCCGCTGGTTGTCACTGTGATGATAATATGAAGTAATAGTCAGCACAAACCCCCTGTAAAACCAATAAAAGTTGTTTTTTTCTACTTCAGTTTCTGTACGCATTGAACAAACAAGATTTAATGTGTTAATTTAATGTGCTTAACAGGTGCTAGTGGGTGGATTTTGTTATCTTTGGACAGAGCCACGCTAGCTGTTTCCCCCTGTTTCCAGTCTATATGCTAAGCTAAGCTAACCGACTGCTTGCGGTAGCTTCATATGTTGTGTACAGACATAAGAGTGCTATCAGTCTTCTCATCTCACTCTCAGTAAGAAGGGGAAAAACACATTTGCCAAAATGTCAAACTTCTTTTAAAGTGACATTTTTTATATGTTTATTTTTCTGAAGCAGATTTGCTGAGCAGATGTGCAGTCTAGACAGTAACAACCTCCCCATACATAACAGATATTTACACCTATCCACCTAATAGCGCTATGATATCCGTGAAGCAGTGACAGATGAAGTGTTTTACTAAAGTGCGTCTCAACAGCAGTTGTTAAGTGAATAGAGACCGGTGTCCATTTCACCTCCCTGATTATCACAGCCAGGACTCAAAGTAGTGAGACTAAAGTGTCGGCACTTTAGGATCACCACTTTGAGCCACTTTCATGTTCATGTTCTCCTGTGAAGCTGTAACCAACTGATCATTTTGATGATGACAGTGAGCGTCTGAATATACTGTAACTGCCACCACTTGATGTGAAACCTTACTTTTAAGGTTATTCTGGGGCTGCCAGACTATTGGGTCCATCACATTATGCAAAACCTTAAGATCTCCTTTGGCCTCGGCTCTCTTCCCATTTCCCATTGTTACCGATTTCATCATATTGATAGCAGACATTGGCCATTTAACACCTAAACAAGAGAAAGGAGTAAGATTGTCACAGGCGGTGTTACAAGTGCTTTACAACATTGCTTTCCTTCCTCAGCACTGTTCCAGTATAATAAAACATGTTGAGCAAATCCTCCCAGGATACATGTTGAATGCACTGGGAGAGAACAGGTACCAGTGTGCAGACAGGAAAATGTGTTTCTGACCTGATAATGTGGGTGAAAGTGGTTATTTCTTTCCCCCACACCGATTTCATTAGAGAGCCTTTAGAGGTTATGACTTGTAGTCCATAAATCGGTGAGAAGGAATTGGATGAAAGGCGTTAAAGATTAACAAGACAAGGGCCACACGGGTCAATTAGGGTAAAATAAAACAGGCAGGAGGTGAATAAAAGAAAGTCAATGAAAGTGAGAGACGCCTTTAGTGAATGTGGAAAGGTATTTTTCAAAGAGAAATATTCATCGTTAAGATCAGCAACCTGCTACCAACAATTTTTATAGACTATAAAGCACATATTCATCTTCGCTGTCATTTTCCATAAATGTAGTAATTTGATTGTGTTGTGTGTTTCACTAAAAGGCACTAAAAGTGGAAAGACCTAGATGTAGGTTTTCACCTTTTTTGAATCTGCTGAGCCTCGATGATACTTTTTAAGTTGAGAAAGGTTGGAAGACCTCTGATTTTAATATAAAAAATATAACACTGAAACTGACTCCCAAACCTCTTTTCTGTGTCAACAAGTTTTACTTGGCATTCATTCTTTCCTCTGACGCTTGCTTCTTCCAGCCCTCTCTCCATCCTCTCCCTCCCCCTCCTCCTGCCTGCTACTCCTCCTCTTTTCAGGCTTTGTTAAGCTTTATTTTTTCTCTCCTCCCTTGTTTTTGGGGTTGCTCTCTGTGATGTTAGGGTGGCGAATGTCTGCTAGCACGCTTGGTTCCTTGGCAAATAAAAGGTGGGGGTGTACGGTTGCCAATCAAGGCCTACTCCTTCTTTTTATTCCTCGAGGGGTTTGTCTTAGGAATAGCTCACAGAAGCAAAACTCAAACAGAGGGAATGAATAATTAGCCCCACAATTTTTGCTTGAATCGGGAACTAGGTCGCCGGCTGACACATGTCTCAATAGGGAACAACCTCGCTGAAAGAGGGAGACCTACGGAGGTTATAAGAGCCCCCTGAAGGAATGCTGCTTCACCTACTGAGAGGGACACACAGAGCCATAGAGGCAGAGAGAAGACACAAGCATTTGACTTTTTTTTTTTTTTTTAACTGTCTGGCTTTGGCTGGTGAAAAAGTGAGTCACATGTGGAAAGCGGCAATTCCATGATAGCAGAAAAAAAAGAAAAAGAAAACATGAGCAAGAAAAAGAGGGGAGGATGGGCGGGAAGAGTGGGAAGACGAGGGAGGGGAAGATACATGTAGTGAGAGAGAGGGAGAAAAAAGGGAGGGGAGTGTGTGTGTGTGTGTGTGTATGTGTGTGTGTGACGGGAATTCATGCTTCAAAAAGAAGAAAAGAAGTGGTTTGTTTGGAGGGAGAGAGAACATCTGCGATTTCTCTTTGGGCAGTTAGATATGCAGTTGGTGTGGTTCCTTATTTGCTGTCCTGCCAAGAAAAACAACATACACTTATTTCGAAAATTGGTCATTTCACACCTCCTGTTCACATGTTTCTCATCTCACATCTGTGAGAAAAGATCAGTCTGTTCTTCAGCTATGACTGCTTCTAACTGCCGTTACAGATCTTATAGTCTTCTTGCAAAATTCATGGTGCAAAGAGGAAAAAAACTGGGGCAAAACTTTTTCCTCTGACTTCGCCTGGATAGACGGGGGCACATACACATGAAGGGAGGAGGGGAAATGAACTAGGAAACAAGGAATGAAGGCGGCAGGTTGAGAACTGAGGAAAAAATTGCCTCAGTCATGTTTACTTGTCTGTAAATTTGCGGGGAAGGACTTAGGATCTCTAATTTCCTTCCCTCCTCTTCTTCTTCTCTCCACCCCCTGTTGGCTGTCAGGGCGTGGCCTGTGACCTCCTGACCCTGTGCTGTGTGTGCGTCTATGTTTGTGTGTGTGTGTGTGTGTGTGTGTGTGAGAGAGAGAGAGAGAGAGAGAGAGAGAGAGAGAGAGATGAGATGTAAGGGTGAAGTTTCCCAGCTGCACAGAGAAGAGAAGGGGGTGGGGGTGTACGTTTTCCCTTCGCAAAGCTTTCAGTTTCGAAAGAAAAGCCACAAACTGAAAGAATGAGAGCTTTGTGAGTCTTAGAGAGAAAGAGATGGAGAGACTGAAAGAAGAACAGAGAGAGAGAGAGAGAGTTAGAGAGAGAGAAGGAGTGTTAAAGACGTGAGGATATTTGGGAGTTAAGGGAATCTGTGTGGAAGTGTGGAAGGGTGCAAAAGTAGGAACCAGAGTTGAGGGGTGGGGCAAACTGTGATGTGGATGGAGGAGGGAAGTTAGAGGAAGGGAGGGGAAATGAGAGCAAGATTGTGACATTTCTACTTTTCAAGAAGATCAACAATCTAGTGCAAATATAGATTACAGGTTTTATAGGAAACCCTCAAAACAAACAGACTCCGCTTGTGTATTTTTGCAGCCACTTACAAAGGCTGCTGTGTTTTTAGAAGTGATGTGTTTCACGCTGAAGTTAGAGAGGAAACATGTTTCTCAGTCTTGAGATGTAATGGTCTGTTACAGTATGTGGCATGATTGGAAGCACTATAAACAGAATGTGCCGCTTACAAAGAATCAATGAACTCTGTCTTTGATATGTTTGCATGCATGGGAGATTAATGTGTGAGATAGACATCAAAAGTCATGAGCTGATGTTAATGTTGCCTCAGGTTGAGACTTTAGCCCCCACGCTACACTTCATGTCCCATTTCAATTCCAAGTAAAAGCACATTTTGTTCATTTATTCTTCTATGAAAAAAAAAAGTATATGAGAGTGAGGAGTGCAGGGTGGATCAGACCAAAGTGTCCTGACACTCTTCTGTGAGAAATTATAGGACTTAAAGTGTAAATATGAGCATATAAATATTGTATTTGGTTTGTAAAGTGTATGTCAACTTTATGTCGTAGTGTGATGTTATATAGCATTAGTTTAAATTAAAATACATGACAAAAAACTGAATATTTTGATCTAAGGAAGCACATATTTTTCTTTAAATAAGAATAGAGCTCTGCTTAATCGCATTTCAATCTGACTTTAAGATGAGGTTTTACAACAAAAAAAGCTAAATATACATATATTTTTAAATAAACGAAGGATGATTAAATGTGATGAATACTGCTGTTGTTATCTTCTATCCTCCCTCTTGAAGACGAGCCAGCTGCCTTTGATATCTGTTTGTGAGGCCTCTCAGCCTGCATCAAGTGACTACAACAGCCAAATTGATTTTTTCCCCTGGCGTTTTTATCACCAGCAGAAAATGCTGATTTTGTTGCAGTAACCACACTATCAGTGTTTCCACAATAGCCAGCTATTCTCATACAGGGACTACAGCTGTTTGTTAAAACAATTAGCAATTATGAAAATTTACGTTTTGGGTACTGGAAGCCTGCATATGTCGACTCTAACTGTCATCTATCAAGAATGTTTTCAGTTTTCAGTAGTCTACATTTCCTCATTTTCAGAGTGGTGCCTTCAAGGACTGTCAAATGTGGACTTCCCAAAACACTCCCATCCACCATGTTACGCCATTGATAGGGAATAGCAGATGCTAAAATATCATACCACTAAATACTTTAAAATATCAGCACATTTGAAAGAAAATTAGTTTCATGATATGAGGCTGTAATATTGCGGTGTGGAATCAGTAACAACAGTGTGAAGGAGGAAGCTGCCACCAGCAGAGCTACGTTACAGCTGCAGCTGAAAGACTGCAGGGGTAGCTTTCAGTGACCAGTTCTTGTTGCTGTAGTTGTGGGGAATTTACAGCCTTTTTCTCAGTTTTCTCTAGTCATGGGGTATTGACTTTAAAAAAAAAAACAGTTACACATTTCTACTACGTAGGTGACCTAATTTTAAGAATTCATCATATTCATAGCGGTGAATTTCCTCTTTAAAGTACTGATGGACTTCACTTTAGTGCATGAAGCCAGAATAGAGATACATTAAAAATAAACTTCCTGTCATTTGGTTTATTCAGTGCAGTTGTCCTTTTTTAGCTTTTGTTAATTTTAAATTTCTGACATCACTGTCTTGTGACGCCAATGAAATAAATGCCCACACCCTTTTTACAACCAGCTGTTCCTCAATTTATGGTAAGTATCTGTAATTTTGCCATAAAAACTGAGATAATGAGACACTGTGGAGCCAAAAAAGCAGAAATGATCATTCAGGACACATTCCCATCCTACATATAAATTTCACCAACAAAATCATATTATGGTTAAGTAAGAAATGAAAAATGTACAATCGATGGAGACATTTAATTCATCATATACTGGTGAATATAGATACATTTTTGCTGATTGGCTCTTTTTTTTAATTGCCACTAACTATTGATCTCTGCAATCCTATGAGAGACTTCACTGAAAAATGTGTCATCAGATCATAAGTGCTTTAATGACCAGACTGGGGACTAGCATAGACATTGTGGGCGCTCCCATGAATGAACTGCAGCTTGGCCTGCCTGGGAAGAGAGGAGAGCTCTCCATCTCCTGCTCATCCTTGAGAGAAAGAGAGAGAGAGCTTCGCTTTCAGTCTCTCTCTCTCTCCCCTCTCCCCTCTAGTGGCAGTTAGGAAGCCCTGTGGAGTCCTGCTAAGCCTCTCAATGGCTGCCCTGCCTCCCACCTCGAGGCCCATTCACTTCTAATGAGGTGCTCAAGTGTCTGTGGCTTAACATGAGGGTCAACACCACAGAAATGGGCCCTTTTACACTACAAGCAAGTGATTAGTGATATCATGCTCTTATGTTTTAATCTGTTAGTGTTTTATTTGAATATGCATCAGCTAAAATGCTTGTCAGACTTTATTTTATGTGCAGCAGACAAAGTGAATATTAATTGTCTTTCTCTGTAGCTCGCTTACATGGATAAACAGAATATTTAAACATATTTAATCATCAGGTCACAGTGCTGTAATTTGCTAGATGCTCGGCTTGTGCGTGTCCAAGCGCTACCGGCTGCTTGACACTTGACACAATATTTTGACAGCTGCGCGTACATGCTGAATGAATGGGCATCAAAGGAAGCGTTACTGCACTCTACCTGAACAACACTCAAAATATCAAGGTCCTGGACAGACCTCATTTGAGATGGCGTTGCAGACAACAAAACGAAACAGTTTTTGCTGCAGTCACCCACTTCACAAACACTTCCCTGGAACAATGAGTCTAACACATTTTTTGATCGTTTGTCAATAACCTCTCCCCTCCGATGCAGTGCTGTTTGGTTACACTGCCAGTGAAAATAATGTGAGCACAAAGAGATCAGTCCACCTTCCTGTAATTACATGGAGAGCTTCCCAGTATGAACAGGCACAGGCAGAGTTCAGCGTTGAGTCGATGTCGTAGTTGGTTAGAGAAGCAACAATTTATAAAAAGGTAAAAGCGAGAGGAAGAGAGGAGGAGCCGTGGGTTTTTAGAGAGGTGAAGGTTTCAGGTCTATTTCCTTTTGATGTTATTTAATACTTTCAGGCAGCTTTTTAAATTAGTGCCTTTGGCCTTTTGCCATTTCTCCTGATATTTGACTCATTAAACTCATTAAAAAAAGTGAAATCAATCTTTAACACTTAGTTGACTCTGGTTATAAATGGACATGGAAGATGCCGTGACGGCGCACCACCACTGGAATTGCTCAGAAACATCTGGTTACATAAATAGAAAACCGTAAATAGAAGTCGTCTTCACCACTCTCAGCTATGTAAACTGTAATAAACAGTTGCTGTTACTTCCTGTATATTTCTGACAAACAGGATTAATGCTGAGAGGAAACAGTTTACAGAGGCGTCGAAAAGAATTCAGGATGAGATTGTATTTCAACAGTTTATTCATGCTGCAGTTTGGAAGCCATAAAAGTGACTGTGAAGAGAGTACACATTCTTATAATCTTACTGGTTAAAGGTTAAACTGTCAGCAAATACACCTATAATAACTGAGACTGAGGCATTTTATAACAGCAAATACAGACTTCTTGGAGAAACTCTTTCTTTATGCAGAGAACAAGGGCAAAAAAATACAAAAAAACAAACACAGTGTAGTAGTTTCAATTTATTTTTAACCACTCAGGGTCTATAAATTACAAATATAAGGTCACAAGGCTGAAGAGAATAGTTTTTGTTGCTGAGTTTAGTTTCTTTCCTACTCTCTTTGCATTTTTTTTTCACTTTTAATTCTGTGCTGAAATCAAAAATTCCAGTTGTGACTGTACGCCACCGCCAGAGACGAGATGTATTTTCACGACAATGTGTGGAAAACAGTTCAGACACTGGCGTCCCATTCATTTATTTATTACCCAGCGACTTATGGGAAAACACTTGGCACTTAGCACTTAGCATGCATCCCAAACATAAAAAGATTTGTGTGTGGTGTTGCTTTGCGTGTGTACGTGTGTGTGTGTGTGTGTGTGTGTGCTGCGTTGAATGAGCTAAGTGACTGTCAAATTACGCAGGGGTGTGGGATAATTCTATTGGCTTTTCTCTGCACAGTTGGCTCCATTTTGATTGTCAGGGTTGGTGAGAGGCCAGCGTACAACACACAAACACACAGACACACTCCTCTTTTACTTTCAGCATCACACACAACCCACTCCTTACCTTACCTTCACTCTCGTGTCTTTCCTGTCATCTTCCTGTTTCATGCAGACCTATTTTTTTCCCTTTGTAGTCTATTTTCTTCTCTATTTTTCTGTCTGTTTTCCTTTTCCATCACACCAACTATCCCCTCTGATCCCTCTACACCACCACTCCACCACACGTCCCACATATTTACTCTCACACCAACACATGCATTTTATAGCAGGTTATATTAGAGAGTAATCTCATTTGTGTTCTTGTTGTTGGCATAATAGCCCCAGCTAGATCCTCTCCAGTCACTCTAATTACACCATTGACTCTGCATTAATACAGTAAATATCCTGTGAATTATACATTACACTGTCAACATGCTGTTACAGTAATGACAGGAATCATGCGCAGTATCACTGGACTGACTGGTTAGATGCTTATTAAATTAAGGAGCTTATGTGTCATATTTGTTTACTAAATTAAATATATATGAATCTACTTTGCCATGGAAATGCACAGAAAAGCAGCTAATGTGAAATAAGATTTTTAATCTCTGAAAAGTGAAGCACCACAAATTGAATTTGAACATCGGACTAATGTTATGTGCTGCCTGTCTTGTTGACTTAAATGAGAATATTTGAACTGTCGGTGGTCCAGCTTTGTGCATTTTTTCAATTATTTATTGTCGCTCTCATATCTGTGATGATTGCCTCCCTCTTGATTGTGTAAAATATGCAGCATTGTCTGTGAAATAGATCCCTGTTTGCACATGAAGAGGCTGACTCCTCTGAGAATTACACCTCTATCTGTCTTTCTGTTGCTTTGTTTCTACTTTCTTTTTTTATTTCCTGTTAATTTTTCTTTTGCTATACACAAGCAGACACATGTGCTGTCTCGCTCACACTTTATTTTATTTACTTCTCTCTGTCCTCTACTTTGTCTCATCAGTATGCCTTATGTATGCCTGCAGAGGTGCTTTATGCTTCTAGTATGCACACCAGGTCACCACTAGCAGCAGTGTGATAAGCTGTGCAGCAATAATAATAGAACCCCTGTGAATAAACGTCACTGTTAACTTAAAGTTGTGACATGATATATTCTGTGCATACTGTTACGTCTGCAAATTCGAATTTGTTCTGCAAACCTCAGCTGCATGCACAGCACGATGTAAACCAGTTTTCTACATGTGCTCACAAAGCTCCTGCTTGTGTGCTTTATTCTCTCTTTTTTTTTTTTTTTTTTTTTTTTACAAGTCAAATTCCCCCATCATCAGAGCCAACAGTAGAAAACAAAGTGCTGTGAATTCGGTGTGCAGAGAGGTAACGAGAGGAAGTTGTGTAAAGGAATACTGTATTGAGAACTACTGCTGTGTTGACACGGCCTGGGTTGGTGCCAGCCACCCGTTCTTAGTCTCCACTTTGACCTCAACGGAGGAGAGGTGGGGCTTTCCTGGCTGCAACTTGACTCCGTTGGTCCAAGTGGTGGTGTCAGGGGAGAGAGACGACTGAAAACTTTTAGTTAGATTATAGAATGCTTGCACGGACAATCACACGTATCACTTAACATATACTGTAGCTGCTTTTGTGCGCTTGTGTTTATAAAAATACACACACTCGTGGCACAACGCTCACATCCGGGTCCCTTCTCTTGCCTCTCTGCCTGACTCACCCCCACAACTATGCAAGCAACTTCAACTCAGTCACCTAATTGATTCCAGATTTCCCCCTCATCCCTTCACTCTCTCTCTCAACCTCCTCCTCCTCCTCCTCCTCGCTGTCACTGCTGCCTCTCGTCCTGTACATTCTAGGTTTTCTGGGTCTCAATACTTGCCGTGTGTGCATGCAACCTGTATGTAGACATGTTTGTCAGTGATATATTAGTATATGGGTTGCTTTCCTAGAAGTGGCTTGCTCAGCTTTCTTCCTTTAATGTCATTAGATGAGATTACTTGATAAGAAAATCTGTTAAAACTCAGATGCAGTTTTTACAGTTCAACAGGGACTAACTGACAAGGACACATTTAAGACTTTAACCAGCAGTTGTAAAGATAACCTGTTTGGGACGGAATAAAGGCAGTTAAATGACTCTTCCTCCAGTTTAAAGGTTGTAAAAAAAACTGTTATCTGTTTAATTCGAAAGCCCGCAGGGTTTCCTGTTAAAGTGGTGGTGTTAGTGTGCTTAGAGGCATGGCAGACACTTTGTTGTGTTGTGTTGACAGGTGTCACTGAAAAGTTTAGGAAATGGTGTCACTAGAGCGTGAGAGTGTGTGGGTGACTGTCACATGGACAGGGGTGGAGGGTGCATTGTGCAGGGTGTTTGCTGTTAAATGATCTGAAGAGTTAACAGCAATGAGGCGGAAAAAGTCTGAAGAAAATATGGCCCTGTCTTTGTTTTAGTGTAAAATGAATTGTTACAGTGTGAATATGGCTGTATAAGTAAAGCCTCTATACGTCAGGTAACAGATAATTCAAGCACTCTAGAGTCTTGACCAGCCTTTGATGTCAAAAATTGTAGATAGACACTGTTTGTTTTTAGATTTTCTGCCATTAGTTTACAGTGAACTTGCATAATTCCCCAAAGCAGTCAGTTTTAATTTTAAAAATAAGGTCAACACTTTTACAGCAAGACTATATTTTTCAAGATTTTGTAGTAAAAACACACCCACCCTTAATTTTACATCATGGTCATGTTGATAAAAATGCTTTAAAGTTAAATTATTTAATGCCACAAAAGTGACTTTCTTTTAAGAAATAAAATGAAATACTTTACAAGCTTACAACCAGCGCATTACATAATAACTTCTTGATATTAAGAACAGTTTTACTCCCGTGTAAAGCATACAGTAAAGGTAGTGGAGATTCTGAATAGAGACATGGTTGAACTGATAAGCGTATACTGTACACCAGTATGCACAATGTAAACTGTGTGGTCGATGGTTAATGGGTTGTACAAACGTACAGTATTTACACACCACTGGGTTAAAGGCACAGTCAGATGACATGTCCTTATGCTACTGGTGTCAGATGCTCCTTCATGTTTAATTGACCTCGCCTGATCCTATAACGTGCACTTGTGTGTAGAGAAAACTTTCACATCAGCCAGAGAGATGTTCATGTGACTGAAAGCAAGAAAAGACTAGGTGTTACAACAGACCACCTGTGCCCGTTGACCCACAATGATAAGCAAGTTTTCTTCCTTCCCTTTAGTTGGACAACTACAGCTTAGCCAGTAATTATGTTAGTTACTAGCAAGTAATAAAGTTGTTACTTTTTCATAATACATCCATTGTCACTTTTTCAAACTGACGCTAAGGAGATCTTTTGATTGTTGAGGCTAATGGATGGAAACTGTATTAAGTTTTGTGGAAATGTCTGATGATGACAAACAAGATGATTTATCAGCACACAATCTGAAACATTCATAATCAGCTAAAGAAGCAATTATTGAGTAATAGCGCCTTGCATCACATCTAGAAGATAATAAACAGAGTCTTAACAGTTGAGATGTAATCAACAATTACATTTGTGATGATAAAAAACAACAAAAAAAGTGCTAATAAGGAAAAAAAAAAAACTAAATTGGAGGCAGATTTGTCCAGTGGAAATAGAGGTAAAGCTCTTGAATAATAAGTCTCATAACATCCTGATTTCAAGCTAAACTTCCTGCAGTGGAAAAGGTGTTTTGCTCCTTTTCTTAACAAGTTTTACATTTTCTGTTTTGTATTGAGGGCCGTAAAGCTCAGCTGGCCTACAATAGCTGCATTAACTCTGTCTCCGTGCCAGTTAAAGACAGCCAGCACAATGACTCTGCGCTGCTAGCTCTATACATTGTAGGTAAGGGCATTAAGTAATCCCCTCTGGGCTTCTTGTGTCTCCCTGCACGCTCTACTTTTTTGTTATTCTGGTGTTCACACTGCCTCATATCATACAAATACCTGTCCTGGGTGGGGATTTCCCCTTTAGGAAATGCTACTGAGGTCAAGAGAATGAGAAAACAGTGAACAGAGTGAAGCCCTGCTTTAAAATATCACCAGCTGGTGTCTGAATGCCCCGATCAATAAATGAATCAAAAACCAAAATTGAACCATTCTTTAAAGTTTGAGGAGTAACATTTACTGAACTGCAACATAAAATCAAAATAATGTATCTGCAGGGTTGTTGATCAATATCAGTGACTCAACAACTACTTTTCTTTGTGCTGATTCAAAGCTTGCTGTCTGGCCTGTTCAGTGTTTTGAAAAAGTCAGCTTTTATGGCCTTATAAATTGTTTGGGTGACATCTTTAGACCTCATTCAGGACCTCAGGGTGTTCAAAAACCACTTACACTCATGTCAGTGTTGGGTAGTATCATATAAATATAGTGTGAGTTTTATATGACACGTCTACAGCACTTAACATTAGATCATACACCTGGCTGTGTGTGCTGTCTGTGTTGAGGGTTCAAACACACAAGTGTAAACACACACGACACAGTTATTCAATATTTTATTTTATTGTCTTTCTATATAATTACACCATGGCAGAATGATTGTGATGACACATCACAGTTTAAAGTTATTATGTCTAAATTAAAATGTTACCTTTTACAAAAATGTTTAACATAAAATGCTGAAAATTATAGCGGAATACTTCACATGAATTTAACTTTTTATCTGATTTATTTTAAAACTTGAAGTAAATATTTGAACAGCTTCATAAGATCAAGTTAAGTCAACTCACTTTTTATTGATATGACCCAATGACCCAATATCACAAATCATAAATTTGCCTCATGGGGCCTTTACAGTCTGTACAGCAATACGTCATCCTCTATTTTTAGACCCTTGATTCAGATAAGGAATTGAGAAAAATGGAAGAGACCTCAGGAAGAGCAACAGGAGGAATCCCTCTTCCAGGTCGGACAGACACACAACAGATGTTATGTTTAAAGAAAAGACCAGATAACAGAAATACTGCATGAAAAAGACTGGATGACAACATCATAGATGAATTGATAACATAATGAAGAATCTGATCAGTAGAATGTTGAACAAATTCCTGGTGCTGCCAAACAGATAGGACCTGAAACAGATAGGTAGGATATATTTTCTTCCATATCGCCCACCTCCACATACTCACTGACAAAAACATCCACCTGCAGCCTCTCCCTTTTAATAGTAAAAAGCGCATAAGCAAAGGCATTCGGCCATGCACACGCACCGCATGCACTACATACCCACACATACGGTACACGCATAAATACATCGATGCACACACACACACAGCAACCAACCTCTGTTCAGACATTCAGCAGGGCAGCTAATTAGTAAAGTGGCAGTGGGGTTTGTGTGAAATCACACACACACACACACAAACACACACTCATTGCCTGCACACTGCAGAGACACCACTGGACGCCAAGACTCCTGGTGCTATTGATCCAGGACAAATGAACAAATGAGAGAGAGAGAGATAGAGAGAGAGAGAGAGAGGGAGAGAGAAAGAGAGAGGAGGCAGGAAATGTGTGGAGAAGGGTCATCGTGTGCGAGACTGAGTGTTGTCACACCTCAACTCCCGCCTTCTCCCCTTCTTAGATCAATACCATCTTTGTGTTTGTTAGCACAGTACTGTGGTGGTGAGTTGTCACTCCCCCTAGTGGTGTGAGACTAGAGGGAGAAGAGAGAGAGAGAGAGAGAGAGAGAGAGAGAGAGAGGAGGTGATGTGGGGAAAATGAGAGAGAGAGACGGAAACACAGGGAAAAAGAAGGATAGTGAGTGAGAGGGGGGGACGCACAAAGGGATGGAAAGATAGAGTTAGATACAGATGATGAGATGGAGAGAAAGAGAGGTGGGAATACAGTGGTAGTGGCGACCCAGTTCCATCACTGCTTGTTTGTGTTTGGGGTGGTGCGGCAGTTAAGAGCATTGTGGCACGGAGATGGGGGGAGGAAGGTTATGTGAAACAAACATGCATTTATATGAAGGTTAGCTCACTGCACACGCTCACATACACTACTCACACATTGAGAGCTTGCATGCACACAAAGGCACTCTGGGAACCAGTACTCACATGTACTTCAAGTATGAACATGAACACACATGCGCACATTAATAATGATTCTGACTATTTTGATTCCTGATGGTCCTCTTACGCCGAGATGTTTATCGTTCTGAGGAAAACATCCATATACACACATACACACTGTAACCTATGTCTGTACACTCCATATAGAGTCATGAAGTTTGGAGTGAAACCAGTAAACTACAACAAACATATTTTTAGGCGTCCTAATGTTTGGTAATGTTTGTCAGTTGGTCAACTACTTTGGTCCAGACTGAAATATCTCAGCATCTACTGGATGGATTGCCATGAAATATCATACAGACATTTATGTTCTCCAGATAAAGACATTCAGCCTGTGATGAGGCTTTCCCACAGGATGAATTGCACTGAACTTTGGTGCTTCCCTATAACTTCTCATCTAGCACCATCATCAAGTCAAAATGTATCCAGTACTTGCAAAACTAACTACATTCTCAACCACAGCTGTAGATTGTGGTTATTGCTAATTAGGAAATATGAGCATAAATGAAGAAATCACTCCCAAGTTATTATGTGTCTGAAATTGTGAGTGTGTAACATTTACACTACTTGCAATGCAGTTTGCTACATTTCATGATGATGATTATTTGGTGTCTGAAATCTCAATTTGCAGCTCACTATTGAGTAAACAATCTATTATGCAGAGATTACTGAATGAGTGAAAGAGGGAGTGATTTCGGACACAGCCATAGTGAGTGCTTGTCATTGTGAGCATTATAACATGCTAATATTAACATTAAACTCAAAGCAACACTTTGCCAATGTACAGCCTCACAGAGCTGCTGGCATGGCTGTACTTAAAGTCTTGTTATAATTTTTCAGCATTTTTTTCTTTATTTTGACTATTAAAACAACTGGTGAAAAGCTGGCGAATAAAATCAGTAAAAAAAAATGAGTGTAATTTGCAGCACAGATTGTTTCTTAATGACTATATTCATAAAATTGTTATGTTTTAAGTCACTTAGTTTGGCACGTTATCAGCCAGCCCAATTTTTCCATCTCTTTCTATCACTGTAAACAAACGAACAAAAATTATTTTTTGCTCAATGCAGGACTTAGAATCTGTGTAAAAATATATTTTTTAAATGTATCTTCTTCTTCCAAAAATCTTGCTATTTATCACTGAAAATCAATAAAAAACAAAAACTGATGAGCCTTCAGTTTAATCTAATTGAGACGGTGGTCGATTACATCCAGTCCCTTTAGAATCTTTTAGGCATGATGCAGTTAGCTCCCTGTAGCTCAGGCTGTGATGAATGATGGATCGTGATGCTTTAAAGGCCTATTGCACTTTGCTGTGCATTTAGTGTCTACTGCACGCTTTTCCCTTGGGCCATCTGTGTTCTTCCTCTGATTAACAGGCAGTAAAAACTCAAAACATGGCAGTTACTGACTGACTGTTGCTGAAATGACAGTTTCATGGTGTTTTCTCCAAGTATACGCCTCAAACGTCCCTATGGGACGTCACTGCTTTAATGTCTCAGATCATCATTTTATTTCACACTCATTTCTCTATATGTATAAGGTTTGTATGGGGTCGTGTGCATGTGCTTGAGTTGATATCTGACCTTGTTTGCTTGCAAAAGTGATTTGTCACACACATTTGTGTTGATATGGTGCACTGAGCTGGCTCTTTGACAACTAGAATATAAACAGGAGCGTCTAATGTGGTTTGCATGTTTTCCAGGCACCCAAGTATGTTCAGCTACCACTGTTGGGATTTGTCAAACACATTGTACCTGCTGTCTTAGAAGCTACAAAATCACATGCTGGAATTTAGGGAGCAAACGTGGAAAAGTTCCTTTAAGTGTGGTTTAGTTCTTGAATATTTGGGGAATGTGAGGTTGAAGAGTCAGTGACACAGTTTTGGAGTAAATAGAGGTCAGGAGCCTGCTGTGGAGCTGGTCATGAGCAGATGGTTGTGGAGGATTGGCAGGGTGGAAGGGGAAAAAGTTGAGGGATTTTTAAGAGAGGGAGGACAAGAAGGAGATATTGAGACAGTGAGAGCTAATGAGCTGGATTTTCTGGAGACTTGGCATTCTGCTCATGGTGCTCACTCTATCTCTCTCCTCTGTAGAAGAGCTGGCTGGAGCTAGCTTCCTGTCTGAGCCCTGAAGCAGGAGTAAATGAGGGGTGGGTGGGGGTGTAGGAAGAAGGAGGAGGAGGAGGACGAGGAGGAGGAGGAGGTAGAGGGGGGTGTTGGAAGCAATAGAACAGAGGAAGGAGGAGAAGGAGGAGGGTGAGGGGCGGGAGGGACCAGTGTTGAAATTGAATGCCAGGGCGCCATGTTCTCACCGCCAGCGTTTCCATGGTTACAGGGTAATTCTGGCGAGTAAGGAAATTTCATTCACTCTGGTATGAAGAAGAAGAAGAAAAAAAAAACAGGAGGGAAATATCAACAAAGCAACAGAGAAAGGGAAAGGAATACACAACATCAATAAAAAGAAAAAAACAAATCAGGGAAGAGGTAGAGGAGAAGGAGGAGAAAGAGAAAACCTCAACCGGGGTTTATGCCACCCATCCCCCAGGCGATCTGCTTCTGTCTTTCATTCCTTTTTTCTTGTGTATTTCTGTGATGCTTGGTTTGTTTGCCACCACCCTATAAGCAAACACAACACCCACCCACAATCCTCCAGTTCTTCCAGCAGCCCTGCAGGTATATGGCAAAGAACAAAGAGAAACACTGTTAACTGGCCGTGTGTGTGTGTGTGTGTGTGTTCCTTTTTGGGAGGAGGGAAATGTGAGCATGTGTCAGGGTAGGGTCGGAGGGTTAAAGAAATCAAGAGAATTGTTCACAACACATTTGGCACGCATGTGAACCGGCTGCTGGCATGTCAGAGACTCAGGCAAAGTGACGCTCGTTCGACCAAAATTGTCTTCATTCCCTGAAAAATTTCACAAGAAAATGGAGCTGAGCTGAAACTCCATATGCGTGTACAAACCTGAGCACGCAAGCATGTGTGTCAACCTCCGCAGATACAGGCACACTCTCGCTCTCTAGCTAAATGAGCTTGACAACTGCATGGGGTTTGACTGGGCTGTCGCTGCAGCCAACCTGACAGCTGCACAGTCAAGCACCCTCTGTGCGTGCACACAAACACACACACAAACACACACACACACACAGATATGCACACGCACGACTTCACAGTAAGTGCAATTTCTAATATGATGTGCAGGTTTTCTCGTCTCTGCACATGCAGCATGTTTTGACAGCTATAAACATGCAACACTGAATCATGTGTTGTTTATTATCCTCAAGCTGGTGTGTGCAGATGTTTCTCCGTCCCTGAAAATATCATCACTGGTTGTATTAATGAGATTGTAAGATATTGAGATTTATAATTTAATGATTGTTTCCCCCCCTTTCTTTCAGTGGCTGAGGAGGGGCTTTGGGAGTGCGGGCTGTCCTACGAGTGCCGGACTCTCCTGTTCAAGGCCGTACACAACCTGTTGGAAAGGTAAAATCATTATCTAGAAGCCTTCATTACCTGCACAGCAATAGCTGCAAACGGGAAGTGAATGACATACATAGAACAGGAAAACATGTTACATAACAGGAGAAGTTACATAGATTGTAATACATGTTCTACAAAGTATAGAACTTTTACTTCAGTGCAAAAATAACATGAAACACATTTCCCGAGGAAAATGTACGTGAATGCTGACAGCTGAAATAAATTGCAAAACATTGCTGAAAATGCAGAAACCTTAAATGATTCTTGCTTGAAAAAGCTGAAAGCTGAAATGCATTGCACTCCGCTGCTGAAAAACCTGGAAGCTGAAATTTAAAACTGGCAGAATTGGAAGCAGAACTGCATTTTTGTTCATTTGGGTGCAGCAGCATTTTTTTTTTTAAATCTTGTACACCAGGTGAAATTGTATCTAATGCTACAGACTTATTCAGTATCCCAATCTGTACATCTTTGCTGAATTTGGTTACGATGGAATACTACATTTAAGAGATATGGCAGTTAATAAGTAGTAAGGTGGTGTTTCACTAAAGGCCACAAGGTGGAGCTATTGGTGCCATGCTTCAATATGTCGTGCACATTTTCACGGGGAACTTATGTACGAAGTTTAATTTTCTTAAAGACAACAGAAGTGTAGACATATCATGTTATAATATTATAGTAGCACAACCTGTGGAAAGAATTGTATCAAATGTTACACACATGTGAAGTGTCGCTGTATGTGCAACATTCACAAATCTGGTAGCAATCCAACGTAGCATTGAAGAGTTATGGACTGTTAAGGGCATCAGGCCACACCTTCAAAGTTTGGTAACCAATTACACACAAACAATAAGTGATATCCAACAACAGACTCATAAGTTTTGTTCGAGATCATCTAAATATGGTTTGTACCAAGTTTGGTGAAGATTAGATGAAATATGTGCCAAAAGAAGCAAAAAAAAATAAATACCAAAAAATCCAAAATGGCAAAAAAAAAATCCAGGTGCAAATGGGTTTGGCCTATATAGTTGAATCAGCTTCATCCAAGGAACGCACTGTGCAAATATTATTTTGCCACAACTAACGGTTCATGACTTGTTAGCCAAAACGTAAAACAAGTAATAACTGACCACATGGTGGCGCTATTGGTACCATGTTATAATATGTAGAGCATTTCCACGTGAGGCAGCTGTTCTCCTATATACTTTCCGTTACCATTATCCCATACCTTTCCATGAACTTTTTAATTGTTTAAGATTTATACTGTTTTCTATCACATTAAGTTAATGAGAAAAATCTGTTTATATGAATTCAATAAAATAACTGAAAGAAGGTTGTAAAACATTGAGATTAAAAGATTAAGATAAAAAAAGATAAAACAATTATGTATTTGATTCCCTTACTATATGATATAATATAAATAAACCTTTAACATCTACCAGTCATTTCCTTCTGTCTCTTACGTAAATGACCAAGAATGACGTTTATACAAAAAGTCATGTTGACAGACAGCTTTAGTTTCCTTCTAGCAGCATCACCTTAATGAAATTATAATCTGCGTGCTGAATCACTTGCTCAAGTAGCCAAAGCTCTCCTTTCTGAGTCAGAGCCATCTGTTAAATGAAGCAGCACATATTTGCTCTCTATTAAGTTAAGCATCAGTGATCATCATAGGGGGCAGGCTGAATTAACCTTCCTATTACCTTGAAGCTAACTCCTTTTATAGCTCACTATTTCAACATGGGTATGGATCACTTACACTTTCTCTTTCATATCATACAGTTGAAATAAACATTGTTATAGGCAGTTTTGTAATTATTTTAAGTAAAAATGCGCAATAACCAGGTGAATTAGCCAGGTATTTAATCAAATAATTCCAAATAAAGCAATATGGAATATTTTATTAACATGGGAACATCTCAAAAGATGTATGTTAAGAATGATTACAAAGAACAAGGAGTTGCTGAATTTGCTTGTTGAAACTTCAGAGATAAGAGTTCCTGCTAATACAGCTTGTAATGGTCAGGAGAGCTCTGTTGTACGGTTCATTACCTTGAAATTTTCAGCATACAGTAAGACTGCAATAACAGTGAGGAGGTGAGGGGTTTAGTGGTTGGTTTAAGTCTCAGGGTAATCGGTTAGACAGACAGTACAGATGTTTTGTTGATTTAAGACAGCGAGACATCTGCCAACGGAGTTACGGCAAGATTTATAGGAGCTCACTGCAGCAGACTTTCATATGGGTTTTATTATTTGTTATCAGTGGCTATAAATTATCCGTAAAGCCTTATCGTTCTCAGAGTTTAGCATATAAGGGTGAAATGAAATGCTTGTTTCCAATGTGGACTTGTCAATAGCGTGCCACAGGATGTAATCAAATGAGGGAAAAACAGGGACGTCCTCTCATCTACAAGAATGTTGTACAGTAAAAAGGCTGGACTTTGAGTTTACTTCAATTTTTGACAGTTAAGTTTGATAGCTTAGGACATCTGTCAGTCAAGCAAATATGCTCACAAATATACCTCTCTTGATGTCATAATATTTTCTTGACAGAAAAGTAACACAATTTCAAAATTTACAAGACATGAAGAAGCAAAGTTGGTGAACCCAACAAACTTTGGCTTCATAATCAATAGAGAAGTCAGTTATTTTTCCTAATTTCCCCAAAGAAATTAGCAAATCAAGCTATATTGAAGACAAAAAATGTGTTCTCACCCTTTATTATTCTTTAAATTTTACTTTTCACATTGCATATAAAAGTAGTCTGGGAAAATACATGTCCCACAACTCTTCACAGAATCTTTCTTCTAAGAAATGCTTTGTCAGATTGACTCTCACGCAACCAGACCATCTATCTAATCTTTGTCTTCCCAAACATCTGACAAGCAAAGTTTCATTTCCAAGGGTCCAAATTTATGAAACTAGTATTCTCATGAAGTCATTTAGAACATATTTAAAAGAAGCTTTAATTTAGTGTGACTTTTATTTTTATGTTTGTATATTATTTAGGCAAAGGTAATCAATAAGGCCACCTCTCCCTGTACATTGATTTTTTTCTTTTTTTGATTTTAACTTGTGCAAATAAATAAACTCAAAGAATATTTTGATCCATTGAAGGAACTGCATCTAGAGGCTTTTCACCATTAGCTTTAGCGTTTACTCACAGAGGTTGCTCCATTGACATACATAGTACACTGTTTACTCCACTTAAGTGACCATGATGCGCAATTTCTATTTGACACATCAAGTAACCCAGTGCCTTAACATTTTTTAGCATCAAAATCATTCATGAATTACATTTGACTGGTTAAGTAACTTCTGACTGGTTAACTTTGAATTACTGCAGACTTTTTTTTTTTTTTTTTTTTTTTACCATTTTATCGATCAAGTGTAGCAGTTTGTATTTAGCAGCATTAATGAATGCAGTGTCCACCAACTTACTTGTGGTCTAAATGTTTTGCAATGAATCCATATGTATGAAGATGTGTGGGCTCAAAGAAATGCAAAGATACTGTAGGCTGATGTTTCCTTCAGGCTCTTGGCCTTACCACTGGACCGCAGTGGTTTGTAGATCCTGTCAGAGCAGCGACCGGGGCACAGACAGGCTGGCAGTGAGCAAGAAAGAAAGAGAGAGAGAGAGAGGAGAAACCGTGGTCGGATAAGAAAATGTGTTGATAAGAATGCACCAAAGATGGTAGAGCTGGGGGCAGCAAAGCTTTGGATAGCTGAGCCTGGCTGAGTGGAGAGGAGTCCATCAAATCATTTTGTAATTCCTTAACGTGGGTCAGAGGATCCAGCAGGGGATTCTCTGGCACCTGCACACAGAGACAAGTCAAAGACCCGAGAGCAATGAGTTTTGTCTGTGAAAGGTATGAGATGAGGCGAAGAAGTGAACAGATGGTGGTGTAGCCAGATATGGAGCACGATGACTGAACTGTTTGATATAATTAAATTTTGATGTGACGAAAGTAAAGATTTTGGAAAGCCATGTGTAAAAGTGCACAGCGCTTTGGGGCAAGCAGATTAGAAGCACCCGTCATGAACGCCACATCTCAGACTTTGCTCATGTTGCTGCAGGACAGTCGTAGCTGCAGCTTTTGAATATTAAAGTAAAATTATAAAACAGGCATAGAGCCAAAATTAGGATAAATCATATTATAATTTTTTTCAGTCAAGTTTCTAAATTTAGCACCTGATCAAGGATCAAGAGAATCACCTGATTTTTTTTTAAAAAAAGCAAATAAAAATACCTTTTTGTGACTAATATTTTTTATTGATTTAACTTTTTTAAGGGACAAAAACAAATCAAAAATAAAATACTTGCTGCTTTTTCTCATATAAACTATGAAATCCTTAACAAGGCCAGACAATTAATGACTTACTCTCCTTCACTCCTCTGTTGGCTTTTCTCTCTACTTCTCTTTACTGCTGCAGATGTTTGATGGATAAGGGCTTTGTGAGGACCGGGAAGTGGTTCTTCAAGCCATATGAACTGGAAGAAAAGTCTTTGGGCAACAGGTAAGTGGAATGTCCAACACACACACTTCAGCATATTTAGTGACTGTACCTTTGTGTCTGAGCATTTGGTTGTGAGAGATACACAGTACATGAGGATGACAGTGTGTATGTGTGTGTGTGCATGTCAAAGAGTGACACAGCTAGGTAGGTGGTGTGAATGGCTTTCATGTGATTCAGTATTTGTCCTCTCCTTGACGTTCTAACTGCTGGCTCATGGTGTGAGACTATTAAAAAACCAGGACAGTGAATGCTGGCGAGAGGTGAGAGCTGAGCTTAGTCGAGCTCTCGCGGCTTTGGGTGGTAGTGTATGTGTGACATTGTCACATTGTATAACTGTGTAGGCAATGTGAGAGACAGACTGAAACAGAGTAAAAAGAGGTTTGGGTGTGATGACAGAACTTGTTGATTCAGCCATTAAAGTCCCCTTTCACAGCTCAGTCTGCCCACTTCAGCTTCTCCTGCTGGTGAGAATGACACATTCCTTACATCTCTAAAATAGCGCTGCTCAAATGCAAAGTATTTGAGTAAATGGCTCCAAGGAAACCACTTAGCTGTCAAATGGCTCATTTTAGAAGTCTGTTTGAATATCGCTTAGAGGCAGCAAAAATCATTCTTTCTTTTATTTCTATTTACTTTGTAGCTTTTGAACTGGAAAGCTGTAAATTGCATTTTCATTCAAATGTGGTGCAAATTAAGAGATTCACCGGAAACCTGCAATCTAGAAAGTTGCTGACACATATGCAGTCTGCTGTGATGTGCTGTAGCAAACTCAGGTTTAGCTGTTCAAGCAGGTTGAAATCTCTCAGTGAGTCACACTGCGTGACATCTCTACAGAATTTGTGTGTCACTTACATTTCATACATATAGTGTTCGGAGAAATGCTTCGAGCAAGCCTGATGTTATTGTGATTTTTTTTTTATGTGAAAACACTCTCATGGTGAAATATGCTGTACATAAAGAGGGCAAATTAAATCTGAATAAATTATTGCTACACGACATGCTTCCATACAGGGCACAAATGCTCAGTGAATGGTTTGATGAGAGAGGAAAGGAATATTCTATGGTTTTCACAGTCACCAGATGTCAACCCAACTGAACATCTGTAGAGATTTTGGAGACACAGAGTGACTCCACCATGACCATTTAAACATTATGTGAGGGGATATCTGTTTCAGGAATGGTATCCAATAGAGCTTGAGAACAGCTTCAGTGCAACTTGATGAGCATTGAAGCTGTTCTCGTGGCTCATGCTGGTCCAACACTTTTTATTTTTTTCCTGAAATTTGTCAGCCATAATATAAAACACAATTTGCATCCATATTTATGTTTGTGAAGTTTGTGTTTACTGTCATTTAGAGCTGCAACAATTAGTTGATCGACAGAAAATTAATCACCAGCTTTTTATATAGTTGAATGATTTTTTTGCATCGATTTAAGAAAATTGACGGACTGTTGGTTGGGACAAAATAAGAAAGTTGAGGACATCATCTTGGGCTTTGGGAAACAGTTACTTTGTAAAGAATAATGACCTAAACACATGTTACCACCAAATATGACATTACAAGCCACCAAATGGAAAATAAACCTAAAGTCAACGAAAGATAACAGAGCTGATGTGAAATGAGGATGAAGGAGAGAGGCCCATAGTAGTTCAAGAAAACTGGTGAGAAGGAAGTAAGAATGTGTGAAGACGTCTGTACATACTGCATTCATGCAAACATATGTTGAATATGGAGGTTCTCTTTTTGAAACAACGCTCAGTGTTTGGTTGTATGCTGTGAATTTACATGTGAATATGTGTGTGTTTGTGTGTGTGTGTGTGTGTGTTTCTTTTGTACATCATGTAATTCCTCTTCAGTTTGACAGCTCTGTATGAATATGTTGTCAGCTGGCACGCCCCCTGCTGAGCCAATCCTGACTTGTTCTGTCTTTGAATTATTGAACATCCTGGAAGGAGAGACAGAGAGGGAGAAGGAGTGAAATATTATTGAACCCTGAGATACAAACAAATAGAAATCTTATGTCAATGTCTGCACTGGTTGTACATTTCATTCTTGTGCTCCGCGGCTGTTGCGTGTGTCACGTTTTGTAAGTGAACCGTGACAGTTTCCACATTTCTCCACTGCTGGCTTCCAGCACACATGCAAACATGTGTTGCCCTCACACACGCACACACATCATCATCGCTTGTTCTCAGAATAGCAGTGTTGCCCCCAAATTGACAGTGTGAGCCCAAGGAACCCTCTTCAGATCCCTGGCCATCAGTGTTTTCACGCCACGAGGGAGCATTGCTCAGTTGGGCATACTCTGACCTCCTGCCTCAGCTGTAACCAGCTCCTTTGTCTCCTCAGCTCTTCCACACATTGCATTTTATTCCCGACAGGGGGCGCTTCAGTGCTCATATCATATGCCATGCCCCCTTGCTCGTGCCAACTCCTGCTCCTTGGCGCTGCTGCCTTTGTCAGGCTTATCTGGTGTTTATCTCGTATGTGTCCCCAGGGCATGGCGAGAATTGGCACATCCAGGAGAAAATTCCCAAACCTCCTCTGCCCCCCCCCCCCCCCCCCCCCACACACACACACACACACACACACACACACACACCCCCAACACTCCTGCTCTCTTTGTGTCTGAATGGTAGGAAAGCACTCTGGGTTGGCAATGGATTGCATCAGACGCTGAGGGGAGCAAGAGAAAGAGAGAGTTACATGGATACAGAGGACAGGGAGGAGGCTCAGTGTGTGTAGTGGGGTGGTGAGGATCAGAGAAGGTGGGGGGTCGTAAATTAATCATTACTATAGACGGCTGAATGGATGTATTTGAGTCTGTCCCTCTCATTAGTTCAGTCAATTCTATGCGTGCCAAGTACAGTACACAGTATATTTGTTAATCTTGGAGCTTTAATTTGCATTAATGGCTGTACACTCATGCATAAATAATGTTCATATTTTACAGCATAACAAAGATGTCCTCTGGTACTTGACCATGAAACAGAAACAAGTTGTATTGCCTGTTTAAGCTACTTTCTCCTCTCCTCTCCTCTCCTCTCCTCTCCTCTCCTCTCCTCTCCTCTCCTCTCCTCTCCTCTCCTCTCCTCTCCTCTCCTCTCCTCTCCTCTCATCTCCTCTCCTCTCCTCTCCTCTCCTCTCTTCTCCAGGGACCAATGACATTGAGATATTAGCCATCTCCTAGGCAACAGACATTTGGTGTTAGGCCACATCCCAAGGTCACAGGAATCTCCAGAAATAATAATAAAAAAAAGAATATATATATATAAACATCCCCTCTTGTCTCACCCGGTTCCTCTGACACTCAAAGCACCAGAGATGAACCAAGATAGTTTGTTTACTGTTTATTTGTTTTAGCAAAAGATGTAATGAAATTTTAGAACTAAATGGATATATGCAAGTAAGGAAGAAAGCCTTGTAAATTCAATCAAAACTAATCACAAACATCAGGCTGACAAGATGAAACAGCAAGAATGACAAGCAAGTAAAAAAAAATGAAAAAAGAAAAAATTGCCTACTGACCTAATTTTGCTCATACTGGTATGTTTGGCTAAATCTTTCCCCTGATGCTTCCAAGGACTTCCCTTCAACAATACTACAGCTCCCAGTTGCACTGAGCGATAAAAAGAAAGTCACATTCCTCTACCTTATTTAGCATCTTCATTCAGAACAATGTGATATGTTATGTGCAACATGGTTAAACTTGTCTGATGGTAATTAAAAGTGCAAAATATTTAATGGGTGAATGGTTTTTGGTCTGGTCTTATGATCTTTCATTGGTTGACTCAGGGGCCAGCTGATTATTTAATTGCTTACAAAGGTGAGTGCCCAGGAAAATGGCCCCTCGAGTGGCTGATTGATTGAAACTTGCAGACTGACAGGCAGACTAGATGAATGAGGTTTAATTAGTTAATGAAAGTTGGATTGGTGGACTGACCGAAGTGCTGCTTGTGAAAAATACACCAATAAAAGTCCAATGGTTTGGATTAGAGCGTTTGAATATAGAAAGTGTTTATTATCAGAGAGTTAAAGGATGAATTTAGCACCATGAGGATGAAGACATCTTCATTGTTCTCTTCGTTATTTGTCTGACTTCTGTACTTTTTTGGAGGACTCCATCACTTCTGCATACTTTAAGCTAGGAACTTTCACATGTTGTGATATAGAGCACGTTTTGGACATTTCTAATGAAAAAAGTCAATGAAAGGGAACATTCAGATTTTCAGTACTCCTCCTACTTCTTCATGCATTTCTTTTGAAAACTCCAAAACTAACATCCCTCACATGACTCAGGCACTTGAGTGATTTGTTTGGTCTGAACCATTAGGACCACACTCTTTTGGCTGAAACATCTTGGCTCGTACAATAAAATATAGCAATGTTGCAGATGTTCCTGGAATACCTTGAATTCCAGACGAGGCGTGTTCAAGTGGAGGGTCATTTCTGTCTTCATAGTTGTGGCTTTTTTTTTTTCAAAGCATTCAGATCAAAACCCTTCTGTATAAAGTCAAACTGAAACATACAGCATGTGTCTGTAGAAGAACATAACAATAGAAACCACAACACCACTTCTGCAGTCATTGACCATGACTGCAACTGTGTATGTCATTATCATACAAATGCGCTACAGTCCATCAGGAGTGAAAAGGCTTTTTATAGAGAACCCATTGTATTTAAATACAGCAGCTCAGGTTTATTCAGTGGCTCATTGATTAACTACATGCACTGTGACTCATAAAAATATTACCGGTAATGTGCTAGAGTGAAATGAATCTGATGTGTTTTTTGCAATTAACAATGTTGTGAAAATCTATTTATTTTGCACTTTTAAGACAAAATTTCAGGAGAGTCATGCTTCCATTTATTTCATTCATAAGCACCCTTGTTAAATATTTGGTTTACTGAACTATTTGCATTTTCCCCTTTGAAACATGTTGTTCTACATGTGTATCGCGCCTCCCCTGAGACAAAAAGCAGAGAACACGTAATGAGCTATCCCCCAGATTTCTAATATTACCAGGTAAGCCCACTGAGAGTGAGAGAGAGAGGAGAAGGAAAAAAAAAGACACATAGATCAATAGAGAGGACGACGATACATCACAGCAAGAGCCTACCAACATATCCTTTTCCTCTTTTTTAATTAGGACCACAGATATGGAGGTAAAAAGCCTGTGGTAGCTGGCATTGATGTTGGTACTGAGGATTGAGACTCAGGCTTTTTCACTTGGCAGCATCTGTGTGGGAATAGCCCGGTGACAAAGTATTCTAAGTCATTTTCTGCAATTTTTCATGACAAACATAAAATTGAATTTCAGTTGCAAGATACTTATATTTTTCTGCAACTTGTGCCTATAGAAAGGGCAATGAGTATGCACAGTTTGTGTCCTTGAACATGGCACCGTTTCACTATGAATCCATATAAGTAGTTGGAGCGGTGTTTGAGCACAAACATTGTGATAGCAACACCGGCCAAAGCCACCCACAGGGGGCCACTGAATAATACATCAAGCTGACTGCATCCCCCTTATGTTCATTTTAATAGTGGTGTGTATGTGTGTATTAAGTGTGAATGAAGGAGCATATGCACACACCTGCATAAGACCAAGCATATTATGCATGTTTGGTAGATTGGCAGGATTTGTTTGAATGGAATAGATATTGTGTCAGTGCAGTGGAAGGACTTTTGGAGCATGTGTGTACATGCTGCTCACAAGAGCTTACAAGAGGATAAACATCCTCTACATCGGTCCACGTATACCGGAGCAGCTGTGTTTCCAAGAGATGTTTTCAGATGGTGTAGGAAAGAGTGCAGAAGACATCTCATAATTGTGGTGGCAGTCAAAGAATTTGACATACAGATTGAGGAGATTGGAAAGAAGCTAACAAAAATCTGATCATCTCTGTTTATGACTGTAATGATGTCTAAGCACAACAAGCAGTTATCAAATCACAGGCTTTCAATGCCTGCAACAGTAAAAACAGAAGCTCTGTGTGTCTTGCACACAGTTGTTTTACTGTTTATTGTTTTCTATCTCCTTTAATCTGAGAGCCATTTTTTTCCCCTCTGGGTTAGACTTGAGCATCATCCCGACAACCAAGATAACCGTTGTTATTTTGTGTGCATGTGATTGTACACACAGATGTGTGTGTGTCAAGTCCATGATGCATGTCGGACATTAACCAGAGCCCCTGCTGGCAGGCTGGCTGGCTGGCTGGTAGCGCTTTGATGGGGTGAAAAGACACATGTTGTCACACGAATGACTCCATTTTCTTTATTTCTTGTCAGTGGAATTCAGACATGCATGTGACGTATACACATGTGTTCACATCTTATTACAATAACTAGGCTTATATGCATACATTTGTGTCTTTCCCTGCATGCACACACTCACACAAATGCTTGTAGGCAGTGGCACATTTGCACACATAGTATAGCCTAGATTTAACTGAATTTATGCTGTTAACTCACACACGTATGAGGTGAAGCCAAATGAAATAGACATGCATGCACATTTTCCACACGAGGACAGTACGTGATGTGTCTGTGGGTGGGTGCTTCTCCTGCTCGACATTCCCTGATTGATTTCACCATAAAATTGTGCTCAGTAGCCACCCATTAAAACTCTGATCTCATCGATATGTGTGCAGCAATTGCAGTGCGTGGCACTGAATTATTCACCTCCTCCTCTTTCTCTCACTCTCGTTCTGCTCTCACTCCTCATTTTATACTGTATCTTTCTTTCCTTGTCCTCCGTATTTCCTCCCTACCCTTCTATCTTCTCTTTTCCTGTCAGTCTGATTCATGTGTTTGCTTAATTTTTCTACCTCTAGTGCTCACTCTCTCTCCCTCTTCTACCATTCCTGTCTTTCTTTCTACTCTCTCCTTCCTCCTTTCTTTCTCCTCACTCTCACTTCTTTTTCACAGCCCCCCCACTCACTCCCCCTTCTTTCTCTCTCCGTCTCCTCTCTCCATCTCTCTCCAGTACTGTCAGCCCTGAGGCGAGTCTCAGCCATCACTCCTCTTCATTTATTAATACCTGTACTCATACAGCCCAGCATACACAGCTGCCTCACATCTCTGTCCACTGTTCCCACACACACACACATTCACACACGCGTGCTTTGCCGACTGCACAAATGTCCCTGAGGATGCAAGAAGCCCTGTGTGTCCACACACTCACACCCGCTTACTGTGCAGGAAAATGCCCTTTGTAAAAGGACAGGGAGCATCAATCTCCCAGCTGTGTCAGCCTACAGTTTGATGCTCTTTTTGTAGTTCTTCTCATTCTTGCCTCACATTTAATTGCACATTATTGCAGTTATAATAGTATAATAGATCCAGAGTCATAATTTTTGCACATTAGTTCTTACAATATTAAACATCTGTAATCATCTTCACCAGGAGCTTTGCTTTATAACAACATATATGTATCAGGTTGAATTAACTGTCAGTACAAAGGTGAACAATGCCTTATCAGCACATTGTAATTCCAGCTGAAATATCAGACATATCCAGCCACTAATTCTGCCGCTACGTGTCTGATTATAAGATGGAGAACATGAGATAAAGATACAAAGAGAGCAGAGTTGATTTCCAACAGTAATTCCCTGCTCTTTGGCCGGAGCTGCTGTTTTATGAGGAAGTTATTTTTTTTCTGTACACGCATCAGTCCCGATCAGTGTGCACACACACCTCATAAAAATATTTAATAACAGTATAAACAGAATTATCACCATGAGAAGGAAATAAATTTGAATGGATGCTTCATTTCCCGGCCTTATTTAATCTGTAGAGGTCTGTTACAACATGATTGTGGTGCAGGCAGGCAGAACAGGAAGCCTGACATAGTGAAATATATTAAATCAATCAGTCAATCAGCCAAATAGAAAAAACCTTAAAAAGAGTTGTTTGTCTTAGGCACCCCGAATCACATTTATTTATGATTTAAGAATAAAGAATTAAACACAGTCTGAAGATAATTTGAGCATGTGCTAATCCTAAAGTTCCTTAAATGTAAATATTTGTTGTTTATGCATATGGGCATGGCAGTTAGCTGTACTCCTGACTTGCAGACTGATTTGTTTCCACCAAGCTTCCCCATGTAGCTATATATAGCTCTTCATATGGTGTAATGATGCACTGAGGACAAGGTTGGAGGGCAGTGACATTGAAAGCATTTTGACTCATGTGCTGTAGAGACGTGAATTGTGGAGATGACGGAATAGTGCTTGCGAGAGAGTGTGTGCGCTTATACCATAGGTGTGAAGGCGACATGCTCCTGCGCCTGTTGGTTGCATGCATATGTATGCACTGCTCTTCCTCCTGTGATTGTGCAGAACTGTGCTCAAACCACCTGCTGTTATGATGGTATGTTTTTCCTCAAGGAGCATCAGGGATGTTTATGAAGCAGAGAAATTGGCCTCTTGCTCTCTTTGGGTGCATTCAGCGCCATCTGGAGGCTGTCACGGTCCACGCTACAGTATTGGGCTCCCTTAAGACTGTGTTTAGTTCTGCCCATGAGTGACTGTGGAACTGGCCATTTTATTGAATTTGATGATCCATTACGGCTCAAATAGAGGTCCAACTCCCTCAGGGCAAAGGAGATATTGCTTAGGCAGCAGGGTAATCACAAGGAGATTACAGTACCTGCTGACTTTATTGTCAGTCTGATATATACCAAGGTAGTAAGGAGCTTTATAGATTAAAAATATACATCAGTGAAGCTGTCTTGGTATTAATGATGTCCAGCCCACCCACTGTTATATAGATTGCAACAAGGCCCCAACAATTACCCCTCTGTGATTAAAAAAAAAGAGCTATGCATGATGAACTATGCCTAGGCTGCTTAATAAAGAGAGCGCCGCATATGTAAACATGTAGCCATGACAATCAGTCATAAGCAAATGAGGATTTATACCTGCAATAAGGAGCCTATGTGGGAAACGATGAAGTTGATCAATGTAGGTAGAGCTCAGCAAGACACATTCTGAGTGTGTTCTCCAAATTACTGTTTGGAGAAAAGCACTCATCATCTGTCATGCCGCTGCCTAAAAGACCAGCATATCCATGTTGTACATTTGTTTTTCAATAGATGTGATTTATGGGTTTATTTAATCTCAAGTTTAACATAATTGAATTTCATTTTAATTCAATTTAAATCTCGGTTTAATTATGTCAACAGTCGTGTAGGTACGTGTACATTTAATTGAAATGGACAAAGAAAGAAGCGTCACCATACAAACTCGTATTGGTAATCAATTCAGTTTTCGTGGTGTGTACAAGCTGAAGCTCACAGTGAAGATTTTTTTCACACATGTTGATCAGCTCGCTGTACACACACCCACCACATTTCTGTGCTGTTTTTCCCCTATTTGCGGTCTCATGGTCTAAACCTCTGCTGCCTTCTTTCCACAGTGAACACCTATCATGCTCCTTCTCCTTCTTCCTCCATGGGGAGAGCAATGTGTGCACAAGTGTGGAGATTGCCCAGCACCAGCCTGCATACCACATCACAGAAAACCACATCCGCCTCGCACAGACCTCCATCACACCAGTACAAGGTAAGACCACAAAACCATTGTGTGTTTTCTTTCCAATGGAATATACACACAGAACAAAAAACAATTCACGTCAGCGTGTATCCAACAATGACAATGAAGTTCAACTAGAAATGTATTATTGATTATTGATTAAAATTATGATTATGTGCAATACAAGCAAAACTCACTCAAATGACCAAGACAACACACTAACCAGAATATGGACATGATCATGGTATGTGACTATCAAATCAGCTGTAGTTGAGGAAGTATTAAGGAAATACATTTTTCTTTGTAAAGTAACCATAGCTGCTAAATATATGCAGAGTAAAAACACAATATTAGGCTCTGAACTGTAATGGAGCAGAAGCATAACACAGCACTTTACTCAAGTAAAGTCAAGCCAAAATTATACCTAAGTACAGTGTTTGAGTAAATGTACTTAGTTACATTCCACCACTACAAATTAGTGGTAAAGTTCCTGGTTATCTGATGATTATATAAAATAATGTCATGCTGGTAATGTTCTCTAAAAGAGAAAAACTGCCAATAGTGTTTAAATGAAATGATGTTTTCATGGACGAAGTTAATAGAACCTGCAAACTCTTTGTATTTATTATTCAGCTCTTTAGTGTGTTCCTTTGCTGTGCAATATCATAAAATACACCATGCTGCAGGAAAGTGTGTTTACTTTCGTTCATCAACAAAACAATGTTTCACATCTTTGACACAACACTTCACATCTGTTTTATCCGTCTGCAGTGATCCTGAGCCCATACGGTCTGAGCGGCACTCTAACAGGTCAGGCCTACAAGATGAGTGACCCGGCGACACGAAAGCTGATGGAGGAGTGGAGCTACTTCTACCCCATGGTGCTTCCGCAAAGAGAGGGAAGTGGAGAGAAGGAAAAAGAAGAAGCGAGCCAGGCCTATGATCGCAACTGTCACGTGGCGGTGGAGGTCATCGTAGGTATGGAAAAAGTCTTTGGTGCATTTAAAACAACATGGAAAGTCAAAAATGCCAGAATTTACTGTTTTGTGGGAACATTTTAGCTCACCCAGTAATTAGAAATTAGCTGTGGAGTCAGTCCACACTCAAAATTAGCTTCTGCATATGAAATTATCACATGGCAGCACATAGTTAAGCACACTGGAGATCTTTTCAGCATGAGAACAGCAATAAAAAACATTAGACTACAGTCATGTTGCTCTACTAGAGCAAAGAGTGAGGGAGCAACATCACATTACCCTCAGCCCCCATGTAGACTCTTAGGTAGTTTGAGCTTTGGTAATAGCGGATGTTAGTGAAGTGCATTTTGGCTGCAACGATCCTCACAATCTTTTAGCACAAAAGAGGGAAATAGCTGAAGGGAGGAGCGAAGGGGAAAAACAGAAAGTTAAGATAGGGAAGATGAGGTAAAAGCTCCAGGGAGTTACTCTTAACAGCTTTTTCTAATCGGTCTGATCCCACAGCGTTGGTTTGACCTGATTATAATCAAAACTCCTATGGATACCAGTGGCATCTAAAGAGGAAACGGTGTCTAGTCTAGGCAGCCTCAAATGATAGTGAACAAGTGAATGTAAAGGGATTTCAGATGATATCTTTAATTTTAGAAATGTGTGTGATTTTATTAATTGATAAGGAGCAAGTACAATGCATATCCTAACTATTGGGACATATATAATTTTCTCCACTCAAATTGGACATTACATACTATAAAATATAATTACTGTTTTAACTGAGTCTCATTTTTGACAGTTTTAATAATTTTTGCAGGTTGAAATAAGCAGCAGCCGTTCTGTTGTATCATGACAATGTACAATGTCCTTTTTTTCATCCTCTCAGGTGGGGTAAGGATGACCTACCCAGCTGCTTTTGTGCTGATTGCCCAGGGGGACCTGCCAGTGGAGCAGCCTCCACCTGTTCCTGCAGCTCAGGGCCTCAATAGAGAGCAGAACCACTGCAGTGTGCCCCTCACACCACCAACATCACCAGAGCAGCCCTGCTCAGGTAACAAACACGTACAAACGCACAGAAGATTAGTTGCACAGTCTGAACTACATCCATTTAAACTATGTAACGGACCAGTGAACTCAAGAAATAAATAAAACAAATGTTTGTTTCCCTTCCATCTTTCCAGCGGACAGTGGCTTTGTGACTTCTGTCTCCAGTGTCCCAACACCAGACAGCAGCATGGGGGTCACCAGCATCAGCCCAAAGCATTCTGTGAAGAAGCTGACTTGCCATGTGGTCCATCAGGCCTGGAGGGAGTGCTATCTCAACCAGCCTCAGCATGTGTAAGTTACTATTACCATAGCTGGGTCTATTTCCCCTGTTTGCTGTGATTATTATTGAAGTGCAATGATGCAGCCTGAGCTGGCGCCCTCATGGATCTGTTTCTTCCCTGCAGACGGAATCAGCCAACTGACGTGACGCCCAAGAAGGAAGTGCCAAATGGAGTAACCACGTGGGACTTCAACGATCTGGGAGCGAGAGCACCCTGCAGCTGCTCCAGGTACCACAGAGCTGCACTCAAGCTGTTCAATATGTCCAGTGTTTTACTGGTCTTGTTTTCATGTTTATTACAAAAAACATATTTAAGTATTTTCAGTTATTGCTTTTTTCAGGAAATTTCAAACTTAAGTCAACATACTATACAGTCTGCAAAAAACAAATGTCAATAGTACTAATATACTGTAATTAATGCAGTTTTACTGTCCTACAAATGTCATATCACAGTCTAAAATGAGGTAAAATCAAAGACTATTGCTGTTCATCAGAAAAGAGACGCTGCTGTGTAGCGAATCAAAACCTTTTATCTCAGAAACGTTACAGCTGTCGTAAAAGGCTTTGCTGGCTGAATTGTGATACAATAAAAAATGAGTGAGAGCTTTGGCAGCTCAAAGACTATTTTGAGATTAAAGCAACATCTCTATAATAATGTAATCAGCTAATAGTTTGCTTCTCTGGGAGAGATATAATGAAAAAGTGTCATTAAACAAGCGTTACAGTATATAATATATTGCCATAAAACAGGTTATTTAGAGGGTTTTCATTTGATTGCTTTTTCTGATTTTAATCTACTTGACTTTGTTGCAGGTTGAAGCAGCAGAAGTTGAGCATGACGACCACGTCCACTGCCAACCCCCAGACTAGTGCCAATACCACTCAGTCCTCTGGCCCATCATTATACCCTGCCTCCCTGCCCAAACACAAAACCAGTGACAAGACAGAGAAGGCGGACAAACAGTCCAAGAGGCCAGCGATGATCCCTTTTCACCACCGCGTATCTGTCACGCAGGAGACCCCTCTAGAACAGGACTCACCAGGAGGGCCCCAGCTTGGTGATCTTGTGGCACTGGAGCCAACCTTGGAGCCTCTGGCTACGCTGGCAAACTGCAAGTATCCTAAGCCTCTCTCCAATGGCAGGAAAGCTCCAGAGTCCCTCCTACTTTCTCCAATGTCTCCACTTCCTCCCACTCTCAGCCCACATCCCCGGGTGCAGGACCCAGAGGTCCTGGATGGGCCTGTGGATATGCATGTCTGTCCGGATGGGGCGTCGGGGTTGGGGGTGATTACCAGTGAGACAGCTGTGTATACAGCTCTGCTGAGGCTGAGGGAGAATGGGGCTGGCTGGTGGAGAGGCTTCAGGACTCCCAGGTCTGATAAGACTGACTGCAGACCTGCAGAACTCCCCATCGATAAATTAGAGGAAGTGAAGTCGGACACAGCCACTGAGGGAACTCCACTAAAGAGGTAGGAAAGAGACACAATAGCAGCAATGTTAGGTGCAGTGGGGAGGGTGATTGTATAGAGTAAAGGCAGATTATAAGGCTTCTGCAAATATTTGACACAGCGCTGCCTAGGCCAGAATCATAGTAGACATAAAACATCAACAGCTTGGGGGATTTGGGGGTATTTATTATGTTTGTCAGGTAGTGCTAGAGCTACAGTGTGACACATCCAATGAAAGCATGTGGGTTATCCTGGAGATATGAGATTAGATATGCGATATGAGGACACAAAAGAAGGATTAAACGCTTCCACCACTGCACATTAATTGATTGCATTTGTCTCTTTGTCTCCTCCAGACTATACACACAGACTCACAAGAGATTTAAAATCTCCGAGGAGAGGGTGAGGGACCACGTCCAAACTTTGGGTTTGTTCCAGCAGCCAGTTGTGGAAGCGCTGCGGGAGCCTGGGGATGATCCCTACGACTTTAAGGAAGGAGACATTGAGTACACTTTCTCCACTTCCAAGAGATTGAAGAGTCAAGGGCGAGAACCCAGCAAGAAGGCTAAGGTACACACACAGTTTAAAACACAAGGCATATAGTAATAGTAAAGATTTAGAAAAACTTATTGGGTAGAATCAATATTTTGATAACAACAATGAATCACATGACTACTTCTATGTGAGGGGGTCACTCATGGCGATGAACCCGCAGTTTCTCTCCCCTCTGTGAATCTTTATAGTATCTTTCTCATTGTTTTAGTTTCTGGCAATTCTTATTTATTCATTCTCATATACCTTATTTCCAGCCACAACAGGCAGCTGTTTTCAGCGAGCTCTAAATAAGCTCTAGAAACCCATTATACACTACATGCCCAACACAAAATGGTGAAATAATTCATCATTTTGTGACATGAAATCCATTCCATGCCACAAAAAGTAACACTTGGTTCCTAAAGGAGCAGTTTGTGTACAAAGGGCATTTTTCGCCGCTAAGCTTATGCGCTAACACTAACAGCATGTGACACATTATTAACATAATCTTTCTTTAAAAAGGGGAGCTTTTCGCTTTTTATTTTGCTAAATTAATCTGGAATTAACTGAGAATATTCCTATTTTATTCTAATTCACCCACCAGGGAGAAGAAATCACCAGTAATGGTGCACTGCCTGATGGGAAAGATGCTATGTCCATTTTTAACTCCGCTCCAAAATCAGGTGGGACACAGCCTTCACCTTCAACATCATATGCGTACTTTACAGGATAATATTATACAGTATATATTGTTTTTGAGCCATTGGCCTAAAGTTGTTTGTGTCTTTTAGATGAATCAAATCAGGATGACGGAGCTGCCAAAGCCAATCCTTCTCTAACCAGAGAAAAAGACCTGGTAGTCAACATCTCTGATCTGGATAACATATTTGATGAAGATGAGGAGGAGCTTGGGGTGAGGCATCATGGTTTATATATTTCATTTTTACTTTACCAAACATTTTGCATGCAAGATGTATTGTATTCCCTGTCTGTTCTATAATTGAATTTCTAGTAGAAAATAATTAGCTTGTGGGAAAAGCAGCAATTTTTCCACTAAAAGATTTCGTGGAAACACAAGAGGCACTAATATCAGCTCTCAGTATAATTCTCTCATCATTCAGTGTGATGCATGCTTCAATATTCAGAAGCACAAAATATTGTAATTAATAAATCTGATCCTCTAATCTTATGTGTAATAATTTGTAGACTGTTTACCCCAACCAGCACTCAACCAAGCTACCAATATCGACAGAAGATCGCCCTCTGGGGAAGGAAGGGAGAGTTGCGGTACCTTATCCATCAAGTGAGTCACTTTGATGAATATTTAGTTTTAAAATCTCAATGAAATACATTAATGTCTATCAACTGTTTTCATGTATAGTTGTTGCTGCATTTATACTTTTTTGGGGGTTGTTGCAATGATAATTTCTTTGATCTAAAGTGTTTTGTCTCTTCTTTTCTTCTTCTTCTCTCCATCTCTTTCACCATTTCTGTCTCCTTTCAGCAGTAGCAGACCTCCAGCGTATGTTCCCCACCCCACCTTCTCTAGAGCAGCATCCAGCCTTCTCTCCCATCATGACATATCGTGACACCCCGAGCCAAGAGCCCCCTGCACCCAGCGGACCAGCCGACCACCTTCCGCCTTTAGCCTCCACCCAGCTTACAGAATACAGGATGGAGATGGAGGAGGGCATGGTCAGTCCCAGACAGGAGGATTTCAAGGTTAGGAGAAACATGGTTTTGTTGTCGAAGAAGGAAGACTGAATTGGTACCTGATTAACAGCAAATACAGTGTATTTGTAAGCAGTGTAAGTGTGAAGTGAAAAATATTCACTTAAGTATGTGAATAGGATGACTTGGACTCTTTAATGACTTTAATAAATTACTGAAATCCACTTCAAATTCTGTCATCAAGGGCAAGTCAATATAAGGAAGTGTTGACTAACTGGCAGTCAGCTACTCAGCAGCTGGTCAGGCTCACATATCATGTTGGAATTGTTTCAGTAATACCTGTAGCTCACTAATTAACTATCTCTGTGTTGTGAGTCAGACATCTGCACTGACTGCAGGCGCTGTGCGCTGGGAAATGCTAATTATAGCAGAATGCACTTAGTGGCCACTTTTTGTGCATCTGTTCATTAACACAAACACCCAGCTCCTTCAAACAACAAGTATTGTCAGTGCAACTCAACATGTAAAACATGCAAACAGGACTGAAAGGTTCAATTTAACATTAGAATAGATGGGATCTGAAGTGACTCGATGACAAATGAGTGCTGGCTCCAGATGTAATAGATTTTCATTGTATTGTGCTGCTGCCTCTGAGTATGATGCTGTAAATAATGAACATCTATTCAGTGCTAATTCAAGTGAGGAATATCACCTTGTAAATGAAACATGTCAGAGATGGTTAGGCAGACTTTTTCAAGCTAACAGGAATTACAGATTTTAATGTGACTGGCTAACAATAAGAAGTCAAGGCTACAGTGGGCACATGACCACAACAACTTAAATAAACTATAAATATTGCCTGGTCCAACAGATCTTGATTTATTTTATGTTGATTGAATCTGTTGGATTATGCCTTGTGTTAGTGGGACAGGCTGCTGGTGGTGTAATGGTAATGGTCGTTAATTTCAAGCACACATAAATTAACCACAAAGTAACTTTTTAAGTAACCTCTACTAATAACTTTCTTGTGTTCAGTACTGCTACCTCCATCACTGCTCTATAATGTAGAAAAGGCCTCCCACTGGATTGCACTGTGTCTGGGAGCAAGGAGCCATTTCTAAAACTGAGTTCAGGAAATAGAGGACAATGGCCTCATTCAATAACTCACAAAATCTTTAACAAGACAATCCAAAATACCTTGGAACAGTTTAACAACTACCCAACTAACTGACACTGGCGAGATAGACCCGATAATATGGCCGCTGAGTCAAACTCAGTGAAATCGCCTCCTCTCTAACCTCTCTCTAGGTTATGCCCAATAATTCATTATAAATTCTGCATGGTTTACTTTGTAAGTCTTTACCTTTTATTCTTGTGAGGCATGCTTACTAGATAATATACGAAACACATCTTATAATCTCAAGAGTTATTCTAGACCCCTACCTGATTATTTCCACTCAGTACAATGATATGTGTCCCTTTGTTACTAAATGACAAACTTCCTACCTCTCTGTCCAGCCACAGATAGGCTCCTCCATGTTTGCTCCACTTTCCTGCCTGCCCAGCCAGAGTCTCCCACCACTCAAGATTCCTGAGCAATGCTACTACCGTCCGTCCTGGGCTCTCATGCCCAAAATGGAGCATTTCCCCACAGTCATGCATCCTCAGAGCACCACTTTCATCAGGGATGGATACACGTGAGTAGTCTTGATCCTGTTTGTATTTTTAAAGCTTTCATTTAAGATTTGTGATGTCGTGCTGGAGTATGTGGTTTCTTAAGAATAAATATGCGAGGTTAACTTTTAGACCTCACTAGAAAGAGTGCAGTGCTCTAAGGATGTTAATGTTAGTTCAAAGGATTGTGTTCTGTTTGTTTTTAAGGAGCAGCATGACCTTAAAGAGCTGCTGCCCAGACGGAATAATCTTTTTTGTCTATCTGACTCTTTGTTTTTGTTTCCTCCAATATGTGTGTTTTTCAGAAATGTCCCCAGTGTCAACACCCTCACGGACCAGGAGTACGGCCAGATGAGCGCCACCACTGCTTCTGTGAGCACCACTGTAGGCATCCTCCCCTCTCCTGCCACTCCACGTTTCTCTGTGCCCACTCCGCGCACTCCGCGTACACCGAGGGGTATTAACACTGCAAGCTCTGGGCAAGGTTCAGTGAAGCAGGATGGTACTGAACTTAGCTCACCAGTCTCCACCCCCTCCACCAGCCTGCCTCTTAGCTCAGTAGAACCCCTGGCTCGGCCAGGACCCTCCCTACCTGAGGCCCACAGCTTGTACGCTATCCTCCTGCTCTCAGACTCCGTCCTTAATGTTTTCAAGGATCGCAACTTTGACAGCTGCTGTATCTGTGCCTGCAATATGAATGTCAAAGGAGCAGATGTGGGGGTGTATATTCCTGATTCCACCTGTGAGGATCAATACCGCTGTATGTGTGGCTTCAGTGCCATTGTGAACAGGCGGTTGGCCCACGGTACAGGCCTCTTTCTTGAAGACGAGCTGGATATTTATGGTCGCTCCTCTGAGGTGGGCCGGGCGGCTGAGAGGAGGCTGGCTCTTTGCCGACGGGACCCTACTATGGGAGACCCAAGAGCCAAGCGGCCCCAGGACGCAGCTCCTGCCTCTCCGTCAGTCATGATCCTTCTACAGGAACAGTGTTCCCAGCCCATTTCCTCCTTGGCATCACTGCATCTCCCTATAAGCTGTTCCTGCCATGGCCGCAAGGGGGCACTGCTCCAAAGCTGGATGTCTGAAAAGCAGTGGGCAGATGGGAGCGATGCCTGTGTGGAGTGTTACAATGCTCTGGAACAGGGGCTGCAGTATGTGGATAATCCCACCGGAGGGAAAGTAGATCCAGCTGTTGTCAGAAGTACAGTTCTTCACTCCTGGCCTCATACTAATGGTAAGAAGCATGATTTGGCTGGTAAATAAAGGATTTAAATTATATAAAATGCAATGCATCCTTTGGATAGCACACAGTATGTGATAAACTCTCATAAATTAAGTTAACAGATCAGAACAGATTTGGTGGAGATATTATTTTTACACCTGCGTAAATTCCTTTATGTGATCTAAATTTGGTATTGATGTGTTTTATGTTTGTTTATTTGTTTCTTTGGTGTACAGACTCTTGTTAACATGTACTTATGTATATGTGTGTGTGTGTGTGTGTGTGTGTGTGTGTGTGTGTGTGTGTGTGTGTGTGTGTGTGTGTGTGTCTGCTAATCTCTACAGTGGTGGACATGAGCATGTTGTCGTCCCAAGATATGGTTCGTATGCTGCTTTCACTGCAGCCTTTCCTACAGGATGCCATCCAGAAGAAGAGAACAGGGCGGACCTGGGAAAACATCCAGCATGTTCAGGGTCCACTCACCTGGCAGCAGTTCCATAAGATGGCTGGAAGAGGCTCCTACGGTGAGTCAAGATGTTACTCATTTTTATCTGTTATAGTTTTTTATATTACCTGTAGTACTTTAAATGTCTGAAGTGATTGTGTGGAGTCCACAGAAAAATCATCATTAGACTGTAGCCAACTAAAAATCTCACAATTTGCTTTTGTCTAAGGTTCGGAGGAGTCACCAGAGCCCCTGCCCATCCCTACAGTTTTACTCAGTTATGACCGGGAGCGGGACTTCTTAGCATTGTCCCCTTTGGCATTGCCTTTCTGGGAGAAGTTGCTGCTGGAGCCTTATGGTGGGCAGCGGGATGTGGCGTATTTGGTGCTGTGTCCGAATAGCCCCTCTTTGCTGGCTGCAGCCCGGGCATTCTTCCAGGAGCTCAGCACTGTTTACGAGGTAGATTTGATTAAGAATCAGAAGCTTGGTAAAATTTCATTGCATATTTGGATCACATTACACTATAACTGTATCTAGATTGTGAATATTTAATGTCATAAGTGTTTCTAATGAGAGAATGATTCCATTTACAGACGTGCCGCCTTGGGAAGCACCGTCCTCTGGCCAAGGTGTCCAGGGATGGCATTGTGCGTGTAGGGGAGGAAGTGGAGCCAGAAAAGCTGGAGGAGTTGGATGTGGACCAGTGGTTGACTGGACCCTGGGCTGGACAGCAACACACCGACAACCTCAGAAAACTTAAACTCTACGCTTATGCCTGCAAGCAGCAGCTAGGTGAGAATAATTTGTATTATACATGTATGGTGATGGACAAAAGCTCATGCTGCCATGTCAGTTACTGCTGAATGTATTATCCTTCATGGATAATTTTTACCTTCCGAGGCAGCTGGATTAACAAGATCACAACATCACGAGACCATGCAAGAATCCATCTTGCCAGGCTTCATTTTATGCGCTTGTATCTGAGCCACCAGTGGTTCGGACCAAGCGTCATAAATCCAGCTGCCTCACAAGTTAAGACGGTGATAGACAGATGGTTCATCAAATCACCTGCCTTTTTTTTTTTGCAAGTGCCTGTCCTTTTCCAAACAGTTTCCATGGACAACTTTTCAGATGGTTCTGTGTAACAAACCATCTGGTGTGTCAGGTTAGCATAATTTCTAAGTACAATAATCTCTCTTGCAGGTCCTCAGCTATCAGGCTTGCCTTTGGACAGCAGTCTTCTGTTGCCTCCCAAAGTTCAGCCTCCCATAAACCCCACATCCTCAACCCAGCCTGCCTCTGCTGGGCAGCCTCAAGCTTGGGCCACTGATGCAGAACCAGCTCCGGGGACTCTCAGTTCAGCAAATGCTTCGACTCCGACTGGAGCAACCTCAGGCCAAATGGGGGAGACAACCCATGGAGGAACCAGCGAGTCTAAAGGGCCTTCTAGTGCCACACCACCAGTCAACACACCAGCAGAGAACCCTGAACTGTAAGACAGAAATTACTGAGGAATTACCTCATCCCAAATTTCACACACTTGAACAAGTGCAATTACAGCGCAACTTTTCTCTTATTCTCTTTCAGCACTGCAGAGCAATCCAGAATCGGCATCCCCACTGTGGCTGACTCAATGGACAGCCACACTAACCCACCAGCTATCGTCATTTACATAGTGGATGCTTTTCTCAGCTCAAGTGGAACAAGAAATGAAGGGGGAGAGGAAGAAGAGGCTGATGATGTAGAGGTGGGAAGCATTTGGCTACTAGGGCTTCTTCGCTGCTACACAGAGATGCTACAGACTTTGCCTGAGTCCATGAGACCTGCACTGATGCTACAGGTAAGAAGATTCTTTGATTTATCCTGGTCAGGATTAAACAGAATTCATCTGTGTTGCAGTACAGTATCCACTGCATTCCTCTTGTGATCATCATTTTTTCTTTCCATTCCTTTTAGGTGGTGCCGTGCCAGTATCTTCTCCAGCCTGCTAGTGGAGAGAGCCATTTGTACCTTCAACACTTGCGCTCCCTGGCTTTCTCCTGTTACTCCCAATGCAGACGTCTGATGCCCCAGCAAACACACATCAAGTCCTTGACTGGCTTTGGACCAGTGTCCACTGTAAATTCTGTACTTAAAAGTCCAGAGGTAGGCATGGAAATTTAAATGTACGCAATTATATGCTTCTGTTCATAGACACTGAAAGTCATTGTAATATTCTTTTGCATGCCTTTGAATTTCTTCCTCCAGCATCCCAGCCCACTGCAGCTGTATTGTCCCCCATTTGTCCTTGGTCCAACCCGTCCCAAACAGCCAGAACCAGGAGAGATATGGGCAGAGATCCCTCCCAAATACAATGTGCTCTTTGTTGGATACTGCCTATCACATGACCAGCGCTGGATCCTGGTGTCCTGTACTGACCAACAAGGAGAGCTCCTGGAGACCTGCATTATCAACATTGATGTACCCAACAGGTGTGGAAAAGTTGTTTATGTACTTAATTCTCTTAAATGTTCTACAATTATTATTGTCTTTACTTATTTCATTATTTTTTTACTTCAGAGCACGACGTCCGAAAGTATCAGCCAGGAAGATGGGGCTGCAGAAGCTGTGGGAGTGGTGTATTGGCATCATCCAGATGACCTCAATGCCATGGAGGATTGTGATTGGTCGATTAGGCAGACTGGGCCATGGGGAGCTAAAGGGTGAGTAACTCAGCTTGTCTGGGTGAATACAATTTAGGAGTCATTTTCATAGGATATATACAGTACTATTGGTTGCGAGATATTTTTTTTCCTTTCATTCTAATGGATAAAGCTTCCCTTCATGATAATTATCACCTAATTCCTCAAGTGATATATTGCAAGGTACAAATTACAGGGAGTGTGAAGTCTCCACACTAACAAAGATATGTCTTACATCTCACCGCAAACTCAGTCCCCCCATTCATTTGGAAAAAATCTGTACATAGGACTTTGTTTGTCTGTTGTCCTTTACACCTTATAAGTCTGTCTGCTCAAATGGATGTTGAGATTCCTGTAATTTTGTTTAGCACCCTCTTGTATGATTCACTAAAACATTTTTCATGTCTCCCTCCCTCTCTGCTTTGATCTTGTTCTCCCTCTCACTCATGTACCTCCCATCCTCTCTCTCAACTAGACTGGAGTTCGCTCCTCGGGGAGCACTCTCTCCACTCAATAGGGCGCCAGCTGAGGGAGGCTTGTCGTATGTGTGGGATCTCAGCTGCTGACTCCCCCTCTATTCTCAGCGCCTGCCTGGTAGCCATGGAGCCGCAGGGCTCCTTTGTGATCATGCCTGGTTAGTAGCCTGTCTACTTCATCTGTCAAACAGTTACGATAGTGGGGATGTTTAGTTTAGTTTAATTTAGTTTAATTTAGACACAGATTAGGTACAAGATATGATTTGGCATATAAGAAAAAGTGTAAACTAAAGTAAAAAATAATGATACATTATTTATAAATACACATTTATAATCACGTAATTATGCTATTATATAGTACGTGGACCATTTCTATTTTAAAGCTAATTTAAACAAATGTTTAAATAGACACTTAACCTTTGTTATGTTGTTGAATGTTTGTACCCAGATGCAGTGACCATGGGCTCAGTGTTTGGCCGCAGCACTGCACTGAACTTGCAGACCTCGCAGCTGAACACACCTCAGGATGCTTCCTGTACACACATCCTAGTCTTCCCAACTTCTGCCACCACCCAGCTGGCACCGAGCTCCTACCCTACTGAGGACAACAATGGTAACTATTAGTTTTTGCAGGATAACAGTTATACTAGAACAATAAGATTACATCTTGAGACATGGTTAAAACTAAACCCTCATTTAAAAATGGTTTAGATATGTTGAAATAAGTTACAAATTAAGGCAGAGGGCCACTCCTTAAGTTTTGTGCACACTGTATTCACTGGCTTTTTTGCACCAAAAGGTGGCATCTATGTCCTAAAACATCTCTCCTCACATCACAGTCACAAATGGGTTGTGCATAAAATCATTAACTTCCAGATCTTGACCACATTGTGCCTTTTTAGTAAGAATGTGCCCCTTTGTGGCAGTATTAATGGTTGTAGTGATAAATGACCCCAAACTGAATGGGTCATTGATTACCAAAGTTTAAATTCTGTACTGACATTCAAAACTTTGTTTTCTCTCCATTTCATTCCCCAGATGACATGTTTGACCTGCCCTTTCCTGATGAACTGGAAAATGACATTGGCCATGACATGATGCTGATCACAGGGAACCTCCACCCTTCCCCGAACACCTCTCCTGTGCCCTCGCCTGGCTCTCCGTCCGGGATGGGAATCGGATCACATTTCCAGCACACCAGGGTGAGTCAGACACCAGTATAAAGAAATGACACTGATGATGGCTTCTAGTGTTCATTTTTGTTCACAATATATCAGAAGACTATAGATCTGTGAGTGTCGGTGTTTTGTTTCTTTTGAAAGAAATCCACCTGCAGTGACTCACAGCTGTAGCAAATGACATCCTCTTACAAAAGAAAACAATTACATGCCCTCACGCCCTTACATGAGTAAAAAAACATTACTACTTAATCATTGTTTTCAAAGAAGGAAATTGAGCTGCTTTCACTCTGCAGAGGAAGGAAGAGAGATCTGACCTGGTTGTTAGAATAATTTTGTTTGGATTTTTTGACCTGTCTATTTAATTTAGCTGGGCAGTGTTGAAATAACTGAAGAACTGCAGAAAAAACTACTGTCATTATGGACAATTCCGTTCACTAAAGGGGTGTTTTGATGAAACTGAAATGCATACCTCTTCAGGTTCAGATTTGATTTTGACCTTTTGCATTGGGGCCACTTCTCTGCAGTCTTGATTGACACTCAACACATCCTATTATCAAACAACAATCAGTTCAGAGATTTTTGCCAAGTATAACAGAAGCAGAGGAATTTGTCTTGAAGGCACGAGAGAAGAGGCGTGTTGACAACCTGTGCTGTGTTAAAGCACATTTCATGTAGTACAGACAAACTGTGGGAAAGTGTAGCTGTGACCTTTACACATGTGTAGATCAGCTGTGTGTGCTGTGTGTATCATTGCTACAGTTTTCCCTTGAGGGACTGAGAGAAAATTTATGTTTTTTTGCAAAAAAACAATCTTTTTTTACCAGAAAATCTTGACTCATCACAAATACAAAAGGGGAGTTTGATGTTTCAAACCAGTATTTTTCTCGCTGATGCTCTATATAAATATAACCTAGAAATATCTGACATGATATAAATTAATTCTGGGTTCAAGCACACCAACTCAAAACACAGGAAACCAAATAATAAGCAGGTATGGTGCAACAATTTTTGAACTAAATCTGCAGGGGATCTCTTTCAATTTCACATAAATATGCAATAATATTAACTTTTGTAACCTGTTTTGTCTTTTTTTTTACATACATGCCTGCCAGCTGGTTCTTCAACTGAATTATTCTTGTTAACTGCGACAGTGCAGTGCAGTGTAGGAGGTAGATGGATGAATAAATAATGTAGGCCATGGCCTCGGATTTGTTAGGATCACAATGAATGTGGTAATTAATTGCTGGCCCTCTCCTGTGTGCATATAGAGCCAAGGAGAGCGCTTGCTGTCCAGGGACAATCCACCAGAGGAGCTAAAGCAGCAGCCGCTGGCTCTGGGCTACTACGTCTCCACCGCACAAGCGAATGGACTTCCTCACTGGTTCTGGGCTTCCTGCCCACAGGCTGAGAGCCAGTGTCCACTTTTCCTCAAGGTACTCAAAGCACTGCATGTGTTTGTATGTGTGTTTCTGTGAGAGAAAATGCCAGTAAAAATGATTTGATTTGAGCGAGATGGAGAGAAAAGCACAGAGATGAAAAGAGATGCTGATATACTGATTAGATCAAGAATTCATGCAGAAATGCTTTAATTATGTGATTAAACATTAAAGAGGGATACAGCTGTTCACTACAGTCAAGCATGCGTAAACATTGTATCCTTTGCTTCTTCATTTCAGGCCTCTCTCCACCACCACATCTCCATAGCCCAGTCAGATGAGCTGGTGTCAGACAAGACCAAGAGGACCCCTCACCCCTTAGACTCAAAGACCACCTCTGATGTGCTCAGGTTAGTACACAACACATGTTAAAACAGAGTCTAAACTCCTGAAACCTTCTGGTCAAAGTCTGTGGCCAATGGTTTTATTCAAGTAGTTGACAGAAATCTGTGTATAATATCTGTTCTTTATGAGTATTGCATGTGTGCTAAGGACACATGGGTGTTAATGTTCCTTGTTTATCAGTAACTTTTACACATGTATCATAACTGATAAGAGATAACGAGTGGTTTCTGATAATATTAATAAAACTTAGATAACTTTTTGAGATATTGTGAAAAAACAAAAGTGTCATTATATGTCATATAATTGTGTTTAATTTTCAACAAATACTAATTCAAATGAGTAGCTCAGCTGAATTAATATTGAGAGTGAAAAATGGATTTTGGCACACACAAAATATAAATGATTTTAAATATCTTTAAAAGCTCTAAAAGACTAAAAATGATATTTTTTACAGGTTTGTATTGGAGCAGTACAACGCCCTCTCCTGGCTGACGTGTACACCTGCCACCCAAGACCGTCAGTCCTGCCTGCCCGTCCACTTGGCTGTACTGATCCAAATGTACAATGCCATCCTGAACATGCTTTAGCTTTTTGGACTCTAGAGGACTGACGTTATACCTTCATTTCCTCTGTGCCTACGCTTCCTCCTTCTGGGCACCAGAGAGCACCAGAGCTCTTCTCTTGTTTTGGATAGACTTTAAATCAATAGACCGTTGATTTAATGGCCAAATAAAAGGACAGGGCAAATCAGACTCTCCCATGCCTGGAATGTAATGAACAAGAAGAGTGAATTGCTCTGAATGAAAACTTTGGTTAACCACAAGCCCGTGCAAACCCAGTACAGGACTGGTTCTGTGCCAGTTATGGTGCTTTCTGATGGAGAAAACAGATGGATCTATCCAACTATGCCCATTTTACTGACATATCACAATATTAACTTTCTCCTGATCAAAATAGTATTATGTGCCACATGGGTGGCATCTTAGTGGCATTTGAAGCATCAGTGGATGACATTTACAGAGAAGCAGAAAGGGACATCCGTACAGGGCCACATAACTCCATATTATACAACCAGCAGAATGGCATGCCACCACAAACACATGGCATTATTACATTAGTGGTGTTTTTACATTTTTGTATAGAACTGCACTGTTGAGCTTCTTGGGACTTGTGGTTGGTTAATGAAACTTGTACCTTTACTCCGAATGGGGCGAACGTCCTCATCTACTCCAAAGGGGGGAGCATTTGATAATGGCACTTTTTTTCCTCATCTTCCAAAGTGTTGTAGATATGAACACGATGGAAAATATTTGACCAGTTAAGACAGATGTGTTGTTTATAATGTAAGACATACATTTGCAAAGAATTGAGACTTATTTTTAATATTTAAAACAAGAAAATGAGAAACTTAAACAAGGCCTTTTTTTCCCCAATTGACTGTTAATAGTCTCGGGATCTGAAATAAAATTTGTCATTTTAATGCAATTGTAAAGATGCCATATTTATACAAATTATATCATGTCATAGAATTTGATATATATATGTATATACATAAATATATATTACCTCTTCCATGCAGGCACTTAATGATAAGGGTGATGGGCACAACCATCTCTTTAGAAGTGGACACAGTATGAACATTTATCAAAGAAAATGCATTTTAGTTGTTCTTTTTTATTTTCTACAGATACTGAACATTTTGCCTTTTTTATTTAATGAGTTTAAATTAAACTAATTGATGCAGGAGATACAGTATACTGTATATTTATAAAATGTTCCTCTTCTGTTAAAAAACTTGAAATAGGCAATAGAAGATCATGGTATTTGAACATCGCAAGGTTATTAAATATTTAAGAATGATGCTTTATTTCATTGGCTCTCCTAAATGATGTCAAGCAAACCATTAGAAAGGCCCGTTGCTTCCCTCAGTCTGCTATTTGTTAGATTCCTAGCATGCTTGTATATACACTTTTCAGCTGTGTTTTTTGGAATTTCTTAAAGCTGTACATTTCATGCTGGTTGGTTTACTTTCAAGTGATTCATATCAAAGTATTTTTTTGCTGTGAGCTTTTTTGATATACAGTATACAGTGCAAAACTCATTTAATTCCAGCCAAGAGGTTAAATTGCCAAGTAAAGTGTACACAAATGTACAGACGAAGGCAAGTTTGCAAAAATTTGTTACATCTGTCATCACTTTGAATATCAAACAGATCCACATTAGTGGGAGATATCTGTTACTTTTACACTATTTTTTAGTAAATTATTAAAACTCTTGAAAATGATGTTGTGTTCGGTGTTCTCTTTTAATACGGACTGTGCTATGTTCCTTTTTAATTCTGGTCAAAGTTTATTTGGGTAGTCCGTGGAATGTATTGCAAAGTATTGTGCATTATGTACAATCCTAGGTACTTTTTCTTGATTAGTATTTCCATTTTATGTTACTTTATACTTCTACATTTCAGAGGCAAACTACTAGTTAACTTTCAGGCTATTTTTTTTTATTCAAAACATATCATAATTGTGTAAAATACGACACATTCTTCTAGATTAAACTACCCTGCACTTATCTTGTCAGCTGGCATGACTCAGTGCTAAAAAAAGCTAACTGGGTGAGGAAATGGCACCAAGCCACAAAACAAGGAGTGCCACATTAGTCTAATACTGTATTTTCTCCCAGTGAAGCCAACATCAGGACTGAAATTCTCCTGGAAACTTCACATTACAGTGTTATATTTAGAGGATGGTTTTCAAACCTGTCTTAAAACAATGGCTAAGTCCACATATGTACATTAAAATGTTTTTTGCTTGTTGTAATCATTCCTCCTGTTTACACTGGCCATTAAGAGACTTACATGCTTTTAATGTATGTGATGGGAGAAAAAATCCACAGTCCACTGTGGAAAAATATAATCCCAAGTTTATCTGAAGTTAATATTAGACTTCAGTCATTTTAGTCAAAAAACTGGATAACTCCCAAAGTTACAGCATTTTTAATACAGAATCCCCTCTTTTATCTCAGCACAGACACAAATATAAAGGGTGGATTTTGTTCTAAGAAGACAAAAACATACTCTCTTGATTTGACTAACTGAAACTGCTGAAGCCTCATATTATCTTCAGATAAACTTTGGAATGTATTTTTTCACAGAATGAGGGGGGAAAAATCAGAAAAATGTGAACCTATCCTTTAAGGGACTCACAGGCATGCTGTCAGACTCAGCTGTTACATGATTTTAAAATTAGTCCCAAATGAGAAACAGTATCAAATATAGGAGAGTCAACTTCCTGTGTGTGTGTGTGTGTGTGTGTGTGTGTGTGTGTGTGTGTGTGTGTGTGTGTGTGTGTGTGTGTGTGTGTGTGTGTGTGTTTGTGTGTGTTTGTGTGTGTTTGTGTGAGTTGTGTGTTTGGAGGGGGCAGGGAGAATGCATTTGTCAAACAAATGTTTAGGGCATTTAAATTAGTTCGTTGTGTGTATGTAATCATTCTAAAGGATGTCCTCTTAAGCTGAGGTTAGAGCTATGCTCCTTTTGTGATGTAGTAGGGGAGTTAAAATATGTGAGGACAAGAGAGAGAGAAAGAGGAAGTGAAGGAGGTTCTATTTGACCATCAGGGTCACATAAAATTATTGAGTGGAAAATTTCAATAGAGACTAGAAAAAGCCTAGTGGACGACAAAACTAGACAATAAGTCAGTCTTTGACGGACTGGGCAGCTCGAGGACACTGTGAATGAAAAGGAGCGGGTAGCTGAAGAGTAAAAGCCACTGAAGAGTCACTTGTTGTGGTGGGGCTGTCTAATGGCCATCACAACTGGAGAAAGTGGACTCTTAATTGACTGCACTGTGTTTTCTACAGATGGCCTATTAGACCATGGCCATTCAAATGTTATCTGGCTTGCCAAGTGCATTGCTGCAGCCAAATGGCCTACAGACTGGACAAAGAAGGCCGGGGTCTGTCCTGACATAGCATTAGCGCAAACACAATTAGAAGTCAATGACATTTTATCTCGCTTTTCTGCCAACAGTGCACCACATGAGATGACAAGGTTGTTCAAAAAAGCCCTCTGAGGAGAGCAAAAAGGTCAACTTAACACTAAAAATGTGACTTATTGTTGTTGACACACATATGTAAAATATTACATGTTTAAACTGAATACTGGTCTTTAATGGAAATGTATTTTAGATTTGTTTACAATACCCCAAATGAACAGTTTCTACAATATATTCATGTGATAACAACTTTAATTTACAATAACACAGTCACAATTATAATAGTAAATCTACAATAACAGTAGATGTAATAGACACGCATAAAAGAAAACATGAATTCAAAACATGAGGGCCGAATGGCCGCTTGACACACAGTTGCAAAAGTTGCAAAAACTGCTAAATTATTTCATGTGATGAGAGAAACACTTCAACAAAATGGTTGATCATTAGGTATACTTCAGTTACTTCACAAAATGCAGTTAACATTTTTTGGCTAATTTAAATGTCACAACGTTTAGTTTAGTTTAGTTTAGTTTAGTTTAGTTTAGTTTAGTTTAGTTTAGTTTAGTTTAGTTTAGTTTAGTTTAGTTTAGTTTAGTTTAGTTTACTCATTTGATAATTCATTTTAAGATTAAGTGATTGCAACATCATGGGCCTGTACAATTAAAAGAAACATCAAGAATAACACAAGAAAGTCACAGGACTTATTTCCATTGTAGTTAAATGTCTTGGAGGTGTGTGCATGTAGAGATAGTGGGGTTCGACATTAGCAGCATATTAAAGCACAAAAAAAATCAATATACAAAAAATATTCACATCAAGGTATTATTCTGCAAACAGGCTAAAATACACACTTCATATTATACAAAAAAACGGATCCTTTAAATGAACTACACAACTGTCTTCACAGTGTTACATTATCTAAAAGCTAGTGTTTCAGTTTTGCCTTAAACTTGACTGGGTTTGTAGTCTGTTTAATGCTATTAGGGACCTTATTCCAATCCTGGGCACTCAAGTATCTAAAAAAACTTGTACCCATCTGGCTACTGATCCTTACCAGCATCAGATTTGCTAAACTGGACCTGGTGCCGTTCCTGTGAGCCTGTCTGACCTGTGGAAAGAAGTTTAATACCTAATTTGCGGCTACACCATTTACAATTTTGTGAACCTGACAGAGTTTTAACTGCGTCACTCTGGACTCCACAGGGGGCCAGTTTAGCTGCCTAAACTGTCTCCTGGGCGCCAGAAAACAGCCATAAACAAAGCAGAGGTGCGTTAAGGATCAGGGCTGCAGCCATTCTGTCACTCCAGATGACCCGTGAGAGTGCTCCACTTGCAGCCGTGACTGTGGCAGGGCAGAGCCATGTGCTGTTTTGACATGCCCTCTCCCTCTGAAGTGGAGGCAGCTGGGGGCTGTAGCCTCACACTGCCTTGTAGATGGTGGCCGATAGCTGCTACTTTTTCTAAAGTTAAAGAGAGAAGGAAGAAGAGACATGCACACACACTCCTTGGATACCCTGCTGTCTGTCTGGTGTCTGTCATGGCAGCCTTTAGCCAGTAGTCATGTGGGGGGTGGACAACGTGGTAGGTCCTATCTGAGCCTGACCCCTGATTTGCCAGCCAGGTCAGCAAGGGTTCAGGACTCTGCAAGAGCTGTGGGTGGTACAGGTCAACTCATCACCATCTAATGTGAGAGAAATGAGTTTGAGCCTCTAACGAGACCCCTTTACAAATGGCTTTGGAACCAGGTTTGGCAAGATAAATAGGTCATTGGGGCAGATACATAATTAGACAACACTTTCAACTAGTGTTTCACCCAGTTTGAGAACCATTTGAAGAGACTGGTTTGGGATGTGTTGACTTGTGTAACAAGACTTGACATAATTTTGATACGAAATAGACATGTGACTTGTGTTTGCATCACTTGCATCACAGTCTGTGCCATTGCACTCCAGTTTTTGTTTTTGTTTTGTGCACAGTGTGTGTCTGTACACACATTTTTATAAAGGATTCATGATTTATGTTAATTTGATGTCCTTTGTTGGTGATTACATTTGGAAAGGACATACAGTTTCCCCAGACTGGATCACATTTTATGCAGATGTGTTATTTGCTGTATAACAGAAGTGTGGTTTGTGGGATGACAATTTATTTATATTTTTGTTCCTGTGTTAGAAGAATTCCTGCTGCGGTCCACATGAATCAGCCGCCATCCCTGAGCATTTACATTTTCTGTTCACTCCTACTGATTTCATCCACATACAATAGATCATTATTTTATTAAACTCTACTATTATTGCTCTTTAAGCATGACCAGATTAAACTTGAATGGTGCGCCGGGGGAAAAAATAGTTGTTGGGCCCCTGTTGACCCTCACTATGCATAGTAGTACACTAGAGCTGAAATTATTAAATACTGATTATTAGTCGATCAACAGAATATTAATTAGAAACATTTTTTTGACCGGCTTCTCAAATGTGAATATTTTCTATTTTCAATTTTTTCATGATAGTATACTCAACATCTTTGGGTTTTTGACTGTTGGTCAGAAAAAAAACATGTAATTTGAAAATGAGCAATCAACTGATTATTAAAGAAAATAATTGTCAGACCAGGAAAATGAAATGAAATGAAAATGAAGACAATGAAAATCTCCTATGATAGAATAATAGCAATAATACTAAGATGGAAGATAGTTGATATTGTACTTTAGTGGTGCAAATTTCTGACAGATTTTTTGATAAATCAAATTGTGTAGAACCAAATGATATGGAGCAGACCTGGGCTTTTGGGGCCCCTGGGCAATTGCCCACTTTGCCTGGTTGGTAATCCTGAGACCTCTTTACCTGTTAATCTACACAAGATGATTGATTTTATTTTATTGAATGAGGTAAAACTTACTTTGTTTCAGTTCAAAAAGCAAATCCAAATCTTCTCATTTCAAATTTGCTGTAAATGTACTGCTATCCATCTATATTTTAATGATGAGAGAAAATGTACAAATATAAACATTTCTTTCAATTAGTGCAATCACTTTCCCAGTGCTCCTGTGCTAGGCCAGCTCCAGCCAAGCAAATCCTCAGCTATCTTCCAGATGGCTCCAAGGAAATGCAGCTCTTGGCGCAGCTCACACTCAACACAGAGAGCCATCAACAGCTTTTGTTTAAAGGGTCCCTTCTGAAGCGACAGAACATCTGCCAACTCAGCACGGCAGCCTGTTTGAAAACATCTAATTTCGTCTCGGAGTGCTTTCCATCCACAGCCTTTGCATTTGCATAAATAGTTTTTGTTAGAAGGGGCCCACAGAAAGGAGCACATAGAGTTTGCAATTTCCCTTCCTGTAAATCTCTCATTGCAGGGTATTACATCCTTCAAGCCAAACGAGAACTCCACTTAACACTTTAGCCAATGTAAATACAGGAAGATAAAAGCTCCGCGGACTTCAAAGCAGCCCCCGTGCGCCCCTCTCTTGCACACATCAAAACGGCAGAGAGAAAACAATCTGTCATTTATGTCGGATATAAAAGTTTGAAGGACATTAATCCCCTTGATGACTGTATGCCACAGGCAATGCAGGGAGGCTGAGTGGGGAAGGAAGACCCAGAAGAAAAACCGAGGATGACAAATGGAATTTTGTACAAATTCTTTGTGTTCCATGTGCTTTATCAATGGCTTGAATTATTGAATTGTCACACACAACACACAATACACACACACACACACACACACACACACACACAATGATCTGAAGCCCATTGGATTAACTTTTGGTGCGAGTTTTCTTTTTTTTCTGCCACTGCTTGAAAAAAGCTGAATATTTCACACGGTCTCATTACAGTTTTGTTTTTTTTTTTGTTTGTTTGTTTTTTATAATTGCTAACAGGCTAACATTAAAAATAACACAGTTAGTGAAACCTGACACTCAAGGAGAAAAACCACAGCCCAGATCTGATATAAGCACATTCTCAGCCTCACACTTTTTGCAAAACACTACACACAGTGTTTTGCAACACTATGTAGATTTCTCCACATTTGAGACAGAAATATAACATGATGTCACTTCTTTGCTATTTCAAGGCACCGCCTTTCAAAATACCTACCTATGAACCAATAGAAACACGGCCATCAGGTGTACAGACACTTAGGTGCATAATTGTAAACTCACCAATCAGTTGTAATCATTATAAAAAGGCAACAGGTGAGTGTCCTCAACAGAAATGGAAAGCAGTCAGAGAAAGAGGAAGAAGGAGGATGAGAGGGGGAGCCTGTGGCGGATGAGGGGTAGGGAGAGGAAGATTTAAAGGTAGACCTGGAGGAGGATGTGGACAAAGAAGACGAGGAGGACAAGGAAGAAGGGGTCCCATATTCTCAGAGAGAGCTTTTGTAAACATGGTTTAGGTCAATAATGCGATACACCTTCAGAAAAAGTCAAACAAATGTCCTAAATGACCTCACAGTTTTCAATAACATCCATCAGGACTCTCTATCAATACTGGTTTGATTCCTTAAAAGACATCACATACAGATGAAACAACTCTACTGAGTGCAATTTGAAAGAAATTTTGAGAGAGTAAAAGACCTGCGGCATGAATATGTGGAGGTAAGTAAGAGCCTTTTTGCATGTAAATTGATAGTAAGCCTATACTGAACTACACAATGTTGTCTTTTCTTCAAAGAGTTCTACAAATGGATGCTGATGCAGTCCCACATGAATTTATCTTCATAGATGAGGCTGAGTTTAACCTGACAAAAACAAGAAGAAGAGGGAGAAACATCATTGGCCACAGAGTTATTTTTAATGTCTCGACACAAGTGATGGTAACATCACAATGTGCGCTGCAATCACACAGAATGGGGTCCTTCATTGCCATGCCAATTTCGGTCCTTACAACATGTCCCACATACTCGCATATTTAGAGCAGATGAGATACACTGTCATCTGGGACAATGTGTCTTTCCACTGATCTGCTCTGGTCCAAAACTGGTTTCATCAGCATCCACAAGTTTCACTCCAATACCTCCCAGCATACTTTTCCTTCTTTAACCCCATAGAGGAGTTTTTTTTCCTGACATGGTGGTGGACGCCAATCATTCAAGCCATGAAGGAGGCCTATGACCGAATGGATGCAGGGTCTATGCAAACCTGTGATGTGGAAAAAGTGCTATGACTAGATCGAGCTTTGCAAAGAGAGGGTGCTTAAGGTTTTTTTTTTAATTCATACTTTGTCTCCAAAAATGTTTTTTTGCTATTATGCACTATATTCTACTTAGAATATGTTTTATTCTGATTCTCTGTGCAAAATGTTTTGGTCAATGTTTTCATGTACTTTACTCTAACAATATCTCTAAAAATATTTGAAAAGTATAAATGTTATAAATGCTGTTGACTGAGCCCAGCAATGTGTAACTGGTTCAAACTGAATCAGATTGTATGAACCATGTGTGTGCCATATCATGACAAAATTGGATTTTTATAAATTATTGTATAGTTTTGAATGAAGTGTTTCATTTTGCAAAAGATCTCATCTCAGATGTTCTGCTGCGTGCGTGTGTGGTTGTGTGAATCACGTGTAGTTTTTTTTTTTTTTTTGACAAAATGAGCCCTGTTTTCATAATCATGTTTAAGCAATTGTAAAAAAAAACTGTAATAATTATCAACATCCGCTAATTGAAGTTCAAAACAGAAAAGTTGAACTATTAAATGCTTGATGAAGAAAAAATCATCTACTAAAGACACTGCATACTTTACAAACTGTTTAATGCAACAATTCAAAGCTGACTGACACTGGCATTTTTGTGTGTGTGTGTGTGTGTGTGACTGGAAGCAAATATTACGTCAGTGAAGATGACAAGAAAACTCATTGATTAACTGATGATAGAACAGAACGTTCAGTTTCAAAGGCCTGCCCTGTAAAGTCCTTGAATCAGTTCTCCATTCAATGGCAAACATAACATTTCTTTCAGAGATTGATAACTGTACTAAAATCAACTGAGCAGTAGGCTGAGCCTATTCTTAGATGGTAGGGAAACAATTAGACTGGTCTGTGTGTGTGGGTGGCTATATCATATTTGGCCACATGATTTGGCTCAGTCTCATTTTCCACATATGTCAGAATGCTGACAGTCAAAAATGTTTAGCTGTAAGCTTGTAACAGCTGTTAATCGTTGATCATCACATCACTGACATATCAAAGCACTCCTGTTACTTATAAGACTTGCGAATATTAATGCACTGAAAGAAAATCATTACATACAGACTTACTATTTAAGAAACATAAGAATAATATATAATCGTTGATTCATGATAAAATATTTTTTGTCTTGACAAAATATGTTTGTCATTTATTTTTCAGTACAAAAATGTTTTGGCTGATTTTTTAAAACCAATAAGCCATTGGACACTTGAACCCACGCTTGGCATCTTGATGAGGCCTATCAACGCCTCGGAGATGTAAAACACAGCCTCTCCAGGCTCATTGTTTCATTATTTCATTAATTATTTGACCCTAATTATTAGGAGGAGTCTCCAGTCTGTGGCCAAGATTGGCTGAGACATGTTTGAAGCAGCTGTAAAACACCCAACAATGGCACACCTGTGACTGAATCACAGTGCATTTATATGTTACATACGCTGATGGAAAACTGCCACTCACACTGGTAATTATACACTCCTGTTTGTGTTGCCTAGCAACAGCAATGTTTTGTTCAGCTACAGCCTATTGTTCAACTACATTGAGTGTGGTTGTAGTTTATTATTGTATTTAATGATTATTTTATAAAAATACAAAACTACTTTTCACTGCACTCCATGCAATGTTTTACAGATTTTTCTACTATAATGTTATTCACATCATGCCTACAATTAAAAGTTAAAAAGTATGAAATGTCTTATCAGTTTTTGTATGTGGATGTGGCAATTTTGACTTTGATAGACAAATACATTTTAGCACATTTAGATTTTTATAAAAAGACACTTTTTCATTCGACTATACACACTGGAAGAAGGATCACATCACTTTTAAAGTGTGCGCCTTGTTAAACGCAGTGAAAACTGTGGAGTTGGAATAGGGAAAAAGCTGTGATAGAGACTGTGAAGAAAGGAGAACCTGCATGAAGAAACTGTGAGGAAAAAAGTGAACATGATTTTGAGACATTTCTTTTTCATCACTCATGCAATGTCCTCCATGCCCACAAGGGAGAGTTGTTAGTCAACAGATGTAGCTACTATACATTTGTGTCTGTCTACTGTACTGTAGGAAACATTTATGACTGTACGTTCAATACAACATTCATTTTACAACTTTTCAATTATTTAATCAACTTGATTACTTATCTAATGAATTACTGTAAAATTACTATAATACACACACACAGGTGACACACTGGCATGAAGAAGCATACACACAGACCTCATATGGACAGACAAATAAACAGCTATTAGTCTTCATGGTTATAACAGCAATATGCATAAAAGTTGTGATAGAGGCATTATACCATATTTCTTACTGAAGCATTTAATGAAAAAGGAAACTCCTGAAAAACATAGTCTTTGGAACAAACACACACGAACAAAACAATGCCATGTAGGTCAACATAATGATATGTAGACTGTAGATGAGAAAGAAATCCATCAATGCTTTTGTTGTTTTTTCCTCTTGGGAGATATCATTTTATTTGCATGAACAATCCATAGGAAAACTGAAGTAAATATAAGTCTTCTGTTCTTCTGCTATACATATAATTATATTCATGCTGATGGGGCATCATTAATAACATCAGAATTCACGAGTTTTGACTCATCAGCACTGAGTCATTATGTTATTATGTTTTCTCTTATTTGTGTGAAGAAACAGAGCATATTCATGAAGTCACCGGACTGAATATAAACTTTCTTCTGTTAGAGGATCATTGAAAAAACAAGTGCAAACAGATTTGGCTTTTAACATGTGTTTTGACCTGCATCTCACAGTGATTTTCCTCCTTTTAAACCCAATCAATAACCGTTAGAAAAACTCTCTTTTTCCCACTCTCCTGCTGTCTTTCTCCCAACAGGAGAGAGAGATAGAGAAAGTCAAGTGCCATATGAATAAAAAGGTCTTGCCAGAGGCACTTACTCTGCAATCTCCTGGAAATTGTGTCTTAGCTCAGCTAGTCCACTCAAGTCACATTAGAGAATGGGCTCCAAATCAAAGCCAGAATCGCGAAGCCCTGCAGTCATTAGAAAGATAGGGGAGTGAGGAACACATAATAATGATCCATTAGCTTTCTCTCCTTGCATATTCTCAAGATCTGCCTCTTATAGTAAGATAAATCAGCTTACTAGCATGACTGAAACCGAGAACATAAGCACACGTTCCCCTCTCCCCGCTTTTCAGCTCCCTTTTGTTATTCACATGGAGGATTCACAATTGCATGTAAATCAACACTATTATGGTGGAGAAATTTGATGAAACATTCTTAGAGCCAGTGTTGTGACTGTCTACCTTGATGATCATAACAACTGACATGCTATCAAGGAACAGTGGGCTTCCCCGTGCAATGAGCCCTGTATATGGTGATTATCATTACAATAACAATGACAACATTCATCTTTTTTGAAACAAAGGCTTATTGGCTCTGCGTATCAATATAAGAGAAGGTAGCGGTCAGAAGTGATCCTCGCCTGGCTGCCTGAGCAGTTTCAGTCTTTCCTTTCAGTCTTTCTCCTGCTTTGCTTTCTCTGGTTCTAATTTAGTCGTCCTAATCATAAAAGCATCAGCGAGCTGCTGTTGCAGAGTAAACCAAGAGGTGAAACGTGCCCCTAAAAATTCCATTTTCACTCAAGTGGACCAACACAACAAGGAACATGCAGTAGACAGAGACAGACTTCTCAGCTGCCAGATCAAATGGCAAAGAGGTTGATTATTAGAGACAGACAACAAACAACCCTGCTGATATGTGTTTTGTTGTGGTTGCCCTAGTAAGCACGCAAGGTGAGGTACACTTTGACATGTGTTGATCCACTTGGAGGTGAGCACACCCGCTTATCTTTAGAGCTTTCAACTAGCACACAAACACCCTGATATGCCAGCTCTGTTTTACCAGCGTATGAACAAAGAAAAGTGACATTTTGGGTTTTTTTCAAGCCCATACCTTTTTGGGGTGTTGGGGCAAACAGATACGATATATCCATATTCTCTGCCATTACATTCCCCATCTAAGCTGGCAGGCCCTCTGACTGCATACAATTTGAGTCATCAGTCTCTATTTCTACGCAGCAGATGTTTCCCCATGTCAGCAGGCCCATTGACAAACCAAGATTGAGAACCCTCCTCTTTTAAAGTGTTGCACATGAGTCTCCCCTCTCTCCTTCCCTTCCCTCTGCCCACACCAACCTTCCGGATCCCATGGGACACTGTCCTGAGTCCAATCCTGACGGTGGGAAAACATATTTTAAATCGATGCTTGTGTTCGTGTTCTGAACCCAAATGAAAAAAAGTACATGCTGGAGTGACACACGGCAACAAAAGGCAGTTAGTTATTGCGTTTTTGCGGTTGGCTTGATGACTCATTTGTTCTGAAACATGGACTGGGATCCAGGAACCCCTCTGAAAGCCCGGTAAAAGACACTAATGGAAGGTGATTAATAGGCAACTGGGGTAAATGATTGCTATGATACTGGTATCATCACTGATGTAATGTGATTGAAATGGCCATGACGCATAATCATATTTTTCCCTCTTATATCATTTTGCATGGGGGTGAACAGAAGTGGGAAATCTAGATTTAATTCATTAATTCATTAATTGATTATAGAAGGAGATAGTGCTGGTATTATTATATTGAAATATTGTATTTTTATGAGAATTAATTGATTGAAAGAAAAAAAATAACAAAGGACTTGCTTTGTAAAGATTTTTAAATACATAGTTAAATATATACATATATATTTAATTTGGGGCTGTGATGATATTGTGCAAAATTGTTCATAGACAAAAAAATAAGTAAGAAAGAAATGAAGAAAGATAGAAAGAAAGCATTTAAACAAGACAAGAGATAAAAAACGACGCTGCTCCTCTTTTAAATAATCATACATTACATTTATTTGTTGAGACTCAGAGACTTTTTTTCTCTTATCGCTGCAAGCTGAGACCGTGTTGCCTTCACGTTCAACTGCGTCAAATATATTATTGCTAACACATTTTTGTTGAAGATTCATTCAATTGTTTAGGAGGAGAAATTTAAATATACACCGCTTAAATTAAAAAATTTTGAGGACACTTTAACGAGAATTAATTTTGAATTTTTTAAACACGTTGAAATAATAATTATGCGATATAGGCTTAAGAAAAAAACAATAAAAACAATAGTGAAATAGATAAAAGAAGAGGCTGTCTTGTGAAAGAAAAAAAAACGTTAGAAAATGTCAACAGATAATTATTCGCTCTTCATAGCGGATTTATTTTGTTCTGAAATATGAGATTTTTGTAAGAATCTGCAGATGTCAAAATCCAAAACAGTTGAAAAACTCTTGGACTCGTGTGTGATGTCTGAAGCACTAATTAGGGCCGACATGTTTTCAAACTCCCCTCAGGAGCGACCTGAAGAAACTGTTTCAAGAGAAAGAAAAACCATCTCCTCAAATGGTCCCATGTAATATTTCCTCCACTCGCCGGCAAATGAGTCCGGGTGGAAGAAAATTGCAGGGGTCATTAGACCAAAAAGAAAAAAAAGTGTCACAGTTTTCTTTGAACGGAGTGAGGGGATGTTATTGTATCAATTTTACTTGATAGACCCAATTAAGCTATTAGGCTTTTCCTCCTGAAACGGATTTTGTGCTAAAACGCGTTTGATTCTTGACATCAAAGTTGACTCAAGTTTATTTTGACAAGATATATTTCAAGTCGGAGGATAATAGCTGATTTTTCCCTCTCCTCCAGGCAATATTTTATAATTCAAATCAACAATATCGAAAAATCAAAAACATTTTATATGAAATAGAATTGTAAGGATTCATATATATATTCATATTTTAGAGTCATGAAATGGTTTTTATAAGTGGGGGGAAAAAAGAATCATAGCTGGACTCAGAAAAAGTGATACTCACGGTGTGCATAAATCACTCCTGCCAGCACAGAGACCACAATCACACCGCACTGGAAACACTGTCCCGCCACTGCATGGCGCTAGGGAACTGCAGGACACGCGGCACTTTCCATCACATTATGACAGAATACTGTGTATAATATCAACAACAATAAAACCAGTACTATTACTGCAAAAATAATAATAATAAAAAACGACGATATGTTCCTGAATAATACAATAAAAATAGTAAAAGCTGACATTTGTTTAGACTATAATTAAGAAAACGCTTTTATTGTTCTCTGATACGTTTAACTTAAATTAAAAAGACACTTTATTGAACTTTATATCCAACTCTGAACCTCATTTACATTTACAATAAAATATATTAAGAAACGTAGGTGATATTTTGTAAAACATTTACTTTTCTTAGATTTATTTTCTGAAAAAAGTTCATTTGCAATATCAACAAATTTAAAAAAGGATTTACCCCTACATTACAAGCCACATGTGAAGTTCAAAATCAGGCTGAATATATAAATAAATTTACTGCAATTAATAATTTAACAATTCAATAATTTAATCATTAGGGAATAATTAACTATAAGGGGCTGTTTGTAGTCACACGTAATCACTTCTGAATATTACACTACGTTATTAATTAGGTTATTTTTTTCTTTCAAAGTATAAAAAAATGAATTAAAGCATACATGCCTCTGTCTTGTCTGAACAAAACTTTAAAGGGTTAGTTCAAATGATCTTACTCTATCGGGATCAGGCCTGCTGTCGCTCTGCCTCTCCTCCACACGGAAACACGGATCTGTGTGTAGGCTGCCTACCTGGCCGCTGCTGCAGCATGACACACACACACACACACACACACACACACACACACACACACACACACACACACACACGGAGAGAGAGAGAGAGAGAGAGAGAGAACATCAGAATAACAAAAATATACAACAACATCAACGTGCTACTGCGACTTGAGGCTGAAAGACAGGAAAATTCATCCCAGTAGATTGACGTCCCTTCTCGCTGATACACCGGTGTTTTCCACATTGCAGTAGCCTGCTGCCCCCGCCCTCCCTTTCTACTGCATGCTGCTGCTCTCTCATTCAGAAAGCTGAATAGTATGGATCAGTAAGAGTCACACAAACAGCTGGCCTGTTGACATCATCTGAAAGCCTCCACTGAGTTTGACATTGTCACTGCGTGGACAGTTTGCATTATCACAGTTAGTATACACTGCCTGGAAATAACAGAGGGCCAGTCACGAAATAATAACCAAGCAACATGGACTTATATATGTTTCAGACACTTTGATAGGTTCCAACTTCAACCAAAAAGCATGATGACTCCAAGAAAACATTTTTAAAAAGTTAAAAATGTAAAAGATATTAAAAAATATGCTTATGTTCAAAGCAGATGTTTAAATGTAGTTTCCATATTTCTCAACAATGGTCCAAAGTTGACAAGTGACAAACAGATGATCAGATACAACCAAAAACAAATCATTCAGGAGTAGAAATCATTATTAACTCAGAAAATCTATAATGAATTAAAAAAAATTGATTTGTCCATAGTTAAATGTGTATGGTGTCCGGTAGAGGTCAAATTTAAAATGCCTTGAACAACCTTTTAATGCCTTTTAATGAAAAGTGATTTTTTTTTTTTTTGGCAGTTTATGAGCAGTTTCTTTGTAAAGAAATACATTTGCACATACTTCACATATATGTGCTTTATGGTGATTAAGTGACTGTGTTTCCATATACTGGATTTTAAAAAAATCAAATGATCATTAATAGTATTGTAAGACGGCAAAATTGGATCTTTTTTTTAAAAAATAGTTTTTATTTTTCGCTGCAGGTGACACTGGGCTGGAGGTATTGTTCTTGCTGAGAGAAATGAACAACCAGCTTTTCCCCACTGATACTGTAATGTTGGTAGAGTGGAAGTTATTCTGGACACTTTTTATACAATACAACAGAAGAGGAACAACAATAGAACATATTATGACAGACACCACAAAACAAAAAAGTTTTTCTTTCTCTTTAAAACTGCTTTATGTATTAATTGGAAAAGTTTTGCTTGTTGAGTATAGCAAATTAGCAGATATAATTTGGATAATTTGCATATGTTACCAGCTTTTATTTTTATCCAGTCAAAAAAAATCTGGCGGTATTGAATTCAGTGAATATTATGAGTAGTGTAACAAACTCTCCTGTCTAAACATGCTCTGCCTGTGATGGATGATTCATGTCCTTGACTATTACATACTCCATTCAGGAGGAATCTCACGTTTCATTAAGTCTTTACAGATAAATGCATGTCATTGTAAAATGTATGCAAACAGTCAGCGACAGACCAAGTGATGGCAAGTGTGTGATAAGATGGGCCAAGCTGTGTGCAAATGTAATGACAGCCCAAGTGTCTCATGTTCGGCTTCACAGAGAAGCAGCTATGTTGCTGTGTTGTTTTCAGGCTGTTCTGTCTGTGTTAAGTGATGGACCAAGAGATGAGACGCCTGCAACAAGCAGCACATATACAGAAACACACGTTTGTCACCACGGACAACCATAAACAGAGATATACTGTGCACACATGTTTGCAGGCACACCCACACACACACACACACACACACACACACACAGGTTTATTTAAGTCACTTTTGGGGTATTTACAAAGATTTACATTCATCTCCTGGAGACTTACCCTAACCCTAACCCTAAGCTTAACCATAACCACTGCTTGCCTAAACTTAACCCTTTAACTAACCTTAACCACTCAAAAATCAGCATTTTAACAATTGGCGACACAGTTTTTGTCCCCAGTTGCACAAACCATCCCCAGTCAACTCTTAAGTCTGGTGTGCGTCCCTGAAAGTGATGTAAGTCATACACACACACACACACACACACACACACACACACACACTGCTATGACCTACAATGATTATGCATTAAAAATAAATGCAATAAGAAGAACATAAACATGCACATACAGGCACACATTCAGTTGACCTTGTCTACACAATACAAGCACACGAAAACATTACTGAAACTGCCAAGACTAATTAATCTTTCAAACTCTAAATTTCTATATCCTTATCTGACCCGCAAATCAACCAACGCATCCTAGGCCCTTGACAAAGAACTTCATTTTTCCCCCCTCTGTGTTTTTTCTTCAAGCTGCTGGAATCACGTCTGGGGACGAGACCCCCGGAGAACAGCCTCGTTTGGGACTGTCTGTCAGTCAGGAAAAAGCACTCCTTGTTCTGTCCTTTCTGCTCATATCATCACCCAACACTCAAACTCCCCCAGAACTTCCACTCCCAAAAAGCTTCTCCAAATCTGATTATTCTTGTGTTTCATCAGGTTGAGAGATTTGGCCGATGGCGTATTGGCATTTGACTTCTGATTTATCCTCTCTCCCTCTCAGCTGCATATGGAGTTCTGCAGCTGGCAGCAATTGCATGAGTAGTATCCGTTTCATTAAATCCTATGCAGAATATATTGAAGTTTTTCCATCTTGCCAATTTGTTTAGGCGCCACCGATAAATTTCACCAGTCCTTGTACTGTGACTTTATTTGTTGTAAAGAATCAAACTACTTTATCTCTCTGCTTTCTTACCACAAGAGGAGAAAACACACAACAACAACTAAACTATCCTGTACCTGGCAGGCAGTTGATGCACAAATCCCATTGTTTGTTTACACAAAAGCTTGAATATCTTTGCCACATTGTGACATAAAGTGAACCTAATTTTTTTATATATATATATGTATTTTTATCGTATCCTCCCCTCCTTTGCATGTGACCCTGAAAGCCATCACTTGAAGGTATTCCTCCATGCTGACACTATGGCAACCCTGCCTATAATGCCATCTGAGTCGCCAGCAGCTCCACACCATTTCCATTAGCTGCCAAAAGGACTAGATGAGTTTTTAGAGGATAAGAGACAGATCTTAAGTGACAGCCAAATGGAAAGTCTTAGACATACTTAAAGAGATCGACCACAACAAAAGAAAATTGAAATACTGATGTAAAAAAGAAAGAAAGAAAAGGATGTCACTCCTTCCACATCAATTCATGAACTCATGTGGGCTTTGGGGGGTTTAAAAATATTTATAATCCCTCTCCTCTTTTCCCTCCCTGGTTGGCATATCGGGACATTTTTGCAGCCCTGTTTAAAACAAGGATATGTTTATGTTGAATGTTTCTGTAAAGACCCAACATCAAATTTTCATACTGAATGTACCTTGAAAACAGTCAATGTCAATATATATATATTTGCTTTCCTTCAATATCCACTTCTATTTTCATGCAGTTTAGGAAACTCACAGCACTTTAGTAAGATTAGAGAAAGATTGTGACCTTGGTCGAATACTGTAAAAGTAAAGACTGATAGAATGCAATCTTTCCCTGACCTCCAAGGAACAGTTTAACATTATGGGAAATACATTCATTGTTTTGTGGCAGAGAGTTAGCTTAGCATGAGTTCCTGCTCGGCCCATTGACTTAACAGTGGGATGACATCACAAACTCTAGGAAAGTTTTACAAATATAAAACCTCGCCTGTTTAAAAATTCATACACCAATACAAAGACTAACAATTGACCTTATTTGCAGTTTGTGTGTCTTGTCAACTGTTTTATAGCCAACTCTTTTTATAATATTGGTCTAAAATGCTTAAAACAGGACGCAGGGGATTTTTTCTTGCAATATGTGAGTGGCCACTAGAAAAAAATTGGTAGCAAAGCTGAGCATTCCAGCTCTTTTAATACATCAGTGGTTACATGTCAGATTATTTCTTGGTCAGGTACGGTAACTTCGCTGGTTGCCTGGCAACTGCTCAAAGTCTTGAAATATGGCACATAACCCCCCCATAACGATGAATTTTTGGGATTAAATAAACAAGATGTGACCTTCAGAAGTGTGGGTGGATTTTGTTACCGTTGTACAGAGCCAGGCTAGCTGTTTCCCCTGTTTCCAGTCTTTATGCTAAGCCAAGCTAACCAGCTGCTTGCTATAGCCTACTTTTCAACATGCAAATATAAGAGTGGCATTGATCTTCACCAGAAAGTGAATAAGTGTACCTCCCAAAATATCAAACTTTTGCTTCAACCAACTCTTTTAGTAGTCTAAAACAATTAGTGCAAAACAAACCACGGAGTTCTGTACTTTGGACACCCAAACAACCATGTTGATGTCCTTGCTGTGCCTTCCGTGCAGTATATAGGAATTTAGAACTTCCTGAATTTGAATAAATGTGAATGTAATCAAGGCAACAATTGTGTTGCTTCCAAAATGTATTTAGCAGAACAAATTGTTTCAACATGTGTGTATAGATAGGGTTGCTAATTCAGTGGGTCACCAAAATTTTCCTAATCAATCTACCTGCTGTTAGTCCCAGTGTGTGCTTGTGTGAGAGAGCATGTGATTTGTTTGTGAGCACCTGTGCTGGATTCACATTTGCTTATGCTTTGACTGGAGAAGATTCAACACCCTTATTACTTCACACTTCAATATACACTTCCTCCAATCTGCTTTCTCAACAAAGCAACAAGCTTTTATGTGACATGCTACCTTTCTCCTTCCCTCATCTTTTATGAAAACACACTCTGACCCTCACCACTCTCCATCAGCAACCCCACTGATCAAAGACACTGACATTTAGAACAAGCACCTGCCACCACTGGGCCAAAAGTGTATAGTATATTATGTTTGATTCTTTATTTGTGTATGTGCAAGTTTATGCAGGTTTTTTGCTTCTAGGTTGTGTTTGTGTATACTGTATTAGTGCGTGCGCGTGCGCGTGCACACACACACACACACACACGCATATGCACAAGCTTTGTGTTCTCTATATGGCCCAAGCAGCATTTCTCATCGTTTCAGCAGCTCAAGCCATGGTCCACATCATCAGGGAGGAGCTGCTAGATTTCAATTGATAGAAATTATCACCCAAACACTTACCCATTACATATGACTTCATATTTCTGACACTTAGAATTGAAGTGAATTGTGATTATGGGAAAAAATGGACAATAAATTGGCAGTGCTTATTGTTGATATCATTCACCAAGCTGAAAACTAAATGAACCACACAAACATGTGTTTGTGGCCACTGTAAACCCTTGATCCCTAAAAAAAAAAGGTCCTATGAACTTGGCCTCCATCACCATGTAAATGCTGTTGCTCACTTAACGAGTTGCCAGGGCAGCCGACCGAAACCAATTCATAGCTCCCCAATATATTTTCCCCAGAATGGCCATTGTGCAATCACAATGTGTTCATGTAATTGAATGTCCTTTCTCATTGAGACCACATTTAAAGATGAATTGGCTGTACTCCTCATGTCCATGGGATTTATTGGGCTGTACCACTCCAATGGATGGAGTCCTCCTTTCTTGCTCTTTTGTGATGATGTCTCTGGAGAACCTCCAAACATCTGAGCCCAACAGAGACATGTTTGGTAAGGGAAATTGAAGACAAGTAGTCAGCAGGTAGTTTGTTTATTTGTCCTAGAAATTACATTCATTCAGTTTTGAATCTGCTTGAATCTGATTATGCATTTTGTTGAGGATAATACCGTTACTCTGTATGACATTGAATATCTACTATTTTTTGCAGACAATGACAATGTCAAATCTGTTTTGTACTGAATTTGGTAGCCAGATTTGGTACATTGTGATGCATGTAGACACAGAGATGGTTACTCTGGTTATCCTTATAGCAAAAAGGTCCTATTGATTCAAGCCCAACCCATGCTAGTTTGGACCAATGTGAATTTTACATACTCTCACCATATTGGTGTGGTTTCTGCCCTCAGTCCAATGGTTATGTGAAATAAAAACTATAAATTGCCCATAGGTGTGAATATGATAAATTGGCTACTTGTCCAGGGTGAATCCTGCCTCTTGGATGGATGGACAGATGGTATATTTAGATGGAAACCACTGTTGCTTCACATTAAATAGGTCTTGGGTTTAAATATCAGCCTTGAGTTTGCATGTTCTCATTTGCATGAAAATCAGACATGCATCAAAGCAACGCACAAAGCTGTGTTGGTGATTGTATTGTTAGACAACGAAATACACTCCAGAAAGTCTACACCAAGTAAGAGATTGTGCCATGTGCCATAACACTGTACAATGGTTTATAATACTTTTTATCGCAGCAGCAACTATTTTATCTTTCATGATGATGATCACAAACTGAACAGTAAACATACAGGGTTCATGTTACAAAGTAATCCACTATGAATGTGCATTTGCATGTAATGTATGATGTCTATGTGACATTGTGTTGTGTTGTGTTGCGTTTTCATGAGCTTTGCCAGGTGTCACTTTTTTTGCCAGATTTTTCCAGAGACTTCTGCAATGGGGTTCGAATGAATGAGAGAGCTGCGTGTTTTTCATGCAGGGCTAGTGTTAGTCTAAAAAAAGCCTTACCATCCACTGGGCTACATAAAGGATGCACTACATCCTGCATTGGCACTGCATATTGGCCATGGATGTAAATTAGGAGTTGTGGAATTGTCCAATATCAAAGTAATTCCTTGGAATACTGGGCTGTAATATTGGCAATATGTGTCAGTGTAAATGTGTGTATTTGTTTGTTTCTCATGGACCTTCAGATTGTCCAGCATGTTTCCTTGCATTTTTACTAATGCAGGGTGGGTTACACCCCATCCAATTGCTGACCCTGAAGGGGTAAAATTGTGTATGGAAAATAGACTTATTTTTATGAGAGCATTTCCATTGCTGCTGCTATCATTAGTCAGGTGTAGCATGACTATATCTGTGTTACTCCTCCCACTCCATCTCCAAGTGGAAGAGCAAGTGGCACATGAGGAAATGAGAGTGAAGAGGAGCAGAGAAAAAGTGGGCATAAAGGAGGCTAAAAGCATTTTTCCTTTCTTCTACCACCCCTTGTCTTCCTACTTTAGGCCTTGGGGAGATAATGAGGGCTTTGGCTTTGCAAACATTATTTCTGGCATATTGCAGCTGCCATCAGCTTATTTATGGCCTGAATTTTAATATTCTGGGAGCCAATGCCTCGGAAACAACGAAAACACACAGTAAAGCCTGAACACAGCCAAACATTGCTTTCCTACCCTCAGCAAGGAGGCCACTCAACAGGAACATCAAACGCTCACTCTCCTGTGCCTGGCCCACGTTAATTGTACATCTATTGTTCCCACATTGGTCCCTGGGAAACCAAAGAAGGAGAAAATGGGCAGAGAAAGGAGAGAGAGAGGGAGAGAGAAAGAGAGAGAGAGTAATGAGGCTCCTCTTGAACTGAATAAACACATTCTAAAACAATATCAGACAGACAAAGGTTTTGATGCCTTTCCCTGGGCTCTCTTATAGCCTATATCCCCATTACTCACCTTAATGACAAAAGAGACCTTAGTAAAACAGGCATGTATGCACATATAGTACACCTCATGCACAAGTGCCATAGCTAGAACTGCCCTACAGACAGAGACCAGAGAATATTTATGTGAAGATGTGCTATCCGTGAACTGAATTCAAACCAGAATACAAAATAAAGCTTTAGAGTCTTTTTGTGTGCGGGAAAGAAAATTGGAGGAAGACGAGGAGGAGGATGTTGTGATTTGACATGAAGTCTGGCTATTTCATTTTACATCCGTGCCATGAAATGCCTTGATGTGACAGAATAGTGATAGGGATTTTCTTCAGTTTTTAAAATGAAAAGGTCTGCATCCATACAAACGCTTTCAAACAGCTGACAGATAATTTGTATCAATTTGATCCATCACAAGACACTTTTTGTTTAATGATAAACACATTGAAACAGCTTAAATGCTTAATGTCACCATGGCCAGACACAGTATGTTTCTCCAGTTTTCTCAAACATAAATTAGATTTGTTCAATAAATGAAAAAACACTGACAGGCAGATTTAAAGATTAACATAGTGCCCTGACAATGGCTACCTTCTATGTACAAATGTCACAAACAGCTGAGGGTCAAAGGAAGGATTTTCCTCCTTAAATACAGAAACACATCAAAGCAAGTCCAGGATGCAGAAATGTACACAGAAGATTCAATACTGTCCACCTAGAGAGCAAGATGAGGTGCCAAAAAACTACCAAGCGAAAACACAAGCCAGTAAGTGCACAGCTGCTTGTCTCCCTGTGAGCGAACAACCTAACAGGCAGTCGGCAGCAGGATCAAGGTGACTGCAAGTTTAAAGGGCAGGGTTCAGAAAAGTAACCGACCCCGTCCTGCCTCACACACTCCCTAGCTGTCCATATTTACGAGGTGTAATTTTTATGTGAGCGCCAGGCAACAACAGGTTTAAGAGGGCCAGTGTAACCTTCCTGGGGCCCGGGGTGACCTGCACCCCGGCTACAATAGTTTCCCTGGGCCACAATTAGGAGCAGAGCTTCACTGAGTCACCCCAGCGTCATGCTTGCATGGAGCCTTATTCAGGCCCCCTCTCCCACTTACTAGCTGGCTTTGAAGCGGTCATATCTCTCCCTTCTCATCAAGCAAGTGAACAATTCATACTTGCAATAAACCAAATGCCAGCATTTTCTCTGCACAGCTAGTTGGACGCTTTCAACATTGTACAGAAAGAAGAAAAACTGTTAAGGGGATGTGGAGATACTTCTTTTGAGTTTAGTTTTTATTGAGCCAAAAAAAATCAAGACAGATGAATCTATCTTTATGATAGTTTCTTTCCTTCACTTCTTCCTTCCACCCATCTTTCTCTTTCCTCCCCTCACTGCCCCTTTCTCTATTTCTATCTCTCCAGCTTTGGTGAGCTGTGACAGTTGCCGCGATGCCCTGCGACACAGTGAATATGCAGCAGGGGCTCACTGGGTCTGGCCACACAGACTTGTCACCAACGTTCACCATCAAACCCCAAACTACCAATTAACTCCTGAGCCCACCCCCACCTGCCTGAAGGCACAATGACCTGCCCCCCTTCAGTCTGCTCCAGTCCACACAGCGCTAACCCCCCACTGCCTCTAAACCCTGCTCTATACTCTCTAAACATGCCCCATGAGATGCCCCATGACTCCATGACATACAGATGCTCAGAGATATTCTTTCCCATCTGCGTGTGTCTGTCCTGTCTGTCAGACCCCTGAACTTTACAAAAGAGGATAAAGTCAATTTGCCCATGTTTGTTCCAGGCAGAGCTCAGTGTGGCTATAAGAACTCATCATTTGGAGTAACAGAGAAAGACATGCAGGCTTTGGCATTGAAGTTTGAGAAGCAGACAGTGTCCAGCACAGACACAAGCTATAGCACATGAATGGGTGAAGGAAATAAAGGTCCAGATCGATTAAATATAGTTGATTTAGAGGTGAATTTAAGGTCTTCAATTTAGCTTACAAGTATGTGTAAAAAATATTAATTGTTTGCCAAAATCTCCTTTTTCAGTGATGCAATGTTGACTCAGAAATTGCATATATTGTATGCACGAAACATGCATGTATGCACATAAAGTGTTGCAGTAGTCACATTAAAACTTTAGAATGATCATGTTTATTTGGCATATTCTGTGTTACGCATACTTTATACATCTATGTTGTTTTACAGGTTATATTTTTGAATATTTTTGCTGATTATATTGCAGTCCAATATATAACATAGCTCGCTTCTTGTCTATTTTTGCAGCTACAGAAAAGCCTAAAATCATTGTGCATCCAAGTTACCTATTTCCTCTTCCCTCATCACCTGTCTCCTGGGCTCCAGCTCACTTTGCTTCTGTCCTTGGCCTTTTTTACTCTCTCTTTTTTTCTTCCTGATCTGCAATTGTGAAAATCATAAGCACCATTTCAAATGTAAAATGATGACAAAATGTTGATATGATGATAGAAAGTTGTTAATATAAATCGATTTATGATATGAATAGATTTTTTTCACCCTTTAAAATAGGCATATAAATTTCCACTAGCCATGAATTAACTGTGGTCGCCTACACAGTTTCTGTGAAATCATCAGCCTTGACTGCTAGGAGGGGAATGTTTGACCTAAAGTATCATGAGCAAACCGCTCATTCTGTAAGTCTTTGAGGCTCAGTCCCACAGGGGACATTCTGCATGGACACGCCACATAGCAGAAGATGACACACTCCCATAGCCGCAGAACTGGCCGCGGCTCCTATATCCCTCCACCTCCCTGCCCCCCATCACCCAAGAGGTCATTCCCTCAGCAGTCAGCAATCTCTTTCACCTTCTGTGTGGCCCTATTTACACGATCAATGGACTCAGAGAAATGCTTCCTCACTGTGCCTCGTTGGAACTTCTCAGTCTTTGTCACATCCTGATATCTGTTTATCACATAATTTTGTTGAGTGTGTATAAGGGTATGGATGACTGTGTGTGTGAGATGTGCAGATTATTATATTTTGATGGGTGTGCATCCACAATTTTGATGTTTTGGATTGGTTTATTTGTTTTATTATTGGTTTTATTTGTTTCACATTAATAATAATTCTAGTTTATTACAACTGAGGTCTTATTTTAGGCCATTATTTATATTGGTTAACATTGTACTCACCAAAATAATTGCTTAGATCTGTGAACACAGTGACACTGATACAACCAAATTTGACAGAGCAAGAAACATGAGCGGTCAGACGATCAGACAAGCTGTCAACAAGCTAATGGTATGTGAAATGTGCTCAAATCCTTCATTGTTCAACAACAACAACAGCAAATGGTGCAGGTCAAAGTTGAAGCAGGAGGCTGGTCTGTACACTTTAATGGATGTTTACAAGAGACAGTTTGGGTAATAATTGTATCTTTCTTCTACTTTTAACTTGATTAGTTTAAAACCTGACTGATCTGCTTGTGTGTGCTCTTTCTGACTCCTTTCTAGTGATGTCATTATATCCCCAGATCTCACTGCTTAGTGTTATAATTACACAAAGGAATGATGGCTGAAACTATGGAAATAAGATTAAACATGTAAAAAAAACCAAAAAACTTTTAATCATTTGTCTTCACTCTGGCAATAATGGTGACCGTGGAGCCATAGTGGGAGCGAAGGTTTTCGCTGCTTGATTATTTATTGCCTTTTATTTTCCCTACAAATGTGCCCATGTGATTAATAGGAGACATGTGTTGGATGAGTTGTTCACAGTACAATGGTGAGAGGAGATTTGTTTAGCTCTGTGACATAAGGGTCTTCCCAGTCTGTTACACCGTACAGCTTCCTGTGACACATAGTTACATCAGTCATCCAAAAAACTCACTGGAGGTGATATGTTTGGCTGAAAGCTCTGGAAAGAAAAATGAAGAGCAGTTTGGCATTAACCTTACATTGTGATGTGGTAAGACTATGAAAGGATTATCAAGAGCACGCACTTGCCCATTTTACTTTGAAAAGTCTTATTTTTGAAAAGACCAAGGTCACGGTAATCTCAGCTGCAGTCTTCTATCATTTACCATGTGTGGGAGTTGAACCGGAGAAAGGTGACGAGGCATTTTATCAAATTTGGACACCTCTGCTGACAGTACAACAATGGAATGCAGATTTCTCCTCCCATCTGCAGACACATGATATCAAGAGCGTGAGCTTTCACTTTACGCATCTCCTCTCATCTCCTCCTAGTTCCACAAATCACCTGTCGGCTCTCCCGCAATCACCCAGGAGGTTAAAGGTCATCTTCTCATGCTTGTCATTCGCAGCAGTGTCCAATTTGAGGACTCTGAAGCCCTGAACTGCTCGAGTAGTTTGGTCCAGGTTGAGAGAGTGAGAAAAAACAACACACAGTAGCTAAAAGGGGAAACAGGAAGTTAGATACAATAGAGGAGACCTTTGATCCATGATGAGGAGGAAGACTTCCCCTCTGGGTGCAAACTATTAATGTGAAAGTGACTCTGCCCATTGCACATTTGTTACAGCAAATAATGGGCCTAAAATTAGCACACAATGGCAGGCAGACGGGCGACACTTGCACCCAGCCATGCGCAGGAAGGGAGCGGGAGGTAATTGTATAAAAATGAGTGATTTGTTGGGGTCGGGGTTGGTTAGGAGCGCCGGCCGGTCGGCATCTAAGGGCAATGGAGGAGAGGGAAGATAGAAATTGAAATGGCAGATTTTGATGATCAGGCTCTTTCAGTGTTGCCTGTATGTTACTGTAGTGGTGTAAATTTGTTGCTGTTTTAAGTGTGTGTGTAATCCCTACTGCATGTGTATATACAGGACTAATGCTACTGAGGTGTTGTTGGTCATTTGAAGGTTTATAATCCAAGCCAGTCAGAAACATTACTTGTATCTGGGTGTGTGCTTGTACTTGTGCAAAGACTTATTGTATTTCTTACACACATACAGCACATGTACTGTACGTACAGAGAAACTGAACAGAGGGCTATGGGCCTGAGGTAGAATTTCTAATACCAGGAATAATAAAATGCTAAAATGAAATGTTTATTTGCTGGACCAGTGGCAGTGAATAAACATTTAGATTTGCTCAAAGTAAATTCTCAAGCCACTGTACTGTATGTTTGATTGCACTCTCTTGTTTTCTTGGAAAATGTCAGAATATCTAGGAAACTGGACGAATGATGAGAGGAAGCTGATGACAAGCTTCAGTTTGACATAAGCCTAAGCAGTCAGAGAGAAGTGACAGTGTAATCTTGCAGATCATCCATTCCTCAAAAACAGTCAGGAGACCTGTGGACGTCTTTTAAATTATATGTGGATTCCGACACAATCTGCTCACCACTAGTACATAGCAGTGGATAACAAGAACCAAGTAGCAGCAGAGATCCTGTAGTTGAAAGACAAGCTCTGAAAGCCTTCAGAACCACAATTCCTCATCAAAAACAACAATTACAAAACCCCAATGGAAAGCGGATTTGATTTGCGAAGGTTTTACAAGGCCAAATGGAGAAGGAGAGGGTGAGAGGGAGAGAGAGAAAGTGGTCTGTTGTGCATTAACTTTTTTGGACAGCCAACAGTTTTTCCCAGGTGCTGAGAGATTCCAGAGATGCTGATGGGAAAGTGTGTTATTTTGTGCTTATGTTTGTGTGTTATTTTATCATTTATCACTGTAACCTAGAGAACATTGTTGAAAGAGAGGTAATTTGTGTGTGCACACACAGACATTACATGCACATGATACAAGTACCACTAAATCTCAACCCCCACCATCACCACCACTTGTTCCTTCTTCTAGTTTTAGGAGACTAGCCAGCAGCAGGGATTATAAGATCCAATTTCCACTGAGCACTGGTTATTGGAAATGTCTATATATGGATACACACAAGTGTGTTTGCTCACTGACTGAAAAAAACAGCACAAAGATAGGTGCTACTTTATGTTGGTGGATGTAAAACTGTTAAATTTTTTTGTTGCGATGCATGAAGCCAAGACGTTCAGTCACCCACAGCTGAGAAAAGGCCCTGAGATAGACGAGCCCCTACTGAGGACACTTTCCATGACCTCCTGTAATGAGAACGGCAAGGTATGTGGTGCTGTTTGGTTGTGGAAGCAGACAATAGGGTCTGCTGGGGATCATTAAATACCTGTGCCAGACTGATTAGGAAAAAAGCGAATATTCATTGTTACGCGCCCATGGGTGTATCGCTATTAATAAGCAACTGTTTACCGGCAACAATCTAAAGAGGGGGGTTTGTTTTCCACTCTCAATATCAGCTGTCCCTTTTCAGTGTTAGATATCAAAATCAAAACAACAATCCACAATGAGACAAAGATGCTCTCCAACAAGCTTAAGTGGCACAAATTACACAAATTAAGGATAAATAGATAGATAGATAGATAGATAGATAGATAGATAGATAGATAGATAGATAGATAGATAGATAGATAGATAGATAGATAGATAGAACATTCTGAATGCTGAGACCGACAGAGAAAGAGAGAAAGGGAGAGGTGGAGGGAAATAGTGTCCCCAGCTGGTTTTGGCTATCTAATAAACATGTAAACACTCTGCGTTCTCTACCTCATTAGGTGATTGCAGAGGCCGCTTGCTCTCCATAAATCAGGGCCCAGGTTATCAAGGCCTCTGATCTTAACTGTAGTGGGCGCCCAGCTGTCTACAGCCTCACTGACTAGGAACAGCAGGCTTGGAGGAATCCAATTCCCTACCTCTCCCACCTTTCTCATTTTGCAAATAAAAGAGGAGATATGCTCGTAAGTGCATGAGTACACATGCTAACTGGTCATCAAGCTCAAGGTATGTTGTTTGTTTGACTGGAGTGCTCTTAGAATACTAACTGTATAATGTCTCTTTTATAAATGTCAGGTGTATGTATTTGCATGATCGGTATTGCTGTGTTTTTCTACTAGATCCCAGAGGTGTTACTGGGGCATCAAAGAACAATGTTCTTCATCACAATCGTGAGAAAAGCATAATCTCCAGAGAGTAAGCTTGAGTGAAAGATGAAAAAGTTAAAAGGATTAAAAACGGCTGTGAGAGTTTGACTTCAACCCCCTCTCATACCACCATAAAGGTTACTACATGCCAGGTTCAAGCACAGTATCACTCTCTTATTCCCTAATGTAAAACACACTTGGGCTGAATGCTAGCTAGCCTACTAAACGTTACAGTGCTTACTTTACATGGATAGGCTTTCTCTAGGCATCTTCAAAATTGCCAGGAGTTTGAGTTTCCTCTGCACTTTAGTTGTAATTGACTGGTTATTCCTTGTTGTATGTCTAAGAGTGTTAATTTAAAAAAAACAAACAAAAAAAAAAACAAAAACAATATTAATACAATGAAAAAATAAAGAATTAAGCTGCATATCAAGTACAGCACTCTCACAGTGGTCACCACTGACGCTAACCTAATTAGATTTAATTTATGGCTAATAGTCTGACAATAATTCCAAGATGGTTTGCAAATTGCCTGTGATTAAGAGCTGTAAAGTCTTCATTGCCAAAATACAAATAAAAGAGTGCAACATTGTCTCAGTTTAAGTTTAAGAGCCTCAGCTGCAAATCTAATATCAAAATCTCCACAGCCAATTGAATTACTGAATCATGTTAAGTGACAAGAAACTAAAGTAACAGGGAAGATCACAACACAGTGTGCAAAAGATAGAATAAATAATTGGTTATGTAGACTTTGAAACCTCATCTAAAGTGCTGATGAAAAAACATATTATCACACTAAAACTGAAGATGGTAAAACCACGTGGAGCCCCTAGATCTTCTGCCAATCAGCTGTGATATATACTCTTGTCCTGTTAGTGGCCAGCATATGTGATGCAGCATTTCAGTTTCAATTTACCAAAGGGATTCTTGGGTAAATCTATATTCAAAATTTGGGCATGTTGGTTGAAAGTGTTAAGGGTTGGAAAGGATGCAGGGCCTCCTCAGAGCTCGAAATCTGTTTAAGAGCATGGAGATCCTTTTGGCTCTTTTTGGGTTGAAAGCCTCCCTCTGTGGACTTAAAATTCAGGGCTCGGGTTTCTAGGCAAGAGGTGTGGAATGAACCTTTCCTTAAGTTAAGCCCATGAGACTTTGTCATTAGCTGATGCAGTAACAGGTGGATGGGAATTGTAACTTTTGGCAAAGATGGCAATGACCTTAACATTATGAATCCTGCAAGGTGGCAGCTGCAGTTCGGATACAAGCTGCTGTTTATTCTCTTTTATTCAATATAGGATGGAAATATGACTTTGAAGCCCAGCAATCTTCTGATTCACACTGAAACAGTGAAAGCAACTACACGGAGAAAACTGCTTCAGCATGATCTAAAGGTGCATTTAGCTCCCAGACTTAAGTCTTCTATATTTTATTACAATCTGGGTGGAGTTTTGATTTGAAATGAGAGCACAGTAACTAAGCCATCATAACTTTAGAGGGATAAAGTCAGTATAAACTCGGATAAAAAAGTAAAGTATTACAATAAAAAACAGGAAGGATTATGATTAAATTTGCCGCAGATGTGACTTCTGCCAACAGATATTTTCTTTATACTTGGTGATGCATACCAGCTATTACAGTAGCATTCATATTCATATAACCCTATGCCAACTATTTCAATATACTCCAAACTTCTAGTTATAAGACTCATGACAGGAGGACTGCATGTAAAATGATGTTCTGGGCAATATATCTTGTAAAGTGCTTGCATCGCCCCTTGAGCCCCCTTAAACAATTACTGAATATGCATGTTACAACGCCATATAACAAAAATATAATAACGAACAATATAAAGAATGTTCAAGCATGTCACACCTCCGGTCACATCCAAATCACTGTTATCACTGCAGGTGTTTTGCATCAGCTGTTCAAAACCAAACAGCTGCTGTGACATCACTGACTGAGGTGTGGCAAAAAGTAAAACACGCATGTAAACTGGAATACAAAGAGAACCGTGCAGCAGCATTTTTTTTCCTTTTGCCCACTATATTTCAGATTTACCCTTTAAATGCCCTGGGATGTTTGGATAAAGAATAGCTTTCACATCCCTTTTCCCAACAACATTTCCTATGTAGTAATAAAATTATTCATACCACTGACCCTCTGGTCAAAAGTCTGGGTCTCCCTGTTATGAAAAAATATGTACGTTTAAAAACATATACTGAGGTCTGCCAAGAAGGCAAAGGATGGAAAATCTGATATGGTAGAAATGTGCATGTACGTTTTTATTCATAAGTGAGTCAAAGCAACAGCATACATTTAGATACATTTATCAGAAAAGATTGATTGAATAGAAGATGTACTGGTCAGGATTCTTCATTGATAAGCGGGTAAAGTACCCAAACAAATAAATAGAACATTTTGGGTTTGCATGAAACTGTAACTTATGATTCCCTCCATGCTGTAAAATCTGCTGTAAAACTGTACTGTTGTATGCAATGCTAAGTAAAAAAGGACTAAAATTATTCAGTCCATCAGTTTGGGCAGTTGCTGTGACTAAAACTTCCCTCGTGATGGCAATGCTGATATTATCCTGAATTGTCCCAGTAACATTGTTTCATTATGTGCTTGATGGCTGAGCACAGATGTCGGCTTGGCAGAAAATGAAGAGTCTGATTGTGATCTGGGCTTCTCTCATTACTCACTTAACACAGTAAAGTGTTGTAGCAAAGAGGTGAAACAAAACAGAGGAGAAGGGAGGAGAGAAGAGAAGAGAAGAGAAGAAAAGAGAAGAGAAGAGAAGAGAAGAGAAGAGAAGAGAAGAGAAGAGAAGAGAAGAGAAGAGAAGAGAAGAGAAGAGAAGAGAAGAGAAGAGAAGAGAAGAGAAGAGAAGAGAAGAGAAGATTCACAGACCACAGAGAGAAAGCCAGATGAGCCTCTCTTGGTGTGATTAGTTGAGCTGGTGGAGGTGAAGTTAACAGCTATTGACAGGCCAGGCAGGTCGCGACTACTCTTCACCTCTAATCAGCCTTAGCCTTTAATCAAGTCGGAGGCCTAGACACAATCTCCAAACTACTGATGAACGGCACTATTGAATTACCTCATGACCTGAATATGGTCTGCACTGAATCTCATGTACCCTGCATCACTAACAAAATGCTCAAATGCGCTCACATACAGTAACTGAGGCCAGCTACAACTATGATGTTAACCCTACATGCATTCCTTCCACATTTGCGCCAGCTCCTGCAGTTTTTTAAGAAACTAACAGAGTCTGCTGGTGCGGCTGGCAACATGTAATGTGTGTAATTTGATGGGAGGCTGCAGAACAAGGAAGCAGGGAATATCCTGGCCACATCTTTAACCTATTGAGGCAGGATGATGTCATGATTAGAAGAGGAAATTGGGATCCCTCCAGAACCTAAACACCCCAAGGCTGTCGAGCCAGCCATCCAGACGGCTGGAGGGAGGGAGACAGAGCCTGAGAGGGAGGGAGGGAGAAAAGTGAGAGAGAAAGTGTAAGAGAAACAGACAGAGAAAAAAGAAAAGAGAGAGATGGGGGCTTGGGACTGACCCTCAATGTCAAGATCAAAGCGTAGCACCACTTGGCTGACAAGGAGGAGCACACTCCAGGGATAAGTGTGTATACGTGTTTGTGTGTGTGTATGCATGCAATATGTCTACCATGGATCTCATCCAGCCTACCCGCCTCCTCACCCAGACCTCATGTCAAATGTGCTGTGCTATTAAAGATATCTAGTCTCCTCTCTCTTCCCTTTTCCTCTTTGACTGATTCATTGTCTTCCATGTGCGTGTGCACTCACACACACACGCACACACACACACACACACACACACACACACACACTCACACACCTCATACAAGAACTCACCGCTTTAAACAAATCAGGCTGTGATGCGATGCGCTACATGGCGTCCTTCCCGCACAGTGGTGAGACACTGAGAGGTGATGAGGTGAAGCAGACAGAGAGCAGAGACGGGATGGGAAAACGAGCCAAAGAAAGAGAGCAACAGAGGGAGTAATTGTACTTCTTTGCGCTCATATTCAGAAAAGATTCCCTTGCATGGCCCCCCCCAAATCACTCATACATATATAGTATAATCACATGTGTGAAATCCCTTAATGAGCTGACCGCAAGGCTCTCAGTTGGGAGCATAAGAGGAACAACTGAAGGGTTGTAAGGATGAGGGGTGTTTTGACATTTGTTGGTTCTTAGCAACACTAAGATCACTGGAGCAATTATCTCCTCCTTGTTCGAGAACTCAGCTGAGTTGAACTGGACGGAGGCCAACATGGGCACAAGGGATTCTGCATGCGCACACTACAGTTACTACACTACAGTCATTTATTCACCCTTTATCAAGTCCCCGGATGCTTCTCCCCCTCCCCCGTGACTAGTCAAGCCAATCAGAGGCAGTTTTTGTGTTACTCTTGCAGCAGGAAAGCCCCAACTGTGCTTTCCCAGATCTATGTTTTTTTTTTTTTTTTTAAATTTGTCTTTGTATGGTGATAGTGGTGGACTATATATCTCAGAAGGTCACATCCCTCAAATGAACTCTGTGTTTGCAGAAAATGAAAGAGAGCTATTCAGAGTCAGATTCTGGTTTGTAAAAAAACATCCTGTACTGAGCAACTGACATCTGTGGACGTGACCTATAGGTGCAGTGCTCATATTCAGACAATATGATCAGGCTGGAGCAGGTGATTGTAGATGCACGCACGTGTGTGTATGTGTGTGTGTGTTTGAAATATGATGTGATGTTCATCCATGTTTTTTATTTCAGAATATTAAGGAAACAACCAAAAAACAGTTTGTGACCATATGTTGCCCCCAACAACCCCTAGCAAATCACTTCCCTGTCGATGTACGGCTTTAGGTCTTGCTCCACTTGGGTGTGTTGAAACAAGTCTAGCCTCGCCCCGAGGCCAAGACAGTGAGGGAATCACTTAAAGAGCTTTAAAGGCTCATATTTCCTCCCCTCGCCACATAGAATTGGACTTGCCTTATGACCTTCAACACCATGAAATATGTTCTCGCCTCCAACTAAAACAAACAAAACATAATTCTTCATCAACATCTTCTTCAACAAGCTGAATAAGGCAGCTAAGGGAGAGGAAGAGACAGCAAAATGGCTCACAGGAGGCGCGATCCCTCTTTGCATTTGCAGGTCTATTTCGCGGGGAATCATTGCAGGTGTTAGCTACGTGTCAGTCATATAAATGATTTAGAGGCTTCAATGCAGCTTAAAAACAAGCTTGTTAACGCTTTTTGTAAACATGCCATCCTTTTTTGACAAGGGAGCAGATTTGGAGATGATGATTTAGGGGAAAAGACATAGCCGGGTCAGTTTGGGTGTGGCCTGCGGGGATAAAGCATGACTTTATGTTTTTGGACAAACAGTGAAAAAACAGGAACCGTGACACTTCAGAGATGGGAAAGCAAGCTCTGAGTAGTCAATCATCACTCAACTGGCTGTGGTTTTTCAAAATTACATAAAGTTCAGTAGCTAACATTTCAAAGAAAAGCTGGTCATGTGTCTAATAATGAGTTATGGCAATCTTTCAGTGTCAGCTCATATGACATCCTCTCAATGTTGAAATCATCATTCATGGGCAGAAAAAACAACCACATTTCTTAGTCAATTTACTTTTTTAATCACAGAAAACTGATGTAATATTTCCCTTGGAGTCTGGGTTGACTTCCCTGTAGGATCATCTGGGTAATGTGGATACATTTGGGGGGGATATCCAAGACTATAACTAGCGCTCATCAGAGGTCATTTGATCCCTTGTGGAAGTACATTTTAAGACCCACACTCCCTGGCATCCTGAGTTTTTTTAGGCCAGATCCCTTACTTCCCCGTCATGTGTGTGCTTATGTGTGTATTTGCAAATTTAAATACATACAATAGCATTAACATGTATGGTTATGACTGCACTTATGCTGTCAGAATATCAGTGAATGTTAAGGTGATTGCTCTGATGTCTGTGTGTGTGTGTCTGTGTGTGTGTGTGTGTGTGTGTGTGTGTGTGTGTGTGTGTGTGTGTGTGTGTGTGTGTGTGTGTGTGTGTGTGTGTTTTGAGTGTGTAAAAATGTGGCAGCCGCAGGATGACCCCCATCCTTCTTTTTCAGCTTGGCCAATTTCACCTGAGCCCCTGCACCAGTTGTGGGTGGGAAATAATAGGCTTGGCACAGCTCTGGAAGCTATTTGCCATCAGTGTGCATTGATTGGAGCCACAGTCTGGCCCCTGTCAGCTCGGTGCAGCGATAGTGGAGAGAGGTTGCTGGTGAGGTTGAAATTAGTGAGGGGTAGCGGAGGGCATAAGGGGCCTCTGGTCTGGTGTCAGGCCTGATTAGGTGGATCCTGGGTCCGCTGCAAACAGCATGCACCCAAAACGTAAACATGTGCGTGAACAGTCATATGCACACACAAATGTACATGGGACATGGTGCAAAGGGCCTCATGGGGAAACAATCTGTAGGGAATAAGCTCATCTCAGAGCATTACTTTGAGAAGAAAGGATTGGCTCAAAGCTAAAGGAGACAGAGGACGATTATGCTTGTACAGAGAAGGGAAAGCCAAGGAAGGAATTCTCACTGATTTACCATAGATCCCCATTCCAGATCAAGACTCCCCTCCCTAACAGAGGAGGGAAAAGGAAATGGATGTAGTATGTCGTCAGGATCTCCAGAGCACCTTTTTGTCAGCAAATCATAGGAAAGCTTTTACGAAAAACGTGACAAGGCTGCCAAATGTAATATCACTCTTGACACGTGAGTGGAGTGCACTTCAACAGTTAGCCCATCAAAACCCCGCTTGATCTCACACTTGTCGCGATTACATGACACATTAAAGCCATTTCAGTGTCAACGTTTTTTCCCCCCATTCATTGCGGACCTTCTTCACCTGTAGGAATATCTTCCTTTTAATAATATACAATTGGGTTTTTGAAAGACCAGAATAAAAAAATCGCTTCATCCAGCGCAGCTAGGCGAAGTGAGGAAACGAAGAAAGTCAATGAATGTGAAACAATAAACATAGTAAGACTCTTCTATGCTATGTTAAGAAATAGATAGAAAAGTGTTGTAAATACAGCAGTGTGTATGTGGCCTAAAGTTACTAGTTTCACTATTTTGGGCATTTTCAGCTGCTAATTCTTTTTGTCAAACACTTTGTCCTTTTTTAAAGAAATAACTTTGTAATAGTTCAGAACAACAACTTGAAAGAAAAGTGTAGGTCAAAACATTTTACTATAACCCCAAAATAGGGTCTGCAAACAATATTTTATGTTTTTTATATGCTTTATCAAGTGTACATATTCACATGAATATATAAATATCCTCTTTCATAAAATGTATCAAAATAAATACATTTTTAATAATTTCTCAACATAAGAGGATATGTAAAAACAATAAATTGGATGAAAATACAGGTAGAAGATAGAAGAAAGATTTTTTGAGAGACTGAACCTTTTTCCCTTCTCTGACTGAAAAATAGGGAAACAAAGGAAAATTGATCTAAATGTCGACGGAACCTCAAGAGCTTTTTGTCTGGAAATCAAAGAAAAGCTTTTTAGAAAAATGTGACACAGCTGCCAAATATAATATCACTCTTGACACACTAGTGGAGTGCGCGTCCAACCGTTAGCCCATCAAAAGCCCGCCTGATTACACTCATCGCGATTACAGGAGACATTACTGCCATTTCTGCTCAGACGTGAATCAAATATGAATGGCTTTTCTCTCTGAAGGGCGCCGAGAGGTAACGGATGTCTCTGGAAGGAATTTGGAGGTGAAAAGTTATTTTGAGTTGATTTTAGGGAGATGGTTCGACTGAAAGATGAGAGTCGAAGGAGAGATGGAGATGACCCAGTAAGGGCAGAGAGGGGGAAATGAGGGAAAGTGGTGACAACGTGGAATGGGGGTTGAAATAAGAGGAGAACACATACTTTACTTCTGACTATAGGCTATTCATATAGTAACATTCAGGGGTATATTTTAGACTCTATTTCACAGCTCCACCTGTTGTCATACTTCACCAATTTGCCTTTCATATTCACTTGTCATATTTCAAGCCACAGAGGATTTGCTTGTTTACTTCTTATGTTGAAGTATCAATTAGGGTATCTGGATATCATAATAAATAATAGTAAGTATAATAAATATGTGTAATAATAAAAAATATTACACATAAAGAAGGGTGCATAAGGCAACCTATGTGTGTGTGCGTGTAGTTCTTCAACAAAGCATTCACTGTGAATTGCTTCTTTCTCTGCGCTACATAAATATTTCAACAAATTTTATGTGGCATATTTAATCTGAGATATATGTAGTGCTACATGTAACACTCTGTTAACTAACTAGGAAAAATACATTTCATGTTATTTAAGTCCGCTAAAAATGCCAGTTTTTAAATGTATTCCCTTGCCACATTTGGGCAAAGCAATTGCAGGGTCAATACATCACATTATAAATTGTCAGACTAATTGTAACAGTATGGTTGGGTGTATTGAATATTTTTCATTGAAAATTGTCACAACTCTGGATTTCATAAAATAAGGAATAAGGTGGAATTATCCTACAGTGGCGCACAAGTGAGTTCAGCTATTGAAGAAGAACTAATAAACCATAGAACAAATATATGACTCAGGTACCAACTCTACAGTCACATGCTGACGTGTACCAATGCCGCAATGGCATGAAATTTGACACTTTATACTATACAGGCTGCTGGCCAGAAAGGTAGAGATTAGTTGTATGCATGAGGTCCTCATGATCTCACACACCCAATGTATAGATTTCTAGTGGATGCTGTGCATGATACTGTACATCCAAACCGTCAGTCACTTACTCAGACAGTCATTCAGATTCAGCCATGAAATATTAAGCAGTAGGTGCTTATCTTTTGGCTTTACCGCTATTGAACAAGGTAGTCATACGAACATTTATTCTTCTTTCTTTCTCTTTTTCCATGGTAGTATTGTAATGTTCCTAACGTCCACCTCTTTGTTGCTGGAACCAACCCCAACATTTAACTGCTGCAAGGCATGGCCTCACAGATTTATCTGTGAAGTGTGTTTGTGTGCTTAGCAGCAATATCAGTAGCAGTTACAGCCTGTTTTGTTCTTGTAGCTAAAAAAACAGCCTCAGGTTGGCTGAGAAAGAAAGCGTGCTGCTTGTTACACATGCTGCCCTGCAGGGAGAACCATTGACTTTCCCTTTTGTTTTTCCTTATTTTCTCTTTACTTTATTTTATACATTTCTCTCTCAATCTTCAACAGGTTCTTTGCCCTTTTCTAAGTCCTACTCCGATGATACCATCCCTTTAATTCTTTTCCCTTCTTCCACTGGCCATATCTTTGACAGACAGGGACTATATGGGGGTGCTAATGTGGGCTACTCTACTCTAGATAAGCTCCATTTGTCAACACACTGCAATTTCCATTCCAGACACTGACAAATGCTTTAGTGAGTCATTTGCCGACAGTGAAATATACTTTGGTAATTATGTGAAGTTTTTGCCAAAGCAAAATGTTAATTGGACCTGTGTGAAACATAATCATTCATAAATATTCTGATTTGTAATGTCACACTAATATACAACTTCTTTGGTAGAATTACACAATACAGCATCCACATCATAAGAGAAATTAAACTAATTTTCACTTAAACTTGAAATGTGATCGTACCCACCTGAGGTAATTTATATATATTATATTTATCTAAATCAATAATTATTGAACTTATAATAAATGTGTTGGGCTGGCTGTTGATCTCCTGATGAGCCTTAATCAGCCATGCTGTGGTAATGGGGATATTGAGTTGGTATATGGTAAGCACTGAGCCCTCAAATCCAGTAGGGTCTGTGGATGGCGCCACTAGTAGCCAGCCAGTCTCTCCCCCACCTCCGCCTTCCTTCCACCTCCCTGGTGAGGAGCACTCAGAGCCAAGGTCCAGGAATTAGCCCCAGCACCCGGCCAGATAACAGATCAATGGGCCCGGTCCTGTATTGATAGGGCCACTTGGGCTCCAGAAGTGCCTGCTAATCCCTGCAGTTTATCAGCCACACTGGATGTCTGGATCTGTTGTCTGGTACAGTCCTCTGTCGAGCAGACAGGCTTATGCTTGTGGACAGGCACTCTCACTCTTACACACACACACACACACACAAACTTTCCTACATACACACTACCACACATCTTGCGCACTTTACCCCAAACTACCACTCACACACTTACGTCCCCACCTCTCTCATCATCCTCCCTTTTACCCTCAAATGTGGCGTCAATTGCATTACTCTGGGTGTTACGGCCGTAGCTATAGAGTTGCCTTGTTTGAGTTAGCCGCGGCTGGGTGGCTGTAACTATATCCAGTGTCCTGCTAAAGGGGCAGGAGGCTCCGAGGCTGGCTGGCTGGTAGACAGAAAGTCTGACCGGAGTGTGGCCCATTGATTCTAACGGGCTTTTTAGGGGGCCTAATGATGGGAATCTGTTCACGCCTCGCTTGTCACGCCTAATTAAGCCAAAGCAACAATGAGTCCATTCACACTGGATCGAGTTACCTCACTCAACCCTCCCTTTAGAGCTGGTTTTGCTCATTTTTGCCAGGGTAAAATGACTAGCTCCTTGGTCATGCACAGATTGGAGGCTAGATGTTGTGGGGCTGTTTTGCCAACTTCTTGTTATGTTATAACTGAATCAAAAACTTTACTTCTGTTGTCATATGCTACCTTTCATGTGCTTTTTCTCTAATAAGTTGTCTCTATTGTCATCTGTATGCATTTTATTTTTGTCTTTCTGGAGGGTTTGGGGGGTGGGTAAATAATCTTACCACAAAGCCACCAGTGGGCGTTTTCCATATACACATGTGCTGGCTCTCCTTGACTCGGTTTGACTCGGCACGTCAGCCCAATGCAGCAGGGATTTGTATTACAACAGGGCTACCCTCTTGAAGGTGTGTCTTTAACTGATGACACGCTTGTCTTGAGTCAATGACATTTTAAAGCAGCGCCCTCTTTAAGCATGGTTTACTCAAGCCCCTAGGGAAGTGTGACAGGCTGTGGTTAAAGTTGCAATACACAACATTCAGCCACTATATGTCAAACTATAGCACCAACGTCTTAGACCAAAACAAATGTGTGTATCGTTTATACAATAAAGTTGGAGAAAAAGAGGAACGCCAACAGCTCACGAAACTGTGATCAAACTGTCAGACTAGGTGGCGCTGATTAAATATGGATCAAGATTCTGTTACTGCATTGCCTATCGCTCACCTGAAATGCTTTCAGAAAAATATTTTAATGTACTGTTTAGCTGTAATTTGAGAAAGCCAGTGACGCGGCTGCCATCTTGGAAACAGTTGAGGCTGAATGCCATTTATTGAACCTGTAAAGGAGTGGCTGTGGATACATTTTGTTTAAGCATTACAACCCCCGCAAAATGACATGTTTTACTATCTGAATTTGATCGATTCTGTCCGATAACATTTGGAAAGTCTAGATAAGCTGCATCATGAATTATTTTATCCCATTCAAGTTAGCGGACGGTTAAACCAGGACTAAACCAGCTTGTCCCTGAATGATAACGAATCCCATCTGACGTGACTACAAACTGCTTGGAAATGGGTCGGGCGCACTTTGACCCGACTTTGGAGATGGTCCATCTCAAATGCAACTTGGTGCCTTTAAACTGGTAATGGAAATGCAAATCAACGCAACATGGTTTGACTCAGCACATTAAAAAACGGAACAATGGAAAAAAGGCTACAATTTACCTGCAGTGGTACTCAGTGGTTTAACAGTATAGAAACAAACACTCACATTGGTTGAAGAGGTTTGTTGGTTCCAGCACTTCAACAAATTCGGCCAGCGTTGACTTCTCAAGATCATAACATGCAAATTTGCCTTCAGTTGTCAGTTATTATCCATATTTGCCAGCGTATCAATTTGGTTTGTTTTTGTGTGTAAGTATGAGGGCATGTGTATGAGTATATGCAATTATAGTAAGGTCAGATTGAGTGGCTTCCTGTTAGGCTTGGTTATGGCTGTATATCAGGTGTGTGATGGAGCCGTCAGATAAATGGCATGCACCACCTTGCTCTCCGGCCCTATTTGTGTACACATGCTTTTAGCCAGCCACTTAACTGCCAGGATTAAGTCTGTAAGGAGATAATTGCAGGGTGAATGTAGACAGCGGTTGCTGTGTGTGACTCAAAAGATCCATAGACACCTTTTGTCAACCTTTACCTGTGCTTTTGTCTCAGGGCGGAGTGTCTCTGTGTGGAGGGAAAAGGGAGGGAGGACGAGGTTAGAAAAAGAGTGTACACTTTTGTCTGTGTGAGTGTATAGTGTAGTGTGTGGGCTGGACATTACCTTTGCAGTGAGGACTGTTTGTTCATCCTGACATGAATGCTGTCTAAAGCAGGGGAGTGTCTGTAAATATTGATCTCCTGTCTGTTACTGCATGAGGCACTCTCCCGCAGACTAATTTACCCTCTAGCTTTTCTCTGTTCATCTCCTATTCTATTCTTTAGGCTGTTTGACATGGAGACAACAGTTCAAATGTGACATGATGGGACATACAGTATGTAGAGCTTTATGCTTGTTACTCAAGGTGATTCTAACAACAAGGAACAGAGGTTTATTTATTGGAATAATACCAAAGAGCACCACCAGACTGCCTCAAAATCTTCCTTAAATGACTCTTTTGTTAAAGTGAATACTCCCAGCCTGCATGCATATTTTGCTAATCAATTAAATCATTTAGACAGTTTTATGGATGGACTTGGCTAACTGGTGTTTGTGTTCGGGGTTTGGAAACAAGGAGCTGTGAGTAAGTAGACAAATGTGAAATCTGATACAGTGATCCACATGACAGGATGCTGAAGCACTTAAATATTAGCAAATATGTAGAGCGCAGTGTGTGTGTGTGTGTGTGTGTGCGTGCGTGTGTGTGTGTGTGTGTGTGTGTGTGTGTTTGTGTGTGCTGCATTGTTGGCACTGAGCAGTGTCATGCCTCTGCTGTATGTCATCTGACCTTGCACCAGCACTTCTCAAAAGCAGGTCTTGTGATTGGTGGAAAGACAGGAACGACAGCCCCATTTAGGGGTCCTGACCGTGACTTCAACCCTTTTCCTTCAGAGGCAGGATGAGGAAAGACTCCAAGGAGAGAAATGAATGACTGCCAATAGCAGATACTAACGCAAAAGCCCCTCCAGCTATCATTAAACTTTTCAGTCAACATCAGGCTGTGATTTAACAAGGGATGAGTTTTAGGTAAACACTAATACAGAGCATGAAAGGAAGGGGCTGAGAGAGGGCGGGGTTTCCTCTGTGTGTGAAGGTTTTCCCTAAATCTCAGTGTGTATTCTGTTTGTGCATGGTTTCGCTGTACACTAGTTATCCATGTAAGATTAATTGTGTGAGGTCTTTGTCAGTACGTGCTTAAAAGCATCACAAGAACATGTTTGGAATAGGACGTCCTAAGTTCACATAGCGCCTTAAACATGGCCTTAAGGTGCTGTGATCAGTTGGGGGACTTGATGACTTTACTTCTGCTGCGCCTGGAGTATGTCCAACAGATGGTCCTGATAACACCGCTTGTCTTTCACCAAGCTTTGCATTGGGTTGTCTTGTCGGAAGCCTGAGGTAGTTGCATCACGCCTAACATGACTTTTTGACACTGTAAATGTGTAAATTCATCCTCACTGGACCCATGAATCATCCATCGTAGCACAGCAGAGACAGGAATAGTCTAGAGAGACAATCATGCATTTTTGGCATTGAGAATGAACTTGGAAACTTTGTTCAATGCACGCACATTAACTTACACGCCACATAGCCTACTTGAAGCCAATATTAACCAGTAGTGTGACTGTCCTCTCCAACTGACCTTTGGACTGTGTCATATTTTTACAGCTGTTTATTATTTTCAATTTTTATAGCTTTCAACCAAAACCAAAACAGACATGCATTTAATTGCGTCTTTCTTTTTGTATGGTAATGATAATATTAATTATCTGCTGATCATGCCATAACAAGATCACACAATTAGTTAAAAGACCCCTGGAACGCATGAAGACTTAACATTTTAATTATCCTATGTTCATGGGCAAAAGATTTTTGCAACTTGCTAGATAATTAAGATAATTAAGAGATAATAATTATTATTATGATTGAGGTAGTTATGTTGAGACAATTAAATAATGAGACACACTAGCCATAAACTCACTAGAAAATAAGTTTTTCAGTACCATGAAATAATTTAATCACCACAAATCAAAATGTGAACAAATTGTCCTCTCCAGCCTTCCATATTTAAGATAATAGCTAGTTATCTAAATTTGCTTACAAAAACACAGCACTGTAGCTTAAATTCATTACTTGGTTGTCACTCCAAATAATCTTGAATCCACCCACCCCAGCCTGGTGACAATCTACACACCATTATGGACAGACATCGACTTCAATTGCTCTCCTGCCATTCTTACATAAAATCATTTGTACCGTGATAGGGTTTTTGGTAAGCCCCTGGGGATGTCGAAACAAACTGAATGAATGCTTCCTTTGAACGGCCACTCACAAAACAAAGGCATCTTTTTCAATTTCTCAACATCATGAGAATCCTTTACAAGAAACACATTGAGCAACCCTGCTGAAATTCTGCTGTTTCACAATTGTCATTGTATTCCCAACAGCTTGGCTAAATAATTTGTTTAAGACCTTGAAGAAGAGTTTACCACCAAATCAATCTGGCAAGGACAGTTGCTACTTCAGGCGTTTTCGGGGACAGATGATAGAATAAACTAACTAAGCTTGGAAATTCACTTCACCTGTCCAATGAATGAACTAATGGACAGAAGTGTGATTCTAAGGATTTACTGTTTTTCATGGCAAAGCTACTGTCTTGCAGAAAAAAATTGAAAACTCAAGGCTCATTAATTTGTTTTTTTATGTAATCCATCTGGCATATCTGCCATGTATTTTTTTTTAAAATCATCTGCTTTCACAGAATGTCTTAAAGGACACTAAATGCACATGGTGCATGCACACATCCATCAGCGCCGTGCAGAGACCGTATTCACAGCTGTCTCAGTAGAGCAAAATCAAAGATGGTGGCGCCTAGTCGACATGGTGAACATGACATCTTGTCCTCGTGTTTTCCTCCTGACAGCCCCTGGTTCTTGTCACCCCAACGCCATCCTGCCTGCCTTCATAACCTGTTGGACAGCACAGCATGTCAGGCCTGGGCCTCTTGGCGTGTCACGGGGCTGATCAACCCTGTGTGGCAGCTACCTGACGCCCTGTCTGGCAGCTCACCTCCATCACTGTCACACTCGCACATTCCAGTTTCTCAAGGCCCCATCACAAGCATGATTTATAGCCTGGAAAATGGTGAGCGCTGGGGCAACACTTAAGAAGTTTTCTGTTTTCTCACTTCTCAGGCAACTTCATTTGTACTGTACAGATGCCCACCAAAATAAATGGATTTCCTGAAATTATTACAATTTCCTAAGCTATTTATTAGCTTTTTTGTTGTAAAATCACTCTCTCTCAGCTACATGATAATTGTTGGTAATGGAAGTCTGGCCATCCAGCCTGAAGGTTAGAAACCTTCTAAAACATCTTTGTATTTTGTTGTGTTTGACAATCAGGGTCATCTTGATGGCTGACCTCTCTGTTGTTCAGGCCATGCTTGAGCAGCAAATATGTGTATTGAGGTGCACTGTTCCAAGCCACCCGCAGACGCTGAACAGACTGGTGGTGACAGATAAGTAGCGAGACGAGCCCTGACAGGTCACAGCTTCTAACACGACGTGACACCTAATAAGTGGTGTTTTTCTCCCAGAAACACACATACACACACACTCATGAGTGTGGGGCCCAAAAGGCTCTCAAAATAATAAAAGTGCGGGGAGTTTTTGGTGGCAAGAGATGAAAAAGGAGAAGGAGGGCAGCAGGAGTTAGTGAAAGCACCTCAGAAAGTTTTGCTCCCTCAAGTCTCCATATTGTAATGTTTTGAGTGGCATGGAAATAGTTTCTTTCCCTCATTTTGTTTGTATGATCTTTAAACACTCAGCAGCACTGACAGATCATTTCTATTTTCTCTGATTCCACTCTTTGATTCTATGTTTATGTGTCCTCACCAAGTCTCATAAATGAAGGGAAAGAATTGGGAATATCTTTGAGTATCGTGTTAAAAAGCCCTGGATTATGGTTTTGTTTGTTTATGCTGGGTTTTATTCATTCACATTGTTTTCCTGAGGCACATTTGAGTCTACAGAGATGAGGTTAGCAGCTGGTCATGTCTCTGCAATGCTTCACATGATTTAGCCAGTGTGAATGGTGCTGTTTGTTGGGAAGGGTAAAGGAATAGGCTCTTTGTCAGATTTGGGGGATTTTTGAGAAGAGGGCACAAACTTAAATGGTCTGCCACAATTTCACAAATTTGAGATTCTGATTTGTGGTAATGCCTCGGTAAAGATGTTTTCTTAAAAGTGAATGCCAAATAAATTAACAATTCAATATGATATAAGAGTAGGTTTGTTACTTTTAAAAAATGTATATTGTTTTTAAATGCTTTCCCTTGCTTTTTTGCTCACTTTTCTCTTTGACAATTATACAGTATATACACGTCCGCATTTGGTTGTATAAGTAGCATTTATGGACTGCTGGTGAAGAATAATGTACAATGAAATGAAATGTTTTTAGAGCCAGAAATATGACTATAACAATAATAAATACACTGTATATAATATAATATATAATATAAATGTTTCAGTTTAAATGATTTCTTTATTGTAATAATTCTGCAATTCAATTATTCACCGCAGACCTTTCTGAAAACCTTTCCACATTCTTTCACGTCCTCTTGTCAGAAACATTTAAATTCTATGTCTTCAGACGGCACAGTTACAATTCCCTTGTGGCAGCGCTGATCGATGATTTCAGTTTTACTCGGTAACCTAAGACTGTTTTGCAGTCAGCAACATTACCTGCTTCCTCGCCAGCCCTTTCAGTCCAGCTGGCACGTAGTCTACCTAACACAAGGGAGATAAATATGAAATGCCTCTTGCTTTGTTTCCCTTCTCAGCTATTGTTGCTTCTGTGATTAGATTTGAGATTGAAGTGCCTCGTAAGCCAATCCATAGGTAGGGTGTAAGACTGCCACCCTTCAAGTAAGTACCATTGCATGATTCACAATTGATTGTTGTGCCAGTAGAGTCTCTACATGGCCATGGATCCAGTTGGCATTTATACTGACTGGATCATTTCAACAAAAAAAGATCTACAGCAGGGTTGAAGTGGTATCAATAATGTGAATATAATATTGTGTGTAATAATGTGGATATCCCAACTTTTGAGTTTAATACTTTTTGAAAGAATTCTCTGTGCACCTGTGTGACACATATGTGTCAGGTGCATCTTAAGAAGAACTACCACATACTGTCATGCTTACTGCTGGGATATTTATTCAATAATAATGTTTTGTTCTGTCTGACATTCATTAGGCAGATTAATAATTGAAACTATCACAATTAATTCACTAACAAACAGAATATAATACTTTGGAAGCAATGATACTGTATCCTCTATGTTTAATTTTCAAATTGTATTACGCAAAACGAATGAGAATCCTTACCAATTTCCTCCCAGATCAGTGAACTCTCTGATCTTACTGATACCCAGCTTGTGACCTTCCTCTTTACTAATTATATTTTTCCCGTGAGGTCACAATTTAGAAAAATTCATGAGTCCAATAACAATGGACAAGCTCTGTCTAGCAGCTACAGTTAGCAACTACCTACCCTCTATCACCTCTTGCTATCCCCCCAGCTCATGCCACTATAGCCAAACCAACTCTCTTTAGCTTATCTGCACCCAAAGAGACTGTTTCACTGGATGGGAACTGCATCTGTTAAAGCATGTAGCTGTCAGAGCAATTTAGCCACCAGCCTCTCAGACATGGCCCAGGGGGAGCTGTCCTTTCTGGGCCAGTGGAGCCCGATTGGGGCCTCAGCAATGCTAGCATGTCTATAGCTAGATATAGTGATGGGTTGCATGAGTGTAAAAAAGACTAATTTCACCTTCTTTCAACACACATTGCAATAAATTCTAACCTCGGAGTGCCAGCTGTGTTTGAAATTTGATGGCGCCTGATCTACAGCTTGGTTCAAGGGCTGCCGCTGGTGGTGCTGATATTGGTGCCAGTGTTGGTGTGTGTGTGTGTATGTGTGTGAGGGAGTGGGGTTTCTGTGGTTTGGTTGTGTTGACCATTTTGTGGTTCCTTAACTCCATGCTTTAAAGACACATGGGCCTTGGATTTCCTTGTGTTTTCAGCTGGAAATTCAACACTCCAAGCCTTCTACACAGTGGTAGCAGTGAACTGTGATTAGATCTTTTACCTCTGTGAAGAGACACATGTTTTAAAAGAAAATTACAATGTTGTCACTGTAATGTATATTTCCATTCCATTTCTGAATTTTGTGTACAAGCTACTTCACCACATGTGCTTGAAGTGTGTTGGGTTAAAGCTGTGTTTTTCAGGATACGGATTACAGCCATTTATTTTAGGAAAGTGGAAGAAAGTGGCAAACTGGCAGACAAAAGACACATAAACAGACTGACAGAAAAAAACACACACACAAGTACTGTTTGACCTGCACACGGACTGACAGAAATGACACATAAAGATATACTTTCCCTATGAAAATTTTCAACACATCTTATTTCCTTAGTCTCCTTCTTTCTCTCCAACGTCTGTGCATCTTCAGGAACAGGTGTTAGCCAGCAGATATGCCAGATGGATTAGGACAAATTTGTGAAGGCTGAGATTTTGAGATTACACATATGGGCAGGGGCAGCAATAACACAGGAAATTCACACTTTAATCCGCAAGTAGAGGATCTGCCAAGGGGATATACTCGGGATATATGTATATTTCAAGATCTTTCTGTTTTTGCTGCTATATCAGTGAATAATGCCACCTAAGCTGTCAAATCCGCTGATCTATGTTGATCTATGTAACTGCAAACAGCTTTTCACATGACGCCAGGAACAGATTCATAGACACAACATCTGATTCAATTTCCAAAATCTGAAAAGGACTCTAATTAGCAGAGGTTTATAACACTTGGATTTTGTTGTAATGCATCACAACTTGCAAATATAAACATCTATGTAAATTGTTCATTTCTGCACATCATTTTTGCATTATTGTGTAGTTTTGAAACTTTGATGTTTTATGCAATCACTGTTTTTATCATTTCTTCTTTTTCTTTAAGTATGACTATTGATATTCTATATCTTTTATACATATCTTTTATACATATATATATATATATATATATATATATATATATATGTGTGTGTGTGTGTGTGTGTGTGTGTGTGTGTGTGTGTGTGTGTGCGCAAATAAAATAAAAAAGGCACCGAACACAAAATTAGATGTACAATGGATGTCAGTGGTGAAACTATTTTATCTATGATAATATCCATCTGTTTTTTATGTTATGTTTACACTGTAGTATGATATTATGCTCTTTATGTGGCTCGCTAATTGCAGCTATATGCTTACAATGGTTAATATAATAATGTCAGTTTAATTTATCCAATTGGCTGGCTTGTCTCTGTATTAACTGATGATGCCTGCAGCTCCAGTCCTTCTGCAGTGAGTCTTGTAAGAGCCTGCAGTCGAAGAGGGTCAATATCAACATATTACTGAGCTGTGACAGAGCCGCAGACAGTCACAATGAGACAGGATCAGCAAGTCAGCAGCACCTGCCGCTCTATGCATGAGGCCACACACACACACAAACACACACACACACACACACGCACACACACACACACACACACACACACCGAGCCAAAGATGCACAAGCAATGCACTGACAGGCACAAACACAGATGAATAAACACACAAAGACACTCGCACGCACACACAAACAGAGCTCAGCCCCAGCTTAATCTAATCAAGTGCGATGGCTAGCTCGATTAATAAAGCCAGCTATTGACTTCTAATTGGCGCCGCTCTGCTCTGCTAATTTCCTGGGACGAAATTACACTAATGCGGTTTGCCTGATGGAGTACTTATAGTTGGCTCCCAAGAGAGACAGGCCTTCGAGACGGATAGATAGCAAGGTTGGAGAGAGAGAGAGAGAGGGGGGATGTTAAACTTTGATAAAGATCGGAGGCTGTTGTTTCAGTGCAGACCATTTTCTAATCAGTGGCCTGCTGTCTTTGGAAATGTCATCCAGGCCGGTGTAGCTTTACTGCGCTATGAGAAAGAGAGAGAGAGAGAGAGAGAGAGAAAGTGAGAGAGTGGAGTACAGGACAGCTCAGGCTGCTGACTTTCACCAGAGGAGTGTAATACTAGCCACCTGTCTACACACTAATGAATTCTCTCCAAACCACTCACTTCTGAGCCTACCACTACATGTGCACACACTCGGCCGACACATTCTCTATGCTCTGATCACATTAGTTTTGGCAAGCAAGCCTCAGATATCTGGTCACAACTAAAAGAATGTGTGAAACACACACACGCGTGGGAGAAAGGATTTCTATATTGTAGATCAAGAACTGTAGGCTAAAGGCTAAACTAAAGGTTCATTTACTACCAGGTCATATATAATGAATGAATGCCCCGCCATCAAATGCATCATCTCCTGCAATAATCCCAAACCACTCCTCACCCAATATACACACACAAACATGCGAGAAATTCCTCATGCACACACATGCACATACACACCCCAAAGCCATCTTAATTCTGTTTTCACATAGGGAATATTTTCGTCAAGGCACACTGACAGATTATCTTGTGAATTTAGCACTATCTGCGTCTTATTCTCCTCCTAATCCATATTTGTAATCCCAGTTCCGATGACAGTAATTCTTGAGTTGCGTTCACAATCCCTCAGCAACACATGCTGTAATCCCTGGTTGACACCGATCTCGGATGCCACAGCACCTGTTCTGTCTCAAGATGAGCAAAAAAAAAAAAGAAATGCTGCATTTTCTTTGGATGATTTTTGATTTTGTTTTGTTATTCATCTGAAATAGCAGATTAAGGATTCATTCAGTGAACACATTGTTGTGAAAATATGTGGTTATGTGTGTTTTTTTTTGTCCAGTGCCTGGTACAGAAAATGAGTAACTTCATCAGAATTTACATGTGGTATTTTCATCAGTGGCATTGTTTTTCTACATCATTTATAATATAAAAACAGGTCGGGTAGCTGTTGTTTACACCCCTGGTACTCTGCTGTATGTATGTAGCTAGCTCAAGTGTGTGGATTTGGGCTGATATTGGGGAAATTGAGATGACCATTTGATTCTATGTAAATTCATATATTCTGTTATATTCATTCTAATAAAAGATATCACCACCTCTGTGACAATGAAATCATTAGCATCATGTATCTTAAAGTATTGGATTTAGAAATATGAACAAACCCCTTCATATGTTAAACATTCCACATTTGATAAACGTAACACAATTAATGAATTAGTGAAAGTGAAAAAACAAGAGTTCATCCCCTTTTAAATCTCTCTCATCCATGCTTGTGACCTGGATTGTGGAAAGTTGTCTTGATCCAGTGTTAAGATCCCATATTAGGAAAAGGATTGGTGTGTCTTTGATGCCCTAGATTACCAGTAATCTTATCTCCTCAGATTAAGAAAGATTGGTGTGCATAAAATCGGGTACTTATTGGGCCAATAGGGAATCACTCTGGACATTTAAGCGAAGTAAAACTAATAAACATTCTTATCAAATGAGGCAGGAAGTATAAACTGAGTGCTGCTAAAATAATATTTCATGGTAATTTCCTGTACCATATTTTCCTTTGCTTTGTCTTGCAAATCAAAAGTTGATTACACTTCCTAAATCTCAATGAGCTGAAAACAACATAATTTGGGTGATATGCTTGTTTATTCAAAATCAGTTCAAATATTTATATTGGATATTAAACATATCATATGAAACTGGCAATCCACTCAATGTGTATAACCATATTTAGTTTTGTTTGTCCTCATTTTTCAAATAACACATATGACAAATATGATCATCACTTTTGGTGTTTGGCTGTTGATTTAATCTGTCTGAAAACCAGATTAGGTGACAGTGGTGAAAAGGGAGGGGGGTGGGGGGCTTCTTCACATGAACTGAGATCACCTTGCTCTCAGGGTCAGAGTCAAAATAAAAAGTATAACATGTACTGTATTACATGTAGTCTACTCTGAGAGACATATTGGAAGATCCTGCACGTAGACTTATGCAAGTGCAGACACAACCTTGGAGAACACACACACATAAACACACACGCAACCATGAGACACTAGTTCCTCTTGAACCTGGTCCAAACACACACTCACTCAATTAGCCGGAGCCGCCAAGGCGACGTCAACGCGAACTTCCAAACAATAGGCACAGGGGATTCATAAAGCACAGAGAGGAAACATGAGCTAATACCACTATTCCAATTAAAGAAACATTTGTTGCCTCTGACACCTAAATGTGATTCTCCACAGCTGTGGCGTGCTCCAGTACAATAGTAGGTCTGCGAGGGCAGGGTTTGTTGTATTGTTGGCTGTCGATTGTGTGAAAGGTTGAGTCAGGCCCAGGCCCGGTCTCTTGAGAGGTATGCTTCATCACAGCAGAGGAGACCTTTTGTTTTCCCTTTTCAAAGGATTTCTAGCACTCCCTGCTCCAATCATAGCCCCTATTCATAAAAAAAAGAAAAAGCTCAAGCTCAAGCTCAAGTGGATGGTGATGGAACATATAAAAGTACTTCTCTGGCTGTGATGTTTACTGATGATCATTGTTTGAAGGCTATTTGGAGGACAACCCACATGTAAAATACTGTGTTCTTAGCCAAATTCTGGATGACTATTCAACTGATACACACAGTTATATTACATTCATACTGCAATGTGTTAGTCTATAATCTGAAATGCTGATAACCTTTACTTCAATAGAGTATTTTTAGGGTAATTCATTGTCTCAGTATGGTATTGTCCTGTAAGCCACACAGTACGGAGCTGGTGTGTAGTTTCTTTAACAGTAGGGGTCACTCTTCTCTCCTCCCTAGTGGAGCATTTAGATCTCAAAGAGTCCTGACACACACACACACAAACACACACACACACACACACACACACTTATACACTGGCAGGCAAAGATTCAATCATACACACTGCATTGTGTTTGCAGCATTGCACGCACATATGCATGCCTGCATGCACACAGCCTCAAACATGAAATCGAATACACACTCGCTATCCCCTCCTGTCCCACGGAAAGGTCTGTATGCATCGTATCACAGTAACATAGCCTCCAATAGCAACAGCAGTATTGCTTGTCTTGTGGTAGCTGTGGATAGTGTCATATAAGAACAGCTACTGAGATGCCCGCGGACTAGGCGAAGCTTCCTGCCAGGGGCTTGTCACTGACTAACCCAGGCCTGGCGTGTCAGCTTTCTCTGGGCCTGGAGGGAAGGCCTCTCATTCTAAGGAACCATGGCTCCAGCACACACCACACACCAGCCCCAACCCAAATCACCAACCTGGCCACAGAAACCGCAAAGCCCTGCATCCAGTTTAAATTAACAGGATAAGAAAACTCTAATCATCCAACTCCAATGAACTATTCAACATCAGAGGAGCTCTAAACATAATATGGAGTATATAAACTATAGTCTTGTGTAAATACTGTCAATATACTTTAATATTTGACAAAAAACTGCCTTGTAGTTGCCTTTCTTACATGTTTAGAACCCTCACAAACAAAAAGCTTCAAGCATGTTTTTAATTTTCACACATGGAAAACCAATTTACAGCATTCAAGAAGAATTTTTAGAAACAAACTTAAAGGAAATCCATGTACACAAGTGATGGTGAGCTGGAATTTCTCTTGAATTTTCTTTTTTTTCATAGCCCTGAGGCATTGATGAAATCCAGAGGTAAAATAGCTTTGGTGGGTGCTTTCCTTTTCAAATCTCTCATCTCGAGCAGGCTAACTTGATCTCATGCAGCCAGACTCTGAGCCGGAGATCTCTGCACTTCCTGGTGTCCCAGTAATGATTGTTAATGATGTCATCCGATCAGGAGAAGAGGATGTGTGCGGGTATGTGTATTTGTGTGCTCAGAATTCGGTCTGTGTGTGTGTGTGTGTGTGTGCGCTTGTGCGTATATTCATGGATGAAGATACCTCACCAGATTGAGTAGGGGGTCATTTTATGTTGGCGGGGAAGGGGGTGCAGGAAGCGTGGAGGACAATGAACTCCAGTGTCTGTTCATACAAACATAACTGTCTTCATCTTCTGTCTGAGCAAGAGGCCTCCCCTCCCCTATCCTCAATCCCCACCCCTCACCCATTACTTATAAACCCCACCCTCCACCACCACCACCACCATCAGTTGGAGCAAGGGTCAGATGGTAATTACTGTTCAGCCCCTTCCCTTTAAAACCTTTTCAACTCCTTCAGGACGTGGACCGGACCAGATTACAGACCAGGGGTCTCTTTCACCAAACCTTAAAAAGTGATTACAAGTAGCTGATTATAAAAATGAAATCTGTAACTATGTACACTGTGTGCAAACAGCTATTTTGATAAATAAAAATGTCCTAAACTGATAAACTTTAATGCCACAAAATGGACAAAAAAGATTGTGGCTACAATGACCTGCAACACAAACGCAATATACGCACACACACGCATGATTAAGTATGTTAAGTAAGTTAGTAAGCAAATTGTAAGAAAACATATGAACAAAACAGAAATCACACATCTCAGAAAAAACACATTTTTGATTCTCAAGGGCCACTGTAGCTCAAGGTAGGGCTACTAAAACACTTGGTTACGGTTAAAGAAAAGATCATGGCTTTACAGTAGTTAATAAAAAGCCAAACATTACTGATCTGAGGGAGAATGCGAACTCAGGTCTTGTGCATGACAAACAATCACGCAACACGCCTGTCCAATACCAACACACCCTTAGGGTGAGGGGGATTAAAAAAGTTCTTGCAAATACAAAAGTATCTATAGCTGTTCCACGCCCTAAAGCAGGGTGAAAAGTCGGTTGTCATAGAAAGGGGCGAGACCTGATAATTAATTGAAATATGGGGATAACAGCGCACACTTTTGTATAGTCTTTCCTGGGAGGAATTAATTGTGTTGCACTCAGTTGTACACATGAAAAGACACAGAAATACTTGTGTAAAGAATTATAAAAGAAAGCTTGAGAGAAGTTCAAACCCTACTTACTTTGTCACCTACACACATCTGGCCAATTGCTGGCTAAAGATGGTATGAATGTAAGATTGTTGGTTTTGAAAAGATACAGAAACTGTCGAATGCAGCCGCTCTACCCCTTCCTTCCAATCCAACGCTGTTCAACCATCCAAGCGCATCAGTTGGAGCATAACTGTGCCCTTACTTTCCGTCTTGCTACAAAAGGGCACACAACTTCCTGTAGTGGCCAATGTTGACATATTGGACATAAATCATGAGATAATATGGGCAGCATGCCTTGGGAGACTGGGCTGCAGTTATACTACAGAATTCACCTTCTTTCTTACATATAAATAAACTTCACCTGTCTTTAAAACCATCTGACCAGTGAAAGTGACTTTTAGCAGGTTTTATGCATTCAAACTTTATCCTTTTGTTCCAGTATTGTAACCTGTCTAATGCATAGTCAACAGTTACACCGATAGACATACAAGCACTCTCAGGCTTCACAGGTCAGAGTCTTGCTTGCATGTCTTTGGTTTGGAGCTACAGAGCAAACCCATAAACATACATTTAAAAATGTATTTCACTGCTTTCACGAATGGAATTCATTCCATATCTCCACCAACCAGGACCCTAGAGAACATGGCCTTGTTGTTAAATAGGCTAAAAGCTGCATCCGTCTCACACAAACAATGTTTAATGATTTCCTCATACAAACGCAAAGATGAGGGCAGACAAGGCATTATAAAAGCCTTGCAGATAGTGCTAATGGAGCCGTGGTTGTTAATGGGCCAGCAGCACTCTCAGTGATAAATGATGCTTATCGTACCCAAAGCAGCAAGGATTTGTTACACTTCTCCCTCTGCCCATCCTTTGATGCAGCCACTGATAACACCCTAATGATCTGTGGCATGGTTGCGGCTTACCATGCACCGTATAACATGGTGTTATATTAGAAGTCTGTTTTCCACACTCTTTATCTCTAAAAATACATTTTTGGTGTATGTTCAAGGATAGACATGGTCTTTTTGTGAGCCTTTTAATTATTTCAATACAAGAAAGTGAAAGTGCCCCTACCTCTGTTTCTACTGTCTTCACCAAATGTCCGCTGATCACCCAATACTCTCAAAGGCCTGTGCCTGACAAAGGTAGGTCATGGCCCCTGTTTGAGTGGCCTTGTCTGGGGAGACAGGGAGAGGAGACTGCAGCCCACTTGCCAGTCCTCCATCTCGTCCCTAGCCAAATGGGTGTAATTACATCATGTTTAGCTCCTAAGTCACTGGTGGGGGTGGAGGTGAAGGGGCATGACCCTGCACTTCCAGAACATGACCTGGGAATGTAGACATGAGGCTTGAGTCTGCTTGTGACAATGGCTAGCATGGTGACCTGGCTAACGGGCCACAGCTGATGTCCTCCAGCACCCATCTGTTCCTTTCACCTCCATGAATCCCATGTGGTGAAGCTGTTTGGATGGAGCAACAAGGCCAGAATGTGGGTATTATGTGTTATGTTTAGATAATATATTAGAATTAGTCGAGTCGAATTAGTAGAAGTAGTGCCAGTCACAAATGCATGAACAAGTTTTTTATGGTTTTTTTGATGTGTAAGTTGTTTTTTGTATGGAATATAAAATGAGTGCAAGAGAAAGCAGCTTAGCATTTTCACAATGCTTCAAATACTCATTTAAGAATGAAAGTGTGAATTTTAAATGCTACACAAATATTGGTTTTGTTGTGTTTGTGCATGTAAAAAAAAAAGCCTGGCATACAAAAACCTTTGTATACAATGATGTAAAAAATCCATAGCGCATAAGATTTCTGCAAAATATCACAATCTATCATAGCACAAATGCACTCATTCATCCAAATTATATTTTACTATATCTGTTCAAATACATTCAGAAAACATATATCCTCATTAAGCACAAACTGACCTAGGAAATTTATATCATCCTGGCTAATACAGTTGTCTTTTGATCCTAGTCATTAATGCGCCATTAGGACTATATTTTATGTACTGTTTTATGCAGCACTCACTACCTTAGGCCTTGTTATGAGTAAAATGATCAATATACAGATATATGTGGTTCTGGAATGAAAGAGTGTTTTTTAGTTAGAAAGTAAATTGAGCCCAAACTTTTCTGTCAAAGCAGTAAAAGACATCTCGAAAATTTGTGGTAAATCAGAGGCAGATGTGTATGTTTATAAAGATAAATTGAATTAAAGGCTAGTCCGTGCTTTGTTGCCCAGACTCTGGGTCCTCAGTGGCCTTCTAATCATGCTGTCGGTGATTTAACTGGCTTCAACAGGTAATGCTATTTAAGGGGAACTAAGGCAGGCACCAGGAAATGAAACACGGTCGCCTTAACATGGACTGTTGGAGTAGTGGTTTGACTTGCCCCCCTCCCCGCCAAGTACCCCCACCTCCTTTCTCCTTCTTTACCTCTGGTCAGAACCACAGCTAACTAGAAGAAAACTAATTAAGCCTTGGAGTAAAATGCTCTCTATGGAATGTTTTTGGCTGTATCTGTTACTTGACCTGAACTTGTGCACACACATGACCATGTATCCAAGCAGCAAACCATTACACTCACATCCACATGGGCAAATACCCACACGCATATGCACACATACACAAATACAATGGTGGCTTAAAAGCACATACTTACTCTGTAATGGAGGCTACAGCCATGCCCCATCAATAGTTACTGTGGAGCCTACTGCCTTGTGAGCACAAGGTCTTGCCACATCATTGGATGCTACTTCACTAAGGTTTGTGTTCCATATATATCAAGGCTAGTTGCTTGATAGCAATAACACAAGCCTGGCTTGGATAAGCTGCATATAATACATATTAGCAAAGATGAGAATATGCTAGTCTCCAATTTATTGATGCACTTAAAGTATAACATTCATAATTGGTGTCATACCAAACATATCTCACTGAAAATAGTCTGGAAAACAAAAACTTCCCATTTTCCCACTCTTTACTCAAAATGTCATCTTTTAAATACACTTTTCATTAAATACACATATTCAAGCCAAAAGTCAGATTGGAAATGTACAAGTAGACAACACAATCAACCCATGGAACAACCTTAGCAACAAAGACTACAGGATGGGCAACCATTTGTAGGCATAAATAATCTGACATCAGTTCAAAGGAGTGTTTAAAGCAGTCTGAATCCTCGGATTGTCAATTTTGAGGGAACATTTTTATCTAAGTTCACCTCAAGTTTTGGAACTTCAACCATGTTTAACAGTGACATCCAACATTATGTGAACAATAGATTATGACAAAAAAAAACATCTTATGTCCCCTTTAATGTATGTTACTGACTGCTAACTACACATTCAATAAAAGTAAAATATTCACAACAAGGGGTGTAAAAAAAAACTAGATGAGGAAGTGCAGACAGTTTAGGCAAACTTCATGACATGTGATCATTTGATTATATTAAGCATTGCCATATCTAATGTGTGGAGGCTTGTTGGCCCACATTACAGGTGCTGGTCACTGTTGGTCACAGCATGGCAGAATGCAGCTTCCCTTGAAATTAAACAGTTGGATCTAACTTGTAGGAGTTGTTATCACTGTGGCATTTTAAAGGCAGGCTTTGTATACTGAATTAAAATGTATATACATTTCCGGCATCTTTCTAAAACAGCCTAGTTATTACTTAATTGAATGTTTGTATCATTTGAATGCAAAGGCTGCAATTTCCACACAGTGGCCACTCAGTGTCTCAATTTGGTCTAAATGAAAATAAATTAAATCACATTTATGAGTTAAGTTAAATAAAAATGGTGGCAGATTTTTTTCACATCAGTTTGAAATATAAATATAAATTGAATACTCTGGTGCTCTGAAGTCTCCAACATCCAAGCCAGTTCCAGTGTCTTCTGACACAGCTTGTCTTGTCTCAAGTCCCCCCCCCCCCCCCCCCCCCCCCCCCCCCCCCCTCCCTCCTCATCAAGGGAAAGGTCCGTCATAATTCCCGGTCAGGACTGCCATTTTTCACCTTTGTCTAAAAATACAATGGAGGAGGTGTGTGTGTGTTTCGGGTGCGTGTGTGTGGGGAGGGGGGGTCTGAAAGACTGCTCAAGAATTGCCGGAACAAAGGGAACGAACTTGGATGGGCTAAAAATACAGCACAGCGTGTGAATACGATAAAGGACTACACGAGAGGACGCTGACAAAGCTTTGCTGACTTTCAAGTGGGAGAACAATGTGGCAGACACTTTCAGGGCGTTTGGCTACACACTGTGGCGGCTGGACAGGCTGTGAAGCAGGATGTCAACATCAGCCCTCATGGAGAGAACTGAGGGCGGCTACAATAAAGCATATAAAGCAAGAGTGAAGAAATCATTGCTATTCTTAGAGTTATGGTAATATTAAACCTTGATGAACACTTAGGGAACTCAGTGGCAAACATAACGTGTGTATATATGAGTTTATAGAGAAATAGGATGGTATAGGGAAATAGGGAAAGGGGCTAAGAAAAAGGTCTAACAGGAAAGTGCAATGTGAGATGGGCCTGCGACCTCTCATCTCATCGATTCAGACAAGGAGGGCTGGACTTAATTACCTTCAATTTTCCCCCAGCCATCACTTTCCCTGTTGATCACTTTTCCCTTCAAGTGAACGTGTATGTGTGTGTACTTGGATGAATGTGTGTATGTTAGAGAGAGAGGAAGAGGTGTATGTTTTCAAGGCCATAGCGTTTGTGGTTTCTGGAAATTGTGGGCTCCCTCATCTGTAATCTGATTTCAATGGCATTGCCTTTAGAGGTTGAGTCAATCTGATTTTCTGCCTTGACTGAGTGATTGGGTTGATGTGTGTGTGTGTATGTGTGTCTCCACTGCAGGAGGTTAAATACTTACAAGGCACCACTCAGTCAGTCAGTCGCTTTCCTAGTGAGGCATCATGGGAGTGTTTGATTGGTTGAGTTACAGAGAGTGGAGTCAATTAGACAATGTGGAGTCATGTGAGACGGTGAGTGAAGACGAGAAGGAATCACGCAATCACAGACCACATCAACAGGTGGCTCACTGCTTTCATCAAAACATTTTATGTGATGTCATCCACGCTGACACATGTATACGGATGGAATACAGTGTTGAAACTGTATCCATTTCATTTATTCAAGTTACTGGTACGTCAACCCACAACACTCAAATCCAAACACCAATCACCATGCTGATGATTAAGTGTTCAGAAGAGGAAGTGAGAAAATAGATGAGAGGCCTCAGCCGAAAACCTAAACACCCTCCACCCGCGACGATCAACATGAACAATTAAACATTCCTGATTGCCGCTTGGGGCTGATATGCGGACCTCCCTTTTCCGTGAATTAAGCCTGTCCAGTTTCACTGCTTGCATGCATGCATGCAAACACACATGCAGGCACACACACTCTGATGTGGTGGTGTTTACTGTAATTAGCATCAGTTCATTTACAGCTCACTGACCCAGGGTGACCTGCTGGATCTGGGTCAACAGGGACAGCGAGCGCCACGGTGGAGACGGGTGGGGCACAAGGTAAGGCAGGCTGTCCGTGTGAGAGTGTATTGTCGCGTGTGTCTGCGAGGAGCGGAAGATGGATGTCTGCTGAAGGAAAGTGTGTAAGTGCGTAATGTCTGTCCGTGTGTACGTGTGTGTGCAGGTACCAGTGTGTATGTAGCAGTGTCTGTCGGCAGATGACAAAAGCCGGTGTGTACATCTAGGTGTTTCAGCACACGTGTGCAACTCGGTGACTGTGTATGTGTGTGAGCATATTCCTCATTGTGCTGGACTTCAGAGGCCCAAACGTCTCCTGCTTCCTCTCAGAGGCAGTGGGTTAAAAATAATGTGGTGTGCAGTGAGCGGCAGGGAGCAAGGCGCAGACAGCTAGGAGCCAGAGCCTCACGCACACACCCACACCCACACACACACAAACACTCACACATACACTCAACCATGGCAGCGGCGCTATATGGATTTTTTTTTCTATTTTATGGAGATCTCACTCATGGACTTAATATCCCCATAAATGTTAGCATACACAAACAGAAATAGATGGTCATCCATTTACCCACACTTCATCTGATGCCTTTCTTCCAGAATAGATAAAAACAGATTGAACATCTGTCTCACCTTTTTCTTTCCACATATTCTCCACCCTAAACTCCCATCTTAACCCTTTCACCATGCTGATAATAGGTTGAAAACCTGTAATTACTATGATATAGCCTGAGTAGAGCAAGGACTGTAAATACATTTTCAATTAAACGTTTTCTTTGTTATGGGAGCAGCCAGAAAAACCATTGCTCATTGATTCAGCTCTATTTCAATAGATAACCTTGTAAAGCAGTTGGGCTCATCTTTGTTAGGGTGCAGGCTGGGTTTAACCTAAAATTCAAGGTTACTTGACACTTCAGCAGGTTTTAAGCAATTTCACAATCGGCAAATAGAGACACATCCCCACAACACAAGGTGGCACTGAGATCTCATAGGTAACTGAGTAAACCTTTGACACCAACATGATATGTGCCAGTTTGCCACATCTATCTACAAAGCATGGGAAGAAGGGACTGATGACTCACAGGTAATTGGCCTATCGCAACCTCTCCCCCATCTTCCTCCTCTACCCCTCCCTCGATTGCGTGAGGAAGCCAGGGCGGCTGCAGTCTTTCTCCGCCCCGAGATAAGACTGTCTCCAACCGGCCTCGCACACCTCCTGTCATCTGTCTGCCCTCCTTATCAGCTGGCCGGTGCAGCGTGGTGGTGTTGATGCTCTAATTAAACCCATGCGGTCACACCTGCCCCCCCACCGCCACTACCTTTGATCCACTGTCCACTATCAAAACTCAGCGTTACTGTACAGTACAGTATTATTTTATCGATAAAAAGTTTTTTTATTTTATCATATCTTAAATTTTATTTGATCAAGTCTTTTCCCTCGTGCTGTATGATAACAGAATTGCAGTGTATCATTGTAATTGTATATTATTTGGTGCACTGCACTGTACAAAATGTCAATAAGATAATAGAGGAAATAAAATGCAAGGGAAATAAATCAAGTAAGACACAGATATATCATAATAACATTTAATTAAAATACATGGAGAACAAAAAGATAAAGCAGCAGATGTTCAAATAACATCTGTTTGTACTCAGTGGTTAGGTCAGTGTTGTGTCATGACAACACGGGTCCTATCTGTCAAGAGATTTTCCTCCAACTGTCCATTCGCCCCAAGGTGTGAATGTGTTAATATATTTGTGAGCATGTCTGTGGCTTTGTGATGTCCAAGGAATACCCCTGCCTTCTGTCAGTGAGACATTATGTGCATAATTAACTAGCAAAGTTTGTATTATTATGTTTTAGCATTTTGATATGAGTGTTTCCCTCTTTTACCATGAATTAAAAGTGTTTTCTATGGCTATAAATAAATCAAATCAAATGTGCACCATCTGTCTCTTGACTCTGAATAGGAGTAAATAAGTAAAGATTAGAGACTGAATAAAAGTTTGACACATGGCTGAGCTGAAAAGGAAAGTAGACATTGTGTGTTAAACATTTGTTAAGTTGTTATTTAGTGTGATTTTAATTTCTTTTTTAAAGTCTCAGATATTGCAGATCAGACCGGCCTTTGACAGTTCAGGTTAATAGCTTCAATGGTAGGGGAGTCCACACCACTCAACATTTTTTTCTTATCTGATTAAAGTGTTTACAAAGTGGGAGTGCTGTAAAAACAGATCTCTTGGACTATTTTATATCCCTCTTTCTCAGAACATGCACCTCCATGTATCAGTTTTTTTGAAGCACTGCTTTCACACCTTTCTGTTCTCTTATCAGTGGCTTCTGACCCACAACAATTCAGCAATTCAATCAGACAAAATCAATAACTACTGGAAAGACGCTGATCTTAACCAACAGGTTATGTAGGTCCAAGCAGTCAGGTGAACAAAATAGCCTATTTTGTCTCTATTCACAGTATCTCTGACACTGTGTGCATGATAAGGATGCACTGATAGAGGTCCGAAGAGATACTTGAAGACAGGGTTGCACACAAAAGGTATACTCATAAATGTTTATAGCTCACCATTAAACTTTGCTTAGATGTTGAATGTGTCATTCACTGATAGCGGAGCCTGTCAGCTGATTTATGGGCATCCCTGAAATTGCCTTACTGACGCCTGGAGAGGATGACTAACTAACTCAGGTAGGGTCAACAAGCACAGACAGTCAGATAAGAGAGCGAGGCAGAGACAGACACAAAGAGAGAGACAGAGAGAGAGAGAGCCCTTGGGATGGACGAGAAGAATGAGGGTCACTCCACGTAAACATAGTAGACATCTCTCAATCTGCCCTGAAGACACAAGACCAGACGCAAAGTATTTTATCTGATTGTTCTGTTGTTTGTCTGACGATTTTCATCAGTGAACACACAACTTTATGTTTAACATTTTAAGATATATTCGACATCTGTTGTTTCCATGCAGTATTAGCTACCGATTCAAAGTGTGTTTCAGTATGTCCGTGCAGGCAACAAAAGCACTAATGTGGCACTTATCCAGCGTGATATCATTACACAGAGTGTGTCCATCTTTTGCTCTCTATCTCTCTTCCAGTTGAGACATCAGACATCAACACCATTTGTCTCAATCAGCTGCCACTGTTTCCATTTGGCCTGTATACCCATTCAATATTGAAAACAGCAGCTTCTAGTTTAGACATAAAACTTGTACACACACACCCACACACACACCATCAGCAGCACACCAGTATGTCTTGCAGCCACACATCCCACCATAATGCCATTTAGAATAATAGCACTGTGAGCAAATAGCAGTTAACTGTGTTAACGTCTGAATCTGGTCTGCCATGCCTTTGCGAGCATCTGTCATCTTTATCAATAAGCAGAAGGTCTGACATGAATCCAATTTACTCCTCAAAACCTCTTGTCCCTGTGTCATCTACATTCATACGCAAACACACGCAGTCACTGACAATAATGTCACAGGTGCTTGTGCTGTCCTCTGACCTTAGAAGTGTGTGTATTTGCAGAAATGGACTTCCTCTTCCCCCGATTAAGGCGCGCAGAATCATGTCAGCGTGCCCCCAGTTGAACCCTGACCATAAAAAACAACACTAATTTTTGGGGAGGTGTCTTCGATTTTTTGGGGGGAGGCTGTAACATTCAAGGGTGGAGGAGCCAGGCCTCCCCCCTGACACTGACCTCCTGACCTCCTTGACCTGTGGGGGCGGCTTGGACAAAGGAAGCCTTTCCCTTTTAATTCTACCCAGGGAGCGTTATATGGGATCTGACCCGGTGCACCTCTTAACCTTTTGGACCTGATGTCCATGATTTAGGGCAAATTTCATTACATGCATTCTCCGGATGAGACTGTTGGTTAAGAGGATGTGGCACTGCAACAACTCAGCCTGATTAAAATGTCAGGTAGGGCAGACAACTGAGATGGCACGTTCAACTCACATGAAACCAAAATGTGTAATCTCTCTGTTGTTGCTACCTGATTGATAAGCTCTTCTTCTTCTTGTCAGCTGTGCTAAAACATAAACATTGTGCAGAATTTCGCTTGTAAAAACAACTGTAGTGATCTAACTATATAACAATACTGGAGATTCAATTGCATCTGCCAAATACCCATTCATCTTGTGGGAAATATATGTAATGTGAGCTCTTGCCATTCACACACTTGGAGTGATAGCTATCGTACTCTCAGCAAACAACCCAGCTGGGGAACTTTTGAAGCTGTAACAAGTAGAACAGAATGCCAACACCATGGGGGACAAAAGATGTGTGAGCAGTGTCAGAAAGGGAAGACTCTTGAGAATGGCTGCCATGATAGGCGCCTGGGCCTGTGTGCTGTCTACCTGTCTCTCTTCCTAACTGCCATGTTCTTGTCAGTGTTGACACCCTGTCAGCCCCACCTAGCCAGGACCCTGTGGGTAGCAGGCAGGCGGCAGAGGTGGAGGTACACAAAGCAGGCCGGCTGAATGGGACTGACTGGGCTGGGCTCTAATGGAGCCAGCCTTCCAGACGCAGACAATAGCGGGGCCTGAGGCCGGGGCCTGAAACCTGAAGCCCCGGCCTGGTATTTTAAGAGGCCTGAGTGGCTCTGGAGCCAGTTGTCAATCAATAGGTGCACACAATCAGGCAGAAACAAGACTTGGAAAGGTGGAAAAAAATTGAGACGATGACAGAGGACAGAAAATATTGACAGATATTCTTTTTTTTCCCCTCTTCGGTGAAGCAATCTTAAGATTCATCTTTGGGTTTCATTTTTCACACACACACACACACGCACACACACACACACACACACACACACACACATGCACACCACAAAACCACACACACATATACACTGCCACTCTTTTCAGGCCAAGGTTGCTGCTTACAGACTGAAGTCTTCATTGTCTAAAGTGCCTCAAGAAGGGGTGGGGTGGAGGAGCTGTGTATGTGTGTGTGCAGGGGGTTCATCAATACACGATGTAATGCTTTCACCATTCTACGCCGCTGTTGCTGGATGTGTTATTGTGTGTGTGTGTGTGTGTGTACACATATCAGAGACAGCAAGTGCAGCAAAAATGTGCTCCCTCCTTTCTTCACAAACACTTGCATCATTTTGCCAGGAAGGAAAGGTCCTGTCTCATTTGATGTCCTCTCCTTTGACACCTCGCAGACATCAGAGGGGATAGCAAAGTTTTTGATGATGCCGCTCTTGAAAGCCAGGACCTGTATTTAAGGAATGACAAACTGTAGTAATGCAGGGACCTCATACCTCCATGTGTCACACTAGTGGATAAAGCCTCACATATTTTTGCATCTCCCTTGATTGTTCATTCCATACTGGCTACCCCCATTGCTTTTCCCTTTATTTCTTGCAGATCCAGCCATCAGTGTGGTGTCCTACCTGTCCACCAGATGCCCTCAGTGTGCTCCCCATGTGCATTTTATTGTCCCCCTTCAATTAAGCGGTCACTAAGTGGAGCGGGTCCTTTTTTTGCTTAGGTAGCCTGCCTGCCCTAGTCAGTGTCTTCTGGTTTATTAATGTCATTTGAACTTGTGTTAATGTACTAATACCTTCCCAGCTTCTCTCTGCCTTTTGTTCATTAAATAAAGGTTAATTGGTTCATGATATTACTGGCCACAAGATGAACTCCATTCACCTTTAAGTAACCCTAACTGTAACTGTGTTGTGAGAATAAAGGTATTTCTTGTCATTGAGTGTAACCGTCTCCTATCATTATTAGTAAATATAATGACACAATACAGCTTCGACCCTTAACATGCAGTCTGGCCTTCAGTTGAGTTCACTTTTAGAATAGTTAAGTAATTACTGAGTGAACAGTAATACTGCTTTAATTCATTCGATATTGTCAATTCTAGGAAAGGACATAAGTGAGAACATCCACCCTGGGTAATATTCCTGTATTTATATATTGAAATGATAAAGCAGCTATTATATGTCTATAATCAATGGTACAGGAAGCACTCAGATCTTTGTGGAAGTAAAAGTAGTAGTACCACACTGTAAAATAATGAAATACATGTAAAGTACAGAAGTACTGTCAGCAAAATGTCCTTAAAGTACCAAAAATAAGAGTACTCAGAATGGCTTACACATGTGATGCATCAACATGCAGGCTGCATTTTCATGTAGAGAAAAAAAGGACAATATTACTTCTGAAACGTAGTTGAGTAGAACAATAAAGTAGCTTAAAATGTAAATATTCAAGTAGAGAAAACTACATACAGTTACTTAAGTACAGTACTTGTGTAAATGCAGCTATTTTCCACCTCTGAGTATATTCTGTTCTGTGAACAATTTTGCATTTTACTGTCGTCATTAATGCCCATGGAAAGTCTGAATTTACTTATCACAATCAGAAGCTAAGACTGTCTGTTCTTTTTGCAAGATTTCCTCCTCAGGGAAGTCATTCTGTAGGTTCCCAGTGTTTGTAAAAACTCATTAAAAACAGCTGCCAGAGATTCAGTGCCACTTTGATCAATACATGTACTGTATAACATCTTTTCTTAACATGGGCATGAGGAACAAAATAAAAACTGTTTTGTTGTTTGGATCAGAAGAATATGCCATCAGATATTATGTAGAAGTCTGAAGAAAAGAGCAAACTGCTGCATTGTACGTTTTTAATTGTAACAACACTTACATAAACTGTCATAGTGCATGAGCTGCTCAACTCAACTAAATATGTGAGCTATCAGCAGATTGGTCAAAATATCCTGTCAAGGGCCACACACACTAGTCTTGACTGGAGTGTTGCAGTTCTCTCTTGCAGCAAGATGCAGATTAGAAGTGACCAGTGGTACCATCAGAGAGCGGTGCCTGCCTCGTGTTTGTCAGTGAAACATGCGTCCAGACACATCTGCAAGCAGTTGACTGAGCCTTTTCCTGCCGCTCTGTTCCTGAGAGGTCTGGAAGGGTGACACGCCGATGCTGACCTTATTGTGCCCCGCCTGTCACTTAACCTTCATGTTAGATGTCAGCTCCCCTGCCGCCGCCATTCAATCGCCCCAACCCTGACACCGAACAAGACGCATGCACTGTTTAAAGTTGTGACCTCGAACTTGGGGAAAAGAAGGGAAACAGTCAATAAGCAGCTAAACGGGCCATATATATATATACACACATATATTGCCCATCTAAAGTATTGAAAGCTACAAATAGTTAGAATCTCTGAGGATGTTAAAACTAATCGGCTTGTGGTAAAGATTCATTCATGACAGGCATTTGTAGATATAAAACAATGTGCATCAAAGAGTTTCAAGTTTACCTTTCTTATAAGGGCAGTTACCTTATTGTGTATCCATACTCAACAAAATGACACTGACTTGTAAAAATGAACTTGAAACTCTGAAAACAACCAATTTCTCACCCAAAGCAGTTATGATCTTCAGCCTTTGAAACTATACTGGTCCCTGTGATAAACTGTTTCAAAAAGTTTACATTTTCTTTGCCTCTGGAGCCCTAGAAACACAAGCTTGTGCTGTATAAATCTGTCAGGGCTGCAGAGTTGAGCATATACAGAGTCTTGATTTACACATTCCAGATGGGAGATTACAGGACTGTGGTGAAGCACTGGAGCATCACACACGCACACATACACACACATACACACACACACTCTACTCCATCCATCCACTCCCCTGCTCCCCTTTGATGGAGATCCCTCTTGTCTTGGTGGTGAACATTATGAGCTTTCTAACAAACAAACAAAAGCACAAAAGAAATTTAAAAGTTGGCTTTTGGGGAGTACATGGCGCAAACAATGAAACACATTTGTGCTATTTGGGTTAGACACTGTATCTGGTCCTAATATGAGCTTGCAAGAAACAATTCCAGCACATGAAACTCTGAGCATGTGTCAGATTGTGAATATATGAGGATTCCCCATTGGTTCAGCACAATAAGACATTGTTGATTATGTATTCAGACATTTCTCCACAGTCGTCTCCTGGGTGAACTTGCATAATAACAATTTGCAGAAACAAAGGACTTACACAAAATAAAAGAGGGCTCATATTGAGAGAGTGCAGTTTAGTGTGTGTGTGTGTGTGTATGTGTGTGTCTGCATGTGCTTTTGTGGTGTAGGCAGCACACTTTCCTCCCTGAGGGCTTAGCCAGGGGTGCGTAAACAGTGATCCTATGGTGCTGGGCGGAACAATTCAGTGTCAGGGAAAAGGTCAGCTATCGCTGCTCAGCTCCATCAGGTCAGAGAAAAACACAGAAAGAGAAGGAAAGAGCAGGCTAAAGTGGTGAGGGCCTAGAGAATATGTTTCCAATAGACCCTCGTCAGGCTGTGTTAGCATCTGCATCCAACACGTGCACCGCAGGGATCATGACCCTCCACTTCCCCTTCCCTTGCTCTCCCCAGTGGGCAGAGCAGCCCTGCAAGGTCACCACAGAGCTGAATGGGGCAGAGGGAAGCACAATATAAACTGACCCCCAGCAACCACCCTCCCCTAACCCCCCTCACACACCCCCTGGACATTTCCAGAGAGGAGAGGACCAGAGAGGTTCTACCCCATCCCTGCCAGGGTCACTGTCAGCCTGCGAAATCACACCAGTGCCTGAAGCATCAGCCTGGAGGGAGTAGAGCAAGTGAGCTCAGGGTGCAGTTTGTGCCATTGCCCAAAACGGCTGTTCAGCTTTGAAGCAGGTTGGAAAGAGAGAGGTTTGATCTGAAATTGGGTGAGAATATGCCTCTTATGCACAGCACACTATCATGGGAGGCACCCTGTGGATCACACCGTAGCCTTTGGTACTGTCGGCCATGATCATTGTATACACAGGCCGAGTACGGCTTAAACGCAGACAGACCACAGAGACCTTTATGCTGCTTTTACCTGCAGTAACACGACTCATGTGTGGCATTATAAGCCATAATAGAAACTGATGGGCTTACAGAGAAGATAAAGATCACTTCCAAAATATGATAAAAGCTTGTGCAAAAGCAGTGTTGAACTTATGTATGATTGTTGATGTACTGTAGAGGAGTATACTCAATACAGTTTATAGTCAGTATTAAAATTACTGCTCTCCGTCAGCACCAAATTAATGATTAAGTATATCCAGTATCTTATCTCAATAAGGACCATTGGTTGAAAGCACAAAAAGATAAGAAAACACATGGTGTAATGATATTATAATAACATTATTGAGGATGAGTCAAACTAACTGAGAAACAAAAATTATATTTTACAGTATGTGGGAGGATCAAGAAAATTCAAATGCATTCAATTAAATTATTATCATGAAATTAAAATATTAGAAAAAAAGTAATTTGTTCCAAGAAAAAAGTATTTAAATTAGCAGAACTTTATTCCTCCTTGTTTATTTTTTACTATCAGAATTAAAAAATATATATATATATGCAGGACTGCCTTACCATGAAAAAACAGTCCACAATCAATATAATACAAGATGTTAAATATAGGGGAAAAAAACATATTCTTCCGCTTGACAGGGGAAAAATAATTATTAATTAGGAAGCGTCTCATTTAATTAGTTCTTTCGTTAAGGAAATGAAGGGAGAGAAACTCTGATCGAAATATGTGGATGTGTTTTTCAATGCATGACCATGAAAATAACAGGACGGGGCTGGAGGAGGGGAAGTGGAAAAAGAGAAAGGAAAAACATCCATGGCTAATTTAAATACAGTCTTATTAGTCTAATGACCAGAGTCTGTGATCACTACTCATCACCATTAATGCCACGACTCTCCCCTGCTCTGATTGCCCAAGGCTTAGCTTTTTCCCCTTAGCCCACATTCAGCTGGGGAACCAACGCGTTTTCCCTTCCGCTACACATGAAATGTGACATGAGGACACTAATGTATGTGGAAAAGGGACGGAAAGCAGGGATGTGAGACACTCTGCACTCCTCCTTTCGCGGCTAATGATATGACGTGCTGCACGGAAACCAAAAACTCCACTCCTTTTAAAAGCCATCAGCTCTGAGGCATGTTTCTATTAAGAACACTCCTAAATGTTATAATAGGTGGCCCTAATGAGCTTTGGCCTCGCTCTCCTATCTGCCTTCCTCAACTACCATATTGGCTGCATGCTGATGCTTATCAAAATGATGAATGCAGCATTAAGTTCAAATGAGTTGGAAGATTGGAAAAGGGGGAAAAGTCGTGTTTATCGTTGCATGATTTGGTCCTGTTTTCTGCTTTGCATTGCACAAAGAGTGCTTATTATTTTAACCACATGTTTTCAGATATCAGCAATTGTGCAATAAGACTATAATATAATATGAAAAAAACAGGGTAGCCTTATGTGAATGCTTTGGGAAATTGAGGAAGAAATCCTTTTAGTGAGGGAAAGATGCACAGAGAACAGAGAAACAATGTTGATTAGCTTAAAAAAGGAAGATGCTGGCTTTACAAAGATAAATCAGATCTTGAGAGTATACGCTCATTTAGATACATCCAATTTTCTGAACACTGTCCCTTCTTTGACCTTGCACACACACTGCCTTATCACCTTTGTTTCCACTGATCATTATATGTCTTTTTTGAAAACATCCCAGAGTACTTTCAGTTGGACTGAATGCTTCGCCTTTTGTTATTGTAATACACTTTTTTTCATGGACACATTCACTGCTCTAATATTGTGGAATGCATTCCTCATGATACATTTTATTAAAAGTGATTGCCTTGCCAACAGCTTTATAACCCTTATACAGCCAATATGAAAGAGGTGTTGTCAAGGGCAAAACCCCAATGAAAGAAAACCTTGGTCATTATTATAACAGCAAATGAGTTCTGAAGTCATTTGAAGCCATGAAAAGTCAAGTCTTTGATGGAAGCAAACATGTCAGCCTTTCACGTATCAGCACCACATGACAAAACAAAAAGGCCACCAACCATTAGGTGAAAACATGAAAGTCACACGTCTAATGCCCTGCATCACCAGGCGTGATTCCACTCTGCCAGACAAAGTGGCACAGCTGGCAGAGAAAAGAGCAAGCGGAAAGCAGGCAGCGTGTTAAATGACCCAGGGATGTGAACAACCTTGGTGACTGGGGAAGGCCAGCACTAATTAACGCTGGGCAGCCATGTTGCCTGTCAGGGGTTCGTCACAGGGGCACAGTCCTTGGATTCTCCCCCTTGGATGTCCTCATCACTCTGCTGCTACTACCCCAATCAAGACCCTCGGGTGGACTGTTCACCCCCTCTCACGCCGGCCTCGACCCCGTGCATGATAATGAGGGGGATGTTTGTGAGCGGAAAAGACTGACCCAAACTGTGTCAGTCAAATGGTAGCCTGCTAACACCACATCATCATTACTGTCACCTCACTTTACCAACACTCCATCGATGATTCAGCGTTCTACTTTTGGAAATTCACACCTTGAAAACTATGAGTCCTGTGGAGCTCCAGCTACAGCATTCATTCTGTTTAGTAGAAAATTATTTACATGTTTAGAGCATTGTGTATGACAATTTTAAACAGTATGGCCAAGATTTTGACTTCTGTTACACAGCGGCTAGGCAAATTTCCCCTCAGCATGGGTGTTGGAAGTGAGAATAGCACTTGCAGCCAAACATGTCCGTCAATCATTTATTGGGATTCTGACATGCTGCCTTGAAAATGTCGACATTCTATCATAGTATCAACACTCTGCATCCTTTTGCACACGGTTTAACATTCTCACAATGCCAGAGCACTGAGGAATTAATATTCATCGTTGGCAATTTATGGATTCATTTATCACCCACATCTTATTTGTTTCTCTTAATCGACCCTGGGGGTCTGACTATGGCCTTGGCTGGCCACCAGTGCTGGAGCTTTATTCCTCTTCACACAGGCCTAGTGTTAACGCCGCTGGCCAAGTTCACAGATTTGACTGACTGTGGACTTAATGCCGCTTGCCTTGTTTTCAGCACTTGTCCCTCCAGATTTGCCACCCTGGCTGCACAATTTCCTCCAATTCTAATTATTCATCAGCTCGTTATGCCTGCGCCTGGGCGCCTCCCCTAATTAGAGGCGACGCAGGGTTTGGTCCCAGGCTAGCCCCGAGTGAGGGAACCAGTTCAGAACCAGTCTGCGGCGTGCGCTCATGGAGGACTGGGTAACTGCCAGCCTCTCCTAGTGCACGAGGGAGAGGAAGGGCCTGTCTTCACAGTGTGATGTGATGTGCCTTCACACAGTCTCTCTCTCTCTCACACACACACATATATACACACACTAATCATTCTGCTATGTCCTGTATCTATTAGCATAACCTCTAGATATTTATAGGAACCCTGGAACAATGGAAATTCTTTGTTTCACTATTGCCACTGTAGTGTGAATTTTTTTTGCTGATTTGTTATAATGCTGCGAAGCTGAGATGGTGATGGGCTGCTGAGAACAGTGTCAGTGGGCAGGGTAGAAGAGCGTGAATTATTAAATCATTGTTCCCTAATTAACATCAGGCCTTAGACACAAAATAGCCTCTCGAGCTGAGAACAATTGAAAGTTTCCATGGTTTTTAAAATGAACAAATCTGGAAGATGGGAAACAAACAATGGCCTCTTGTTCACATAATGGTAACATATACTCCCATAGCTGTCAATATCAATTGTACTTGTATGTACTCTTCACAAGGAACCATAGCAACAATATGTAACAGTCAGTGAGAAGAAAATCACTTATGGTCAATAAAGATTTCCTCAGGAAGCACCACATACTTTCACCAGTGGAGCTACACAGAGGAATGACTTTGTAACACTTTAACATCATACTACAACTACTGAACTCCAAGACCTTTTCAGCTATGGCTGGTTTTATGCATGCTCACGTTGGCCCTTTGGGATAGTATGTTTAACTTTTAGTAAAGAGGTTAGCAACTTAGATGGCTGGCAGCTGATTGTGCAGTTCATACAGCCTGTCCTTATTACTGTGCTAAATTATTCATTCTCCAATGCAGATTAGGTCTTCAGAAGGCCAGCTACACAATAGGTCGAGGCTAACTGTAAAACCTTTTATCACCATTGCTGAATTGATGCTTAAACCATATTTCCTTTAGAAAATCATTTAAAAAGTTCATTATCAGCATGTTAAGATGTTTGGAAATTCTTTAAATTGGATTAATGATCACATCTGCATGAGTGTCCTTCTGGTGGCCTCAGGTTTAAGTATGACCCTGTGTTTCATGTGTTCATGTCTGTGTGAGTGTATGTAACATCAGCCTTTTTGCACATTAGCAGATCTGCTACCACTGTTGAGTGTGATTTTCCATCTTTTTCTCACCTTTTCTCCCTCCCTCTTTCCCTCCCTCATCCTGTCAGAAGTCTCTGGCCTGGAGTGAAAGAGGTTAGGGGGTACTGAGTGGAGAAATCTGCTCAGGACACAGGAAGTGCTCATGGTTACAAAAGTGTTCGTGACACACACCTCCATACAGTAAACTGACACAGACTTGCACACATTTATTCATCCTCTCATGCTCAAACAGACTAGTACACAAACACAAACTCACACATATACGCACACAGTAGTGCTAATTAAAGCCCTCAGTGTGAGCAGAGAAATATGTAATCCTGACATTTAGTCAAGGGAGATTTGGGGAGACGAAGAGAAATTCTAGCGCTCGGCTTGAGCTGGGCCTGGGGCTAGCTGGCAGACAAAAGGACAGCGGCAGGCAGAGAGGCTGGGATAGGGAGCGGCGGAAAGGTCATCTCCGTGAAAAGGCTAACGTGTCAGTGCTTTTGTTCCTGGCCCTCGGAACATATGTTTGGCCCTCCTCCACGGCCGCCCCTGCTATCAGGATGAAATCTAACCCCCAGCCCCCCGAACGCAAGAACAGAACACACTTACACAGACTGACACACACAAGCACACACACACAGTGGACAGTGGTTATGTTACTATACCACAGTTGTTTAGGATAAATGGATAAAAGTTGGGTTGAAGGTGTTGTCTTACCACTCTCAGCACTGGAAAGCAACACCAGTCAGGAACACCTGTCTGCTTCTGTGCACAAAAATCAAGATAAGGAAGAGGTGACAAAAGAGAAGTAATGAACAAGTGTTAGAGACTGATACACAGACTGGAAATTGGCTTAGGCACATTCACACATACACACACACACATATATATAGCCTACACCAATAAAAAAAAATGAATGTTAGTCAAAGATAGATAGACACATCAGACCAATCATATTAACTTGCAAAAACACAAAACAATAATGTAGACATAGACATGCTTAGTAGCATGCCTGGTGTTGCATCTGCTTTCTGTAAGGTAGGCCTGCTCAAGTTTTGTTTCAGTCTTGTATGCTTGAGGACATTTTTCCATAAAAATTTATGACCAAGCTATTTCATGACATACAGTATATTAAAATATAGAAAGAACATACTCACTTTCATCAGCCAAGATGTTAACATGAGCCTGACATAACTAAAGGTTAGTAGTAGGGTTAGTCATTCCTTACAGATTAGTTTACAGGCAGTTGAGCCAATACTGTAAATTTCCCATTGTGTGTTTGATTACTTTGACGAAATATGACTAAATCTCTATTAAAGGATCCAGGCTTCAAAGTACAGGACTGTGCTTTTGACGTTGTGGCTCCTCAACTTTGGAACTCTCAAGCACCTCAAGACCCATTTGTTCAGACTTGCCTTTGTATAATTATTCTATTTTCAATTTTTCTTGTGTGTTGTGTCTGTATGTATGTTTATGCTTTATTTCCTCTGTGAAGCACTTCCTGGCATCTCTGCTCGTGAAAGGTGCTATATTAATCAAGATAATTACTTGCTGTATAAACAATCTGTGCAAGTTCTTTGTCAAAAAGTGTGAAAACATGAATTCCATCTCCCCTTGTATATAAGGAAGGATCCTTGGACTCATGGGTTATCACCCCTTTCATCACTTCCCTCTTCCTCCCACTCCCTGTGTCCATGATTGTCTGCTGCAGGGTTTCCTCACAACACAAAGCAATTTGGCATGGGCTGACCTCATGTCCACATTTGCTGTTCATTCATTCTGATACAGTCTACAAACACATTTTGTTAAAACAAACAAAATTAAATTGAAGGGTCACAGATATTTGAATTAGACAAAAATGAAATGCTCTGCCAAGGCTGCTGTACAAATATACAAGTATCGTGTCAAATGCAATAAGCTACTGTTCCTTGGGTACTATTCCTCAGCACCTGGATCATGGTGTAATGGTGTGCTGTTTCAAAAATACTGATTGATCTAAACTGTTTAGTTGTGATTTTAAAAAAGGACTACATAAAAGGTTTGCTAGAAAAAACAATGAAACTAATTAATTTTATCTTACAATGCAGATGTTACAGACTAATAAGGAATATGGGAAGCAGTTTTGTTTAAGTAAAACTGACATGTTTCCTTCTCTATATTGACTAGTACAGTGCCCATTCAAAACATGCCTGTTTGGAACGGGCTGATTACTTATTATTTTTTCGAGAACAGCATATGTATGTATCAATTTACAAACATATCAATGAAACAATAAGGTTTAAATCCAGACAGACACTTCCCCAGTGAGAATAAACTGAGATTGAACTGCAGAAGCAGTTTAATTCTGCTGCTTATCAAACATGTGTGCCTCTGCCTCTGTTTTTTCTCCTGTTTGCAGTTGTTCTTCTCTCTCGGGCAGTTTAAGGGGGACCTATTATGCTTTTCCTTATTTTCAGTCATATATATATAATGTTACAATGTCAGATGTTTATGTTAAAAGGGGCTAATGCGTCAAATAATGATGTAAACGTATTTATAGGTCTAATAGGTCCCCTTTAACTGAGAGAGACATGTGCCTTTGTCCCACTCAGCAATTCAGAGCACAGAAGCCCCACCACACTGTGATGTGACAGTCTTTATATCAAACAGCCCCCACTGCACACAGACGTGTTGCTGAGTGGCTCGCTGTTCACTTGTTTATTGCAAGTTTATTTATTATTATCATTATCATTATCATTATCATTATCATTATCATTATCATTATTATTAATAATATTAAATGTGTCCAAATTGCACCAAATTTGAAACTGCACATCCTTGAGTCCCCAGCAATACACCCACCAAGTGTGAAGTTAATCGGATGAAGAGTTTAAGAGATAGGTGAAGGACACACAAACAGACAGAGATTCCTTCTTTTAAAGTTAGATGAAAATATGTTTTAGTTGCCATGGCAACTATCCATACCATACTCGGACTCTGGGCAACAATGGCACCAACTTTAAATGTAAATTTGATGTGACCTACAGGGATTTAAGTCCTGCTATGAAGGTGATGGTATAATGCTGGGAGAGATAAATGTAAGTGAAGGGGTCAGCCTGGTGGTTAACATGCCAGCCATCAACCTGCTGACACCACCCAATCACCATGTGCCCTGGGGGGACATGGGAGCCTGAATGTTGACTTAGAGATGAAAGCATGTTTTACTATAAAAGAGAAACTTCCCAAATCTGCCCTTGTGGTCTATTATGAAGTTCAAGGTGTAACAGATTGCCTAAAATATTTTAGTTATCACCACTAAATGACTACAGGTTTGAAACTGTGGTTTGATACACTGTGTTGAAAAGAATGGTTTTCTTTTTGCTGTCTTGAGAGAGTTTTTGGTGCCTATTTAGACACCAGTATGTGACTCTATTGATTGTATTAAGAGTTTTGAGAATGCAACATATTTTGGAGCATGCATTTGCATTTGTAAATGGAAACACAGTTTGGTGATTGTGTCATATGTTCTCAAAACTGGGCTCTTTTTTCTAATAATGAAAAACTGTAATATATAAAAGGCTGTTCTTCATTAATACACACTCCTGCCTCCACCACCAATACCATCCTCCACCACTTCCTGAACACAACAACCGCCACCCCACTATCCACCACAACCCACCCTTCAAAGAAGCTGTCAAAATGTCATATTTCTCTGTCCATGTGTGTGTATGTCAAGGGTAGAAAGAGGAGAAGAGGTAGGAGAATGGTCACTGTCATTAGTGAGAACAAGAGCCACTGTCACTTGAAGATTGTAAATAGTCCCCAGATTACCAGAGCAAATCCACCACTCAACTCCTGTCTGTAGTGCTGCCCCTACAACATATACATTAGCCTCTCTCCCCTTTTGTCATGTTGCTACTTCACACCAACTGCATGTGCCAAGCATGATGACCTACATTTGCATAAAGTCTCTGTTGGCAGATTGGACTGCTCAACGTATCCATCTACTATTCATAGCCTGGTGGTCAACAAACACACACGTCAGAGGGGGTAATAATAAGTGGAGCATTAATGGTCATAGATGTGGTGTGACGGCAGACAAGGCTACTGTTTCCTCTTGAATGTTCTGTTTCTGTGTGTGTGTCTGTCTGTGTGTGCGTTTCCATTTTGCGTGTCTAAGAAATTGTTACTGGTGCTATCTGGGTCCTTTTCCTCACAAATCGGAGGGGGGGAAAATCATAGTGCTGAAAGGAAAACAACATTAGAAAAGGGACAAATAAATAAATGATGGTGTGGGGACAGCGTGCAAATGCGAATGGCAGCCTGAGATGCAAAGGGGAAGAAGAGAAGGGAGAGAGAAAGTGATTAGGCAACAGGAGCGCTGGTGATAGGCCTCTCTTCACAGTCTCTGTGGACCATGGAGATGAGCCTGAAAGGGGGTAGACAGCCAACATGGCAACCTCTCAGTCCACATCAGGCTGTTGCTGACTGTGATGCCCACCCAAGAGACCACAGTATGCTCTCTATGAGAGAGAACAAACTCATAAAAGCTATTATTGCACAGATGGTTTATGCTCTTTCTACTCAAAAGCTGTCAGTGACAGAGTTCAGCATTTGGTGGCAATAATGGAGAAAATAGAGAAAGTGGAAAAGGCGAGTGAATCTTGCTAGTTATAGTATAAGAAAGAAAATATTTGGAGTTTACATCCATTCAAGCTCATCTTGACCTTATCATGTCACACCACTGTCAGAGTGTGTATGTGTTTGTTTGTTTGCGGCTCTGTGTCCATATAAAGAGTTGAGTATGGTGCTTAAAGTGACCGAGAGTGTGTGTATGTAATCCTTGGGCACTAATTCTCAGGACATGCTGCTGCCTCACTGCTTTGTGCTGACCAAAAGAGCTGTCTCACAATCAGGGCGTGAAATGCTAAAGAGCTTCCAGCCAACACGCCTGCATGGTGTTTTCTCCCAACTACTGTTCATTTGACATTTAGTAAATCATTACTGCAGTGATGCCCTCAAGGAACACTCACACGCACACACTGTAAAAATTCATCATACACGGATACACACACAGATGTACAGCCTTGATGATAACTGTTTATTAACAAGTTAGGTGACCTGATTTCATTCCGTTGCCAAAATTATGACACGTCCATCCAGAGGTGTGTGGTCAAAGCCTCCAGAGCATACTGTCACTTTATAAATCTGATTGTCAAAATCTATATTTGAAGAAATGTTATATTTAGATTCTTTTAATAATAGAGAAAACACTACATGAGACATGTTTCTATTATATCTGTGAAATTGGACTAAATTAATGTGATTTATTTTAAATGGCTGACCATATACAAGTCATGCGAGCCTAGTAAATCCCATGGATGTGTTAAAATAAAGACGTCAAGTAATGTTTGAACTTCTGTTAGCCTGCACGTGGTGTCTGGGCCTGTGTGGACAGACAGGCAGACCCTGTCAGGCTTTCACACATCACAGGCGTGTGCTAAACTTCCTCCGAGCTTTCTAATCATTGCAAGGCAGGGGGGGTGAAAGATGATAAAAACCCAAGTGATATAATGGCCACACATCTGTCTGCTTGCCTCTCGTCTCATCCCATCCACACGCTGTCAACAGCTGATGGACAGTTGATTGCTAGAGAACATTTTGAGAGATTGACAGGTGACCGGGAGAACACTCTCACACTTTAAATGCCTTATATGGATCTAACAATTGCATTCAAGTATACAGAATTAAAACATTTATTGACATTATTTGATACCTATGGTGCACACACACAAAGACGTTTGAGTGTGTGCACTTGTTTATATACAAGTTATCATGCTCAGTTGGAATATTACATTTTGTTTTGATGTTCAAAAAAGACAGACACTACAACCACGCTAGCTAGCTAAATGCTAACGTCAGTAAGCTAACATGTTCACAACATAGTCTATGATTCACAAGGACAATTACAACATGCTGATGTTTAGCAGGTGTCCATCATAGCTTGACGTGTTAGCCTGCTACCATTAGTAAATTGTGCTAATGAATGTGATTGGTTTTGCAGGTAAAAGTATTAAACAAATTACATATTTGACCTATTGATGAAAAGTCATGGGATCACCCTTATCCTGAGGAGGTCATTTATGGGTGTGCACAATTTTGTGCCAAACCATCTGGCAGATGTTGCAACATTTAACTGAAACTTTTCTCTCCTAGTAGTGCTAGATGAAAAGTCAGTGGGATCACCAAAGTCTTAGGATTCACCATCTGGAGACCATGAATTACTGTACTAAATTTTCATAGTGATCAATTTTTGAGAAATTTCAGTTTCTTTTAGATATTTCAGTCTGGACCAAATTGGTGGATATGTCCAAGCAAAACTGACAATTGACAAAACCAACATTGCCACCCCTCGAGCCAAAGCGCTAACGTGGCTTATAAGGGCAAAGAGACATTGTGACACATATATCAATAAAAAGGTTTTTCTTTCACACCCACTTTAGGTTTGCCTTGTTTGCATATGTGAAAGTAATGTCCTGCTTGTATCTGATTCTTATGCAGTCATATTGTGCTATCTTATCTCTTAAAGTACCCTCAATTTATCAGCAGCACTCCCTTGATTGCTGCAATACAGATCACCACCCTTAACTTAATTAATGCAAATGGAGCAAGTGAGCACTGAGTCCGCCTTTGTCACAATATTGTTTTATAGAAGTGCTTTAAGCCCATTGTCTGTGTGATTAGCTAATAAAGAGCTCCTAATGTCTTGTCTTGCACTCACAACACACATCCTCCTTTTAATCCATAAGCTCTTAAGGCGGCTATAACTGCCTTACTCATGTCAGGCCAAGAATGAAACCAGTAAAGGATATAAAAGTAGCCTCTGCAGTCCATACACATTCACACACACTTAATATCAAGGAGTGAAGAGCAGAGAATTGAGAGTGTGTGTGTGTGTGTGTGTGTGTGTGTGTGTGTGTGTGTGTGTGTATAAAAGCAATGTCCAGCATCAATTAAAGATGGAGATAGGAAGGAAGACATTTTAATGTTGGCCTTGAGAGGCCTGAGTGAGCTGTGGAATCAATAGCATAAGAAAACAGAATACATTTTCCCTGTGCATATTTCATTTGAAGGGAGAAATATGCTTTTAAAATATGGAAAAGGCTTTACGCAGCACTGAGTGTGTACAATCTTTGCTCTCTTAATTATACAAATATGAAAATGACTCTTCACTTTTCCCATGTTATTGAGACATGGAGAAGCCCATTTTTTGCTGTGTCCTGCATCGTCTTTATGCACTGGCCTTTTTGCCTTGCAGCAAAGATGTAAAACTCTTTTTTTACCCTTGGCCTATCTTGATGCCAGACCCAATACACTGCCCCAACACCTCATCGTCACTTCAGCTCAGCAAAAAACCTTGAGATGATGCCAGCAGTAGGCAAGCTGCCCATCGTCTTCTCAGTAGCAGTGAACGTGGTTATTATTTGTGGGTTTCCCTTCGTCCTGTCCAACACATAGGGTTTTCTGGATGGGATAAAGAAGGGAAAGAGAGCGGTGTCCATGTTCCAGCCCCAAAGGCAGGATGAAGAAACACGCTGAGGTGGGGAGCTGAGAGGGGAGACGCTACGACTCACACGCAGTGGACCTATTGGGTTCACCCTCAGGGTGTGTATGAGTGTGTGGTTTGGGAGTGGGAAAGGGATGTGTTTAGCCATCTCCGTTGTGGTGGAAGTAACCTGGGATAGGGGAGTGCGCGAATGGATGGAAAGAGGGGAGGGGTCAGGGGTAGAGGAAGCGAGGAAATAGGAAAAAGAACAGAGGACAGGGTCATTAAGATTATTGCTGCAGACTATGTATGAGGGTCTGAGGGGCTGGGATTGAGGAGGCGATGTTGCCAGTGCCTCGAGCCTTTGGTCATTTTCTCAAAACAGATAAGAAATTAAAAGGGGAGAACCACTCCACGGTGACTTATCTAAGCATTTAGCAATGTGTCTTTGACATGTTATATTTTCATTACATTTTACCTTGAGGGCAGAGTGATGAGAAAATCCTACAGATCTAAACTCAGTTCCATCACAGAAGCTCCACGTCAGTGCTTCCCTTCCACCACCTCTCTCTCCGCCTCCTCCTCCTCCACTGGGCAAGCATTCTGGCTTTCACCAAAAAGCAACATGTGTACAGCACAAATCATTGTCTAAAATCATGGTTGTGATTTGAACAACTCACATTAGCCTGACTCAATTAAATTTTATTAAACTGTATTTCCAACCTTATTTGTGATATTGCAAATTTATATCCTGAGGCTACCTCAGTGTAGTAGCCTCACAATGTCATTCTGTTGGTCGGTCAGTCAGTTAACCACTTTGCTCCTGACTGAAATATCTCAATAACTATGCAGCATATGTCAACTACAGCACACAAACAGAAGCAGAGGCTCACAGGGAATTTCTTGCTGTACTCTGTGTAAAATATAAGAATGAAAAGCTGTGTGTGTGTGTTGTAGTATATTCAGTGTTAAACAATGCCAAGGCAGGTTGTTAACTCAATATTGTGACCTTTGACACACTCCATGCTGTGGTGTGATAGCCCTTCTTGTTACATTTCATTGGGTCAGGAGTTCACAGTCCATCCATCAATGTCCAGAGAGGCTTGATGTGTATTTTTAGTAAAACTGAGAAGAGAAAAGAAGAGAAGAGAAGAGAAGAGAAGAGAAGAGAAGAGAAGAGAAGAGAAGAGAAGAGAAGAGAAGAGAAGAGAAGAGAAGAGAAGAGAAGAGGAGAGGAGAAGAGCAGCAGTGTAGTGGGTCTTTTGTCATAAACGGGGGGAAGATTTATTATTTGATCGCTCCCTGGTCACCTAGATCTGATTTCTGCAAACCTCATTGTGGCCTCTTCCTCTGCTTGACCCAGCTGACTCAGCGCCACACTGTCTTTTAAGCGTTGGCGTTCCACCTCAGGGGTTACAAACCACTGTTCCCAGGGGTCAGACCAACATCATTTCCAGTTCCAACTCTGCTGTTAATGATCTAACACACACATGGACTTTTAAATAACAGCAACTCACTGCAGAACTCTGACTTCCACATTATGCCAAAAAGTGGACGCATTATGAAAAGCTTGATGTCAGTGCTCAGGTGAAGTGATTCTTCAACTAGAGGTATGAATCCTGGAAAATATATCTGATAATTTAAGTTTGACATGTCTTTCCACATGAATGCTGAGAATTAATGTTGTCCTGCATGAACACATGCACAACAGCAAAACACAGTATTTTAAGGGGATTAATACTCCAAATTTAAGCAGCAAATGTTCTTTAACAATCAAATTGGGAGTGGGGGTTAAAAAGCCCCTAATCCTGTTCAATATCAAAGCACAGATTTGGAAACTTAAATTTAGGAAAATTGATTGAACATTGTTTTCATGTGCAATCCTTTTTGTAAAGATTTCCTTTGATCTACTCAAAATAATCCATCATAATTTAAAGAGTACAGGTGGGCTGCATTAATTTCCAAAATGAAATGAAATAAAGACGGGATAGGAAAGGGGACTGAACTAATGGGAGCTTCACAGAGACATGAGCTCAGTTCAAAGGACTCTTAGGACTCTTAGTTATTGCTTAAGTTCTTTCACAAAAGGGGTACGCAACATGATATCCTGGCAAGTTTATAATTTATAACATATCACAATATGTTTCATATAAACTACTGAAAATGCACTTGATTTTGTGCACTGTATCTGTTGTTTTCAGCTGCTTTTGTATACATATCGGTTTACTTTAAGGTAGTTTTATCACTATTGTTTTGCCAATAGTGGAGTCAATATAAGCACTGACCTAGGGGAATAAAGAGCCTAAATGCAGCAAATGGAAGGAGGCCTGAGCAGTAACTATTGTCAATAGTACAGCTGGGAATCAGAGATGGATTCACTGGGCTCTTTCACCAAAACATAAGTCTCTAGAGATGGAAACCTCTGTGATATGCATATGAGTGTACAATTAGCCCCTGTAACTCGGGCAGAATCACATACATTCTCACACACGTGTGTGTCTAAACAGTAATACAGGAAATAAGGTAGTGTGTGTGCATTCACACACATATGGATGAACACTGAGAGTCACACACACACACAGAGGCTATGGAGAGGAAGACACACCATCCCCGTATTAATTTTTCATAACATCATGCTCAATACAAAATGCAATAAGTGTTTCTTGTAAGACGACTCCCGGGCACTTATAGCACTTGAGCATGCGGCAAGGTTCTCCTCAGAGGTCCAGCCTGCATGTTTGTCTGACTTACTTTTTCTCTGGCAGGATTACATCTGAAGACGCCCAAGGGCTAGAGGAGAGGAGAAGAGGAGAGATAGAAAAGAGAGACAGAAGTGGAAAGAGGACAGTAGAATCACATTGATTATCAAAATCCCTCACAAGCAGATTCCTGCACTGAGAGGAACAGCATTAATCTCTTTGTCCAATACCATGATACACAAATAGATATAATTCATAGTCTTTTCATTGTTCATCTGGACAGGTTGGCCTCCTATTCTCATCACCTGGCCCCAGTGAGCTTGCTCTGACCTAGGTCAACCTCCTGAAAGGATACACACAGTTTTAATATTCTTGTAAAGTACACTGACCTCCATCTCTGGGTGATTTTGATTTTTGATGAGAGTAATCTCTCCTTCTGTGCTCTTCGTATTATTCCTACTTACTGTGTATTTGTAGGTACATGATAACCAATAATATACTGGAAGTTATGATATGTATCTGGCTATAAGGGCCAAACTTGGAACACTTCATGATTAGGATGGAAGATTATTGGCAGTAGATGACAGGATAGGTCTATGGGGGCATTTTGGGGTAGGAGGATGGAGCCCCAGAAGGTTGTGGATAACTATCATTGTTGGATATACAATTACTGTAATTGCTACTGTTCAAAGGAAACTTGTGGATGAGCCAAATTTCTTTTTATTTGTTCAAGAAGTCTTTCTATACCCTTCCGATCCATTTGTTATTGCATAAGAAAAATATTAATAATCTGGGTTCACAAATGCACCATAACATCTACTGTATGTTGTCCACAACTTGGTCTCCTAGATCTGGTTTCTGCAAACCTCACTGTGGCTTTTTCCTCTACTTGACCCGACTGACTCAGCGTCACACTGTCTTTTAAGTGTTGGTGTACCCCCTCAGGGGTAACAAAACCACTGTTCCCAGGGCTCAGACCAACATCATTTCTGGTTCCAACTCTGCTGTTAATGATCTAACACATGGACTTTTAACTAGCAGCCACTCACCACAGAACCCGCCTACTGTCATTTGCCCTGGCTTCTGCATATGCCAAAAATCATCGGTGCCCAGTTGATGATTCTTCAACAAGAGTGAACATTTTCTTAGATATAATTCTGTAATTATATCTGGTAATTCAAGTTTGACCTGTCTTTACACTCAAATGCTGGGGAAAGTATTAATGGTGTCCTGTATGAATACGTACACAGCAGCAAAACACAGTATTTTAATTGATGCTTTTTGGTATGGCAATCAAGTCCAAATTTTTCCACCCCACTTTTTACTCCTTTTTAAGTACAAAAACACCAGAGTGCAACATTTCTCTGCTAAGTAACTAATTTCTCTTTGCAATTAGCTTTCTGGCTAATTGGTCTTAGTGCAATGGAATCACAGTAATCTTAGGTTTTGCACGAGTCAGCTGTATGTTTGGGAAGGCCTTGAGAGAAAAAGGACATTGACATGCAAATGATTGTCTTGAACTTTATTGAGCGGGTACATTTAAGTTAATTTGCCGTTGGGAGTGGCTAATGGAAGTAGGCTCCTCCAGTAACTCTTAAGGAGTCAATCCACCTGATTTAGAGGAAGTGAGTACATAGATCTCTTGATTGACAGAGCTGTTACTCTGCATGTGACATAACGGACAGACAGAGAGGAAGAGGGAGGGAGGGAGGGGTTCTGGGGAGGTCCAGCACCGTTCTTCCAGTTCCTGCATCATATCAAGACGCCCTCATGTACAGTGTGTTCCAGATGTTAGGCTTGTCGTGGTGGGAGAAGCAGTCGAGTATTGTTTTAAAGCCTTCAGGGTGAATCATAAATGTTGCACGGGGGACCTCATAAAAAATGCAGTGCATAGGCCCCCTTAGCTAAAACAGAGCACTGATGGACCACTGGGAATGAAGCATGTTAGTGTAGCATCATGCTACGATTACAATCATAACAAGAAAGGGCCTTTATGGGAGTGACAAGAGGAATACAGGAAGTTAGTTAACCTTGGTAATCAGAGTTCATTAATGTAAGCTAAGATCTAAAGGCCTCAATGCTGAATATGGAAGCAACATACGGAACGTAACAGAGGATGAGATGAGATGAGATTCTTGTGAAAACAGAGTGAAGCTGTATTTGATAGTAGAGGTCATATTTTATGGGGTTGTTGATGTGCTATACAGCAGGTGATTCAGCAGGATGACGACTTTGAGCAGATCATTACACAGATAACCATTACTTTAACATGACAAAGCCATAGCTGTGTGATACGGTGTATGTCTATCAATAGAAATGTGGCTTAAAAAGTCTTTAACTCTCTATCAAGGAGTGGCCTTTCATATGAGCTCACCTGACTCGGCATGTGTTCATGCTGGGTATGTCTATATGTGTGTGACAGTGTGTGTGTGTGTGTGTGTACAAATATCCCATCAAGTCTCAAGTCTTTTTTTTTTTGTAAAATGTGCTTGTCTGACGACACTCAAACACTCTTGTCTAAGTGTGTGTGTGTGCATGTTTGCCCTTTTATAGATGTGTGTGAAGGACCCAGCAGAGGAGCTAAAAGTAAAGCGTCAGGCCATAATTGGGTTACAGCGACCGGTGATGGATTAAAGCACGGCTAGGGAGACGCTGCAGCAACATTAGGGTGTCTGAGATGTCAGGGGCAGAGCGCTCTCATTAATCGCCTTGGCCCTTACATTACTGCATTAGTTGTATTAGCAGCTAGGAGTCGGCAAGCACTTTGGGATTTCTCGCTGAGGCAGGCCACATTCCTCTCTTTTGCTTCTGGTAACTATGCAGAAGTGGGCATGGTCTCTCACTTTTTTAAAAAAAGAAAGAACGAAAGAAGGAAGAAACAATCAAACAGGGCAGGAAGGATTATTACATTTGTTTAAAATGTCGACTCTATGTTTAAAACAATGAGCCTTGAATTTTGAATAAAGTGTCTTGAATGCAAAGTGTTTGCAAAGTAACAATCATTAATCAAGCTTTGGTATGATGACTAACTCTAGACTAAGTCTGAAACTTGTTAGGTAATTTACAGTAAGTACACGCACACACATACACACACATACATGCTACAGTCCCCAATCAGTCATCCCACTTCTCAATAACCTAATAGTCCTCCTGTGTGAAAATTGATTTTTAGGAGCATGTTCCATGACCCCGACCCCCCCTACCACCACCATCACAATCTCAGTCCTCTTTTTCTTCTTTCAATTCCATCCATCTCTCCTGCAGTACAGATATTTACACTGTAGCTGTTATTAATAAGCATAATAAGAAATTGATTTTGCTGTGTAGTAAAAACATTACGTGAGCAGGCAGGGTAGTGTAGGTGACTGGGCTTCACTGGTTATAGGTTGGGGACGCTGGTGTTTTGCATTTGGTTGATGGAGAGGGATGGGTGGGGCAGAGGTCATGAGGGAAAACCTAGATGAGGATATATAGACTAACATTAGTGATCCTGAACATTCAACCCTTGTCCACTCCCTCTTTGTGAAGTGAGAGCTTCATCACTCATTCCCTCTCTCCCTCTCTCTCTTCCTCTCCCCCTGCCATCCTCCAGAGGCTAAAGTATCTGACTTAATCACAGCTGAAGTGTCCCTGATTGCCTCAGAGCTGGTGATGGTCTAAGCAAAAGCCATACTGTCCATGCAAGCAGACTGTCTGATCATATTATCAGCCCCACCTCCATTCATGCACCTATACTGGTAAAAAAAAAAAAAAAATCGGAACGGTCACCCAATTGACAAAAAACTTGTTTTCTCACGTAGCTCTTTTGGTATCTAGCTATCAGTGCTCGGCACTTAAAGTAATGTGCTAACTTTTTTGGGAAGTGGGGAAACTGGTCCAAGTAATGTTAATTAGGCACAGATAGTGGAGGTTGGTCATCGCAGTCGGCCTCCACCAAAAGAGATATGTAAAAAGATATGTGCTTCCAGGTAACTCCAAAGTTCTCTTATTTACATGTTGTGTCCAATAGCTTTGCCTGCATTTTAGCTTTGCAGCTTCACTGTGAGGATGGGACTTCTGGAGTGGTTTGTGCAGTCACCAGATCTGCTACCTGTTGATGAGCAGTAAATACCTCTAACCTGTGCGCTGGCTTTTTGTGTGTTGAGACAGGTTGATTTTGAGGCTGTTTAAAGGCACCTTTGTAACAGAGAAACAAAAGTAATGTAACTAAATATGTTCACTAGAGTTACTAGTAAATTATGTAATACATTTTTTAATGAGCATTTATGTTACATAACTGATGTAACTTACTTGACATTGCTAGTAATGCAGTTTTGGTTTTATTTGCCCAGATTTTGAGATATCCATCTTTGAGACTTATGCCTCAATGTCAGTACAATCGAGGTGAATGGAAAGTGCTCACAGCACTGAAAAAATTACATTTAAAAATTCAACAGCACATCTCCTCCCATAAACAATGTCCTTGTTACTCTGAATAAGCCACAGACCTTCCTGTGAATAGTTTTCTTTGTAACTATTTTCTTCCACAGAAATAGGCCTTATGAAAACTGTTAACAATTGACCGACTATTTAATCTGTACCCTCTGAAAAGGAGCAGGAAAGACCCATCATGTGGGTTTACATAGATCACTTTCTCATGGCAGGATGAATGGTGAAGAGCTGAGGGCAACGTGTGTGAGGAGGTGGGCAGAGGAAGGATTGTTATTGGATCACAGTCGCATACTGTAGAGCACAATTTCCCATGAGTGTCCTTGGGTACCTGATCTGTGCAAAGAAATACTGGACCCTCTCCCTATTGTTCCTCACACTTACATGTGAATGCACACGCACACACACATGCACCACGGCTACACACACACGTACAGGTATCTGTTTGTCTTGTGAGCGCCTCTGTTCACATGGAAGGGGTTGTCCTCCTGCTCCAGGACGAGGTATTAGCTTTCCCCTGAGGGAGAGTTCTAATTAGGTAATTGACTGATGTATAAAGCAGGTGCATGTATCCGTTACAGCAGGCTCGACCTGTTCATTATTAAACAGTGACCCTCTCCGCCACTCGTGCCAAAGCCTACGGTGCAGGGGAGAAAGTGGCCAAGAAGAGCTTTCACAGGGATCAGGCGTACTCGTAATTACACTTGCTAGCTACCTGAGTCTTCCCCCTTTACTGTTGCATATTGAATGAGAACCCCAGTGCTCCATTTCCCACTGATTGAGCCCATTGCTGCATTGCTGTCACTAAAAAGGCTTTATAAGAAGTTGAACAAAAGGTGATTTGCAAGAACAAATAGTTTCTGCTGTGTTTCCAGGGAATCGATTAGATTTTGTCTTGTGGAAAATGCATTGTCACTGAATGGTTGAAAATAGCATCATAAATGACAGGTTACAAAATGTTTCATCCTCACACATTTGTACATCGACAGGCAAATGAAACTTGAGCTACACTCAGCCAGAAAGGAGAGGAGAAATTCTGACACTTTGACATCAGTGAAATATATAAAGTATCGGGTTGCTGTTAGGCCTATAGCCCAGTTTATTCACATCAGGAGGCCCAACGATCGAGATATGGATTGATAGCGGAGACAAGAATTGATTCAAAGTGTGCGTGTGCATGCGCGTGTGTGTATTTTGTGTGCATGCGTGTGACAGCAGCCTCAAAACGTGAGTCGGCCAGTCCATTTTAATTCAGCAAGATACACATTTCATTTCCAAGTGTGTAAGTTACAGACGCCAACGAGACTGGTTGCAACAGCTTTTGAGCCAACACTTTTTTGATTGAGGCAGACTTGGACACTGGCCAGCTTATAAAGTGTTACCATGAAAGACCATAAATGACATCACATTTTCAAATTGACTTGTCAATCTTTTAGATCTTTGCTCTTTTGTTTTGTCTTCTTGTGCAAATAATGATAAATTACTGGAAATGTATGCGGAGGACCATACACGACAAGGATTTCTGCTGCTATAACTGTCATGAATGTCATCATATAAAATAAAAATGTATATTTGTCCTTAGGCCATGAGTCCTTGGTCTTTGTCTTTCTCTCTCTGTCCATATCTGTCTGAATAAAAAAGTACAGCATTGCCCTGATTTAAAAAAAAAAAAATAATGAACAGGTTAATAATAGCAATTCTCTGAATTTCTCTAAATTCTCTAAAGTGTAAATAATAAACTATTACTGTTTTTTATCAAGTTGCTGAAAGCAGTGTCAAATAAAGTTTATATCCATTTACAGTAAATCTAACCCTTAAATCAAGTTGTCCAGATTTCATACCTATCTTAGGTTTTGTGATTTTCTGTCATTTGTGATATTTCTGGAAATGTCCTCATCAGTAATGTATTTTACTGTGCCATTCCCAATAGAAATGTATCTGGATTTAATTGGTTTTATTTTAATGTTAGCCCATTATATGAAGGTTATTATTCTAGATGTTGTAGTAATTATGTAGAATTGACTGGCTAAGAAGCAGAAGAACCGGAAGAAATGTAGGTCCTTAGGCTAAGAAGCAAGTTTCACTGTCTCCAGATGGTATTACCTACAGAATGTGTCTTTATCTGTTCTGCTATGTATGACATTAAAGATTTTCTACATCGAAACTTTCCCAAATCAGTGTTTTGGAATATTAAAGGGAGAGTTGCTCACTGTTGGCTTTACACTACATGCTTGATAGTTTGATTGTAATTTTTTGTAAATTAAAGGTTCACATGTATATAACCTACTGAGACTACTAAACCTGCAGTCATCAATACCACTACTGAAAAAGTAAAGCGAAGCATTTGTAACCATGTTTCAGCAGAATCTGAATTTCAGCTGCTCTTGTGTGAACCATAATACTTGCTGCTCCTGCTTCAGTCACACAGCTGCCCTGTGGGAAGGCATCACTTGGACTGACAGAGGGACATTTGTGGCACAGTCCAAAAGAGACAGGTTGTACGCAGTATGTGCAAATACTGTATGCCTGTATCCACTGAGATTATACATGTATGAAGTATTTTAATATTTAATTTCTAAATGTATGCATACAGGCAGGGCTGCATACTGAAATTTGCATATGCTGTACCATTACTCTTTATACTTGTTGCCAGTTTAAGCAAGACAGGACTTCCAGGGTTCTCTACTAATATTTGAAATATTACAACTGTTTGTGACATCCTATCTGTATAGGACACATAGTATGGCATCTGTATTTCTATCTTTATGGAGTTCACATTCCAACTGAATATGTCCTCTCCTCTCCCCTCCTCTGACAAGCCTGTCAGTAGATTACAGGGCCAGAGGCTCTTGTGCACGGATTAGTTTCAGAGTCATATTGAATGTTTATTCCCAAACAATCCCTAATCTGATCTAGCCTAATCTAATCCCATCTATAGCAATCACTGACAAGGGGATCACCTCCTCACACACCCACCTACACTACCACCCCTCCACACTGCCTCAGAGAGGTGAGAGGGTTCATTTTTGACATTTTTCTTTGATTGCTGCTTAGCAGGCATTCAGCCAAAACAAAACAAAAACATCCGAAATTTTAAAACGTAGATTACAGTTTTGACAAAATGTAGCACAATTTTGTCAGAAAAACATGTTGCATGCATTTTGTTTTGTTTTGTTTTGTTTTTGGTGAATTTACCATGCTGAATTTGCACTGAAACCCTACACATAAAATAAAAATGTCCTCGTACTAGAAAATGCACATTTACAGCATAATGTATGTGAAAATCTGAGGCACCAACTTTTTGGCTTTGAACACTAATCCACTTTTTTTCATCTTAAATAAATGTAACAGGACTTGTACTCACTGTGCAGTACAGATTGTATGGCTGTTGTAGACTGGTAAAGAGCCCATAGTTTTCTGATTCTTAGATCCAATCATAAAGGCTTTGCAGTTATGACATGTTATTCATCACACAGATGTAGCCACACTTGACCACAGGGATGATCATCCTGTCTTCCAACTCCCCCCAAAAAACAAAATTAAAGCAGCGATATGGCTTGTAGCTTTGATTGGATTGCTCCTGATTTTTGGTCCGGACAATTCCCAAAACAGTAAATAAAAGCATTTGTTGGTATAGCACCACTAAGGGACATGTATTTGACCAGCAAGGTATACCTATAATCCATTCAAGCTTGTCTAGAGATTTGTCTGACCAAAATTAAAATGTCCAGTGATTTTGAATGGTGGGTGTTTGGAGATACACTTGTGGTCTTTTTGAAATTGTGCCCACTTTTTCATAGAAGATTTTAATCTTTAGCAACACTATCAGCATGTTCTATGGCAATGTTGGCCTGTCTGTTGGTGGATCAGCTGACCACTTTGTCGTGCCCTGAAATTTTGTACAGAGATTCATGGTCTACACAAGCCTTTCCCCCCACACCACCATGAGTTCACCATTGACATTTTTAGTTTTTAATTAAATACCTTACCAATTAGATGAATTGACATGGATACTGACATTCATGTTCCCCACAGGATAAATTTAAATAACTTCGATGATCCACTGACTTCCCATGTAACCCCAGAAGCAGGTCAAAGTTCTCACTTGTGCAGTGAAATATCCCAACATCAGTACTAGATGGATTGGCACGGAAAATTCATTCATCGTTCCCAGAGGATGCATCCCAGACTTTTGGTTAGGAGTGGTTATCAAAGAAATGTCTTGACAAATATTGGATGGATTTCCATGCAATTTGGTACAGACATTCATGTCAGGATGAATTGTAATACATTTTATGATACCTTAACTATTCATGCAGCACCATCTTCAGGTCCAAATCTTGATTTGCTCAATACTAGGTTTATGATCAAACACCTCCAAAGCTCATGGCCTTCTCATCAGACTCAGCTGTACTTTGTGTTTAGTGCAAATTGGTAAATTCTATTTTGTTTGTCAACGTGATCTGTCGCCTACCACAAAGTGTACTAGAAAATTGATCATTTAGATTTGAAGTCAACAAGTCAAGAAAAAACTTAAATTCACAGGTATCTTTTGAATCATTGCATTGAGGGTCTCTTCTGAGTTCCACAGCTAAGTGCAGTTCAAAGCCTATGTCTTCTCCTCCTTAATTTGGACAGACCTCCCACCATCCTAACTTTAGAAAACCCCCCCCCCCCCCCCCCCCCCCCCCCCCCATGAATTTTGATGAGCATGTTTTTTGACATCTACTCTATCTTTCAGATCCCTGACAAACTTCATTCTCTTGTTGGACCACTTCATTTAAAATGACTGCAACCCCTCCTAGCACTTCACTAGTGTCTTCATTCCAAACACTAGATAAAAAGAAGTCCTTAAAACTCTAAACAGCTCACCTCTTTCCCTTCTGAACCTGACCTTTGGCCTTTTGAAAATTTTGAACTCCCTTGAACTTACATACAACCCCTTCCTCGTGGAACCACTGTGTCCCATCCCCTGAAGAGAGAAAGAGAGCTTATTTTACTCCTTCCTTTGCCTTTCAAATGTCTGCCTGCACACACAGAGAGGACTGTAAACGTGGAAAAAGTGCAAATAAAAATCATTTTTACGAGAGTCTAGAAGGAGGAAAGAGCCCCCTGTCTGTGAGCCTTGTCACGTTTGGATTTGACCCTATTGTACCCCCTTCTTTCTGAACCAGTGTGGGAAGTGTCTGCAAGGATGCACGACAGAAGTTCAAACATGCTGAAGTTGAAAAGATACCTTCCTCGGAAATCTGATTGTATGATATGACTAACACATCTATCAAAATGTTGAACATCCCTCAATCCATGATCTATGCTGCGTACATTTTCTCTCTCTTTCATTTCCCAGTTGGGTATTGATCATCATAAAGCAATGATAAGTGGTAGTCTGAGAATTGAACAGCAATTATGTCGACACCTGAAAGGGGAGCAGCCACAGAGGGCAGCTAAGGATTTAATTTCTGTCTTTCAGATCTAAAATGTAAAGGACTGTAGCCAAGATAGTTTAGAGGTCATAAAGTCATTCCCACAAAGAGAAAGAGACACCTCCCTCTATGATTAAAACAATAAATCTGATTAGCCTTCTCCTTCTTCATTTTTACAAGGAGTCTACGATGTGTGGGAGCCTTCCAACCCATCTTATTTCATCCCTCTCCCCAGGTGTGCCCATGCTGCATGTGAAACCTGATAGTAGATTAAAGTGCCAACCCCAGAGAGGAAAAATGCTTTTAGGAACTTTTAAAACTGTGTTTAACAGTGTGTTTTTAGTGCCCACTAAAACCAACACACCGCACCACATGGCCAAGATGGAGAGTTGCAGCGTCCTACAGAGCGGGAGAGAGATGAAGGGGGAGAGATGGGGAAAGGGAGGAGGGATGTCTAAACTCAAATCAACAAAGGCTCAAATTCAAATTCTTTTTTTTTTTTTTTTTTTTTTTTTGACACCCAGCCTGGACTGGTTTGGTTTTGTCCAACAAGTTGCAGAGCAGGAGGGCAATGTTATTTGGTAAGTTCATAAGTAAGAGGTCAATATGTCTGTCTATTTGTCCATTTAACTATATTTGTGATTGCCATACAATCTGGTATAGATATTCATGTTCCCCAGATGATGAGTTCTAATATTTTTTGCATGATCTCTGTGACTTTTCACCCATAGCACCAGTCATAATTTCCCTTTTGTCAACACTTTGGTCTACTAGATAAGTATGTCAAAAACTACAGTATGATGGCATTTACCTCGGACATTCATGGTTCCCAGAAGATAAATTCCTTCATGTTTCCTATGGTGTCATCTTTAAAGCATTCACTGGTACATAAGAAATCTTAAAATCTAATGAAGAGAGTATGATAAGTTTTACAGAGCAAATCTGTCCTTGGTAAGGCTGTAAAAGGGAAGTAAGTATGCTGTAATGTTACTTTAGAGAACATATAATTAAAAGAAATAGTTTATTTTTATTTTATTTTATCCTGTCATAAAACAGCATACAGATATCACTCTTTTATCCAAACATACACAAAATCTTTGAAAAAAATCAAAGATTGAATCCAAAATAGGGAGGCATAGGTCTGTACCTGCCATGAAAAAAAAGCAGTACTTCATTACTGGGTGACGTTTTTGGTGTAATGATGCCAATGACTGTGCAACTATACAAGGTCTAAGCAGTGGCACCATAAACACAAGATACTACTGATATGAAAATAAAAGTAATGACTGATTGATATCAAAATGCAAATATTTATGACTCCGACAGAATGGCAGCATTTCTGCTGCAAATGGACTGTGGACTTTGCCTTGTGGTGGCTTTTAACTGTACATGAAGTCATCCTTGCTATAGTTTGGCTGTCAGCAGGTCTAAAATCAAACAGAAAGTTAGTCACTTCAGTAGAACTCTCAAAAAGTGTATTTAAATGTGTCAGTATTTTCTTTTTTTGTTGCATTAAAGGAATTCAATGATAACTTTTAGGGAACTAGAACTTGCATGCAAAACCTAATTTGCAAGAGAATTTACTTGGTTTGGTAAAACATCAGAGGAAGAGGTTGTGGTTTTCCCATTTGAAAATAAAACCACAAAGGATATAAAATTATATTGGATTTCTAAAACTGCTGTGCTACAGTATTTATCTGAGGAAATTTGATGGTAAGTTTTGGAACTTGAAACTAAAAAGGCTTTCTTCACCTCAGGAAAACACAGGCATACAACAACAGAGGCTGCTCCCACAATGCATGTTGTGATGTAGAAGTGAGAAAATAGATAGAATTTTCGTGTGATTATAAACCATGCCTTTAAAACCAACATGTCATCTCACAGAAAAGCACGGGAAAATCTTTTTCTTGTAAATATAAGATACAAAGTTAAATTTCGTCTCCTCTCTGACCAAGCCACTGACAAAGGTGCTCTTGACCTCTTCATACCTGTGCTTGTAAAAACAGCCACAGGGGGTCCCAACAAGTGAAGAAATGGAAGCCATGTGACACAAGACAGTGCCTATAAATATGGCCGAGATCACAGGGGCACTTAATGCAGGGGTGGGCAGACTGCTTTTTTACCAGCGCGTCTACAACATCTTAAAAAGGTTCTGTCGTGTCATATGAAACCAATAAAACCCAAATACTTCCTCCCCGGCAGGGAAAGGCCTCCTAACCTACCACAACTCACTGTCTGCCATCCTGCCAGACCGCCTTTTTGCTTTTAAGGCATGTTCATTCTTCCGTATTTCTTTTGGAGGTTTTTTAATATGTAGTCGGTTCCATTTTTCACCATAGCTTCTGATTTATTCCTCTTTCTACCTTTCTCAGTCTCCTTGAATGCCCTTCGTTTTGCTCTTTCTCACTCAGTCGCTGTAACTCCTTTGAAGGCAAGCAAAGGAAGACACTGTACATTTGTGGCAGGAAATGGGTGCTGATTCATGCCTGAGAGGATTAAGGTCAAATGGAGTGGCCACACTCCTTTTGAGGAACAACATGTACTGTACAAGTCAAGTCAAGTAATTTTTATTTATATAGTGCCAAATCACAACAGAAGTTTTCTCAGGGCACTTTTCACATAGAGCAGGTCTAGACCAAAGTCTTTAATTTACAGAGACCTAACATTACCCTATGAGCAAGCTCTTGGCGACAGCAGCAAGGAAAAACTTGAGAACTGGGCTGCCTTGACCGGTTGGGTTTAGAGAAATAGAGAGGGGGAGAGGGGAGAGAGAGACACAGAGAAGCACAGCAACACCAATAATAACAATAACAACGATAATAATATTAGAAATATGACTAATAATAATAGTAGTAGCAGTGGGCATCAAGCTGGACCAAGGGGAAAGCAGGCAGTCTGCAGCCAGAGGCAACAGGTGGTCCACAACCGAAGGTCACCTGCAAGATGAGAAAGCACAAAACTACAGGGAAGATGCCAAGTTAGGAACATGTATTAATGGTACAAGAATGCATATAGATAGAGAGGGAAAAGAAGAGGGAGGAGCTCAGTGCATCATAGGAAGTCCCCCAGCAGTCTAGGCTTATAGAATGGAACATACTTGTATAGTGCCTTTCTAGTCTTCCGACCACTCAAAACACTTTCACACTACAAATCGCATTCACCCATTGACACACATTCATACGCTGAATGGGTACAGGGGCTACCATACAAGATCCCAACCTGCCAATCAGAGGACAGCTTACCATTCATACACATTCACACACTGATGGCACAGCCATCAGGAGCAATTTGGGGTTAAGTATCTTGATCAAGGACACATCAACATGCAGACCGGAAGAGCCAAGAACTGAACCACCAATCTTCTGATTAGAGGACGACCCGCTCTACCTCCTAAGCCAAAGCTGCCCACAGCGGCCAATAGCAGCATAAATAGGGGCTGGTCCAGTTTTAAGCTTACTCTTTAAGATAGAGAGGGTATCTGCCTCCCAGACCCAAACTGGAAGATGGTTCCACAGGAGAGGAGCCTTATAGTTGAAAGCTCTGCCTCCCTTTTTATTTTTGGAGACTCTAGAAACCATAAGTAAGCCTGCATTCTGGGAACACAGTGTTCTAGTGGGGTAATAGGGTACTAGCATATCTTGCTGCATAATATGTATTAGTATATATGTACTAAATTTATAATTTAATAATTTTAATTTATATCAATCTTAATGTTGTGTTGTAATCTTGTTTCATTGACTCTTGATGCTTTGGCATTATTGTTGTTGTGACATTCATGCCAATACAACAAATTTAAATTTGAAAAAAAGCCTGTTTTTTGCAATGTTACATAGGTGAAAAAAGGCAGTCCTGGACATTTATTTCATGTGGGAGTTAAAGGACACATAATGTGTTTCTAAGATGTTTAGCATCAAGCACAAAACACAGTTTTGTTTGAGTTTAGTAGCAGAAAATTGAATCTTTATGTCCTTAAGGTATGCTTGGAGTTTAGTTAACTAATTGGTTTCATCTGGCTTCATTGATAAATATAATTGGGTATCATCAATGAAAACTTACTTTTGCATGCATGGAGAATTCATCATTAACATGTACAAACTGGAATTGATCTGATAAACAGGACTTGAACCTGCTTGATGCAGTTCCTTTAATAATGATTAAATGTTCCAATATCTGCAATAGGAATGATGGTCAGTGGTGTCAAATGCAGCACTACAGAGAGAAGTCCCTTGTCTGATATAATTAGGAGGTAATTTGTAACTTTCACCAGTGCTATGGTGTGCCCTAAATCCTGCCCGAAAATCCTCAAATAACCTACTGTATGTAGAAAGGCACACAACTGATTGGTGATTGCTTTCTCAAGGATCTTGGAGAGAAAGGGAAGATTAGATATAGGTCTGTAGCTGGCAACACACCTGGATCAAGAATGGGCTTTTTAAGAAGAGGTTTAATTACAGCTACTAAGGACTGTGGTGCATAGCCTGTTAATAAAGGCAGTGCTAACTTAGGGTAAAACTTCCTTAAGCAGCCTAGTTGGGATGGGGTCTAAGAGGCGGGCTGATGGTTTAGATAAAGAAATCGTATGTAGCTCAGGAAGGTCGATAGGAGCAAAAGTCTAAATATATATCAGGTTTTACAGCTGTTTCTAAGATTCCTGTGTTTAGGGATAAATTGGTGCCTGTTGAAGGCAGGAGGTGATGATTTTTTATCTAATAATTAGAATTTTATCATTAAAAAAGCTCATGAGATACTATTGAGAGCTATAGGAATACATGGATCAGTAGAGTTATGACTCTGTCAGCCTGGCCAAAGTGCTGAAAAGGAACCTAGGGCTGTTTTTATTTTCCTCTATTAATGATGAGTAATAGGCAGCTCTGGCATAACAGAGGCCCTTCCTATATGTTTTAAAACTATCTTGCCAGACTAAGCGAGATTCTTCCAGTTTGGTGGAACGCCAAATACTTTCAAATTTTCGCAATGTTTGCTTTAATTTGCAGGTTTGGGAGTTTTACCATGGAGCTAACCTCTTATGTTTTATTACCTTCTATTTTAAAGGGGCAATGGAGTCAAGTTTGCAGTGAGCCTGCAGCACTTTCAACAAGATAATCAATTTGGGAGGAACTAAAGTTAGCATAAGAGTCCTCTGTTGTATTGAGACATGGCATTGATTTAAATGCTGATGGAATCACTTCCTTAGATTTAGCTACAGCACTATAGATAGACATTTAGTGAAGACATTTTGTCTAATAGCATGTAGTCCAGTGATAGGAATTCAAAAGTTATTAAGTAATGGTCTGATTAAATAGGATTTTGTGGAAAAACTATTAAATGTTCAATTATGAGGCCATATGCCAGAATAAGGTCAAGGATGTGGTTAAAACAGTGAGTAGGTTTATTTGCACACTGAGAGAAGCCAATTGAGTCTAATAATGAGATAAACACAGTGCTAAGGCTATCATTATCAACATCCATGTGAATATTAGAGTCTTTTACTATAATTACTTTATCTGTACTAAGGACTAAGTTTGATAAAAAAAACTCTGAGAATTCAGATAAAAATTCAAAGTACGGGCCAGGAGGACGGTACACTATGACTAATAGAATTGGCTGTAAAGTTTTCCAGGTTAGGTGTGAGAGGCTAAGAACAAGGCTTTTGAATGAGCTATAATTAAGTTTAGGTCTAGGGTTGATTGATAGGCTTGAGTTGAAAATGGCTGAAACTCCACCTCCTTGGCCAGTGTCTCGAGGAATGTGAGTATTAATATGACTGAGGGAGAGTGGATTCATTTCGGCTAACATATTCTTCATGACACAGCCAGGTTTCAGTAAAACAAAATAAATCAATATAATAATCTGATATTAGATTATTTCCTAATACAGCTTTAGGTGACAGAGATCTAATGTTTAAGATTTTACATTTAATTCTCCTATTTTGTTGTACTATTGCAGTGGTGGTATTCATTTTTATTAGGTTTTTATGTATAACTCTTCTGTTTACTTTTGATTTTATTGATTTAAGTGGTCTCTATATGGTTTTGGGTGGGTAACTGCTCTCATGGAAGCACAGAGAAGCATGTAGGACTGCCACTCTGCCTCCTGGTCTCAACCCTGAGTTGTCTTGCTTTTGGTCTGACAAACTCAGCCATATTTCTAGATATGACAGCTGCTCCATCCAAAGTGGGATGTATGCCATCTCTCCTAATCAGACCAGGTCTTCCCCAGAAAGTCTGCCAATTATCTACAAAACCCACGTCATTTGCTGGACACCACCTCGACAGCCAGCGGTTGAATGCTGACATGCAGATATACATGTCATCATTGGTCAGGTTTGGCAGTTGCCTCAAGAAAACTAGAGTACGACATTGTCTTTCCATATCTACACACTGACTCAACATTAAATTTAGTGACCTCAAATTGGTGTAATCAGGAGTCGTTACCACTGACGTGAATAATAATGTTACCATATTTACACTTATCCTTTTAAAATCATTTAAAGCAGTTTTAAATGGGATTCTGTGTTGCCCGCTCTGGCCCCAGGGATACATCTGACTGGTCGCTGGTGTCCCTAACATTTTTCAATATGGAGCTGCCAATAATCAGAGTTGGTTTCTCAGTGGGTGTGTGCACTTCACTTTGTTGTGAGGATCTGGAAACAGAAACCACATAATATGACTTTACTGGATGTAATCCTCTTTGTGATGCAGGCACACAGATGCACTACAGATATGCACACAAAACAGGTAGCATGACTAGCATGACATCCAAAAAAACCATATGTGGGAGAATGAAAACCTCTTGCCCCTTACATGTGGAAGCTACTGTAACCCTCATTTCCTACCCTTTTTCAGCATTTTTTTCTGATGACACTGATCAGCACTCTGTCCATTGCTAGGGAATTATGAGCTCACAGGAAGGATTAGGGGGCCTGTTGTTTCCCCCCAATAATGAGACGTGCACTTTTCCTGTATAGTTACCTATCACAGCATCCCGGTGGACAAAACACACGCTCACCTATTCAAGAGACCACTAGTATACAGTAGTACATGCAAGTACGCATGTATACAAGAAAAAAGAAATGTTGCTCAGCTTAATTTCTTACTTATGTGGATAGAAAAAAAATATACATTAGATGAGTTTATGCTATCAGTGTTGCATCTAATGAATGAAAGTGCAGGTACTTATAGGAGGTGCAATTACACAGGTGAAATTAATTAAGCCCCTGTCAGGGGAATATCAATTAGTGTCTGTGTTGCCAGGCGCTCGCTACACAGGCCAGTATAAGAAATAATCACTCAAAGATCAACAGCAGCCTGGGTTGTAGTCAACCATTAAAAGTGTGAACAACAAAATAATTACAAATTAAATTAAAAATAATTAGTCAAATTTAATCATCTTAGTTATTCTTACTGCACACCTAATTATAGTCCATGCTTATTTATTTAGGTTTTATGTGTTGTCTTACTATAAACTCCTCTGTACTAAACTGTGCCATATGTATGAATTTCTTTTTTGGTCCATGAGGAAAAGATCTCAAAAAGATCAGAGAACAACAATAAATAAACCCTGCACAGACAACCTCTGTTTGATATTATTCAGACAAGGTCAGAGATTCTCCACTGGGTTATCTAATTGAGCAAAAAGTTTACTCAGTGAGATTTTCAGGCACTTGAGTATTGCTTTGTACCGCTGGACAGAGAGAGAGAGGAAAATATATGATTGCTCATTAATGGATTACACTTCTGACGTCTGTGTGATGAGCTCAGTGTTTCCACAGTAGCCTGTCAGGTCACACTTAAATTTAATTCATGTTCTGCAATCAAATTACAGATCACGTTTTTTCAGTGTGTGAATTTTCAGCATGAATTTCGTAAACAAAGAAAACATATTGCGTGGTGATGGAACTTGTCATTAACAGTACACTGATTGGTTGGGTGACACATGCTTAAGGCTGTACACACTTGTCACATGAAATAAAAATAAAGTAGCAGGGCACAAAACACAAACCATACCTGATGTATCCTTTACGGTGACAGCAGTGAATTGAAGATCCTCTCTCTCTGTCTCTCTTTGGGACAATGAAAGTCTTTAATCAGGCCATGGCCTGCTAATGAACGGAGGCGGGTAGACGACCCGGGAGAGGAGAAGCAAAGAGGAAGGCAATTTCTGGAAATGATTACAGACTCATTTCCTTGTTTATCCTGCCTTTGAAAAGAGAAAGAGAGACCCCCCTGCCCTCCATCCCCATAGGTCCTCCACTTATTGTGTCACAATTGCTGACCCCCCCACCAACAGCACCCGTCTAAAGCCCTCATTGGTCCGTCCTTAATCACTCTTGCTCCATGCTCTTTCATTTCTGCTCCTGTGCTTTGCCAGATTTGTTTCACTCTTTCAATAAACTATTTCCTTCGTTCCTCCATCCTTTCTCTCCATTTCTCTTGCTGTCCCTCTTTCTTGCGCTCTGCTCTATTGTGGAATGGAGGGTCCCACTTGTAAACAATTTCCCCACAAGATCAAGCTGGGTCCCGTCCCTTTTCATATTGGGGCTCTGGCCTGCCTCCGCCCTTGTCTGCTTCAAGTGGGCGAGCTGGCTAGGACTGAAGTTAATGGCTGGAAATCTCTAACTAACCTCTCCAACAGCTGTCTCCAGAGTCCCCTCTTTCTCATCCTCTCCTTTAACCATGTTTCCCCTTGCTTTTTTTTCTCCCTCCCTCCTTTGCTCTCTTTCTACTCTGCTCAAAAATAGGGGATGAGGGTGCCGGTTGATTGGGGGGGGGCGGGGACCCTCCAGGAATTTTTCCAGAAATCTGCCTTTTCCTCCAACAAGTGGCTCAAGACCGGAAGAAAACGAAGGACGTAGAGCAGGAGGGAAAATGAGGCTGTAAAGCTCCTTTTTCCACTCTATTTCTCTATTTCCCCCACCAAACCCCCCCCTCTCTCTCTTCCTTTCAGTAAAAAGAAGAATAAGAAAAGACCCTCCGTTGGACATGTCTTTCATTTTGAAACATAGGTTCAAAGGCACTGGGAGATTTGGGTCCTTTGTGAGGGTTTGAGGGTAATGATGAGAGGGGAGGAACAACATCCAATTCCAAACAACTTCCTGGCCTATTCTACACAGAATCTCTCCAAGCCCTCGGCTGTAGAGCGGAGGCCTAATCCACACAAATCTACACTAGCTGGAGAAAAGCTGTTTCCAGTCTTCAAGTGGGTGAAAGTACTATTGGAGTGGAGGCTGCTGGCTGACTGCTGAATCCCAGTGGCTGCCTGTTTAGCTTTCAAGCAAACACATAAATGGAAGGTCAACAGCTCCTCCGGATTTATAAGATAATGGGTATAATCATTAACACAACAATGAATTATCATAGACGATTAACACTATTCTTCTGTTGAGGAATAAAATGCACATTTTCAAATAAAATAAGAGAAAAGATGATTGGAAATACTTTTCAGAAATAATTTTATGTAATCCCCTGTGATTTTAACAAATTGAGCAAGATATTTTCAATTACTGCACAGAGAAAATAGACTGTATGTGCACAGAAAAAGCAAGAATTAAGGTATTATGTGAAGTACACATAACTGGCATTATGTCAAAATGTTTGCCCTCAATTTCCAGCTGGTATGTAAAATATTTCTACTATGAGTGAAATTTGAAAATAGAAGGCAACATAACTGCGTAACATGAAACAAATCTTATCTCCAAAAAAAACCTGTTATAATTGACCTCATGCAGAGCTTTCCTAAACCAGTTCACAACACACATAGGTGAAAATGTGTCTAGTTTGGATTTTAATGATATATGCAAGTTATTTGTCTTTTCATTCAGAGGTGTAATATTAATGCTACTCCACAAAATGTAGTCTGTGTTTCAGGGTTTGTGTATTTTCAAAAATGTTATGAGTCTATTTTTTCATCGACTGACTATGCGATGACAGTGTACTGCCATCCTCAGACACCCAGATGCCCCGAAGAGACAGGTGACAACCTCCCATCATGCCACATCACGCCCTCTCTGAGCTGGTGACACACTTAATTTGGCCTGGCAAGTAAGCATTTAACCTAAGATTACATTAACAGACATTAAATCAAAGCAGGCCAACTGGCATACAAAGAAATAGACTGCAAATACAATCACATGCTGTCACATCTGCACATCTGCACAGAGACACACACACAAACATAAAAAACGCATGTGGTAAACTTTTTTCTTGCCTTTTAAATGGATCTTCCCCATGCATCTTTATAATGTACATTTCATAAATATAAGCCAATGTATTTTTGAAATTGTCAAATAAATTCATTTATTGATTCATACAGGCTCTGACACACACTGACACACAAAAATGCTAATCATGTCCTTACTTGTGCACAGACCGTACACACTTATGTGCACAAACACATATGTGCACAAACACATATGTGCATGTGACACCACTAATTCACAAAAATAACTAAAATAACTTCCATAAAAATTTGTAAATATGTACGAACACACACACACAGAGTCCTCTGTGTTGTCAGGTGGTCACAGGCCATGAGCACTGATGAGCAAGATCTTGGCCGACATGCCCTGAAAGAAAGGATTTGTTGTCCTCCTTCATCACACCTACCTGTTTTTTTCACACGTGGCTTCCTCTTCTCTTTTCCTCCCTCTTTCCAGCCCTCCTTCTATCCTTCTTTCTCCTTGCTGAGCAGATATTTCTGTGCCGCAGGACCCTTTAAACCCCCCCCACCCCCCCACCCTTTCCCTCCTTTCTCTCCCTTTCCCCCATCCGGTCATCAAACACGGGCACCAGCTCACAATGCCACCCTCTATCCACCTGCATAACACAAACAAAACCTCCGTCCTTCATTTGTCCGCAAACAAAGAGCCCTCCCTCTCTTTTTTTTTTCGTGCACTGTCAGTCCTGTCCAGCTTTTCACTTACAATTAGCTGTGGCGGGCTTCGCACTCATCAACTGTCGTGAGTTTAGCACCCAGTCATGAGGGGCCTTGACAGATCAAGCTAAGGCACCCTGACACCACTGGTGTGAAAGAAGATTCTAATTCTGGATAATTAGCTGACGAGAGCATGTAAGAGGGGAGGGGAAGAAGGGGGGCAGTGGGTAGGGATGGGGGGGAGCTGAGGCGAAGTGGCAGTGCGTCGTAAGCACTTTTGTCAACTTACTGTTGATCTCTATTCTCTCTCGCCATCTCTCTCTCTCATCCATCCATTTCTCTGTCTGTCTTACTGTCTTTTTCTCTTTCACTTTTCTTCTATCCTTCACCTGACCTCATTTACACTTCTCTCTTTGGGCACAAGCGATCAAACACTTATTCCTCATGTAATGCCAAAGACCTCATAATAACTTGGTCCCACATAATCCCAAATAATCTCAGCTACTGTAGGCTATATAGTATTAGACTCTGTGTATAATCTATTTAGTATTTAACTTTTATTTCTTAAACCACGTGTATGTAATTCCTTTTACCATTAGTGTTCTGACCTAAATTATTTTCACTATAGTACTGAAAAGAAAGTGCACCCCAATCTGAGGTGCAACTATAAATATCACAAAAATAAAAACATGTTGTCAATTTGAATTCCCTTTTTTTTCAGATTGGCGCATGTTTCAGCCCACATATAATGAGATGTACCCTTCTTTTTTGTGCTCTAATGTTCAAAGATTAATTATCAGTAATTCAAATAAAACATGCTGTAGTATAATGTATGATGATGATGTGTGTGTTTGTATTAAAGCTACTATATTCTGGTGGCAATCTTACCAACAGCTGTGTCAACACAAAGACATAGATCCAAATACTTATAAGTTACTAATTTGCAATAGTAAATATGTTTTGAGATCAATTATTTTTTCTTATAAATATAATGAGGAAACATATCTGCAAAATTGCAAAATGTTTACACTGAACATATCTTCACAGCTTTAACTAACATATTTCATTGGCTTTGCCAACAATATCCAATCTATCCAATCAAGTAAAATCTTGCACTTTATACACCATCATCCACCACCACCTCTCTATGGCTTCAAAGTAGTTCAAGAAAAACACTTAAATAGTATATATATAACTGTACTTTCTAGAGAATGAGGTTGGAGTATATATATGAACAAGCACAGTGTGGCTCTGGATACTTTGTACATACTTCAATGTTTATCAAAATATAAGTGCCCCACTAACTCTAAATTTGGCTAATACACTGAATGACCTTGTTATTTGCTTGTGGCATATTGTCTCACGGCAATTCTGTAAGCAGACGGTGTCATGTGCTGTTTGGATGCCCTAGTTCTTGTTGTAGTCTATAGTAGCCATTGTAACTGCATTGAGCAAATGGCATAGATTCACTTTTATCAACAGTGGTCCATCAGGCAACTAACACAATGTGTGTATGCTATATGGAATATATTGTATATATGTAACAGTTGTTTGAACAATGCAGTGAAAGAAGAAGTGTGAACAGGCACACAGGTTTGGTGATACACACACACAAGTTATCCTTGTTAGGACATTGCATTTCCACTCATTGTGGACAGCCTAACCCAAACCCCAACCCTAACCTTAATTCACACCTTACCCCTAACTTTAACCAGGACCTCAGAAATAACATTTTGCCTCATTAGGACCAGGCTGTGGTCCCCATGAGGACTACTAGTCCCGACAAGGTCGGTGTTTATACCGGAAAAGGTCCAAATGAAGTAACAATAACACACGCATACACACATCCAACATGCCCTCACACTTTGACACATAGCTACACACACAACCACGTGAAGACACATGCCTGTGCAAACTTGCACTTACAAATGCATGCACACACACACAAACACATGGAGACACACTCAGTGCCAGAATGCCTAGCTATCTTGGAGGGAGTCTTGATGTAATGTGGGCCTAATGCAGAGTGACATTTGTGATGTCAGATTCTTTGCACCACCGGCTGGGTAGTTAATGGCCATTAGAGGCTGTACAGAGGCTCTGATTGGTGTAGGAGGACAATGTGACCCAGTGTGTGTGTGCGTGGTTGTGCATGTGTGTGTATTTGTGTGCAATGACACCTCCATGTGATGGCTAGTTGAAACAGTGATCCAACCAAACCAGACATGGACCATATCAGACGTCAGTGCATTTATCCCAAAATTTCCTAAATCTTTTCTACACATGTAAACCCATCTCACATGACAGTACTTATGCCTGACCATATTCTCAACCATCCACTCACTCCAGCTCTCTGGCCATATCAACACATTTACTGAGTTAACCATCCATGAATGTCTACATATCAGACCGTGACCCAACAGTTAAGCCCGGCGCCGGGGCCCCAGTGTGCCGCACGCGGAGTAGGCCCATCCAACCGTGGCCAAGGTGGGCCTCAGCCACTGGCTTGAGCCAGACACAATGGGCAGGACCGATGGTTTTGAAATGATATCTATTACTGTTAGTGACAGCAGTCCCGGACAGCATGCTTTGATGCTCCTACAGACTGACAAGCCGAGCAGAGTGACGCTGATGGCTGTGGGCACAAATCAGAATCGCTTTACTGCATCGGCAGCGCCCCGGCGCCGGGGCTACGCTCTCCCTAACCCCAACCCCAAACCTCTGCCCTGCTCCACTATCCCCCCAAACTGAGGGTGAGCGGTAGGAAGGAAAATCAGGGTGGGTAGGGAGGAAAGAGGAAGAGCGTGTGAGTTACAGAGAATCAGAGAGCGAAAACTTGATTATGTTCTTCATCTTAAGTAAGAAAGAGAAAAACAGGGTGAGGGAAGAAAGAATGTGCATTTGTGAATTGTCATCAGGTCCTGAACTTCTCAGCACTTCTCCTCTGTCACCATGTATATCACTGTCTCCTCTTTCACCTAAATGTCACTCCCTTTCTTCACTTGGCACTTGTGCACTTCTGTTTTAGAGATAGCATGAGTTGATGAAGACAGAGATTTAGGAGGGATAAAGAATGAGTTAAAGTGCAAGAAAAAAAAAACAAAAGAGGGAGAAAAAAAGAATTGTTGAGAATTAGAGCAAACTTCTTAATACCTTCAGAATAAGCCATGCTACTGGAATGGATTTCCCAGTGGGGAAAAGAAACTGGTTAATCCAGGATGTGTTGACATTTCTTTGGCTTCAAGCACTTCCATTTCCACCTATAATTGAAAACATATTACAGTGCAGCAAATTAAGGCTGATCTACTCTAACACATAGTCTTTGCAGAAATCATTTTTTAAAGTTTGAAATAATTAGACAAAAATATATATCTTATATACTCAAGTATGTTAAAAGATGTATTCTAGACCAACTGTGGATGGTGGTTATTTAAGTTGTCTTTGTCTCTGTGCCGCTTCATTCATTACTAGTTCATACCAACGGTCCATATCTAGCTTTAACAACATACATACACTGTATGCCTATCATTTATCACATACAGTTTGCCTGCTGTAACTCCAAGACTATTTGAAATTTCATCAGTTAAGTGATGCTGTAGCCTCAAGATCTGAGATAACATAATATACAATGACTATACACGCACGCACATGTCTGTGAGGTCCACAAAACATGCACAACACAAGCTCACAGACACTGACACACACAGCACAGCCAGAGATAAACACGATGGCAGTGCAGGCGGTGAGGCCACAGTGGTGTCTGACTGTTTATATGTGTGTGGATGTATGTATGTGCGTCTGTATGTCAAACACACACACACTTCCCGGCATCTGAGCACCAGCACACAGCTCCTCAGAGGGAGAAAGGAGAGGTAGTGGTGCCCACTGAGCTGAAAGGCCTCTGGCCACCATGCCAGCACGATCTCTTCAGCACTTTGGGACCCCCGTCGCTCGCTGCGTCTCCCTTTCCCTCTCTGTCTCTCGCCTCTCCCCCAACCCGCGTTTATTTCTGTCAGCTTCCATATTCTTGTCTTCACAGCGTGTTTGCCCATACTCACAAGACATTTCTAGTCCGTGCAGAGAGGCGCTGCCGCCGACTGTGGGGAACCCTGGTAAGATGGTAAACAGGCACACCAGCTTCTGCAGGCAGGCTCTCCAGTTGTACTCAGGGCCTGGGGACACGTCGGAGTCAGACCTTCCCCTTATCTTTTATTCTCTACAGGGACGATCAGTAGGCCTGTTAAGGCCCTGGTGTGACACCGCCTGTCCCATACGATACACCAACACAGGCACCCGGCTCTTCCCCTGCGGATGTACGGCCTCCATATGCACACATCACTACAATGAGGGTCCTTCAGTGAAGGCCCCAGCTTTCCTGATATTGGGGATATTATCTGGAAAGATTGTTGCCAGTGGACAGCAACAAAAGGTCAGGGGAGCATTTGTTGATCATGACCATGATGAACACAATACCGTACAATAACAGAGCAGCATTTGTGGATTGAGAGCTGCATTGTCATATAATGTAGCAACACAAATACTGACATATATTATTAAATGTCACTGTGTAAACATAAACATTTGAGGGAGTTTTCATCAGGAATGTCCCATATGTTATATGATGAAGAGGAAAACATATATTCAATAGCATCTGAACATAAAAGTGTAAAATGTGTAGATCCCAATTTTTAGGACCCATAAGAAAACCGAGTGAATGCATTAAATGCAAGATGGGACATAATTATAATAATGTCTTTACTTTTACCACACTACTTGGTAAATATGACATATGAAATCTTTACTTGAAGTTGAATTCAAGAAAATTATTTATAGCAAATCTTATTTCTTGCCAGCTTCAAATTTATGAACTAATTGGTATGCCAAACTAACACTGTTACCAAAAAAGTCCTAGGGTTTTAAATGTATTCTCATTGTGTGAAAGTGTTGTTGGTTGCTATTAAATGCAATTAAAATTATTTGAGAGTAAACAGATTTAATGGCAAATTTCAACATCTTTTTGAGTAATCATAACATCAGATGAAATACTAATACATTTAGCAATTACACTGCCATGTCGAGATACAAGTTCCATTTGATATCAATCATCTTCAGTTAAATTACAAACACAATCCTAATCAAAATCCCAGGAATATAAGAAATGTTTGCTCTTTAACATGAACAGTCCGTCCCTGTTTAACTCTCTAACAGGGAAAGTAATTCTTGCTGTGATTCAGGGTCACACAGAAACTCTACAGCCTCAGCTTGGGGTTGTCATGACCCATCAAGGCTGCTGTTAATTAGGAGACCTGAGTTCAATCCTATAACGAATCACTGAGGTCAAGGCACGAAGAGGCAATAAGCATGATGAACATATGAACCATGTGGGGGTGAAAGAAGGAAATATTGAGGATTGGTTGGAGAGAGGAAAGTGATAAAAGGAAAAAGTGGCTGATGTAAGCAAGTAGGTTAGAAGAATCAAAGAAATTGATATAAATGCCTGTGATGAAAATGCCCCAGAATGAAAAATTGAACAAAAGTCACTATCATCATGTCTAATCTAAATCTTTTCCATCTTATCTTGCCCCCTCAATGTATGTATGTTCAACAAACCCAACATCCTGCTGTCTGTGCAGTTTCCTGATCGTCCTTTTTGATGGACGTGCTGGAGCCAGCAGGTCCATCTATCTGCCCTTTAATGAGATGAGCAGGAGGGAGGGCTCCAGGAATTGATAGCTGACATTCTTGTAGGTTTCCTCCTGCTCCTGCCCCTGTACACCAGTTAGGGGAGGTAAAGGCCGTATATAATGACCGACTCCAGTGTACTGATTTACAGTGCTGACCCTCGGCACGCCCTTACAGCAGAGACAATGGTCTCCACACAAGGCAATTAAGGAACATACAACAGATCCAAGAGACTGACTGTCACTGTCCCTCATTTGGCTTTATGTGATAAGATTTTTATGTAAGAAGGCTGATGGATAAGAAATGATGCAGACATCAAGAATTTTAACTGAGACAGGCCATTTATGTTCTAACAAACATTATCAGACTCATTTCTACTTTAATAACACCAACTAGATCAAACTAATTTACTAAAAGAAAAAATACAAAGCATTGTATCTGGAACACAGTAAAAAACATAAAAGCCCTAAATGGTACACTTGTGACATTGCTATCTTTTTCCCCCTATGTTTATGTTGAGCTTTTTTTTAAATGCTTGAAAATCTGAATGAAAACATTAAAAATCTGGGAGAAACAAGTTGCAACATCCCATTAAGATTCCTTTGGAGCAATAAAGACGGAAATAAAGAATATATGACAGTAAAGAAGAAATAGCAAAGGGACTGCATTTGTTTAGCACACATTCCCCCACTCACACACACACTCACACACCAATGGGAGCATGCTACCATGCAATGTGCTGGCTTAACCACTGAGAGCAAGTGGGGTTCAATGTCTTGCTCAAGGACACTGCAACATGTGGACAGGAGAGGCGACAGACTGGAAGGAAAATTGTATATGTACAGAAAGTCTACTCTCAGTGTACACAGTAACTGCAGGTGGGCTAGCTTTCAGTTTGGGTGCATGAAACAGTAAATCAGATTATGAAGTATTAATCAAGGACAAATGCTGAAAAGGCAAGACAGAAAGTTAAAAACACTGAAAGGAAATACAGAAACACAAGGGTGTCAAAGTAAAAGACTTGTTCTTTGAGATCTCAGTTTAGACAGAGGGACTAAGGTGACAACTTAAGACCCTCTTCTGTAGGGCCCGAATGTGGACCTCCATAGCCTCCCCACAGCCAGTGTTTTCTGGCAGGTCATAAAAGATAATTGCGTTGCCTGGGCTTTTTAAGAGTTAGCCAACAAGTGCTCCAGGGTGGTCAAGGGGACTTAATGTGTGTTTACCACGACACAGAGACAGTGAGACTCTACCTAGCCACCCAGTAGACAGCAGATAAGACATCAATCTACTCCACCTCTCCAATTTAGGGAAGAGGGGATGGAAGGAGAGGAGGGGCTGTTTGAGGAATGAGTGTTGCTTGCACCATACGCCATGAAGTAGTTTTGAGCTGCACGCACCATTACAATCCACTGAACAAGTGTGTGTGTGTGTGTGTGTCTAATTGTGTATTTGTGTGTACTTGATTCTGTGTGTGTGGGCTACAGCAGGCCCAGATCCAGCAATCTACAGGGAGTCGTTGCCCTATAGCCCTAGCCCTGCTATAACTTCATTAGGTGTGTGTGGAGGTAATGGCACCATGGTCCAGGAGCTCGTAACATAGAGCCAGAGGCCCATCGGCTGCCCGCCAGCCCAGCCCACACAGATACTGCGCTGGTATGCCTTTGTATAAGCTCTAGTTATATGGGCAGAATTAGTGTTAAGTGAGGAGCAACTGTAACTTAATATGATACTGTCCTTATAACTTGAAGTTTTCAACAACATGGGAACATTTGATAAGTAGATTAATTCTCACTAGACACATTTAATTCTGCTGGGCAATGTGAATACAGACTAAGAGCATATGTAGACAGAAGAATTGATTCTAAACTCTGAGGTAATCCATACCTTTCACACCACTGATGTAATAAAGCTGGTCTACACAGTCCATATTCTGCTGACAGACAGATTGTGGTTACTGCTTTGTTGGAGTCAATGACGGAATGAGCAAAAATGTGCTGCTTCTTCAGAAATAATATATTAAACTCCTGGATAAAGCAACATAATCTTAAAATGTTGCACCCCAAGGTGTAACAATCGATTCCAAGTGGAAAGGATTAAAGTGCGTTATGTCATTGTCTGTAGCCTATTGTTTTATTGGTTGTCACTCACCCTCACGCCAGCTGAACTGAAAGTCAGAAAGAAAGAAAGAGTTACTATACACCAGAGATGTTTTTATGAAAGTAGGATAGACAGATACTCAGAAGACAATAGATCGTGCATAGATTTTAAGATGTTAAGTTTTTCTCTTTGTTGTTTTTTTCTCTCCCTTTTTAAATTCTCTCATTTTAACTATTCACAAATCTCTCATATCTTCAGATTTGAAGATTTTTGATAGATATTTCTCTTAACGCAATTTTTTAAAAGGTCTTGAGATCAACAAATGAGACTACAGTAAAAACAAATTTAAAATGTTTCATACGTTGTTGCTAATAAAAGAGAACTTTCAGTGCAGATTGAGCAGTGACGAGGCTCATACACCATGAACTACTTGTCGTATCTGGTTTCTTCCATAGACTAAAAGGTCCAGCTTATTTGAATAATCAGCCTGGTCATGGACACAGACACGCACACACACACACAGACTGATTGAGTTGCACATCCCATTTCCAAAGGGAGCCTCTGTTTATTTATTTGCTATATGTCTGAACTTGCCTGTCTTGATGTTGTTGTGTTGTAAGTGAGTTAGAAAGGGGCCCTTTATTAAATCACTGGGCTCTCCTGCTGGAGTGAGACTATCCCACAGATCTGTGGTAATACACAGCCTGGGGTGGAGGACAATTCCATTAGTGGAGGGCAGGGGCTGGGGCTGATAGCGCTACAGATAGGGCCCCGTCCTTACTACAATACCTCTTGGCTGACTGGCCGTCAGCCTGCTTAGCCTGAAGTTTTATAGAGCTAATCAGCACTGTTTGCACAAGTCCGAATAAATCTTCCCACTCTACATGAGTGGTAGACATACAACAACAAAATATTGTCACTGTGATCCAAGTACCTGGCTCCTACTGTAAGATGATTTGTATCATGGAGCAAATGCAACAGGAGATGCTGATTAGAGGGAAATACAACCTGGGTCTTGTTTTCATAGCCTACTGGGTATAATAGCATCGTACTCAGCAAGGTAATATCTCTGACAAGCTGTCAAATCATACAGGTTTTAATATACTGTACAGCCCCAGGTTAATCTAATTTATTTGGAAGAGAAAACAAATGCAGTGAAATTATTACAAAAAATGCCCCTTGTAAACATCTATCACAGTTTACAGACTGACTTCCTGGTTCAACTTTGGCCTACAGGACTTACCGTATTTATGTGTTCAGGTTTTCCTTTGCAATGGGAGATTACTGAGACCCTTTTGCCTCCAAATAAAGTGCTTTAAACAATTTGGCTAAACTGTAGACTTCCTTTACATCTGATTGCTCATGTTTTCTGCACAGTTGGACGAAATCACTATGTTCCTACACCTCTGCAATCACTTATGTGAGTACAATAACCAACAGAAAGGGAAAAATATGGAAATAAGACCCAAGTTGAAATAAACCTTATTTTTATTTATTTATTAACATAAATGCAGTGTAAAACTAAAGTAGTGCAATATCTACTGTAGCCTATATGCTGTTTGGAGCCACACAGTAAAACATAGTTTAAATTTTTGAGCTAACCTTGACAAAGTAAGGCCAAATGAGTGAGCAAGAATAAGCCAGGCTTTGGTAAAGCCTGTGATGAAAGCCCACCACTCTTGTTTTTATTGTCCACTCTCCACCAGGCGGAGTGTTGTGGGAACTCTAGAGAGTTGTGGCTGCTGTTTGATCACACCATGGGAGTCTGACCTGTCACTAAGTGGTGGCAAACATGGCCCACACACAGAGCAGTGGTCGGCTATGTATGTATATGTGTGTATGTGTTTCCCACACACAGCGCCACATACCTCACCAGAGGAGGCAGGTCACAACGTGTTAGAGTGTTGAGGATCCATAATAGCCATTTAGCCTTCAACAGCTAATATCAGCATTGCTGATTTACAAGGAATTGGGTTGTTTGGTTGTTGGGCTCAGGAGGTGCTTTTATCAAACCTGTTTGACATTAGCTGGTATGAACATGCAACTGAAAAGATACATACAGACAAATATACAAAATAAATATTAATAAAGTGAAGAAAAGATGTTAAATAAACTGGTATTTTGCATAATCTGTTTCCAGTACTGGAAGCATGTACCATACAACCCACCATGTAAACTAGCATGGCACTGGCTCTGGTTACCAGCTGTTTGCAGCCAGGAGGAGTGACAAGGGACCGGAGGGAGCCATCGAAACTCCGGGGACTAAGACAGAAGCATGGTGACAAGTGACGACAACGCCCTCCCTCATGCATGTGTCCCCACACTGCAGCACCCTCAGCAACGAGACAAGACAGAGATCACGCACCATGCTAGGCTAATAGCCACGATATGCTCTACTGAAGTCAACTCTGATAGAGGCTTGGCTCTGTGATCACTGCTGATAGGGGAACAATGTGACTCGCAGATGTCGGTTTACATATATGAAAAAAGGCAACTTCACTTGTCTCCTGAATTGTTTCTGTATCCAGCCATGAAAACTTGTACAAAAAAAGGTAGAAAACATTCAGAATCTGTAAATAATGATTAGAAATTGCTTAAAATTGGTGATCTGCAGGATTTGAACTTAGATTCACCTTCACAACAGAGTGTTGGGAAGTATCACACTGGTGCTAATGGAGACTGTTTGTGTTTGGTGTTTGTTAAATGTATTTGTTGCAGAGGCATGGTGCAAACAACATGTGCATGAAGGTTTGACTAGACACACATACAAAAATTTAATTTTTGCTCTTAAAGCTTCAACTCTTTACACACAAACATACACACACACTCTACTTGCCCCTATGACCAACTGGAGACCAGAGAGACATTGACATGACCCAGATAATAGGCCCAAAGTCTTGCCTCCACAATTTGATCAATTTGCAGTTTCCTCACAATCGCAGCCACTGTGCTGTCCCCCGCAGCTACTGTGTAGCCCCCCACGCCTGGCCATGCAGACGCATCACTGCTCGCCACAGCAAGATGCTTGCCTTTCTCCCCTTTTCCCCCCAAATCACCGCTAAGCCTGCCTGATGCCTGCTGCTGGGACACAAACGTGCTCTTGCTCCTGTCATCTCTAAGCAAGCACAGACAGGAGGGAAAAAGGCTGACAGTTTGTCTTGTACCATATGCCACGTGGCAGCAAAGCCTAACTGATATGGCTGGAGTTTGGGCCACAGCCAAAGGCTCTTTTTTTTATCTATTCTATTTTCTTCTTCCTTGCATGTGCCTGTGTCTTGGGCGGAAATGTGAAACAAAATCACTGTCTGGCCTTCACCAGGCTGGATTTACTGTCTTGGCCCAGCCAGTGCAGGGAGCTGCTTTGATCGTTATTTGTGCAATATTTCAGACAGTACTCACAATAGGTCTGTGGAAGCCACTGATAGCTGAAATAGCCTCTACAGAGCTCATGTGGGATTTGCTGTGCTGAAGAGACTCCAAGAAAACAACACTTAAAATGTTAGGAAGTAACTATCCCCGCCTTCTCTGTGCCTCAAGACATGTTAGTCTTCAGTAAAGCCTCTCAATCATGAATTCACCTGTGGGGTCTTTCCATACACAGCACAAAGATTGGAATTTGAGCAAGGTTGTCGATAGTTTAGCATTTGCTTGTGTGGCAGACTGAGCGAAGGCAAATTTGTTGCTGGTGACGTTTTTAACCCTTGAAGAGCTACATCACTTTGATCATTTTCCTTAGAGTAGAAACAGAGGTCAAAGACCCTCAGGCCACCAACAGATTTCAGAAAACTAAGGTGTTTCTTTTTTTCAGCTGCCAGAGGTGTGAGGAGAAATGTTGTGTATATACTGTGTCTGTGTATGCTGCTTCGCATCCTGAATTTGGGGATTTTCCAAACTTGATATGATATCCTAACGTGCAAATATGTGCATTGCACATAGTTAAAAAGGGACAGAAATATGTTTTCCCACTGTGACAGAGACACACTTGTAAACAGGTGGGGTGATGAATGACAAACCTGATGATCTGGGTTCTGATTTCATCTGATACAAATATTTTTTACTGTACTGTAAGAGAGTTTAAACATTTTTTATTTTTATAAATCATAAAAAAACTTAACTCTTAACCAACGTGCTTAATCATACTGTAACTGATGTTGTAATAATGTGATTTATGATAGAAACACTGAGCTTCATAGGTTTGTTCTTATTTTTTATTTATTACTACATGGTGTAAAAGAATATGCAGAAGTCTACAATTGTAAGAAAGATCATTCTTAACCTTGGAAACGGTAATTTTACAAAAAAAAAAAGGTCTGGCTTTTTCTGGAGATTTCAACCACATCTCATAGATCATCATCATTTTTGACAATTTTGTTTTGATCTATTGTGTAAAAGAAAACTTGTATGTATTGGTAACATTGGAGCAGGAGTCATGCGATGGTAACTATAACTTGAATAAATTTGCATTCAAGACACTGTAACAGCTGATCCCAATTCAGAATAGTCTAGGACACAGAAACCTACTTAACTTTTTCTTCAGTATTCTATCATACTAGATTTAATCCTGCAAAACATGCGTCACATATTTAACATGTCAATGCTCCAAACTCCATTGCTTCTATAAAGAAACCTGCTTAGCATTGATGCTGCTGTCAGTCAACACCTCACTGATGCGTCATCCTTCGCAGCAGCTAAACCTGGAATCGGGACAAAATGGTCACCATTTTCGCTCCAATGGTTCTCTTTCCGCCTTTGCCGGGGCAAGCGCAAGAAGGGAGACGGAGGCCAGGAGTTGATGAAAGAAATGACAGGTGAGTGACAGACGCCTTAAGGAACAAGAGGTGGGAGGGGTAGGGGGATGGTAGAAGCGTGCTGGCCATAGCGCCACAGGTAGAGAGATGCCAGGGTGGGAGATTGACGCACCTTGATGGCACTGGCAGGCAGATGTGACACAGGTGAGGAGCAGAGTTGGGTGACCTTCCAGGCTCCTCACAGCTGTTTCTTTGCCCCTGTCAGACAGATGCACAGAGAGGCAGCCTTACACTGGAGACATGTGTGTTCATTTGCACAAACACACTCACGCAGTCCTATAAGACCAAGACAAGACAGAGTGAAAGAACATGTCTAGTTAACATAATATTTCCTAGACAAAAGTATAGTTGCTGTCTTTTTGATTGCAAGAATGCATTACTCTTTGTGACCTTTTAGCACACACTTTAAATTCATAACATATTGACCAGCTTCTTCCACCTCTTTTCTTCTTTTACCCTCTCTTTGCTTCCATCCTTGCTGCCAAAGCTCCATGACAGGTGCCTGATGTAACTGTTGACCATGTCACCATCTCCTCCCCTCCTAAATCTCTATCTTCTCCTCCCTCTACACCCATTCTAATCAAATTCTGAGTTCATTTGAATTAACTAATGTGGAGCCAGCACAACCATCTGCTTGTGTCCATTATGTTGTGTGAATAACATATTTGGAAATATGTTATTTATACAACATAATTGTCATAATAATCATGTTTTGTTTTTTGTTGACTAGAGAAAAAAATGGGAGACGTATGAAAAAATTTAAAGTTACAATTTCTCTTGCAGTAGAATATATTAATTTCTCATATTTTTACACCATAGGTATCAATTTTCAGCATCCCTGTATAAAGCCAGTTAGAGCAATTTGTTACTGAAAAACATTATGGAGTAAAAGGCTACATCTGGTCTAATTGTAAGTTCGTGACAGAAAAATACACAAATCAGCTATAGACATTAGCATTACTGGAGAAAGAGTCAGAGTGAGAGACATGATGACAGAAAGGTAGGTGAAAAGCCAGGAGGCCTCAACACAAGTATGAACAATTTAATCCCAAAGAAAACACTTGCGCAGCGTCATGCTATTGAAAAAAATGCGTGTTTCAACTTCTGAACTTGAAAAGAAAATATTAACCATTTATTAATCATCATCTCTGTTCTAAAAGCATTAATTGAGCAACTGAAATTCCATAACTTACTGTCATGTGAGCAAATTATCAGCAAAAAAAATCATATCGGTGGCCATTTAGCATTTCCCTATAAAGTCTACTTATTTAAAGAAAAATGGACAATGCAATGAATCAACAATAGACAGCATCTGAACAGCATCTAAAAACAATAATGCTTTTCTCTATGCAGATGAAATATAAATTAATCAGAAGTGTGATATTTTATTCAGGGGGCCTCAGTAGCAAGCGAGGCACCCATCTGTCTCTCATCTCTCTAGTCAGCCATGTCATGTGGGACTGAAGTGAAAGAGAAAGAGAGCCTCTCTGATTGCCTGCCACCCAGCTCTTTGCTGCTGCTCAGTGTCACTGCCACTCACCCACCGTTCTGATGTGTTCGTTCCTCTCCACCTCCATTAACGTCACTCTTGGTCGACACGCTTGCAAATGGAAAGGCGTACAGGCCTCCAAAAGAGGGAAAGGGGAAACGCTTCATATATGTTTTAGGTGTACATAGACACTTGAAAGGCAGAACAAGAGTGATATATTTTTTTTATTTCCTTAAGTAGGCCTGCATTAACGAAAATGTTGCTGAATTCCAGCTTTGAAATGTTATTCCTGTACCCTGAAGAACTTGTCTACAACCAGAATCCTCCAGTTGTTATCCTAGCCAGCTAGCTAAGGCCCCACTGTCAGTGAATGGAGATGTTTCAAGCAGACTGAGTGACGAGGTGCATAAGAGGTCAGCATTCTAAAGGGGCAACCAATTGGATCATGACCCATGAGGGACAGATATGGGCAAGGGATTTAGCCTCAAAGGTCGCACCGGGGTCAAGGAGTGTCTTGCATTCCAGTCTCCTAATCCTCTCCCTGCAGTCTGGAACGCCGGCCTTCACTGCTCCACACATGCATGCCCACACACACATAAATATGTATACCTCTCACATACTCTGAGTCTCCGTGCCCCGCACGCCAACAAGCACAGGTTGTGGTGATAGATTGGATAAAGCGACTTAAAATAAATGCACGCCTTGCCCAGTCTTCCTCCTCCTCTATGCCTTACGTAGAGAAAGCATGGGCTTTGGGTGCCCTCTCCTCTCAAATCCCTGACCTTCCACTTATCCACCCACCTCCTACCGGGCCATCGAGTTTCCCCCATGCTGAGACACTGGAGTGCTGGGGATGTGGGTAATTTGTCAGGGCAACCCAACCCCCACTTTTCATGTCTTTGTGTGTGTCAGCATGCAAGCATGTGTATGCACTGGGGCTTTCTCCAGGAATCTCTCAGACTATGTCGCCAGTCTAGGCAGTCCCAGACAAGTTAGTGTCAGTGGCTGCGTAAGCACTGCTCATGCTAGTAGCTGTGCATTGGAAGCTGGGGCATCCTGGTCACGGCAATCTGAGCCATCCATCAGCCCGATGTGACGTGCATGCCACCCAACACCAAGCAGCATTTGTGCCCCCCTCTCCTAAACACTTCATGCGCAGACACAGTGTACAATGGATACTATACACGTCTGATGATTTTGGAAGCTGAACCTGTTGACATTTACACTGCAAAATCCCACCAGACACAAAACGCAGTGACAAAATTTCTCCATCTGTGGCTTGGACAACATGTAACACAGCAGTTTGTGTGCAGCAACTCACACCAGGCATCAGCCTCCTACTGTTTGTGTTGGAGTGGCCCTCCTGCTGGGCCTTCAATTGTGCCCCCCACCCCCCCTTACTTCCTATTTCACTACACTATACCAAACAGAGCCAAATAAAACACAGGCTAACATAATGTAGCAGCATGTCAGTGGTGGGCCCTGGAGCAAGGCTGAAACATGAACCGCTGTGTACCAGCCATTAGGACAAGAGTAAAGGCAGCTACGATTTCTTCATAACCATCCAGCCCTTATGTTGTCCAGCCCAGTGCTGGGCCTGTGTGTGTGCCAGCAGCCGATTGAGTGATGTATCCTGTGTGGCTGCGGTGTGCTCAGTGGGCCAGAGAGAAGTCCCAGCAGGGGACTACTTCTCCCTTGGCCCCAGGGCCACTGCACTTCATCAATCTCTCCACTGGGAAAGACCTGCCACTGGATCCCAAGTTTAAAACAGGGGGAGGGAAAAAAAAGAAAAGTAGGCAAACCAAAGTATGCAGTATGAATGCTGAAAGAAATATGGTGGAGTAGTTCACGAAATTTAGCCAAAAGCTTAAGAGGAATTCAATTTCGTATTTTATGGATTTCATTCATGCAGATTTATTAATTTAGCCTTTTGAGCGACATTCATCCGGTTGCCATCTGAAAAGCATTTATTCACCAGTTACCTGACAGGCTTTGAACTAAATTCTTTGTTTTTTACTCTTAATATTATCCTTTTGCTATATATATATATATATATATATATATATATATATATATATATATATATATATATATATATATATATATATATATATATATATATATATATATATATATATTTATATTTTTATATATATATTTTATATTTTTTTTTAGCTTTTACTCACACTTTTTATCATCACAGTGTTTTTTGTTAGATTTTTTTTAATTTCTTTTAAGAATTTTTTTTAGTCCACTTCAAGTAGGTTTACACTGAAATGCCATGACTTGTACAAATTAGTAACCAATTTGCTAAACACAAATCTTCCTTGAGGCAAAAGAGACAATTATATCCTCAAAAGTGATAATGAAAAGATGCTTTAATGGAAATATTTTGGACTGGACTTGTCTTCACAGTTAAAAATCTTGGACAAAATGTGAAGATTACAACATGTGTAATCTTTAATATAATTAAAATTACACTGTTGTCCACACATAGCCCTCTTTAAACAAAAGAACATGAAGAAGATCATTCTTTTGCATGCTAACATTTTTTCATAGACTGATGTGGTGTTAATTCTCATAGAGAGGCCATGCTATGGTGAAGGGTGTGGTGGCAGAGAATTCTGGCACTGGATCCCATGATTGGCTGGAATGACACTGATGAGGTGAGAGCTGATAGCTGCTGTGTTTAGGCCTAACTCTTCTCACGGTAAGATATACTTATATTTACGGCACTGACAAAATCCCAGCCATGATTCTAGTGGTTGGGTCCCACATGATACTAACACAATAAATTAAAAAAGAATTAGGAGGCATTTAAAATGTGGTCTGGTTTACTTGTCATCGCTCGTGTTGCTATAGTGGGTGAATCCTGTCTGTCTCAGTGTCAGGACCTCACTGTGTTTGCCTTGGAGACAGAATTAAAAGGAACCATGAACACATACACACGCACACATTTAAATGCACATGCTCTGGCACAGTTCCTGACCTCAGATGAGGGCCGGGTGTGCAGATTCAGTGAAGGTGAGAAATAGCTTGCCTCCTCTTGTGTTGATGATGACTCCAAAACTTGAGAAACATGTAGGGAATTTCTCATGCCTCAGCGGGAAGTAGGGATCTCCTCTCACTCTTGCTGTCTCTGTCACTGAGCCCTCTGCATTCTACACTATAGTTAGATTTATTTAAGTCATGTTATGCCAATAAAAATCCTTTAGATCTGAATCAGATTTAAAGATTGTGGCCTATAAACGTTTGCCTATAATTGTCAAGTGAGAGAAGATAAACTAAGCTGCATTTCTAAATTTAAACAAAAATACCAAGTTTATGGTCTCCAGCTGAAAATTATATGACATTGAACAGAAGTATAATATACTGGAGATTTTCTCAGTCATCTACTCCAGCTAAGCAGCTTTTAGGAGTTGAATCATTACTTTGTCAAGTCAAGAGAAAGCCGTGGAAGGAAAGCAAGAAAGAATGAACGAGCCAAACGGAACAAGAGCCAGAACGGGTGAGGAGAGTTGGTTTACAGTGCAATCAGCATTAAGGAAATTGGTTTGCACTAGCGCTGCGAGTGGAGAGAGGTGATTGATGCTAAGCTAGGCTAGCAGGAAGGAAGTGAAGAAATTAGCAGCAGGCCAGGGCACTGAGAGCTGTCAACTACTTCCTGGTCAATCTGGGGTGTGAAGTATGCCTCCACTGCCAGCCCTCGTGTACCACTTGTGCTGGTGCACATTTGTATACATAAACACATACAGATTTGAAGACATGCATACATATTGAGAAGGAATTTTCCATTAAGCATGAGCTGTGCATTTATAAATTAATATTTCTATTTTCATTTCTTGTCATTATCTAACAGCACAACGTATTAATATCATCCAAACATAAACATAAAGATAAACCGCCCACAAATGACGCTCCAGGAGATATCCCACAATAGAAATACAACAGCCCCATAAGCACAAAACACAATGCATAAATCCAAACAAAACAAAATCTACATATGCATCCATTAGTTCCAAACACTGTAAATTTGATCCAGTTGTTAAAACAATACTTTACATTGTAAACTATGAGTATGAAGAATTTATCCATCATGTGCTATATTTAGAAATATATTAAGAATACACAAAAACATTCAATTCAATTCAATTCCTGGATCATGAACAATATTTGGCATAAATCATGGTAAAAAGGACGATAAAATGGATTTCGCTCTCGACTTCATTCAGCTCACAATATTCACAGATTTCTTTCATCTCAATCACACTTCTGTATCTTTCAGTTTCAATATGTAACAATAAATTCTCAATTTTGGCTTTTGCCAGAATTTTACAGAATTACATGACCATGGAACATGAGTACACCTGAGTGAAACTTGAGTAGAATATTTTGAATTAGGAATCTTAATGTGACAACTGTGTGCACAAGCATGCTGGGAAGTGTATACACTTTGACATACAAACGCAGAAATAAATTCATGCACACGCAGTCCTATAAAACAGGAATGTTTCACTATTTTTTAAACAGTTTTCAATCACAAAGAGACCATATGACCCCTTTCTTGATCTCAGCTAACTTGCCTCTGCACACAAGCCTTCAACAGCACATCACACAGTGCAGTCCTTGGGGCACCGTGTCAAAACTTGGCTCTATGCATGCCAACAGTGCAGCCACGTCAAGCCCCTGACAATAGCAGTAGTAGCGTACATGCAGTGTAATTAAGCAAGGCAACAGAGGACAGGCACAGAGGAGGAGAAGACACAAAGATGCCCTTGATACTTGGGTGTCGGCGCTGACAGCATTTCCTCTGACAGCTTCATCTCGTCGGCCACCACGGAAACCCTTACGTCTCCTGACATGTGCTTTACTCATCCCTGCCTCACAACTCTGTTCCCTCAACATGACGAGAAAGAAAGGACTGTAGGAGGGAGAGTTGGAGATGGATGTGGGGATATGATGATGACCAATGCTTGTTGGTATCAGCGGTCAAAAACAAAAACAGAAATCTAGTGTAACTACGGACACAAGTGTCATTGGCCTACAGTGGGGATGAGAAAGGATTTGTGAGTGGGATGAAAATTTAAGGATAATGAACTTGCTACCTATATTGTCTGACAGTATACACAGTACTTTTTTCTCGAAGGTCTGTTTTTGTTTAAGTAAGTATGATTGTATACTTCAGTTTCCCATAAAATTAAGCCAGTACTCGAAAACACAGGACATGGTGAACCCACAAGAACACAATGAAGAGCTGAGAAAACAAACAGGAAATCAAGAGGAAAGTACATCAATTAAATGGATTCAAAGGAAAAAAAATAACCCAATGTCCTACCAAGTAGCCACTCTAGATTGATCCTCTTAGAGAACTATCATTTGAAAACAATCATTTACAGACTTCTTCCAGAAAAGCAATGCCACATTTTCCTAAATGTTTGTCCTCTCAAGGTAGAGAGTGGTACTTGATAAGTCATTTAGCCAAAGTTGTGATTGCCACTCAAGGTGGTTTAAGGTAGTCAGTGTCTCAGATGTAACAAAAATGCACAAAAGTACCAACTACTTTGGAAAAATAATCAGTTTAACATTTCCTAAAGAAAAGAGCTGTTTTTTATGATACAGAAAACTGAATTGTCTAATGTTTGGGTGAGCTCACCCAAATGACAAAAAAGCAATTTTCTCATCAACATCACTTAAAAATGCAGATAGTTTTTTTTTTAATGGTGGTGGTCACAACATTGAACTATACCTCTAAAAAAATCCATAGCAACTTCTCTTACCAGAAGAAGTGTTCAGTACTCTTGATAAGAATGTGCTATTTACAGTTTTCATAGGGACTAAATTACTTTAAAAAGAAAAGTTGACAGTGAGTGCGGTAATTGTGGCACTGATTCTGGAAAGACAAGATGAAATTGTTTTGCTCCTTGCTTTAAAGACAGAGTGGAGAGGGAGACAGAGCAAGACCGGAGACCAAAAAGAGAGATGGCCATTTTACAGAAGCTCATCTTTTACAAAGCACTCCATTCCTCTCAGGCAGGATTGAGTTAACGTCCCTTCCCTCCCTCTCACCCTCTCATCCCTCCCCTGCCCCTCCTGTTTCGCAGTGACTTGCTGTCTTGATTTATCTGATGGAAGGAATTCTGCACAGGGCTCTGGCTCTGGTGGTATCCCTATACTGTAACCTTTTCCCCCAGCCAGATGTTCCTCTCTCAAAACATGGTAATGTTCATCCCCAAATCCCCGTACAAACATATCAAGTGGTCGCTACATGTTTACGCGGGCCATGGCCGACAGAAGTGACAGGGACAGTGACACAAACGTTGGGGGTTGGAGGGCAGACAAGGAGGGCAAGGAAGAGAGAAGTAGACAGACAGACAGACAGACAGACGGAGATGTCAGACATATGCTCACGCCAGCTGACAGCACTATGACCCAGAGGAGTAAGGGGAGATAGGGGGCAGAGAGGGGTTGATAACTCCCACAAATGTTGTAATGGGTGATACTTCGAGTTCAGCAGTTTGCCGGGATCTGAGTGCCTGAACTGATTTATTGTATCCTAACTTTTTACACTGAATTTTCCTTTTACATGCTTTTTTGATTCAGTGCTGAGCGATCCAACAAGAGGTGAGGATGGCTTTTAGTGGGGCCACAGTAAAACCAGTTTTTGTAGGGCACAAGGGCTTGACGTGCAATATAGTTATGATCATAAACATGTAAATTAGGAGTTTTAAATATATGTCATTCCTGAACTTAAAACAAAATCCTAAAAGGTCATTTTTTTTGGCTAGACCACAGGGACCAACCCTATAAAGGCGAATGTCCGTGACTGAGTGAGTCATTGGCTGAGGGATGATGAAGGAAGGCCGCCGAAAGCCAACCAACGGTTTAACTTCATCACTCGCCTCGGCCGGGTGTCGCCACGTGTTGCCACTTCCTGTCTCCTTTGTTTCAAATTAAAAGCTCTCCAGTGTTTCATACATGGTTCAGCCATGCGGGTTTAGGTCTTGTTATATTAGAAATTAACACAAATCAAATTGTGACTCATAAAACAAGAGAAATTCATTGCTCTCTCTCTTTCTCTCAACTAGTGACCAGTAATGGATGAAATATAGCTAAAATATTGCTTCTCGCAAATTAAGCTATTGTGTTAAAAACAGATTTTAAAGACCAATTTTTTTTTACTTTGGTATCAACAGATTTCACAGAATTTGTGGTTGATTACACATGTATACCTGTTTATACATGTTGCCCTTATACACAGAAGAAACACATTTCACCAGCAAGATAGGGGGATAAGTATGAAGGAGAGAGCGAGAGAGAGGATGATGACAATGCTGATGATGATGATGAGGGGTAAGCTGTGTCAAGGCCCTGACAGCTTTGACCGCCTCAGCCAATATTTGTCACTTTCATCGTGCATGAATTCATGATTTGATGTGCCTTAATTGATTCAGCTCGGCCTGGCACTGTCTGTCTGTCTGCCCCTCATCCCTCCCCCCACCATCTTTCTATTTCTCTATCTCTACAATATCACCAGGAATATAGAGACTAGGCAGACTAAAATGAATGGATTGGAGGAAGAACAGCCAGTGATGCTGCCCTCCCAATGACCTCTTTCATGACACAATGAGCCCCAAATGGCAGACATGACGGAGGATCAAGTGCTTCAAAGTGAGCCAGGCAGAGATAAAACCCAACAGGCCCCTTGGATGATGAACGAGTTTTGTAGCAGGAAAAAGCCATCATGTAGCTACCATGACACCTGGGCTTTGGTGCACGGGCTCAACACATGTCACATCATGTAGCTAAAGGAAGAAAAAAAAAAAAAAAGAAATGAGCCATCCATGAGCTTAGTTGGGTGACAGCACTGATGTATACTGTATTGTTTCTGCCAGTGTTAAGTGTATCATAATTGTATGAGATTGTCAGGATTGCGATGTGTACAGGGTTTGTGTACAATGCTAGTACTAATTATAAACCTTTGAGGGGCTTCCCATTGTTTTATTTTCTCATTCAGTTACCATTCTTTGTAATATTCAGTTTTTCAGATGTTTAGTGCCCATATTGGGTTTAGAATATCATTATCAGCTCTATGTGCCCTGTTACCATGGTGTTCGGACCAAGGTTACCCATTCTATGTTTCTCACTATGTGTGTCTTTTTTCAGGCCTGCACTGTTGCTGGGCACATTTACCTTGGTTGTTCTCAAATAATCCATGCCCACTACAGAGAGAAACCCAAAATTGATTTCCTCCTCCTTTATTGTTATAGCAAAGTACGCAAGGTTTGAGTGGTTCCCACCAGAAGTGACGCCCTCCTCCTCTTCTTAGCCTTGAAGCAAATGAATGGTTGTCGAGCAAGAGGGACCAACAATACGTATGTCGTAAACACCTCGGTCTGTCTGTATGTACTGTGTGTGTGGTGGTCATAGACTTTTTCAGTGACAAACAAGAAAAAATCTTAGAAAATCTCATCATGTTGAAGTACTGCAAAAATGCCTTTAAACACTGCTGAGGATTACTTTGGGACACAAGTTACTTCAGGGAGCATAGTGTAAAAATGGTTTATACAGCTCAACACCCACCTTTTGTGCATGTGTTGAAAGCTGGTAAATTTCCCATAAGACCCTTTTGAACCGAGTGAAAAAAGGGTTCAACCCGGTTAGATGAGAACTCCACCATAGATGTAGAAACATCCCTAATAAATGTGAAGATGCTTGCATGCTTTTTACAGAAAGCATAATTCTACTTTATCTGCTGTTTCATGTTGGGTCCATTCAAGTAATGTGAGATACCTTTAATCTCAAGCCAGGGTTCCCCGTTTTATGATGAGTTATGGGTAACACTCAAGTGGAGAAACAGAAGGAGCAGCACTTTCTTCACAATAAAGCAAAGAAGGCCTGCGCTGAACCTGTCAGCTTGAAATTTAAATGCATACTTGATTGCTTTTAAAGTGGGTGCCACTGATATCCTGCCATGATGTTAAGGCTTCTTTGACGGGTGGTAAAAGCCTGAGAAAAAACTTCTTTCAGGGAAACATCAGGAAGGTGTAGTTGCAAAAGAACAAGTTGTCATTTTATTAAAAAGAGCATCCTGTGTTCCAGCCCCACTCCACTCCAACCCCCACGCATTATGTTGCTGTGCTGATGTCACATTGATTATGCTGATCGTAAACTGCCTTTGTTTGTCCCTTGCTCCCTCCCGTCAGTCATCCATCTGTAAGGATGAGCAGAAGTCACACTAAAAGCCATCTTTTCCATGTTTTCTGCATTTTCAGGCCACGCTGCAGATAAAGGCAGTCCCACTGGAGGTCTAGGCGACTCCTCTTTTCCTTCGCACTCCAGTATATTAATTGCTTTTTAATGTTTCCCTTCTCTCCTGAAAGTTGTTGCATACTAACAAATCAACAACAATAAGGTTCTTTTTCCTGTTGCGGGCCACAGCCAAGACTAAAAGGGTACAGTCACTGAATAATCCATGCGGGGTGCACTGGAATGAAGGCTTCAAGCTGGTAACAGAGGAGTTGTAACAGGAGGCCATTTGGCTTTCTTTCTGCTTTGTCCCAAGTGTCCTCTGCTCCCAGCTGTGCGCATGTCACAGAATGGGACTTTGGTGTGAGCAAGAATGGGAAGATGTAATACTGATCCAACTAATCCAGCTAACCCAATGAAGCATTGTGACATGCCTTCTCCCTCTTGAGCCACAACTTCAGGCAAAATTTGAGTTTTTAGCATTCATTATTAATCTATGCAGTTATAATAGAATAGGCTCCCTGTTCTGCATTGGCTTTTAGATCAAGTGTCGTAATTATGCCTGAATCTCAGGAAAATAGATTGTACCATATCCTGAGAAACATTATATTTTAACGAATAAGAGGAAAAAAATCACTCACACAGTCTCTTTACTCTATAACGTGTTTTTGTTGTGTAAAACAGAAAAAAAAAAGTTGAATCAAAAAATTTAGGTTTCTTGTTTTTTGAATAAGAACAGAAGCCATAAACACAATTTGATAGCTTGGGATTGACTTTTAGTTTTTAATTTTGAATGAACACACACCAGCTCCACGTATATTTGGGAAACTCCTGGTACAATATGTCTGTCTGAAGACGGTAGTATTGAGATAAAAAGTTTAGTAACCAATTACATGATAAATTAATTTGCTGCAGGCTTAAGCAGCTCTTTGAAATTTCTGCTTGGTAGCCTGCAGCAGAAACAAGAGCTCTCACTGCTTAAGCTGCTAACCTACAACTTGCCACTGCCTGTAACATGATTCTTAACATACAAGTGAAGCAAAGAAGGAGGTAATCAGACATGCTTACAACTTTGTTATATGAAAGAGGTCATAACCTAACTACATGATTAGCAGACTTACTGTAACTAATGACATTACACATTCAACTATATCTGTGATTTGTTTAGGATATTAGGAGCCTACTTTACTGCTTCTACTTCATTTGCCTTTTATGCCCGACTTTCATCTTTTGTGGAAGAATGCATGTAACGTTTAACAATAACTGTGTATTTATAATTATCTTTGGGCGTAAAAAGAAAAGTACAGTTTGTTTGCAAAGTACATGTTTGCATATGCTCACCCAATCAGTAACACTGCATTGAGTGAGGAACATGCAGGGTGCAAGGGGGGTCATCAGCGAGTGTTTGGAGCTTGAGTTACAGGGCCAGCATCTGCCATCCGGCCATCAGGCCCTCATATCCATCACTGGCCGATGGCGTGGTGCAGCCCGGCGTTTGTAAAAACACCCAGAGGAAATGGAGTCTCTGGGCCAGACAAGAATAAAATTAGCTTGATGACTAAGTTCCTCCTCAGGTCCCAGCGGGAATAGAACTCTGCCATTTGTTTTCATTACTTCCCTTGGCTGTAGAAGGGAGGACGACGTGTGTGTGACTCTGTTTGCATGCATATATGTTTGGGGTAGAGAGTGCGTGTGTGTTTGTGTGTCTGCGTCTGCTTCCATCCCTGCAAAAAAAAAAAAAAGCACTGCACAAAAATGGGCATTTTGTCATTTCCAGTACTGTATTGGTTTAATCAAACATATTCACTCGTAAACACACCACTTTGATTCCAAACCTCCTTCCATGTATAATGTTTGTGCTCGGTCCGTAGAGGTGACATTACTGTTTGGAATTGTTCCACCACCCTTCATGGCATACAATATTGGCTTTGGGCACTTTATTGCATTTGCCTCAGAATATCTAATAAACACGCAAAGGTTATAAAAATTGATTTGCTCGCAAATGTGTTTTCATTCATTACCAGTCCTATGACCTAAGCCAAGTTTTTACTGAACTAAATGTGCAACCAGCTTATTTTTGGTCAAAACATAATATATTTTGTCACTTCAGGCCAAAGAGGAAGTTATAAACTCAAGAGAAAAAAATTGCCTCTTTTCCATATATCTCTACACAAGCTTACATTCTCAGTATCATATGCACATAATCAATTGGGCTTTGAAAGATTACTCAGCATGCATGAAACCAATAATGAGATGGTTCTTCTCATGCAAGTGATAAAGATAACTTGAGCAAAGTATAATACACAGACAAAGTATGTTAAATTAAAATAAATATATTGACTCCAACATGTAAAAGATTTAAACATCCGTATTTCTAATAATATACATTTAAAATTTGTGCAATTACAGTGTAGAAATATCTACTGTGAAATACTGTGCCCATTAAAATATATTAATTGGCAGCTGGACAGCAACTTGTGGTATTTCAGTGTCCTGGCATGCTCGCAGCACAGAATAAGTGTCCTTGTTTGTACTGCAGAAGCACAAAATAGAATTGCAGAGAAAGCAAGGAAGTGGAAGCCCCTCTCTCTTGTAAACACGGCGAGAAACTGCAACGCTAAAGAAATGTCAGTCGTATTTACTATTGTTAAGCTGCTAGTGCACCTCTGAACTTCACCTACTTACAAATACATTTCTCTGCTTTTAATACTTTTCTTACACACACATATATATGCATACAAACACACACACACACATGCACCTCTCAGATTAGTTCCAGCTTTTACCCAGGGTGCCTGTTAGTGCTGAAGTGAACATCTTGTACTTCTTTAAAGCATGTAGCATTAACACCTTTGCCCCCTGTGTAAACCCTGAGTACTGACCCACAGCAGAGAGTGAGAAGCACACACAGCTCTCCGGGATGCAGCAGTGTGTAACCGGCAGATCTGTGTGCTAATGTTACCGCGGCACAGAGCAGCAGTTTTCAGTCAAACCTCCATAGGAAGGAAGGAATCAGGAAAGGGAATATTGGAGGTGATGGAGAAAATGAAGGTGTGTGGATGTATGTGTGTGTGTGCATGCTTGTGTGTGTGTTCTTTGGTAGAAGAGCTGACAAAACAGGCCAGGAGGCTGGTAAGGCCTTGAACCAGAGGTGTGAACAGAGAGATCCGCTCACACATTTGGCATATCACACGCAGGCAGAATTTATTTTTGCCTAATATGACCATTTAAGGGTCAGTTTACCAAAAAAAAAAAAAACTCAAAAAATATTTTTACCCACGTACCTTTAGTGTTATTTAGGTATACAGTTTTTGTTTTTTACTTGCCCAGGTTTTAAGAAATCCACTTATGAGATTTCTGCTGCTAACTCAATGCAATGAAGCTGAATTGATATGTGTTTGTGCTGTTAACAATATTGAAAATTACACTTTCAAACTTGTCTCTCCAGAGATAATGTCCTAGTAACTCTGAATAATCAAAACATCTCATTGAAGCTACTTTTTACTGAGGAAATAGTCCCTATTATTGCAGCAGAGGGAAAATTATGTATCTCCAAAATATCAACTTTTCCTGAGCTAAAAAAAGGCCCCATTTCCAGCTTTGTGGCAGTACATTTTCACATAATGAAATCATTTTTTAAGGTTGTACTTTAAAACGTAAGAGAATTTTCTTATCACAACACTTAATCAGTTTATATAAAATCATTCTAAATCACCTAATTTGGAGATATATGGTTTTCACTTGACAGCATGCAAACTGTTGACAGCATGGATTAGTCTGAGTAACAGGGAGGCTGACGCATTACTGTTGATTTTTTTTAAAATGCCATTTTTTAATGCTGTGATGAAATTCCATTCACCTCCGTGTTATAGGGTAACAGCAAAAGTATAAGAGATAGAGATCTCAAAACCTGAGGAGACAAAGCCAAACTATCTGCATGGCCAGATAACACTGGAGATAAGATAGATAATATGTTTTTTGTTCATTAGTGTGAAACATCCCTTTAATTTGTGATGTATTTCTTGTGTCCTTGAAAAACAATATGAAACTGCTGCTTTTGCAAACATATACACAGTGTTTCTCCTGACATAAATAGTAGAAGACACACACAGCACAGTATATAGTCTTTATGTGTATATTGACCATAGCATAATGCATTTAACCATGCATTTGTAGGAAGACAGAGAGAACGCAGATCACGGAAGAATTACACGACTTCCCAGAACCATTGTTGTTTGAAAGGGGGAAGTGATTTTCTCTAATGTATCTCTGTGTTGTGTCCTTGTCCTCCCACGACTGGTCTGCAGACCAACAGTTAGGGGTCCTGCAAAACGTGGGTCAAGGCGAGTGTGTGTATGGCAGACGAGAGAGAGAATGATAGAGCGAGAAAGAGAGAGAGAGAGAGAGAGAGTTTGCCAGTGACAAGGAAGTCAAATAAAGGGAAGAAAAGCTCCATTTCCCTAGCTAAATGTACCCCAGGGAGGCGTAAGGGAGGGAGGGAGAGAGAGCAAGAAAGAGAGAAAGGTTATGAACCGACAATACTCCTGCAAGGCTCCAGATTTACAACTACCAAGCCCTAAGAGCTCTGCCATGCTTATTTCTACAGCCTGTTAAAACAAATTGCAGCCATGTTTCAATCACCCACATCCTCTTGCTGCTCATCCGCTCAGGCCAGGCTTTTGGCTGCAGTGTTATTTCTCTCTCAATTACCCCTGAATAAATACTTTCCTCTAGTGAGGCAATCTTCATCCACTGGAAAGTCCCCACATGCTGTACACACTCTCACAAACCCCAAGTACTCTCTCCGCTCTCTCTTTTTCTTCTTATGTCAACCGAATTCTGCAGTTAGTTCTACACTGAGTGAAACTCTCGACTAAGGAGGCATGGATGAGAGCACATGTCCCTCTCGTATGTATGTTTGATTGCAAGTTGTGGTAGAATCCTTTTGAAACCTGATACACTGCTTGATTTGGGTTCAAATGAGAGAGAGCAACATCGGGCAGAAGGAGCAGAGCGGGGGTAGAGGATGGTTGGGGGCAGGTATGGGGTCAGAAGAGTGTCTTTTTCACGTTGCAGATTAGAAGCAGATGTCGGTGGGATTACACCGCTAGTGTCATCACTCACCCCGCAGCCCCACCTCCATCCATACACTCACAGTACACGCACGCACACATGCAGAGAGGGTTAAAAAAGTTGAACAGTGCTCTCAGCCATCCGTGCAGCTACAGGGAGGGCAAGAAGCATCAGTGACTGGTGTGATGCGTTGTGCCACAGCTAAATTTCAAGCTGAATCAAAGCAAACTGAATTGTAATAAAATATATTGAGCATGGAAGTCTGATTCTTGGACCTTAATTCCTGAACAAAGCTTTCAATTGAACATGTCCTTCAAATGAATGAATGGAATCAATTCAAAGACATGAACAAACCAGAAAAAAGAAGGCGCAGTTCCTTAAACGACTACTGGAATGTATTTATTAAGAAGCAGCTGCTGGAATGTGATGTACATGGAAGTGTTTAACCACCGAATACTGACTTATTGCTTCATGAAAGTTCATCTTAATCTAGATTTGTACATTTTTTGTTGGTTTTTTTTTTTTTGCCGGTGGATCAGTTTGAAATATTGCCAGAGAGGAATGGATTTCATTAGAGCTCTGACAAAGCATGGAAAAGATAAAGCTCCTGTTTTTTACTCCTTTGGCAGGGCTGAGTCTGGCATGAAAATAAAAAAAAAAATCTAGTTCATGAATGAAAGGATCCAATTCACTGACCCAAATACTTAGTGGATCCATTTTTGAATGAAATGATCCAACTGAACCAAACACTTGAATCAAACAGTGGCAACAATTTCTTTTGTGAGTCAAGTTTTAGTTCACGCATGTACACGCACTGACTGCTTAACATATAACCTGAATAAAATTATGTTTAATTATAGTAGTAATTAATTATCAAAAATGCCCTTGATTGTACATTATAACTCTGGCACACTGGCAACAGAAGAATTTTCAGTATGTCAAGCCAATGTTTAGCATTTTATGACATTGTTAGCACTGACCACTTTGAGAACTTTGACAATCTGTCTAGCCATGAAAATAAAAATATTCCATGTTGCTGTCCCCCAATTTTTTTTAAAAAAATGTCATCAAATAAGACTTTCTTCCTGGTGATTATATTTTACAATAAAGTTAACAGTTATGTTGCATACCTCTCTCATGTTTCTACAACCTTACAATTGTGTCCCCAGACCCACCCCCACCACCACTGACCTCAGCCCAGTGCCCCCCTTAGGGCCTTGAAGTGGTCCTGACTTGGAAGATAAATGACGTGACTGAGGAACTGCAACTACAGAGAGCTTATTGGAGCACCTCTGAAGTCTGATGTAGAGCGCAGATGGACTCTAATCCTGAGATAGGTCCTTTACATGTTTGAATGTGTGTGCATGTGAACATTTTATACATACTGTGTGCCAATAAGTGAGAGCATGTATGAACAAATGAGAGGAAATGTGTTTAAAATTCCTATGTGTGTGGTATTAGCATGCAAGTCTGCAAGGTCTAAGCATGTCAGCTGTGTGGTGTTGTGTGGTGTTGGTACAGAGGACAGGAGCCCAGGGGCTCCATAAGAGATAGCTGTGAGGAGAGAGAGCTATAATCCACAGTGCTTATTTTTCTTGACAGGAACCACACTGGGGCTGTGAGGATGGTCACAGCTGCTGAGAACATCATCACATCATGATACGCGGTGTTGTTATTCTGATCACTGCAACCGGCTAGTGAAGCCTGGCAGCCTTTTTCTGGTGGTGGTCAAGGGTCTTGACTGAATGTTGGAGGTAACTGGGGATCAACTGTGACTGTAGGCATTCATAAAATATTTGTGGAAAGATGAATATGGGAACAGCTTTGCTTGGAGGAGACACTGCTCAGTGTGTTTGTGTTTGGGAGAGAGGGAGACTACTGTAGTGAGAGACAGAGGGAAATATGTATGTGAGCTAAAATTACAATGAAATTTAAAAAGTAATATATGGAATATGAAGCAGAAACAAATTGATACGTATGTTGTAGAATCCTAAAATGTCACGGTCATTCATCAGGACCTCCTCTACTTCTGTGAATTAGTGTTAGATAATACAGATTAATATTCATATTATTACAACATAAGTTGTCATTCACCAAATTAACACAAAAACTAAATACCAATAATTTAACTTTCATATACAATTATTTGGTCTCACCACAGTGAAAACTGGGGTCTCAATGATGTTTGATGTTACCCACTCTTGAACTGAATCTGTAATCCTAACACATGTTAGGACCAGAAGTCGAGTCATAAATATTAAAGTATTTGATATGATCACAACAGGTCAGATATGTTCTTATTAAGATTCAATCAGTAAACTCTTAACAGTTCCAGATAATCTGTTCAGACCGTTAGTCCCAACTATGAGTTGGAATTGTCATGATGTCCTTGTAATGTGTTAATAGGTCCAATAATCTTCAGTGCAGGGATGTTAGACCACTTGGTTCAATTTGCAAATTATAAAAGTATTATAAATAAGTCAAATGAGCCTTCATGTAAAGACCAGAAAGGGTGAAGTGTGGAGAAAACTAGGTTCTCTTCTGTGAGCCATTCATTTCTTATTACGATGATTGGTGATATCACTCATAATTCAGAATTCTGAAATATAAAGAAAAAGAGTACAAAAAGACAAAAAAAGATAAGAATTAATCTATGGTCATCATGTCAAACACAAAGAAAGCTGAAGTTTCAAAACATACAGAACATTTAACCAGGGTTTATCAGGAAGAAGGCATGAAAGCTTATAAAGTGGCCTTGATATGTGTATGCGTGTGTGTGTGTGTGTGTGTGTGTGTGTGTGTGTTCTGAGATCACAGAGAGTGGACAGTTGAGGCTCCAGTCAGTGTCCAAAGATGAGAGGAGATTTATAGGTGCTGGTGCAGACAGACTGAAGATTAAAGAACTTAAGATAGACGGACATTCAGAGAAGTTCAAAGACTGCAGTAAAGCAGTTTTTTAAAGCATGTCTGTGAACAACAGCAACTCTTTGTAGACACATAATTGCAAAAATTCATTATGTCAACATGCCATTCAGACTTTTTTATAGCATATAATAATATTTAGCAAGTTACTTAAGGTGACTCACTTCATTTCGCAACAAATCAACTTGTTTTTATAGCTTGTGTTATTTAGCAATCAGTTTCATTCTCTCTAAATTTTTGTTATTAATTTACTGGAAAGACATGGAATAATCCTACCACACTGCATTTTCGCTGAGCAAATATCACATGCTAGTATCTCTTCCTAACAAAGTGTGTGGAGCCATGTGGTCAAATCCACCCTGTGTACATCTTTTTGTTTTCAATAGCAGATGCTAAAAACACTTCAACCAACATAGAGTCATGTACCAAGTTACTCACACAACACTAGAAGAATAATGGGCACAAAACAGAGACGTTATAGGCACAAGACACAGACTAAATGCTGCTCATCATGACCTATATTTAGTTTCAAAGGGTAACTTTGTCCCCTCTTATCTCCTCCACTACATGGTGACTGCATGCAAGCCTTGAGTGCTTTCTGAGAACAGCCCTAGAGCCCCGAGAGCTTCCTCTTGAGTGACTATCTCCACGCCCTTGACCCACCAGTAAAGCATGTAGACAGCCTTAACTATGGTAACTGATGCACATGCAAAGACTAAATGCATCTCTTTAAAACTCCTGTTGAGACTCTTCAAAACGTTCAGTGAGAGGTGTTGTTTTTTCAAGTGGTTTGTTTTGGTTCCTGCTCACATATGGATCATGATTGGTTTTTTTTTGTTGTTGATATAATTACACTAAGAAAAAGTTAGCAAAACATATGCAGCCTGAGAAACAAAATTTACAAAGAACTGAAACAAAATTTTGTTAAGATATATCCCTAAATACACCTGTATATTTAGATACAAAGCACAACTCTAATAGGAAAACACCTTGGACTTAAATGACACTTAAAATGCCCACCATTTCACCTTTCGCATCAGCTCTGTGTGATGTTAACGTTTCCACTGTGTAATTTCAGTGGTACACAAGGCCAGGAAACCCAACTCTCAGCTGAAAACATGCCAATCATGTACATCTTGCATATGATACATGGATGATGCATAAGCCATTGACTGAATTGACTGGCTGGGATCATGACCCTTTCTGACACAAAATCACAGCGAAAGATGATGCTATTTCTCATACAGCGTATATGTATGTATTGTATTCTTGTATTTCCTATTGTATATTATAACTTTGTGCATTTATGAGATTTATTTACTAATTTCAGAAATGCTCATGAGGCATCATCTGTCCTTTGTGTTGGGAAACAAAGTTCCCTCATGTTTCTTTCTTCCTATGAGATATGAGCCTTTTACTCTGTGTGAATGGAGAGGTTGTTGTCTCTATGAAAGTATCATTATGAGTTTCAAAAATAATTTTGAATACTCACATCAGCCTTAAAACCAAGACTACTGCAGTTTACTCTATCACTGGGGTAATGATTTGGGGGCAAACCAATCACATGCTCTAAAAACCTGCCCTAACAGCACTCATTGTTGTAGCAAAATTGCCACATATTCATGTTTAATTTCTCTTCATTGCCTTGACCTGTGCCCATATTCTGGATTTATATCCCAAATCTGCTCCCTCTGACCCACAATTAACATTAATGAAATTGGGAAGACACACAGTCTTTTGTGTCTCTATGTGTCTTTACGTGTGTGCACATGCATGTATGTTTTTCCACATCTTCTCCCTCCCCTCGCTTTTCTTTTTAGCTCCTCCATGTTACTTTTCAGCAATTGAAATCAAGGTAATGACTGGGCAAGGAAAAAGAATGTTCTTTCAATAGATAATTAGGGAGATTGGTTTACCAGGGCCACTCAAAGCCTATTCAAATGCAGGGCTGAGGCCAGGCCTTGTTGTCTGCTGAGCCCAAAAGGCTCCCAAGAGAGGCATTCGCCTTGGCTTCATTTCTCAGAGCAGGTGCCTGGCAGGTAGTCAATGGAGACAGCCAGTTGAGATATATAAGAGACCCATCCCCCTGGACAAGGGGTCAACATCACAGGTCAGGGGTCATGAGCAGAGGTCATAAGGTCAATGTTTAGCACACAGGACTGACCAGATGACTGGAAATGCATCCCGGACAGCCAGCTATCAGTTCTATGACTGGATTTGTGCAGGAAGTGGAGGTTCTTCTGTTGACGATTGACAGCTACCTTTTCATTCATCTCTGTCTTTCATCTCTTATCTGAATTTAGCTAAAAGCCCACTGTATTAAAAGAAAACACTTCATACGTTTCATCTGACTCTGCCCAACCAAACTCTTCATCAGCCAAAGTCATCTAATTACTGTTCATGTCCAAGTGCCCTCTATTCCTCTGTTGGGGATAGTGTTCATGTTTCATGTTTTAACTAGCACATAATGTTAGAAATAAGAATTTCTAAAACTGACAAGCTTAGGGTTTTAAAAATGGTAGCGTCTGCCCTTTTTAAATTCATTGTCTTGTTATCTTGATTTAGTCTTGCTGTATGACTTATAAAAGTAGTATGATTTATATAAATTCTTTATGACTAACTCTTTCACAATATTTTGCATAAACTCAAGTGCCCCCAGAATTGATTGATTTTTATCATCCTTTGCATTCACATGGATTTTCTCATCATAACAAACATCGGAGCGCTATTATTTTACATTAGATGGCGACTGGTGGTCCCAGTTCACAAATAAATACGCTCTGAATTCCTTCCTATGATGAGAGTGGTACAGGATTAGAGGTCAGAGGTGACATGCACTCTAATTTCTAATTAAATCTCAGCGTGGAAAAGTGATCTGTCATTGCCCAGGCTACTATTACTACAACTCGGGATCAACCCCCCCCCCCCCCCCCCCCCGACACCCATCAACTTCATACCCCTACCAGCCACAGCCCCCTGGAGTCCAGCCACCTTGGGCTCCCTGGCTGCACCCCAAGGGAAACACTATATAAATGTCAATGTACTGAGAAACTGCTACTGAAGGAGTCAAAGCCATCACACAAGCGGGGAAGCACACTGACTTCCAACAGGAGCTTTTTTCTCTCTGTCACTCTAGTGGTGGTTCCTGGAAATGCAGCTGTGATTTAGGGTCAGATCTTCTTACATAGCAGTGGACCTGAGCTTCTGTGATATGTAACTGAAACTCTGTTGGGTTGGCAAAAAGTGCACACCCAATCCCTGCTGGGTGTGCATGCACCCAATACACATGTACGGGAATGATTACAGAGGGTACAACAGTATACAAAACCAAATCTCTCAGTCTAACTCTGTGTTGTATACATTGCTCAGGTATCTACAACCCATTCTCCATTAGCATTCATGGCAATAAGCACAGAAACATATCCAATATGCATGTCAATTTTTCTTTCTCTAATCAAATAGAAAGCCTGTGAAGTAAATATCTATTTTCTTACAGCCTGGCTGTTTACAACACAGGGGAGGCTATATAAACAGTGTGTGGCAAATAAGGAATTTCTTTTAACATATCGGCCTGACCAGCATATGCTAGATATAGGAAACCCATAGCGTCAGTGGCTCCATATTGGCTGCAGAGGTCAAAGGCTAGGGAAGGTCAAAGGTGTCATCCTCCTTTCTCATCATGAAGTGCATTAACATCTTCTCCCTGTCCCGTCATATCCAGATGGCTGACCAGGCCACAGGACAGATGCCCCATTTTAAAATATCTCAGGGATCCAAAACACACCATCGAGAATAAATATGGCTCCATCTTTAGGACATCATATTTCAAAGGAATATGGATATGGATATGGGGTGGATGTAGGGTGCATAAGCACAGGCTGTGTTAAGCATGCCTTAATTGATTCTCTGTCCAATCCTAACAGCTTGCTCTTCTCAATTAGTGTTTTAACTATCTAACTTTTCATTCATAAAAAATGTAAAACATAGAGGAAAGTAGAGGAGAAAAGGTGTTAGAGTTGAGGATGCATGTTGTGACAACTCAATCGAGTCAGACATAGTAAGCATCACACTTGTGAAATGGAAGTCTGAAAAAAAATCTCATGTGCCAAGTAACTTTCGTGGGATAACCCATGAACAACAAATAATATGAACTGAAGCTCACTACAAAATAAGCAAACATTCAACGACATTTTTCTACTGTGATACCGCACCACTGCTGAAATCAGCAGACTAATTAGGCCAGGTTGTTGCTATTGGCAGCAGACCATGATCCATGTTCAGAGTAAGACAAGAAAACAGGCAAGGACCTTATCAGGAGGAGGTGACCTCACTTGTATGCCTAAGTAATTAAATTGCAGGGCACTGAAGTGCATGTACTGTATGGCATTCTTCCACTTTTTGTGTGAATACACACACAATAGCCAAACCCACATGATTAATGTTGTAGAGAAGTTGGCAAAATGAGTTGTTAAAAACCACAAGAAAAAATATCCACATGGTGTGCCTATGATATGTTTTTCTACCCAAAATTATCAAAGTTAATCAGTCATCATTCAGTGCCCCTCTTGAACCAATCAGCACAGCTCATAAACAGATGACCCCACCTTTCAGAGCCTGTCATTATTTTTACAGCACCAAAACCCTTCCAGGCATGCGCGCAGTCAAACGAATGGAGCCTCTCCAAGCCAAATAGACCGAGGCACCCTGCCGGGAGGCTTTGGGTTGGCCCTCGTGCAGCCTCTCAGACATACACACACATTTATGTTTGTAGTGAGTGGCAGTGACTAATACACACTTTCTCAGACACACATCCAATCACACACACAAACATATACAGCACGCTACCCTGCCCGGAGACCTCTGACTTGAACCTGCTGCTCTCACTCAGCAACACATAAATCACTGGGCTCTCAGCAGCACTGCTGGCCCTCAGTGCCATGCTGAACTTGACTCCACGGGAATAAAAGTCCGTAACTGGATACAAAAACTAATCCAGGCCAGAGACAATTGCTGGCATACAGAGGCCCTGGAGGTGCTGATACCCCCCTGCGACGATACGCTGTCTCTTTCATGAGACCTCTGACTTCTGCACTGAGGCGACACAGGCCTGTTAGGTGCTACTGGTCAGAGAACAGAGACAGGGAGAAGGGGTGAGGACCTGAGGGAACGGGGGAGATGAAGACATAACCTGTCAAGCCACCCTCACTCTTGGACTCGCCATCTGTTTCTCTAAATACGCCTCCCTTCTCAACCTTCACTCTGTCAGGTAAAACGGAGAAGTTAGAAGCTAAAAGACTAAAAGGCTTGTTTCAGTCTTTGACATGTAATGCCACCCCCTCTCTATCTCTACGTCTATGTCTACCCTTCTCTCTCTTGCTGGCCTAATTAACTATTGTGCTGCTTTTGAATGTCTTGCTTACACTATGTGACTGTAGTAAAATGTTTGTGTATCTATCCTGTCACATTTGTGTACATTTATATCAATTATCATTCATCATAAATAATGAGACTACAATGTGATCTACACTGATATAAACCAATTTATATCTTTCAGTAATGTTAGTCACCACATAGATGCAATGAGTTGAACTCCATTTTTTAGGAGGTGGAGAAAGAGAGTGTGAGTGAAAGACAAGATGTGTATTTATGTATGTGTAGGTGTATTTGTATGCTTGTGTGAATGTGCAGCCCTATGTCTGGCCAGCCATGGCCACATCTGTTTGTCATGTTAGCACTTAAGCGCCTGCAGGAGCCACGATGCTAAGTGGAGACAGAGTCCTCTATCCCACTCTCTCCATCCTCCCCTTTCTCCTAATTACATTTGTTCATTAATCCATTTTCTGCCCACTTCTCTTTCTTGTTTATGTTCTTGCTCCAATGGGCTTTTGCCTCCTCAGACCAGCAGACAGTGACCTTTAAGGAGATGCCAAAAGACTCTGTAAGACAATGTTACACCTTCACCTTTTCACCATATGCGCACATACACACATGGAAACTCCATTACTGTGCTGTATTTAAGTATAATTTTAAGGTTATTGTATACTTGAGTACATTATACTCCATTTCAGAAAGAAATATTATACTTTTTACACTATGATAGGTTTTGACAGCTGTTAATTACTTTGCAGAATATATTAAATCAAACTACCCAATAATATATAAACTTGTCACAGTTTTCTGTAATAGTCATCCAAAAATATATAATTGCACTCTGGAAGAGGCTACTCTGCTTAATGAGTGTTACTTTTAATACTTATTAATATTTTGAATCCAACACTTACACAGTATTTTTACAATGTAGTATTAGTAGTTTTGAATATGTGTCTGTTTTCAGTACAGTTCATGTTTTGCAAAGTGCTGCAAAGAATACGGGAATGAGTGAAACTAATATCAATTGATTATTGCAAATTTAAATCACATAAATAGCAGCAAAACATGTCACAATTCAGCATAAGTGCCTAAAAATGCTTTGGAAAATGTCAACTCTTAGAATTGAAAGGACAACTGACAAGACTGAGTCCACTGAGATTTGGGAAATTATTGTGCTTCTGTAGCATTGAAATATATATGGAGGTGTTGCCTAATTGAACAAAACACACATGAAGAAAGGTGTCCCAATCACAGAACTCACAGAGATGTATGAAAGTTAGAGCAGATAAGCAGTGAATGCTGCCTTTGTTATAGTCTTGGAGATTTATGAGGCCATATTAAAAATATTAAAAAACTTCATTCGGATTTGTTGGTTTCCTTTTGTTGCCTTGTTAGTCTAGTTAAGATATTGACAATCTAACACAGCAGAACCCTAACAACACCCTGCTGTAAATAATCCAGCAGCCTGTCCTGCAACCACCCACACCACTCCCTAACTGTCTAACTGAGCTCCTGTAGTGCGCTCTAAACCCTCCATCCCAGCCCCCCAGTCACAGCTACAGGCTCGACACCAGCTCCAGTAATACAGGAATGCCTCTGTACTCTTCTGTCCTGATAGAGTGGCCACTGTTTCTCTCTGATAACATCAGGCACCAGGGCCTGCACAGCCACGGGGCTCCGAGACACACTTTTATGACTTAAGTATCTGGGACTGATATCTGCAGCCATCAGCTCAATACACCCTCATCACATACTTGCGCAGACACTCAGACACTCTCACTCCATCTAACTGATGCACACAAACACACGTACACACGCATGTACACACTCCCAAGCATGCAGGCCAACACGCACATGTACACACAACCTCACTCTAACCATTTATTCTACTTCTATATTCTGTGGACCAAATTTAATCTGGAGTCAACTTGTATTTCATTAGCCTCAAACTGTGAAATTGCCCTCAATCCTAACCACTTAACCCTAACCTAAAAACCTAAATGTAATCATCAACCTGACCCTAACTCTAATGCCTAACCAGGATAGTAGACATAAGGCTAAATTTAAACCCAGTAACCCTAAATCTAACTCATAGATAATTTTGTCAATGTAAGGACTAAAAAGTAAAACAAAAAAATCTCCATTTTATTATCAGTGTAAGGACTTTTGGTCCTCACATAGATAACATATGAGAGCACACACATACACACATACACACACACACACACAAACACACATAAGATGATGAGCTCAAATCAAATAGACTTCAATCAATGTCATGTTGGAACAGTGAGCAATGTTAAATTGTTCCTTCCGATACCGCTGTGTACACACAGGTAGAAGATGTTTTCTCAGTAGTGCAAATCACAGAAGAAGAGGAGCTGTGACATTACAGTCATACATTTAGATGTCTTTGAGTCTTTATAATCAAACAATGTGCTGCTGGTTCAGGTGGACAACATAAAGGTCAATAATAGCAATCCAGACTCTCAAAGCTAGTTTCTGCCTGAAGAGTGTGCTACAACTACCCCTCACCGTTTAAATGTGTATACTTCTAGGACTTATCCTTAGTACTGGACAGTCTATGCCATCCTTCATTTGAGCCTCAGCTCTGGGGCAAACTAACTGGATGAGGATGACATTTAAAACAGCCTTTCTCCCAGTTGCTGCTGCTCATACATGTAACTGAAACAACTATATGTATGAGCAAATCACAATACAACCTAATTGAATTATTGGGAGGTAATAAAGACATGATTGTATGAGTGAGTTGTAGGCATATACACATTTTTAAAAATGTATTCATTTTGTGGCATATGTCACCCAATTTAGAGGATTTTGTTTGTTTTGTAACATATGTAATGGGGTTTCCAGATGCATAGTATGATGGCAGTAATATAATTGTAAATGTTAATATTACACATCCAAAAAGGGTCAAAGATTAAAGTCAGAATGCATATAATATGAAGTCTGTATTTGGAGGAAAATTGACTTCATACAACAGCTGCCACAAGAATGTCTATAAAGACAAGTCTGAACTTTCTTGTGCACAATTCTGACAAGGTTATTGCATTAATGTAATTTCCAAATAGGCTTCACTTTTAGGGATAGAGAGATAAAAGAACAAAGTGATGACTGAAAATAAAAAGTTCTTTGACACGAACTAAGCATTCTTACAGATATACTATAACCTGTCTTGTAACATTGATTTATCCAGTTAACGAAACATTTAACCTAGACCACCACCGTCACTACTGTCAGAGTGCGGAGACACCACAGATAGCCTTTACTCCTTTCTGACCCGAGAGAAGGTGATGTGTGCCTTTTGATGGACAGCACCACTTCACTCTTTCATGTTGACGGTCACTCACACAAACAAAAAGAGGGATGAGATGAGTTTCTCAGGGGAGTGAGGATAATAAAATCAGGGTGTCTGTGTGTCCTGAGTGGGGGCCATATTTGATGCTCTAACAGAATGAAGGTCTTTGGCGGCCAGGCCTGGCAGTCTTTTAGCTAAAGCAAGCAGATTTCTTTGAAGCCTGGCCACCTTGGCTGAAGAGCCATTACTCCCGGGCTTTTCTATACATTAACCATGCTGTGCTACAGCAGCACAAGTGCATTACAGGCTGCAGCCTAGCAGGGCTCAATTGTACTCCCTCTTGTTAAATATTACCCCAACAGAGCTTTTGATTTTATTTTCATTTTTTTCTCCCCATGCCGCTCATCCTCCTCCCCTCCCCCGATCAGATTAGGATCGATTGCTGCGTGGCAGAGCTGGCCCAGACATGAGGACCAGAACAACGCTACAGCGTGATTGTGCTCCTCAGGCCCCGCCTTGGAGACTATTCAGGCGACTAAATAGAATGATTTGCCCTTAGATGTCAAATTTCCTCCGAGACAAGGATGTCAATACCAATTAGATTGTCTGCAGTTGCCTTAGTTACGCCAGCCTGCCGCACACCGCCGCCGCCACCCCAACCTCTTTCCCTCTAAAGATACACTCGATCTCTTTTAACATCTCACTCACATCTCTCTTTTTTGTAGGCAGAGTGGTGGTCTCGGCACCAAGCCTTCAGCCTCAAATCAGTTTTATGACTGGCGCTGTGCAGACATTAGGCTAACTCTATTAGCCTCTCTGGAGGAGATGGCCTGAGGGGATACTGAGGGGCCAAGATGGGACCGTGTGTGTGTGAGTGTGTGTGTGTGTGGGTGTGTGTGTATGTGTGCGTATGGTGAAAGGGTGAAGGTGTAACATTGTCTTACAGAGTCTTTTGGCATCTCCTTAAAGGTCACTGTCTGCTGGTCTGAGGAGGCAAAAGCCCATTGGAGCAAGAACATAAACAAGAAAGAGAAGTGGGCAGAAAATGGATTAATGAACAAATGTAATTAGGAGAAAGAGGAGGATGGAGAGAGTGGGATAGAGGACTCTGTCTCCACTTAGCATCGTGGCTCCTGCAGGCGCTTAAGTGCTAACATGACAAACAGATGTGGCCATGGCTGGCCAGACATAGGGCTGCACATTCACACAAGCATACAAATACACCTACACATACATAAATACACATCTTGTCTTTCACTCACGCTCTCTTTCTCCACCTCCTAAAAAATGGACTTCAATTTATTGCATCTATGTGGTGACTAACATTACTGAAAAATATAAACTGATTTACATCAGTGTGGATCATATTGTGGTCTCATTATTTATGACGAATTATAATTAATATAATTAAACACAAATGTGACAGGATAGATACACAAACATTTTACTACAGTCACATAGTTGTGTAAGTAAGACAGTCAGCAGCAGCACAATAGTTAATTAGGCCAAAAACCGCTCTAGTGTGTAAATGGGTAATTAGGGATCATTACGAATAGCTTTAGGAACTTAAAAGGTTTCCCTCACTAACTTACTACACAGTTTGCTTTCTGCTTGGGGAAAACTACAATATACACATAAAAGACAAGGCTCTTATCTCAGTGAGCTTAAAGCTTTTATCATGTTTTCAAGGCACAAGAAAACTTCCTGAAACAACAATCAAATAGATTCAGAAACAGATATACACCAGAACCAGTGACCTTATACTCTTTGTTCTTTACTCAGCTGTTCACCAGATACAACTTAAGTGTCTCTGAAGTCACCATGTCTGCATTAAACTGTTGTTTATGTGTTATTAATCCATTCATAGCTCTCATTCTGCTGTTTACATTAAATATTTGTGTTAAGTGCTGCACTGAGTGATTAGTAAGTCTATATCGTTTTAGTTTACATTGTTTTTGCTACAGGAATATGAAACCTTATACTTTCTTTTCCAGTTTTCAATTAGCATCTAAAGACACCATTGACTACTGCAATTGGCTAAATCAATAACTTCCCAGAAAGCATCCAAATCAGCACAAGATAAAGTATTCAGCTCTGTTTTCATCTCTTTGCCGTTAGTTACAGTTAACCATAAACATGAGGGGAACTATTTTGAGAGTATGTGACAGCATCATATCTTGCTGTAATTTAAACATTAACCACTATTACGGTGTTTTGAGCAACATACTTCAACCACCAGTTGAAATGTTTAACATACACAGGAAAAATGACTTCAGCATTTATAATGCAACCCAGTATTCTTAATGTTATGCACATTCTTTCCCTCAGTTTCATGTCAAACGCACACTGTGCACAAGCAGCAGACACTGGCAGACAGACTAATGCGAGCCATGACCAGGGTTGCGAATCTCCTTCTTTCAATACCTTTTCCCATTTTCTCCTCCTCTTTTTCTGAGCCCGACATACAACACTGCACAGTCAATTCAGCGGTGAGGAATGGAAACAAGACTTGCATTTTGAAGTTGGTTTAACCTTGCAGTGACACCTATTGCAGATGCTTTGAAATGGTTGAGAAGAATAGTTTCCGCATGGTGGGATCTGCAATTAGGCGGCACATCTGCAGCAGCAGCAGCACCCCGGCATCCCCTCCACCTCCAAATCTGGCTTTCTCAGAGCTTGGTGTTGGTTGGCAGCCAACACAAACAGTTCCCACTGCATAACTGTGAATAATTTTATGAGATGGATTTCAACTGGGCAATTAGACGGATTTCAACTGTGAATATTTCAAGAGCCCCCATGCATTTCACTTTCCAATCAATAAGAAAAGGGACTGATCAAGGGAGCGAAAGAGACACAGATTATCCGGATACAAGTCACAGAACAGGAGGAGCAAAGGGGCTGGGCAAAGTGAAGAGACAAAGAAGGATAAACAGAGAGAACGATGAAAGAAGAGGAGGAGAGATAGTGACAGCCATGAGACAGAAATTTACAACCAGATCATCAATTAACCAGTCCAATCACAATGGATCAAGCCATTAAATGTGCATTTCTCCTAAACGACCTCCTGACTCACGACGACTACAGATCATGAGCTTGTATTGATGGCTATTGGAACACTATGCAGTCCTAAAGTCTGCGAAGTTCACTGTTTGTCAGTTAAATCGGCACATGCGGTCAGGAAGAAAACAAATGTCTGCCCTCTCAACTTACATACGTCTCATTAAATGTAATGCAGTTATTTCAAGCTACAAGAATAATGTCTTTTGCTCTCAAGTTGGCATGTTTACCTTGCTCTCGTTTTTCTTGTGCTGAATAAGCACAGAATGTGACCATTAAATATATTGCTGATGGAGAGACAAGGGGCGGGAAACATCAATATTAAATGAACTAGAGTTACGTGATAGGCTATCCCTGGATGACATCATCACCAGGTTATATGTACAATTAAGAAAATGCTTTGTAAGTTAAGTTTTGAATGTAACCATATGACTTAATAATGTTAACTTTAGAATACATTAGTGCACCAGGAGATCAAATGTTGCTATTGGTATTTTTCACCCCCCTAAATCTTTTAAAATTTTAAAATTGGGGATATTCACTTCTCCATTATCATCACAATTAGCCTCTGTGTAATATAAAAAGCATGTGAAACAAAAGGACCTTAGGACATGGCATACTCCATAAAATCCTACTTTCAGCACCTCTGAAATTAGACCTAAAGTCCCCCCAGAGGGGCTATTAGACGACAAATCCCTGCCATTGACCAAGTTCTGCCCTCTGCTTGCTCATGACTGACGTCCCAACCTCTTTGAAGTCCCTCGTCACAACAACACCAGCACCATTTCCTCTCCTCTAAAAAGACAAAATGTGAGTTGCCACCAGAAAAGAGCAGGAGAAGCTTTAAGGGAGAAAAGGGGACTCGCAAAATTCAAAATAAGCCAGATGTTTGTGTCCCATGCTAACATGTGGAGACATGCGCTTGCCGTGGGCCTGCATTAATGAAGGTAAAGATCCATCGGAGGGGGGGTGGGTTAGGGGGGCTGATGGGCAAGGGGATGCTGTGTGATATAGGCCGTGGCACATACACACACTCGCCTGGTCACATGTGGTTGCAATAAGTTAGCCTCACTGCCACTCTGGTCAGACAAACAGATGGAACTGGGCTCGGGCTCTTTTGCTGAAATGGGAAATATTCCTTAAAAGAAAAAGCCTGAGAAAAGAAATGCTGCTGTTGGATTACTTCTGCAAATTCTACCTACAACAGAGCAGATTTCAATTATTTGCTGGTAAAACTAAAAGAGAGAAACTTGTAGACTTTGTTGTAGGTTACTTCAAAACTGTTTCAGGTGATATGACACAGCTTTTTATATTGTTAATATGTTTTACCTTTTACAAAATATATGTAGTTTTATACTGTTGCTCTGAGGGCATTTTATCTGGTCATTGATATGTTCAATTTATAAAACACTGCACTTTGAATGACAGGATTACAATAGTCTTAAACTCTTAGCCAAATTCATTTTCTCACTCTATTGGCAAAATTAGAACAACAAAATTAAATCCTCTTTTGGCAATAATAAATACAATCTAATACAGTAGAATATTATTTTAAAACTACTAAGAAAAAGTATACAGTAGTTTAAATTTATCTTAACATAATTCAGACATTCATTACTATAGTGCTCATTTTTAAAATCTATCATTTTTGTCTAGTGCAGTACTACAATGATGGATACTAGTTTAATATTTAACTTACCCAGATATCTTTAAAAAGGGCTGCCTATTAAATCATAATGTTATATTCATGGACATTAATTATGCTTATTTAAAATTCATTATGCTATTTGATTAAAAAAAGTGTCCCATTTTAGCAAAAAAAAAAAAATCTATATTGTATCATTGCAGCACAATGTTATTTTAGTATAGTGTTGACATAATCTGTCCTCTTTTTATTGTCACATCACATTGCTACAGTTATTCAAAGTGTACAAAAATAAATAAATAAATAAGTAAATATTTAGCTTTATATTAAAGAAGTATTTCCATAATATTCATATATTGTTACCAATATATGGTTCCTTAAAAAGTGACTTTCTCACTGGGATAAAATAAAGCAAAAATTACTTGCCTGTTGGATAACCTGTCTATCTAATTCTGTCTTCTTTGTTAGACTTGATCATAAATTATCCGACGGATTTCTGAAAGGCTCAACTTACGGAAATGTTAAGAAGGAGATAACTGAGTTACTGCATCCACTACAAGCGTTTGTGTGTTTGAAATTCACTGCTACCTACGATAAAACAATGCAAACATCCAGCCAGAGTCACTTTACGGTAATTAGGGATTACATATACAGAATTTACATTACATACATTGTAGTGTGACTCATATTTACATCATGGAAATATTGCTTCTGGACATTCAGCAAAGCATCCAGAATATAAGTCAACGCTCTCCACATGTTGTCATGTCAACAGTGAAGAAATATATAGAGAAATCTCCATATACAGATATTAGCATTTCAAAAAGAGAAAACTGCATGATAAGCAAAGGAAGGAAGAGAGGACGGGGTGGGAGGAGGGGGGCGAGGGTGGGGGGTGGGGGGGTAGTGAGGGTGAATGAAAATGTAAAGATTGCATGGAATGCTCTTGGGTGAACTGCAAATGAACCCCTAAACCCCAATCTCCACCTGACAGAATCCGTTCTTTTGACCTGACACACAACCACAAAAGAGCTTGCAGCCAACATGCAGGAATGCCACGTTAAGATCACAATTACCGCTTGATAGCCTTTTAAAAATAAATATTTCCATCCCAGGAGAGACTGCGGAAATATTATACAACCCAATTATTGAGGATCTTTATACACTCAATATTTCACCATCTGGATTTTTTATGTTTGTTTTGGGAAATGAAGGAATATTCATGACAATGATACCTGAAACAGACACTGAGGTCTCCTGAGTGAAGTGTTGACAATTTCAGATAAGCTACTCATAAGCTACTCTTTTGGAAAACTCCTCACAATTGCATATTGTTTCATTTTCAGCTTGAACATAATGCCCCCAAAAACACAAGAAAGAAATATACGCAGTTACAGTATTTTGTAACAGTCTAACACCTCCATGGTATGTAACCACATTGTTGGCTTTCTGATCTCTCCTCAGCTGTCATCGTTGACATACAGTGTTTTAAAACTGTGGCTGAACTGAGGTAATGATAACCACAGCATAGTTGCATGGTTAGAATGGTATTTAAGCAGCCTAATGCCCTGTTTGTTTTCCTATGTGCTCTCCCAGTGGTGCTCTCAACCCAGTGAGAGTGTGTTGAGTGCTGTGATTGGTGTGTTTTTGTCTGTGTGTGTATGTACGGAGACACTCCCTCTCCTAAGCTGGGCAGGTCTCTCTCTCTCTCTCTCTCTCTCTCTCTCTCTCTCTCTCTCTCTGTGTCTGTCTCTCTCCTTCATTCAGTCACTCACTTTCCCTCACTCGCTCTTTTCTTTCCCATTTTACTTCCCCTCTTTATGTCTGCTTGTTTCCTCCTCCTCCTTTCTTCTCCCTCTCTCCTCCCACAGGGGCTGTATGCATTCCTGCCAGGAGGGGCGGAGGTGTCTGTGATCCGGGCTCGATAAGGACCAGGCGTCCCCCCCACTCAGCCCCCCAAACCCTCCACCTCCTCCATGCTACCCTCCCTCGTGTTCACCCTCCACCCCCCTCACCCCCTCCCTGGGAAAATGGGTGCACCCTCCTCCCTGGCAGGGCACTGGCTCCCCTTTGAGTGTGCTGCCAGCCGTGGCAGCAGAGACTTAACATGATTTGTTTGTCTGCTGCTGCGTGTTTGCACCAAACTCCAGCGCCAACCTCCATTACTCCCGCCAGAGATCCAGAGGGCTGGTTAGCTGGTACAGATCAGGAGTAAGGCTCCTGGAGGCGGAGGGGGGCGTGGGGGGAGTGGTGGAGGGTTGAAGGGGTGTTAAAGAGGGTGAGGTAGGGAAGGTGGGGGGATGTAGGGAGAGATCAGGGTTAAAATGAGTTTGGAATATGATCCATGGGCTGGAAACATTCAACATTTCTCGAAAAGTAAGTCTAGCTGTAACTGGCTGGACTCGTATATGAGATAACAGGAAAACATACACTAATCACTCAGTGAGCATTTTGAAAGTTTAAGGGTTTTCCCATTCTTCCTTTTTTTCCTGGCATTTTGTAATTGGCTTGCTTCCTGGTACAGTGGCGGACACCAGGCACAGCAGCGGCTGCCCAGCCGGCCCATTGATCTTTCATCAGCCCATAGAGTTAGAGCTGAAGGCATGAGGGAGAGGCTGGAGAGGCAGCCACTCTTTTTATGGCAGCCCGCTGGAGCCTGCCTAGGATTGTTCCCTGTTTCCTCAGATTGTTTTTCATTTAGTCAGGGTGCAGCGCTGTGCCGCTCTGAGGAGGTGAGGTGGAGTGTCGCAGACATTTAGGGGAGCACGTAACAGCTACGGTCTGGGTAGGTGGATACAATGGTATAGCAGGGCTTGTTTGCTGATAACATTTTAGTTTCTGTGTGTGACAGCATGTGTGCTTTTAGGGTTTTTGGCTGTAATTGGTTTTTTAAGTGAATGGGGTGTGTGACATCATCTTGGTATGTTTCTCCTTGTTCCAAAACAGAGATGAAATGACCTATATCCTTCAATTAGGAAGGTGTTGGTGGCAGTTAATCTGTAGCCTAATGTGCTTACTGTAACACACTCTAATACACTCTGATAATAAAGGCACATTTCATAAACTAAAGTCAAGGATAGTTGTCATAAGAATGTGTATTTTTTTAGTTGAATGTATATTGAGGAAATCTGTTTTTCCTCCCCTAAAAGACTGGCAACAATTAACAGCAGCACCACTTATTTAGTGGAAGAGATACATTAAACTGTTACACTTGGTAATATTTCTCCATGGAATCCCAGACTATTAATCAAAACCATTTTACATTAAGAAAAAGAAGCAGAAGGGCTCTTAACGCAAATCAAATTTCACTTAAGGGGCTAAAATTACCTTCATCAATTTGCATGAAAGCCATAGTAGTGGTCAAGACATCCATGTGATATCCAATCAGAAGGTCTAATCAGTATGTGGGTGTGGTCCGTTGTATTCCCAACAGTATTCCATTGATCCGAGCTCCAGCACTGAGCTGCAGCAGTCGTGCAGGCCCTGAACTTGGTCATATCACTGATACGTGATATTAGGATCCTTCTTCGAGGTGGCTCCACAGGGATCTGGTCAGAGGGAGAGAGAGAGAGAGAGAAACAGACTTCAGATCAGCAGATCAATTTTCAATGGACCTTGAATATTTCATGTTAGGGAGTCTCGCAGCAGCAGATACACAGATGGGCTAAATAACTGTCCAACAACCATGTCCAGTCACATTACTGCAAATTTATACTTATTTGTACAAAAATAAATGTCATGTTTTCCATCTGATTTGAACACACAGTGAGGCTCAATGTTGGCTCAAGCAGGGTGCACAGTGAGTGAAGTCCCTCTAACGTCCCTAATCATAATAAACCTAATATATTGACTTATTCATATAAAAATATAAATTCATTGTAATTATACAAACAAACAAAAAAAGCTGTCTCTGTTTGCAGTGTATGACAAGAAAATTTCCATGGGAAGATGTTGCACAGATACAAACACACACACACACACGGCCGCTTCACCAAAAGGGCCAGGTTAAGGGAATCATGTCTGGATCATGTTTCTAGTCTCAGCAAACATGTGGTCGATGTAAGTGACTCAGCCTTGGTCCTAGAAGTGGACGCAAAGAGCAACATGCTCAAAAAGCCTGTTTCTAAACATATACCTGCGTTCATTAATTAAATGATTTCTTCATTTCTATATGGTTTGTATTCTATCAATAAATTTTTTGTTATTTAATTCACACTTACATGGTCCAAGATTATAAAATGTAACATAAATGTCATATAATTCGGGAGATAATTTTAAATTATGTCCTGTGTCAAATGGACAGTAAATCTTTCGACAGTATCAGCAGTAACAATGCAATGGGATGACTCGCTCTTGCAGCAATAACCCACACCTGACCCCTAAACCTTCACCCACAGAAAGGATGTTGTTTCACCGACTGTCTTCAAATACTTTCCTCTCGGAAAGACATCAGTGAAACCAGAGCTTGTCGGGCCTTGTATTTGTTTATTAAGTATGCTCTTGGACTGGCTTACTCCCAAGATGGCTGTAACTGAGAGATTTGTTCATGTAGGCATTAGGGCTGGCTATCACTGGTGAATTATTTATTGAAAAAAATCTCCCCTTCCTTGACGAATGATAGAATATGTAGGGCTGCTCACTGACCGGCCATATATTAGAGGAATGATGAAAACACTGTTAAGCAATGCAAACTGACACTGAATTTAGAAGAAAAAAATTGGTAAAAAAAAATCTGTATCTCTGGAAATAATCTCAATTTTTTATAGTGAAGACTGCAGTTATAGAAAGATATGAGCTGAAGAAAAATAAAGATGCTACATCAATGATTTATTATTTGGATATTCAGTGAAAACTATAAGATTTAATAACAAAGTTGGACAAATGTACAGTATTACTATTCTAATATTACTATTCTAATTGTTAAGCTATCTAACCCTTTATATGTTATGTTCTATGCCTTTCCATACAGCTCATTACTTGTAAACACTCCCACTTGTAAGAACAGCGTCAGTCTGTCAGTGCCTCTTTAAAATGTTTGATTTTTTTTTTTTTTGCAACTGCCATCGTTTAGAGTTAATATGATAAACTTAAGTGTATTCCCACTGACAGTAACATCGGGGATTCCACAGAGAAGCAACACTGACTGCAAAAACATGTGTGATCCCCAACACTTGTTTTTGGCCATGATAAAATACAAAAAAAAAAGAGTTAAGCGAGGATACAAGACACACAAAATCAAACAAAAAAAGAAATTCAGTTACCCTTGATATCTTCCCTGCCAGATTTAAATCACAAATAATTTGTTCAAATCAGAATAAATCACATCTGGTAATTTTCTCTGCCCGCGCTTTATTATGTTAGTTTTTGTAGTCTGCAGCAGTGAAAGAAAAAGAGACAGGCAGAGGGGCCTGGCTATTGTCATTCAATGGCCGAGCCATTTTGGAAATCACCGCTCTCGATTTGCTCCCACTGCCTCCCTTTCTGTATTCCCTTATGGCTGCACTAGATGGAAGGCTTCCTTTTATAATTCCAAGTTGCACACGCCACCAACCCCCCCCCCCTCTCAGAATAACATACACATGTCAAAGGCTGAGCTGAATGATTGAATGAGTCAATAGTAGAAGTAAAAAATGAGGAGAGGCGGATGATTTGAATTTATCTATTAACTTTCAGTAGTATTTACAACAGCAGGATGCATCTATACTGATAAATCAATTTAACGCTTTTTTCAAAATTCACAACAAAAGACAAGTTGGGATCTCAAAAGATGGTTTACAGCTAGAGACGTCTACATATCGGTGTTTAAGCTAAAAGCCCCTCCATTACCAGAAGGGACTAATAATCGTGATCTATGCCTGCTCACTCAGCAAATAATCAATCATGCTTATTTAGTGTGTTCAAACAGGGATTTTGCTTAGGGTTTAATGAAAACTCAGTGAACCATTGTCTTACATATGGAGAGGGCACCTTTTAAGCATAAATTATGTTATGTTCAGGTAACATTATGAGAAATAAACTATTTTTATGCGATATAATGCGAGATAAGATGGAATATAGGAGCTTTTGTAAGCGTCAGACCTAATTTGAATAAAACCACCATGGCCTTGTGACCCAGGCTCATCTAAACACTCTCACATTGTCACACAAAGAACCACTAAAAGGGGCCCATGCATGACCCATTTTGTGTCTTGACCCCTATTTCAAGAATAAAGTAGAAGACAAATGTTACAATCAGTGAATCAGCATCCTCACTGAAAAAAAAAACACCAGAGATCAAAGAAAAAGGAGTGCCGTGTACAGCAGTTGAAGAGATTAGCAACACAAGACAAGTGAACAAACTAGAAAACTCTGCGTAAAATCCGAGGTATTCACCGAGAAGCTAAGCATCTGGATGCTGACAGCCTGATGATTTGAGTAACTGCAGGCCTATTTAGAACAACCTGCATGTTAAGACTTTAATGTGCAGAAATCAGGCAGAACTTCCACCCTGCCACTCTCACACCAAGGGAGATTATTCTCATCAGTAGGGCATGAAATTCACTGGCTGACCACCAGACACCCTGCCTGCTCTGAGGCCAGCAAAGTGACCACTGACATGACGTGCCAGTGCCTGTGGGTGTGCATGTAAATTGCATGTGTGTTTAAGAGCAAGAGGGGAGGAGAGGGAGAGGAAAAGAAGGTTGGTATTTATGTGTTGTTTTTTTATATGTGTGTGTGTTTGTCCTTACAATTGTGAGGGGCCTTTGAGGAGTTTCTATTTTAACCTGATGTGAGATGGCCTTGTTGAAACAGCCTGTCACCTTGAAATTAACCTCAAAAAATTGTGTTGCCCACAACATAAAGTTCTCTCCATGCTGGTATCCCAGTAAGTATTTTTCCACAGGTTCTGCTTCTGTTTTCACATTTATTTCACACATTCTGTATATTCAGAGTTATTTTCATCCACTTTAGGTAATAGGGTGTATTTTAACTAATACGCTGTTGTTTAGAAATAGGAGGATGTAAGAACTGAAGACAATGAAGACAGTTAATCAGCATTACAAACCCTACTAATATCAGTGTAACCTGTTGAAACTTTATCCTACAGTAACTGCTCTTACTTGCATGTGAACAGTCATCAGGTGATGTGACACAAGCGATAATATGAAGGAGAAAGTACAAACAAATCAACCCTGTGGGCGCAGCACAGAATGCTGGAGGACAGGACTGAAAACCGAGATCTACTGGCTGATTACCATGAAGTTATAATGATGACACATGCTTCTGCTCTAATGTGATGAATTGATTTCACCAGGTTGAGAGAAGTGCACCTTACTTCAGAAGATAGAGGAAAGGAGAGTATTTCAAGGATACTTCAACATGTTGTAACAACCATACATAGTCATTGAAGCAGAGTGTTTAAGCCTATAGGTGGACAACCCTCATCAGTTATGAGAAGGAAAGAAGCACAGGTAAAACGGGGGTCAAAAAAACGTTTTTTGAGAGTTTGATGTAGGTCATTTAGAGCCATTGCAGTCATCATAATACATATGATATATGACTCTAATTAGGATCTCTAAATTAACAGAGTTTAAGGTTCATCTTTAAATATATAAATGTCTATAACCGCCCTCTGCATAAAAAGGCTGTCCTGTTGTTCAAAAAGCAGGTTTGAGGAGAAATAACTAAAAACAAATCAACCTCCAGAGCCTCAAAAAAATAAAAAATTAAATAAAAAATTAAAAAAAAAAACCGCAGCTACGACATCAAATGATTGTCAGACCGGTAAGTGTCCAGAGAAGTGTGCGTAAATGTCTAAAGGATGACCGAGCAGAGCCACCACGCACGGCTGCCGGTCGCGTCTTTTGCCTACAGCGTGGAGTTTGTGCGCCAGGCGCCGAGGAGAATAATCTGTTTACAGTGTGAGCGTTGATGGTCATTTTTTATGATGTTTTTTAATCCACAGTGGAGGAGGAAGGAGAGGGGGGGGGGGGGGGGGGGCTGTCTAGCAGAGCCCCAGACAAGCTGGCTCCAGTGGCCATCTCTGTAGGCTATAGGCTTCTCTATTTGAGTAGAGAGACAGGTGTAAATCTCTCTCTGCGATCTTTACCCTGCACTCTCTGCGACACTCACCTGAAGGTAAATAAATGGTTTATGGCCAAGTAAATGAACCACCTCTCTCGTCCTGTGGGCTTGTGCGTAGAAAGGAAACACCCCCGGAGGCAGTTGTCATTGTCATGCACTGAGTTGCACACGCAAGGAAAAGACAGCATAGACTGTGTATATTCGATGGAAACATGAGTTTTAAGAAATAAAACGATTTAATATAATTTGTCAATAATGAGAAAAAAATGAAACGATGAAAACAATTCGTGATTTTTTCATTAGCAATTTATTAGTTTTAAAGTTGTTGTTTTTTTAAAAGACCTGAAAAAATATAACAAACTTTTTTGTTATATTTTAAAAAGTACAATGCGTAAACGCCATTTTGAAACTGAAGTTTTTGTGCGATTTTATGGGGTGTGTGATGTGTGGACAGCTATAGGCGAAACAAGCTGTAAGAGAGAGAAAGGCAGCATAATATTTAGCACACTGAATATTAATATACATAGATATGTGGCGCAGTAGCTATGTTTTTGAGTAGTCTATATATGTGCACGGTCCCGCGCAATTATTGTAAACGGTTTTTGATTGCCAAAGTTGATCTCAGTATTCCAGGATCACATTGCCACATTGTCATGCGGCACCCCACATCACGCAAAGTGTGTGTGCGTGTTTGCGTGCGCGCAAGTGTGTGTGTGTGTGTGTGTGTGTGTGTGTGTGTACTGAGAGAGCAAGATAGAGGGGGGCCATTATACCAAAGTTCTGCAAAGTAGGTCTGTGCCACTCTTGATTAGGGATTGTTCCCAAAAGATGGTTGCAGACATGAGATAATGAGGTCCTGTGATAACGCGGGTCTCCTTTAAGTTTTTCCCATGAATCGAGACTGTCGCCAGTCCACAAAACGACACTGTGCATCGGCACCACGCTACTCACTTCTCATTTGTCGAACACAAAAGCTGATCCACCCCAAATCCGCACTAACAAACCAGGGGCCGGGAGCAAATCATATAATGTTCAATCGTATTCACTTCTCCACTAATTAACTGGAATCCCACCTTATTCCTAAATACAGTGACCAATTAAACTGCGATGTATGCCAAAGGTCTCTGGGGCCACACTCGGTCGCCAGAAACATTTGTGAAGGTCTGCGGCTTCACTATAGGCAATGGATCTTATTAGGTGGATGACCTCGGCGAGGAAAGGTTACAGGCTTTTTCACTGCCCTCGGTTGGAAAACTAAGATGTTTCCTAATCGGATTTTAATTGGTTGGTTTGGTGGTTGGTGCTTGTGTCCTTTTCCGTGTGCGCAGTGAGGTGAATCTGTATTTCAACGCGGATCCACAAAAAAAAGGAAAGCATGGACACAAGATGACAGATGGGAGTGATACAATCAAATTTCCTATTTTGTAGGCTTTTACATGAATATAGGGCTTCATAGGAGGAGTTTTCTAAAAAATCAACAGGTGTTAACAACTTCCATTTTAGGTTTTTACAAATCAGTTTTGATCATCCTTTTCCACAGTTGATTTTAAATTCAAGCTCGCACAGTTCTACTGAAATAGCCTCTTTGCTCCACTTTCAAAAGTTACAAAAATGAAGTTCTGAATAATCACAAATGACCATAAATTCAACACATACTCATACTAAACAGGCGCAGGCGCGTTCTCTTCTCTAAAAAAAACCAAACATATAGGCTACTTTTTTTTGCACAGATTAAGAATCTGTCCATGCTTATTCGAGGTTACTGTTGAATCCTATAAGTTAAGCCAACCAGGTTCAGCTTACGTTCAAATACTCCCCCTCATTTACCCCCCCAAAAAATGTCTTTATGCAAAACATGTGTAGGGACTTCAATAAATGAAAGCACAGCTCCTAACCGCATCCTACTTATTTTGATTTTCATGTGGTTTTCGTGTATTGTCTAACTTCGCAAATACGGCCAGTCTCATATTTCAAATGTCACAAGTCTCTGACGACTTGCAATTTGAACATGAAAAAGCAGCAAAGCCAAACAGCTAGTAAAAAAAAAAAGAAAGAAAGAAAAAAGAAAAAAAGGTGGGCCTGAAACTGTCTAACGTGACTCATAATAGATCTAAAGAAAAAAAGTTTTTTTTTTTAATCCAGCGTCGGTGGATATGGCTCAGTGTAGACTATGAGATGGTGAATTGGTAGTTTTATGTCAAACCTAATAGACTATTAGGCTAAATGGTAGTAGGCTTTTCAACTCACATATCCCATACAAGCCAGCAGCACACGCTCATAGTGTGCGCCAAGCCAGACAAACCTGTTGACGCACAACAGCAGTGGCTACATTAGACACCACAAAGCAAAGAGACAAATTAATCTGTCTTCAGTGTAAACACATTGTGTAAACGTTATTTAAATGAGCAAGTTCAAATTCTGACTTGACATTTGATAAAACCTCTGTGAAGAAAATGGTTGAGCTCTCATTCCTAAAAAAATATATTAAGCATTCCCAAACATTAATATAGAGGCAGAGCATTCATATAATTGTGGAAAGCTCATTTTTGATTTTGTTTTGATTTGTAATATTTAATAAAGATAATATAAATGTATCTCTCTCCCAACAACTTAATGCAAGGCTTCATTCTCAAAGTAGTTTTCCGAAAACATTTACAAGGCATTATGGCTTCAACAGTTAATAGATGGATTCATCCATCGCACAGAGAAGCATGTGGGAGATTCAATTGACCGCACTCAACTTTGCCGCCGCTTGAGCTTGCCGCATACACTTCAAATTGTTGTTCTCGCTACTGACAAAACCGTTAATTCACCCAGAAACAGGAGGTCAAGTTTCTGCAGAGGCAGGGGGAAAAAAGTAGCCGACAAACTTACAAGAACATTTGTATCAGAGCGCAAAGGTTTATACGCACAAAGAGCCCTGAACTCTCCTTAAATATTCAACCAACATCAGAAACATTTAACACCTGTTGCTTTTATTTATCAGTGTGCTTGGGGAAAAAGAAACTAAGTCTGAGCGTTAATGGCGTTAAGTGATACAGTTAAAATGAGATATTTCCAAATTTATGTATTCCCTCCAAGTGTCTAAAAAAAGTTTGTCTATTTTTGAAAAAGTGGATTAAGAGGAATTTGACCACTAATTATGCAATTACCGTTTTGGAAGGAGGCTTTTTGTCATATAGCCTGTTCTAACATTCACTTACACAGATGTTGAAGAGTGTAAACCTAAATTCTGGATGTGCTGTATTTCAATGAGAACTGGATTTCCCATAAAGTGTGAAACAAAGTGATCACTATTTTACAGGGAAACTAGAGTTTCAGAGATTTTTATTTTCAGCAGAGTAGGGATTTCTTTTTTCTTTTCCCAATTTAAACCTTCTTCTAAGGTGCATCGTGAAGGAAAGAAGTCTGAAAGGGTCAAGACTCCAGGACACACTTGTAGTATAAAGAACTTTTTGTAAAATAATAATTATAATAAAGTTGTTCTTTATACCAGAAGTGTTGCTGGAGTCTTCTGCAGAGGTCTCAAAATATTCTGAGCTGACTAATATCATTATTTACCTCTCAGTAAACTACTTTTTTACCACTACATACAAAAACATAAATGACTAGATACTTTAAAACAAATGTTTGTTACATAAGTGCTATTTTAATCCTGCTAGCTGCTGCTTTGTAAAACCTAGTGGGGATGAGGCACAGCGAAAATCTCCACTGAAAGGGGTGGATTACTGGCGCAGGCCTGCACACAGCACCTGTAGGGAGTGGCTAGGGAATCCTACTCAAAAATAACCCAGAAAACTTTTCCCAGCAGGTTTGCAACAAGGTTCAACAGAAAGAAAATGACAGACCACCTGAAGCACAAATCCAGGAAGACCAGGCTTACCTTGAGGGGAACTGACACCTAAGTGAATTTTTACAAGGTCATTTTGGGATGAGGTATACTGCTGTTTATGTAGCATAACTGTGCTGCAAAATTCCTTAACTGCGTTTTAGGAACTCCCTTGAAGCCGCAGTCACAGCTATGATGTGGTATATCTGTGTGCATAAGCATGATGCCTGAAACCTCCTTATTTCCTATTGGACGTCTATCATAGCGCTTAGTGTGGATTTACTTTAAAGATTGGCACTGCACTTGATCCATTTACCTCGACAATCACCATTCTTGGTAACAGAATGTCTGATTGTGGGGCAGAAAGACATAAAAGACATATTCAACCGTCCTGTCAGTGGAAATCAGTGCTGGTTTCTTTTACTCAGCCTTTCAGACTGCATGGCACTTGCTTTTCCGCCTATGGTTTTCCATTTCAAAGCCCTCTGTCTCCATGTAAATACCAAAACACAGTAATCCAATCTGACCCCATTGCAAATTTTCCAGAAACTATTGGGGGGTAGTGGGGTTGACATGAGCCACACACTTATCCCACTTAACCTCTAGAGAGAAGCCACCCTAACCCCTTAGCCCAAGATTCCCTTGGTGGAGGAATGCACTGCTTTATACCACTCTCCTCTTAAAAGCACTGGGTCTTGAGGTTGGGCTCAATGGCAAAATCTTGCAACTTCGTGAGACTGTAAAGTCGAAGCAGCAGCACAAAGCCAATGCCAGTGATGGGGGAGGTAAATGGACAGCAGATATCCAAATTAGGCCACCTCCCTGCCCACCAAAACCCAAATACTTTTTGATTTTACACAAAATAGTCCCTCACTGATGCCTCTCATGAACATAGCGGGAGCATATTTATACTGTGCTAACTTGATGACAAATAACCTGAGGATTCTGCTGTTTCCCATTTGCTATTGTGTGCTTTTTAGCATGCAAAAGTGGTTTCAGCAAGATTCTCAGTACTCAGAATATAAGGGGAAAGATGCTTATCTCGATGTTGGCTAGTGGTGGCACGTAAGGCAAGCTAAAGACTTTTGACACATGGTCCACATGTGTCAAAGGGGCTGAGGCATTTACCACGAGCATCTTGATCACACCACTTGTAGCTGCGGAGAAAGCTTGATGGCTGTTTATGAGGTTGAGCAGACAAATCCCTTTGCATTATGCTCTACAGGTGATGCATGCCACTGGACCGGTTTGTTCTTATAGTGCTGCATACAATGTACCTTTAAAAGGCAGCTGTTCACTTCTTACTCTATTGTATGGCAAGAGGCGATAATGAGCATAGCTTGTTTTATGTGAACAGGAACCATTAAGCAAGCGTTTAGTGGGCTGCGAGCCAAATAATGCTATGCAAACTTGCATAACATAAGCTCTTATGATTTCTGAGCCATAATTGATTATATAAAACACATATATGCATGTAATCTTGGTATTTCGAGCATGCAGATGTGCTATAACTGTGACATTTGAAGTCACAGTTAAGGTCTACTTTATGATAATGTGTAATAGTATACAGTTTTCAAAATATTAATAACTGACGCAGATCGCATATTGCATAATGCCAATCAATTTATAAATCAGAGATTAATATCTAGGGCTTTTAGCATCAATTTTGCCATATTTGGATAATTGATAAAAGTTCAACATTGTGTTTTTCACCTTTCAGTGGCCTCCTTCTTAACTATGTGGTAGTAAGTTAAAAGTTATGAGCCTGCGTCACTGTTGATGAACAACCTCAATCAAGGGAGCAAATGTCTCCCCAGCTCACTACCATTTTCCTTGTCAATCTGTAGTCAATGCCCTGCCATCAATAAACACATCCCCTAATTAACTAAAATTGTTTTTCATCAATACCCATAACTGGCCAGCGCAGGAATTGATGAGAGCAAGGGTTGACTTGACTAAAAATGCCTGACAGGGACAATTCATCGACAGGTAAAGAGTTTATCATTCTTCCAATTGACTAAAACATGTGTGTGATTCTGGAAAGTGCATTTTCCAATCTGCACCCTCTTTGGGGCAATATAGCCTCAATGGATCAGTTTTAGCCCCACCTCATCCTTGAGGTAAATGGTTTGCATTTAGAAAGTCATTACGCTGTCAATTGAACATCTCCCCCTCCACTTTGTGTCGGGATGTCCGTAATGAAGTTTGGAGTCATTATAGTAGTTGAGTATACTAATCTTGTGATGTTTCCTTTCCCTATCATGTGGTGTTAGGGCTGATGACTCTCACCAGACAATCTCCTCCATTCAGGAGCGGTGCCACCAAGTCTGTCCTTGCTTATCATTAACAATCTGCAAATAAACAGGACAGCATACATTACATCACTTGCAGCTCCATGATCAATTCCAGGAATGTCTTTGAAGCTTTGCTTAATGAACCTACACAGTATGGCTGTTGTGTGTAGTCAGGGCATGAAGGCTTCATAACCTATGACCTTAGTGCAGTTTTTCTTCATTGATAATATTGAGAGGTTAGCAAAAGGGGGTAAAAAGTAATAATAATATTCAATAAAAACACATTGGTTGCAACTGGAAATCATTTCACTGCACAGGCATGTGAAAGGAACTGCTCTTCCAATTAAATGCAGACGTCTTATCGCACAGTCTCTAAGGGCAACTGCTGAAATGTGTGCGGACAGTTAGAAGTAGGACAGTTTAAAACAAAGGCTGTCCCCTTGTACTGTCAGAAATCACCCACCCACGTCGAGCGAGAAATTTTAGAGCCTGTCCAGTCAAATATACTGCCTCTTTTGATTTTGATATGCATAATCTCTGTAGATGTAAAAAAGGGAAGCGCTGACAAAGTTGGCTTCATCAATCAGTAGTGTCAGCTCAGACCTTTTTATAGCCTCTTGGAGTCCCTGAGAGCCCTAACCCTGTAAAAGTTTATATAGTGTATTGACCATTCTCTACTTGCTTAGCTAATGAAGCCAGCTTGGCCACAGAGACTGAAAGGCTGCCACCGTGTCAACACTGCTTCCTATTTGATGACACCTTCCACTAAATTGAAATGTGCTGCTAATGGGGGTGAGTGTTTAAAGAAGAATAAGCCCCAGTAATTGACACAGGCCTGACCTCACTAACACAAAGAGAAGACTGGAAGGCCCTGGAAGTAGGCTGATGGAAAGCGTCATCTTTATTTTAGATCTCATACCATGTGAAAGGTTTAGCTACTGATGGATATCTGTTAGATTTTTCATTCGGTCAGACCCTGCTGTGGTTTATCAACAGCTATCACATTTGTTTTCTGTAGCAAATCAATATCATGCAACACATAAGCCAAATATCCTTGTGTATCTCCCCTGGGGAACATAGTGTATATGCATGCAGACCACTCCACTTTACACACATACAGTATGCACATATACAGACAGGAACATACAGGTATTTTCTAAATCAACACTTTGTCATTAAGACAATTCTATGATGGGAAGGGCACTGTGATATGATAGACAACCAGTGCGCTACAATGATTAAAACCTGCATAACATAACAGCAATGGTTTCCCATTAACACCTGGATGCAAACACTCAGCTGATATTCATCTTAAGTTCATGCTTCCAGTGACTCCTAGTGAGCCGTTTACTGACTATTTCAAGCTCGAAGATTCACAAAAAATACTATAACAAGCTTCCAAAAAATTATCACAACCCACAATGTGCAACAAGTACATTACACCTTTTAATGTTACAAAAAAAATCTAAGAGAATAGCTGGAATTTTGCTCAGGTTGCACATGAATTAACAACATAGGTGTGATCCAAAACATTTAACGCAGCACGTCGTCATAATTCAATGGGCCTATTACTTCTTTTGTGAGAATTCGCTCTAAATGGGCCCCCTCAAGGACTTTGAGATCCACCACCGCTTTGGTCCCCGCCTGGGTCCACGGAGACAGACAATTGACTGAGAATTGATGGCAAATGTTTGTCCAAGGTGGCTGACTAGCCACGGCTCTCTAGTTTACTTGTGAATTTGTGGTTAAATAGCATTTAAGAGAGCGCTAGCGTGGCGCTGTTTGGAGTGCACATCTCTTTAGACACATTGCAGTGAGGCAGAATTATTGCGCCCAATACTGAGCTACAGCACCTCTAACTGGTGTTTTTGTTTTTTGTTGGGGTTTTTTTGTTTTGTTTTGTTTTTTTGTTTTTTGTGGGTTTTAAGTCTACAAACCTTATTCATATTCAAGGCTTAACCTTATTAATTGTGCGACTGACAAGAGTTCAGGCAGCTGCAATAATGTGGAGGGAAAATATAATGACAGCTGTAGTTGACTTCATATAAACGAAAACATTTGCTCAGATACGATTAAAAATACGCCTTGCATTGTCACTGACACGGTGCAGCCTGTACAACTGTCACTCTGTCGACAGGGACTGATATTGAATTGTTTCCCTAAGACAGTTCTGCCGGGAAGGCGCTCTATATTTAACAACAGGATTGATTAGTATGAATCAAAACATCTATAGATGCAAGAATTGATAATACACAAGCAGCAGTGAGCGCATCCTCACTAGACTTCTTGGTCTTCTGGGTCTTTGCGCGGAAACTTGTGATACACGATGAATTCAGGTGAACTTATAAGAATGCTATTTCAAGCTGAGATGAAACTGTCTTCTAGTTTCACCCTTCACATAAGAGGCTTTAGCAATATATGATACAAAATAGATTTCCATAAGATTCATAACAGACTTCACTCAAACCGAGTAAAATACAGATGCAGACTAGAGAGGCACAGAGAGAATGAAGAGCTGAGTGCATCCAAAATGACAAAATAACTAAAAATAATAAGAAAATCTTCCATCCAGGAGCATTTTAAAATATAAACCCATAGTAACCAACAAATATTATTATAAACCGTTATCTTGTGAACATAAGCCTACATGAACTTATCATCGAGCGCCTCATCCCGTCAAACGGTTATATTTTCCTGAGCTGATTTCAAAGGAGGATGTTACAGGAAATGTTGGTTCAGCTGCTTTTCGGCGCTGTTAATCTCAGAAAATTCAGAAGACCGCGAATTGAATACTGTAAAAATCATGTAATAGCCTAATTATGAATGACTAAAATTATGTTCGCGATACTCAAAGCATAAGAATACCAAATGTGCTGTGGGTCAGAAAAGGAAGGCAAACAGCCCAAGCAGATCATAACATCTCGCCGACAGAGCGAGCCGGTTTCCCGGCTTGGCTTGTCTGCTCTCTCCCCTTCGCTGGGTCTCACAGACCGACCGATAGTGCAACTTCTATAACGATGTTGACATATTCACACAACACTGGCTGAGGCAGGGTGGTGTTTCACGGCAAAGCCCTTTTGAGTTTCCAAACACCTTTTTATAAGTCTGAAGTCTGTCCCCTCCACCCGACCTGTTAAAACCACGCCTACGCAGCCACACAATTGGTCCGAAAGCGTCAAAGAGCCAATCAAACGGAGCGCTGCTACTCGTAACATGCAACACATCCATACAGTATGAAGCCCTATGGGCCACAGAGGCGCTAGGAAAATCACGGAGCTGGGACCTTACCACCTCTCTCTCTCTCTCTCTTTCTCTCTGGCCGTCAGCGGACTTCTTTCTCTGCACACGTCTTTCCCTGAAATGTGTGTGCGTGCGTGAAAGAGAGAGGAGGAATAAAAGTGTGTAGGCTGTGTGTGTGTGTGTGAGAGAGAGAGGGTGCATGTCCGGAGCAAGTAAAGGCAGGGGGATTATTCGGCACTATCGAAATATTTCAACACGTCGCCCTCGCTGCAGGACTGAAGCCAATAAGAAGGAACGCATTTTAACAGGAATGCCGATATTGTAAACAGCAGCAGAAGAGAAAGAATGCACTGCAGTCAATTAAGTGACTCACCCGAGTTGGTTTAATTCGACTAATGTCCGCAAGACAGCGAGACACACAGAGGTGTCCGATGCGCTTCAGACACTGAAGAAAATCGGACTCGCAACACTCTTGAAGATTAATGGAGAACATTTTTACATTTCTCTTTGAAGACTTTTGATCCAAGTCCAGCAAACGACTGTAGAGATTTCCCTGCAACTTGTGAAAAAGAAGTGGATGCTTATTTCTGCAGAGTTCAAGGAGGAATTTCCAAAAGCTTTCCAACTTCAGATTTATTTTTTACTCTCTTTTTTTTATTTTGTCTCTATTTGCTCCTCTTGTGTGCTGGCATCATTGTTGTAGATATATTGTTTTAAATCCGACCAGTCGTCTACATTTGGTGCCTGCTCTTGGATGAACTTCCTGATGAGAGATCCAGTTATACAGGGATCAAGTATGGCATATCATCCGTTTATACCTCACCGGGGTCCGGAATTTGCCATGAGTGCAATGCTGGGTCACCAGCCTCCTTTCTTCCCGGCCCTGGCTCTCCCTCCTAGCGGCTCCCTCTCTCTGCCGGGCGCGCTGGGAAAGCCGATCATGGACCAGCTGCTGGGAGCTGCGGAGACCGGCCTCCACTTCTCCTCGCTGGGGCACCAGGCTGCGGCTGCTCACCTCAGGCCTCTCAAAACTCTGGAGCCCGAGGAAGAGGTGGAGGACGACCCCAAAGTTCACCTGGAAGCCAAGGAGCTTTGGGAACTCTTCCACAAAAGAGGCACTGAGATGGTGATCACAAAATCCGGAAGGTGAAGCTGATTTTTTTGTTGTTGTTGTTTTGTTTTGTTTTGTTTTGTTTTGTATGTGTGTGTGTGTGTGTTCATCCCAAAAGTGTAGCTGGTCTGACATGCAGAGAAGCCTGTTGTGTATATTGATAACTCATGATGGAAGGATTTATTATTCAAATGCTATTGATACCTACTTCGAGTTAGGTATACCAATGCAAGATTTTTACTTCATGGAAAGCTTTCAAGCCTTCCTGTGAGTATAAAATAAAATTTAGATTGTAGCATAATTGTACCACAAACGCCATGTAGATGTGACCAACATTCCACCATAATATGTTTTCACTACACAATAAATGACCCACAAAATAATCAGTAAATAAATATTTTCAGTTTGATAGAAATAAACTGAGATAAAATTCCTGTAAAGTCAGGAGGCTGTTGTAAAATTACTATGTGCACAAATCGATGTTTAATGATTGGAAATGAGCTATTAGGTCTAATATTATTTTTCAGATAAAAGGGATTAAGCCTGTAGCTGCTGTTTTACTATTAAACCACTAATACAGTAGCTTTCAACTTCATTGATCTATATTCTTCATTTTCCCTGATATAAAAACGAGTCTCTTATAATCCTATTGTTATTTTTTGTGCCCGGTTTGTCAAAACTTTACTTCACTGAAACGTCAACTTTAAGTGTGTGTGTGTGTATGTGTGTGTGTGTGTGTGTGTAGCTCTGACTAAATTATTTTCGTCATCATCACAGTGACAGTATACAAAGATGGCTGTCTCTGTGTAGGCCTTTCAAGACATTAAAAATCAAGAGATCATTCAAGCAGCGTTGACGTGTTGTCTCGTGGGCTTAATTGGGGATAAATTAGAGGAAGAATACATTAATATGGAGTTTATTTAGCTGCTTATACGTGGGACAGTTGATACTTTTCGGCTAATTATGTTAGAAAAATTAAGAGCAGGCTATAGGCTGCATCATAGAATCAATTAAGATTAAATGTCAATATTAAAATATGTTACAGCTTTTTGTTTATAGTTGAATTTTCTGTCCTTTGTTTTATGGGCATAAGTGCTTATCATTTACTTTCCTTTGTCACAGGCGGATGTTCCCTCCGTTCAAAGTGAGATGCACTGGTCTGGACAAGAAGGCCAAATATATTCTCTTGATGGATATTGTTGCTGCCGACGACTGCAGGTACAAATTTCATAACTCCCGCTGGATGGTGGCAGGGAAGGCCGACCCCGAAATGCCAAAGAGGATGTACATTCACCCGGACAGTCCGGCTACTGGTGAACAGTGGATGTCAAAAGTCGTCAATTTTCACAAACTCAAGCTGACAAACAACATCTCCGACAAGCATGGATTTGTAAGTTCAACTAATGTATGTCAATTTTCCTATTTATCAACTTACCCTTTTAGTACCCACGTGTCATAATAATGTTTATTCTGATGTTTTTTTATTTGTATTTTTTTATTGAAGCCTTATTTAACGAAGGTGTCCCATGAAAATTCAAATTAATTTTTTTGGAGCAAGAACTGACTGAAATAACACATCATTCAAAAAAAAATCAAAAAGAAGTTATTAATATTGAAATAATCGTATTTATAACTATTTATAATTATTACAATTATGAAGCAAGACAGTTAATCCTTTGTCTATATCTATCCATACTCCGTAACCGCTTTATGGAGCTGAAAAGATATTCTAAAACATGCATCAAAATTCACTTTCAAGACGCTTTTAATACGATTTTTAAAAATTACAATGAATTGTTATTTACTACATTTAATTCTTGCTAATAGTGTGACTTTTACTTTCTAATTTTATTTAGCATTTTAAGAAAATGTGTGGTCCATATTCTGTAATTCTGTGACAACAAATGTCAGTGTAACGTGAACATTTCACTAATCTTTTCTTGGGATTGTGTGTGTTTCAGACCATACTTAACTCGATGCACAAATATCAGCCTCGATTTCACATTGTGAGGGCCAACGATATTCTCAAACTCCCGTACAGTACCTTCAGGACTTATGTTTTTCCTGAAACGGATTTCATTGCAGTGACTGCTTATCAAAATGACAAGGTAAGCACAATTATTGCTCACGGGCTTAACGTTATATCATGAATATTTGCTAAAAATATAGCTTGTGCCGCTCGCTCTGTCAGACGCTCTCTCTCTCCCCCCTTTCTCTGTTTCTCTCTCCCTCTCTCTCTCTCTCTCTCCTGCCTGTCTTTCATGCTCTGCACCATTTTGTTGTCATAAAATATGAAAGACGTCATATTTGTTGGAGCCTGTAAGAGTAGAGTATCATAGTGGGGGGGGGGGGGGGGGGTGATGTTGCGAGTAAGTGCCATATTCACCAGTCTGTGGTAGGAAAGTAATAATTCTGAGGAATGTTATACAGGTTATCTTCCTTTTATTTAATCACGTGGAAAGGATTTGGCACAGACCCAGACTCTCGCTCTCTCTCCCTCTCTCCCTCACTCTCTCTTTCCGTATGTGTGTGTGTGTACTACTAAAAGGGTTGGGGGTCGAGAAATAAGGAAAATAAGAGGGGCAACACTGGGTTGAATGGAGAAAAAGAAAAAAAGGGGGGGAGGGCATTTTGGTTGTGTCAGACTGTGCTGCATGGTAGCATTTTACTCTCTGTAAGACATACACATAATAAAAATCATCTCCTCAACTCTTTGATATTACTCGGAAATGATGGCACCCCCCTCCCCTCCCTCCTCCCCCCTCCCTTACTCCCCCCACGTGTAGTGGTAACGCTGCCGGAAATCAGAGAAGAGGTGGTGTGAGAATAAAGTATTGCAAAAGTTAGCACCCAAAGAAAAAAAACAAAAACTGACTTACGCTCAAGGAAAAACGTGCCCAAAAAGAATGAGCGCTTGCGTGCTATTTGTACGCGTTGTGGGCTTGCCTGTTTTGTTTTAATGTCTGTTTCTTTTTTCGGCGAAACCAAAAATATGTTGTATCTTTAGCCTGTTGAGACAATGAACTCCACGTACTGTATTGTAAACTTGCAGAAATGAGCTCCAGCTTCGGTGCTTTTCACCTGCAATTGTAACACGGTTTTCAGTTTCTAATATTTACAAATCATTTGGTTTATTTCAGATAACCCAGCTGAAAATTGACCATAATCCATTTGCCAAAGGATTCCGTGACACTGGTAATGGGAGACGGGAAAAAAGGTAAGAAAAAAGTGCATCACACACAGAAAAAAAAGTCAGATGTCTTTTATGAATGGAGGCAGACTAGTGATCTCGCTGGATTAAACCCGCGTCAAAGCTTCCACATTACCCTGCAGGGAGTCTGGCTCTTCACGGTTTCTAATCAAATAGCCTAATAGACCTTAATAGAGTTTACTGTAATTCTTAAGTCTAAGCACTGGTGCTATGGGACGTTTAATGAAGTTGTTTCCATTGCGATCTCCACTTGCTGATTAATATTAAATAAATAAATAATAAAAAAAAACTTTGGATTCTCACCTGCCTCATGGATGAGTCAGTCATACAGTTTATTATACAGCTTTATGTGGAGTCTCCAGTCTAATAAGCTTTTATTCACCATTCAACGTGCTGCATTATTGCTTCTGACCTGAGAATTGAGACGACCACTAATAATAACCTCCGTACTTGTGCACAGGAAACAGCTGGCTCTGCAGTCCATTCGTTCGTACGAGGAGCAACAGAAAAAGGAGAACGGGGCTTCAGACGACTCCTCTGGAGAGCAGCCTTCCTTTAAGTGCTTCGGCCAGGCCTCGTCCCCTGCCGTGTCGACCGTGGGCCCCCCACACCTGAAAGGTAGGCTGAGAGACCCCACAGTCGGTCACAGCTCCCTCCGATCACTAGTCGTGTGTTAAATCGTAAAAAAAAAAAAAAAAAAATCTTTTGTGGCAAGATATTTTACAAGGTACTTGTGACGTGTAGAATAAGAGTAAACTTTATGAATGTGAAGGAGTTACAGTCCGTGTGCACGCTTTACATATTTAGTCCACGCACACAGGGAAAATTGAAAGTTTCAATACAACAGTAAAAACCTCACGAAAAAGTGAATATGCTCACTGAAGGATGGGACGATTATCAAGAACGATATCCGTCTGCTACCAGTTAATCTGCCAAGCACAAATAATAAAAATCAATAAATAAAAAATATGTAGCCCACTAATGTGAAGCACACATCTAAATATTATTGGAAACAACTGCAAATTGGCGTCATAGGTTAGATTATATGATATCTGATCAAACATAGTCATCACTGTGGACAAATAAGTGTCCTGCAGGCCTATTTCTTATTCCACCTGCAGAGAAGAAGCTGCAATGGTTGATAATGGGAATTTGCAATTTTCTGATTCACCCAGCCTATGTGCACAAAGGCAACTGACAGTCGAATCCTCTTTCTTTGACAGATTTCTGCGACAGCGATGAGGACAGCGACGACGAGAGCAAAGACGGACACATCAAAGATGGTCCGGACTCCAGCAAGATTTCCACGACTACGGAGGATGGAAAGGACCATGAGGCTAGCCCAGCTAAAGGGCACTCCTTTAGTAACAGTGATTCTACCAGCAGAAACCGCGACAGCGGCCCTAGGACTGAGAAAAGCCAGGCAGACTCGAGGCAGAGCCCCATCACAGTCATCTCCAGTACCACCCGCTCTGGAGAAGACCTCAAGAGCCCGAGTCTGGACCAGCCGAAAACGGACGAGTGCAGATCGATAAGCAAGGACAGTTTCATGCCTTTGACTGTTCAGACTGACAGCCCGCACATAGGCCACAGCCACTTGCATAATTTTGGATTTCCAACAGGTCTAACAGGACAACAGTTTTTCAATCACCTAGGGAGTGCGCATCCGTTTCTCTTGCACCCCAGTCAGTTCAACATGGGAGGTGCATTCTCAAACATGGCCGCGGGCATGGGGCCACTATTGGCAGCTGTGTCCACGGAAGGAGTGAGCACCATGGACACGACTAGCATGGCATCACCTCAGCAAAGCTTGACGGGAGCGCCAGGTCTACCCTTTCATCTGCAGCAACATGTTTTGGCGTCACAGGTAAAACCTGTTTTCTTGGGCCCAGGCCTACTCGCAACTTTTTGTAAAGCACATGTTGAGTTATAGTACTACATACAGGCCTCGGAGGCCTATATGCCAGATTTTATGTGTCAGATATTGAAATGCCCCTAATGCTCTCAACACTATGTACACGTGTGTTTTTTAAAAGCGTGTGTTTGTGCATGTGCGGTTGTTTGCTTTGTTTTATTGCCAAATGTATTCAAAGTAAAGTTGGGCGACTGAATTTTGAATAACTAGTCTGCTACAGACCACGTTTTATTACTTACTTTTGGCATTACTATGATGGATATTAGCATTACTATCATGCATTAAAAACAGGAAGAAGAAGCTGACTTTGAAGAGACAGACAACCTTGCAACAGTTAGAGGTGTTAGGCAATCTTTTTGATATGTGCTCATTAAGTCTGTGAGAGTATTAAAATGCCTCATTGGCTCGGAAAGGGAAACAACATTACAGTTTAATAGACAACAAATTTGTCTTTTCCCCCTTTTATTGTCAAGACAAGTGTTATAGCATCAACCTGTCTTGTTTGATTGCGGGATCAGACGTGAGGAATTTTTATATGTATTAGAAATTCTTGAACATGCACCAAAGTTACTTGCTGGGTGGTAAAGTTTTGCTGCTGCAGAATATTTTGTTAAGACTGTTTGGTTTGTGAAAACCTGTTTGAATGGAGACATTGAGAGCATGACAGAGTGGTTCAGTATTGGCTAAATCAGATCTACTCAGAGTGTCATTAGCATTGTGACAACGCATTACATGTATAAGAAAAATGTTTACTGAGGACAGTGAATGTAAAAGTACACGAACTGCCCGGAGCAGCTGTCTTTGCATCATTATTTTCACCCATTTGTTCCACTTTAATCCAAAACATACACGCAGGAATCTGGGGAAACAGTTTATCTCCATGCTTTTCTCTTTGACTTTTCTGTTTCTTTTGTCGACATAAATTGTGTTATTATACGTGTTTAAACTTGAATCTCTCTTTCTCAACAGGGCATCGCCATGTCCCCGTTTGGCAGTTTGTTCCCTTATCCCTACACGTACATGGCAGCAGCCGCAGCAGCGTCGTCCGCTGCCGCTGCCTCCTCCTCGGTGCACCGGCACCCTTTCCTGAACGCAGTGCGCCCCCGACTCAGGTACAGCCCCTACTCCCTTCCCATGACGGTACCGGACAGCACCCTACTCACCACCGCCATGCCCTCTATGGCAGGCAGCGCGACCGAGCTGAAAGGGGACGGCATGGTCCCAGCCAGTCCCGCGTCTGCTGTCACCCTGGATTCCACATCGGAGGTGACCAGCCACTCGTCCACCATATCCTCCGGCTCGGTTTCTATGTCACCAAAAACTTGCACAGAGAAAGATGCCGCCAACGAGCTGCAGAGCATCCAGCGCCTGGTCAGTGGACTCGACTCGAATCAGGACAGGCCACGAAGCGGGTCCCCCTAGGAGTGCTTTTTCTTCTTCTTTTTTTTCCTTTTTTTTTTAAACACACCACCTGCTTCTCGTTTCGTTGTTGTCATGAAAAGTGAAAAGTGTTGACGGTGATGAAGACATTAACAGTAGGAGGAAACCCTCGTAGATTAATGCAGGTTTTAAAAAGAAAGAAAAAAAATAAATAAAAAAAAATGAACTGTTGGACGTTTTTAGTTTCTGAAATGCACTTTGGTTAATACACACCTGATACTTTTTTGTTTGTTTTTGTTGATACAATTTTGTTAAATTAAACAACACTTTTATCCTGTCATTTGAATACCATACAAGTATTGAAACTGAAAAGTTGGCATGGGTGTGACTTACAGATTTAAGGAGAAGTTGCTGCTGTGTCCTGTCTCCTATAACTTTATTGTACACGAGGAGAAATTTGTTTTTAATATGCACTCTGAATTGGTTTGACTTATTTGACTTCACTACCGTTTAACCTACCTTTTAAAGACTGCTGTATTTTGTTGTACACGATTGATTACTTAATTGATTAATTGGCCCAAATGTTGCATGTATGCCCCCTAAAAAGTGGAAAAAGTGTGAAAAATATTGTTTGGATATAATTAACGGACACTCTCCCTTTGCTCAAGTTTCCTTTTGATTGGGTAATCACAGTTTTGAAACAAATTTGTTTTTCTTCACGCCTTTTTTAATTGCAGAACTTGTGCTTCGGGATAAAAATGGTCCAAGCATGCGGGATTCAGCCAAAATGTCCAACAGGCAAAGGGAAGCAGAAATTACAATTAAATATAAAAAAATGAAAGGTAGTATTGATTATACGTGTACATAGGGATATATAAAATATTTATGTAATTATTTCATATTGTTATTGCGTGTAAATAAAACGGAGTAGTTTGTTTCTAGGGATCTGTTCTTAATTTATTGTCGATATACCTGTGTAAAGATAGTTTGTGGGCTATTATCCTTTTGTTGCCATCTGCATTTATACCCCCCTCTTAAAATATGGACTTTATTCCTCCCCCAAATATCCACTGAGCTAGTTATTCACACTCATGTGCCATTGTATTTTCACTTGTTGTCCCCGTGTGTGAAGTGTTTTAAAACGAATGAAAAAGCGACAACGCACTGCACCAATGGCTTGAAAAAATATTCTTTTTTTTTTTGAGAAGAGAAAAAGAAGTGTCGTTGAAGTGTGATAAAAGTGGACTATTTTTTCTGTTATTAAAATACTTTGCGAACCTGATCGTAAAAAAGTGCCGCATAATCGAAAATATGAAGGTTTCTTTTGTGTTTCTTAAGTTGTCAATGGGTTATGTTGTATTTGGATTTATGTCTAGTTTACAACATCGACATCGTGTTCTTGAAAGTTTCAATAAAACATTGAAATGTGATTTCTTAAGTGTGTGTCCTTCGCTTTATCCCCGGTTTAGTAGGAACTAATAAGGACAACAGAAATTGTCACGTTTACAAATGTTAATTAGTTTATGTGAGGCTGGCACTGCGCGAGACATCCTGTAAAAAATTTGCTGTAACCGGCCTGCATGTTTTGGGAAGTGAATGGAGTCTGTTGGCCCGCTTACTCTCACTTCACTCATGTAAAGACACCCGTCTAGGCTGCGTTCAAAGAGTCCAATTAAGATAAATCAGGACAAAGAAGACCCCAAAGACCCTCTCAACTCCACAGGACATACCTGGGACTCCTACCTGTGCAAGTGACCGAGCACTATGTGAGCGTTTTTTATTGGTTTCATTTGCATTTATTGCAAAGTATAGCGCATTTAATGAGGTAACGTTCTATTTTGTTTTGTTTTTTACCATGACACTGGACGGTAAAATTAAAAAAAAAAAAAAAGGAAAAAAAATATTATTAATTTATATCTAAAAATATATGACATACAGGAGGCAATATGGCTAATATTTCCTCTGAGGTGCGTCGTTTAGTGATGTGTTTTATCACGCTTCTACTTTAACAAAAGTGGCTAAAAAGTCATTCAGTGTGATCAGTTTTAAAAGTTTTGTTGAATAGCGACAGCAGATTAATTTTACACTACTGACGAGCCCGCATCGCCTCCTCAAGAGGTGTTACTTTGGGCCAGAGTGAAACCCGGGAAGATCGTCTAATCCCTTGATTACCCTCTCTATGGCACCTCGAGTCATGAGTTTATCAATACCATATCTTTATTTGTATACTGTCTGGTTAATATGTACCGAGACTGGCGCTAGTGAATAGGTGTAAACACGACACAAGCCGTCTCAATTGGCCTGTCTTATTGCTCACCTGGCGCCTTCGATGGGCATATCTTCCATTTTATTGCACGGAAGGCGACGATGCGTCTGTAATCGTACCAAGACAAGACGCCCCCAAGCGGCTAAAACACTGGCGTGTTAACCACGCAGCAGCATAACAAACCAAAGGACAAGTCCTGGGCGTGAGCTCACTGAGGGGTCAGTGATAAAGATCGTTTCATAGCTTCTGTTAATTATCTAGTTGCATAATGATTCAGGTCCAATATGAAGCCATACTTCCCTTAAAAATAATTAAAATGAAACCAGCGTGATAGGTCAACATCATTGTTTGTTTAATAATCGTAAATAGTGTTGTAAGACGTTATGACCTATGGCCCTAGAGTTTGTTTTTGTTTGTTTGTTTTTGAGAGATGTACGCACCCATTCATTCAGAACAAAGTGGCAGTGTGTGCTAAGCATGTCTATCCACTGATATTGACGATATTATAATAAAGTACATTAAGATAAGAGGGAACCTGAAGGCCTCTCTATAACCTCTTATAAATCGATCGTGTTGATTATGGCCTAAGCTTGTTACAGGTCAGTTTTGCCGCTGGGCAGTTTTGTCCCTGTCCTCCATAAACCAGGAGTGTCAAGCTAAATAAAAAGTTAAACTTTTCAAATCCCGAGCTAATGACTTGATTTATAACAAGTTAGTCTGTTTGGTGATGGTTGATAGAGTTTCGTGTGCTGCTCTATACTCAGGAGGCTCACTGTTGGATGTTGGTTTGAGCAGGCTGTCTAACAGGTTGCTTTCACTTCAATGTATGTCACGGGTCAGTTTCGCCATCTAGTGGCAGTAAATCATGAATGACTTGCTTCTGCTTCCCTAAACTCCATTGTCTCCAGTTTCTGAAGTGAAATCTGATTGGTTCAGTGGTTGAAATTCATTTAGTCAATGAAACTGTGTCAAATGTGTGGATTTAATTAATCTATAATTCAGAAGTCGCTTTCTATAATTGTACAAATGTGAATGACATTTTTTACCCATCACCTGAACTATATAGCAGGCTACTTTAAACCATCATTGGTTCTCCAACAGCTTTATTGCCATGTGGATTCATAAATGTAACTGATTTATATGAATATCTTCAGTTAAAACACGAAGTCTGGAAAATAAATCAAATCTTTGAACACAGAATGAAAAAGTGGGAAAAGGCAATTGTGCAGATAAAAAAAAGAGGCTAGAAAAAAATCTCTGCAGTTTATAGAAAAAGTTTTAACATTTTAACGAGAGGAGAAGAAATTCAAAATTGTAAACAACTGTTCCAAACTTCAATCAAAGTTAAACATTGCTTGCAAATGGTTCAACATGGAGATATGCAACTTGTGCTGAATTTATCCAGCCATAGTAAAGAAGACTCATTAAGTTAATATCTCTAATCTCCACCTTGATGATATTTTGTTTGTAGAGAGCAGACTGCATGACAATCTTGCAGAAATAGAAGTATCCCTCTTTAAACAAAAGGAAATTAAATTGCTGGATACTATGCAGGAAACTGTACAGATTATCTATTTTTAAACAACTATATCTTATATGAAAATAGAAAGTTTATTTAGCTGAGTAAAAGTTGAATTTTGAGGGATATAATTTGCAGCTAATTGATGTTTTCTGCATCATCAAGTTACATTCCAGGGATATGTTTTAACATGATCTCTAATTTCAGATGCTGCTGAGTAGATAGTCTTGGAGTAATAATACAGTAGGTGTGTCTGTATCTCACATGTTTAACATATTTTTTGGGCTTTTGGATAAACATTTTGATTAATATTTTCCCTGTTTTAACAAGTATCCGGTCTCTAAATTACACCACAGGATTACAGAGAGAAAACTGGAACGCATGATTCTGTGGTTGGAGTTCCAGTTCAAACATTAAAAAGGGACCTATAGTCATTTTTAGCTCTATATTTTTAATCTCAGACTCCACTAGAGTAGCTTTGCATGATTCACAGTTCAAAAAACTCCTTATTTATCTTATACTGGCTCTTTATGTAGACACTCAGCTCACCCTCTTTCTAAAACAGTCTGTTTTATCTTCCTCCTCCTCACAGCGTCCCTCCCGATGAGCCCACTAAACAGTGAGTTACACTTATCACATATATAATTAATATTTTATACTTAGCACTATGGGATTTGTATCCTAACAGATGGTAAACACTTACAAACACAGAAAGGTAGGTAGTAAACTGAGTGAAGATGCATTCAGGAAGGTGTTTTTTATAGTTGCTGAATAGTGAGTCAGTCTGTGACACGATATCACCAAGAAACAGAGCCGCTGGCTAAGACTTCTTTGTGAAGAACAATGACAGCTTAGCTTTGAAATCGTTATATTGTTGGATGACAATTGTAGTATTATGGTTAATATTATTATTATTTTGTCAGTGAAATACTCTGTGTGTGTGTCAGTTCTGTTTTCACAGCACCAGCAGTCTGTTAACAAAGTATTATTCTCTACATAATCCCACCATTGGCCAGTAAGAAAGGCATGTTTATGATATTGCTGGCAGATTATTTATATTTATTTACACACACGCACACAGCAGAAAAAGGTTGTCTGCTTTAATTCATGTATTTGTGTGTATATGCTTATGATTGTATGTATACATGAGGATAATACACACTTACAAAACATGTTCATTGTATCTTATTGTAACAACATGAACATCTTTTGTGCAAATTGCATTTTGAAAAATGGCCAACAAGAGTGGAAACAAAAAGGGGAAGTGGTTTCATTCACGTACAACATGTCATCCGATCCCAATATTTTATAGTCTATTGGACTTTTTTCTGGCATGATTAAAGTGGTTTATTATAAACAGTCAGCACAGGGTGCACTGAGGGATACTTTAATACAGCAACCACAAACATTTGTGATGTTTTCACAAACACAAAACAGTGTTAGTGTAGTATGCAGCACAAAATCCCCAATATTGAATTTCAGTCACTTAAATTTATCTTATAACAGTTTAACTCATTTTTTACATGCATGTGTTCTTTTATTTGTAAATGAGCAGTTTCAACAATGATTTCTGCTATTTTCCATTTGTGTCCACCTTATTAATGGTTTGGTGTATAGAAAATATCTTCTGTTGCAAAAGTGCTGGTTAGAGTGGACTATGAAGAACTGATCGAAATCTCAAGTCATCCTAGAAAAAAAACAAAATAAGAGAAATGTTTACCTGCAATAAAATTAATTTAAAAAATCTAAAAAAAATGAAGATTTTCAAAAGAGTGATTGGGATAAAAAGACAAACAGTAAAACAAGTGAAGAACAATGATCATATTTTGATATAAATTTCTTTTCATTGAGAGGCATTCAATCTGTTTGGTCTAGTGCTTAAAAAATAGTCATTGCCATGGCAGCTTGTGTTTTTATAAGGTGGCAGCGCACTCTAGTGTCCAAAGCACATTACTACAGGAAAACCATCTAAATAAACTATGACTTTAGGATATATTTATGATATATACTAAAGCTTTTCAGGAGCTACAAAAAGTCTGATTAATTCAGGTTTAGATTATAAAATGTCTGTTACTGAACAAGAGGAGCAGGGGATGTATTTGGGCTTATTTTATCTTCCCCTTCTTTGTCTTCTTTCATTTCACTTAAATTCAGGATCTCATTACAAAAGGGCCTCACCATTGAGAAGCTGTAGTTTTGATAACTGCTTTTGAAAAAAAGTTATTAAAACAAACTCACTAATGTATGCATGCTCTGGCATTGAACAGACACACCTCAGAACTAAAGAAGCCTTTTGTATCAGAGGCAAAACTTCTTCATGAATCTACAAGTCCAGTTCCTCTTGACTCATAACTAATTACTTTTGTTTTAATGCTCCCATGTGAAGGTATTGTAGGGATTCTATGTGAGTCATTTCACTGATTATCTTTAACGCATTGAGAATTTGAGGGTATTTCCCGTTATTATTGTTATGAATATCATAATTACACATGTGGTTATGACTGTGGTTATAATTACTATTATTAACTCTGATTTCTGTTTATTTCACTTCATTTCAAAAGTGTTTTAAGGGTCATGATTGTCTTTAATTCTTAATTTGGGAGAAAATCCATTACTTAATTCGTAAATGACATGCAATTTATTTTTTAGGCGCCCTTTCCAAAACATAAAAAAGTGGACATTGAAATAAGTGAGGCATGTAAGATATTCAGAATGTTCAGTGTGTGGTTATGTAAAGTGTTGCCTGGAGAAAAAAAGAGAAGCCTGTGTGCCAAAACTAAAACAACATCAAACAGGAAGCAAATCTCAAAACTTGAAGGTTGTGGAAGAAGTTGTGGAATGAAAGCCTGATATCTGCCAGTATGATTGTTTGTTGCCCAGGAGGAGTAAATCTGACTTTGGTGTTGTGAGAAGGTGCAGCTCAAAATGTCACTTCAGAGGATAAAGTTACATTGTTCTAAGGCATTTTCAGCTCACTGACATGTCTACCTGTCAATCAGTGAGATTCTCCATTTCTGCTGCTGTCAGCCCTAATGCTACTCTGTCATAGTGTGCTGCCCTGGAGCTTTCGAGGTGTGTTATGGCTTGCTCAGGGACATGATAGTGCAAGAATCTGTTGTTGAATGTGTTGTTCACAATCCACATCATATTACAAAATGTAGTAAGTTTTTTTTTATTTGACAGATGACACCAGCAGCTGTATCATGTCATGTCATTTCTATCCATAATAGGAATTTGACGCAAAATTATTTGCCTCTAGCCTGTCCATGGATGCACGTATAGGCTAAATGTCTCTGGCTTAAACATTTTCATGATTTATGGGTTCTGTGTAGCTCTCTTGGGCTAATTCACTTCATCTTTCCTTGGAATAATTACCCTTCAGTCCTCAATCCAAGTAATTCTCACACTCATACTCTTAGGAACGCTTGAGAGTGTCAAATACGTAGAAAAAAATGCAGCAAAAGCATGGAAATAAATAGACTGCTCATCTTTAGTATTCACATTTAAAGCAACTGACTCTCCCACCACCAAGTTGATTAATATGACCACTTACTGTAAATATTAAAAAATGGGCACGTATTGTATTGGTGTTTAGTTCAATTTAAGCTATTAAATATTCAAAAATTTCAACACATCATGAACACATGTTAATTAAGTCATTAATCAAATCTGAACAATCTCATAACTTTTCAGAGCCAGATATAGTTTGCTGAGAAAGACAGGATTTATTCTTAGAGGTTTCACTGCATATCGAGATGTAGTGTATAGTATGTATGCACCTTACTGCAACAGGTTCACTTATCACAACTGTAATTTTTGATTTGTGTAGATTTCGATGGGGAATATCTTTTCTTAATATCTGATGAATAGCTAAAATGATTAAATACTTTTAAAGAAAAATTTTAACATTTTTTTTCTTCAAGTAGTAATTAAGGTCAAAGCACCTCACTAGCCAGATAAAAGGATAAGTTAATACATTTTATTCTGAGCCATTTGAAATGAATAAGGATAATGTAAAATGGCTTGTGTTCTAAGGAGCTTTACAAACCTACAAATTACAAACTTTCTAGCGGGTCACCAATATGACTGCTTAACTGCTTAAAAAATGTATTTCAATTATCAAGCAGAAGATTTAAACCAGATATATGTAAATCTTCCTAATAAACACCTAAATAAAAAATGTTGTGAGCCAATTAGGTCAAAGCAAAACTGAAAAAAAAAATAAAAAAAATAAATAGCATGCTAACATTCTCACACTGACAAAACTAACAAGCTGCTGATCAGCAGGAATAATGTTTATGTTCACCATTGTAATATACCTTTTAATGGTGCTACATAAAAACATGAATATCTGTACCAAATCAGTAATCCATCCAATAGTCGATGAGATATAATAGTTCACAACCACAAACTCACGGTGGCACTAGAGGAAAGGTTTGGTGATCACAGAAGTCATTTGAATCTGTCATCTGTGCACCACAGTTATCTATAACAAAATTTACAGTGACCCAAAGTGGTGGACTGACTGACAGACCAACTTTGCTATCCTTACAGCCATGCTGCCAGCGTGGCTAAAATGGTATAGAAACAATATAAGATTAATGTTAATAGAAACTTTTCAGCTATATAATATGAATACCTGACATTTGCAAACCCTAAAAGCAGATTGCCAGATGTATAAGAAAACCAGGCCACATGTGTGGTATGTCGTGTGAGGCATGATACATTGTTTGCACATGCAAACCAACTGCTACTCTGTTGTCTTACACTAAATGGGTTCTTTACATGCATTTCACTCATTCAAGTTTCTTAAATAGCAGCCCAAGTCTAGCCACAGAGTCCCTCCTTCTAAGACAAGACGTTTAATCTCTACCATCAGCTGGAAGTTTAAATGAGCTGCGGGGAACAGGAGAAGACAGCCAACTCTCCCTTCACAGGCCTAATAGTCTCCACCATCAGCAGCACTTCATACACAACCACTGGCTGGCAGATTAGAAAGGAGGCTCACCACAAACACAGGCGGACGCACGCACAAGTAGACATGCGAGTGGATTCAAAGTTATATATGCATGTGCCTCTGTTCAAAATATACTAAGGCACAAATTATAAAATATACAAATACAATACACAATGACTTTCTAATGGGTAATGTAGCAATCAACCCGCACACAAACACGCACTTCCTTTGTGTTGGCTGTAGTGTGAGTGTGTGAAAGCAGCTTTGGTTGCACCACAGCCAATCAATCTTTGTAAATTGACATCACATTGTAGGCTCTCCTTTTTCTCAAAGAGCTTTCTGGTCACTTCATACACACTTATCCATCATCTATCTATAGTGTGGATTTGAGGGCATAGGAAAAAATGCACATCCTCGTCAAGCAGTAAAATCAAAGATTATGAATGGTTAGACTAGTTATATGAACACAGGTGGAGCCCTTTATCGGCTTCCAAAACTCCTTTGCCTAACAGTGCAGCAAATCAAAAGCAGTGGTGGAAGAAGTATTCAGATCTTTTACTTAAGTAAAAAATATCAATACAGCAATGTAAAAATACTCCATTGCAAGTAAAAGTCCTGCATAAAAAATCCTACTTAAGTCAAAGTATATAACTATTAGTAGCTTGATGTAGTTAAAGTATTGCAGCAAAAGTAGTGGTTTAGTCCCTCTGATTGATATACTATTATATATGACATCATTAGATTATTCATGCTGAAGCATCAGTGTGTTAGCAGCACGTTACTTTGTAGCTGCTGGAGGTGGAGCTAGTTTCAACTACTTTATATACATTTAGCTAGTTTAGTCCAGTGGTTTCCAACCTCGGGGTCGGGCCCGTCCAAAGGGTCACCAGATAAATCTGAGGGGTCAAGAGATGATTAATGGAAGCGGAAAGAAGAAAAAACAGTTCTGATACAAATATCTGTTTTCACTTTTTGGATTTTTCCTCTAATCTTTGATTTTTGGTGAAATAATGGATCATTTGAACATTTATTGAAATGAAACCATGTGAGAAGTTTAGAGCGAAAAATTGCTATTTGGTGGAGCTGTCAACAACTCATATTTTAAAAGCTTGTTATATTATCCATTGTGTCAAATCTTCATCCGAAGAGTAACTAAAGCTGTCAAATAAATGTAGTGGAGTAGAAAGTACAATATTTCCCACCCCTGTAATGGAGTGGAAGTATAAAGCAGCATCAAATGGAAATAGTATAAAGTACAAGTTCCTCAAAATTGTAATTAAGTACAGTACTTGAGTAAATGTACTCAGTTACTCTCCACCACTGATCAGAAGAGACAATCATGAATCCACACACTCACTTACATGTAGGTGCGAAGTCCTGACAAAGGGGGAGCCAAACACAAACAACTGTGAAGGCAGAATGGCTCCTTATACACACCTATGCCCCTCAACCGTGATGACACAAACCCTAGCTATGCATGTCCAAGAAGAGATTTTTGAATGTCCCACTGACACAACTTGTGGGAAAGGAAAAGAGCAGGACCATAATGTAAGTAACGTATGTGAAACAGGTCACTCATAATAAAAAAAATAGAGAAAAATATCACTTAATTCTGCAGTTCCCCTCAGCTCTATAGATCTTTACAATGTCTTTCAGCTCTTTGACTTGGTTTTACAGCCAACTTGACTTTATTATTTATCTTCTGAAGTCTTTTTAGTACAAATTTCCCTTTTTGTGTTTCCCTGGTGAGCTGCAAAGGAAAGTTAGTTAGAAAAATAACTGTACTGTGAAATTTGTACTAAAAAGGAAGATATCCACTTGATTTGATTAACTCAGACTGCTGTAGCTTCATATTAACTTATGTCCTTATTTTTGCTCAAAACAAGGACAGTGGACTTTGCCCCCTATCACTTAGCAGCATGGAAAGAGCATTAGGAGGGGATATTTTAGTGGCTGGTATTAACAGGAGGAATGATTAACTCAATTAACATATGGGCACCTGACTAATGTTTTGACTTAAAAAAGTCTGAACACATATCCTTTAAAGCTGCTTGAAAAAAGTTGTTTTGGCAGACAAAGACAAGACAGTGGGTCAAGTGGATTTAATTTGTGAGAGCTCTCTTGTGAGGGTTTGTGTTAAAGCCTAGGAGATTTCATTCAGAGCGTCTTAACACCCTGAGGAGTGAAATGACTTGAATGCAGAGACTTTGTGTTCAAATAACAGCTTCACAGTTGGCAGGTAGAAAGTAGAAAACTCTAAGGTATTCCTGAATTATTTGATAGATAGATGTTAAAGGAGTGATTTATGTTTGCTGCTCCTACAGGCTGTCAGTGTACAAACGCTGGAACATGTCAAATTTACTATTCCGTTGGGTCTCAACTTCAAGGATTAACTTCAATTCAGGACTTCCCACCTGCCTCATCTGATCCAGCTTCTCCTCAGCCATTGTACTCAACCTGAAATGGAATATCTGCTGCCTTGTGCATCTGTCCTAGCCCTAGCACTCTCCTGATGCTTTTTTCAATCATGCCCTTCAAATTCTGTCTTGTTAAAGGCACATAGTTTTGGAATACAATTAACTGACAAACTCCCTAAATCCCACATCTTCTACCATGTAGAAAGTTTGGGTATCCTTAACCCTAGCGCTTTATCCAGTTCTTTTCCAGGGATTATAACAACAGCATAGAAAAGATGTTTAGGATGCCAAGCTGAAATACACAAATCACATGTCAGACACATTTTCTGGAAAACAATATAACTTAGCTTGGCCAGCCTCTATCTGATTCAGCATTGGAAGAGATTTCTGATGCTTAACATGAAAAAGATTCAGAATCAAGGATGCATCATCATTATATGTCAACTGCTAAGAGCACAGCAAGCAGTGCACCTGTAACATGTTGTGTTGAAGGAGTAGCTAGTTAATAATAAATTATAGTAGTTTAACCATCATTAGCTAGATAGTTCACAAATACCCTTACCTTATTTGGAAAGTCAAATTGTTACAGACCTAAGAATAAAGGTGACTCCACCTCTCCACTCAAATAAACCAAAATGATACAGTAACTCACACTCTCCACTACACCAATCCCACTACTACTATTAAATGTAAAATAAATGCAATGGAAAGAGGAGGTCTGGAATAGGCCAAAGTTTAGAGATTATATCAAAGAAGATTACTACACAGAACCATATACTGAATGGCAGAAGGCAGAGGTCCCCATGTGCTTAATTAAGAACTGGTACCTTATCACTGGTAATTGAGGCAGGCAGATACAAAGGCCTTCCTGAGGAGCAGCACTGGCATTAGCTTGTTTTGGTTTGGGGTTTTGTGATATTTGTTGTATCATTTTGTTTCATTGCATTTGGAAAAAAAACTGTAAAAGACTCCTGATTTATTTTGGTTGTTGGCAATATGCTCAGTTGGCACTTTAATGAGGATTATAGAGACAGAACAATATATCCCTCAGGGACACTTCTGTCGATTGGATCTTTTGAAATGTAAATGTTCTTTTTGAATATGTGGAACTGTATATTGTGATTTTTTTTCATGTGACCATCTTGGTTGTTGACACCTTTGTTGCTGTCTAGTACTGTATCTTGTAAGGTCATATGGATGGGGCACCATTTGGTGCCACTCCCTTAACTTTTGCATACAAGAACTTGTAAACCTGGTTTACCTTCAGCTCTCAGTCTGAATTAGCTCCAATTGTATTTTTGAAAAATTTCAGTCTGGTCTTCATGTTTAAAATAGTGAGAGAACTCTCTTCAAAATGATGAACAATAGCCAATATCCTTGTAAATTCATTCACTACTGTCCCTTCTCACCACCTCACTCCCTGCCCAGGCTCTTTTAGCTTTCAGCTTAAGAACTGAAATGTTATCGCTCCATATTTTGATACTTTAGTAGAGACAAAAATGGTGCACTGTCAATTATATACATAGGTGAATTTGTAGATAACACGATGCTGTATTTGATTTCAGTATTTTGCCTTCATGATTATCAGGTTTTAAACAAACACCCACAAATCTTTTGTGAGAAGTTTAATTATATGATTTAAATGCTCCAACTATTGTATACAATCATGTACTGTAAATTCCTTTGACCAGCAGATGACCAGCCGAGCCTCAAGAAATTGAAATACATTTTCAAGACAAATGGTGGGAAAGACTCAATTCTCTAATATAAAGTATATTCTTTCTTTCTGCCATTTTGTCAGAGTAAATAGAAATATATCAACCTAAGATGATGCAACAGTTGCATTTGTGTAAATGGTCTTTTGTGTTTTTTATTTTTGGTGTCAGTTTCATGCAAATATTTATTCTGTTGTCTATGAACCTACAGTGTATGGTTTTTCCAAAAGGTTAGCGGCTGCAGGTGTTCAGCTGGTCAAGCACTGTAGGCAAGAAAAGATCTTGACAGTTTTATACAGTCCAAGTGTTTTTATGCTTTTCCAGCAGCAGAACTGGAGCTTTATACTTAGTGCAGAAGAGCTTGGGGAAACAAATCTACCATAAAGACAATGGGCAAGACAATTCTGCACTTGGCTATGACCTTTTAAATTTACGCTTTCTGCAAGACACAACAATTAAATTCTCATCCAATCTCATGGAAAAGGCCACAAACTGCTGCTTATATAAGCCATAACTCCTCCTACTACAGGAAACATCACTTTAGAAATCAATTAAGCCACAAAAGTCACTGTTCCGAGATTTAAATTATAATTAAACAGTGAACAAATTTCAATAAACATTTGAGACAAAACAAAAAGATTTACGAAAAACTGAATCAAAGTACTATTTACTTAAAAGACATCACAACCCCCCTCTGACTATCACACACTTGGTGCATTCCCCCAGGAACATCTCCATAAAAGGAACCCAAATTGACCCAGTCTACACACTAAATTAAATTCATCTCTACACCTCATTGGGAAGCATCCAAGCGGAGAATATGATGTCTGCAATCAAATGGTGATTGTGGATTATGTCATTCTTCTCTGTCCTAAATATGCAAATGAGACAGTTATTAAGAAACAACTGGAACATAAAGGGATTAAACACATGGACCTTTAAAACAATCTTTGCAAATAGCTCTGGAAATTTGGTGTTAATGCATGTATCCACTCATCTGCAAAACAAAGGACTAATAACAAGGATATAAGAACAATGTAACATGACAGTTGGTGGTGATAATGCTCCACCCAGTTGCAATTCGACATTGAAAAGAAGGGAGGAGAAGAAATTCTGGCTTGGTAGTTTCAGGGTCTGACTGATTGCAGAAGAGAGGAAAGGCAGGTGACTCAAACAAATCCACTAAATAAACATGTAAAGTCAAATTCTGTGTTGTGTTTACTGTATAAGAACCAACCTAAATGAGAATTTATTTCAAAAATTAAAATGTGTGATATTTTGGATATAATGCCTTACAAACTCCACCATCAACATACCTCAAATTGTCAGTACACATTGTAGACTAAAGGAAATATGGACATAGTCACTGTCATGTCACTCATTGGTTTGTGGACTGCCGTTTTGAAGCCTGAAGTTTAGGAATTTGACCTTTGCCATATTTGATTTTTGAAGCCAAAGGTGACCATATATGGATCATAGGTATATAAAACTCTTTATACATCCATGATTTGAATGAGAGGATGGAATTGACCCTAGCGCTAGCTGCTAGCTTGGTTAACATTGTGCAATTACAATCTATGGTTAACTGTGCTAATGCTAATTTTCGCTAGCAAAAAACAGGTCTAAAACAAAATGTACTTACAGGAAAAACTGAACAGCAGACTCCTTAGAGAGTCTTTTATTACAATCAAACGCTGAACGAGACTTTTATTAGGCAACCAAAATGTTACAATTAACTTTTATGAACTGAAAACACACTGCGAAATAGCGGCAGCTATGCCTATACTATGTGAATCTGGGGTTACGCCATGGTTACATTACATAATCAACATTGCCATTGTGGTAGCGACTTGCCAATCACAAGGTAGTCGCACCCTATACCATACATCGCTTTATCATCTATTTTACTCTAAATTGTTCCATAATTTACAAAATGAATATAATGTTATATTGAAGAGGACATGAAACTAGCAATTGAGACCATAAACTTATTAGGAACATATTTACTGAGGTAATAGTTCATACGGGGCCTGTTCTTCCCAGTCCCTCCACATTCAGTGAAATGACTGATTTCTGTAACTGTGACATTGTAAACCATCTCTCTGCTGAATACTGTTTTCCTGGATATTATAAGCCCATGTTCTAAGGTTTCAGATTCTTGACATTGTTCCCAACAAGACCAACAGTCCACAACCATGCTAATGGCTCTGTAAGGCTGTACTTAGGCACAGCAGTGCTTTGAGCTAAATGCTGATTTCAGCATGCTAATATTCTATATTAGTGACAATGCCAACATGTTGATAGCAAGTATAATGTTCCCAACATGTTCACCTTAGTCTAGCATGTTTGCATGTGAACATTTGCTAATTAGCAGAAAGCTCAAAATACAGCTGAGGTTGGTGGGAATGTTATTGGTTTTACAGGTATTTGGTCATAAAGTATTGGACAAATAAAAAACTTGACCCGATGATGGTGTTAGATGAAAGCGTAAGGTATCATAGTTACTACAATTCACCCTTCAGGGGTCATGAATGTCTGTACCAAATTTCATGTCAATTCATCCAGTAGTTGTTGATAGATTTCACTCAATGCAACAAAAATCAACCCAATGGTGGCACTAGAGGAAATATCAGAAGATCACCAAGTTGTTAGGATCCACTGTCTTCCAACCTTCAATATCTGTATAAAGGTTTTTACTGGAGGTACTGGATGAAAAGTCAGAGGATCACCAAAGTCATTAGAATTGATCCTCTCTGCATGTTGAATATCTGTAGCCAATTTCATGACAATCCATCCAGCAGTTGTCAAGAGTTTTTTAATCCGAACCATACATGTTATTGCCATGGTGACACTAGGGGAAAAGTCAGGGGATCATCAAAGTCAGTAAGATTCATCCTCTGGAGATGATTATAATCTGTATAAAATTCCATGGCAATCCATCTGATAGTTTATTTCAGTCTGGACTAAAGCAGTAGACCGCCCAACATAGACCTCCCTGGAAGCCGTGTCACTAGCATGGCTAAAAACCATGTTATATGTGCTTTTTATATTAGTGGCTCATTAATGTTCATTAGTCATTACTAGTCTTTTTTATTTCATATTTCTCCCCCTACTTGTTACCACACTACCTCTATTTTGAGGTGAACACAAATCCTGTTGTTTCTAGAACCTAGTGTTGTTGCCATACTTTTATATAATAAATTGTTAAATTTATTCCCTCTGTCTTTTAAAGTTCTGTGTTCACTTCTGGATTTCCATTTGTAATCAATCCTTTAGCCAATTTGTCCACTTTCTACTCTCCAGGAATGCCTGCATGCATGTACAGGGGATAATTCAGCCTCGTGCCAGTTTGTTGTGGTGTTGGAGCCAAGCTGATATGAGGTATATTTTTTGTACATTACTATTTTATCATTTTCTATCATATATAGAGCCAGGCTCAACAGAATTCTACCCCAGTTCTCACTCCAGGAGGAACCCAAAGACAGATTTACTGTGACTGCTTCTTAGTTTCAGATTTTATCATTTTTAAGGTTTAGAGGGTCTTGGCTGTTATCTAAAGCATACCTCATCTCTTTTATGAGCCTGAAAGGAACTTCCTGGGATTCAAGGACATTCCTGGACATACCAGAGAGGTAAAGGTAAAGGAAATACCTAATTCATAATTTCTGGATTTGAGAGTCATAATTTGTGCATTTGAACATGTCAAAGTTGAAGGCGCTTTGACCTCACTGAAGTGAGACATGATGGCCTGCAGGCCCCCAGGGTCTGTGAATGTGGCCATGGCTGGAGCAGACCACACCACATGATTCCCATGCTCATTACCTCAGCTTTGTAGGTGGCTGGGTGTCTGTGTGTCAGTGCTGCCATCAGTGTCAGCGTCTCTGTCTGAATACATATGTTTGTGCTCTGGAGGTTTGTGCATTTTTACACTTTTATGACTATAACCTTAAACATGATGGTGTCATTTTTAATTACATGTTAAATATGATTAATACAGTATATTATTCATCAGGTTTGAGGTTATAGTTCTCATCAAATGATCTGACTGTGTAGTTACTGATACAACTCTGTTTTGTAACTCAGACTTTACTTAGCTATGTAGCCATAAGCCTTCTTGGATTTTGGGAGGGTTATTTGGTGGGTGACATTAGTATAGCCATATTTTCCATATTTTTGATTGTTTTGTTTGAAATTATCTGTAAACTGTGCTGTTATATTTGGCCAGGAAGCTCACAACCCTAAACTCACCGAACTATGTTGGTGAAATACATAAAATAAATATGTATATTATGAAGAAACCCTTAACAAATTACCATATGAATCCATGCATTTATTCATTTTTGTATCTAAACTTTATATTTAAATCTTAGTAGCTGTTGTGCAGGTGAAATTAGAATTTCAATCATTACAAGTGTACTGTGTGATGTACTTGTACTACTACCAGCACCAACACATATCTTGTCATTGGTGAAGTATTGAAAAAGATCACTAGAGGGCAGCAGAGTACATGATATGCAGTACAAATACACTCCTACACACTGTTTCACTTAACCAACTGGCCAACATGACAAGATGTGCTAGATCCAGATGTGCTGGAATTGTATAAAGTTTAATGACTTAAGCTTTATAAAATGATTCTAGCTAACAGATTTTCCTTAAAACTAATGCCTTTGTCAGTTCATATTTTTATATTTCTAATGAGTAATCATGTTTCTCTAAGTCCTCAGCACCGACTGCTGAGGTCTGCCCCAGGCCTGCACAGCCCCACCAAGACCTGTTGAGGGAGGAGGACGACTGCAGAGGTAGCCTAGGGAAGCAGGGTTGGTGGTGGTGGGGAGGGGATCAGGAAGTTGGAATGTGGGTCCCTGTGTGTGATGTGATTGTTAGCAGAAACGTGTCAGCCCCAAGCCCACCGCCACCAACCCACCTCCACCACCCCTGAGCCCAAAGCCCTGCTCAGGTTGTGAAAGTCAAGCTCTGTACGTGAATATGCGTGTGTGTCTCTGCGTACACACGATATACCTCTTAGCCCTGCATTGCCATGGAGGCCCAGATACCTTATCATTGCCTTTTCTAGTGGAACAAGGGTAAACTCACTCACGAGGTTAAGGTTGAGGGTGGAGGGTGGAGGGTGGAGTGGGTGGGGGGGTAAAAAGACAGTCAAAGACTCTGAGCAGAAGGCAGACCACAGGCCCATGTGTGGCCATGGAGGGTGAGACCATACTGGATCAGTAGGGAGTGTGTAACTCTCCATCTTTATATAGAGAAACTGAGAGCAGAGGAGGGTGATGGTGGCTGAGTGGGAGTGTGAGTGTGCACACTGTTCAGCAAATGAGGCATCAATCAGTATACATCTCATCTTTTTCCAGTCATTACACTTAACAATCCAACCTGCAGTGTTGACATATTTTCTCACTTCCTTGGCTTTCTGTTCCACAACTTTCTTTTTGTCATAATGCTCAGTTTTGCACTTCCACTCTTTAAGTTCAACCAATGTAATCCTGTAAACCCCTATAAGATAGGTCATAATTTAAAACACAAAACTATATGTCACCTTTTATTTTATGCTATACTGCTGGCAGTTTGGTTACTTTAAAGGTGCAGTCTACTATCCAGTAACATTTGTCTTCTGAGTTGACAGTGGAATGTTTGCTGAATATACAAACAGCTGAGTGCTGAGTATCCATAAGAACTTCATCCACACAAGGATGAGTCATAATATTCCTTTGTTTATGTCTTAGAAATTGGTCATAAAATCCTCTCTATGCTTGTGTTAGAGCTCCCAAATGAAAATGTGTTGCAAGCAATCTTTGTGTGAAGAGCCTTGAATATGAACATGTTGAATGAACCTTTAAGTTGGTGGGTAAGTAGGTGTTTATATTTATATCAGATTGATTTTTTTTAATCAAATTAGGCTATTTATTCTGTCACAGTTCCACCTGAAAAAAATGTCATCTTTGTAGCGTTTGTTTTCACTTCTCTCCCTCTTTGCAAGCTCAGCTCTTGAAAGCCAAACTTTGGATTGGTTTTTCAGCCACAAAGCTCACAGCAGGGCCCACATGCATAAACGACGCATACGCACAAAAACCATGCATACGCCATTTCCCGCACATAAACTGGTGGGCCTATTTATAAAAACAGAATGTGCTGCGAGACTGTGCGCACCTCACGCATTCTTCAGACCAGGCATACACATGTTTTTTCTAAAGAGATCTGAGGGTGATGAGATGAGGTGGAGATAAAATATGAGGTGGGAGACAAAATCTTTTAGTACAACATTGTTTTAGGTTGATAACCAGCTAGACTGACTGTGTGATTATTTATTTATTTATTCACTTATTCATTATATTTATTTATTTTTCCATTCAAAGAGATTTGTAAAATCAAAGGCGCATTTATTAAGATAACACTGATGAATTGCTTTTCTACGATTAATTTTGTCATTCTTTCAATTTACATAGGAGACAACCTTTATTTTGCTGTTATTATTCTTTTCTTTTTGTTTTATCCTTAGTTGTGACACGGATCCATTTAGATACGCGCTACAAACTAATCATTGATTACATTTCTGGGGTCTATGTGATTAATTATATGGAGGCGATAAAGAGCCGCACAGTCGTGCGTAAAAGTCGCGCGTAATGACAGTTGTGCCACACAATCGGCGAAACTGCGCTTCGTCTTCACAGTTTGATTCATTGACAGGTGTACAGACTGGTGGAGCAGGCTGCGAATTTACATGAAAACGGCTGGTTAAGGGTGTGTCCTCACCCATTTATGGCTAATTGTGGGAGTGGAAATGAGGCTCGTGTTTGTGTACCCAGCTCCTCAATGACTGGGATTTCTAAAAGAGAACCATGCGTACGCACAGTTTTATAAATTTGACGAAAATTGTGCGTATGCATGCTTCAGTCTTTGTGCGGGCGCGCGCGCATACACACACACACACACACACACACATTTTAGTTATGAATCTACACAGAGTTTTATGAATGTAGCGCCTGGTCTTTGGTGCAAAGCATCTGGGCAGGCCCCCCTTCTGGATCTAGGGATGCAAGAGTCCTGGCTGGACTGGTGGTTAGCCACACCAGCGCTTTCACCTGAATTCTCACCAGACTCTAAACAAGCGGTAACATCAGACCACACACTCAATAGTACTGGACAGCCAGGAGGTAGGGAGCTTGTATTTAACCACTCCGCGTGTGTGTGTGTGTGTGTGTGTGCGTGTGTGTGTGTGTGTGGTCCAGGTATTCCTCATGTTGTGGGGACGTAAATCTGTTTACACAGTCATTTTGTGGGGATTTGCCTACCTTATGACTTAAGTCACTTTCAGGGACACACATCAGTTAAGACATTTAAGACCAATTGATTGGGGACGGCTTGTCCAATTAGAGATAAAAAAGAAATTTAAAAAAGTGCCCCCAAATGATAAAACGTTGAATTCTGGGTAAGTGGTTAAGGTTAGGGCTAGGTAATGGTAGGCAAGTAGTGGTTATGGTTAGGATTTGGGTAAGTCTCCGGGAAATAAATGTAAGTCTATGTAAATAACCCTAAAGTGACTTAAGTAAACCTGTGATCGTGTGTGTGTGTGTGTGTGTGTGTGTGTGTGTGTGTGTGTACATTTCAGACTAAAGACCAGTTAATTGGGGTCGGCTTGTCCGATTTGGGAAAAAGCAGATTTTTGGGTCAGTGTTAGGTTTAGGGTTAGAATTTCGTGTGTGTGTGTGTGTGTGTGTGTGTGTGTGTGTGTGTGTGTGTGTGTGTGTGTGTGTGTGTGTGTGTTGCGTTGCATGTTGCACTTGCACACAATATTTCCATCTAAAAAGTTACATGAAAACTGCTCATGTTTTTGTTCACCTTTTATCATGCTTCACTCTAATTTTTGGCACCTTGTCATTTTCACCTGGATAAGTGGGATTTGTAGTTTTTCAAGAGGGGGAGGGTTGACTCTGCCACGCAGTACGTTTAAGATATGACATGAATAAGCGGTAGACTGTGTTTGCATCCAGTAGTTTGATTTTTATGCTGCAGATTTACAGTCTATATGGAGCAGCGGTGATACTGTTTAGATGCCACTGGTCAGTGTCGGTGTCTGACTTTTGTGGTGCGTTCAGTGTCCTCCAGACTACATTTAGATTTTATGTTTCAGAGTAAATAATTAGCCAGCATGATCACGCAACATTTTTATGTTTATTTGTAGGAGTGAGAACAGAGTTTTATGTACTTTACACCATTTCCACCAGCAAATTCAAAGTCCCTCTTTCTGAATCATAATTTGGTCTTGTTGGACTTTTTATGCCGCTCAGTTGTTCTTTCAGGCTGAATAAGTGATACAAACAGAGCATTTATCTATCTTCATTATCGCTTTTAAGGTCATTGTGTAGGTGTATGTTGGAAAAATGCTGCAGGATGTAGACCAGTTCTTAAAATTCCGTCGGTAACGGTATGAATTCAAAGTTTGTGTGGGCGTTACCAATAGGAACTATTTTGTCGTTGTTTGTTTATTTGTGGTACAAGAGAATATCATGTTGCTTTATACGTTTGTGTGTATGCAGTGTATGTTTAAATGATCTGTGTGACTATCATGCTATTTTTGTGGAGCAAATGTTTTTCATTTTATTTCATTTGCAGTTTGATTTCACTGTGTGATATTTTAAAGGAAAGTGTATTTTGGTAGCATTAGAGTTAATTTGTTTCGACTTAAACTGCCTCTTACCATGTGATCTAAAACTATGGCATTTCACCAAACTTTACCAAATGAAGATAAAGGTCATCTATTAAGGATATGCATATCTAAAATTATTACCTGTTTACTCATTTCTCCAAATAACTGATACACACTGATGCGCGAACAATGCAGGAGTGTTTTTATGGGATTTAAAACGAATTACATAAAAACTCTAAATGTTGTTTTTTTAATAAAAAATATACATGAACATCCTATTTATTCAATTTGTATAATTACCGTTATTATTGAATGGGCTTTTTGTGCAAGAAAGTTTAAATATCGGGCTGATGAGTGCATCACCTGAACTTTAATCCATCTCACTCAAGACCAGTAATTACCATTTGTTATTTCTATCTTAAATCTTGTTCTGTATTTATTTATTTATTTCCATTTTTGCTAGAGGATATGCATTTTATTGCAATATCTAAATTGGAGTCACAGTTTATTTATCTTGTGTGATTTTTTTTCTTTTCTTGTTTTTCTTTTTTTTTCATCATTGTGGATATTTTACTTTAAATCGACCTCGTCTATTTGGTGGTCACTAAACTTTAGACATGTTTTGTTGTTTGTTTAAATTTACAAAAGTTTTATATTAATTTCTTTGCTCAAATTGCATAATTGCTTCTGAACCCCTTTTTTCCGCTCTCGCTCCTACTACGCGCTGTTAAAATGTCTCTTGTTGCAGGCTGCAAGTTAATTAGCCTTCATCCTGCACACCCACGTCATCTGTTTGTGAGGGCTGTTGTTGTTTACTCTTTCAAACGGTCAAAACTCTGTACTTCTAGCTAGATGAGCCCTTGTTTTTCCACTTTTGCTCGCTCATAAGGCCTTCAGTGGATTTCCACGTGGTCCTTTCCCTTTCATTGACCGAGTTTCACCACTTAAGTTTAGACATAAAGTCAAAGTAGGACATTTCACGTATTTGGCACTCAGATTTCCATTTGGTATTTTTCCACCCAAAGAGATAAATGCACTTAATCGCTCCCAAATTAGTTTCCATTGCTAATTAGCATATATTATTATATGGCAAAACGGGACAATGGAAGATATAGCAGACATATGCAGAATGTAGAGCTCATATACAGCTGCTGGGCTATAAACTTAATATTGAAACTGATTTGTGGGTATCGATGTAGTTTAATTTTTGGTGAATCTTAACCTCCAAGATTATCTAGATCTCTTAAAGGTAGATTTCAACTTGAATACACTGACCGCTATATGCAATTTACCTTAAAGCAGTTTTCAGTTTCCAGTCATCAAAACATCTCATTTTGTTTGTTATTAAATTTGCATTATTTTTTAAAAAAGTTTAACACTGCACACTCATGGTTACTTACATCACATTTAATTGAAATGCACTATTTCCCATGCTGTAGCTGTACTTGCCAATAAAGACTGAACGATGAAGTTTATCTTTTATATTTTCATGCAACAACGCTGTAAAATAAATTCCAATTATCACACCACGTTCAAGGATCTTGAGCCTGATAGACTATGCCTGTATTTTAGTTATATTTGTACCATGAAAACAGCATTAATGCAATGCTTTGTTGCCTAACTAGCACTTGCAAACCTACGTTTATTTTGTGTTGATACAGTAACTGAGAAGCACTGGGAAGTCCTTCAGAGGTCTGTCGTGTGTGTGTGTGTGTGTGTGTGTGTGTGTGTGTGTGTGTGTGAGAGAGAGAGAGAGAGAGAGAGAGAGAGAGAGAGAGAGAGAGAGAGAGAGAGAGAGAGAGAGAGGTGGTGGGATCAGACAAACTCATCCAGACATCAAAAAGTGAATGTGACTAATTTCAGAGCTTTATCGGCATGTCTGTTTCTTGATAAGAGGAAACAGTTCAGTTAAGTTTGGTTTGAGAAACAGTTATCCACATTTGGAGAAAAAAAAACGGTGCAGTGATATTTTTTGCGTAAATGTAGTATGCTTACATTTTCCTGGAGAAAGTTGGACACATACTACTGCATGTTTACAGGTTATTCCTTAAAAAAATGGGTGATTCATTCAGATATTTTCGAATAGAAATCCTATACAGTTGGAAAAGAAAGTGGAGTCTTTTGACTGCTTTCAACGCCAGATTCACTCTGGCTCCTGGATTTATTATGAGTCTGCGTTTCGGTCTAAAAAAAATAATATTTTTATATCTAAATTAAGTGTAAACGTTGACGGCTCGCTAAGGGACAAACAACCAGTACATGTGCTCTTTCTCTGTGTCGCACTGAATGATGGTGAAGTTGACTCTGTGGGCGCCTGTCTAATGAGATAACAGCCTAAAAATGCAAATGAGACATTTTAAGGCGCACACTGCAAAAAATGACAACTTCAGGGAGTCGTAAGTTTTCATACTCGGCTTTACAGTACCTGAAACCAAACACAGGGCAGAGCAAAGGCAGATATACTAGCAAAGCATTGACAAGAAGAACATTTGATTATGAAGGGTAAAATATCAAACGAACAGGCTGATTTCTTATTCCATTTTTGCTACATTTTATACGTTAAATGAGCTTTAAATGCTGACTTAGTGGCATTTTTAACTACCCTGTAATGATAAGATGCGCCTAAATATGCGTATAACTAGGCACTGTAAAAAAAATCCCACATAGCCTACAGTTTGATCACATTTACAAGATTCTGGTGGTTTACTGTGATCCTTCTGTGGATCTGAAGTCCAGTATCATGCGAAACGGACGGCGGTGTGCGGACTACGTGTGTGAAGCCACAGGCCTAAACATAGCCTACACCGAATGACCCATGCAAGTTTTTTTTTTTTTTTTTTTTTACAAATATATCCAACTGCGATCTATTTGCGTCTTTTTAGCCTCATACACTCAGTCGTGGAACCCGTCCTGTGCCTTGTTCAATGGAGGGAAATAACGAGATAGTAAACAGTTCATTCATAAAATTCCGCTTGACCAAACGGCCTGTTAATTAGTATTGTTAATTGACAGAAAACAGAACTACAGGCCAAAACATGTAGGCTATAATTAAATAATCGTTAATGATCATTGTTTTGGCCATAAGCAGAGACAACCTGTCAACCTACAAGATCTGATGATGCACCAATCAAATTTAGACTGTTACCGACATTGTCTAGAGGCCGTGACTTTACAGAAGAGACGGTTGCGCGTAATGGCGCATGAAGCAGCAAATATCAAATGGATTCCCTCCACCGGACTGGGATTATGGAGAGGTTTAGCAGAGCGGATAAATCAGAAGACCCGGGGTGGGGACCTGGAAGGAATTATTATTTAGGATATAAACCAATGTTATTCATGCACAGGCTGCACTCCCATAACCCCCACCTCCCGTTCTACGTCGCGGACCCAGCTTCCGCTTCGCACGGTTGGTCATTGATGCGCACTGGAGGGTTGGAGAGGGAGCACGCGAGAAAGAGAGAGAGAGAGAGAGAGAGAGAGAGAGAGAGAGAGGAGGGGGGGAGAGACGTAGAATTGACACGGCGGAGACTGGGAGAGAGAGAGGAGGGAAGAAGGAGGTGACGGACCTGCTCCTCTGGGACTCGGCTACAGCCTACTGCTAGCTGCTATGAGCGGAGTCGCCTCACAAAACTGTCCTCAGCTGTAAAATGCACAATAAGGCACGGAGCAGCGGCCGGTAGCTGTCACCGAGCACCGAGAGGATCTCCACGGTCGCGGCACCGCTTGTAGGAAATCTGGACTTAACAGTGAGAAAGAGGAGGGGGAGAAAAAAAGAAGAATTCATGGAGATACTGAGCAGCTTCCTCGAGCAAAACGGCTGGATTATCTGATTTGGAAGCAAACGTTGAACATTTGGAGGAGCGAGACGCGTTTCTCTGTTGTGCCACTGCTGTGTCCAACTCTAGCCAACGACGTTTTTTGTTGTTGTTTTTTTTTCTTTTCTTTTTTGTTCTTTTTTGTGTGTGTGTGTCTTTTAGGTAAGCTGTTCCCGCTCCGATCCCGCTACGTGTGTGTTCACTGTTATTGCAGTTTAAACTGTAGGCTACTACTCTGCGCTGCGGGGATCGCTGTTTTCTGCAGAAGTGACCGTGTAGAGTGGTGGAGTGGAGAGGATTGTGTGTGTGTTTTTTGGAGGGGGGGCGGGGGGTGGTGGTGGTAGAGAGTGTGGGGGGGGAGGGAGGGGGGTCATGTGCTTCATTTTGTCCTGTGTGTGTGTCACCATGTAGCGACTGCCCATGACAATAAAACTCACGTCTTTTGTTTTGGGAACATGAATAGGAAATAAGCTAAGGGCTCCTATAGGCCTGCTTTAATGTGCAAAATAAGTCAGTTATCACACTTATCATGTTAGCAATGCTTTAGATAATATATGTGTACGTGCAATTCTGTATTATTCAAATAATATATTTTCTAAAAGCTTAAAACAGACTAAATTTGTATCAAGCATCTTGATAAGCTACCAAGACTCCAGCCTGTTTAAGCAACTAATAGGGATGCAAATACAAGAATAAAAACATGTACAATAAGTTTAATATATTCTACTGTTACAAAGAAAGCCTCCAATATTTAATGAAGTTGATATCTTTATATTTTAGTTTTCCTGTTACGTATGTTTTGATTTTAGGGCACGTATGGCTGAACTGTAAAACCCCATTTAGTACAGGCTGCATCCTAATATAAGATTTGTAGTCAAATAGTAATAAAATACTATAGTATCCATGTGTCTGAGCCAAATCAGTCTCTTCTTGTTTTAATATTAATCTGCAGCTCCTTGACTCTGACATCTCTGTTTGGGTCTTTCAGCTGGGACGACGGTAGTTTTCGGTGCTTCGGTCATGGCGGACCAAGAGGAGACTTTTGGCCTCCAAAACTCTCCCGGTGGCTCGGATTCGAGGGAATTACCGAACGATAATAAATCAGAGAAACAAAACGGGACTTCAAGCAAATCCCCATCATCACAGACAACTTATATTCAGCAGGTCAGTATCAGTCCGTTTGTGGGCCTCTGTGTGCTTCAGGCTGCAAGCCGAGGCTGCATGATGCCACGGGTCACACATTCACTGCAAAATTATATATATTTATACTGACGCTCGAGCATGTAATATATTGTCGTTTTGTGTGTTCAAAAATAATCAAAAAATGGTAAAACAAGGAGAAGAAATAACAATGTCAGAGAGTAATTTTACTAGTTTATAAAATAGCACATAGTCTACGTTATGTGTAACTTTTTTTTTTTTTTTTTTGGATCCTATACTGATGAAGTTGCTCCACTCTAGAAAATTAATTTGAGTAGCGAAACATCAGAAAAGTTTCGAAGCATTTTCGCTGGATTTTATGGACCATATAAATACAGACATGACCTGTTTTATTGTACATTTTATACTGTATATTCTTTGTAGTTATATGTATGCTAAAGGTCCAACATGTGGTTACACAAGGGTTACTACATGCTCTACATTATTTCTTCTTTACACTTAAATGTACCTCGCATGTTTCCTGATATTAAAATTCAATTTCATGCATTCATAATTTCCCCTTTAGCTTCTAAGCAGACTGATGTTTTTGACAGCAGGCTAATTGGTCAACTCAGAAGGCCTCGAAGCCATCTAATGCATGACACCAATGCGTAAAAAATATAACTGTATAAAGACGTAATTGCACTATAAGACACTAATATGTGTCTTTTTTTTTAAGGGAATGGAGGGAATAAAAGTCTACCTGCACGAGAGGGAACTCTGGAGCAAGTTTCACGAGGTGGGGACGGAGATGATCATCACCAAAGCCGGAAGGTAAGATAACAAATATATTTTAGAATATACTGTATAATCAGAAGCAGTGGCTTTACTGACTGGCTGCATGTCTGCTTGCTGATAAAGCGTCACATGCTTACCTTATATGAATTTTATCTATATAAGGTCAAATGTAGACTATAGGGCCGTTTGGAATTTTTTTTCCATTCTTTGGGATTTGGAAATATACACTGTGAGGAACCACAGAGAAAACACAGAGCATCTGGTGGACGCTTTAGCGCTCTGCAACACCAGGTCTGCATAGCCTACATTTTCGTCTGGGTGGCCCTGTTGGGAAATGCAATACCATCGACCAATCAGTCAGAGAGAGCAAATGGACAAAACGGTCCTATAGTGTAAAGCAAATATTAGTCTATAGTGCAGAGTATGACTTTATATTCATTGAAATATAGTAATTTCAAGAGCATGATCTTCCATTTTCAACGTGTTTCTGTGTACGTGTAGCCATATTAGAGAGCACACGTGTAAAACTTTTGCAGCAACATGTTATGCATGAGATTGTACATGTGTTTCGCTGTTGCCTTCAGACTTTATCCAGTCAAAACAGCGCGCATCGGCTCAGTGTGAACTTATAGCATATGCATGAGGACCGCTGGTGTCTTGCACATGTCAAAGTGCATTTGTGTATCATAAATGATTAATACTTATATTTTAACACAGTCACATTATAACGTGCGCCCCAGTGCTAGTGTAGAAGACAGTTGTATTCTCCCAGCTGCAGAAAGTCTCCATTATATTCCCGCCAATCATTTACTCCTGTTTTTGGCGTGAAATGATATTGCACAGCATCCCTCCTCGTCCTCAGGCCTTCCCTTTGAGACTGCTGCGCCTTATATTCACATTATGTGTCTTTCTTTCTGCAGTATGACAGCTACCAAATATCTAAAAATGATTTACTAAACGGATCCTGTACAAATCTGGCCCACAGTAAAACACTTTTTATAACGCGCAGGTCTCAGTCAAAACAGTTTTTACCTTTCCAAATCAAATAGCATTTATCATTTTAAGTCATCCCACATGAGATGACTTTACTTTACTTTACTTTACTTTACTTTACTTTACTTGTTTGTTTAGTTTGCAGAGCGGAATCATTTAAAACGTTCAGTAAAAAATAAAAGGAAAATTAGTTAAATCTTCATTCTGAAAGCACACATTTTATTTTCATTCACATTTTTTTTGTTTGTTTGCAAATATTTGTAATATATACTCGCATCCCGCTAGAGAACGAGCAGAATTGGGTGTCATTACAAAGTGATTTATTCTGGTCTACAGAGCAGAAAACCATGAAAACACACAGTCACCAGTCTGTTTTTGTCTGTATGTTGTGTACTTTTCCACAGAAAACCCATACAGCGCTTATAAACCGTGTCTTGTCCTTTACAGGCGGATGTTTCCTAGCTTCAAAGTGAAAGTCACAGGACTAAACCCCAAAACTAAATATATTCTCCTGATGGATGTCGTTCCTGCGGATGACCATCGATACAAGTTCGCCGATAATAAATGGTATGTAAAATATAACACAATAAGAACTGTCTTTGCATAAACAAACATTTTACAGTAATGGGGGTCATTGTTTTGGGGGTCCCGGCTACCCTCTGTGGAGTTTACCCAAACAGGAAATTTTAGAGACTATTGTTGTCTTAATAGAGGAGAATCGGAAGTGAACATATTCTTTTTCCGAGGATTGTGAACTGTGTATTTTCTGGTGGTTACCAAGAAATTTAGTCAGCAGGGAGAAATGTCTCTGCCGGAGCTGACCTTTGGGTGTTGAATGAATGCTCATTGCTTTTCCTACTATATATTAGCTATACCAGCCTATATGTGCATTGCAACAAAGTTTCCTTTCATATGCAGTGGAGACGTGAACAGGACTATTTGTTTAGTGTCATGTCGATCTCTCTAACCTTGGACACGGAATGTCTTGTTTGGGTCAGCGCGTTTCAATGAGAAGATACTTAAAGGGGATAATCACATATCAATACTGCCGATAATGACCTGTCCAAAGCACGTCCTCCTCTTGATATAACAATGTTGGAAAACAATGTCTATCAGCTGTAATCTGACAATCCAGAACAAACCCCTTAAAGTTAATTTATTATATAATATATGTGGGTCACTTAATTGGTCTATTTAAGTTAAAGAAGCCCTAATGCAAAGTTTTGACAAGGAAATGTGAAGCATAATTATTCTATTTAATGCAAACAGCCATAGAAGTTGGCAACCGTGTCATACTAATAGGTCGGCGTTTTTTAAAATTTATTTAATTGTTTTTAATTCTTACCTAATGTTTGAATTTTTTTTTAATAACTTGCATTCAGTTCAGATGTGTGGGTAACTGTTGCACTGTGATTCAGGTCTGTGACCGGGAAGGCCGAGCCCGCCATGCCCGGGAGGCTCTACGTTCACCCGGACTCTCCCGCCACAGGGGCGCACTGGATGAGGCAGCTCGTCTCCTTCCAAAAGCTGAAACTGACCAACAATCACCTGGACCCGTTCGGACACGTAGGTGCCTAGGCCCCATCATCTATATTATTTAACCACGTGTCTGTGATTATGTGAATGTACAAGAAAGTAAGCTGGTTGGTGCATTGATCCCAATCCGGAAAATCTGTTTGCACTTTGGTGTGTTGCTCAGTGGCACTTAAGCAGGGCCGGTGGTATCTGACAGACTCTTTTATCCCAAGTCTTCTCTCGTCTACTGGCCACTTTGTTATTAACCTCTATAACAACAGGGCTGGTTTTCACAGCTGAACCTTGACTAATGACCATTTTCCTCTTCAAACTTCGTTAAAAAAAAAAAAAAAAAAATCATCCAGAGAAGTTGGCGTCAAGACTCACTGAGGGAGAGACTGTTCCCTAAGAATGAAAATGTAAATAATAATAATAATAATAATAATAATAATAATAATAATAATAATAATAATAATAATAATAATAATAATAATAATAATTGTATACAACTTGAAAGAGTTGTGAAAAACTTTAAAAACTTAAATGCAAAGGTTTTTGCAAATGTGCCATTTGTTATTTTTTATTAGAGATTAGAGGTTAAAGGTCACAATTTCAAATCAGTTTAAAAAAAAAACAACCCAAAAAACAGTAACAGTGATTTTCATTATTAAACTACATTAAGACTAAATGTTGCCTGTTAAATTTGCTCTAAAACTACAGCTGTTATAAACTCATTGACCTCATGAAGTTTTAGTTTTGCTATTTAATTCATATTACTCCCATCTATCTGAATATAGTATATTCTGTGTTTAAATAAAACACAAAAAAATATTTATATATTTTTGCTTCTTTCTAGTTTTAATTTCAATATTTTAAATTTTTGACTTTTTGAGATTTTTTTATTTGTTTTCTTTTTTTTTGTGATGCAAATTCTACTTTCTGTCCTTGTAAAATTACAAATGGGATTGTAAAGAAAAGAAATAAGGTAATTTTTGGCTCAGACTGGATGCAGTTTATTATCCTTGTGGAGTTTTCTGGAAACTACATTTGCTTATGTTAAGTGAGAAAAATGTTATGTGAATGACATCTTCAAGTGAATGAAATGCAATCATTCATTTTGCTATTTACTGTCAACCAAAAGAAAAATTCAAATTCCAGAAAAACTGTGACCCTACAATCTTCACAAATGACCCATGTGCTTGATTTTTCATTGCAAACACAATGAAATCCAAGAAAGATCAGCTAAAGTTGGATCTGTTGCAAGAAAAATGAAAACATTTTTTCATTCAGATAATGCCTGATTTTATCAACTTAAACATGATTTCTGAAGAACAAGAACACATGGGAGGTGACTTCACTGCACATACAGAACTGTCTATAAGAAATAAGTAAATAAATACTCTGTGTGAATTACAAGTGAATTTACATTTTAAATACATACATGTAAGTTTGTCCATAGAATGTGCAATTCACACCATGTCTGGTCCTCAATACAATGAAAACAATGAGTTTAGTTCTGATGAGAGTTTACTTGAAAAAACCTCAATTCCTGATCTTGATTCTCAAAGAAGAAAATAATTTTTATTCAGTATCTTTTCACCCTGCCATAAAGCAGAATAGCATGTTTGCTTCCAGTATCCTGGAAACTCTTTGGTACTTTTCATAGCTGAGGTTTATTGTAGCACCCTGTAGATGCATTAAAGTTGTAGACCTCCTGGAAGTCAGCTTGCATAAGTAGAGGGGAGCAGTTTGGGCACTTTTGTTGCAAAGTGAGGGCCTGTATGGTACCCATTTCCTAACTTTGACTCCTCATTATTCCACACTCACTATCTGGCCCCAGGCTTTTGTGATTCCTGTCTTACCCAAAACCCAAAACATAAACATCACTTACTTCATCAACGTGTTTCCATGCTACTAATGGGTCTGTTAGCGGCAGGTTTTCATAAAATTTTAAGTTGATGGCCACATTGAGGCCAAATGTCTTGTTGTAGAAACAGAATAGTCACACAATTAGCTTTCTTACTAATAGGCCCGGTCATTAAAGGAAAAAAACAATTATGAGGTTGGCAAAAGGCTGCTCTGTGTTTAGGGACAGAGATTAAATTATAAGGAAAAACATAAGAAATGGAATTAAGTTAAAATCATTAAGTGTTCAGAAAATGTTAATTAGAGGTGTAAAATTAAATGAGGTTCAAATCTGGAATGAGAAAAAGGTCACATATTTAGGTTGTTTTCTGTAAATATATGTCTTTAAGAGGCAGTAGTAAGAGTTATTAAAACATTGTTGGTATAGTGATCATATTGAACGCACCACTAGTATCATTCTTTTACAGCCACTTTGACAGTGAATCTTAAATGAGTTTCTTTAAGCAAAAAGTGCTGTAAACACGCACACAAGCCACCATCTATCCACATGGCACCTATAGTGATTGTCGCCTTGCCAGAGCCCAGCTGCTGAGATGAAACTGGAGCTCAGTCGGAATGTGAGCGGTGTTGTAAATTCTGGGTTAAAGTGAATTTTTGATTGGTTGCAGTGGTTCCTGGCTCGCCCTCGTTCGTGCTGGGAGACAGCACCATGGGATTCATAAATGAAATGCTGGTGGCTGGCCAGAAATCTATTCCATCAGCTTGTTGGTCCAGCTGGTTGAAATAACTTGTGGATGATTTATAATTACTAGCCCTAGTGAGATATGAGACCAAAACATATTGCTGATGTAGATTGGACCAATTTAGGACAGGCCTGAAAGAGACGTTTTTCTTTAGAAATGTCTGGTAATTAGACACACGTCAGTGGGCTGAGCAGGGCCGAGCTCACCAGCTCAGGACTGTTGTAAAGGAACTCAGGGAATCTTGAACCCAGTGGGGCCTGAGAGTTTGTATAGAGGGTTAACTGTGCTTTATGTTTGCTTGTATGTTTTATAAGAAAAGTAAAAGAAAAATGGTGCCCAGACTACGTTTTTGAAGTGTATAAATGTTTCATTTACAGTTGTATTCATGACCTGTTTTATTTGTTGATACACTACAAAAAACACTAAGTATATTTACTGAACTGCTGTACTTAAGTACAAGTACTTAAGCTACTTGAGTATTTCCTTTTTATGCCACTTTGTCCAGTCCCACATGACATAAGGAAGTGTTTAAGTATGGTTAGTAGTTTCTTCACAGATTAAGATTTTACTCACAAAACATTTGTTTATTTTATAAAATAGGATACATTGTTCTCTATTAAACTACCTAGCAGTGTAACCAATTCTAACCAATAATAATCACAATAAATAAATAGTGAATAAAAAGCGCTTCACCCTCACTATGAGTACTTTTACTTTTGATACTTAAGTACATGTAGCTGTTAATGCGCTTAATGTACTTTTGCTCAAGTAAAACTTGCAGAACTTTTCCTTGTAATGAATTGTAGTAAAAGGTGTAAATGCTTCTTAAACCACTGCATCAGAGTGCAGCTTTGGTCTCACTGCTGCATTTAGCGAACCATAATGGTGTTTGTATTTTTCCTGTATTTGAATTCCTAAAAATCCTTTGTTTTTGTCTGAGTACCAAGCTGCAGTTTTTTGTGCTTTGATCTCAACTCCCGGAATATTTCTTAGTGTTATTCATCTGCCCCCTCAATTTGCTCCTGCACTCGTCTCCCCGTCTTCCCACACATGTTTTGGCCAGGAGGGTGGAGTGTGAGGATCGCACTGTTTATATTTGAATGGCAGTGTGTGATGAGCAATAGATGATGGTGTACAAAGCCTGCTAATCCCAAGGCTCGGGGAAAACTCTCTGATGTGGTGGAACTTGAAAGCAAAGGGCAGCGGCTCGAGACCCGAAGTGATCCCTCACTATCATTAAATACTATCATCCAGAGGCGGTGGGGGGAGCAGAGATACAGGGACCCAGGCAGGGCAGCGGCTGGGCCAGGGAGACGAGGCGTGTGCTAGGGCCCCAGTGGGTGGTCTACAGAAACACCCCTACCCCCATAACCCCCCTACTAATACACACACACATACTGGACTTTGGGATCCCACAGTTAGTGGACCGTGCTATTTTCCAGGGTGAAATATATGTTTAGGAATTTCCATGCAACTTCTAATGTGACTTGGTGGCAGACATTTTTAGCTTCTAAAACCATCCAAAGTGGTGAATGACATGTTTGCATTGATGGGCTTGTTGCTTGCGGTTTGTCCCAAGCTTGGATGTATCTCTGCAGACCTCAAATAAGCCAGTAATGAATGCATGGGAAAACACTTTGTTTAACCTACTTTTTCTCTGCACTTCACCCAAAGTTTAAAGCCTCATTTGCAAATCTAAACACAAACAGGATGGTAGTGCTGCTACAAACAGTTGGAGCATGTGGTTAAAGATTTTTTTTTTTCATTTGCACGGTGACATGACTTTACAATACAAGGACAAATACAACTCTACACTTCAATGATGACATTTATGAGCTGTAAAATCACAATATGCAATTATAAACAACTCAGTAAAAGAAAGTTGCTGCAGAGCAGCAACAAATTTACATTTCTCTCTGTCTGGCACTCCATTTTCGTAAAACTATTCTCACCTCAGGTCCAAGTATGCAGCTCCAAACTCTTGTTTGTTTCTCTTCAAACAGTTTCATATATGGTCCATTGTAAAATTTGCAAAAGCTGATTTTCTATCTGCAAGTCACCTACTCTTCAGCAGCCTGCTTATCTAACCAAAGTGATATGCTGAACAAATCCTGACTGATACTTTCAGTACAGGGTCACTAACTTCCATTATTGCATCTACAAGGTGCATGACAGGCTGTGGAAGCACAGTTTCTGCCCATTACAAAAACCTATTGCACCATGAAATGAGATCAAGTTCAACTGGAAATTAATAATGGATGACTATTGTATCGTCTATGTAGGCCTCTATGGTTCACTCGGCTCTAAGAAAGGACTTAGGGTTATGCCTGTGCAATACTGCAGGATCCCCCCACAGGTACTGGAGGTCAGGGCGATCCCTTGTCTCCTCTCATGCTGGTAGTGAAAGGCAGGTACAAAAACAACCTTAAAGATAACAGATAGGAGGAATGCCTATGGGACAGACATGTGGGGGGTGGGGGGTTAAGAGAAAGGAGAAAACAAAAGTCCTGTTTTTCTATCTTTAAATGTAAGTAGATTTAATAGAAATAAAAGCCATTACATATCCTGGAGGCTGATGACCATGACTCCCTGGTCCGTCAAAACAATTAGACTTAAGACCCGTGGATGAGAGGGCCTCAAAGGCTCAAGTTCAGCTGTGTGGACCGCGTCTTAATGTCGGCAAGCAAGCCACTGGTAGTAGTCAAGTTAGTCAGGTTAGAGGGGCAGCAACAGACAGGACATGCTTATGTCAGCCTATTATTCTGTATGACTGTAACCATGGGAACAATACTTTAATAATTGTAATATAATAGTGAATTAATCATCTGCAAAGAGACAGTAATGAGTTTGGAATTACATAAGTAGGCTGAAGGTTTATTTTTTTTAGTTTTGGCTGAAACTAGACAGATCTTTACTTCTTTTAAAGTATGCACATGGCCCAATTTCATTTAAAATATTTATGAAACAGTTAAACTTTCATTAAATTTTGTAGTGCAATAAAAGTTTTACCTTTGTTCAGACAAGGAATGTGTCCAAAAAAGTATAGCAATGTAGTTTTTGACTGAAAAAGTGCAGCTTCAGTGAGATTTATGTAGGATATTACCTTAACCAGAGCAGCTGCCAGTCAAAGCATTTTTTGCCTGATTTTGTGCACAAATTGAGTTGATTAAATGTTCAATTTTCTGCTCTAAATGAACATCCTCCTTTTAAGTATGTTGAAGCATATCATCCTTATGGCCACGTATGTCTTGCACAATGCTTTTGGAAGTGTTCTTTTTTCACATTTTGTTATGTTGCAGCCTTATTCTAAAATTAAATTCATTTTCCCCCTCATCAATCTACACTCATTACTCCATAAAGACAAAGCAAATACAGGATTTTAGATTTTTTTGCAAATTTATTAAAAAGGAAAAACTGAAATATCACATTGACATAAATATTTAGACCCTTGCAATTACAACCTTGAGGCTTCTTGGGTATGAAGCAACAAGCTTTGCACTCCTGGATTTGGGGGTTTTCTACCATTCTCTGTCAGATTGGATGGGGACTGGTGGTGGGCAGCCATTTTCAGGTCTCTCCAGAGATGTTCAATCAGGTTCAAGTCATGGCTATGGCTGGGCCCCTCAAGGACATTCACGGAGTTGTCTCTAAGCAACTCCTGCATTGTCTTGGCTGTGGGCTTAGGGTCATTGTTCTGTTGGAAGTTAGACCTCCAGCCCAGTCTGAGGTCCTGGGCGCTTGGGACCAGGTTTTCTTTAAGGATATCTCTGTACTTTGCTCCATTCAGCTTTCCCTGAACCCTGACCAGCCCCCAGTCCCTGCCACTGAAAATACCCCCACACCATCACCATGATTCACCACTGGGATAGTATTGGGCAGGTGATGAGCGGTGCCTGGTTTCCTCCAGACATAACGCTTAGAATTGAGGCCAAACAGTTCAATCTTGGTTTCGTCAGACCAGAGAATCTTGTTTCTCACAGTCTGAGAGTCCAAGCAGGCTTTCCTGTGTCTGTCACTAAGGAGAGGCTTCCATCTGGCTTCTCTGTCATAAAGCCCAAATTGGTGGAGTGTTGCACTGATGGTTGTGCTTCTGGAAGTTTCTTCCATCCCCACACAGGATCTCTGGAGCTCAGCCAGAGAGACCATCGGGTTCTTGGTCACCTTTGTTACCAAGGCCCCTGATTGCTCACTTTGGCCAGGCAATGAGCTCTAGGAAGACTCCTGGTTGTACCAAACGTCTTCCATTTAAGACTTATGACACTGTGCTCAATGCAGCAGATTTTTTTGTAACCTTCCCAAGATCACAACCCTGTCTCTGAGCCCTGCAGGCAGTTCCTTTGACCATATGGCTTGGTGGTTGCTCTGATATGCATCGTCAGCTGTGACACCTTATATAGACAGGTGTGTGCCTTTCCAGATCATGTCCAATCAATTGAACTTACCACAGCTGGACTCCAATCAAGGTGTAGAAACATTTCAAAGATGATCAAGATAAATGGAAGGCACCTCAGCTTAATTTCAAGTGTCATAGCAAAGGGTCTGAATACTTATGTCAGTGTGATATTTCAGCTATTCCTTTTTAATAAATGTGCATTTTTTTCTAAAATGCTGTTTTCGCTTTGTCATAATGGGATATTGAATGTAGATAGATGAGGGAAAATATGAGTTTAAACGATTTTAACATAAGGCTGCAACAACAAAATATGAAAAAAGTGAATGAATACTTTCTGAATGCACTGCATGTATATGATTACATTTGTTACAATAATAATGATAAAGTGCTACAACTGAGCCCTGAAATCCGGAAATGCTAAGCATTCTTTGCACCATGTGTCTATGTCTCAAATGTAGAAAATGCTATCAACAAAAAAAATGTATGATGCATGCTGAAAAAGCAAAGATTCAAAGTTTTTTTTTTTTTTTTTTTTTTTTTAATACATTCTCAAATTACTTCAAAGTGTTGCCAAAGCAACTTAGGCTTCATTTCTTGGATTTTATTCCCTCCAAGCAGCTCCGAAGAAAACTTTATGTTAATGCGTGTGTCTAATTTTGTATGTTCTGCAAACTTTGATGTAATAACATGTAATCAAGCCTCTAACGTTCGGCTCCACGTCTTATTTTTCTGTAGATCATCCTAAACTCAATGCACAAGTATCAACCGAGGATCCACATTGTAAAGGCGGATGAAAATAACGGCTTTGGCTCCAAAAACACGGCCTTCTGCACCCATGTCTTCCCCGAGACAGCCTTCATTGCTGTTACATCCTATCAGAACCATAAGGTAAGTCCTGCACGGGCTACTTTTGGCTTTCGTTGTTGTTTTTTATTCCGCTCTGTGACTCAGTAAAAAAAAAAAGTGTACTTTAAAAATATAGCGCGTATTTTATGAGGCGATTTCATTTAAACAATGAGCGCGTTTACATGCACACTAGTATCTACTGGTTATGATTGGGGTTTTTGGAGTATCCAGGTTATATTTTACGCACGTAAACAGTTTATCTTGGTTTCAGAAACTTGGATAAGACCTTATCCCGGTTTTGAGAAACCTAGATATTACCTGGAGTACTCCGATAGAAATTAGGATACTGTGCCATGTAAACACTATATCCAGGTTTCTGACCCATCTCATAGTGGCTGAGAAATCAAGACACACCTTTAAGCAGACGATCAGGATCCTGGATCCTGTTATGATAATGTATACAGAGATATGAATAACCAGGTTTGTCATGCTCCATGTAAACGCCACATTCCGAATATAATCAAAAACAGGATGAGACTCAAAACCAGGATGCACATAAACGCACTAAATGTTTCAAATTAGGCAAATAAGCCAAAATGGATAATCTATTTCACATTTAAAAATTTTGCCAAAACAAATATAGAATTATGTAATGATATAATTTTCTTTTTGAATGATAAAAAAACAAAAGATTCATAATTTCAAACCTACAAAAGTTCGACTGAATTTTCCTCATTTTTTTGCGCAACTCCTGACATCAAGTGGATGAGCTGATGGGAGAGAAAATGAAAGGCGCTGTGAAGATTGAAGTAAAGCCTTGTCACTCTCAGCTGAAAATCTCTGATATCACACTGAGTCACTGACAGACGAGAGAAAACAGCAGATACCCGACTAGACGACGACTGACCTCAAGAGACTTTTTTCCAAGTTGCAGGCCTTTATAGTTCTTTGTAGAGTGAGACGAGCTGCAGATAAACCGGATAAACTTTCCCAGCACCTTAGTTCCATTTTAAAACAAAAAATATTTGTAATTTATTATTATTATTATTATTATTATTATTATTATTATTATTATTATTATTATAATAGGCAGTAGTGGTCAATGGCGTTATTTGTGATTTTAATAAATGAAGTTCAAGCTTCTTTTGCTAAGCTCTGCTATTTTATCAACATTTTTGAAATACTTTGTGCCAATTATCTGAATGAAACGTGTTTGTGGTTGTTTTCAGTCCATTTCACAGTGGCAGAACTACACAGCGAAGGTTACATTAACTCGATAACGAGATTATAAGATTATCTTTATTATTTATTCGTTTATTCCTACTATACTTTCTTTGCGTGTTGCAGATGTGCGCAACACAAAACAGCTGTTTATTAACATAAAACAGCTGTTTATACTATTATAACTGTCCTGTTTTCGTTTTTTTAAAGATGGAAATGTTGATCAAATAACTTATAAGTGCACAACAGAGAAATATTATTTTTTAATTTACTTATTCGTGTTTTTATTATTATTATTTTCTAATGCAGTATCTTTTTTTAAAGATCTTTTTTCTTGCTGTGCTTTTGTTCATTTGTTGCTGAACGGTGGAATTAACTTGTAACATCCATCAATAATTAATTCAATTTGCGGTGCTTTCATGTCTTCTGCAGATTTCAGTGTTTAAAAGCTGAAAGTTTGGAGAATTTCGCTGTTGTTGTTTTTTTCTCGCATATCGTGATTTGTAAAATGGTGCCAATATAATAAAATTAAGTTGAATGAATCTGCCATTTCTTGAGGCCGCACAGCCTTGCAGTTATTTATCGATTTGAAAGAAGCAGAAATACGGTCAGTATTTACTCTCCCCACATTTATGAGGAAAAAAAACATCCTGGGAATACAAATATGTGTAAACAGCGTCTGTTTAACATCATTTTAAGGCATATATGTTTTTAGTTTGGGGGAACAGGGGAGAAAAGGGGCGAAAGCTCATAATGTCCCTGCAGCCAATCCAGAGTCCTCCTCACGTCTGGGAACAGGAAACACAAATGACCGACATTCTGTAGAAACCATTCATTATTTTCAAACATGTTATTGGGGGCTGAGATCGTAACCCCGGGCTAATTATTGGGGCTTTCCAGACCTGCAGAAAAACAAGCACTTCTGATTTCCAGGCGCTTTTACCACAACTGTCTAATCAAACAGTCTAACATCTGCCAAAGCAATATGTGCTGCAGGCATGTGTCCAATTCACCTGTTAGACTCTCAGCTAATGAAATTGGTCTCTGTTTTCTAGTCTGTCAGGTCACAGCTGTAATTAAAACATTTTTTTTACAAACTGTGCTTTCTGAAAATATGTATTTCAGTGGCCAACACTTAAGTGATGTCTATTAAATCTTGTTTTAAGTGCTTCACTTAAAAAAATCTTTAGGCCGAAATAGCCTGAAGCATCTGGAAATATGTTTATGTAGGCATCAGTTATTTTAATGAGCATAGTTTGGACACAGTCTTGTAAAACTGTGTAGACTTTGAAGCTGTGAATGAAATTTGCCTGATTGTCCTGAGTCCACTCCCAAATTATTTTTAACAGTATTCATACTCTCTGCTCTGATTATTTCCATCCTCTGAGCCCAGTCAGTAGGAGAACTCACATGTGTTTTTCAAAATATATTATTTTCTCTTCCTGTAAACTGAACTGAGGCTATCACTGTGGAATGGGTAGGCCTAATTATTTACTGAGCTGTATTTCTTCTTTGGAACGCCCGCAGAGGGTAAAGAGAGTGCAACAGGGCTCTGAACTCTTTATTCCAAACTTTGTAGAAAAAGAAAAAAAAAAAAAGATGAAACAAAATTCTCTGCCAGGCTGCATGCATTAACAAGAAGCTAGCGAAGTGTCGCACGAGAGATTTTACAACGTTTGGTGAATGTGTCAGCCAGCGTGCAGACAAACCTCCAGTCTTGTCTGAAAGCTGGAAACACACAAGAGCTGCCAACTACCTGCCAGAAACCACTGCTCATAAGAGGGATATCCCTGGATTGTGTTTAACCTCTTTGGGATTAGTTTACTATTTTGGAGGTGGTTCTCAAAACAACTTCTGCACTTTTTTTGTTTAGTATTGACTAAGACATTTTTACAAAAACTTTAAGTAATATAATAAATCACATCAGTCAGGCATACGCCAACTGTCTGTTATAAAGTCGCATTATAAATTATGCAATGAAAATATGTCTTATTGAAACATGCTTTTATTGAATTGTTTAGCTTATGGCTAAAAAACATCTTGGGTTTCTGGAAATGTGATCTGTTATTTAATTCTCTTGGGTAACTGACTACACTTGTGAGCAGTCAGATCCATCCAAAAAAACTTCAAAACTCAGCTCTACAAAAAAAATATGTTGTAGGCCTTAATATATCATCATGCCACATGTTGAAGAGGACTTGTCTTTTTTGAGAGTTTACTGAAATGTTCTACAAAGTCTTGATTTAAATAGTTCCTGATACGTGTTTGTTGATTTGACTTTTTAAAGGTTCCACATAGCTGAAAAGGCCTGACGGAGCACAACAAATAACTTTTATTGAACAACATGTTACTAATGTCAGATGTGTTCGCTGTTTCAGATAACCCAGCTGAAGATCGAGAACAACCCGTTCGCAAAAGGCTTTCGTGGCAGTGATGACATGGAACTGCACCGGATGTCCAGAATGCAAAGGTAAGTTTATTTAAAATGTTTCTTTTTTTTTTTATTGTGGAGCATGTGTGTATCTATATTGTACTAGTAATCTGCTTTGTTAATTGATCTGTGGCTTTTACGCATGGAAATATTGACACAAACTGAATGATGTCAAGTAAATGTAACCGCAATTAGACAGGGATTACTGACATCCTGGTCACACTGTCACTTAACAAGCCCCACTTTAATCCTTCAATCGCCCAAATGCAAGCCAGTTATGAGTGTTATTTTCAGTGATGTAAGTGTAGTTCTTGATCTTCGGCCAGTTTTCATGTTGAGGACTTTTATGGCTGATCTGGCAGAACCTCTGAAACATGACTGCAACATCTCCCTTCCACTCAGCTCTTTCTACCAGGATGTTCCAACTGCTTATGTGTCTGCTTCGTGTGTGTGTGTGTGTATGTGTGTGCATTTGAGTTAAACTGGTGGTATCACCAGGTCCGGCAGCCAAGGCAGTACACGACCACATTGCTCGCTCTCTCTCCCTCTCTGTATTATTCAGTCCAGATGAGGGATGGAGCATGTGTCCATACTGCGTGGAAAACACATTTTCAAAGGAGAAAATCTGGTTTTGAAACTTGCAGCCCACCAACCCCCCTCGGGCAGCCAATACAGACGTTGTGTGTATTCAAATGTAGAAATCCCAAATCAGAGAAAGCTGGAAAAGTTGTTTGGCTTTTCTACAGGGTGCTAAAATCCTGCCTCCTTCCCATAACCTTTATTTTGAGCCAGAGATTATACTTCTATTATAATTAAGCAGTTCACATCAATGTCATGATTTATACTGCCGAGAAAAATCTCAAGAAATCAGTGGACAAATTTCAGTACTTTCATGTAGTTTTCCAACACTTGATTATATCAGACGCAATGTTAAGTTACTTTAAGTAGGTGCGTGCCACAAGATAATACGACATTTTGAGTGAAATGCATTTTACCTATCAAAACTTACAAAACATATAGAGCTTGGTCAGAGTCCAAACCACACTATCAGTCTTACATGCCATTGTCCAATCCAGCCAAGTACAGTAAGCTATGCACGTCTGCTCTTGGTTACCATTTTGATGGGAGAGCTTATTGCAAAACCAGGTCACTGTTTCAACTGAAGCGATCCCTGAAATCAAAGAACCAAAAGTAGCAAAATGATCTATTGACGGATGCTGTGGATTAATAGGAGTGAAATACATGCTGGTATTTTCATTGGAGAAGGTTTTCCACCAAGGGAGTATCACTCTGTGTGTCCTAAGTGGGTGTGAATCATTGATGTGAATGTTGTAGATTTTCTTTGATGACAAATGTTAGAATTAACAGGAAATGTGCAAGATTAAACTATTAATTTAGATGTTTTTGCGAGTTCACTCTTAGATAAGTTCTACAGTAGGATATAATATGCAATAACATTTCAAGAGTTCAGTTCCAGATAACTATTAACAACTGTGTGTGTGTGTGCGTGTGCATAGTACCAAGGAGTATCCAGTAGTGCCTCGCAGTACGGTGCGCCAGAGAGTGGGCTCCAGCCACAGTCCATTCAGCGGAGAAGTCCAGGGAATGGCCACCCCAGGCACCCTGAGCTCCCAATACTCCCAGTGTGAGAACGGGGTCACAAGCACCTCACAGGACATGCTGCCTCAGTCAGGCTCCTATCCACTGCCACATGAGCCCGGCCAGGAGTACCACTGCATCAAGAGGAAAGGTAGGAAACCCCACTGTGAAATCAACAAGAACATAAAAATATACATAAAGAAGAAGAGTATCAAGAATATGACAGATTGAGTCTTTACAGCAGTCAGTATCCATATCCACTGCTGTTAATACTATGGTGCTATTATCTTTGCAAGCTGACCCTTGTAATTAATGGGGTAAATGTACTCAGTAATATGCAAAGAAAAATATATGTACTGTAATTTGTGCAATAGCAACTAACACTGCAAGGATGTTGTAACTTTTATAATGATATGCTTTAAATATGGACACCTACTGTATATATACTTTGTGTAGGTTTTAGCCACTTTTACAAAGACATTTTTAAAAAATAATGCTAAATGTATACTTATTTTCAAGGGATTCTCCATATAAATCAATAATTAATAGCAAAAATTAAAATGTAAATATTCCTGAATTTGCCAAAACTGACAAATTTACATCTGTTGTCTCTTGCCAGACAGTATTGTGTATGCTACAACATACTTATTCTATGTTTTGAATAAATCTGATACAAAACAAATGTGGTAATAACACCATGAACAAAGTCTATGGGATGTTAAGCGGAAATAATTACTAAAAGTTACTAGTTGTATAATAGAGAATGTGTTTTACGTGTCTAAAAATAAATAGATGTGCAGCTTAATTTTTTATTTTTTTGGACTTATTGTTCTGACTGAACAGTTGAATAAAATTGTTGTTCAACTCCATCTGCAGTGGAGGATGACTGTCACTCAGGTGAGCACAGCTATAAGAAAGCCTATCTGGAGAGCTCGTCCAGTGAGGAGGATCATTACTACCGCCCAGTCAGCTATGCCCAGAGCCTTGGCCTGTCCGGTGGGCCCTACCGCAGTGAATCCAGCCAGCGGCAGGCCTGTATGTACGCCAGCTCTTCGCAGGGCGCTGAGCCAGTTCCCAGTTTGGAGGACATCAGCTGCAACACTTGGGCAAGCGTCTCACCCTATGGGAGTTGCTCTGTGACCACCATGCAGCCAATGGAGCGGCTGCCATACCAGCACTTCTCTGCTCACTTCACCTCAGGGTCTCTGGTGTCCAGACTTGGGGGAGTGGGAGGCCATGCCTCTCCACAGCTTGGTGATGGCCACCATGCTGCCATGTACCAGAGCTCCATGACCCACCAGACTCTGGGCCGCCAGTGTAGTCCTGGGGCTGGGATCCAGTCGCCAACAGCTGGCCTACAGGGAAACGAGTACCTCTATACACATGGCATACCACGTACGCTATCGCCACACCAGTACCACACTGTACATAGTGTTAGCATCATGCCAGAGTGGAATGAGAACAGCTAAAAGAGCTTTTTTCACAGTCAAAAGAAAAAATATATTGAAAAAAAAAATATTGAAAGGAGAAAAAAAGAAAAAAGGACCAAAATAAGGCAGGGTTTAGATAAAATTTATATTTATATTTTTAGAGGATGTGTTGCTGTTCATCTTAATGAGCTCAATGTTCACTGACAGCAGTGGATATTCGTAGGATGGTCTTGTCAAGAACCTTATCACTTAACTTGTTGCCACAGCATCTGCACTTATAAGCAACTAACATAAACACGAGAAAAGAGGAGGTGGACCAGAATATAAGCATATAGACTGCACAAGTGCAGAGAAAGCAAACACAGTGGAAATGCAGACACTGAACAGACAAACAAAAATGCTTCGGATGCTTCGCCAGCGGTCCCCAGGCTGAAGGTGTTGTTGTGCGGTGGTGTATTTTGGATCTCCATGTTTCAGTGATGAGTGAATATGTTCTCATCTTTTTTTTTTTAACAAGTACAAAACTCTTTTGTATTAATGTCCCAAGTTTGTGTAAAAAAAAAAAAAAAAAAAAAAAAAAAAAAAGGACGTTCGTCTTCTGTCACATTAGCCTGAGTTCTCATTTTCTTTTAAGTTTTTGTAGTTCAAACTTACTTTGTAGTGAAATTGCTATGAGTTAAAAAAAAAAAAAGAATAAGCAGATGGGAGCTTTTGTTGTGGCTCTTTTGTGAATTTGCTTGCTCTTAAATCTGTCAGAAGGGCAATTTTGTTTTCCTGTTACTGGGTACACTTACATGCATCAAAAATTATTTTCTGTTTTTTCCATCATTACTGTATATACCTCTGAGTTTGTAGGGCGCACTGCACTGCAATATACTCCAGACAAGCAAGAGCCTCAGTCAAAAGCCAGAGCCACAAATAAAATGTTTCAAAATTCTCTTATTAACAGCCTGATAATTAAGGGTAGTAACATAATACAGTTGCAAATGCAAACTACTTTCATATTTTAGTCATTATATTTGAAACTTACCACAAATTACAAAATGATGAAACTATTAATGTTAATTTCACTGTGAAGTATACCTATATAAGCAGAAAACACAAAAATCATCTGTTCAAGCTTATAAAAATCTAAACTTTCAGGCATACTACAGTCAAACATTTTTACTGAGCACTGAGCAAAATCCACTGCAGGTTATTTTTGGCTGATTTGTAATCAATAAATACAGAATCCTGTTGGTGGATGTTTGAAGTGAAAAAAAACTCTAACACTTTAAAGTTTTAGGCTTGAATTACCATCCAGTTCTTCCACTATGACATTAATGTGGCGGACTGGCAGCTGGCTAAGTACTGCAGGAAGTTTGTGAGCAATAAAACGAAGCAAATGGACTGTCAGAACGTTAAGCTCCACTTAATAAAAATTATATTTTTATTTTAGCCCAATGTGACATGGGATGGGCTCCAGTCCCGCCCCCCCTCTCCAACCCCCCACAACCCTGCAAAGGATAAGTGGGTACAGATAATGGATGGATGGATAAATAAACATTTTAATATTAACATACAATCAAATAATTAGTGACTATATAAGAGTGAATAGTAACTCCATGTGTGGATGCGTAAACAGGTCATTTTTCATTTTTGAACACATTAGCCACACCAAGTCAGGCTAAGGGTTTTGTCATTTTATTGTGCCCCAAAGTTGCAGCTTAAAATGTGATAATTATTCAAGCACACCTATATAACTATTAGTAATTTGATTGTCATTATATTGGAAGAGCTTGTGTTGATCACTGTTTCAGTTTGACTGGATGAAAATGGTGCTCCTGCAGATTGAGAGGTTTTTAGCTGTACAGTACAGAAATTTGGTTAATAATGCCCAGATTGAAAATATCTCTCTTAAAGAAATGTGTTAACATTTTAAATCTGTCGTTTTGATTTTGGTTAACATCATTAATACTGCAATTAAAGCATGATTGTGTAGATAGAAAACACCATGAAAACATGCTCTGTTTTAACAAAATGACTGACAGTGTCCCATCAATAAACCAGTGTGCATAATTATTTAAAACTGGGATTTTCACATAGAGGTTGTTGTAGTAACAAAATCCATGTTAAAAGTTTAATCACACTGTATTCATCATAGGAAAGGCAATAATATAAAAATGGAACTAATTCCAGTTGACACCAAAATGAAAGAAATGTCACAACTATTTTTATTACCAGTTAATGAATCGGTCACTGAAATTATTATGTTGCAAGCACAGGCAACACATGTGGTTTTAGCTCTAAATGTGTTTGTATGCGCTCTGTGTAATGAAACATGTATCCACGTCATTAGTTTGACATTTTCAACATCAAAGTGGTTACCGAAAGAATCATTGTAATGCCATTGAGCGAAATCTTCACTAGTGATGCAAACGTCCCTTCAGACACAAGTTTTATTAGATGTCAAGTAGTGGTAGATTGACACCTGACATTCACAGACAGGTTGTTGCTCAGCAGTTTGCTATGCTGCAGAACCTTGCCACAGTCTCAGTGGTGTGCATACATGTGTCTTGTTATGCTGGAAAATGGATTTAAACATTATTGTTTATTTGGATTGTAGCTTTTAACACACTCTCCATGTGCTGTCCTTCCACATCTGAATTATTTTGACATGTAGGGAAACTACAGCATTGCAGAATTACATTGTAATTTCAGATAGTTTGACAAACATTTTTGCATTAAAAATGCCATAAGTATTTCAGTATTTCACCCTCTCTCTGACATAATAACCCTGCAAATTTTGAAGATTTCTTGTCTCTGTGTCGTTGTGTGTTTCATGCAGTTTCATGTTGTACCCATGTGAATGTTTGTGCTCTCAAATTTTAAGTATTAATCCCTAAAATGGCACTTCTCTGACAATCAATCTAAATTTAAATCAAAATGTAAAGTAGCAGCTGGACACAGCAGAGAATGTAAATTTACAACATTTACTTGATACACATTACAAAGCAAAGGTCAGTTTCACCATACAAATGGGTTAGCGGTATGTTTTTACCTGCGGACAAAGGCTAATTTTTAAATGCTTGTAGTTGATAGAATGTTATTTGTCAATAGTATTTATTTTTCAACTATGTAAATCAGCTTGCTCCTGCATGTGTCAAAGATAGATGGTTCCATTTTTTATAGCCTGTTTTTTATGATTGTGTATAGGATTTTCTAATCATACTTATATAGAAAACAGGAGATTACTATACAGCTGTCAGAAAGTATTAAAATAAGATTGAAACACCTGGATAACTTTGTAAATAAACATGTACATACCAGAATACCTGCAATAAATTTAAAACATTAAAGCATTGTTTTTTGTCAGTTCTTGCTGAATTCTGTTGTGCTATTTAAAGGTAAACCCACACAGGTGATTTTAATTATTTTGCCTGATTAGACTTAGACCCCTGACTGTGTGGGTGTGTCCAAACTAAACTTGACTGACATCTCACTGATCTCCTTTTTGCATTGCTGCACCTGCAAGGGCAGGACAAATTACACCTTTATCATCCTTATTATAGCATATGAGTTCTGATGACTCATATAATTTCCATCATAGCTCCACCCATCTTCAACCTGAAGAAAGGTCTACTCAAAGTAACCGAAAACAACTGTGTGGGCATGCAGGGCTTTAAAAACTGTCAAATTTGTGTCTGAAACCAAACATCATTGGCCTGTGATACGGACACAGCAGGATGTGAGTTAACATCAGATAAATGCAGTCTTGGCAGCAAGTAATTACACTTCATTGTTTCCAGCATCCTTTACCCAGAAGATAATCCAAGGGATTAAATGTCTGCAGTCTGGACAACCTCCCTACCCCCGTACTCTTCAGGAGCTACAACCCCTGACAAATCTCTTATGTCTGTATGGGTGTGTGTGCGCTAAACCCAGTTTTTGAGTAGTTCACAGCAGGCGCAGCCCGTGGCATAGGCCTCATAGGCGGTCACCTATGGTGCCAAATGAGGTGGGGGGCACCAAAAGCGTAGGACTTTTTCTTTAACTGACAGGTATGCTTGTATACAACTTTTGGAAATACGCACTTGTTCTCCCTTCTTAGCATCTTTTCCTCTCTTTTTTCCCCCCATTGACAATTTTGATTTGGTTTGTTTTTCAAAGCCTTGCTGATTGGTCAATTTTGGCATGACAGCCACCAAACTTCATGTGCTACCTCAGGCCATGCCACCAAACACTCATTGAATGGCATTTTGCCTTTTTGTCTGGAGGTCTGGGAAGACTTTGTCTGGGCTGGAGATACCATTGTTGCACTTCATTGTCATGTGAATCCATATTTGAAGTTCTTGTACTGGAGGTGCTATTGTTGAATTTTTGGGGAGACTCCAATCTAAAATCTTGCCTAGGGCACTGACATAGTCAGGGCTGGCCCTGGTTCGCAGTAAATAACACTACGACTGCATCAAAGCTTTGAATCATGTTGCATTTCTGGCATAAACCCAATTAGTGATGCCACTGCTTTTCATAGCTGATGGAAAACACCTGCTGTGACATCACTGAATGAGGTGCGGCCACTAGAGGTGGAAATTACAAACATCTTTGCTGATTCAAATCATTTTCTTAGTGAAGCGTTCACATCGCAGTTCAAATGAACTTCAGTACATCAGTAAGTGAACACAGCACAGCTCGTACTGCCATTATTTTCAGGACAGGTTCAGGAGTGTGTTTAGTATGTTGTTGATTCATGCTGTTTTGTTCAGTTCAGTACAAAACTAACTATATAGTACACAATTGTAACACTACCAATGCCCTCCAGGAGAAACAGTCTCAGAATGTGTTATTCCCCTATTTAAACAATATTGTGTCTTCTCCCTCTTTATGACAGCCAGCTCTTCATTCCGCCTTCTGAAAATATAACCCGGCCCTAGTGCTCTTTAAGTAATCGTGAAAGGCTTTTATGCATTTTACTTGCTGGACTTTGACTGGAGAACTCTATTATGATAAATCTTATTTTGTTAGATTAGGGCGTGAGTAGGAGGAGAATGGAGTGTAAGATCTGACATCACATTTTGGGGATGGGTATGACATGTAATTAGCCACTGATGCCACATGCCTGGGGGAAAGCAACAGCGGTGATGTTGCATGATGAAAAGCAGGTGTGGTTTGTAAAATTAATTATAGGTGAATTCAATTTAGCCGCTTCAGTTTCAGGGTCCTGGTGTTGTCAGGCTGTCATGACTTACTAGGACACTTGAATAGAGTGGAGTAATTGTTAATGTTAAGCGCAACACCTGTGCCTTTCCTGTAAGTCTGTTAGTTATATAAAACTGGCAACATGAAGGGCTTGGGCCTTCTTCATTAGGTGCAATATTTTCCCTGTTTTCAATTTTCCCATATTGCCCGTAGGTTTTTACCAAACAACAGTAGTATTATTTACTACTACTATTCACTAAATTGTTGGATATTTGAAATTGTTGTATCTGAAGATGCTCAGATGGGCCACAAAATACTGCATAATCAATAGCAAGTGAGTCGCATCTGTTTGTGGAAAATTTTATTGACTGGTGAAAGACTTGTGGAAGTCAAGAGATAGATTAATAACAGCAGGTCACATATAAAATATAAGTTTTAACAAGAAATTAGAAAATGACAAACCCTGCACTGTCCATTTCCCTTCCCCCATCACTTAACCCTCCCAAACTCTCTCTTCTCTCTCCAATTTGTCTTTCACTGTCTCTGCCCATCCCTCTGCCCTCATCATCTCCTTTACTCCCTGTGATCCCGTTCCCAATCCCCCCAACTACCCCTCCACTCTCTCCACCACCCCATGGCCAAACACACTGACCTAGACTCCCAGCCTCCTTTGATGTGAGCGATGTGACCCCTGTGCTCCAGATGCCCCTACACCGCCAGTCTTATCCTCTCCGAGAGCCGGCACAGCCCACAGAGAGGGACAGTCATTAACCCTGCACAACCCCGGACTCCCCTCCACTGCTTAAACACATGATGTATCACAACACCCACCCCCATGCATCCCCCTCAGATTCACCCAAACATGCATGTGTGGGCGAGGACCGATGATGCAATAGGCTCTTTAAACATTTAAAGAACAGGTCAGCTTTTCAAAGGGAGGAGCTGGAACCTTTGGCCACTGCTTCAGTTATCATGGTCAGTGGTTGAAAGTCTGGTGATATGTCAAAAGGAAAACAAATGAATGTCTAATGAATGGAAAGCCTGGATGATGAATGGAACTTCACACTGGTACATTGCTGGTTTATTTGGATTATGAGTGTATATCTTTGCCATACCTGGAGTGATAGGGTTAGATAGGGTGGAAAGAAACAATGCTTTTATCTACTAACTGACTGAACATGATGAAATGTAGGAAAATGTTCATCATGTTTATTAAAATATGTTGAAACTTAAATGAGTGAAAGCATGTTGAAACAGTGCTGAATAAAATTTTGTTTCCTAATAAATACATCATGTATCTTTCAGTAAACCCTGCACCGTTTTGTTACTTCAACAGAGAGAAAATTAAAACAAGTCATCTCAGAGTAATGATGAGTCATGGCCTCAGTCAACCTTAAATCTGAAACCTAAACAAATCATAGTCTGGGTGCCCCGCATGACAAAGGAGAAGAGTGCAAGAACAAGAGCATTCCTAGGGGTAGAAAAACGAGGGAGGGGGATTACTTTATTAAGATGTACTGAAACACAGATCACCACAGATGGATGAGCGCCTCGCACAAAGAGGGTTTTCAGAGAATCAAATCCATCTCATCCAGGAGTCACAAACATCTGTTTGAAAAGTCAAACTGTTGCAACTTTGGGGCTTTCATTACAAACTGGGAGTTACTTTTGAAAACCTTTGGACAACGGGCTGAAACATCAATGTCAGGCAGCTCTGTTCAAGTTAAAAAAGACAAAGTGAAGAAGGGACGAAGAGGTGAGCTCTCCCAATAACAACACAGGCTTGTGGTTCTAAATGCAATTTTAATGATGAGGTTCAAACCCAGGCCTCAATCAACAGAGCATCTGGGCCATCTACAAGGAGGTAAACGCTAATATTGCCCTTGCTAGCAGATAAAATAGTCTTGCACACTTTTCTGGCACATTCCCAGGGCATAAGTTTGATTCCTGGCTTGAGGCTTGTGGTCAGATGGCAGTGGGGGTTGGTCTGGAATTAAGAGAGCCCTCCATCAGATAACACGTTTTCTGGTTCGTGTAAAGACGTCCAGCATATCAACGGAGACATGCATCACCGTGATGTGAAATCTGCGTCTGTGCACGGCGGTCAGTTATTGCCTCCGCAGCTGGCCAAGACAAGCCCCGGGATGGGAGCGCTGAAATGGGAGCACAGACTCTTCCATCTCCCACCATTCAGTCTTTCAGCACCACTCCTGGTCAGAGTACTGGGTAAAAGAAGGGGGAAGGGCAGGGAGCGTCCTCCGGGGGAGACAGACGGGGATGGTGCGGTGATGATAGGGTGAGAACCAGAGAGTGTCTAGAAAGCTAGAAAGCAGTGCAAAAGCTGTTAAGAGGGTTTTCAGAGAATCCGTTAAGCTGTGTCCATATGGTAGCAGGGAACTTTCTGTTGGAACTGCTGGATGTGCGTTTTTTTGTACACAAGTACAACTTTTAGCCCATACCTAAGCTAAGTCTTTGTAAGACCCTAGAGTCACTGGTCAACTCAATGTACTTTAACCACAGCAGTGAGGCTTTATACCCAGTATAACTGCTGCAATTCCTGTTGTTGAGCACATTGTTCACTTGCCTGATAAAAATCAACATTGAGCCTCACAGCTTTGTAGAACACTGCAACCTGCATTTTTATGCTGATGATACCATCTTATATGCCACGAGCTGTACCTTAAACCAGGCCTTCTCCAGGTTACAGTCTGGTCTTGATGACTGCTACAACCTTCTTTGTTATTTTAAAGCTTGTTCTAAACTCAGAAAATACTAAATGTGTGCATTTCACAAAAGCACAAACCTTTTATGTTCCTGCAATGGTCTATACTACTATGAAAATTGGCCAACAAAACTCACTCACACTCAAAAACAAGAAATTCTAATTGGATTTTTGGAGTTTGTTTTTCCTTTCAAAGCTGAAAAGATTTTTACAGTCCACTACTATCTACACTGGATTATGGAGATACCCTGTTTGTTCATGCTGCAGCCATTACTCTTAAACCACTGGAAGGCATTTATCATAATGCCATTTGATTCATTACTCAAGATAACTCACAGCCAGAAGGCATCAGCATTCCTGTGTTTTCATCAATTACTGATATATTTTACATCCTTAGTCAAGTTTAAAATGAACAAACTATGACACCAGATCATAGGATAGGTTCACTTTAGAAGATCCCACCAGACTTGTTTCTGGTACCATGCACCTTACTACTGGACTTAACTGCAAAACAAATTGACATTACAGTCACTAAATTCCTCTGAGGGACTCTTAAGTTCTACTTACTGATATTTTAAATATTTGTAATTGTTTTAATGAATGTGTCTGTGATGACTGCTTTGTGTGATTAAATTGCCTTGTCAGGATGTTGTATATATGTAATTTGTTCTCAGGTCTCTCCTGCAAAAAAGAGACCAAGATCCCTGAATAAATAAATCTTAATTAACTAACTACATGGCAAAGTTTTGAGACCAACACATTAGAAAATAGACTGATAGAAAATGCAGAAAGGACAGAGGAGGAGAGAATTCTCAAAGCACTTTCATCTGACAAGAAACAGATTGTTGTATTAGTGAGAAAAATTGTTTTTATTCAGTAACAGAATATTGAGAAATGCTGTGTGAATCTGGGCCAAGTCAATTTACAATAACTGATGAGAGGCCTTTCTATGACAGGTAAATTATGACTGTGCAACTATTCTTATCCCAAAAGTCAGTTCAGTTGGGTGAAATATTATGTTGTACCAACCATGCTATCCGGTTTAGTGCAAAGAACACACATCTATTCATCAATTACACAATGACATGTTGGTGGAGACTCTTTTTAATCACAGCCCACATTAATCAGGATTTGATTTTAACATTATGTTTTCATCAAATAAAAAGGATTCACTGTCTTGCATGTCAGATCATTTTTAACCAAAAGGCCGCTCTCAACTTCAGCTCTCTGTGGAAGATAACCAAGAGTGAGTGAAATTATAGCATTTGCTCGGTAAAGCCATCATATCAGATTTGAATGAATGGTTAACACTGCAGAAGTCCCATCCATCCTTGTCATGGGGTGCCTGGGCAGGGTAGACTAAGTGTTTCAATGTCAAAGCTGGGCCCAGCTGGAAAATGGCCTCCAGCTGTCTCATCATTAGAGCTGATAAGGCACCATGGCCAGGCTTTCTCCATTCCTCACTCAGTCTGTGGGAATTACAGGTACATACTGTAGGTACCGGGAAGGAGAAAACAACCCTTTCTCTCATCCACCTGGGAAGTAGTTTCTCCATATGGAACACATTTAGACTTGTGTCAGTCCTCTGAGATCTTGAGCATGCTGGTTTATTTCAATCTTAAACATCTCTATCTGCTTTGTCCTGGGAAGATCTCTACAGTGCAGATATAAGTTGCACCGTAATCCCACAAAACAGAACAAATATAATCCATTAAACTGGAATAAAAAGAGCCATAAAATGGTGGGCAGTCTCTGACAGCTCTTATTCAGACAAGTAGTTTATAGTATATGGTTTTTAGTTTAGAAATGTTTTAAAACATAAAAGTTGACTATTGGTTATTTAGATGTAACACTGTACTCACCAAGTTGACTGCTAAGTATTTCAGTCCCTTTGCTTGAATAAGCAAGGCACAGAGAATTTCAAACAGGTATCTTTATATTAATTTTCTTCTCTCTTTCTCTTTCTTTATGTTGAGCACTGTGAAAACTATAGAAAGATAAACAAAAGAAATGCAATACTTGTCTGCAGTTTACAACTCACACATAAATCATGCATGAGACCAATTGACAGTACAATGCATTATAGCAAGCTTCTGAAATATGCTTCTATAAACTGTTATGACAAGTGTGAAATATAACAATAACAATGCAATGCACCACATGTGACTTCTTACAAATAAAGCCTATTAAATTTAGGTTCACAGTAAGAAGAAATCTGCTTTTAAGCTAGCTTATATGGGTAGTGTTACTCTTATGAATAAATTAAAATAGTGAAATTCTCTGTTTTCCTTATATGAACATAAATCACACCTCGCATACAATCAATGTTTCCATACCTTGTTCCGCATACCATGGGCACTAGTTTAAGAGTTTCGGATACCAGCCCACCAGTTAGCATTCTCTCTAGCTTGTCTTGTACTTACTAGTTTGGTCTCTTAGGGATAACAGATCATTAAAATGACAACAAAGAAAATAACAAAATAAACTTGTTTCTTATACGATACAAACATATGAACAGGATGCATGAACAAGTTTAGTTTCATGCCTTTAACTGTTAAAGCTTTTACCGTTACCTTCAACAATGCCTAAAATTAAACTTGTACCAGGATGAGACGGTGGAAGACTCCCAAAAATTATGGAACGAGCCACAAGTGGCACTGTGGTGCTACATCATCACGCATTATAACCCATATAAACAATCTCCATATAAAAGGCAATGTCCAGTTAATTTAGCAGCTGCAACATCACTAAAACAGGGCAAGGAATGCAAGACGTCAGATGATTAAACATGTTTTAAACAAGTCACTAGGTAAGCCAAACCTTTTTTGGAAAATAAAACAAATAAACAGCTAATTAAACATCCATCACAGTTCAACTTCATCGTTCAACTTTGACCTACCATACTTTCTGTAATGACTGCTGAATTTCATTGTTGCAATGTCACCATGTACACAGATTTCAGTGATTACATAGGTGAGTACATTATCATAACTAAAGCTACTGAAAATAAAACCAAAGTTTCTATAAATGCTTTTTGCACCACCAGCACAACAAGAGCTATCGTGAGAGCAGGTAATGTGAATTAAAAAGAATAAATAAATAAGATAAAGAAATAAACAACAGTTAGTGAAAACTGTGATGTACTGTCAACTAATATTTTCGAAAATATTATATTTGAATGTAATTCTATGCTCATTATTTTGGCTTTGCAGTATGGCTGTGTTCATACATGACAGATTGAAATGCCCACATTTTAAGTGTTCAAATTGATCGCAGGTCTCAGTTAAACAACGTAGCGTGAACACTGATCACACTTAATCCAATACCAGCAGGACACCGTGAGCGTAAATAATCTGGTCATCCAAAACTGTCAACTGAGCAACATTGCGACAAGAGTGCACCACACCCTTGTGCAAAAAATCCTGCTGCTTATTATACACTGGCTATGGGATACCTCAGCCGTGACCGCAGCCGTGGCTCTATAGGAATACTCCACAGGGAAGCTCTGTAACTTCAGGAGGATCAATACGTTGCCTACAGAGTAACTGAACCCAAGGGTAGCGAGGCAACAACCCTGCCTGACCCCTCTGTGCCTTCAGAGACAGTGTGCCAACACAGCAGGTCAATACGTCTAGAGGCAACAGTATGGGGCCATCACATTTTGGAACAGTAAGTTGACTTATCATGCGTGCCACTGCCAGCCTGCTGAAAACGGCAAATTCAAATTATGTTAAATGTGTCAAAAAAGTTAATGCTTTATCGAAATTTCAAACCACTGTAATCTGTACTTTAGATTCAATACATTTCTCTCTTTGGATGATGTCAACTACATTTATTACAAAATATTATTGATCTTAGGTTTAATTTTATTGCCTTTAATACTTTTAATAATGCAGCTATTACATTAAGTGGTGGTTGCTACAGATTTGTTTAGGAAACATAAAAAGAGCAGCCTTGAGTGGCGAATAGAAGAGATATCGGCTACTTCTATTAACACCAGTTTCAAATCAATAAATGTTACTCTCCAGAGGCAGTCTGAGCTGTTTGTGGCAAGGTATTGATCCCCCTAAATGCAGGTGTCTGCATGTTGTTCTTGGAGAGACGCTGTGGCCTGTCTGTGTGCCAGTATATACTCCAAAAACCCCACTACACCACCCCCTTTGCCCTTTGCTTTCACTCCCCGTCTCCCTCTCTTGCCACCCAGGCTAAGCAGCCAGCATAGCACCTCCACAGAGGCCAATGTGTGACTTGATGCCATCAATAAAACCATCATCTGAGATGGACTGCCATCGCGCCCCGCACAGTTAGTCAAGCCCTCTGCGATGAATCACCTTGATAGAGGCAAGCCCTCAAGGAGATAAACACTCAATATCTCACCAGTAGGTTTTCTCGGATCCATACCAGTTCATGTTTCCACTTTTTTTCTGTTTTTTTTTTATGCTCAGTGCTCTAGGTCTTCAGGGTTCTGTGTTAGTCAGCAACAGCACTCACCAGATAAAGACACAGTGGATTTAAAAAGTATTAAGGTTTAAAGTGAGCAATGAGTGAATGACAGGAGAAAGTCAAGCAGAGAGGACGGGTTAGACTTGCTCTAAAATGGAATAAAACTGGACCTTTGGGAAAGAAGTATCTGAAACAGCTGATCAGTTCCTTTTGTATGTTGTGGAGTTTAGAAGTAAGATGTTATAGTAAAGCTGAGGGTAAAGCTGCATTGCAGGATAACAGAAGAGCAAGAATTAGCTTTTTTGCGTCTGTGAATCAGCTGTTCTGTTTTTATCTTATCCCTGACAGGTTGTTTGGTTTTTGTAACAGCTTATTATCTACGCATGTGAAAAAGGTCACACTTTTGTCAATGTGTGTGTGTGTGTTTGAGAGAGAGAGAGGCAGAAGGGCAGAGAGAGAGTTTGTCTGGGAGTGGGCTGTGATATAATGCTGGTGGTCTTTTTCTTTCTCACACTTGAGAAACAAACTGGCCGCCTTTGCAAGATAAATGATTCAGACCAATTTCCACTTCAAAGGCATCAAAAGGCAGATTTTGTAACTTATGGTCTTCTCGGAGAGGATTTAGTCTTTGACGTACAAGCCCAAAAAAGGTTCATATGGCATGTGACGTTAGCAATGTATAGCTAAAACGTGACAGATGACAGTAACAGTATGGAAGACACCCCGTGGTCCCCTATCTTAACAGAGCCCCCTATCAAGATGGATGAGTCTGAAAGGACACTAAATGGCTAAATTGACTGATAGCACACCAGACGGACACCAGCCATGATAGTCAGGTCTTTGGATGCTGGACACAAACATAACTGTAATCCCTAAGTGTCATTAAGCTTGTACTTGTCTGAGCAACTAGTTTTCACATCACAAGCAACCAAAAAAGTAACTAATGAAGTCTTTTGGGTCAAATTTGAAATGTTATTTAAATGATGTGCAATATATACAGAATCTGATGATTTATTAAGTCAGTTACTACCATTACTGTCTCCTGTTACAGAAATTCCCATCATATTCACGGCCATGTCTATGTATATTCTCTCTGGTGTAGTTTATACATTCTTTTCTTCTCTTCTTCCAGGATCCAGACTGTAGGTAACCTACTTCTGCGGTGTTTGGGCTCTCAGGGAGAGAGCTGCTACACCCGGCTTTGGTCCAGAATGTGGCTGAGATGGATGAGTGTGTGACAGCACTCTCCCTTTACTCTCTCTATGGGAGGCTCACAGTGAGCCCTGGAGTGTGTGTGTGTGTGTGTGCATACTGGCTGTATAAACTCACCCAGAGGGACCCCAGGCATGGGGGAGATAAAGACCTCTCCTGAAATGTAAACACTCTCTGAAGTGGCGAGCGGAGCAGCTATAGCTGCACACACACACATTTAGAGAAATGCAGTCCCAAGGTCAAGGTTAAGCGGTACACTCTTTCAAGGCTCACTTTCCCTCTTGACCCTCCGTCTTGCTGTTGGATCTGCTCTGAAGTTTGGGTGCTGAAACATGGGCCGCTTTGACAAAAAGAAAAACAGTGAGAGTGTGCAGAGGCCTGGTGCTGTAGAAGTGTGGTACAGTACTGTTGTCATATATTGACATACAAAAAAAAGACTTTGAGTGTAAAACAAGGAAGCAGGCATTTTGAAATAATATGTATTTTAAGCATAAGTGGTAAAGTAAAGAAAAGTGGGGAATTAGCCACAAAATGATATGATTTAAAAGAATGGGTAGCAAAATTGTTGGAGATGAAGCAGGTAATGAAAATCTGTCAGACAAAGGACCTTATTTACACTATAAGATTGTTGTATCCACGAATGTTATTTTCAATAATGAGTGTAAGAAAATTAAGTTGGAACTTGATTAATTTGAGGAATCTCTCTACAGTTACTATAAAGTTCCATATCAGCCTAACATGACAGCTCACAAGGTCTGCATTAGAGTACAAACCATGTACTCTTTATCATATTTGGTGTGTAAAAGTGGCAGAAAACAACAATCACAGGTTGAGACTTTTAGTACCAATGGAAAATTGAGCTGTTATGAATACATGACTATTCTTGTAAGCCTCGCTTAAACACTGCAAAGTAAACATTATTCTATGACTATACACACAGCGATTGAGTGTAGTGATTCATGACAACATGAGAAAATAAACAAATCAGGATTTGGATAAATGACCAGAGATCAAGGCCAGAATTCTCCAAAGATATTGTAAACAATCCAGCAGAAAATCCACCGTGGAATTAATATTAACCATTTCCTGTTTGTGATTACAAACTTGGCAAAAATGTCAGTTTTTCACTAGGAGTATTATGCATTTTTAATTTCCGCAGACAAATCCAACTTACTGTTACTCTAATTTATTCTGTACTCCTACTTTAAGGTGAATTTTTAGGCCTGATGTTAAAATTAAGTAAACATTATTACACCCATCATAGGTGTCATGGAGTACTAAAATCATGGAGCTTCAAAAGGAATATCAACAAATGTTTGACTTGCATGGTTCTGTGCACATAGAAACTTGGCATCCAAGTGCATTTAAAATAGTTTAAATTACAGGAACAAAAGAAAAAAAATGATTTAAATGAGATCATTGAAAACCCAATCAAAGTTAGAAAATTGTGAAAAAGAAAACTAAGCATCTCTCCCAGGTGTCCTCTTGAATTAAGTAGCATGGCAACAATAAGTACAATGTCAAAATTCAAAAATCTCCAAGATTCTCAAATATAAACAATAACACTCACACAGAACGTTTCTGTGCTGTGTAGGTGTGCTATTACCAGGGTGATGTTTGTGTGTAGAAAGAATAACACACTTAACAAGTACTTAACAAAGTACCTTCTGCTCAGTGAGAGTGCTGTGAAAAATGAAGGGGGCTGGCATGGTTTGCTGGTAATCTTTGCTTGAGTCCATCTTTATTATCTTAGTCAATGGACAGAAGTGGATCCTGAGGTAAAAATACCCAAGCCTGCTTCTCATCAATGTGATGCTCTTATCTGGCATTTGAAATACATTCAACAGGATGAGCAAGTGTGTCATGTATGCAGCCATGGCTGAGATTTGTCTATATGGTATATGTATAAATATATCAGGGACTTTTGAAGTAGTTGTCTATCTGTATCATTTTTTGATATGCATGAATGAGAAGTTATAATCACTCAAACTGCATATAAACAATAGAGGTGATTGCTTGTTTTTTTACGGTCACAATTAAGTGGAACAAGAGAGAAAGTTGCACAAAAAGTTGTGCTTTATTCAAAGCTAGTAGTCTGTAAATATTGTAGGTGCCAATGTCGAGGCCTAGAAGTTGGGTTTTAGAAGTGGTTCTTTGGTATGGCAAATAATATTATAGTTGTCTTATATTTTTACAATTAATTTACATCATGTTTGAATGAGGATCAAGAATAGAAAAAACTAGAGTACCAGAAAAGTGTGAAATGAAGAGAGTAGATAATGAAATGTTTCCACAATTCCACCCACAATCCACAATTTCATCAGTTTTACATTGTTTATAATACGTTCCACATCCATCACTCTAAAGTTAAACCTCATGAAGGCAGTAAAGCAAATGTGATGATTATGTTTCCAATACATTTCCATTCTGCCTTGTTAAGGAATTTGTAACTCCTAAGACGGAAAAAATATATATAAGAAAACTACTTTTAGTTGATGTACAAACTGACAGAAACCAATGACGCCAGGACATACTTAAAGTTATATTTGTATTTTTGTGACAAAGTGAAAAGGTTAATAGGTACAACCATCTCCATCTTTGAAGTGCAACAGATATCAATCCAGCACAGGGAGAGACAAGGGGAAACATTAGCTGGGTTTCAGAACGACAAGGTGAGAAATTGAAGCTCACAGTCTACAATAGTTCCACTCTAGTGAGCTATTGATTTCATCTGCAGTTTTTCTAAGGCTCTGGACACTTTGCAGCCTTTGGTGGCACTCCTTCGTTCTCCTCTGGGATACAGGGTGAAAGGACACTGAACAAGAAACTCAAATGTGTGGCAAATCGTTCAGGGAAACACCTCCAGAGATGGCTGTCCTTGTTTTTAAACTGAGACAATAGTCCTCTTTGTTTGCTGCTGCATCCCTCGGCTGCTTAGGGATGTGAACACTTGCTTAAGAGTCGGTCAAGTGCAAAGAGAAAGAGACAGGACTTAAACAAATAGGACTGGAGGGAAGGGAAACGAAAAATGTAAGTGCACCTTGTATATCCACACACACATTAGGAAGAGTCAGTGACTCGCAAGAAGTAAAGACAGAGAAGCACTGGAGACAACAACAGGTCACATCATGACAGCCAAAATAACTTTAGTTAGTTAATAAAAGGCTCTTCAGTTGCCTGAATGTTAAAGAGTTAAAAGGGTTTTGTTTAATTAAGATTGTTTCTTCCTCATTAAAGGATAAGCAGTTTTTCAAGTCTATCATATAGCAACAGTCAGATGCCCAAATGAACATTGAAACAGGTTTTACTTGTTGTAATCATTCTCCTTCAAATGCGCTTACAATGTAAAAGTGATGGGGGACAAAAGCCACAGTCCTCATATTGAGCAAAAAATGTATTCAAAAGATAATCTGAAGGCTTCAGCCATCTAAGTTAGACCAATAAAGTTTGTATCTTCCAGTTTCAGTCTTTTTAATTAAAAAGTGTTTTACTGTTCAACTGAAGTCGAAGGATTGTAACAAAAATAGTGAAAATGATACTAAAAATGCAGCAACTTTGAAAAATATTGACTTTATTTGACTAATTTAGATGACAGAAGTCTTATATAATCTTTATGTAAACTTTAAAATACTTTTTTGCACAGAGGGAGGGCTTTTGTCCACCATCACTTACATTCAAATTGTATGGGATCTCTTAATGGTTGGTATAAACAGGAAGAAATAATCATCTCATGTTGTTCATCCATAAAACTCAATTGTCTAAGCTTCCAAACTATCTCACATTTAAATCCTGTAACTACCATACATGATATAAGACTACTTAACCTCAGATATACTTCACGTCCCCACTAATCTTAGCAGAACTGCTTTCAGAATGAATCACTTACTGCCATCAGACTACATACATTAAGTTTCCTTTGACAATTTAAAAAACCTCCTCATCTCATGTTTTTCCATAACTATCTTTATCAATTCTTCTTTAATTGCGACTGTCTGGCTTGTTGTGTTGTTTTCTGTATGTTGTATGTCTGATTATCAATGTTCCTTATTCTCAGGTATCTCTTAAAAAACAGATCGCCACCTGAATGAAATTACCTGACTAAATAAAGTTTAAATAAAAAATTTTTTTAAATAAAATGTGTGTATGTGGTTTCTATTTTATGTATCATTGTCGTTTTCTCATATCTCAATATGTTCCTCTAGCTACTTGCTACTTGGTTGTTTGTTTGCTTGTTTTTACATAAAGTAATTGAAGGAAGCGTAGTTACTGGAAAGAAACTGGGAACAGTTCCTAAACTTGCAGATGCAGATGTCAAAACTGCCTTTTTAATCAGAAAATATAGAATTTTCATCTGTGATAAAGTCTTAATTATTTTCTAATTACAGCATAACAACAGCAACACCGTTGTCAAATGTGGATAACAGACAAAAATACAAGAAAAGGAATTTTGAAATAACTAAATAATCTTCATGTTAGCATGCAGGGCAATTATCAGCATTTGCTAATCCTTGATGCTTCCACCTCTGTGTTTTGTATATGACATCATCATTTTCAATTTGGTGTTATGCAAGCTCTGTTAGCTGTGTCCCATTCCTTAAAAACTCACATATCAAACTTGTTTTACAGCTGACAAATATTGCTAATTGACATTTGAAGTGTGATTTAGTTTCTTCAGTTAAATTCATTTTCCCTGGGGTATTTCAATTAATTTAGTAAGTCTCTTAATTATTCTATTAAGGATGATTTAAATGTGAAGAAAGACAATCCATCACAGGGACTGGGAACAATCATCAGTTTTTCAGCGCTACATAGATACAAGCAGCAGACTGGTAGCAGCGGCTGGAGCATTAAGGTAGCAGGCAGGCAGGCAGACGGGTGGGCGGCAGATAAAGAGGACTCTATTAGTCTCGGCTCATTGTGCCACTCTGATTTCTTTCTACTTCCTAATTGGCTGGCTTCTGTAGGCTTGGTAGCCATATTTCTGTTTAAAGGGGAAGGCTCCGTGCGGGTCACGGGAATAAAGGGGCCCATTTGACAGGTCAGCAGGCTGATGTCTACAGCATAGTCTCAGGTCAAAGGTCAAACTAACATCAAGATAGGCCATGGCAGTGTGGGTCAGCTCCTACACCGGAGAGCCTAATAAGTAAGTCGGCAGACTGACTGGAATGTTGCATCTTAGCATTTTACCAGGAATATCTGTGATTCAAAGACCACAAGGTTATTTATTTAGAATTTCTTGTGCTCATCATTAGCGGGCTGCAGTTTTGTCCAATCATTTTTTACATCTGCTGCCAATAACTTAGGCCGTTAATACAAAACTTCAACGAAGAAAACATTTGATACATACAGTACATTCACTTAGTGAATAAAGGATCCATTATTATTCAGCTGTCAACAGCGTTTCAGTAAAACAGTATGATGTATCCTGATGATCATGAGCCAAAAACAATGTAGGCTTATGAAAACATGAAGTTTAACAATTTAGCCTTCAGTCTTCCCTGGTTTTATCACATCAGCTTTACTATTAATTTATTTCCAATGCTTAAGATTCTTAAACACTCTACTTTGTAGTTTGCTGTTAATAAAAAAGCAGCACTGAGAATTCAGATTCAAGTTAGAGATGGTGATGTGAAATACATTGTTGATTTCACTCATTATTCTATACATTACTAGAGACAAAAGACAAAAATAACTAAAGTAATCCAATTATGAGTAATCCATGATTGCAGTAGTCAGAGGGCTTAAGTAACTGACAACAGTCTTTAGGAGGGATTTGGTTTGTACAACAGATCACATTGGAATCAGCACCCTCCTAACTCGATTAGCATTAAAGTTCACCTCTCGGAGATGAGTAGCCTGAAAACATGCACATTTGAACACACACGCATACGCATGTGCACACACACACAAAGTTTACAGGACAGTCTGCCTGGCACCAGACAGCAGTGCACGGCCAAATGAGATGTGTGAGAGCCCCCTGCTGCCAAGAGGCGGACAGGAAGAAGAAACAAACCCTCTCTAATGGAGACATGACATGCTCGCCGGGGCGGAAACTCAAACAAACGATTAATGGGCCATGGAGCCTTCAGTACAGCAGCAAAATACCCTCCGCTGCTGCCCCCCTCTCTGTACTCCCTCACTCTCGCTCTGTCCCACGTTGGCCGAGGGGGTTCGACATTTCAAGACCCAGGCCTCTACCCCGAGGCGACATATTTCTGCTACCCCCTTACCCCAATTCTGCTGAGATCCCTGAACTGAATTGAGTGGACAACACGGCATTAATATCATGAACATCTCAGAAGAACCTTGTGCACCAAAGGAGAGTAATTTAGCCATAGGATAGAGACTTGCATGTTTATTTCCTATCTTCACTCTGTTATGCCTATCAGCCTTGTTTTCAGCTTGACCCCAAGACATATTTGAGTTTTTCTACAGCCGACTGTTGGAACAAGAGCAAGAGAAAGAAAAGTTCTGTCGCTCTCTAGATAAGACAAGAGTCCTGTGATCATGTCTTCTGGTAGAGAGCAGTTCAGACCTGTCTAATTCTTACTGGATGCAGTGACTTAGCATCGGTGACTCAGCACCAAATGAGACAACAGGCCCTGGGAAAAGTTATAAAGAAAAATTATATCCCCCAAGCCCAGCTCTCCCTTGAAATAATTTCCAACCACAAGCATGGTGGAAGGTATTGATAGTGCAGTAAATGACAGAGAGGACTGACAAAGTGAGGGTCAAAGAGTTTCCTAGAAACTTTTAGCGTGAAGCTTATCAAATGGGGTTGCATTGCTTCTAATATAATAGTGATTTTTGTAACTTGATCTGATTAATTGGCATCAGCACTAGCAGTATTGTATTGCAAAGTTAGTGTTTTCCAGTAGCATGGTAAAGGCTGCAGAAACAGCTAAGGCGCCTGAATGAGTCCAGGAAGTGATAGGTCTTCCATTTTCATGGGGCCATGGAGGTCCATCCAGTCCAGTAGCTGGTGCTGTCTCCTCTTTTGTCTTCCCTTCCGTCTCCTCCAAAGCCTCTGCTCAGCAAAGAGTAGCAAAAGAGAGGGGAAGAAGGGAAGCCCTTACGTTCATGTGTTTTGATTAGCAGGTAATGATCTTTGATCTAATGCGCTGACTGGGAAAGTGCGGCTCCCATTGAAATCCGGTGGATGCTTGGCCGACCTGGAGCCAGTGTCACTTCTCGTTAGGGCCTGCAGCTCCATGACCTCCCCATTGCCAGTCCCAGCCCCCTCCTCACAGCATGTTCACCCCGCGTAATGATATCAATAGCAGCAGGGGTGCAATGAATACAAATCCGCGTGCAGAATGTTTGGACAAGAATTCGCTCCCAGCCCTCCCTCCTCTCGCCGCCCCACTCACCACCGTTCAACCTCTATCCCCCACACAAAGGGCTAGGTTAGGCTGTAATCTGGATGGTTGATTTCACACAAAATAGTTGGCTACTGCAAAAAAACAAATGCCCCCTGCTGGTCAGCTACAACTGTATATGTTTCATATGAGATTGAGAGTCTGTTTTTATGTCTCCATTATGAAGTTTAACTATACTGGGCTTAAGCGTGTGAAAATGTGTTTGATTGTTTAGATTTATTCATGCATGCAAGTAAAACCATTCAAGCTGCAAAGTATATGACAAGGACTGTTACATGCTTAATTGAAACAAAACAAAACTCAGTTGTCCATTTGCATGAAACAGGGCAGTTCATAAAAATCTTCAGTGAAAAATTGTTTGTTTCACACGATCTCAAATAAGGTAAATTTTCCAGAAGTTTTTTTCTTGTGGTGTCACTGCAGCAAAATATATTTTTATTACAGTAGATCATATCATAAAATATACAACACCAAGTGGCTGTAGGAAAAGGAAACTACTACTAAATTCTGTGAGCAATCTCAGGCACACAGTCGTCCCCTATCGAACACTCTGTCTAGTGTTGTACCTGACATGGCAGCCAACTGATTTCCGTCTCTGGTATTGACACAGCCGTTTAAGGCAGCCTGGCCACCAGTGCACGTAACAAAGGTATGTTCATGGAGCCAGCCAACGAAAGCTTCAGTCAAACCGGGGAGGAAAGAACCAATGCATTTCTTTCTGAATTAACAAGACTGGAAAAGCAATAAAATCCCTGCTATGAGACCTGTTTATTATCAATTACAGCGGCACAATGCAGCCACACTGTGAACATACATGTGCTGCAGCCATGTGCCTCTCTCTGCAAGGATCGCATGCCATGTGCACATGCCCAGTGCACACAAGAGTCCTGAATGCTTTTTTTTTTGTTGTCAGTTTGAAAGGAGGTCTAAATGAAGTAGAGGCAAACTCCAATGTTTTACAACCAATCATCAAAAAAGGGCTATAATTTTTCCTCATTTCCAATTTGGTATAAATTATAAAGGCTCAACATTACAATATAAGAAAACACTGATGATAAACTCACAAAATCAACATTCAAGCAACTTACTATATTTTGATTTGACCATGTTTTTAATCTCTTTCAGCAACTGTAAATATTCTTTTCTTTACCAAAACAGTATATAGTGAATACTGCAGCAGCATAACAAGAGCACCTGTCATTAGCTGGCCTCAAAGAAGATGTAAGTGCTTGTTACCAGACAGTTTTCTTTCTGTGGTGTTGCTGTTTTCTGTGTTGGGTCAGTTCTCTAATTGAGCATCTCCCTTCCTGCCAGCCATTAGGAACAGAGTGAAAAGCATATGGGATAAGAGATGACACTACTCAGGCGAGCGGTTTGGTCAACCACTCTTTAATTAAAGGGTGGTTTATATCATCTTGTAACACTGAAACGGCTGGCATGAGGCGTGTCAGTCTCCGTATCTGAGGCGTGTTACTTGCCACAGTTTGACAGGAGCTTCTTAGCATGTGGTCTGTCATCAACCGAGGATGACACAGCTTTTAAAATCTGTTAATTGTAAACACACAAGTGAGCGCGCTGTCAGTCTGTGGCGAAAAGAGGCAAGTGAATTACTTCTTGTCGGAAGTGAGGCTTGCTGTGCCTTCATTGCTGTCTGCTTCTCTCCTAAAGGGGTCTGTGTGGAAATGCATTTTGTCATCATTATTTTGTATTTTGCATCCATTTTTGATACACTAATAAAAATAATTTAGGTTTGAATGTAAGGTTTGTAGGCAATGTTCATCAGTTTTACAGGTGAAGATTCAGATTTCATATATTTAAGGAGTCTCAAAAGAGTAGAGAAGACCACAGATCAGTCAAAACTGGATTGTGTTGAATATTCATGTAATGTATAGTCACTTTAAAAAAAACCTGCATGACATTTACACCGGTGTGAGGAGTCCCATCTCCACTGACTCAACACTCAGGGAGCCTTGTTTCAAAAGCTTTTTATTCAGGTACATCTAAAATGCATTAGCATTAATATGACTACAGGAAATTAGACCTTTATGCGCACATGGAGAAGCCTTCCAGGGTCACACATCTTTTGTCATACAGTGTCTAGATTATTTCAGTTTACAGCTATGATATTTCTATTATTTTAGTTTTATTATATGTAATGGTGACAACATACTCAGCACATCTAGATTATTTTCTCACAACAAGATGTTTGATAATGTAATGAAAGGTGAAATGGCCTCCAACTACATCTAGACTAAATGAGAGGAAAGATTAAGATAAATAGCTACATCTGGCTCTCGCTGAAACTCTAAAGGAAGTCGAGATAACCAAGGAGGGCCTGGTTATTCATCACTATCCAGACATGTGCCCATACACAACTGTAAAGGCTTAGAAAAAACAGACGCAGACAGACGGAAACTCACCAGCCATGCATACTCAAAAGCAGCACCTGACTTTGGACCCTGTTTTGAAGAATTTGTGGAGTTATACTGTTGAGGAGCAGAAGGGAACACGATGGATTGACAGCTGGGCCAGGAGGGCACCTGGTTAATGTCACCTATCATCCAGACCCTTAGTGCCCCACACATCCCCTTGCATCCCACTCTCTTTTTCTCTCCATTCTTTTTCTCAAGGGAGCAACTTTTCCTCCAGATCCTGACTGACATAAACCCCAGAGCCTCAGACCCCAAACAGAATTTGCTGCAGACCCCGGGCTGCTTGTCCTCTCTCTGCTTCATCTATCTCTTTCTTCCACGATTTCCATCCCCTTAACCATCGCTCCCTTTGTTCTTGCAGTCGATCGATGCACCATAACTCAGCTGACCTCTGGTGTTTGATGTCTGAGCTCTGGATATCATTTCAACCATTTTCGTTGAACCAGTGAACCACACTGATAATACCATGTCTCACGAACACAAGCGTGCAAATGATGTGTGTGTGCGCACACACGTACACATTCACTGACACACACATACAGGCACAATATACATAAAAAAGATTGAGACAGAGGGATAACGTGAGTGAAAAAGAAAAAGAGGCTGCGGTAACTCATCATATGCAGTAAGCCTGAAAACAGTAGGCAATATGTCAAAAGACTTGTCAGTCTGTTCACCGCTTTGGGACACAAACATTTAAATAAAAATGTTAAGCAGTGAGTATGTTGTATACTGTATGCTGGTTGTTAGTGGTAAAGCTGCAAACTTCAAGCTATAACCTGAGTTTTTCACAATGATTTTTTTTAATCAGTGTGTTTCCTGACAACAGAGTCACTCATACAAGTCAGGTATGATCATTTAAATCTCCTCTGCTCACACAAACACACAGGATGTATGTACTTTCCTACATACAGTGCAAATTAGTCCACGTAAATGGATAAAGCCATTAAAGCGTTTAACTCCACCTCCTATGTAGATCACATTAATCAGTTAATCCAGGTCATTCCTTAAAGAGTTTATCTTCTTGGATTTGCTCAGGATTTCAGTGTCAAAGTATTTGAAAGTGCATGTACTGTACTGTTAGATGTGTTACATGCATAAAAGGTTTTTAAAAAATAGTGTCAGGATTGAAGTAGTAACTTTTTGCTTAAAGTTGTTTTACATGCCTAAACATAAACATTAGCTACCTGCCTCATGTGAACAGGTTGAAATGGTGGGTCTAATTCATGCTAATGGAGGAAATGACATTCTCACAACCATTACATTACTTTTGTACTAATGTAAAGAAATGAGACTGTAGAGTAACACAGAAATTAAGAATAAAAATAAAAAAATAAATCGGACATTTTCTTTTAAAGATTTTTTGTTACTGTTACTGTTTTAAGGTAAATAACCAAAATGACAAAGACACAAAAGAAATGATGAGATGACTAATCTTGGTGGACATATCTGACAAAAAAAATAAAAAATAAAGAAAATAAATAAATAAAACTTAGTTGAGAGATATATCATACAGTAACTTTATCATTTGCAGTTGTATGGAGGATCAAGTGTGCCACATTTTGGGGTATGTGTGATTTAAATAACACATATAATAAATGAAATGAAGTTACTAATATCTATGTTGAAATATTTTTTAACACCTTAGTAATGCTTTTCATCACGGCTTTTTATATTCCAATTAATTTCTCAACCACTTTACCATTTACTATTTTTGCGTGTGCCAAACTTAACTGTCTTTGGTCATTATAAGTCTCATTGTAGCGTCTGGTAGTGTTGCTAATATAGCAAGTAGCACAGGGGCTCTGAACTTCAGCCAATCAACATTATTGGACTATCCAATTCACAGATTGAAGGGCAACCTCACTGGAGCCAGCCGCCACACATTACATTAAGGCTAACAGTGGGAAGTGGCATATGAGCTGCCTAATGCTAACATCCTGAGAGTCTCCCAATATTATTCTACTAGGATGGTTTGAGAAAAAGCAGCTTATTTAGTGCTGCAATCACAAATAATAACAAATGTCAAATTGTGGGTAAGTTGATAAAATTGGGAAAATACTGATTTTATTTTCTGCATTATAGGGAAGTAAAGTTAAATTGCCCTCTGGTGGCTCAAGTTTCCTTTATTTTGTTGTAAATTATGGGGTGCTAAAGAAAAACTTAAAATTAGCCTCAGAATGTCTTGTCTTGTCTTTATTTGGACAGCTATTAAGGGTTTTTCCAACACAGAGCACAACCAGCAAACAGGTTAGTTGGTGGTACAACACAATTAGCTAAAATTAACACAATTACAATCATACTTGTTCTGTGTGGAGAACCATAAAACCAATCATACTGACATACATACTTAAGAGATTTAATAGACAATTATGTTCTGTCTAAAGCTGATTATGTACGTGTTGCAATTTGACAGAAATCAATAATCTATACAACTCTTACCTCAGTTCCCTTGAAGCAGGCTGATCTACCAAGCTGTAGTAGCGAGAGATCTGATTTGACCTATCATGTCATGAGATAGAGGAGTGTGTTCAGGTGCAATGAGCTGGGAGGGAGTGCAGTTGTCATGTTCCCTAACGTGTAGCAGGATGTATTGCTGGCAGAAGCAGCAGGGGAGATCCAGAGTCTCTCCTGAACACTCACAGCCTCATGAAAGAATGATGGTTGATTACCTGCAGGAGATGAGCTACGTGGGCCCTCCAGAGTCACAGGATAGCACTTTAGCGCTGCAGAACTGAACTGCTGAAGATATCTGAGAGAGAAGGAAGGAGATGATCCATCATTGCTCTGTTTTTTAATAGAGGGTTTGGGGTTTTTTTGGCATTATTCATATAATTATCTAGGAACACCTGAGCTTTGGAACATGCATCTAACTGAACCCCTATCAATAAAATTAATTTCCTCATGTAATAAAATTGATTTGAAGCCTGAATTCACAATTTCACATTATTATTTGCACACATTCATTTTGGATACTAAATTCATTCTGAAACAAATGTGCTTTTTAAATAAAGTATAGTTTTAAAATGTTGTGGCATATGTGGATTCAGAAAATGAAATGAATAAGTCTGACATTGTTCCTTGTAAAGACTAACACCAAAAACAGATGTTATTTCAGTCAGCAAGTGTTTTTTATAATGAATCCACACATAAATGCAAAGACCTGAAACTATAAATGCTACACCAATACCCAAGCTTTGTTATAACAAGCATTATTAACTGTTCACCTCCCACACCTGTCACATTTATACCTTTTAAACACACAATCAAGTCATATTTTCCTTGTATATTCTTCCTCAGACTTCACTGTCGATACCTTATTTTGTGCCACGGCCTCGCTCTTTAGGAGAACAAGGTCCAGATGGCTTGGGGGCCTCCGTCAGTTTCCCTCTACCAGCCACTCTGCTTATCGGCAAGTTCACTTCACTTCAAGGAACCACTGACAGCTCTGTTAATTAGCACCTTTAGCCCTTTTTCCCAGACATGGATAACACCAAGACATTCATATGTCTAATTTAGCTTGTTGAGCCAGTTCAATTTCTTTGATATTCTATTAGGCAAAAACGGCCAAATATGTGGAAACTGACAACAATTTCCCCACAGTCCATATAATAGCTGAATTTTCTGTTTTGAAACACAATTGATTTGATGGGTATTGGAGACCAGGAATAAAATTAAATCATCATATGACCGATAAAAGTCTAATTATGAATGAGGAAGTTAGTTACAATTGCTCATTTTTTTAAGATAGGATTATTCTCCTCCACAGCACACAGCAACACTTGTGCAAATTAGACTTGAAGTGAACTTTCCATTACCTCCAGATGTTTGTTGTAATCACAATTGCTGAGGAAAAACTGAAAAAATCTGTGGCAACATTTTGCATCACAGGTTTCATTTTGCCTCCTTTATTGTCGACATTAACAAAGATATAATTTATTGAAGCATTTGGATACTAATAGTGACCATGACACAATGTAGTTAATAAATAGTTCATAGCACAGTGGCATCAGTATGAGGTCAGTCCCGGGCTCTTGGCCTCTACCCTCAGCGGAACTAAGTTCCTGACCTGTTGGTCATTTGTCCGAAGTGCAGGTTAGACCCTGGACAGCCTGCAGGGGAGTAAAATCAGCCCACAGCTTTGATCTGCTGTTACCATGAATAGGGAGTAATGAAAGTGTCCCTGCTAAATTACAGTGGAGTTAAACAGACTAATAAATAATCATGTCCATCAGTTACAGGTGGCTGACACAAATCTGGGTCACATTCTGCAATTAAATAGTAAATTAAATGATTTCTGATGGCTCCATAGATCTTACTAGATTCAACACAAAAATCCAGATATAGCCTACTCATGTACTGCACCAAACTCATCCAACTTCTAAAACTAACATTTCTTTTTCTGGTTTCTATTGATGAATAAATATTTATTATTAATGGAGTTGGAATTGAGTTTGTTAGAGTCTTGACACTGAACGACCTGATTACAATTTAGTAAGTAGTAAGTAAGTAGTTATATAAAAGATGAATAAAACGAGACGGCTGTGGTGGCTTATCCTCCTGTGTGTTTGAGGTGGTTGATTGGGGCGGGACAAAAGGTGTTGATTGATAGCCACTTGGCCTATTGGGCTGGCCGAGCTTCCTCCAGAAGGTCACGTCCTGTCTGGCCCCTGTCCACTGCACACTTCCACAACATATCCGGGGTCTTGGCCCTCAAAACTGGCTGACGCACACACCATACACACGCATGCACACACAAACACAGACTCTGTACCCCCTCGGCGCCATGCTGCGGTGGTGGTCAGGGCCTTGCGTGCCATCCAGGGTCTGGTGTGAGGGGGAGGGGGAGGAAGCAGGAGGGGGAGAGAGAAGGGAAAATGGTCTTCAACCAATCACAACCCCCAATTCTCCTTATGGAAAAGGTTACAGCACTCCTCCTCCCCCCTCTCAGTCACTGTAACTGTAATTTTAGGTCATTCTGTCTTTCACATCTATATTACTTAACACACCAGATGTAAAGTATATAACCTGTTAGCTTTGCACCTGGTGGTATGTATACATTAGGCTTCAAGGGAGTCCTACAACCATTCAACTATACACAATGTTACTGAAAAGTAATGGTGATTTTTTAAAACGATGATGGTTATTGTTATCTTTGAGTGATCCCTGATAAAAGACTCTTAACTCAAACTTTTCCACACTGGCCAGTTTGTCGGTCCTGATGCTAAAATCATTTCAAACCCGCTCACAAACATCGAAAACTCAAACCTTGCTGGGAGGCCCAGAAAATCTCACTGGTTTTCAGTGTTCTCCATCTGACCTTGGACAATGGCTATAGCTCCATCTTTTGGTTACTAAGCAAAATGCAGCAGTAAATGAGAATGTGTCAAAAGGTTTTTCTTCAGGCTGACACTAAAAAAAACATTTTCTTTATTAGAGAAATGGCTTTAATAAATGATAAAAGTAAAAACAAAGCACTACAATATTTTTTTAATGTTATGAAAAGATAACATTGGATTATGTAGCCACAGTTATGCTTCAAAAGCTTTTATCAGCTGGGGGAAGCAAGTTGATTAAAGCTATTTGTATATACAGGGTTATACAATTTAATGTAGATCTTGCCAGGCTCCATTTTTGTGCACAAGCTGAAAAATAGAGAGACACTGATCTCATTTAAAAAAGTAAATCTTTACATTTTACAACCAAAAATTCAAAATAGGTGTGAGTAACCCTGAAAATAATGCCACCAAGGCTTAAATGTCCAACATGTGGAACACTGTCACTTAACAGGTTAGATAAACTTTTTCTGTATCAACTTTTAGTTACACTTAATAAATTGGTAATAATATGTAATATTAGAGAAATGGAGATGCTCATGATTTTACTCAACTTTTTCTTAAATTAATGTGTTAGTGTTCATCACTACAGATGAAATGAGAATGCTGTACATAAATCAAATTTTCCAACACTTTATAATATTAAACACAAGTTATTAATAATGAGAAAATAATCAAATGTGCTTAAAAGTTTTTAAAGCATTCTGGTATACTTGTTCAAATATGACTAAAAAGATAATATTTTGGAGTGGCCAGCTTCTCGAAAGATCTGTCTTAACAAGCTTTGTCATCTTGTTATCTGGGGTTTGCCTTAAGAGTTCTCCTACTTCAATGTCCAGTGATTATTTTGATTTTCAGTGTTTCTCTGATCCCGGGGAAGACAAATGAAGTGTGTAGCCACAGAGAGACAGAGTGCTCGCGGAGGGTGAAAAGAGAGTCTGGGAAAACATTCCTTAGACAAGGAAAAGAGAGAAGGTTAGAAAAAAAGAAGAACGGAAAGATGTGGTAATAACCTTTTTTTCTCTCTTTTTATTTAAATACAAACCCTGACTGCTGTTGTCCACTATTAGTTTTACACTGTACAGTCACACTTACACTGAATGCACATATTTAAATAAGTGCGACAATTTCGGTTCAGTTTTACACTGAAATCCCATTAGCCACTAAGAATTGTCATGATTTGGTCAAAGCAAACCCCACCTCTGCTCTTGCTGTTCATCAATAATGTAAAGCAGATGGCAAAAAGGGATAGACAGGGGATGGAAAGGATTAAAAGAAAATGCACAGCGGATGAAAAATAATAAGATAAAACAGAAATAAAATAATTATATTTAATCTGAAATTGAACTGAAATGGTAGATTATAAGAGAAAATGTGGTAGAAAGAGATGTGTTCAAAATGCTCAGTAAGCCAAGGGTCGATTTAGGGAGCTGGGGTCGGATTTGTGCCAGGAAGGGGCGGAAGGTGTTGACTAGATGCAAACGAGTTGGCCCCATCGAAGAGCGACAGTGAAGCTGATAACCCACTTTCCACCCACCCAGAGAGGACCTCTTTATAAGGGCTTTCTGACTGGGCCCCAGGCACCTGAACATCCCCAAAAATAACCCTCTCTGAGTCCTAATCCAATGGGCTGTGGCTCCATGCCAACATATTTACCCCTTCAAGGCACAACACACAGCAGTCTTTCCTTTACTCTGAGTCATTCACACAAACAAATATTTTCATTTAATGTGGGCGTTCTTGCTGCGATTGTGAATCAATTGTATAGATCAGGAAAATAACTTACTCTGAGAATTTTAATTGGGAAATGTGTAATTGCAACAATTCATGCATTTATTTGACTAGACTCGTGCCAGGAGCCTCTCTTTTCAGGGTTTGCGGTCACAATGACACAAAACAGTGAGAGTGTGGGAAGATGCTGAGGGCTAATAAAAGAGAAAAAGAGGTGCAAAACTGGGAAAAAAAGGGGCCTTTTGCGTGCCGACTGTATTTCACTTCCATGGCGCAAAGGCAAGCAGCGGAAACCCTGTCTTGCAGCTTTCTTTAGATATAATAGTCCCCGCTGAAAAGCCTCTTTCCTTTCTCAGAGGGTGCATCCAGATTTACAGCTTGACAGCAGTAACAGATCATAGCAGAGACACAGCTCTCTGGCAATGAAAGATTTTCTTTACATTGCGATTGGCAGCTGGTGGTTTCAGGCGGGCATGATTTTTTCCTGTTTAATAACAAAGCACAGGATTGGATACTTGAAAATTTAAAAAGGAGATTATAGCGACACAGCGGAATATCTATGTCATGCATCCGTAAATCTCAAACAACCTTAAATTGTCCCTGACACATTCAAACCCACAGGAAGCTGCTGGCATATTAAAATAATTGTTATTATGGTGCTGATTAATTGTTTTCTTGGCATTTCAACCTTTTAAGCATCTAAATGTAATGATTACAAGTGGGGGAGACAGACAGTTATACAAGTAGTGCGCATGTCAAGCTGTGCACGTGTAGTAAGCTAAGCCAGGTTAAGAGTTTGCTGGAGATCAGGAGGTTCATGATGATCATAAATAATTCAAACACACCAGACAGTTTTTAACAGAGAGCGGGTTTTAATGGACAGAACACAGTTTGGCTTGCATCTTAATTTTAAGTGCCATTTCTGAATTTTTACTTCATTAGATCGGTGTGATCATTTTCCCAATCTGGTTCCTATTCACTTTACTGTAAGTGGCCTGCTGCCAACACAGCCCCAACAGACATTTCTATTTCTAATTAGGAGGTTTCTGGCCCCGAGAAAGTCCTAGAGACTCACTACAGTCCTTCCCTTGTGATCAAGCTAATTTAAGGTTCCCCTTAAGCGTCTGCATGGCAGGTTGTTCTTCATGAGCTGCCCGTTTCCAAAACAAAGCCACAGTACTGTAATTACAATATGACAATAAACCAAGCTAACCAACAGTTGACCTAACAACATCTCAGCTCCACCCAGTCTGAGAGAGCAGCACTGTATGACCTTTATTTAAAAAATAAAATAAAAAAAACAAACAATGAATGTCTCCATTAAAGATTTTTTAACTGTAATGAGTTGTCAGCAGTTTTCTACACAGGAGGATGAAATTGCTGAAGCAAGAGCAGCTAATGTCAGTCATGTTGGCCCTGTCATTCCTCAAGTGGCCTTTTGCCTCATAAGCGATAGCCTGAGAAAGGGCAGCAATCTTATCATCAGAGCATACAGAGGAGAGAGGAGAGCCAGACTGAAGGGACGGCTGCTCGGGAAAGAATGGAACAGACACAACATACACATGTCTGTAAGGAGATAATTGTTTTGATAACAAATTCAGATAAAAGGAAGATAACTATGGAAAAAAAACAAATATATTGTACATGCATCTAGAGGGACACAAGTCATGATTTACTTACTGAGATAGCTAGATAGTTTGTTTCACACGATTCCCCGTTTGCTTCCACAAATGTGTTGCTTATGGGTTTGTTTGGGTTTTTTTTTTCTTACCCTGAAATGTCATTAACAAAGTAATGCAGTTGCAAGCAGCTACTGTTATAAAGATTTTGCTCGGTGATGCATTCAAAGACAAGCTGATGTTGTAAGAGTTGGATCTCATAAGCTATGCTGTGATGTCAGAAAAATCAAACCTAAAGGTGCTAATGCTATAAGCAATCACAAAAAAAATAGGTTTATTCTTGTAGGAAAAGGGTTTCTGTTTGGCAGCCACATGTGAAAACTTTAGACCATATTTTGAACGTATGAGTCGGGACAGTTTTCATACCAATTCCTGCTTAGAATCACATTTCCACATGACAGTGAAATGAACTGAAAACACCTGGTCAGTCAGTTTCATACCAAAAAAAAAAAAAAAAGAAAAAAAAATGTGAAGCTAACTAAAAAATTTAAGGCCTGTCAAATATGTCAGTGGTCAAACAATGACACACACACATAAACACACACACAAAGAGCACAGTCCAGCTGCTATAGCATTTATATTCCACTGTTATAAGAGCAGCAGTACTCTGATGCTCAGGCTCTTTGCCATATCTCAAGTGGATGCTGTGTCTGTCCATGGGAACCCTAAATAAAGATAAAGCTGCCGTCCTTGACGACTGGAGAGCTGCCGTAGCACTAGAGAGCGCTGGGACAGGGAGAAGGGGCCATCAGATAGACAAGGAGGGGTGAGGGATGGTTTCACATAGGACAGGATATGAGGTAAAGGCAGGCTGTAGCTCGGTATCTCTGCACGAGGATTAACTGATATCGGAGGCAACGTACTCTCCTTCACTGCTGCTTGTTATGCTCCCAGATAGTTCGAGGACAGACAGTACAAACGCCCTATCTGGATGTTATTCTCCACAAATAACTTTTTATAGCTAGCACATGGTTTGCTCAGGTGTGTATTTCAACAATCAGTCCAGCCTCCTCTCTTACCCCTTGACACACATACACACACCCACGCATTGACGCATGCAGAAATCCATTCTTTCATAGCATAGTCAAGTGTTTCCTTCACGTGTCTCTCTGCTTACGTCTTCCTGTTTGGCTCTCATCTCAATTTCATTTCTGTAATGAAATGACTTCATTGCCGCTCAGTTATTAAACAATGTGCTGCTCAAATCTGATAATTGCCTAATAATTTTGAGATAACTATATGCCAATTAGTCTAAATACTGTAGATGATAAATTAGCCACTTCAATATTCAAGCTGCACTGATCAGGTGTGAACATTAATCATAGTTTCAGTCACTCTTTACTGGGATTAACCTACTTATATGGGGGGCAAATAAAGTCATCAAGTCTCATTTGGAAATTTGACCTAAGATGCCACATAATTGGTTCTTTTACTACAATCACTGAGAAAAATGTCTAAATATTCTGGTTTGTGTATGCTCCTTAAAGGACATTAACTCCATATAGTGCACTGTATATACATACAGTAGACTGTATGTGGTAGATATACATTGTACTGTAGACTGAAAATGTTAGTAAATACAATTAATAATATGCCCAAAGAAGCTCTTGCAAAATGTAGATACATTTATAAAGTAACTGTAATGAATTGTGAAATTAATGTACAGTATTAAAAAAAAAAAAATCTGTAAATTCCTTCATGGATAATCTTTCTTGGAATTAGCTCATATTGCAAAATATTATATTTGGGGTAAACTCCAGAATTCATTAGCCAGCTTCATTATAATTATAAATGTATCTACATTTTGAAATGTTTTATGTATGTAAAAGCATGCATAATGCATGAAATGCTGTCATGTAATTCCTATTTATGTACATTGTACACACATACATGATTAAAAGTGTTCATATATTTTGCTTTTGTTGTTAATATTATATTAACAACACTATATACATAGCTTTATTTTCTGCATACATGGATTATAGTATAACCACACTATAATTATTAATACCAAAAAGTTATGCTAATGTCTTAATAAGCTATAAATATACTTTGTATTTGTTTTAATGAATGCTCTTGATTCAGATGTGGTTTGCATTAAACTGCACGGTAAACTGAAACTTTTCTTGCTTTACCCCCTAGGCAGAGTAGCTGGCGTGTTTTATGAATGGATGTTATTTGGATGATCCCCCCCACCATGAAATATGACAATGCTCTGGTGTGTGTCCTGTGACAATCTCCATGGTGACTCCGCTGTGTTTGGACCAAATACATTTCCTACCTACCACCCATTTTCTTCCATCTTTAGCAGCGCTCACACAGACAACTGGAAGCCACAAATCTTCATGGAAGAGCCCCGGCCCACGAGTAACTGCAACCATGAATAACCTACTGTATGATAGCATGTACCCATATCATCAGAAAACAGCTAGCACTGTAACCACATCCAGATGGACTAAGCAACTCGTCTCCCTCACTTGCATTGGTGTCGTGCTGCTCTCTCCTCTGGGGCTGCTGTGCATGTGGTCATGTTTTGCACCTTCCCTGCAGCTGAAGAAATGAGAGAATTCTCCTTTGCCGGATGATCGACCGTTGTATCTTCTACAGGAAATAAATTACATGATCATTTGACATGTGGCCAGCAACACCAGTTGAATGTGATGGTTCTCAGATGTGAGACGCCTGGTGTATTATTGATGATAGAAAAACTAAAATTCAACATATTATTGATAAACATAAATTAAAGTTAAACAGCAGCACTGTATATTTTATTGCATACCATACATTATAATTAATTTGATTTTAGTTTAGTTGAGTTAGTTGGGGGAATTTTTTAACAAATCAGGGCTTGATACAATAAAAATATTAAGGGAAATAAAGACAGCAAAAAAGATTTGTAAAGTGATTATAGATGTCAAAGGCGATATTTAAATCATTAATACAGTTATTCTTTAAATTATAAATGACAAAAACTTAACACACAATAATCATAAGAAATACTTCTATTATTCAGAAACTTCTAGTCATCTGTTTAGTAATTGAAATTGTAAGAATTAATTCAACACAACAAAAAACAATTAGGCCTGTAACAGGAGACTATTTCAAGTGTAGCTGTGAACTTACCTTGTATAATCATGGACTGTATAAATTAATGGACGGAGACACTGAGATGTTAGCCATTGGTTTGTTGAAGCCTTGGGTTTGGAAATTTGACTGTCGCCATCTCTGATTTTTGGAGCCAGAAGTGATGAGAAGTGACTATATTTTGACCGACTTGGACGAGATGGTGGCGCTGACCGTTACACTAGGCGCTAGCTTGGTTCGCACGGTGCACTTGCAGTCTACGGTCAACTGTGCTAATACTAATGCTAATGCTAATGTTAATTTTCGTTTGTGAAAAACAGATTTAAAACAATTAACATGAACTTACCTGAAAAACTGACTTCTTGGAGGGTCTTTCAGTTCAACCAAAATATGAACAAGAGTTTTCAGGCGACCAAGAGTTTACAATAAACTTCCATGAACTGAAAACACAACGAAAGAGCGACGGCTTTGGCTCACCTGTGAATACGCCATGTTTACGTTACTTAACAAACGTTGACGTCATAACGTGTCAATCACAACGTAGCCACGCCCTAAAGCATAACCTGCTTTATCGTCAAAGTTTATTTAAAGGGGACTATAAATTACAAAATGAAAATTTGTATGAAGAAGACTTTAAACTGGTGATTGAGAGTATAAACTCATCAGGAACACGTTTACTGAGGTAATAAATCAAGTGAGGGTCATTTTCTCATAGACTTCTATACAATCAGACTTCTTTTTGGAGCCAGTGGAGTCGCTCCCTGCTGGCCATTAGAGTGTAGATGACACCTAACTTACTGTCAGTGACAGTCAGACAGATATGGCCCCTATCAAATTTTCTGTTTTGTATGATTTTGTTTATGACATAAACTAATATTTAAGTTTATGTCCCAGTGACATTATGTCATAACATTATAAGCCATCAAATTTGGATGAGATGGCAATGTCAGTCAGTCTGTTGGTCAGTGCTCCTCTTTGGTCCAGACTGAAACATCTCAGCAACTATTAGATTGCGATGGGATTTTGCACAGATATTCATGGATGAAGTCTATTGACTTTGATGATCCCCTAACCTTTTCTGCAGCACCATCAGCAGCTCATAGTTTTCACTTACCTTGTGAAATATACGAAGTGCTACTTGATAAATTGGCACAAAATTTTGTACAGACATTCATTCACTTTTCCTCTAGCGCCACCATGAGGTTCACATTTGTGGTTTTGAGTTTTTGGTTCATCACAGGATGAAATGTGATAACTTTAGCACTGCCATCAGGTCAAATGGTTTTCAATGAAATGTGTCCAATTCTTTGGTTTAAAATCAACTACATACAAAATCTATCACATTCCAATCAATCTCCGCTGGGGTTTTTGTGTGTTTGCTAATTCTAATGTTATCCTTTTAACATGCCACCTTCCTTGTAAAAATGTATTTAAAAGTTTATCTGAAGCTTGTATAAAATGCATATTCCACATTTAGTTGTTTTAGTGATAAATTCCCTCTTTGTATCTGGACGGTTGTTTTCCTGTTCAGCTACAATGGAGGGATCGTAACAAAGAGAGGGAATTTGGCGCTAAAAAAAAAACTAACTTTGAAAGATATTGACTTGATTTGACTAATTTGGACAGCAAAGCTTCATGTTAGCTTCAGACAAACTTTTAAATACATTTTTTCAAAGGAGGACTGTGGATTTTGTTTCCCATCACTTACATTGAAAGCGTATTATGAAGGGATCTCTTAATGGACAGTATGAAAAGGAGGAAGAATTACAGCAATAAAAATGTGTCAGTGTTCACTTGGGGACCTGAATATATGGCTAGCTTAGCTTTGTTTTCCTTTCATCTTCTTTCCACTCCTCCTCTCACCATATTCAAGTGACCTTTTGTAAGTGATATTGAGTAAGAGGTGGTACCCGAAAAAGCTGAGGGACAAAAATCGCTTATTTCTTCCTAAATGGAATAATACACCTGCAATGCTAGTTTTCCACCAAAAGAGTGCATACAAAAGGTATGCAAGATGCTAGCAAAGCACAGTCAACTGGCAAAGTTTCAAAACAGAAATAAGAGCTGATTGAAAGTAAAAGATCTTGGGCCTACATACATTTTAAAGAACAAGCTTCTCGGCTTTCACTGAACACATTAATTTGCAGATAATTACATCATTTTTTTAAGCTGAACATTTAAAGAAGTGGGTGACCTCAGTTTTGAGGTTCACAGAAAACCCACTCACACAAACCAGTACCTCATTTTTCATTCATGCCATGCATTGGAACACAAAATGGGAGCCATCCAGTCATAATACCACCAGGCAGAAACAAAAACAATCATAAAGGCTTGAGGTAGGGTACAAAGTCACATCAAGGATTGCGGTTACCCTGACTGGGCTTTAATTAAAATAGCAAAAAAATCCACCACTACAGCTCCACCCCATTTATAACCCCGTTTAATGGTACTTTATTGTCGTCCCGTTTGTAGCAAAAGTTCAGACGTTCATTTCTGTGCTGCTTTTTCGTTTATGGGATCAACATGTAATAGCCTGGAAATAAATTCATGACACAGAATCTGACCTTATTCATATCTGTATTTTGCCATCAGTTAACAATGTGTATAGACATATTTCAGTACTCAAAAACAATTAAGCAGGTGAATCTGCCAACACGCTTAAAAGAAGGAAACCCAGTTCGTTGGATCATTCTTATACATACTCTGTGTCAAATACAGAGTTTGGTAAGCAATGAGGAAAAAGGTGAACCGAAGTCTAGAAATGCTTTCCTCAACTCTTCTCCTTCAATCCATAATCATGACAGACACCATGAAATTCTTTAAGATGGTCTGGGATGATAAATGTATTCATCATTCAGTCCTGTGTGGTCACAAAATCATCCCCCTGTGATCAGTCCTCCTCACATTCTCTTCCTCATCTTGCCCTTCTTTTGGCTGCCCCGTCCAAAACCTGACTTCTTGACCTCTCCGAGCCACTGTTTGTTCTTGCCACGGAGATTCTTCAGGCCGCCACTCTGCAGGAACTGGTGCTTCTGATTTTTCTTTCGTTGTTTCAGGATCTGCTCACTTGTCTTCAGCTCTGTGCGCACTCTACGGCCACCTGGTGTCTGCTGCGGCCGTCCGGGGCTCTGGAACTGAGGACCTCGCTGACCACGGCCACGACCACGACCTGGGAGAGGGATGAAACAGAAAAACAAAAAAACATTACTTGTTTTTGTAGAAGTAAAAAAATAGCAGCTACATTTGACAGACTTGCAATTTACACAGTGACTTGAAGTATTAATTTACTTTCTGCTTGGAAATTAAAGAAATACTTTACCATTTTGAGAAATATGCTAACCAGAGTCCGATAAAATAAAGAAATAGTTGAGCACATAACCTCCTGTAAAAGGGCAACTTGTCATTTTTACACTTAATTTTTCTATGGATTAAAAAGTCAAGATATAACCTTTTAATTAGTGAGCTTTAGATGGATTTGGCAACGGTTAGCTAGGCTAACCATTTCCCCCTAACTTCAGTCTTTATGCTAAGCTAAGCTAACCACCTGCTGGCCGTATTTTCATATTTAATGTACACACATGACTTACACTCAGTAAGAATTCAAGCATTTCCAAAAGTGTTGAATTATTCCTTTAAAAATGGATGATTTGCAAAGGCAAAATAAAACTTCCAAATTGTGTCAACCATGAATAAAATTATTGTCTATTAGGAACCTTTTGTTCTATCCCATAGATCTCATTAATTACACCTGCTTTAACAAAACAGTCTGTTAGATGTGACAAATAAGAAGTGTTCAAGTTGAGACTGAAGATGCTCTCCTACCTCCCCCTGGCTTCCTCCCTCCTCCTCTTCCCGATTCTCCATCCGAGCCAGATCCTCCGTCATCGACCCTGTACTTTTTCTTCCACTCCTCGTAACTGACATGTCGTTAAATCATACAACATCTCAACAATACAGATAAATATTGTCACAGTGAGAGAGAATAGTAATAAATTTTGAAGTAATATGACAGCAGTGATAATGGTAAATACAAAGAGACATTTTGTTGAAAGGATACAAGTTCTTTTTGTTCTTTTTGTTCTGGATGACTTGGCCGCCGTCTGTTTTTATCTTTTTCTTCTGGTCTTCCTTTCCTGTGTCTCTCACGAAGCGCTTTCTCTTGCGGTCCCTACAATCAATAGAGTTGCACCAAATTATGATATATGAAATGGCAAAATCAGAAGCATAAGGTGTGTAAAAAAGAGGAGACAGAGAGTTTGAATGAATGACAGAGTAAACTTCACCATTTCATCAGTTTTTTGTGCTGGTTGAACCGGTCTCCCTCATCTCCCATGAGGTCCAGGACAGCTGAAGAGGCCTGTTGGTCAAATGCACTGCCTTCTCCACCGAGACTTAATCTAACAAGAACATGCATGACAGGTTATAAAACACAGATAATATATTTTAATAATATCTGATGTAATTCACAATTCATACATATTTTAATATGCCTTAATAAAATTTGTATCCTCACCCTCTCTCAGAGTTGAAGTCTTTAGGTCTGTAGGGAATGTAATACTCTTCATCTTTGCCTGTTTGTCTGCTTTTCTTGCTCTTTGATTGTTCACCATATTCCTGCAGGCCTTTCCTCTTTCCACCGACCACCTCTGAGAACACCACCTGGTGGAAAAATTAAGAATTACACTTATCAAAAAGTGACACCTAGGTTTAGCATTTGGTCAATAAATGTACAAAATGAGGATGTTTGCAACAATAATTAACATTAACAAACATTTGTAAACAATTTTACAGTTTTGAATATTTATGTGGTGCACCAGTGTTAAAAGAAGAAGCAAATGAACACTCAGATTTTTGACCTCAAGTGCTCCACATGCTGATCTCTCAAAAATATGAGATGACTTGTTTCAAGTCATTTCTTACATTTAGAGCATCCTCATCTTGGCCTGCGGTGTGTGTGGAAGCCTCGTCAGTGGTGGAGAGGTTGACAGGCTGATGTAGGAGGCTCTCTGCAGCCAGGTCATCTCTATGCTTGTTAAATTTGTCCACCAACCGCGAGTCCTTGGAGCGCTTGGTCCGCATCACCTCACCGGCTTGTGTCTTACTGTTGGAGTTGATTTCAAAGATAGTCTAGAGGATGAAAGAGAAATCACAAGTTAGCAGGAAATTGCAGCACAATGAGATGTCTGTGTTGTCATCAACTGTAACTCACTGATTTGGATTTGTAGCCCTTGATGGCATCAACTATTTGAAGGCGGTCTAGTTCCATTTTCTCCAAGCCCGACCCTAAAACAAGATCAATTAAATGCTGTTACAAAATACTCTCTGAGCATCATTATCACTGTTCTCTACATGATTCATCCTCCTCCAAACTGACCTAGTAACGGATGAACAGCCATGATAGACAGATCTGTGTTTTTGACTCGTCTGATGGACTCTGGCGAGGGGTTTGGTCGTGACTTAAGGTACTGCTTGTAGGCGTTCTCCGAGACACGATGGAGGTTTTGCAGATCTAGGGAGTTGTCGTGTGCTGCAATCAGATTTGAGCTCTCATCATCCAGGATACTCTGAGGGACCCGACCAAACACACCATCTACATCTGGAGGAGGGGAGGCGAGGTTTGGACAGCAGAGTGATAGATAAGTCAGTGATAAATAAGGGATACTGGCAGTTGGAGGTGTATAGTACATCAATCAAAGAGTTCATTCATCAGTTGCAACTTGGCATGTATTCTAAAAACACTACCTTGTGTATGTTCGGGTGTGGCAATCTGAACGGGCCTTCCAAGGAAGAGGTGAAGGTCGTACACAAAAGGCATCTCATCTGAGCAAATCATACTGTAGGTTGTGCCACTGCGTCCCGCACGTCCAACACGACCTGAAGGGAAAAGACCAACCTCAGCACTTCTTCCCCTTATTGAAGTTTGGTAAAAGGATAAAAAAAAATCTTATCTTAATTAATTGTTTCTATAACACTCACCAACTCTGTGCAAGAAGAGCTTGGCCTTGGAGGGGAAGTTGTAGTTGATGACATTGTCCAGCAGGGGGATGTCTATACCACGAGCAGCGACATCAGTCACAATTAGCACCATGGCTTTCCGATGCACAAATTTTCCAATGTTGATCTTCCTAGCGGTCTGATCAAGGGCACTGTATATGTAGGCACACTCCAAACCTTCTGAAGACAGCAGCTAGACATTAAATCAAAAGAACATTAATCAGTATACTTTCAAACTCGAATATCTGAGTTACTAAGAGTGTGAGTGTTCACTGAGGAAATTCTGGTGTCTGTATCTTACCTCCTTGAGGTACTCTACATGATGTTTGGTGGCAGCAAAGACTACCGTCTGTTCCTGAGGTTTTACTACGTTCCTCAGGAGATGAAGCAGCAGGGCCGGCTTGTCATCCACTCGCAGATGGAAGAATGACAGCTGAGGGTAGACAAGACAAATTGGTTTGACAGATATGAAGGGAGGATTTAATTCCGATCATTAGATGCATAATGCACTTCTAACAATCATACAGTCAGTTTTATGATGTACTGTATGACTTTCTCACTAATAAAGTAAGAGCTTGCAAAGAGCACCTGAAGGCAGCATGGCATTACCACTGCCCTGATGGAAAGCAACAGGTGCTTTGTGTGAGGAGAAATGCTGTATGATTATAAAGTAAATACTGAAGCTATGCAGAGAAGAAATGTGGCGAAAAAAGCTTTTTGTTGTTTTCATGGGCTGTTTTTTTTACTCTACATTTCTAAACTACCATTTCAACGCCACATAAGCTTATTTGTTCTGAGATGAGTTGTGATGACTTCAGATAATTGTTCTCTTTACATACAAACCTTCCATTTCAATCATTAAATAACTGATAACAGAGGTCTTATGTGGAGGTTGCTGGCATCACAATTCTGCATTTTCATGTCAAATCTCATTGGGCATATTTTTAATTGGTTGATCAAAATCATATTATTTCATTTAAAAAAAAATGTTTGTTTTCTCCCTAAAAATTGGTTTCTATGAGAAGGACAATCCAGAATTGTTAGCAACTTAATCCCAACTCATGTTATGTTTACTAAACTGTGTCCTCTCTTTACCTTAATCTGGTCACTGAGCTTAGAATCCACATCCAAACGAATCAGTACTGGTTCTGTCAGCCCTGGAAACAAAACACAAGTTTATTTAGTTAGCATGAAGCCTTAAACATCAATATGGCAGTCATTATGATAAAGATGATGATTATTATGGCGGTTTGCAGATGAATGAACCCAAGATGTACAGTAAAAATTGATTTAAAAACCTCTTTAATCATGATGGATGCTTGTAAAAACACAGAACTGGCATTGAAAGGTAAACTCACCAGCTCTGGCGAATTCCACCAGCAGTTTGGGCAGAGTGGCAGAGAACAGCAGTGTCTGTCTAGTGTCCGGAAGCCTCCTGATGATCTCCTGAAGCTGCTCAGCAAAACCCATTTCAAACAACCTGAGTGCAGGAGGAACATGGTTACATTAAAAACACATGTATACAAGTGACTCCAATCTGTGAAATGAAAATACACCACATTTAAATTCCATCTCTCACCTGTCAGCCTCATCAAACACCACGTACTCCACACCCTGCAACTTCAGGTTCATTTCCTTTATAACGTGCATGAGACGACCGGGGGTGCCAATGATTCTGATGGACAAGGACAGAGATCAGCATTATAAAATTCAATTTTTATTAGTCAGCACCATAACAGAAAAATCTAAACTTCTGTGTGTACTCACATGTCAGGGTTTTCATGAAGAGCAGCAAACTGATCGTCCATTCTGGAAAAGACATTTAAATCAATGTGAGCAGAAGAGAAGAACGACTGCACAGATCTCAAAGTACAAGAGAAAAAAATAAAGAACAGTACAAGAAAACTGAGTCCCACACACCTGTCTCCACCAAGGATCAAGGCGGTCTTGAGGCCGGTGAATTTTCCCAACTGTAAAACAACAACAAAAATATATATATATATAAAAACACAGCTACATGTAATATCAGCCAACAAACACAATAAAACTTCATCAGTTTGCTCATCTGACCTCTTTCGTGAACTTCATGGTCTGCAGGGCCAACTCTCTGGTGGGAGTCAGAATAAGGGCCCTGGCTCCTGTTTGGGCTTGTGGGGCCTTCAGCTTCTCAAACATGGGGATCAGGAAGGCAGCTGTCTTACCACTGCCAGTCCTAGCCATAGCAACCACATCCTTGCCATCCAAAATCACTGGGACAGTCTGAAGTGGTGAAGAAAAGGATTGTGTGTGACATATTGTGCTGTCAAAAGTCACAAATATTTGGATTTCGGGATCCTGATGTGGCACTGACTTACCTTTCTTTGGATTGGAGTTGGGACTTTGTAACCCTTCTTCATGACCCCTTTGTATACAGGGTAACTGAGACCTGAAATCACACATAATGTAGACTTGAGTGAACAGGGCATCAGATTTTACTTTTTCAGCTGAAATGGACATATGCTGGTAGATTTCCAAAACTGTCAGCAAGGAGTAGACATGCAGCCCCATCTATGCACTCTTCACTGTCTCTCACCCATGGACTGAAATCCTCCAGACTTCTTTTTCTTCTTGTTTTGGGCTCTGACCAGCTCCCTGGTGTCAGGCTCCACATCTGATAGACAGTCAGAATGGGCAGGGAATCGCGGCAGTTTCCTCCCTGGCTGTGAAACCATTATAAAAAAAAAACAAAGAAAAGTGTCTTCAACACTGAAAACATCATGTCCAATTTTGAAAAACCATGTTCATTTGGAAAAATATTGTTTAATAAAAATATTAACAAGTGTTCAAAATTTTAAGAATTATTTTGGGAAGAAGCATCTTTCTTGACACATTTTGTCTCCTGATAAATTTACTTAATAGATGATAACTTAAACAACAGCAACACTCATTATATATGTGAAACAGCACCTCAGCTATTTTCTCTAAAAGGTTAATATTTTATACGTCACAAAAGTGAGAAATTCAGCAGCAGAAGAAATTAAGTGAATAAAGGCAGAGACAACTGAAGTAGTTAAACAATCAGTACAAGAAATGGTATCTACTACAAATTAAACAGTCGATTGACAGAAAATGAATCTGCAACTATTTTAATAATCAATTAAATATACATGTTATGTGTCTTACATGTTAGTAAACTGAATATGTTTGGGGAAAAAACAATTAATTGAGAAAATAATCTGGAGATTATTCACTAATGAAAAAAGTTGCAGCCAAAGTTAAATATTAAAAGTATGCACAGCAAGAGCTGATAGTACTTTTGTGAAGGTTTTAGTATAAATCTTAATGTAAAGTTACATTGGCAATGACAACAAAGCATAATGAGCAACACTTGTAAAGTACAGTAGACTATATTACATGCTTTTGAAGAACACCAAGTTAATAATTACAGATTTAGTAGATATGTTTCTACAACTAACAATTATTTTCATATCAAATTTTTGATTATTTTCTCAATTAATCGATTAGTCTATAAAATGTCAGAAATTGGTGAAAAATGACTAGTAACCGTTTCCCAAAGTGGTTACGGTTAGTAGTTAGTTAGTTTTCTATCATAAAGGACTAAAGACACCATTTCTTTAATTGTTGCAGCTCTAATTATAGTCATGTAGCATGTGTAAAGTTTCTTAAAACAGACTTAGGGGGCATCCGGATTTGAACCGGAGACCTCTTGATCTGCAGTCAAATGCTCTACCACTGAGCTATACCCCCACTGCGTCATAGCGACGTGTAACACAGCTGACATTACCCACTCCCTTTAAAATGAGAAAGTCTGTCTGTAAGTCATATATCTCCACACATAAATCAACGCTCATGAGATTAAAGGAAGCTGAATAAGTATTGTTTTCCTTACAGAATCATCGTCCTTAATTTCAGCTGCCAGCTCAAAGTCTCCAGTGTCAGAGTCAGCCTCCGGCTCTCTGCTGGCGGTGTGTCTCTTCTTCTTCATCACTTTCTTCTTCCTCTGAGCCATCCTGACGTTTAAGACTGTACTCGAGACGTTTTACTGAATAATATTATAAAACGGCAACAAACTAGTGTTCAAAACAACTCGTGTCAATCTCAAAACACAACAGCACGACTGGCAGACATGTTGGACCACACGTGTGAGCTGCTTCTTCTTCTTCCGTTTCATGATAGTCACTTACAGCTCACTACCGCCACCTACCGCTACCGACTGATAGATTGTGATGAAGAATGTGAAACCTAAAATAAAAAAATAATCATTCTTACATTCATTACATTCTCTCATTAGGCTAGCTTATAGTCCATAAATGAATAGTGAAATTAAAATATTCCCCATTTTTCTGGGGACACCCTGGAAGTCCCTCGTGGATCACTGGGGGTCCCCGGACTTCACTTTGAGAACCACCGATCTAGATAACTTTCTTTAAGACTATTATACTGTAGTATACCACCATTGTGCTGCCTTACAACCTAATTTCTGATGTAACAATATCTCATTTACTGACAGAGGATTTGTGGTTGATAAAATGTACTTCAAAGCCAATAAGGCAGCAGCTGAATTTAACCATATAACTGAATTTTCTGGTTTCTATCCCCTCAACGCCCAAATGAGTATCATTAATTCGGTGGAGAACACTCATAATTTGTTTGAAATCTACGAGCCTTGATTGAACAGGAAGCAATTAAAGCGGCCCTCCACTGATTTTACACATGACAGTTAATTTATTTGTCATGCTACTCGGCTGGTGAGGGCTTGGAGACTTCAATTTTTTTGATTAAAAAATCATATTACAAAGTGAGGATGTAGACAAGTCGTGAGGGTCTAATGAAAGCTATTGTTGGATGTGAAAAGACTGGAGCACACTGACTGGTTTGTAGTCCTTTAATAGTGCAAACAGACCAATGAAGTCACTACTGTGTCTTCATCAGAGTCAAAACGACAATTGATTTGCATTGTGGGAGGTGTAGGATCCAGCTTATTTGGAGCTTGAACTACAGCTGTGAATATAAAATCTGGACATTTTGTTCTCCCAACTTTATGGAAGTGAAATACAGAATTTTTGAGTACCCCTTAAGGAGATCATATTCATTTTCTATCTTATTAGTAATAATAACCTCATCTTTTGCAAGAGTGTTTTGGCACCTATCTCTGGATCGACTTACTGCACAAATAAAACTAGAAAGAAATGCTTTGATTACATTACAATTTTACAGAAATCAGGTCATTTGTCAAAGTTTTTGTGTTGTTTCTCCTCATTCATCCAAGAGAATATATGTCCTTACCTAGTTTATTCCTACATAAGCATTTCTACATGTCCACTCGAAAAGCTGGCACGAATGTCTCATTGTAAAGTCTAAGCTTAAATCTTTATTACACCCTAATTTCCACAGCAGTATCTCTGATGCATGTCACACAGCCACAATACAAGGCTGATACAATAATCAGAGTAGCCCACGGTGCTTTATCTAGGTCAGTCTTTCTCTGTCAGTATACATAAATTCAAAACCTTTGTTACATGCCATGATTACTTTTTTTCACAAACATCAAACTGAACACTTTAAAACTAGAGAAAACAGGAACAAACAAACATTTTTTATTAATGTGTACCTTTATCCACACAATATATAATAAAAACAATTTTCCATTTCCATATCTGAGGTGCATAATGTGACAGAGATTTTATTTCTCATAACTAGACCTCAGCACACATCAGTACTGTCATGCTACTCCAGTGCAAACTCATTTTTGTCATTTAGCTGCATTGTTTGCAATTATAATCTCAGTTACTTCATACTCATGAAGTAGTAAAAGATGCATATATGAAAAGTTAAAAAAAAAAAAAAAAGAATTACCCTAATCTGGTTTTTAATATGATGAGTATATATTTATGTAACTCAAAACTCATGCGGCCAAGGACGACAACCAGAGCATTTCTTTCTGTTGCGTAACTTTTCATGAAGTAACTGCATAGGACATTTTGGCAGGCAAAGCCTACCCATCCATGCAACAACTGTCACACTTATGCTACTGGAATCCTGAAATATGCTACGAGATTTCTCCAAAAAAACAGATTTTACTCCACTGCACAAACATAAGCCTAGAGACAGAATCTCTAACTTTCAGCAGGCATTATGCACTCATTTTATATTCTGTCCTGATAAAGGCCCCATGAACTTAACTATCATAAGTCATTGTTTAGGATAAAGAGTTTATTTAACACAAAGCCATTTTCTTGTTTGTCAGATAATACCATGCCAGGATGACATAACAAAACAGAGGACACTCTATCCTCTCCCTCCATTCATAAATACTGCCCTGCCAAAGCTTATATACAATATCCTTGCTTGACAGCCCAGAATTAATCTTAATCTTACTCAACGAGTTGAATCTGTAAGGGGATCAAATATGAGATCAAATATGAGTTTCTTACTCGTATTCTCATAGTGATTTTGCCTAAAACGTTTCAGGAAAAGTAATTCTGTCAAATGTTGTCCTTGAAAGTCTCCAATAATCCATGCATTTACTTCTTTCTGCACATTGATTATTGGACAAATGTAAATGTCAGTGGTGAGTTCCACTTGTGGTTTCATTAAAATGTGAGGCCATCTGCTGCTCAAGGAAACAGCTGCCCAAGACATCAAAAACCCAGTCGAGCATGTTATTCATCAAGGGCCAATATCAGATTTCAAACATGTTTTTATTCCTATTTTTAATTTTTTTTTTAAAAAAAATCTGTTTTGATCTCATGGGAATGTTCATGTTTTATTGGGTGTATCATTAATGAAAACCAATATATATAAAACTGTGGATTTGTTGTTGGCAAAAAAGTGCACATTTTCTATTGGTCAATATTGTCACTAATGTCTTCAGCTTAAAGGACTTTTTACATTTCCACACAACCTTCAGTTGTCTCTAACCAGCCACAGTCTCATTTTTTAAATCACCCAGTGGAAATGTGTCCTTTGGATGATAACAGTGACACTAATATGGCAGCCAAAACGTGCACTGCGCTGTTTGAAGTCAGTGGGCTGATGTACAGTAAATAAGTCAACACCATGGCAACAGCCTGGAGCTAATGCCATTCATATTCCCTCACAGAGCTGGGGCTGCGGTGGCCTGGAGGCAAATCTGTTCGGGGGAGCTGAGAGGGGATGGTGGGTTTACACGCAGGCAATAGGTGTAGCAAGCCACCTATAGGATCCGCTTTTGTCCTTAAAAGGTGATTTAAGTGATAAAGCCTGGGGGGGATTAAGATATGAAGCTGGCAGGGATGGGAAGGTTGTGGTGGTTTCAACTTGGCAGTCAAATAAACTGGGTGTTGGCGTCAATGTGCTGTCAGGTCAGCCTCCAAAAGCTCCTGGCAGCGTCTTCACTCTCATGTTAAAATGAAAACATGCTCCCGAATCACTGCTTCATCTCCACGTTATGTGGTTCAGGCAATTTAGTTTCTGATGTTGTTCATTATTCATGAGGCAAGGCTTTTAATGTTTGTGCCAGTGCATATCATAGGCTACATGCGAAAGAAAATAGAGTAGCATGTTTTGATTTCCCTATTGGGAACATGGCTGCATAACACCCTACCTCTTACAAATCCCCTGAGAGCCCTATCATTGATTTCATAGTGTAACAATAAGATCTATAAATGACAAACAGAATTCATCAGGACGTAATGTAGGCCAAGCTAAGCTGCATCCTGAACTAAAGGGGACTTACAAAGGACTATGTGACCTTTCAAAAATCTGTAAATTGTGTCAGTGACATAGTTTTAGTTAATACACAAATGGTTCATCAAGCAAGTCAGTGACTAAATGGGCACTGAATAAAAGTCATTAGGGAAACAGATGTCAAAATGTCTCAGGTTGGATTTTTATAAAGATGTTCCTGAGCAAAGTGAGTGTGTGTGAAGCAGATGCTTCCTCCTAAGCCTCAGAGATTGAGGGGAATGTTTAAATTACGAGATTATTGAGCTGATGGTTTTGTAAAGCTAAGCCTTTAAATGGGGGTAGCACTTAAATATTCTTCCACCCTATCTGTGTCAGTTTAATTATTTATCAACTGCTCTTAAAAGGCTGGGCCGTGGGTTCAGTGGGCCTTTTAAAAATAGTCCAAACATCCAATTAAATTGCGAGTGATATATGCCGCAGCGTATCAGGCAGGCACGTCGGCGGGCACGTCTCCCAGTAAGCCATCAAGTGCTGGTTTGAATTTCCATGCCAGACGCTGTACATCCAAGACGCAAATTAATCTCTGAAATCTGATAAGAGCGCCTCAAAAAGTTTGAATTGAGACGAAATATGAGTTTGGAGTTGCATGTCAAGGAATGATTATAACCTAGTCGTGAAATGTGAGATTTACTGTGAAACTTGTTAGTTCTGTGAAACACGTTTCAAATTCGGACTTGTGTAAATATTTAATATCAGAAACAAATCCACAAAAACGTTGTCATTAAGCTATTGTGCATCAATTCAAAACCAAATGACCAATTTTCTGCAAAACATGCCTCTTGACCAGCGACCACTCTGCATCGTGTAGATGTGAGTAACCTGGTGAGAAAGACAGTAGGTTTCAGGCCAGTCGAAGAGAAGGTCATAGCCTGGTCTTGGGCTCACTGGGCTGGCATGGCACTGTGAACGTGATAGCGCCACCCCCAGTGACAGCAGCAGATGGTGAGAGGGCCTCAGGGCTTCACCCCCAGGTCCCTGGGCACAGAGACAGAGCAGTCATGCACAAAATATCTGGCTACTGATTGGACTGTGCCTCTTAAGATGCCACAGGCTGATAAGACGCTCAGAGATGCAGCGCTTACATGCTTGAGAAGACATATAATTATGTTAACCCGGTAGTTTCTCTGGAGCCTCTGCTCTCCCATCATGGTAGACATTGTAGCTTATTAGGTCAATAAATGGGAGGTCTTACTTTGGAATTGGCAGCAATCCATTAAAAAAAACATTTTCAGGAGGTGTTAGCCTGACCAATTATTGGTTTTGGATGTAGAAGATTATAAAAGAGCATATTGGAACAACTAGTCCTCCAACAGTGCAAATTTCTTATAAACATGATAAAAAACAGGCAGACATTTTAATATATGGATGGAATGTATCAAATACAATATGTACATGAATTATTGATTCATGCAAAGCAAGAAAATACTTTGTACTACATTATATGTGTTTAAACTCCTGAAGTGGAAATCTGAATTCATCTAGTGAATTGGTGCCTTAAAACCTGAATATTTGTAATTCAGATAAAAAATGCTAGGAGTGAAATATAGCAAAATTTAGAAGTGCTTACATTTCCACAACTGAAGTTAAGCCTTTTGCTAAGACGTCTCTTTTGCTGTATAAGGAGAATCCGGCTTTGCACTCCCTTTAGTATAAAACTGCAGAGGCACATACATGCGGTCAAACTTTCAATTACTTGATATTCTGGGTGCTAAAAGGCAGTTTCCCTTCAGGGCTCCAGCAGTTAATCTTACAGCTAGTGCCAGCATTAAGGCGATAATCATGGAACATGTGACAAATGCACAAAAACTGTCCCTAAAGAGAAGCGAAAGAGACCCCAGAGGATTGCTCCAACCAGCCAAATTGGTGGGGCATCAAAGTCTCTACAAACTGAAATCTCTAACCTCACCGCTCTCCGTGTAGTTTCCAGACTTTTTGTTTTGATTAAGCTGCATCTAGCCTGCAGAATCTGTGCCCGTGTTGTAGAGTATTGTGGTCAAACACTGCTGGATTACTTCTTATTAACACTGCAGAGAACCCGCTGGGCTGCGGTTAATACATGAGACTTAATGGCCATTTTCAGTTTCATGTCCTCTACAGTTCTTAGGGCAGGGTTATATGTGACGACAGATGCCCAGAATTAAAGCCCACAGAGCAGAATTAACTTTTCATGTGTTTCCTCCACACATCCTTGTTGTTTCTTCTTGGTCATTGCTTGCACATCCTCGGGCTCTTTTATTCTCCTTCCTCTGGTGTCTTAATTGCAATTTCATCAAGAATTTAAAGCCACGTAGCCTTTTTCTGTTCTTGTCACTGTCAGTCCAAACTAGCCACCGCAAGGGACTTCAAGGGAATTTAAAGCAGCTATTGTGTGTCATAAGATAAGTCAGGAGCAGCTCGGGGAAGACTCACTTTCATCATTGTTGTACCGCCGGACCTCCTCTACCCCTCCAAATCCATCCTTCCCTCACTCCCTCTTTCATGGCTTTATCACTCAAAGGCTCAAGCAGCTCAGCAGAATATAAATGAATAAGAGCTACAAGATGGGGGGAAGAAGGAAAAGGTCGAGACAAAAATTGCATGTGCACACCAGTGTTGGGACTGCTCTATTATGCTCTACACCACTCAGTTGGGTTGTGTTGACACCATGTGAAAAATTTCACATTATAGATTCATCATGCCTGTCCATGACAAATGGGAATCTTGGCATGCTGAGTCGTGCATGTGCGTGGGTGAGTGTCACTTTTAGAATTAGGATAAGACATAAGATAAGGATTTTATTATAGAAAGGCTCGTAGCTACACATTACACACATAAAATGGAATATTGATTCCAGTAAAGCTTAAAACAGCATCTTTTCCACTCTTATGCACACACACCCACACACACACACACACAACTGTCCACATGGCCCTTTTCTACCTACCATATGCTTCACACAGATAGAACACACTGCTGGCATGTCTCTTCCCCTGTTTTTCTTTCACACTCATACACACACACACACACACACACACACACAAACAAACAATGACTCATGAATAGAAGCACAGAGAGGAGAGACAACTCTCACACAGCTGCACACACTTAGAAATAAAAAGAGGCACATATGTGTGCGCGTGCAAGACAAAATGATGACATGATTAGGCATTGTTTGTTTTGTAAATGAGCTCTAATGAAGAGATACTTTATCTGGATCTCATTGCAAAACATACAGCACCAGTCAAAAGTTTAGACACGCTTTCTCATTCAAGTGAATGGGAAGGTGCGTCCAGACTTTTGACTGTATGTGGAAAAATCTGTACTCGTCACAGTAAATATGTCTTAATATGAATGACAGCGATCATTGGCAGCCATCTATCAGGCCAGACCATATGTTGCTTTGGGTGGGGAGGGAATGAGAGCTTACCGCAAAGCCTGCCTTATCCTTTGGCATTACAGTCTCTAAGAAAGGATTTACTCTTTAATTCTTGATTAGATAGAATTTTCTCCCCAGTGTGCGAGCACAGTGATACACTGAGCAGAGATAACCTGCACTGTTGGGGAAGTGTGTGTGTTTGTTTGTATGCGTGTTTGCGAGTCCTTTGGTATTGCTACCCCTCACACACATGCACGGACTCACTGATGTACACACACCAACCTGCCCCCTGGTGTGCCATCCCATTTAGTGCCAGGGCTTTTAACACTTTGTGATAGGGCTATTATTAGAAGAGATGGATTATCAATCAGGAATTAATCCTGATTGATGTGTTTGCCTCAACTGGAAAAGGAACACACTCACTGCTGCACTGTTTGTTTTTTATCTCTGTGATTAGAGTAGGTGGTTATTTCCCCTTTTTTCTCTTCTTCAGGAGATGACATGAGAGCAGAGAGGATTTTTTTTTTTACTGTTGTTGTGATCAAACCACAAGTTCCACCAGCTCCTCCATGCTCAGGATGCGAGGAGACCGCTGAGGAAGACATTCATTTATTTAGTTCCTTTACTCATTCATCTTCCTCCCCCCTCGTCTCTTTTGCCTGACTGGCTGCTGAGCTGACTGACTGCCTGGATGGTTGGCTCCCTCTCTCACTGGACTCTCACTGGCAGTGCGCTCACACACTGCATGAGCTTCACTGAGGCTGGGGTGGAGAGAGACAGTCAGGGTTATTCGGAGCTTTGAAAAGTGGGATTGCCGCTAGATTTCTGTCTCTCTCTGACTGTTTTTTGTGGACTGTTAAATGAGAGCAGAGGAAATCTCTGGCTCACTCTCCTTCAGCACTGAAAACTGACCATCACTACTGTGCTGCATCCATGACTTTACATACCTGGCTGGTGTATGGGCTTGGATTCATCTTGGTTTGGGTGCTCTGCTTGACACAAGGTGAGTGGAATAGGTTTTTGCCTTGAAATATATCAAATATAGTGTATGTTATAGATATGAACATACTGCATGTGTGTGTGTGTGATGCGCGCGTGTGTGTGCGTGCTGACACATGCATGCAGATTTGTATGTGACAGACATGGAAAAGCACTGGACACTAATGATACGACAGATAAAATAATCTTTACTTAATTATTATTACAAAATTATCAATAACATGTTATATAGTTATATAGGTAATATATTTCTATTGCAGCGTATGAATAATATGTAAGTACAGTAAAAGTATTGTCAATAACAACTTTAAACATTTGCAAAAATACCAAAATAACAGAGCGGTCATATTATAGAAAATGAGCTGGTGAATGTTCTAGACTGAAACCAACGGAATTGATCAGTAATATAATGAGTGGCCATGTGATTCCAATAAATATGCCTTTGTTAGGCATGTAATTGACCTGGGAGTTCAAATCTGTGCCTCCTGACAATAGGTAATATCTATAGGTGGCAAACTAAATTTCCCTATAGAGCAATAACGAATGACCTGCACTCAGCTTGGCTGTAACCTTTGTTTCAGATTGGGGCCAAACAATAGGAAATTGGCTTTTGTTGTGTGCAGAGATGTTGTTTTGCTTGCTTCTTTCTCAATGTTTGGTCTGAGTCAGATTACCTCTGATCCCAACCCCAAACCAGACTGAAGGTGAAGTACATTCCTGGTCAGACTAATAATATGATGTTTATCATTATCCATGAAAACCAGTAGATGAGGCAATAAAGCTGGACATGAATGTAATGCACATTATAAACGGCATTGGATTTTCAAATGGATGTTATTTGTGTCAAAAATGAGCCTATTTTTGGAATGACATAATATGCATAAGCCATATTATTGTTACACGAGAAAGGTAATCCATCTGAATGTAATCCAACATCTGTGGTTTAAAACATACATTATTCAATAGAAATTCAAAAGGTAATAATGATAGTATTAGGGATTTTTTTAAAATAATCATTAAACAAACATCACTAGAAGACATTGAACTTAAAACCATAATAGCACTTTTTTTTTTTACTTCCTGTGATATATTATATAATTCTGGATTACATTATGCATTCAGAATTTGATTCTAATATGTTTATGGTGCTTTAAAAGCTAATTTTCAATCATTTTCTTGTTTGTCCTCATGTGTTGTATACTTTTCCCTTTCAACTGTCTTCTACCTACATGTTTCTCGTACATGTATACTGTATAAAATAGTATTGCGAGTATAATAGGCTCGGTTTTGAAATGCATATTTTATAATTGTACTAACAAATATGGTGTTTGCAACGTGTGCTCAAAGCAAATAGATGATACTAAATAGTTAATCAGATTTAGGTCACAGTAGATTTAAATATCTTTGGACTTAATCAACCTTTGCAGTGCACACTGGGACAGGACCTGGTGTATAATCATAACAAATTGCATTGTGCCACAGGAGTTAAATGTCTTTCCAATATGTCCTCATTATGTTGACAAATGCTCATAACGGGCAGCTTTTGTATAACAACACATCATGATGAATTGTTAAATCAGGTTGTTTGCCAGATGTAAATGACCATTCCACTGTTTTTCATTTCCACCACCCTTACCCGTCTCTAATAAAATACTCCAGTATTTATGAAAGCTTTCACTGCGTGCTGTATCACCAACAGGGGAATATGACACATCCCCTAAAAGCTGGCATGTGCGCTCTGTCCCTGTGAGGCTTTACATTGATTCCAGCAGATTTCTAAAGTGATTTTTGTAAGAGCATTTGCCTGGGATTAGTTTCCTCCTGAAAGCTCCATCAGAGCTTTTGGTGGGCTATTTAACAGAACAGAGGCAGCGAGAGGCTCACGCCCGCACTGTGCCCTCGCACTCAGTCCACAGGGCTGCACAGATAAAGAGGGAGGATTGGTTTCAGGCAAAGCTGATCTTCCATCTTGTGTGTATGGGATTTTGGAGGTCGGGCACAGGTGTGTGTGAGGGGTCTGAATTTACGGACAATCCCTTTAAGCTCTGGTGGATTTGTTCTGTTTAGGCTTAGCCTTACTTTCTTGAGAGAGTTAGACATTTGGGAAGCGAGACAGCGGCGGAGGACATGAGGGAACTAAAGCTGAAAGAAGTCTTTATATTTCTGAAAAGATATGACTTAAAATTCCTTTGTATCAGCTTTTAATGTGTTCTAGCTCCTCTCTCACTTTTTTGGTGTCAGTTGAGAAGGAAAACTAAACTGCAAAATCTATCTGCATGCATGTTGACTTAGTCCCCCTCGAGTCCTGTAGCTTCCACCACTTACAGGGTGCTGAGTGGTAGAGACACGGCTTTGAGATCGCAAGCCGGAGCTGGCAGGCAGACAGCTTGGGATGGGGTGTACTACTGAGGGTGAGTCACCCTAAAGCAGAAGCTTTAGAAGAGAAAGAGGAGAGGAGAGGAGAGGAGAGGAGAGGAGAGGAGAGGAGAGGAGAGAATTAGTTTTTTTGCTCTGTTTATGTACTTATTGTATTAGAGTCAAATGACTGTTTGGGTGCTGTCTATCATTTATACTGTGTTTCATGAGATAGTAGGGATAAGCAAAATGATATAAACACATAATGGGAATTTTTAACTCTGAAGTAATGACCTCAACAACACAAAGGTTTGTCTTATTAGGTTGGATGTTTACCAGCTGCAACAGTCAGTTTTCAAAGAAGTCTGAAGAAACACTTTTATATGTGAGTTTTCAAAGCAAGATGACACAGTTAAGAGAAATAATAAAAAACACACATTATGTGCAGCCAAATATCCAGATGCACCAGTCAATAAAACATTTAATGTTCCAACAGGAATGTGTTTAAGTGAATAGTCTTGCAAACTAATGAAATTAATAAGGTGTTTTATAGGAGATGTGATCGTAAACACAGACAAGATGCATCAACAAAGAAGAGCAGCGGTCATGAATAAAAACAGTGATATATGGACACATACAGAAGGGGTTGACAAATGCCGGTCATTGGCATACAATAATATAACCTAATATGCCCTACCTTCATTGCAGTTTTTAAATAGTCTTTATGTTGTTTTATCTACATTTCATGTTTCCAGATGTTCTGCACAACAACTGTAGGTGTCAATCATTTATTAATATTAATAATAATAATGAATTTTACAGGAAGAAATCTGTGCCAAACAAGTCTTAGGCTAATATTTTCTTATTATGTGAAAATCAAATATAGAAATCTTTACAATAATAATAATAATAATAATAACAATAATAATAATAATAATAATAATAATAATAATAATAATAATAATAATAATAATAATAATGGTGGTATGAGTGATCCCCAGTGATCTCCTGTCTGTAGTACAGTACACATGCTGATAAAGCTCAGACTTGATTCTACCTTGAGCCTGATACCTTTAGCAATAAGAAAGTAGCAGGGAAGGTTCCAATGCTTATGTATCTTTGCGATGTTACACACCTGGCAGATCATCTTAAATTGCACCCTAACAAGTTGCGACGTACTGTCCTGTGTGTCCCCTGCAGTCCAGGGGCTGCAGTGCTATGGCTGCAACATCATCCAGGGCCAGAGGTACGTGGACGTGGGCTGCTCTAACCCAGAGGTCATCACCTGCACCCACTCGCACAAGGGCTTCAAACACCGTTTCTGCATCAAGACAGAGAGCAGTGAGTAAATCGCTCATGAACAATATTCAAAAAATATAGTGATAAAATATATATCCTTCTCTTTATCGCGTAACTGAGTCCACTAATGCGTCTATGTATGATACTTATTTGCATAATATTTATGGGGTTGGAGGTTACTATCAAAGCATGATGAATTCACTGTGACATGCCACTGGACATAGGCATAATCATTTTTAATCATACTTTCATGTGAATGTTCTTGGTCTGCTGATGTGAATATTCAATTGCTCCCTGCGCTGAGGGTAGTTACATAACCCTACTTTGGTGCGCTTTGCTGAGTAAATTATAAGTCATTCATTGTTTGATGTTAAGTCAAACGGAGGATGTAGACATCCTCGACAGGATGGTGACGGTCAAATGAGTAGTTCTGCTGATATCCATGGAAGCGTGGACAATCCAGCTGTTCGTCTGTTTGATGTCTAAAGGATCCGTTCATGTCGAAAGGGCTGATGAGGCACCTTTTCCGATTTGCTAAGGAAATTATACGTTCTGACAAGGACTGACAACACACCATCACTATGATAAGCACTTTGTCAAAAATCTTGAAGCAGTCTTGGCTGTAATCTGTGGCCAGTCAGCCTGTTAATCTTCATGTGACCCTGCCAAACCCAAATCAAATAGATGTCGGTGAAGTTCCATAAGAGTCTTAGAGTTCTAGTCGCCTTTGTCCTCAGAAACAAGACATCTGTCCTTAACCCACAACCAGTCCAATGTCCTTATCTCCTGAACAATGTCCTGTCACTTCTCAGCCGTCTCCATCCACTGAAATTAAGTCCCTAGACAGGTGAAAAACCAAAGGTAACTAATTATTGAGATAGGCTGGACTAAGAATTATCATCATAATTTAACATTTCATATTACTGCACGGGTGCATCATTTCATATGAAACAATCTAACACAATACAACAAGCAATTTTATAGATTAATGCACTGGTGGTCACTTTAAAAACCTGAAGAGGCCAGTTTGATCTTTTCAAGTTGGTCCTGCTGTCACCTTGAAAACCTGATCACGCTTCACTTTCAGCTTAGATTTCAACACAGCACACAGTTCTGAGCTCCATGTTGTCTGAGGATGTTAGTTTGCCTTTGAGATTACAAATGACAGATATGCTGTCAGGGGGTAATTAGAAAAAAAAATTAACCATAGTAACCACAGTAAAATTTCATCCGAGAAGTAAACTGAAAAGGCATAGAAAAGCTTAAGTAGGGCATTTTATTCATATTTAGGGCATTTAATGACTTATTAATTATTTTAATTAATAATTCACTGATGGATAGTATTACTGTTTTAATAACTATATACTACAAAATATTCTGAATGTAACAACATTTCTCCAAGTTTTTATTTCCTGAATTTAAAAGATGTAAAAGATGGACTACTTTCAGAGGTTTCTCAGCTGTGTATCCTGTGGAGTAAGCCTTTAAGACCTCTAAATGTCTTCCTCATTACACACTTGCAGTATTTGGTGCTTACTTATGCTTTTTTCTTGCTGAGCCAAACACCAGCTTGTCACTCTTCTCTGACTGACTGTCTCCCCCCACCCTTCTCCTGTCCTTCCAGCGGCCCTGGGTATTGTCCTGACCAGTGGTTGTGCCACATCCAGACACTGCCAGCAACAAGAGCTGCCAGGGGTGCGCATCCACTGCTGTGACTCAGACCTTTGTAACAGCGCACCCTCCTGGAATCCAGGCACATTACACTACATCTGTGCACTGACCACCCTCTTGCTGCTGAGGATGTGGCTGTGATTTGGAGTCAATCTAGAGAGGAACAGAGTGTCACTTTGCTGCACATGCAGAGTATGAGAGAAATGTTTTGTATTAAAAACTCATGTCTTATTTTAGCTGTTAATGTTAAAGGGCTGAATGAGAGTTTTACTCTGTTGTGGTGTTACTGGCGAGCACCTTGAAGTAGTAACTTTGTCACATTGTTAGCTTGGACTTACAGTCAGAGAAGTGGCAAATAACTGTGAATATGTTTGATCAAAATAATGATGAAATGGCTTGCAGTCGTCACTGAACTTATCATGCACATCCACTCAAATGTAGCTTGAAGTATGTGAGACACTATGGGACATTTGTTGCCATGAAAGGAAATGATCTCAGAGTTATCAGTTCATCAAGTAAAAGCTCCTCACATCAGTAATGCAGAGGCACACTGACCTCACTTTTATAAAGGCTTAGATCCTCTTGTACTGGAAGACATACACCCCCTTTCTCTGTTAAGGAATTCATTATCTTTGGCAAGATAAAAAAAAATATATTTGTGTGGGCTATGTTCTTTTAAAGTCTCGGGCTATTTACTTTGCAAAATGAAGTATATTTTTTTAGTTTGCTGTCCTGTTCTCCCAGCTAAGCTTGGGAAAGCACACTGCATGTGGTTATATGTACGATTGTAAGAAATACTGTACAGTGAAAGCATGTCATGTTGTGAATTACTGTATTAAAATGTTTCATATTTTTCAAAAGAAAAATGCTTTGATCTCTGACATTTTTTCCCTATGCAAAAACACACCATGAATGCCACATACAACACATAATCAGATCGATCTAAAATGACTTGTGATTCACATGATTGTGTAATATGTACAATTTATACACTTTGTATATGAACAACATGACTGAGGCCACTTTCATACAGACATATATTACATTACACTTACATACTGCCTGTTTTATATGGGGCATATACTAATTAAGTACCATGTACTTACACTTTTATACTTCTTACACACTTAGGGGTGGCAGTGCTGTGAGAAGTATAATATGGTTTATATGACCACAGAGTTTGCATACAACATGCAAATTGATGAGCAGGACAGTTTTATGGTCATATTGAACTTTAAATGATTTTGGCATCAATCTATATTTGCAAGATTAGCCGCAAAAATAAATATCACAATAAATGTTTTTTCTCCAATTACCCACCCCTAACAAATACCTGTTATAAAACATACTGTAGTAGCCCAACATTGTTTGAAATCTCTATAAAACTTTCACAGAAAGACAACATTATAGCAGAAATTTTGTCTTACACAGGGACACAAGGACATTTAGGTACAATGGAAGCTTGCCAGCTCCAAATATTTGGTAAACACTTCATATTCACTTTCCTTATGCTGATTGTTTGCTTGTGACAAATGCATGCAAAACACAAATTTCCAATAAACACATCGACACATTTTAACCTGTGGGCCTTCAAGCTGTCAGCTTGTTTCCCACAATCACATATGAAACGAAGCAACTGATGCAATAAGAAAACACAGTGCCTTGCTTTATATCTCAATCATCTGCAAAAAAGGTTTTAAGAAACAACTAAAGATGTTATTCATCAAGAGTAAATAAGCAAAATTTTCTTTAACTTCTTTGCAGTATTTATGTTCAGATGAACAAATAATACTTCTGACATAATGTCCACCCATTTAAATGGTTCTATTTTAATATTTTGTCTAGTTTTTATGTAATTTTATTGTTGGATGCAGTGGTGATGTTTTAAATAGGCCTATTATTCACTATATTTAGTTTAAGTGCAAACACTGATTTCATGTATTTTCTTGGAGTAGTAGTAGTAGTTGTTGCCATCACAACAAGTTATTGGAATACAAATTAACACAGATTATTTTTTGGTATGGGTTAGAGGGATCAGCTAAAACTCACATCTCAGAATAAGTCAAGCATGGTGAAATGACTTAAGTGCATAGTATCCAAACTATGTCTGCTGTTGAAAAAGTGAAAATGTCGATCACTGTTTCCTTAAGTCCAAGGTGATGTCTTCAAATGTCTTTTTTTTGTGGTTTTGTCCACAAATTGACAACCCAAAGATATTCAGTTTAGTGTCACGGAAGACTAAATAAACCAGAAATTGTTCATATGTGAGAAGCTGGTATCAGAAAATATTTTTCTTAAAAAATTACTCAAAATTATTAATCGATTATCATAATGGTTTGTGATTAATTTAATAGTTGGCAACTAATCAATTGAAGGATAGGTTCACAATTTTTCAAGTGTGTCTTAAAACAACAATCAGGTGCCCATGAACATTGAAAGAGGTTTTACATGTTGTAAACATTCCTCATGTTCATACTGGCTGTTAAAAGATCCCCTTCAAATGAGCTTTCAATGTAAATTATGTGGGCCAAAATCTACAGTGTGTCCACACAGACATTTTGTGCAAAAATTAAAGTTTATCTGAAGCTTATATGAGGATTCAGTAGTCTGAGTTAGTATGTCAACTGGATATCTGCCTCATTTACAGTCTTTTTAGCAGTAAATCCCCTCTTTGTGTTGCCTCGGACAGTGTTTCCCTGTTGAGCTACGGTGGAATAAAAAGAGGGATTTTGGCACTAAAAAGACTGTGACATTGAAAGATATCTACTTGATTTGACTAATTTGGAAGCTGATGAAAACTTTTAAATACAATTTTGCACAGAGGGAGGCTTGTCATTGTGTCCCCCATCACATACATTGTAAGCACATTATGAAGGGATCTTCTAATGGTCAGTATGAACAGAGAGAATGATTATGGCAAGAAAAACCTACTTACATTTTCATCTGGGCACCTGAATATTATTTTAAAAGAGACTTGAAAAATTGTGAGCCCCTCATTTAATCGATTAATCGTTGCAACTCTAATCTGAATCCAGGTTAACAGGTGTAAACAAATCTCCCCACTTAATCTAGTATGATTTCACCTAAGTGGTGATTTCATTATCCGATATAATACTTAATCAATATTAAGTGTCATACCGATACAGTATACATGAATACACCTGCGCAGGTGAGACAGCCTCCCACCAAACACGCACTATTGGTGCACAAACCGCAGATCGCCGCATATGATGCTCTTTGTCCCAGAAGCCCATTGTATACAGCGGAGGAAACCCTGTGCCGTGATCAGCCATCTTGAGCCAGGATAACCTGCAAACCTCTTCCAAACAGCTCAACACAACGCTCTAAAGACCTTATTCCTGGTAAGGACAGGGACGGGGAAATATCTGAACACACTCTCACCCACATATATAATGTCTGATAAACGTAGAAACACTGATATTTAAATTATTGAACAGTTAGGACAGGAGTCGGCTAATTGGCAAGCTAACGGGGCGAGCTAACAGATGGCTAGTAGTAGGTTGGTGTAAGCTTCCAAGAAAACAAGATATTACCTACTAAACAGTCAGATACTACTAATGTAGGCAAGAATGGGTTTTAAAATAGTCATATATGTTGACAAGATAATCTACGTATCTATCCAGCTGCCATAATCCAACCCTCGCAGCTAACCTAGCTGGGAAACTAGCATGCTAAAGCTACCGTTAGTAAACTGTATGTTGGCTTTTGTGAAATTATGCTGAGGGGTAATTTAATTTTTAGTTAAATGACATTTAACAGATTGTCTATTGACTAACAGACGCGACCGACAAAACGTGTGTTGTGATTTATGCGATTTGTTTTCATGATAAAAACATTGATGTCAGCAAGCAGGTAGCTAGCTAAGCTAACGCAAATTTAGCTGTCAAAACAGCTAGCGTTGATTTAGGGGCCGTGGTTCTTATCAGAGACGATAATCTAGCTATCTGTCTAAGATAATGTCATGTTTAATTTCCTCACCTGTTTAGTAATGTCACCATTTCTCTCTATGCTTACTTATAGCAGAGAATTACCCTAAACGACGCTGTCACTTTGCCGGTTGTTAGCTAAACTAGCCACCGTCGTTGGGGAGCAGTAATAACGTTACAGTGTCAAATTAAAGAGTTAACATCAGGCACTTCAATCGGATTTGTTTGGATTTTGTGCCACTTTTTTTAAATCCTGGTTTCTTAAATGGAAGAGCTGATAGTAACGTCATCATGTTTAGTGCAGCGTTGCACATAATGTCCGATGCTAATTCGTTAGCCAACAGGGTGTTAGCCTCTTCTTTGGCTTTACTTTTTCAAACAACGGATGAGTACAATTTAAAACACGGAAGTTTGCGACATAGAATATCTTGTAATGATTTAGAAAGATGCAAATTTCGCTTGAACTGGCCTTTCTTTCTCTTAAAGTGCTACATCATGTCAGCTTCTTGTGCCATTGCACTCTGTGTACTAGCAGGCGTGATATGATACGTTACAGCTTGTTGTTGTTTTTCTTAGGTGGTGACTTGAATTGATCATATATATCTTGTTAACGATCGTTAATTCAGTTTGTACACATTGTGACAATGTGCTCTGTCTCGGGCTGTAAATGGTAGTGTGATGATCTCATTATGTATGGCTTGAAAGGAGTCACATGATGCGAATAGTGGGGCCTGGACATCATGGAGGCACTGTGACTATATATATATGTGTCATGATTTCCTGATAGCCCAGATCTGTGTCGTGTATCCCGGCCTCTATGGGAAGTGTCTGTTGAGGGGAGAAAAGGTGGTGACAGTGTTTCTCTGGAGTAAGGGAGAAGTGCTGAGACTGCAGTCTGGTCACATGGTGTTGACTCGCCTTCTCCTTGATGGATTTTGATTGGGTTTATTTCCTCGTAATGAGCGCAACAAGCTGGAGAAAATAAAAGGGGGGGTTGAGTGTCACAGCTGAATCACATTTTGATGTTACTCAGCTTGGGGACACCTCTTCTAATAGCTCACCTTGCAGAGCACTGAAACACCATCACACTGGGGATAGAGATGCCACATGAGGGTCATGTGACAAGAGGCAGCCTAGAAAAAGGCCTTTTAAACGTTACGCTGGGATTTTAAAGGATAGCAATGGTATAACTGTGTGACTCTTTCACGGTTTCTGCTTCATTTGAAAACTGTGTGCCAGATCAGTGTGTAGGACTCGCTCAGTGCAACTTAATGCACTCCCTTTAGTCATGTTTCAAATTAATTATATAAATCACATGACATGGAGGTCCTGACTTTGCTACTACATCAGTAGATTCAATGTATTTAGTGATAGGGGGCAATGAAATTACAAAATCAATATAAGTAGTACTTTGGTTTAAACAAGGTTTTGATAGCAAGTGTACGATGGTCATTATTGTGATATAAGTAAAGTCTATTTATAATAGGGGTATATATCCAGGTAGTGTATGATGATGTGGCAGGTTCAGACAGACTGCTTTTAGCTTCAGTTAGCTAGTTGGTGTTATCTTGAGTAGTAACCAAATGTCAGGTCAAGTTGCAGAGATTGTGGAGGTCTGTGAGTGAGCCACCAACAAAACACACCCTGCAGTTGTAGCCCTGCAAATTATTTGTAGTTTCAAATGATAACATTCACTCATTTATTGTTGTTGTTATTGTTTTTTTTTGTTTTTTTTAAGAAGTGATAATTTGGTTCAGAAAGTTGTTGTGAAACATACTTTGAGTTCTTATTCACCGATTTATTTCCCAATTTATTATTATTAATTTACTGTTATATGTTTTATGTCATTTGTGTCTGCATATAAGTATACCCTTCAATTGTGAGGTTTCTAGCATCAAATGTTTAGGAATTGTAGCAGGAGTCAGTGTTTATGTGCCACCATGAAGGTACCAGACCCAACATTTAGCAAAATGAAAGGTGACACCTCGACCTGAATTAACCTCGACTAAGCCTTGTAGTAGCCCCTATATATAACCTATATATAATATCACTGTCCCACACTTACTCCATTTCCTTATGCTACTCCTTTTATCTGTCACTATTTTCATCCCTCTTGCTAAAGTCCCTTTTTTTTCCTTTTCCTTTCCTTTTTCCTTTTTCCTTTTTTTTTTTTTTGTCGCTTCTCTCTCTAGCTTCTCTTATAACACCCCATCACCACATTTCTTATGGTTGTGTCAGCATTAATCTTGCCAGTCAAACATGGTCGCTGAACTGCAGATGCAGAAGTGTGAGCATAACACCAGCACTACTAGGACTCTGGTGTGGCACAGTGATTTTCATTTTCCAGGAACTGCATAAACTGCAGCACGGAGCTGCCTATCAGAGAAACATACTGGTTTTTAAGGAAGACTTGATGTAACTCAGGACATAGAAACCATCAGGCTGCTGAATGGTTATGCTCCTGATTGAATTATTTACTTCCCTACAGCATCTACGCTTTATGGCAGCACCTTGCTATAGAATTAGCCTTTATTCAGCATGACTACAAAATAGTCTTGATGTCTGGTGACGGCATTGCAAAGTGATTTTTATGGTGAAATTGATCATATGAAAAACCCGCCTGCTTTCTAAATCAGCTTCATTGATGTCATACATGACCGGATCATTTATTTATGATTAAATCTGTTGAAGTTGAAAAAGAGCATCTGCCGCAGGCCGCTTAAGCCATGTATCTGTGTGAATGCTCTTTAGATGTGCTTGTATTGATGATCTTGTCTAATAAACCTGAATGATTTTTTTTTCCTTACGCACATGGAGATAAACAATGAAGGAGCACTGGCTATCAGATAGGTGTCATGGTTATTTTTAGCTCTTAACCTATGATACCATGTAGGTGTTCTTGCATAAATGTAAGCACCTTGTTATTTACGTGTAGGCAGATGTGTCCAGTGCAATTAAAATTAACCAGTGTTGCTCTGCCATTATAAGAGAAGACAGTCTGTGGAGACAGCAGGCTTGCTGCTGTAAAGATGTGACCACTGAGCCTCTGAAATGAGGATGAGTTTGGTTTGACACATTGTAAGATAGACATGATGGACAATATCTTTTATTCCTTCATATTTTCTTTAGGTGAAAACAGTATTTTGTCTCTTTTGGCAAATATAAACCGGATTCAAGAGGGATTTTCCAAGTATTGCCAAATGACGCTAATAACAACTGGCTTCAGTGACTGCGGAGATTTCAGTATGACTCTGTTTTTGTTGGGAATGCTCTAATCTCATAGGCTCACAAAATGTTACTTGATTTAGTTTTCCCCTCAAGTCAAGTGAACAGTGGTGCAGCATGTGAAAAGTAACTTCAGATAGTAATACTACACTCTGTTCCAGCGTGCACCCTGGTGTATTATCTCATGAACACTATCGGTTAGCTAAAAGATGTGAAGTGAAATCTTGAGACACATTTCTACTCTTTTTTTTTTTTTTTTAAAAAAAAAGTTTTGTCAGTTTTGGTGTAGCAATATAAATGGGAGGGGAATCAGCAGCAGTCATTTAGAGGTAATAAATCAAATCAAATCTTAGCAGTTAAGTTCATGAACTGAAGGATTCGCTGGAATAAATCTGTGCTCATGTTTACAGTTTGCTGAATACGATAAGTTTTTAGGTGAATAGTCAGGTTAAGTCCCTGTGGTAATAATTCATTGATAAGCATTCACATTGCATTGCTTTTTTATAAATGTAATGCAGAGCAGTTTCTCATCAGTCACCAAAGTATTTAAATCTTCATGTCTACGGCGGCTGATTTTACTTAATTTATTCAAGAAGAAATATAAAGTGTGTAGGAAGTGCTATCAAAGCATCTCCTCGTTTCCCACCAAATAAAGGATTAGTTTCATTTTTAGTTAGTTCTGTTGATCCAGCTGTCGCAGCATTGGAATAAAATGAGAAGTTATTCAGGTCATTATCATGAGAAACATTTTATTTATGGTTTATCATACTGGCTCATTAATGAGTGCCATAAATATTATGGGGTCATTTGATGTTTAATGGGTAATTTATTTATAATTGAATCATATAATGTGGTAAATAGTCAAATGGAGTAGTTGGACAATGTACATGTTTTGATGTGTTCATTCATATTCTTATGGAGGTATACAGTTGTCATTGTTTTCGTGGTTCTGTTGCTCTGATAAGATCATGGCTTTGTACATAACACTGTTCCTTACATGACCATTATCCAGGGTGTGGTATGAATGTTGTCTTTTTATTTGCACACATACATTCTCATATCTTTTTTTTATTTTATTTTTTTAAATGAAGTAAAGTAGATGGATTTATGTAAAAGGAAGAGCAGGAAATTTGAAGAACTAACCAGAAAGATCAACCTTAATGAAACCAAACAAGTCCTCATAGTGATATTCAGAAACCCAGCATGCAACGTGATCAGTGCTGAGTGAGGAGCTGTAGTCACCGATTGTAAGAAAATAACACGAACCCTTTTGTTGCAAAACAAATGTAAAATGCTTTTACCTGAATCCTTCTAGTAAAAGAAACAGCAAACTGCCTTTACTGACAGTTTCTATACTTAAATCTCCCTCTTTTCTCTCTTTCAGAGCCACAATGGCCACCGCACCGTACAACTACTCCTACATTTTCAAATACATCATTATCGGTAAGTGTGCAATGCGGGGCGACCATCAGAGTGTGATTATTTGATGTGAGAAGTGGGGACCAAGACAATATCCAAAGAGCTTTTCGCCTGAATCTGTGTTTTGCTTTGTTTTGTTTTTTTTGGATACTGCATGCTGCTCCGTGCACTGGGTGGATCTCGCTTGTCTCGATATCTTTTTAATATTTAATAGAGCACCAGGTTTTAAGAGATGTTTATATGTGACTGCATTCATCTGCAGAGAGGCAGAAATGACAGGCTTATTATGTTTCTTTTAGCTGCCTCTTTCCAAAATCAATTACTGCTAATTCAGCGACAACAATTTAGCATACATTGCTAATGTGTAATTAATTTTAAAATGCATTTCCCTTGTTAGAATGATGTTCTACTTTCGCTGACAAGTTACTTAACGTGAGGTCTCTAGGTGAATATATTGCTGCTTTTACTTATACATACATTTACAGACAGACATACTTACAAATGCACACACACACACACACACCCAGAGCTCTGGGCTATTTAACTTCCACCGCTGTCAAACTTTAAAACACCCTGCTTCAAAGCTAACAGCTGTTTGTCTGCTCGGATCTTAAGGAGATGTGTGATTGAGTCTGTAAGAGTAGCCTGACTAGATGGTGGCTCACTACATTTTAAGCTTAATGCTTTTTTTTCTCCCTTCAATAGACCATTGAAAATGTGGTAAAAGAGTGTTTTAACCATATCATGATCCTTCAGAGATGCATACAGTTTTCTTTGATTGTTGTTAAGTAAACAGGGAATGCCTCGGCTTTGGTACTGGTTTCTCAACATTTTCTTGTGAGATATCTCCTCAGAGCATCAGTAGTCAAACGCAAACAAGGTTAAGGCTCAAAACAAACGTACTACTGCTGTCAAAATAGTTCTTCACATATATTGTCAAACTCTCCAGGACAGTGCACACACATTCGTCCCCCCCCCCTTGCTCTTTCTTCGTCGCCCCGCTTTCTCAGCAGTCCACATGAAATTTAAAGTATTGTCACCGACTGTCACAGAGGGACTGCTACATCATGCATGGAGGCAACACTGCAGGCTTGAATAGAGAATTGTTGTTCTTGTTATTTCCTTGGTTGACCTGAGTTTTTCTCTCTGTGTCTCTTCTCTTCTCTGTCTTTTCTTCCACAGGGGACATGGGGGTAGGGAAGTCATGTTTGCTTCATCAGTTCACAGAAAAGAAATGTAAGTGCTGCCCTGATTTTGACTTTTTTTTTTTTTCCTTTTTCTCATCTGTACATGTGTCTCAGGATATGTAAGGTTGCCAGGTTCAACTGGAGTGCCTAAATCGCTTAAGATTTCTTTTATACGCCAACGGAAGTCGGCGGCATAGAAGTCGAGTGTGAGCTCAACAGTGAGAGACTCTTCTTCTGTGCGCGTCAGCTGCAGACTCCCATTACCATTCAGTGCCGTTTTTTGTTTAACACTACTATTAATGAGCCAGATGCTGTGTTCCTTCATTCACCCATCCCACCATCGCATCCTGCTCTCTCACTCACACACACACACACACACAGTAGGGTGGTTTTTTAAAAAAGGTTTTCAGAGTCAGTTTTATAGAAATGTGATGCTTTCTGGTTGTTGATACTTTAAATGTAGTGAACTGTGAATATACTGACTCTGCAAACTGTGATTATTAATCGATGCACCTGCTCAAGATGAGGTGTATGTATCACAACATTGTGAATATAAGCTACAACTAGATAGGAGGTTTAACTTTAATCAACCTGATGAAGGAATAAAAACTTGCAACACATTGCCTGTCACACTAACTGGACTTCTATTTCTTTCTATTTAAAACAATAAGTTGTAATTTAAAATAAAGTTGTAAGATTGTTGTCCTGGTTGGTTTGGCTGGAGTGGTTACTGGTAATGGTGCTAAAGTGTGGTTTAATACTAAAGAAAGAAAGTTGTTGAGCAGCTATATACAATATAAACCAAACAAAGAGCAACCATTGTATCTGTTTACAGTGCAAACAAACTCTGTTTTTAATAAAGAATAATCTTAACTACAACCCTGAAACTCCCTTGTGAAAATCAACAGTGTGTTGGGTTTGCATTAGCATTAACTTCATACAGCTCTGATTCAATGTATGGCAGAATGAATAGTAAACAGTGAGGTTAATAAAGATAAAATAAAATGAAATATGGTAACATTGGTGTAAAGCAGTTTACTACTATATTATGAGGTAAATATCAATTTCATGAAAATCTTAAATGAAACTTCACTAATTTTAACAAGAACGGTAACAAAGACTTTTAAGTTCTATTATAGTAAGATGATGACTGATGTTACTGATGCAGCATGTTCAAGACAAGAAAACGTATTTATAACATTTAATGATACACATAAATGGAAGGTTGAATTCTCACTATCCTCACTATTCCTCTCCTCAGTCATGGCAGACTGCCCCCATACAATTGGTGTGGAGTTTGGTACGAGGATAATCGAGGTGAGCGGCCAGAAGATCAAGCTGCAGATTTGGGACACAGCAGGACAAGAGCGCTTCAGGGCCGTCACCCGCTCCTACTACCGCGGAGCTGCAGGAGCGCTGATGGTATACGACATCACCAGGTACAGGATGCTTGTGGTTTTTTGTGGGTGTGTGTTAAAATGGAAAATATACAGTTACTACATAGTCTCCACTTCACACCCAAAGCTTTCATGGTGTTTGTGATAACCATCTAGTGCGTTTTACAAAAACATGTATGTAAGAGGAAGTTAAATGAAAGCAAACGCATCTGATAAACTGCACAGTCCACCCCCTCAGTCTCCCTCCTGAACAAACACGAACAGTCAGTGTTACAGCTTGTGTCCGTCTTTCTTGCTCAAACTGCTCGATAATATCAGCGGCCTGCTAAATAAACACAGTTCAACATGTGGAATGTCTGTCCACACCACACCCGACTCCATTAAAGGCCCCCAGGGCTCCAGAAACCTTCCTTAACTGGAAAAACTAATATGAATTGTTTACATCACTGTTTTAATGTGGCTATCTAGAGCCTCCACATTCCACTTCCTGGCTGATGGACAGAAATCAGAGAGACGGGATGAGTGCTGGTTTGGTCTTGCACGGTTGCTATGTGCACACAGATGATCATTCAGTATCCTGTAATTAAAGGGTGTGGCTGTAATAACTGGTTTTAATATCTGTATTCTTCCTTGTAATGCATGATCCTTCAATGTAACACATGGTCCAGTTTTTAGAGGGCACAGTGTGACGGATTAAGATTGAAATTTTCTTAAGATAGAGATTTGATGAGGTGGATGATGATGATGATGATGATGAAGGTCAAAAACAGAGCTGGATGTGTTCCCTTCCATTAACAACAGACCTCAAAGCAACTTAAAGGATAGGTTCACACTTTTTCAAGTCTATCTTTAAACAGTACTGACATGGCCACATGTGCATTGAAAGGTTTATTGATCACTGTGATTGTCTCTTTCTAAAGTGATCTATGTGCAAAGTGATGGGAGACAAATCCACTCTATAATATAACTTATTTACATGTTGTGGGAGAAAATGGTTTAATTGGGATTGAACTCTGATGTTGATGTTTATTATTTTACATTATGCTGTAGCTTGGAACACATTGCAGAATTGGTCTCAGTGTTACAACATCGTCACCATCATGCCGCACCTGCCGACTCTTTAGAGATCTTTGCCTGTCGTCACAGTAACCTCTGTTAATGTTTTGCAGGAGAAGCACATATAACCACCTTAGCAGCTGGCTGACTGATGCCAGAAACCTCACCAATCCCAATACTGTAAGTATTTCTTTTTCTCTCTCAAACTGTATTCACCAGCACATTCAAGTTCCTCCTGCATGTTATTTTTTTTCCTGCTGTGTCATCTCCCGTATTTCTTTAGAGTACACCCGTTGTCACTGTCGCCGCTTCACTTCCTGCGCCCCCCCCGTCCTCTCTCCTCAGCCTGTTTGAAGCCACAGAGCCCTGTCCATTTCTTAAATTGGATTCCATCGTAAATATGATTAGCGCCAAATCATACTGCTCTAATTTACTGAGCTCTGTCTTCCTTCAGAAGAGGGTACCTGCAACATGTCACTTTCACTCCTGGGTTCTGCACATCAAGTGAAAAATGTTTCTGGCGTAGCCAATAGCAGGATGTAAATAAAGCTCTGTTGTTTTAAAACAGTGATTTTTTTTTATTTTATTTTAACATCCTGCTATTTTCCTACACATGCACGGGTTTCTCTTGTACATGCAGTCATCGCAGTTCGGTTTAAGTCCACTCTTTTCTTGGTAACTCCCATTGAAAACAGAAAAAAATAAAATAAAATAAAATGCAGGTATTAGCCTAATGCTGCATTCACATGAATTCAGGCAGATGGTAGACAGACAAAACCTTCTGGACGGAAAAACAAACAAACAGTCCATCAGAATGGCAGGGCGGCGAAACGAAACACGCATGACGATATGCTGCTATGGTGATGTCGTATTATTTACAAGAATGGAATAAAATTTTTAGGACACCTCAGTTTTTCCACTCTTTAGTAGCCGTAAACTGTCAGAGGTGGGAGGAAAAAAAAAGTTGAGATCACCAAAAACTGAAAAATAATGCAAATTTCACTTTATAACTCAGGTTAACAAAAAACAGTCTATTATTTAATGTATGTATTCTATGATCAGCAGCTTTCTCTTAATATTCTATTGCCAACTTAAAATCAAGTTCCCTCCAAAACTTACAGTCATTCATTCATTTCCAGCATGGATAGTGAAAGGACAACTGCACGTAGTGTATCCCTTAAACGTAACGTCTGGGTGTGAATTCCATCGTGGAGAACGCCCTCGCCTAAGTGTTTTTAATTTGGCTGCTGTCGTCTGAGATGGGAAAGAGAGAGAACATATTATCTGATAATTTGACTGACGCTACAGTCGTTATCTCAGTGAAAATAAGTGTTACGTAAGACTTCTTGTAATTTAGCAAGAGCTTCCCTGTTCTCTCTTTTCCCCAGTAACAGCCAGTAATTCAAATTCAAATAAAATATTCAATTTGATTTAAAGTTTATGTGAATGTCATTACATTATCATTAACAGTACTTCTATTTTTACCCATACATTCTACACATTCCTCTCTTTTATGCAGGGGAAATGGGATGCTTTCCCCATCTTAAAGAAATTTGAAACACACACAGTCATAATGATTAGTTGTTGACAGTGAGGATCATTTTGAGTAATTCTGAAATAAAACAGAAAAAACAGGTGGAAAAAAAAAAAAGACCATGCATGAGTTCCAGTGGAGAAGAGTCTTCGGAAAGTCTGTCACTCTACAACAGGGAAGCTCATTACATGACATCAGTACATTTCAGGCTCTAATTACATCACCGTTGCCAGGAGCAATGCCTGATGTGCTCGCATGGGGGTGTCAGTCACTCAGTCTATCTCAATCGATTTCTTAACCAACAAGAAATAAGTGTAACAACTGCTTATAAGGAACAGTGTTGTTCTACTGCATCCTGGTTTCATATCATTTGGAGGTTTGGAAAACAAATGTCTTCCCGAGAGACTCTGCTTCTCACTTTCTCTTCCTTTCTATTCTCAGGTGATCATTCTCATAGGAAACAAAGCAGACCTGGAGGCCCAGAGGGACGTCACGTATGAGGAAGCTAAGCAGTTTGCTGAGGAGAACGGTGAGACACACGCGCACACACAGACGAGCATGAAAACGTTGGGAAGACAAGAAAAGTTTTTAAGTTGGAGGAAGTAGTTTTGAGTCTGTAAAAGAAGGTGAAGAGGGGAGACTAGACACAGATCCGTGTTGTTATCAGGATTCTATGATTGAACTGTATCCACCAAATCTGTCGTAAAAGTAATCCTAAGACTCAAACTCTTACTGGAAAGGCATATTTCGAAACTGTGAACACTCAGTTTAAAAAAAAAAAAAAAAATCAATCCCAAAAAATGTCTAAATATTTATAATAAAAAAATGGATTTTGCTTCTCTATTCTTTTCAGAATGTTTATAATAGAAGCTTTTACCGCTGAATTTATGAAACAAAAGTGATGATTAAGTGACAGAAAGATCAAGTGAGGAGAGACGATGAAAGAGGGGGGCAAATAAGGACTTGATGTTTGAGGCATGTCAGCTTGCAGCAATGTTTTACTGACTCCGTCATTGTGTCTGTTTTATGTTCTACAGGTCTGTTGTTTCTGGAAGCCAGCGCAAAAACGTAAGTCTGCACCACATCAGCGTCACAGCGTGTCGTATCCCTTTGCTTACTCTCCCATTTTACCTCTTTTTTTTTTTTTTTCTCTCTCTCTCACGTTTATACTCTTGTGTTACAGAGGTGAAAATGTTGAGGACGCCTTCCTGGAAGCCGCTAAGAAGATCTACCAGAACATCCAAGATGGCAGCCTGGACCTGAACGCCGCCGAGTCAGGTGTCCAGCACAAGCCCTCGGCCCCTCAGGGCGGCCGGCTAACCAGCGAACCACAGCCCCAGAGGGAAGGCTGCGGCTGCTAATGACCAAGCAAACCCCCCTCCCCAACCCCATCCCTCTCTCTCCTCCCTTTCACTCTGCCTTCCTCTCTCTCTGTCTGTCCCGCCCACCCCTCTCTCAACCACCACCTCCTCCTCCTCCTCCATCCATTCCTCCACCTCCGTACATCCATCCACCCTCGTCCCTCACTGCAACCAGGAGCTGCATGAGAAACAGGGCTGCGGAGGGAAGGAACGGGGGACTGATATCGACTTGGGCCAGACTGAGCTGGGCTGTGCGGACTTTATCTCTCCCCTCCTCCTCCTCTTCCTCGTCTCTTGCCTGTCTGTCCCCCTCTGTCGCCGTCTCACTCTTCCTCTTAAAACTCTTGTCAGTGTGTTGTCAGTCCATACCTCTCCTCTTTTTTGCTCCTCTTGCACCACTCAGTGTAGTCCCCCCCCCCTTCCTCCCCCATCCCTCTCCCCACCACCACCACCACCACCCGTCATAGTATTGTAGACGCCACCACACATTACACGGGTTACTGACACTTTAGATAGATGTAACGTTCATACGATAATGATAAACTGAGACTGTTGTTTTATGTTTGGTTTTATAGCTATATATGACATGTAAAACACTGCGTTAAGTTTCATTCACCACTGATCAGTTCTGTACGAATCCAGATCGAAATCATACTCCTTCCCGACACCTGTCCTGCATGGTTTACCAATCTGGCGTTTCAATGCGGGCGCAATATCTCACTCATGGTTCTTTTTCGTGGGATCGGACACTGAAAGCAATGACGTAGTGTATCATGCAGCCACAACAGGTAGAGGCTCCTAAAGTGCGTGTCAGAGAATGTGTAGCTGAGTGAGCTTGCGCAGCAGGTTTTAAACCTGCTTGTGGCTTTTTTTTTTTTTAAATCTGTTTCGGTTTCTTGGCACTGATATTCTCAGGAGAGAGTTGAGGGGGAATGAGAAAACCAGGAATTACCCATGAATTCCTTGAGGGTAATTCCCGTCTCTCCTGAGTTATCACAGGAAGGAATTTGGGTGTTTTCCAGCTTGTCTGTCTGTGTTTGTGTGTGTGTGTGTGTGTGTGTGTGTGTGTGTGTATATGTGTGTGTGTGAGTGTGAGTGAAGAAGCTGGATGGGGGTTTCTTTTCGACTCAGTTAAAATGACACTTTAACAAAAAACCATGGCTTTTTCTGGGGTTTTTTTAAGGAAAGACTCATTCACATTATTCCTTTTGCACCAGCTCTCCCTCTCCTCACTCATGACTCCCTGAACTCCCTGCCCTCCCCCTCCACCCTTGCCGCCACCCCCCCACCCCCTCCAGGTCATATCAACAGATTCTGTCTTTACCAGCATTTTCTTTGTCATCGTTTGTTGCCTTATTATAATTACTACGTTATTACTCTTTAATCTTTCTCGTTTTGCTGCACTTGCTCTTCACATTGCTGTCTGACTCACCCCCGATTCAATAAACCAAACCTTTTTTTAAAATAATTCTAGGAATTTACTGGAGAGTAAACATACAAGTGGTGGCTCACATAGTCAATATTGCTCAAGTGGTGGAGCGTCAGCAGCATGGTCTTAAGCTCTCATCGTATCTATTCGGATGTAAAAACAAACACTCCTGTATCTCAAGTAAACCTGCACTGAAGAGCTGATCTGTTCATTTGGGCGGTTGTTCCTCTGCCTTGTATATTACAACACCAAGCAGCATGCCCCACACCCTAAACATGATGAAATTGTCAAAATACAATTATGTTTTTGTTTTGTTTTTTTCCAAGTACAATTTTTCTGTACCATAGAGTGATTCCCTGATTGGACAGCTGTATATATTGCTTCTTAACTATTGGTGATGACCTCGCTACTTGGGATTTAGAAATTTATTTGCTGGCTCTGCCAAGATCTGTACAGTTGATGTGCTAGTGGGTTGCCTGTAATTCATGCTTGGGAAATTCTGTAACATAGTTTCTATTAATAAATGTATGTAAAGGACAGACACATAGACAACCCCCCCTGCCCCCTCCCATCCCCAACCCACCCCCCGTCTGCACACTACTGAACTTGTCGATTGGTTGAGGGGAGAGGAAGCGGATTGAGATGATGTGCAAACTAGTATTTATGTCTGCTAACTTTGATTCCTCTCATTTTTTTGTATGGAGCGGAGACTGGGACACTCTTTATGTTTGTATTCTGTTTTCTTCTTCCACCCCATCGTAGCTCCTCCACATGAGGAGGAGGGGCCTGCATCACTGTCTTAACTTTTTTTTGGGGAGTGGGGATTGGTTTGTAATTGTGGGAAGTTAAGAGGGCTGGGTCTTTTTTTTTTTTTTTTTCTCCTTGTGTCCCAACTCTGCAGTCTGAGTGACCACTTCCTGCTTTTGTCTGTCCACAAGTACAAAAAAAAAAAACGTACATATGTATAAATTTTTAAGGAGCTGTGCTAACATTTAAATGCGTTCTTGCGTGTATATGATTTTAAAATGTTGACATTTTGATTTTAATGACAAAATACTCTAGACAGAAAAAATAAATTATACATAACCTGTTGATGTGTGTGTTTTTGCAACTCTTTTCACTTCAGATACAAAAAGGACATTTACACTCACACACACTTGTGGAAAAAGCACCAGACTCAGTAATTTATTTCAAGTAGCACAACTGCTTTGTATTTTATTGCAACAAAAATTGCACAAGGCTAGAGGGAGGAACAAATAGGAATAAGAAAACATATTTACAAAGGAAAGCAAAGTTTGTCTACAAAATTGGTGAGGAGGCTTAGACACGAAAAGTAGAGTAGTGGTATGGTTGGTAAAGGGGAGGAATTTCAAAATAAGAGCCAACACTGACAGTACCATGTTGAAGTCAAGGCAGCTTGCGGTTGACTTGTGTCCTCACGCATCGCAGTCAGACAGGGCACACGGGGTGAGACGACTACAGCACAAATACTGAAAAATGTCTTGGAGATGCATAAAGGAACGTATGAATTTCATGGTGTTTCTTTTTTTAAGTCGATAATGGTCAGCTTCTCACTTATACATTGTTTTTTTTTTTTTTTGTAAGACAGCAAGTGACAGATCCATAAACATTTCAGTCCAGTGTTTCCCCCAGGATATATATATTTTTTGCTGGGGTGGAAAGGCCTCTGAAACAGCATTTAGACCATGTGACATAAACCCTCTGTCAAAATTCTTTCAGGTAAAGAGGCCCTTCATTGGTCAGAAAAACACTGTTTCAGTCCATGATCCCTCTATACAGATCACACAGCATGCTGCTGCTGCAAGGCCAAACTGCTACTGATGGCTTTTATGACTGGCATGTAGAGAAAGTTGATTCAAAATTTAAAAAAACAAAACAAAAAAACAGAAACAAACAAGAGTCCAGTCTAAGGACAACATAAAACAACAGTCAGATCCACTGAGTTGCAGATTCTGCACCCTGGTCCCTCCCCAGTACACACTGGAGATAAAAAGGTTTTTGGTATGGCAATCAAACATTTAAATCCAATAAACAAATCAGCACAGCTATTCCTAACTGCTTTGCCACCAGAGCCACAACTCTACACTTGTGTGATGTGGCAAGTCTTAGAACAGCTGTGCCAAAAGTGTTTAAGGCACTATTTGTTACTCAAGTGTGCAGAGAAGCAAAAAAGGTGAAGGCTAGAGGCTCATTCTGCCACGTTTGCTTGCTCCCATTATTATTTTATGGCACATGGTTGCAAATACTGCAAAAAAAAAAAAAAAGCATTCATACAGTACGGAACGAACACCGACACGATTTCATCACTCATCACACAACCAATCACTGATGAAATGGTAGAACAAAGCAATGGAGAATGTTGGGATGTGTTGGACAGAGACGTTGGGTTATAAACACTGTGATTCCAGAAGCTCCCTAATTCTTACAGGTGAAAATGGAAACAATGAGATCAGTTGATGAAATGTTAGAAGGCATCCTAGTACAAGATGAGGTTAAGTGTTTCTTTTTTTTTTTTTTCCTTTTGCTCATTGTCATTGGCATCAATGAAAAAAAAAAAATCAAACAATGATGGAAACAAATATCACAGGCCTTTTTTTTTCTACTAGTGTCATTAGTAAAGGGAAACAACTAGAATACATGAGACATGATCATTTCAAAAATGATTGGCGAAAAGTCATGTTGATAAAGATTTGGCCCCTAGCCTCTCATAAAGGCCAAAAGACACTGTTCATTCATAGTTAAGGCTTTTCAATATTGCAAACTCTGACATCATCTACAGAAAGATTCCTTTGATTCCATCCACAACAACCACAGGCTTTAGTGTTTCAGAGTGTAAATCGACACTCTGCTGCTGCTCCCCAGCAGACTTTACCCTCAGCTCTCCAACATGAGCGCGGCATGGACCACAGTTCATGCACGTGCTCAGAAAAAAAAAGGGTAGTGTAAGATACAGTTCTTATCAGTTTTATTTCTTGGTAGTTTTAGATTTTATGGCGCTACCTCTGAACAATGTCACTGATCTCTTTGACAGAGGACAGCAGCTTGCTGAAGTCCTGCTGTGAGTTGGCACCCCCTGTGGCGGTGGGGCAGATTTGCAGCTCGCGCAGGCTGCTCTCAAGCTTGTTGATAGCCTCGCGGAAGGCGAACTTGTTCCTCATCTGCTGGATGGAGTCCACGTAGCTCACGCAGTACTTCGACAGGTTCTTGCCGGCCTCCAACACAGCGCTGTGGCTACCCGTCTGCTCCGAGTTGCGGCAAATGGCTGCACGGAGCAGCTCAGTGCCCTCCAGCACCATTTCGCGCGTCACGGCTGAGTTCGGCGTGCGTTCGGAGGCCTGGCGGGGTGCAGTCTTGCGAAGGGAGCGTCGGGTGTTCACGAGGGGGATGAAAGCAGGGGGCGTGCTCTGGTCGCCGGGGGAGGTGAGGGAGGAGGAGAAGCCTCCTAGGCTCTGGCTGGAGAGGGAGGTGCTAACTGAAGTGGAGGTGGTGGAGGTCTTTAACGGTTGAGGTTTGGAGGTGGAGCCCAGGGGCAGCTTCTTGGAGCCCTCACTGAGGGGTGTGCGGGCTTGGTCACTGGCAGTGGTTGAGTGGTGGGGCTCTGAGACAGAAGGGAGGCCCTTAGCTTTGATGTCTGAGGGGGAGGGGAGTTCTTGAGTGGGGCTGCGGGAAATCTTGCCCGTCTTGGCATTGGCGGGTGGCGGAGGTGGGGCGGGCTTGGGTTTCTGGAACTTTCCTCTTTCCCTGACAGATGAAGAGTCCATAGTGTGCTTGTGTCTGCGGGCCCTGCACTCTTCTCCAGCTGCCCCCAAAGCAGGGAAGACATTGGGCTTGAGAAGTTCAGCATGGAGAGCGCTGGTCTTGGAGTTCTCCAACCCCGGCACCACTGGTCTCCTGACCACCTTAGGCGTTAAAGTCTGGGGACTGGATCCAGGACTGGGCTCAGTGTCTTTTAACGCCTCATCAGATGTTTCCTCAGCCTTTTTGGGCAGACGTGGTGGGGGAGTCAGAGTGCCCATTCGAGGGACGTTCTCCCCTTTCTGCTCACTGGTTCTCTTTCGTGGCAGAGCTGGTTTACCCCCAAAGGTGCCTGAGTCAAAGTGGCGCTGGCCCAAGTCTCGTGGCAGTGTAACAGACTTCCATTCAGTGCCATCTGAGCCGGAGGGCAGGCTGGAGGACCAGAGGAAACGCTTTGAGTTAGACATCACTTCCTCCTCACTTGGTGGTGTGGTAGCTGCCTTGCCCCCTGGGCCAGGCACTGCAGGGGCTCCCTTCTTCCTGGGGAATAAAGGTCCAGGGTAGGTAGGAGCTCCATTGGTGATGCCCGCTGCCCCATTATTGTTAGTACTGAGGAACTTTGAGGATTCAAGTCCGTGTGCGGTGTCGTTAATGGCCGAAGATCCACCGCTGTTGAAGCTGTCACTGTCTCGAGGATCTGGAGTCACGCCCCTCCTGTCAGGGTGGACATCCATCTCTCTGAAAGAAGAGCTGCGTTTCGGTGGAGCTGGTGCGTTCTTTTTCTTTTTCTTTATGAGGCTGAGAAAGCCACTGCCACGTGTCTTGTCCTTGTCTTTAGGTAGCAGGCGGTCATCCTCATTTAGGTTGCTGTCCAAGAGGGGACGCTCTTTTCTGGGGAGCATGGGTGATGACACAGCAGCCTCTGTATCCACTGGGTCTAAGGAAGAGTGCAAAAGACACAAGGAACCATCAATGAGAAATAAAAATATTTCCGCTGAGTATCAAACCACAATTACAAAATGCTTTGACAGACCGGAGTACACTAAAATTTTTTGGTCTTTATTATGTATTTTTGTGCAAATTTGCCTTCAATGTGCCAGGAAGCACAGTGTGTGAGAGAGCGTCTCACCTGGACTATCTCCATCCCGGTTGTCCATGTTTTTGCGAAGAGTTCTGGTCTTGGTGGGCAGCTCTGGAGCCTGCTGAATGGAGCCCAATGTCACCTTCTTCCCTTTCTTCCCCAACTCCTTTTCCACCTCTAATAATACATATACAGTCAAGATTTAACACTTAACCAAACCCCTGTAGCCTAGGACATTATAACATTGACAGCAGAACCCGTTTTGAGTTCACTTAAGGAGGAAAATACTACCCAAAAGAAAAACGCTTTAGAAAGTTTTAAACTTAAAAAAGTAGCACCGACCATCAGAGATGCTGGACTCCTGGAACATGGTCTCAAAGGCTTGGTGTGTTTCAGCAAAAGATGGACGCTCTGACGGGTTCCACCTCCAGCCTGACAGGAAAGAAGACCAAAAAAATTAATTAAAAAAAGTTGCTAAACAGTAGCGTCACCTCCAATCATGTTCTAAATAGTTGTTTTTTTCTACTCACAGTCCCTCATGAGCTCGTAGACCTTCTCCGGGCAGCCCTCTGGTCGGTCCATACGGTAGTCTTTCTCCAGCAATTCGTAGACCTGGGACAAGTCAATGCCAGGGTACGGAGACATCCCGTAGGTGGCGATCTCCCACAGCAGCACACCAAATGCTGGAGATGTTGGCATGAGACAGTTAGTTGAGTGATTGATAAAACAACTGACAACAGAAGTCCAGAACCACTGCCTGAATATGAAAACGTACCCCAGACATCAGACTTAATAGAGAACTTGTTGTAGGCCAGACTCTCGGGAGCGGTCCATTTGATGGGGAACTTTGCCCCAGCATGAGCTGTATAGGTGTCTCCTGTCATTAACCTGCTCAGGCCAAAGTCTGCGACCTTTACCAGGTGGTTCTCTCCTACCAGACAGTTACGGGCAGCCAAGTCCCTGCAGGAAAGCATACAGAGGAGAGTGAGTGATGAACAGGATAGGATCAGAAATAGACAGTTAAATAATCCAAGGATCACACAATTATTGAAAAAAAGAGAGTTAAGAGAAAGCAAGAACAAATAATCAATAGCCATCCACCCCCGTGTTGGATTCCTGCAGATGTTTCGCATGAAGCAGAGTCACAAGCTGAGTCTTGTCAGGTTAAAAAATTAAAAAGCAGTCGGAAAATACAAGAGACATAAATCATCTTGTCGCTTCTAAAAAACCTTGTTAAATATGCCAGAACAAACTGAGTATGTTACAACATCGACTTGTCTGTGATACAAGTCGAGTCTGTCCTCCTGTGAGAACAGATGGGAGAGCGAGAGGGGAGCTTCTCAGGAATGTGGGAGAAAAGAGATATTGAGATTTAAGGTCAAAGAAGATCTTTTACTTCTCTGGTATTCATACATCTCCGACTGAGACAATACTACTGATCTGTAATCAGGCAGCTGAAAACCCTTTTAAAAGATTAGCAGTCAGACTATCGTGTACTTTCTCAATGTTGCCAAGATCTTTACACCCACCTGTGTATAAAGTTTTTTTTCTCCAGGTACTCCATGGCAGAGGAGATCTGTGTGGCCATATGGAGCAGCACCACAGCGTTGACCTCCTCTCTGTTGCACTCCCTCAGGTAGTCTAGTAGGTTTCCGTGGGTCATGAACTCTGTGATAATATAGAAAGGTGGCTCCCGTGTGCAAACCCCTGTCAAGGACACAAGGTTGCAAAAGAAAAGATATTATCATTTGTTGAACATTAGATGTTTCCGTTTGCATGTTGCTTTCATCTGCAAATCCGGTTTGATGAAAACACCCTGATAACACCCTATTTAGGTTATGAACTCAAGCAATATTTTTGTAGTTGTCCTACTTGTGTGACTCAGATTTCAGTGTCTTGACATTGACAAACAAGTCAATGTGTTTTTTTTTTTTTATTTGAAAAAGTTACCTACCTAACAGTTGTACCAGGTTGGGATGTTTGATCTCTTTCATAACAGCAGCCTCCTTGAGAAACTCCTCCACCTCCATCGTATCCTCCTGGAAACAAAGTTATCAGACAAACAGGTGAGAAAAACGATAAGCTGGCTGCAGTTCCATCCATAAAACACCAGGTGGTAGCATTATTCAGCTAAATTAAAGATTTATAGCTGACACAGTGAGAATGTGATGACAATGAGTGCCAAAATGTTTGTCCGCCTGACTAAATGGAGCTGATAGTATTTACCTCCCAAATCAAATGTGAGCATCACAGAAAGGAATCCAGACTTTCATACCTTTAGTGTCTTCACAGCCACAGTGAGGTTGTACTTCTTCCAAACCCCCTCGTACACCTCCCCGTACTGGCCGCCTCCCAGCTTGTGCTTCATGGTGATGTCAGTGCGCTCCATCTCCCACTTGTCGTAGTTGGGAGACACTCCGTAGATGGTGGGCTTGTTGCGCTTCGGCGCCGGGTAGTGCAGCGTGGTGATGAGGCCGTCGGCCACTGTGGAATGGTGGTGCACCAGCTCGGCCAGTGTGTTGAAACGGCTTTCTGACGAGACGTACAGCTGGAGGAGAAAGAGATTCTACATTTGAGTAGATGTGCACGAGAGGTCAGTTCAGTTAAGGATTTTGACAGAATTTTAATGAGAAAAATGAGGATAAATATGACATTTTTTTTAGATTAATAATGTTAAATTAGCCAACATATTCTCAATGATGGGACATAGAAGTTTCATGAGGAAATTAATATTGCGCACGTTGCCAGTGAAGATAAAAAAATAACCAAAACGTTTCTATTACATTGACTACCTGCATTAATAGTGCTTACACGTGAAAAAATAAATGTGTCAGCAATGTGTCAGTAGTACACCATGAAATAACACTACTAAATCTTGACAAAACAATGCATCCAAGTATTTTCTTCATAATGAACAATCTCAGGCCATTCAAAAACTCACAAGGCATTTGTCAGGAAGCTGGTGGAGGGGAGGATATTGGTCAGGGCTCAGTGGACACAGTCTTTTCCATTGTCCAAGTCTTACATAACCCTAAAAATGATTTGCTCTACAATCTGCCCTGTGCATTTCTTTACTTGTGAAAAGGCTCTTTGCTCAAGCCGAAGGCATGTGGAGGGGAAAAGTGAAAAAGAACGACCTTGACTGTAGTAAAAAGACCTTTGAAATCTAAAGAGGATTTAATGGTCAGTTGGCTGCTCTCCTGGCTTAAACCATGACCATTTACCAAATTAAAGGGAAAAAATGAAAATCAGTTTTACTAACATAAAAACCTCGGTTATTCAGCGCCGTGTTAATCACAGAGTTACCGTGAAACAGAGTGGCAGCTCGGGGGAGTGCTGAGGTCATCTCAAATTATTGGAGAAGTCTATCATACCAGACTCTTGAGTTGTAGCTCTCAGTGGGAGGATGGAAAACAATATGAGATGGGGAACCATGAGAGTGTGTGTGTCCATTTGGTTTGGAGTGTGTGTGTGTGTGTGTGTGTGTGTGTGTGTGTGTGTGTGTGCGCGCGCGCATACTTGGCTGCATCTGTCTGTGCTAATGCATGTCTTAGCATGGGCGTCAGTGTCTGGCCCGGCCTCGCGTCTGCTGGCCATTATGAGCAGCACAGCGGTGGTTAGAGGCATTCTTGTCATAGTTAGCGTTCCTCAAGCTAGCTCACCTCGCTACATCACAGACAGGAGGGTGACACAGCCAAAATGGCAGCTGCTTTCTCGACTGATATAGCACTTTAGGGGAATCCTGAACCTAGACAGCCCTACATACAGTAAAATATGCCCTGCTTTTATCTGTCACGTTTATTTGAATGATACACCCTGTTTTCTTTTAATGAACACAAAGTCTTCTTCAAGTCAAACATTATGCAAACTGTTAGAAGATTTTTAAGTGTTTTTGGGCCCATATAAGTGTTATTAGATAACATAATATCATCTTAGATCTCTTGTTTGTGTTTAAAATGTATGATGTGATCTGAACCGATCTGTTCTTGCAAATGTTAGTGTGACAGTAGTGTTATGTTTCCACACTGATGCCCACCTTGCCGTCAGATGCAGTGTTAATCCTGTAATGGTAGACTCTCCCCTCGTACCGCAGAGAAATGGACCTCTGGCCGGGGCTGCTCTCGCTCTCGCGGACCAGGAAGCTCCCGTTAATTCCAGAGCTGAGTAGGTACTCCGCAGCGTTACGTGACACAGGCCCATGGTACCAGCTGTGCTTCTCCAGGCTATTGACAGGGGTGATGTAGTTGGACGGCACCCAACCCTGGCCATTCTTGGTCTGCGCCTCGCACCACTCGCCGTTGTGGTTGTAGCCCAGCACGCGCAGCTTCTCCCCTAGTCAACATGTGAGATAAAAAATTTTTGTTTAAAAAAGTATCCAGGCTAATTGTGGCTGAAGTATTTGGTAGTAATGGTTACATCTCATTCCTGTTATCTTCAAAAAAAAAAAAAAAAAAAAGTATTTCCACAGTTTGAACAGTTTTGAATCTTCTATATTCTTTACATTGAAAACTGGCAACTATAACATGAACACTGTATCAGGAGTGAACTTGTTTTGAGTCAGACATGCAGGAATCCACTGTATCAAATGTCATGTTTCCTCAGATCAGGAACCCAAGCAGGGGCTTTTCCCCCAGTCACTAGTGATCTTGACTCAAGAAATGTATTTCTTTCCTCATAAAAGTATTGTCCAAACCTTTGATTCAAATATTTCCTTCATTCCACTTCATCTGACAATAAAGAGCAAGGTAAAAGCAACCTTTCTTGTGATTGTATCGGAATTAAGTGGAAAGCAATGTTACACAGGACATTTTCTTGTTTATTCCGGTGCATATGTTCTCTCCTTCCTTCCTCTGTTTGTCTGTGTGATCCATCTGTGGTATTGTTTTACAGTCCGTTCAGTGGAAAAAAAAAAAAAAACCTCACGTGTGAGACCATCATCAGGAAGTTAGAGTCAGACGGGGATGAAGAAAAAGAGGGAAGGAGACCAGACAGGAAGCAAATAAGCAGATTCCCAGTGATATTCATGACCACACTGAGCCTTTAACTGTCTCTAAAACTAGATGGCACTTTGCATGTCACTTCCAACTTCTACCGATAGTGAAATGTGACAATATCATTCAAAATAGTCGGAATAATTCCTCGATAAACAAGCTCGCTCACCTTTAGTAATGCTGAGTGTGTTGTCCCCGCTGGCCACAAAATCATAGAGCGCGACAAACAGGTTGGGGTCATTCTCGCTGGGCCCGGCCAACAAGTTCTCTTTGGAGTTCCAGCGAGCTGCTTCTGTCAGACCCTGACCCTCAAAGTCTGGTCTCTGGAGAGCTTCTGAAGGAAAAGAAAAAACAAAACACATGGAGTTATGGTTACAACATCAAACTACGTAGAAAGCAACTTTTCTTGAGAAATGGATCACATCAGAATGAAGTGGAAAATAATGAAGGGAGAAAGATCCGTAGGCGTGTGTTTGGTATGCAACGACACTGTAAAGCAGATTTCCCATGCAGCTACGCACGCATACAAAACAACGACATCAACTCAGGCCTCTCCATGTGTCATTTAAATCCCGCCCCCCCCCCTCCGTTCCACCGTGCCTTGCTCCAACAAGCAGGTAGTCAGCTGTGATCCCACCGTTGGATTAGAGTAATAAACTTGATCATGTGACCTGCGGTGTTCCTGCTGTCCCTGTAACTTTTCATTTCCTGGATTATCCCTGCTTAGTTTTCATTTTTGGTGGATACCTGGACAACTAACACACACATCAGACTGTGAGAATGTGTCTCAGCATGAATCTTCCAACTGCAACATGGATGTGCTTGCACTCAAAAGGTAACAACTCGAGAGTTCAAAGTGCTTTTAATTGAGAGTTATGTTAATTATAGACCTGGGTTGAATTATACCAATTCTAGCACAGTAAAAACTGTTTGTAGTGAACTACAAAATGTGAAAAATGGAAATAATGAGGAGAAAAAAAGAAGAGGAAAAGAGAAAACAACAGTAAAGTGAGTTTAACTGCAGTTTGGCCTACATGAGCTGAACATGAGCTTAATTGTGGGACTTGCTCAGCTGTTGTCACACATGTTTCTGAGGAATTTTACCATTTCACCCCCCAGTTCTCACACACACACACACACACACACACCGACAGAGCTAGTGCAGCACTAGGTGTTCACTTTTTAGTGAGAATTGAGTGAGACAGTAGGAAGATGTGAGGAGCAACCACTTCAAAATGTTTTGTAAGAGAACCAACCAAACCCTCAAAAAGTGATAAAACAAACTGAAACTGAATGTAAACCTTCAATTCTCAATAATTATTGTATGACTGGAAAAAGTTATTACATGTGACAAACTTTTATTACTTTCTCCCTCACTTCCTAACTGACTTACTTGTATCACAGCTCAGATATAGCCACGCATATTTAAACATTAAACTATCAAACCCATTTGGCCCTTACATTATTTTCATCGCTTTGTATTTTGTCGAAACGACAGTAGTGTGTTTTTAACCTGATGCGCCAGATGGTTTGTTACAAAGAACCATCTGAGAAGTCGTCCTCCAAACTGTTTGGAAAAGAGCAGGCACTTTCAAAAAAAATACTTGGCAGGTGATCGGATGAAACATCTGTCTATCACTGTCTTACAGTGCGATGCAGCTGGATTCACGAGATCACGAGAGAATCCTCGTAGGACACCGATTGGTCCGAACCACCAGTGGGTCGGACACAAGCGCATAACTTGAAGCCTGACAAGATGGATCCTTGCGTGATCTCGCAAATCCAGCTGCCTTGCAAGGTAAAGTAGTTTTAGGAACTGAGGCCAAATGAATGATTTAAAGGTTGTTTGAACAGCAAAACAGACTACATGAATACAGACTAATTTAAAGTTAATCTGGTGACCCACAGAGTCTGGCAATACTGGATAACAAAAACTGATTTGTAAATATGCATCTTTAGTAAGCAACTGTAAAACTGTAGAACAAAACACAATCCAGAAATTCTTATTTTCCTCAATGCAAAATGATGAGAAATTAAAACAAATCTGCAGTTCTAATTATGACACACTTTTTCCACACATCCTGATATAAATACCAAGATGAAATAATGTCTTGAATACAAACACATTCATATAGAGTGGATGTAGGAAGTAAACTATTAACCAACAATGACAAATCTTTCAAAAGAGAACAATAGTCTGATGACAAGCTTGAGCTCCAGAGGACACAATCAGTGTGATTTACACAATGAGGAAAATACGGCTGCAAGTCTACGGCTTCTCCTCAAGGCTAAATAAGATTTTTTTAAAAAGGAGGCAGTATTAGTATTTAATAATCACATCACACAATCAGAATTTGTTCTGCAGCATATTTGTGGGCTGCTGTCATAAACCTGAAATTTCGTCCTTCACAAAAATATTTTTGGGGCATTTGTGGTTAAAACGATATATTGAGTTTTACAGCTCAGTGGATTGACAACAATTTCAAGTTGCTTTTGCTCAGGATCACAGAGCTTAGCTGAATTTTATTTATCACAGTCTGATAAAACCCAAAACCAACTTTGCGATGACAGTTTTTAATTAATGTATGATATCATGACCTTTGGTACAACAGGCAAGAAGATTGTAGCCTTTTTTTTTTTGCATTCCCCCACTCGCTTGCATACACAAACAAGATGGAAAAGTTATTCATTATATCATCTCCATCAAGTGAAAACCATGCATCTCTGAGTTTGGTGATTTATATGTTTATCTCTACCTTGAGGCTCAATAAAAACCTTTCCAAAACTAGCAGATTACCACTTGCTCACCACATTTATTACATAAGTGGATGCTAGTTGAGAAAAATTCCACAGATCTATTGTGTCTATTGTGTTTGCCTCAGCAAAAAATATGGAGTGAGATCACCTGATGTTTCTCTTCCAGACATTATGTATGTCTGTAAGAGGAGTGCTTTTTAAAGTCTGCCTGGTCTGAAGGAGATCAAGGTGTAAAAACAGCCAAAATCATTTAGAACCTGTGTCCTGTACCACAACTGTGATTTATTCACAATATAAGGAACATTACTTTGACTTGGGGGGGAAAAAGCACAATGTGTACTAAGTGATATAAGGCACAGCTGGATTTGGTGGAAACACAGAGCAGAGAGAGAGAGAGAGAGAGCTGTTTGAGCGTGCAGTGAAGAGGATACTCCTTGGCAAAGCAGAGATTGAACAGAAGAGTTACAGACATCCTATCTGGATGATTTAGACTGTTGTCAGATAGGCTACAGCATTACGCATACACTCAGTACAACTCCAAGCATTAAGCATGAGTGCATCCACCCCAGATGGAGGAACTTTGGATTCAAGGTTGGAGAAGAAATGACTTGCAAGTTCCTTAATATGCCAAGGAAATAAGAGTTACCAAAACTAGTGTAACACTGAGGAAGTAAACAGAAAATATACAGCCTGCAGCCAGTCACATGACATTGTTGACAAGTTGCAGGCATCAGTGAGTTGGAGGCCGGTGAAAGACTCACCAGCCTACAAGCAGTCAGACAATCAAAACCAAATGTGGTGCTTCTTTTAGGTCACAAAGCTTGTGAGAGAACACGCCAGGCTTGATTTCATCTGGAGCATACTGCCTTTTTTCAGACTCTTAATATTTCAGTGGATTCCAAAAAAAAAAAAAAAAAAAAAAGAAGAGATGAACCTGTCACATTTTGGATTGCTCCCCTCAACTAGCAAAGATACAGGCATCCATTTGCCACATGCAGAAATATACCTGACTGTAGTCCCACATAAACAGATAGGATGCTTTTCTGTTTAGAATGTGAAACTGAGTGCTTCCTTTACGTAAAACCATGTAGTGATAAACGATGACTAACCAGCCATCATTCAGTTTACTGGCATCTGAAAAATGTTTGACACAGTCTTATGTCATCTTACTCTGCCAACTTATCCGGTTTTACTCATTTTACATGAACACTCACCTTTGATATGTCTGTATTGTTTCGTAACGTCAGAGTTGGGATTTTTTAAACAGAGAGATGGTGACATCCATACATGGTGATATTGATGAGGAACTCATACCACCTTATGGTCATTTTATCCTTGCCTGAAGTGGACTAAAAACCAGCTATTTCCAAGCTCCATTCATATTTTAGAAGAAATAATTATCCCAATATGAAACCATGACTTGTAAAGTAATGTAAAATGGTAAACAAAGCAATGAAAAAGTTTTGGTTGATATTTGAGGGGAAACAAAATCTTTTCTGCAAAAAAGTTAGCATTGGACAGGATTGGATTGCTTTGTACAGGTGCTTAGGATATTATATCCATACTTTTGAGTAAATCAGAAAAAAGATTTGCATTTTAGTTCATCCATTAGTTACATAAACAAGAGTTGTGTGTTCCCAATGAATATAGATATAAATAGTTTATACAGATAACACTTTGATTCAAGTAAAAATGTTTTAGCCATGTTTTGTCAAATTTGGGCTCAAGTAGGGCTGAGGTCAGAGATCAAACAAGAGGTAAAAGAACACTAACTGCTCTTTTGAGCAAGACATAGACCTACGAGCAAGCAAAACATACCATATGTCCAGAGTTTGGCCTGGTCATAAAGTGTGTGGGCAGCCCCTGTCACACGTGTCCACTTTACGGGCCGCAAATACCACAGCTCTTTGTGAGAGGGTGACAGCACACTGACACATGGACCAGGACAACACACGGTCAAATAAAAATGAAAAGAAAAAGTCATAGGAAAAGGAAAACTCAGGAGGTTAGGTAAGAAAGAAACAGAAATAATGAAAAAGTCCCCTGCAGTTATCCAAAATCATGCAGTGGGAGAAATTACAGCATGTCTGGCTCGGCTACAGAGATGACACTCAGAATGATTAAATATGTGTGGAACTTGTAAAGAATTTGTGGCTATGACTGCACTGCTGTGAGCAATAGGAATGCAACCAAACTCACACAGTGATGTAAGACAGAAATTACTTCAAAAAAACCAAACCAAACTACTTTAAAAGAAAATGTCTGCTTCCACTTGTTCTTGGTGATCAAGACCAAAAGGGGCCCTGCTAGTTTTGATTTCAATCATCTTAAGTGAGCTAACTAACTACCCGGTGGAATAGACACCAGCAGTAGTCTGGGTCCCAAAACAACGAATCTTTCTAACAGTGTGGTGTGTTTCTACTGTATGAAGCTAACCTGAGTCCAAACCCGCATATTTCTGAGGGCTGAGAGAAGGAAAACCTCAGACTTACATATTTCTCTTGCATCACCTGTCATCACCTGACCGGGAGGTGGTGGAGAACAAGGGAAGTTGATTCAGATCCCACATCTGATATGGTTCTACCCACTGTGAGATATATTATTGTAATGTGAGGATATTCAGACCAGAGAGAATACCAGAAGGAATTCTGGCAACAAAACATGGAAGAACCACCATTTTCATTATTTAAAATAGAACTATAGAGGTGTCAGTTCTTTATGCGTAGACGTATATGCTTGTAATTCTAAATATATAGCTTACAACCTGAAGCAAAATACAAATAAGGCATCCAACTCAATATAGTTCAAGTCAGAACATTGTATTTGGGGTTGAACATCTCAGTATAAGATTTGTACCATATGGCCTGAAAATTAAAGGCTCTTTATCACCGTCATCAACCTCAGTTGGAAGCACACCAGGACTATTACCTCTATTAAATCATTTGGTTGTGCAATCTTGGGCACAGATAAAACTATGAGTCTTCCATTACTGATCAATTACTATGCTGATTATGTTCAGACTCGATGTGTCCTGAAGTTCTTAAAACTCCTCTTGTGTTTTATTCATCATGGGCGAATCAATTACCCAGTTTTAGTGTGACCAGAAGAGAACGCAGTCTAAGTAATGGAAACAAAGTCATTGCTAATCCTCAGACTACAAAGAAAAGTGAAATATATACATCTCCATTATCCTCTGAATTCATTATGGAAGCTTCAAGTACTGTAACATAGCAGAGGATTGAAAAGGAGAGTGCAGAGCGAGATTAGATCCCCTCTTCTCATAAACAAGAGTTAAGTGGGACACGGCCAGGAGTCAGATTTCCTTGTATTCTCTTCTCCGTCTCTTTTTCCACTTCTTTCCTCTGCTGCTAGCCAGTGTGTCTGGCCTCCCTCCCCTGCGCTCATACTCTCCTGCTTTCCCCTCCCCATTCTTCCAGTTTCCAAAATGCCGAAATCATTGTTGAGACTTTACACGGTGATATTTTCATTTTCTAGCCGCCTCCTGCTTTTTTTTTCCCTCTCCCTTTCTGACATCTCTACTTTAAATTTGTTTTCATTTCTCCCAAACTAAACTATAAAATCAAGGCCCGACGCTATGAGATGACACAACAGGCATCACAAAATATTCTTACCTTCCAAGTAACAGCTGGAGGAGGACGAGAGGCCTTTCTTAGATTTACACCCCACCAATTTCAGGCATATCTCCAACATTTTCATTTGCTTTCTTTCCCTTCCCGCTTGGAAACTTTGTTGCTGTTCAAATCAGGCGTCTTTCGGAACGTTACTCCTCTACATGTGTCCAACAAGAGAAGAAAAAAAAAATCAAACACGAGAAAAAAAAAAAACCCCAGACAAAATCAAACAGAGCGTCGATCCAAAATGGGTGCTGAATTATTCTTGTTTTCTTTTCCTCTGTCCTTCCAGATGCTGTAAATCCTCTTTTTTTCTCTCCTCTCTCCTTTTCCGAGACAGAAAAAAGCAGAGTCCTGTCCGACAAAGTCTACCAACTTTCTCTTCTGAGCGTCTCCATGTTTTTTTCCCCCCTCCTTGGCTTTTGGTTAGCTCCACTTCTGTAAGAAACAACAATGTTCCGAAAAGTGCGGGTTTGATCCAAAAAAGCTTGCTGGACTTGTAGATGTGTCAGTTGAGCGGGCAGCAGGGCAGTCTCAACGGTGCCATTCCTCTCTCCTGTCCCCTGTGTGAGTGTGTATCTGAGGCACAGGGACTACTCGTGCTACAGCTGCCAACAAAGGGCCTCTTTCAGGATCAGCCTGCTGCACTCAATGACATCAGCTGAGCCCTCCCACCTCCCAGCAGCAAACACACAATGAGGGAGAGAGACCGCTACCACACATACATGCACAAGCAAGAGGAATACAAACAACACCTCAAACGGGGCATGAATTCATGCCAACATGTGAGACAAAAGCTCCAGAGGGTCTCATTAAGAACTTTGAAGTTTGAATCAGTTTAGACCTTCAACATTTCTCTTTTCCTTCTGTTGAAGTCATAAGATGATTACAAGAAGCTCCTCCTCCAGTTTTTTAACCCCCCTTCCCCCCTTCTCACTGTCTTTCTGCCCCTCTCTCTACTTCTCTTTCTCTCTCTCTCTCTCTCTCTCTCCAGTTTGAAATGTTTACAGGTTCAAGAATCACTTCGGGACACAGGAATGGGTTGTTAATGTAGCTGAAGCTCGCAATCATGGGCAGCTAACAGGTAGGGAAGTATAAACCTTCTAATCAAATGAGAGTGTGAGAAAGCAATATATTTGAATTCATTAGAATGAGAACATTTATCTTATCTTTTGAGAAACATGTCATACCATGTGATCTTTAGACAGCAGCAGTAGTGTGGCCAAATCTGGAAGGAACAAATCATCCTTGGGAGAAGCCAAAGTGCTCTTGCAACACAACTTTTTTTTTTTTTATCTCTCTCTTCTGTCTTTACTCAGCTGTCTCCAAGTGTACTGATACACAACTCATTCAAGGGGTTTAGTCTAAACCAAATCTCCTGGGGGAAAATCAATTGAAAAAATGTGAGAAAGCAATCAAGACAGGAATGTCACTATAGCTGTGGTTTTAAATGCATCTGGGAGTGTTCATGACATCTTTCAAAAATGTTATGATTTGTGGCCTGTGGCTTCTGCGCTCTTCTCCTAGTTGTTAAAGTGGAGATATACACATTTCCATGTTAATATTTTTATTCTGGGACACATCTAGAATATCTTTGCATGGTTTACAGTTCAGAAATCTCCTTATTTATCTTATAATGCCCCTTCATGCAGCCCCTCAGTTCAGCCTCCGTCTGAAACAGGCTGTTTTAGCTCCCGTCTCTTTAAGGCCCCGCTCCCAACAAGCCCATTCTGTTCTGATAGGACAGCTGTCTGAAGCTGACATACTTCTGCCAACTCTGGAGGCTACGTAAACAAACAGTAGAAATAGGAATTCACCTCTTTCTTTTTCAACTTCTCAAATACATCTGTACATGTTCAAGGCAAATTCCGATCCGAAATATACGAGTGGACAACATGAACAACCCATGGAAACAAAAATTACAGAAAGGACACCTAGATGTGGACACGTGCGAACAATCTGACATCCTCGGAGCTGGCTGAAATCCTGGATTTCAACTTTCAAGGAGCATTTTTTACATTCATCTCATGATTTGGGATTTCAACAATGTTTAACATAGACATCCAACGTTATAACTGTCAATAAAAAACAACATATTGAGCAACCGTACAAACTAATGCAAGTAGATACAGTAGACATGCAAAAAATCCAAAAAGCCATGCATTCAGAGATGATTTAATTTAACATTTTGTCCACTTACATGGGCTAAATGGATTATCTATCGTCATTACATTCAAGATTGGACACACTCCATAAAAAGGTCACAAGAGCAGCTGTAATCTACTGACTCTGTCTAGCAAATATTTTTCCCATTCCAACATACTCATCTGTGTGTATGTGTTTGTTTTCAGAGATAAGAGCAGGTCCAGTCAAGTGGGTGATTAAATACTGGTGGGAAGCAGACTTGATGACACTGTAGTGAGTGGTATGAATGCTAAACTAGTTTACTGGCTGACCTGGTCACTGGAATTTCCAATCAGGGGGAAAAAGTGAGGACTAAAAATATGTCCCAACACAAAAGCATACAAGATACAATAGGTTAAACAGCCTTTATTTTTAGTTCAAAAACATCAAGTGAAAGCATCGGTGTCAGAGTATGTGGCTGACTGACAGAATTTTGTTCAACCAAAAGTTTTGCAATATAAATAAATTCTAATATTTTCTTGATTCCATTTATATCAGTGAGGATAGAAAACATTAGAAACGCCTTTCAGTAAAACACAATAAATTAAACAGCATGGAGGTCTTAAGCTTTCAAAATGACCTTTGAATCAATACCTCACCATAACAGTTTAAACAAAAATTACAAAAACAATATGAAAGTAAGATTTATTGCAAGACTGTTGCATCTAATACACTGGAAAATAAGTGTATGACAATTTGACATTTTTGGTGGTCACAATAAAACTTTAAATTGCACAAGGTTTTTATAAACAACTTCATCTGGTACTATAAAATGTATTGCAGGAGACTGGCGAACTTGTCCATTTGGCAAGTAACACAAGCAGAGAAGTAGAGAAAAAGAACAATTGACAGATGTTTCTGAAGACAGAATGGGATTCTTGTGCAATATATAAGATGAGGGGAAATAAGAGGAGGGCAGAGAGGAAAGAGGAAAAGAGAAGGATAGAGAATCCAAACATCCGTCTGAGGGCTAGTCTTTCAAAATAATTCGCTCTTAATGGTTTATGAGCCAATTTGCTAATGGCTGTGCTTTGTCATTTTCATCACGAGCTCATCATTTGTATCAACCATACCTCTTATCTTGATTAGTTGTCATAATAATTAAGAGTATGCTGGCCTGGTGTTTAGGGCTGGGCTTTGATCCTTTTTGTATCCAGATCTAGAAAAAAATGACTATTTGTATGGTTTTGCTTGCAGCCATTCACTACAAGTGTTCCTCCATTTAATGCGGCATGTGATTGGCAAAGTACTGTAGCAGCTACAAGCCATACAGTCTGTGGTGATAATACTTCATTGTACAGTTTTGTACAGTTATTAAATAAATATTTCAATAATTTGAACACTTTCAAAATGTGTTCATGTAAAAATTATTTGGATGGGGAGGAGTGGTGGCATTTTATAGAATTGAGTGGTTCCATTCACATGATGGGTATCGAATGAAGTACTCTACTGGTATTGGTATCACTCTAAGGGTACTGGTATCCTAATTTTTTAAACGATACCCAGCCCTATTGGTGTTAAGTATTTGTGCAGCTGCAATAGTGACCAAGGCCTGAATAATACTTGCTTTATAGGAGACTTCTGACAGTCAAAAAAGTCCCTAGAATGTGGGAAGACAAAGAATTTGGAAAAGGTGCTCTCCAAATCAGAGCTACCCACCTCTGCAGAAAAGATGGAATCATGTATGAAGGGGGCTGAGAATTGGGAAAGCACCCCAGATTTCTTCTTGAAACCTCTTTGCGAAACAACTTTTGACAAGCTCCTTCAACACAGGTTGATTGCCTGCCTCAGAGGCCTCCCAACACCTCCTACATATTTGTAGTTGTGAGGAAATTGTTATCAAGAGATTCAAGACTCTTCAAGATTTGGAGGAGGATTTCAAAATAATTCAGGTGATGCATGACGGGCCCCTTAAAGCTACAGTAGACAATTTATTTTAGAAGCATATTTGTTGAAATTCTCTTTACATCCCGTCTCTCCTGTCGCTCTGGGATTCGGTTCTGAGCTAAGAGTCTGGGTCCAGCTCTCTGATGGACTGGTGACTGAGGAGGCTTTCGTAACAGACAATGAAAGAGATGCAATATCAGTCGAGTTCAAGCAGGGAGATGGGACACTGATTACTTTTGTGGTGGACTTCAAACGGTCGAGAAGCGGCCCTATTTACTATTTACTATTTACTAAAGGTTTTTATGCCTGGAGAGGAAGTTGTGTGTGTGAGTGAGTGCAGTAGGAAACTGTTAAACTGTTGTGTTGCATGTGTGTATGAAGCGCATGCATATGCCCATGCCCATCTGGTGTGAGTGGCTTAGGACAGAGTGGAGGGGGGAGAGCTGTATTTTCAATTTCTGTTTTTTTTTTCCCCTTCCTTTTCCAGAAAGCTGCCTACCACAGCTTTAACCTGGGCACAGTGGATCAGATCGTTACAAATGGGGACGACCATAGATATGTGTAAGGAATGAGGTTGCCGAAGTATTTCTTGATTTATAGGGAGGTCAAAATGCAGATTTTCATTTTTATCGGAGAGGAATCCAACTGGCCGAATACAGTAAATCCACACAGTGTTGATACCTCAAGTAAGATTGTCTGTTGGGTGTGGGCATTGACGCTTTCATTAGCATCTCCTGGCATTCTTCAACATGCCTCAGTCTCAGTGGTTTTTGCAAGTAATGACCTCAGTGCCCTGAACATCCAGTCACATGGCACCAGGTCCTACATCATCGCTGCAGCGCTGGTATGGCTAACATTTGTGTTCCTCACATGCGCCACCCCAAACACCAATTAAGAAGAAATCCAGGCTTCCTCAAACTCTGAGAAAGGCCCATTAACTTACCGCAGTCACAAAGTGTTGGGGAGATGAGAGGATGAGGGGAAGAGGAGAGGGGCTATAAAAATGTAGGAGGAAAGAGGAAAAAAGGTTGCAGATGGAGAAACATGAAGCACATTGTTTGGAAGTGAGCTCATAGGAGAATAACTCGCTCGCGTTTTATAATCCGAGCCTAGTGTGTTAACAGTTAGCTGACGTACATCCACCCACGGGATGGTTTTTGGCCCTTTTCCTCTAATATACCCCCTCCTGCTTTCCTGATTCTGTTCCCCAAACCTTCAATAAGAGAACAGGTTGCATTCCCCGAGGCATAATGGCACAGAATAGGATGGGAAATTAGCACCAGCCACCAGCCAAATGCTGGTAAAATATGAAAGTGGCTGGTAGATTCCAGACACAAGATAATGATTTATTATTGAGTGGCTGGTGAATTTGAGCATTTATCTGTCAGTGGTTGGTAGATGTTCACATTTTTAAAAGTTGATTTCCCACCCTGGCTCAGACTATACTGGTTTTATAGCACTTTGGACAATGCTGACATGTGTCATATTTCATTTCCTAACTATCAATTATGAACTGGGCATTGCTTCTGCACTTAGCTAAGACTTTTTATCAGTATGCACTGAGCAAAAATGCACCTCAATAATTCAGACCATTACATGATTAACTGCTAGTGACATCTGCTATGAACATTTTGACATGTGGCAAGGCGGTGAAGGCAGAAGTAGGCCATTAGCTTGTATGATAAATTAATACTTGGTCAGTTGATGCTGATGCGAAAAAGAGAGAAATTAAAGGGTTGGTAAGAAGATATTGTCTTTAAATGGGTTTGAGGACTGGTCGATTTCTATAATCTTTTAGTAACACACAGAAACGCAGTCTAACCCGCTCCATGCATGAGGACACACACACAAACAATAATTACACTGTCTAACAATGTTAGAAATGTAAGCCAGCCAACACTTGGCATAAATCCTGTCCATCTAAGTCATGGAACAGGAGTTATTACACTTTAAACCGAGCAAGCTTTCTAATTACAGAGGAGGAAAAGGGTGGGAGACGGGGAGCGAGACAAAGCTGTGTAGGTCTATAATAGTGATACTGTGCTGCACATGGTTCATCATTTCATTGCCTTGCCTAACTCTGTAACAGCCAAGTGTATATCAGACCCTCAAGAACTAGGTACCGTGGATGTGTGTGTGTATATGCGTGTGTGTGTGTGCGCGCATGTGTGGCTGTTTACTCAGGGCCCTCTGGAGAATGCAGCCAGAGCGTTTGAGGCGTGCAGACCAGCAGATGAGGTTAAGAGGTTTTGAGTTCCACATAATTCTCCACTCAGCACTGTCCACAAGGGAGAATGGACACTTCAGAACAAAACGGTGGCTGCTCCAGTTCAAGTTAAAGGGCTCTATCATCAGCCTTGTGGTGGTAATAGGTGAACATAAGTAAGCAAACTTGCTTCTGTGCAGAAATCACCATATGTACACAGAGAGCAAAAGACAACTTCCTTTATTGTCATTTGTATCTAGGCTGTTTCCTCACCGTCTTTTACATGGAAACAGTGAAACTGACCCAGAGGTCACTAAACACATTTAATGATGAAATCAATTTCTATGCATGCTAGTAAGCATCTGCTTAGACACTCACTCACTCTTTCTAGTTGAATCCATCAGATCTGAGGTGACTCCTTAACAGTCTACTGTCAAGCCCAGCTTCACAACAATCTTCGATACAGACGGGCCAGACAGACCTGCTGGCATGCAGAGCCGAGACAGAGGGAGTGAAACCCTGCCGACCTATTAAAACAGGACTGGAGGAACCATTTTATCATGATGACAGACACAAAATAGGGCAACACAAACCAGGTGACTAAGCAGAACCTTTGCTCATTTCTCCACACGATAGACTGCTGTAGGCCCAGACAAAGCTATGTAGTGCCAAAAATATGCAAACCTGTGGAGAATGGAAATGTATGGATGCTAGCCCAGAGTTAAAATTTCACACTCTGAGCAAACAGACAGGCAGGTCAAATGCACAGAACTATTCATCACTTGTTATAGGAATAAAAAAATGCTGTGCTAACCATCTGTGTTGAAAAGATCTATGAAAATTAAGAGGCCGAAAGAGAGCTCCCTACTCAGAAAGAGCACCTAAGTGTGTGTGCGCGCGCATGTGTGTGTGTGTGGTGGGGAGAGGGTGCTAATCCAGTCTTTTTTTTTTCTTTTTTTTTTAAGTTTAGCTTAACTACTCAATTTGACCCAGAGTGCTGGCATGAAAGCACATTTTTTTTATGTTCCATTGTTTTATGAGAGTGCAGACAAGGAGAGCCAAACTCTTTCAGGAGGGAAAGAGAACGCAGCAAAGAAAAGGGTGCATGTATACGTATGAGTGGGAGGGTTGCAGCTCCACAGCAATTGGAAAAAAGACTATTTGCACAACAGCCTCTAACATTATTTTGGGTCTAATTCATTAATTTGGCAGCATAATAAGACAACACTGTGCTAAACAGCACTGTGCTAGAAAAGCGCAGTAAGCAGAGCAGAGAAAGACAGTAAACACACAGTCTGCTTTTACAGACTATCAACTTTAAATGTCTTGGATACGTTATCTAGATGCCTGGGAAGAGACCCCATTTGTCTGTATGCCCATTGAGGTAAAAACAGAAACAGATACATAGCAGAGAAAGTATGGCTATGAGGCTCTACGGCTGCCGCAGTGGAGCTGCTTGGGCTCTTCTTTGTGTCTAAGTGGATCCAGATGCAGCAAGCATAGCAAGGCCCCCTCATATAGCGCTACGAAGAGGAGCTTAAAACAACACAAAGGGACAGGACAGGCGTATCAGTACTGTATGGACTGGACTGGTGAGAGGAAAAAAACAAACAAACCATGTAACTGGCCATATGATGCCTTGGTGCACAGAATTTTGAAATGCAAAAAAATATTTTAAAAAGGATATAGAACTCTAAGCATGAGAGAAAAAGAAATTGATGTTGAAGGAAGGAACATCAACATTATATGAAGGTTATTCACAGGAAAGTGGCAAATGGCTCCGCGTCAAATGATGACTCCCATGGGTTTCTATCCTTCAGTCTACAAGGGAACAGATGATCTCTGAACAAGAGTGACACAAACTCTGAGTGATTTTTTTTTTTTTTTTTACTACAAGACAGAGCTGGCATCCTAGGTAGCCGGTTGTCTGCAGAGAAAACAACAGCTGCGTCTGGAGCTGGGGCTGCCTGCTCGGCCATTGAGCAGGGGAACCGGGGGTGTTTTTTTTATTATGTGTGTGTGTTTGCATGGTCCCGGGTGGCGAAGAGCTCCCACGCTGCATTCCTAACCCAACTTTGGAGGCTCTCGGTATGCATTTGAGTGTTGTATGTACTACATGTAGCTGTGTGTGTGAAGAGAAGTGCTTGTGTTGATGGCATTTTATTGCTCTAACTGGGACTTGAAATTGACAATTAGTTGTACGACCACAAATGCGTGTCCTGCAACTGGAAAGAATATGAGGATACCCACATAATTAACATCAAAATTATTCTGTCTTCAAGGCAATACAATTTGTAGTTAAGTTCTGGTATTACAAAATCAAAATTAGCAACGTTTTCACCAAACAATTAGATATTTCAGTAAATAGTTATTTTCTTGGCAGAAACGGGGCAATCACAAGCCCAGATTTCATAACATATGCTATTGCAGACGCTGAAGTGGATCCAAATAACAAAAACCGGGATGAAACTCACTGACTCAACAGGATTGTTTGTACTAAACCAGCATGCTTACATTTTCAATTGTTCTGTGTAAAACACTGCGTAAGTTATGTATATGGAAAAAGCTTTGGTTTGTGTCTTTGTGATTTTTTTTCCTTCCTTTGTTTGCATTTGGAAGTTTTATTTTTTTCTTCAAACTAACTTTATAACAAGCTCATCTTTTCTCAATCACTTTTCTATTTTAGCAGTTAAATAATTTTTTTAATGAGGGAGGTTATAGATTCAACAGCTATCTATATATGGTGCGATGTTATTAAAAACACTTATTATGGACTAACTGATGATGTAAGCATCATTTAAAACAATTTTGTAACACAGAATAAAATGCAGCTTAAGTACAAACACTGGGTAGCTAAATATCCACCATATTGGCAGAAATACAGCAGCAGCAGATAGCAGTAATCCATGAAAAATTACGCCAATGTAACCATGTCAGCTTAATAAAATATACACTTTTAAGTTCTACACACCAAATGTACCGTTCCTAATGCCTGCTGTTTGTGTTCTGTTTACTGTTATATATTGTGATTTTTTTGTGTGTGCTCCATTGTTGCCTGCTGACTTTCATTAATTTTTGCCTTTTGTTCGTTTTGTTTTTGTTCTCCATGTCAATAAAAATGTTCTATGCAACGTAAAATCCACTTATTAAAAATGAGAGCATGAGAGCAAGACAAAGAAAAAAAAAGAGAGAAACGATGACAAAGGGAAGAGAAAGACAAAAAAAGAGGCAGGGAGAAACAGAAAGAAAGACAGAGAAGAGGTAGGGAGGGAGGGGGGATTGCACCAGTTATTTGAGAGAGGAATGCACAAGAGGTCACATTCTTCACTCCACTGCTGTGGCTTGCCCTATGTTTAACTCTCTCTCTCTATTTCTCTGTGCAAAATACAGTAGACAATATTACTCAACGCAACCTTGGTGTAACAGATGACATACAAACATATGTGATCCACTAGAAAACAGAGTGGTCTGGCTCAAGAGGAAGAGGATGAAGAGGAATCTGTTCATGACACAATGATGCTGATCAGATAAGACATACATAGGCTCGTCTTGGGTGGCCCACCCAGGTAGAATAAAACCCACCCAGGTAGATAAAATCCAAATTCTAAGCAACACAGATTTGTCCTATTGTCTTTGTATTTACTGCTGCGTAATGAATGAGTGAAAAGGAGAAATGCAGGGGAGGAAAAGAAAACTAATAGCGTCTGTTTCCACAGTAAAATCATCTGTTGAGTGTTTGATGGTTATTTATTTCTGCTTTAGGACGCAACCGCTGTGAAACAATCAAAAAATAATGGTTTATTTCTCTCATTCACAGGCTTTGTACTCTCTACCGGAGGTCCCTCTCCTTGTTCGACCACCACTGCACTGTCTCTCTCCATCTCGCTTGCTCGCTCATGCTCTCAACACAGTCACACAACACACCTCATCCTGAACTGGTCCTAAATTGATACTAGAGCACTTCCTTGTTCTGTGAATGACATGGTACACAAGTTGAGGCAGCCGTTCTTTGACCAATCAGTGATGGTCATCCCTGCAAAGCCCACCCCCAAAATTCCTATACTTATGGAAAGTACTACCACCCAAGCAGGGACTTTTGGTGGGGTAAAACAATCTCATTGGAACTTAATTTAGATCCTGGTCCCTTTAGTGGAAATGCAGGTCGAGGAACTGAGTTCCTCAAAAGGTTCTTAGTACCTGGGGAAAGTTCCTGTGGTCGAAACGCGGCTACAGCGGGACTCTCTAAAATGGCTGAACTGTCAGAACATTGAGCAGAGTCTTCAAGTCTCAAGAAGTCAGCACTTACCACAAACCATTCAACACCTTAATATCTCTGCTAGTACTCTCAAGAGAGCCCTCCTGGAGACGTGTATGACTTCACGACATCACATGTGACAGCTATGGAGAACGACATCAATGAAACAGCAATGACCCTGAACAAGAGGCTAAATGAACACCAGAAACAGACACCAGCTGTCTGAATAAACTCCAAAGCTCTAAAAATGTTCCCAATAAGAAGACCTTGACTGTTTTTTTTATTTTGTATGTTTTCCGACAAAGGACTCTGTAACTTTGTTGTTCATAAACCTTTGTTTGACTAGTTTAGTAAAACAAAGGTTTGACTAAACCTTTGTGGTTTGACTAGCCATCACACACTACACCACCCACCATCACAAGTAAATTCTCAACCTGTGAGAAACACTGCACTACACACACAAAAAGGCATTTTTCCATGGACAACAGTTTTGCATGTCACAGAGGGAAAAGCACAGCTGCAATAACACTAACAATAATAAAGAACTATTTCTTATCACTGTAAATTGCTGCTATTAAAAAATTGTGCGCAGGGCATCTGTTCATCCCAGTGTTATCCCGCAATGACTCAAACCTAACTTGATAATAAAGCTATCACAATGATGCTCAACACAAATACTGGTGAAGTTTAACTGCTTAACTCACCTCTGACAGTTCAAGCTAAAAAACACTCATTATTATCTGAAAGGTCTAAAACTATAATGATTGTGCCAGTAAGAACTGTGTAAGTCAGTGTAAACTACTCCTATGCAGACATTGCTTTAATTGGGCAGACAGAACAGTTCAATCTGGTTTATACCATACTACATATTTTTTAAATGCTTGAAAAGACATATGTGCCCATAGGAAATGCTTGGTGATGTGTGTATTTCTGGGAAAACTACAATGAATTCATCATTCACACTTCTTGTCCATTTGTTATAGCATTTCCAGCATATAACTGCCTTTAGTGTCTTGAATTCAAGTCCTTGTGGACCTCATTTACACAAGTTAAAAAGTGGGAACTGGTGAGACCACCTTGGTTTATACACACACCTGTTTTGTTTAGTCATCAGCTAGCATGGTAATAAAGTGGAGTCCTTTCCAGGTGGTCAAGGCTTGATGAGAGGGGCAAACACTTACTAATCAGCAAGGTGTTGTCCGGCAAGGGCCAAATGTCTCTCCCTCTCACACACACACACACTCACACACACAAAAGTATACAGACACATGCTCTCTGACACAGAACCAAGAGCACTAAATTTCTGCAGGCAAACCTGTCAAAATGCCATCACAAAAAGACCATCCAACCACTATCAATGTTAAGTAGTAAACAGATGAGATAAGGAAGACATCTTTTCCAGTTGAGAGTTGCACAGGGTCTGTCTGTGTTTGTGTGTGTGTACCCATTAGTGTGGAGACATGGTCAACCACAGTGAAGGACAAGCCACTAGGGAACAGCCACCTAACAGCTGGCCTGAATGAGCATTACTATGAGGCGCCTGCTGCATGGGTACGTGCGTGGGTGTGCACGCACACTCACATTCACTCACACTCACACACACACACACAGACCCCCTCCTTCCATCTTCAGGACGCACAGGGATCATGGGAGGAGATTTGGTGTCTAGACTGTATAGATTCCACGAGTTCCAGCCAAGAAAGAGCGAGTTACAGACTAAGAGAGAAATGGATTCACTTACTGCATACACATTGAATGCAGCTGCTGCAGGAAACACACTCACTGACTCACACACACACACACACACACACACACAAACACACACAAAAGTCAAATGATGTCACTGAAAGGCTAGAGGGGGGGTCAGACTGTCTACCCTATTTTTCAAATACAATGTTTAAAAATTAAACTACATTCATTACCAGCACTTAAAATGATCATAAGCACTTTATCAACAAAACTTCTTTAGTAGATCATGAAACATTAACCTGCAATTGATATGATAATATATATGAATATGTTTGACTTGACATTACTGAAAACAGATTTACATCATGCTGCTGGAACCCCACTATGTCTCACAGTCTTATAATTTAGCTGTTATGACCATCAGATAACCCAGTCATGACTAACTGTCTAATCTCGATTGTAGATATTAACATCAGCTGTTCTTCCTGGAAGCCATGATGTGACTGGAGCCCACTGTACCAATTTTACAGCAGATATGGAAATGTTTTTCATGCATCTACAAGCACGGCTGAAGAACATTTATTCAAATTTCATTGATCATGACATCCTTGTGTCAAGCTCTGTTAAATATCCGTTATCAGATATCATACAGCATTTGCAAAGGAGAACTGCTGTTATTGTATTGTACTGGTTTTTCATTTTACATCTTCCACAGTATTTACCCACAGACGAGTGTGATTTTCTATCAGCCTTAACGTGTGTGTTGTGCTTTTCTGTTTTCATCCCTACATGCTGCCCACAGAACCCAATGACCCAGAATTGAATTACCGGTATGCAAATAAAGACAATGGGGTGTCATCTTCCTTCATCCCCACATTTTAATGTTCCTTGAACATACTTGAAGCTTTGCCAGAGAAGCCGGCAGGCATCAACCAGGGAAAAATTGTGGGGTGAAGCTTATGAGTAAGAAGAAAAGCCCTGTTGTGCCCAAACTGAAACCAATCCAAGCAAGAAGCAACATGCCGGAGGTCCCGACATTTTCTGTAACCCAACTCGTCTGGCTGATGACCATAAGTTGGCACTGTTCTTTTTTTGTTGTCTACAAGTTAAACTTGGCTGTAGTTAAAATTTGAGACAACAAGGGCAATCACTGTCCAATCACATGCCAAAACCGCCATCTGTTAAACCCTTACACTGTTTCCAGCTGTTACTGTTTTCCAGTAGTTTTTGGGGGGGATTTACAGTTAATAGGTTAAGCTTCATACAAAAGGTGCATTTTCATGAACAAGATGATTGAATAAACAGAGCACAGAGTAGAAACTTGCTGTCTTGTAATGATGTAATGTATGAGAGTTCAGAACCCTGCTGCATGGTTTCCATTAAAAGTTAAATTACTGAAAATTGCCCGGAATGCATGTGCTTTGGAGTGATATAGTTTAATTGTGATAAAATGCACCATGATCAGAGCCTATGATGTGATAGTTTGCTCTGGATGAAGTCATGTTGTGTTATTATTAATGGAGAATACTGGTCATATCATGCAGACTCATTAAGAGCTAAATTCTGCACACTAAGCTAAATAGCACTGGACCCTACAGCATTTACAGTGTGATTGTTCATCTAAAAATAAGATGACTGAGGCCAAATACATGCCATAGATAATTTCTGAACACTTTACGGGAAATATACAAGGTTAAACAGAATAAACACACTAGTAACAGAATAAACAAACACCATTATTATGCTATTATGGTCAATAATAATTGTGCAACAAGAAGAAATGCTTTGCATGTAATAACATCAGCCTGCCACCAAACTGCTATAATGATCAATAAGAGAAATTATACATATATTTTTCAATACAAAATGGCTTAATCATAACACATAACGTTTATCAAAATATTAGTTTTGAATGAAAATGGCATCTCAGTACAACTGCAATGTACCCTAACAAAATCAGATAGAAATAAATGTAACCACCAGGGGGCAAAATGCCCAATTTTCCTTTTACTCCACACCAAGTTGAATACTGAAATGATCAAGTTAACTCCAGATCAGTAGACAGACAACATGGTTGTGAGTCTTTTAAGAAAAAAGGAGAAAAAACAAAAAGAGTTCCTCTTTCTTTTGAACCCTCCAACCTCCAAATCCCGCTCTGCTTTCCCATTTCCTCTGTCAGCCCTTTTCATGGAAGGGCAGGAAAACAAATGAAAGGCATCATTCCTTCATTAAGCACTTTTACACAGCAGTTCCACTTCCTGCAGTCGGTCAAAAAAAAAAAAACGTTCCAGACTTGCCAGTGTTCACATATTGTTGTCCCATGCAGTTAACACAACAGCAGGTTTTAAATTCTGGTGAGAAGAAAGGAGGCACATATTTGACGGAAGTGTAAAACATTTTTGCTTCACTGGGTGTAATAACAGTGGTAACCTTAACAATCTCTGACTGAAGCAACGCTTAACATGTTTACACCATTTATGGGAACACCATCTTGGTTGTAATTTTAATTCAGTTAAATTACTTTTGGACTTCCAAAACGGCACTGGAACAAGGGACAAGCTGTAATAGAGGGACTGCAGGTGTACAGATATAGCAAAATATATAACTGTAAACTGTAACTGTGTAAACTGTAAAACCGATGCCAGTTTTTAGTAGATATTATTATATAGTAATAGTTACTGAACAAAAACAACTGTCAATCCAGGATGTATTCCTGTATCTACAAGTACGCATCATACACAAAATTAGACTAGAAAGAAGTGATTAAATACACCAATCTGTTGTGCTCAGACCTGTTTTTCCAAACAGGCCTGGTAACCTACTCCAGCTTGCAATCTAGTCCATGATCCACAGAGTTCCTCAGTCAACTTGAAAGTATACTTAGTTATCTGAACCACACACTGAGAAAAAAAAGCTGTTAATACAGCGTGTGAGCTATGGTTCCAGAAATTCACAACCCTGCACAATCCTCACGATCTGTGCTAGCTAGCCAGTGAGATCATACCTCCCCGCTGTACAGTACACAGAGGTGCCAAGAGCAGAGGCAGGTCTTTGCTTGCCCTCCACTGCCTCTGTCACTCTCTCAGGCAGCTGCATGCAAAGATCTAAACCTGCCTGTTGAGAGAGCAGCATGGTGCTGGCTAAGCTAGAGTTAACTAGCTGTGGCTCACCAGGTAGAAAAAAAAAAACAACATAAGATGTAAAATCATGTGTTGATATTGCCCTCCTCTTGCACTATGACTCACATCCCCTCTCACAGTCTAACCTGCTCATCACAGGAGTAAAGGGGCAGAGAGGGAAAACAAATACGCCCCGTGTCACTGACCCTTTGCCAAATTCGATCCGTTTACTGGCAAAAGCTTTCATTCTGTTTTTCTGACCTTCCCTGTCCTGTCCCCCCTCTGCGTTATGCAAGACTTAGAGTCAGTGGAAAGTATTCCCTGCCAAGGCAATCACAGCCCTACAGACACATTTGGTAAACTTATCAGTTAGCTGGATGCATGGCATGCATCCGGTTCAATGGCACGTGATCATTTTATAAAGCTAAAACAGTTCGGCTTTATTTCTCAACCGAACTGAAGGCAATTTCATCTGAATTTTTTGTTCTGCATTGATATACGACTTGTTTACCTCATTGATACTTTCCACTGATGTGCTGAAATGTTACAATTTACCTCTAAACTGTTGTCCTCGCCCCCACATTGAGCACTATCTACATTATTGAGCATTCAAGTTGAGACAGTTAAGACAAAACTTATGGACATAAATGGAAAAAAAAAAAAAAAAACCTTTCAATTAACTTATATGTTGATTTATGGTAGAGAACAGACCTCCCTGTGCCTTGTTATATTGTGTGTTTTGTTATTCTTGGCAATAATTTAAGCCACAGACCATCGCAAAAGCATTTTCGTCAGCCAAAACAAGTAAATAAACCACTGACTATAAAAACAAGGGGTGAAGTAACTGATGATGTCACCACTGGTTTCTATGTGTTATGTTTGAAGCCTTGAGAGAATCTGATGGGACATTAGAAAGAATAAGATGAGAAGAGGAACAGAAAAAGACAAAACTGCTTTATATTACCACTGACTAAAAGGTACATAAGCACTGCTTACATAACGATAAACATCAACATGTATCTGTCTCAGAAACCGATCCGATAATACGAGGGATATTGGGTAATTTTTTTTCGCAAAGCGTGGTGAGGCACTGTGCCATCAGCATACCAACCTTCCCCAGAGGCGATGGAGAACGGGCGTGATGAGCTCATTCAGACAAGGCCATAAAAATTAATCTGCAAATATTCTGATAAACAATTAATAATTACAAGTCCGTTTAAAGAAAATAAGCAAAGCATTTTGTTGTTCCAGCTTATCAGTTGTGAAGATTTGCTACATCTCTTTGACTTATATGATAGTAACAAGTATATATATTTGCATTTTAAGCTGTTGGTTGGACAAATCAAGTACTTTGAAGATGTGCTCTGGAAACTTGTAATGGGCATTTTTCACTATTATCTGACAATTCATTGACAAGACGATTAATCAATTTATCCAGACAATATTCTGCAGATACATATTTTAGCTGTTAGTCCCTAAATTCAGACAATCTGTATGTGCTCTGCCACCTCCAGCAGATCTCGTAGCACTCTGTACAAACGCAGAAGGTACGGTTGAGCTCTGCCATTCACCACAGCGCTCCTTTACATCACATATGTGGAGATATACTTTAATGACTGTTTCTGCCTTCTTCTCCATTTGTTCCTCGGTTAAGCCAAGTTATTAAGTGCAGTGTGCTCTATGCTTTAAAGCTGTCTCTCAGCATCCTCTGTCCGTATCATCGGCCATACTGTGACTCTGTCTGAGCATCTTGATCTAAATTGCGAGACATCCGTACATGTTTACCTGGTGGAGATTGGCACCATAATGCTACATCAATATGGTTATTTACAATACTTCAGATCTCTTGTTAAATTGAGTCAGAGAAGTCTGACATTACAATCAAATGTAAGAAATACAATAAAGATGTTGCCCTATGTGGTGGATTTATTAAAAATGTTTTAATGTTGTGTTGCACTTTTGATATTATTGTTATGGGCCCCAGTTGTTGTTGTTTCTGTGAGAAACAGATGGTCAGGATTTCTCAGACCACAGGCTCAATAGCCTGAGCTAATGTCCATGTATTATTATCAATACCAATGAGTAACTTATACCACATATAAATATGTCAAAAAGCTATTCCCTGACACCCCTAAGGACCATCTCAAAGCTCTACGTCTATTTCGTACTGAATACTGCAGAATATATTCTTTAATGGAAGGTTAATATTTTGCCAAGTTATCACTTAATTATTACACATTATATATAGAAAATATCATATTGATATGAATATTTTCCAAGCTCACATTTAATCAAAGATAATGTCAAAATGCTTGTTAGCAAAGAATCTAAAACTTGTCCTGTAACATCTGACAATGTCATTTTAGGAATTAAGTTCTAAATGTACACACTGAAAGCTTTATTAACCTACTGTTTACTTTTTGGGTGTCAAACAGCATGGCTTCTCTCTTATATGATTTGTAAATGTTTATATAATAACACATTAAATGTGATAAATGTGAAGATCATTTCATCAAGTCAGGTGTTAATGTTTCAAAACAAATTCAAGAGGAAAATGGAAATTAAGAGTAATCAAAAGTCACACTGAAAAAAAAATCCACACAGAAGTTACTTCTGTTACCATTTACTGTACTGACCTGTCAGCTAATACCAGTCAGCAGCAGATGGTAAATTTAACAGCATACTTTTGAAAAATCACAGGCTTTACAGGGATTTAGATTTGGTGTTTAGTTACTTACAGCTGGTACCAGAAACTAGTCAGTTCAAAACATTTCAAACAATGTCACAGCGAACGTACCAGTAAAAAAAAAAGAGAGAGAGAAAAAGAGACTGTACAACCCTCGTTGTTACATCTCATTGTTAAGTAATCAGTTTATTATACCAGAGATAATGAGTGAGCCAACATAACACCATAGTGGTTACAGTTTATCACACATTTCATGCTGGATTAAAGGAAGCCTTGCTAGCAGCAGTATGTCATTATTTATGTTGTGTAGCGTTACAACAACAATCGCACTGCGTTGATCGAGTGACGGACAACCGGTCAGAACAAAGTCCAAGTGAGTACAGCACAGATACAGATTCAGCACACCACCTCTAGGGTCACCCCTGTGCTGCTTGTATAATTTATGTGTGGTTTTGTTTGATTATTAACTGTTAAAATTAATTATTGCATGCTTTGACATGAACACCGCTCTATCTCCTCCAGGTTATGCAAGAATAAGTCTATCAATCAGCTAGTAAGTTGCAATAGTCAGTCCAGTGTACTCATCTTACTCAGCTATACAGTTTGTTTTACTGAAAAGTAAAGTAACAGACTAGAACAACCACAAGACAGAAAGGTATTATAGTATTTGATCCGAGGCCAGTGGGGGCACATGATGCTCAAAAATGCTCAATGACTAAACCAACACTACCGAGTAAAAGTAGTAAAAGTAGTGAAGAGAGACCATACAAAGGTTTTAGAAGAAATATTTGCTCTTACCGTGCACAGCGAAAACGTTACACGGCTGGATCCCATGGCGTGACGACTCTCTCTTTCCACCCTTGATGAAGGCCGGCAGACTGGGTCTCCTCTGGTCCCCTACAAACTTTCCCGGCTGCTGCCCCATAAGGGCAGGGTGCCAGGCCGCAGCCGGGACTCTCCAAGCTGGACTCAGTTGCTCACCGTCCAACAGTTGGCCACCAAGCAGGGGAGGGATTTGGAGAAGACAGGAGCCCTTTTCCCTGGCTCAGTCTGTCCTCTCCTGGAGTATGAGTGATGCGGGTCAACTCTGCAGATCCAAATTACTCCAGTATGTCTCTTTTTATCATGCATTAATGGAACCTGAGTGCTGCAATGGTCAAAAAAGACATTTCACAGGAATCTAGGAGGGGGGAAAAAAACAATCAAAAGGTCACTGATGATTTTCTTAAAAGCAATGTGATGCTTTCAAAGTGCACCACTCACATTCAACCATCCTCGATAATAGTGTGAAAGTAAGTATGAAAGCATATTACCCTAAAAAAATAAATAAATCAGCAGCCAATCAAACAAATGCATCCTAGATTTAATAAACATTTCAACTAGTTTGCGCAAATGTGTCTCTAAACTGTGATTCAAAAATGTGATGGAACTGCCTTCCTTCAATTATGTTGTTAGTACACCTACATCACCTGTGTTTCTTTCAATGGAGCTCTAAGATACCTACAGTAGGATACAGGGCTACTCAATTTACCTTTTTTATACCAAAAAAGCTCATCATTTGACAAGAAAACTTTCTTTAAACCGCTGACTACAGGCACAACAATCAAGATATGTAGTGTTGGTAGGCAACAGCAAAAAAATACTTTACCTAGAGGACATAAAATACTGTCAAACAAACAAACATACCAAAAAAAGAGATTGAAATCTAAAACCAAAGATAACGGAACTGTGGCAGAGATTTAAACATCCCTCCAGACAAGTTTTACATTGAAAAAAGTTAAATTATCTTGTTAAAATCCTTAAAATGGCATCTACTCCTTCTCCATTTTGTGAAAAGAGGGTCGCACTTGGAAATATATCATTCACTTGATTTAATTGTTGATCTGTCACAGAATGTTTTCAGCCATCCAGCTATCATCACTGGGTATGTTTACATACACACTAATGTCATTATTCCAGATATGACAATATATATTCTCCTCCATTACTTCTGGTTTCAACAACTATTGCTATGCACTGTGGACCTCATGTTCCCCATCATTCATAAATCTGTTCAAACCAATAATTGGCAAAAAAAAAAAAAAAACAACCCTGTATACATAATGTGCATGTACACATAATCAATGGATCAATACAACCCCCAAAGATACATCTGTCATTAAAGCCACCATCACTTAATTTGGAAAAATGCAATTTTGAACAATTATCTATATCCCTTTACAGGCATCTTATTGTAGTGACTTGAACTTTTTTTGAACGTTCTGTGACAAATCAACAATTAAATCAAGTGAATAATATATTTCTGAGTCTGACTCTCTTTTCATAAAATGGTTATATACATCTAGTACAATGCACCAGGTGGTCAGAGCACTGTAGCATCCCTGGAAATGGAATAAGTATCTACTCCTTCTCCCTCATTAAAAATGCAAATATATTTCATCTTAAAAGTTTAACTTTTAGAGACAAGATCCTCCTTCTTCACTGAAAAGTGGATTTTTCAGTGTTTGTGCATTGAAGGCTTCAAGTTTCCACATCACACTTTTGTAAGTTGAATATTGAACCAGAACTGGCTTCCAAACTATTTGTGATGTCACAAATCCTGCTAAAAGGCCCACCCCTTAAAATTTGTGTTTTTTTTTATTTTCCAGAGAAACTTTCCACTTTCCGCAGACGAATGTGAAAACAGCCTTCTAGTGTCAAACTCTGCACATACATCATCCTGAACATTGAAGCTCAAACTTTAAACTATAGGAACAAAAATGAAAACACATTTTTTGAGTGAAAGGGGACTTTAACTACTGTTATCTTTAACCCCATCGCTCCTGGCCAAGTGACTTTACTACAAAAGCATCCACTCATCAGTAACCAGCCAGTCAAGTGAAAAATGGCAAACTTCTACCACAGTTAGAAACTTACAGAGTGAAGACAGGTGTGAATAAAAAAAACTTACATGGCCACCGAAACATTCATGTTGCTGGTTAGGTGGCGACCTCAGGCTAATGTTGGAGGTAGCCATGGAGGCTAACTAACTAGCTGGTGGTATGCAGCGCCAGACCCTTAAATGCACATCGAGTAGTCAACAGTTGGCTCTTCCTGGGTCGCTGTTAACACGCTGGTAGTAAACAAGTGCAATAATGTCTCACAAAAACATCTCCGGCAACCAAAGTTAAATGCTTTGCAGTGTGTTTTTCTTCCCAAAAATCAGGGTAGTGAGTTTGTTTCAAACTTCCGTGTCCACTCTTCCCGTCTTGCGGAGTTTCTTCCCCTGTGGTACCCGGACTAAAGGCACTTCAATCAGGGAGGCGAAGAGAAATCGAGGAAACTCAAGTCAGCCTGACACCGACGACTCTTCCTGCAAGCCCTCTCCTCTGTTTACAGCCGCCGAGCTCTTCGTTGCCGACCGCTCGGTTCGCGTACTTATTCATCGCTCTCACGTGAAAATCTCAGCAATAAACTTTGGCCGAGTAGTAGTTGTGTCGCTGGGGCCGCCATACTTCCATACGCAAGGTGGTTTACAGAAATATGAGGGTGGGGCGACGTGTGGCGTCATGTGCGTGCGTGGGCTAGTACATGGGAGCAGAGCAGAGGAAGAGCAGCAGGGCAGAAAAGGGCAAACTCAAAATTAAATAACTTGAAGTTAAACCCACAACAACTTGCTTTTTCTTTTTTCTTTTTTCCTGCTACTTGATAGAATTTCTCACTTGTACATTCTGCTGCAGTTTATCAAACTAAACTTATAGTCCAAGATCATCTATAGCAGCCATCATGCATATGATTACAGTATGGTCAGACATTTAAAGTGCATGTCAATAACTGTATATCAACAATGGTAATATAAATAAATAGTGAGTATACTGCACATCCTCTATGTATCCATGTATTTCCCCTGGCTCCCCATGACTACTGCATCTAGTTTAATTGAGTTGTTGCCTTGGGAATAAAATCGTTTTTTGCTCAGTGGGTTCTCATCTTGGGATATATTGGGGTCAGGGAGTGGCTGACCTTGTCTGGCGTCTCACTCAACCTGGTCAGGTACAGGTGGTTAAGGTCAGCCAGGCCAAACATGATTGTCCCACAAGTCTTCATCACTTTTCCTAATTTGTTTTTGTGTGAATTACTTTGGAGTACCCATACTAGCATAAAGTACTGTGCAAAAGTTGTAGGCACTAAAAGTAAAGTGAAGATGCTTTTAACAAATAATGCCTTGAATAGTTTTTATTTACCAGTCAACTTCATTCAAAGTTCAGCAAATAGAAATAAAACTCATATCAAATCAACCACTAACACTAACCTTAGACTGACCTGGTGATGTTGAGATCAGGGCTGTGCCAGCTGTTGCAGGACTCATTGTTCTTCTTGTCACTTAAGATAGTTCTTTATGACTCTGCCTGTATGTTTAGGGTCATTGTCATGCTGCAGAATAAATATGGGTCCAATCAGACGCCTCCCAGATCATATTACATTATGGACTCTAGACATCTAAAGTGCCTAAAACTTTTGAACAGTACTATATGTAACTTAGGATATAGTGTTTTAAAGGAACAGAAGCTCAAGATTTTTTAAATCTCTGCTTTGCAAACTCACATGCAGCAGTGTTATAAATTAATAGACACAGCACATAATGACACTGTAAAAACCGTGAGTACTTATTTTCCTGATTTATGTACTACTGATACTGATATAATGGCCATAATAAGCTTAGAAAAACCATCCAATGTATCGTGGCATGTGCTCTGGTTGGTTTCACATTTTTCAGTAGCTTACTTCATCTAGTGTTTAATAGTGATACATCAGTATGAACCAAAAAACAAACATTTTGAAGATGTTTTTTTCTTATGGGAGAAGTTTGCATAAAAAAAATACATGAACTAAAACCTCTTGTGAAGACTGAATTTTCCTCACATGTATTTCGTATATGGTTATCCATCATTCAGAAAGAAAGACCACACTGTGAAGTATTGAAAATGATAGAAAATGTATTTCATACAACAGTGTTTTTGTACAATATCACACGTTACCAAAAGTGTTGCACTGAAAATCTGAAAATGTAAAACAGTAAAAACTGAAGAACAGCTGCACAAGTGATTTCTGAATGCTGCAGTATTTTAGGAATTACAAATTACAGTTAATTTCCATTAGCAGTCACATGACGATAACTGATTTTGTTTCATAAAGTAAATTAGAACTGTACAATGTTTTTTTAATATATTTTAAAAAGCCTGTTCAGTCCTCAGGTAGGTAGGTGAGCAGTCCCTGACATAGCTGCTGGTGTGATCTTGGTTTTCTGAGGCCACTGTTTGGATTCATGCTCTTTAACCTTCTTGTTCCAACAGCTTCTGTTGTGTCAGCATCACAATCTCCTCCATCACTTCTGGTTTCAAGATGTCCTTGACCTGCAGAGACAGCACAAAGGGGACAATTGTAGATCAGCTGCACTGAAAGAAATCTGTGATTTACATTTATACACAAAGGGCTTTATAGTGATAAATTATAATAATGGACATTGATTCTCACATTTCAGTAATTCCTTGAATGACTTTAGTATTAATAGTAAATAATTTTTGGGTTTGAGTCGCTGAGACAAACAAGAGCAGACTGTTCAGTAACCCATCAACCAGCTGTGTTGGGCTTAGTATTAAGCATTATCCGCAATAAGGAAAATTTTGCAAACTAATGTCTACATTAACAGCCAACAAAAACATATAATGTGTGCCACAAAGATGTGTTAATGTGAGATATGAGCCAATGTGCTGATATTATATAAGCACAACATTTATGAGAAGCATTTGTCAGTAAGTCATCAGTTCTCTGCCCCAAAGAGCAATGAAATCATCCATGTCTGTTCCACACTGTTAGATCAACAGTGTCAAAGTTAAGAACTGCAATAGATATATTTTCCACAACTGTTGCCCAGCAGTTGCGGGTTCCAATATGGCCACCAGATGGCACAATACGGAAAAGTCAATTTTTTTTATTGAAATAATTCAAAAAACAACCACATACTGTTCCAAAGTGATGTAACTATCATTATAGTGTATTGAATTCTACCTGCTTGCTTCCTACCTGGTGTTGAAGTGAAGATTCATAGCAATAGAGAACACTGGTGTCAAACAAGAGGAACTTGTGTGCAGCCAAAGCCAGTAGACAGTTTCTCAACCGTGAAATAACCTCTCGATCTGACAGACTAACAGGCTGAGGACAGAGACAAGACAAACATACAAAGACAGGACAGAAATGAATACAAACCAAGTGTCTCCTCTTTGAAGATTATTAACATAATGTACTCTAAAGGTATTCAAACAAGACCTGGTATATTTCTCCATCAGTTTAAATACATACGGTCTTGATCGATATAATGACTTGGAATAACTATGAAATACTGCTCTTTATGTGTTCCGCTCCTACCTCAAGGCTGGTGTAGAAGCCCCCAGCCTCCTCCTCTTGCTGTCCCGGTGTGGGATACAGCCACACGAAGCCATTGTTGCCGAGGATGATGGATGCACCACATGGCAGGTTGTGGAAATGTGTTTTCTGCCTTTTGATCAGAGAAGGAGAAAGCTGTACCAGCACTCCTTGACCCAGCTGATGATCAGAGAAAGTAGAAAATGGATTTTAGGTTAAATTAAGGTTGTCATTAAAAGGAGACATTTAAAAATCAACAACAACAACATCATTATAACTATGTTTTGGCTTAGTTGTTCCAGAGGCTCAAAGTACATTATTATTGGCTCTACTTCTTATCCGACTGTGTTACTGCTGCCTTTAGGTTTATTATTACACTCTTTTTTTACATTATTGGTTCATTTTTTATAGCTGTCCTTTATGCTGTCAGACAGTGTATGTGTGTGTGTCTTTGCTTTTTGTTTTTATATGTGTAGTTCTGTTATTATGCTGTCTCCCTGCACTGAAATGCACTTTGTACCCCTTGTTTGAAAAGTACTATGCAAATAAAATTATTACGTTGTAATGCAAGAATGTAATTGTACATATCAAGGAGCAAAATCACCGTGGTATTCTGCCAGTGATGTTCTGTATATAAGGATTAAATATATGGTTTTAAACAGTGCTTTAAATTAATAGGTCTTCATTTTTAAATAATTCTCTGTATTCATCTAAACATATGCGTTTCTTCTGCCTCCTTCCTGTTGTGGATTTTCTGAGCTGATGTTGGCAGTTTCGGTTGAAGGAGAGGAACGGACGAGGAGTTTGGTGATTTTGATCTAGGAATACTTTAATGACTTGGAGAAAATACAGAGGCCACATCAGAACCGGACGCCATCTCCAACTGTTCTGAGCTCTGAAAATCCAAGACCAGCCCTTAAGAAAATCAGAGATATTGGTTCATCAGCTACAAATCATAAATCTGTGACCTCTAGTTATGTTGCATCTCAGGTCTTTGTCTTGATTTGTCTGGCAACGGCCTGCATTCTGGCCTTGGTTTGCCAGCAAGGCTCCTGCTTATCGATCATACATGCCTCCATCTTCTGTTTGAGAAGACAGAGGGTACAGCTTGACCTCTCTAACTTTGTCAACACTTCCTTTAATTGTTATTTCTCACTAGAATGTAACAGAGCCAGAAATGAAAGGTGAAAGACTACTAAGTATGAATAAATGAGTCAACTATGATGTTGCATAGCTACACAGTAACATTTATTGCCATCTCCAACACAGTGTGAGCATTGAATGATTCATTTCCTGTGTAATGCAATTTGTGTTTGTTTGTTTTTCTATTAGTGGCACTGTTGAAAACACATTCCTGTGTGTTTCTGGGCACACAACAGAATTCCCGAAATCTACAAATATTTTGGGCATCCCAAACTTTGAAGGTCTATGTTATGACTGTCCACCTAGAGGTACATCCTGGCTCTGTGTTTACATTCTGATTGGTCTTATTGAAACATAAACATTGAGTCAGAGAGCAAACTGTACTATACTGTGGTCATCTCATTGCATATGTTTACATAACTTACTTTACCATACTTTAAACTGCGGGTGTGAAGTGATAAGGCTCCATCTGAGAAGACAGACTGCACCTCTGCCTAAAAGCACAGGACAAAAGCAACACAGACATTATGAGTGAGAGATAAGAAGATGGAACAACCTGTGAAAGACAATTGTAAAACTGTGCATTGCAAGAGAGTCATACACTGATGAGATCACCCTCCTGAAGGTATTCTCTCATGGTGAGCTCGTCTTCTGCCGATCTTCTTCTCTAAAAAGAGAAAATAAAACAACATTTAAACAATAAACTTAAAACAAACTCTCCCATCCGAACCCTTTTCCCCATTCTTCGAGATTACTTTTCCCAGTGAATCTGATGATTTTCAAGCATCTCACCAGCTCTCCTCCAGGCAGATTGACAGAAGACAACAAGAGGACAGAGTCAAGCCGAGAGTTTGTCTCCACCTTCCACCGTTTCTGTTGCACCTACACACGACATATGAAAAAAGCAAAATCTAACTGACCAAAAAATGACAATTTGTTGTAACCACATAGGAAACTATTTAAAATGTCAGACATCACAGAGGAAAGGAGACATGGAGGCAGAGCTTTACCTCTGTGATTCTGCCAACCACCACATCGCCAACCTCACCGTTGAACCTGCAATTCAATAACACACAACCAAATTACAAGTACATAATTTCAAAAGCAGCAGTAGATAAACAAATTAAAAGTGGTTCAAGTGTCAATTCAGCATGACTTCACTTACCTGGTCTTAAGTGGTCTGACACAGATTAGTTTGTCTACTCTTTGAACCTCTCCAGCGACTGAAGCAGTCAGTTTCTCCTCATCAACATAGGTACCATGACCTCTGGGGACAAATGGTGTAAAGCACTGTTAATGAAGCTTTGTTACGCAGCCAAACAGGGACATGGTAAAGAGAAAAGTGTTAATTATGACCTCCAGCTATTGCTCACCGACAACACAGGTATTAATTCTAACTGATTAATGTATGATTTTGTTCCTCCTTAAAGTCCATCATTTATTACATACATATTTCTTGTATGTAAGCCTGAAAAAGGTGGGTTAAATAAAAACAGGAGGATTTAACTTGTTCACTTTTCATGGCAGACCAGACAAGCAGAGTATATACTCTAAATCTTATAAACTGATCAGAAGCTGAACCGACGTTATCCTCTCAATGAAGTAAAATAAGCTGGTGCAGCCTGTAAACCTGAGATGCTGAGGACGGTACCTTCACCAGTCAATGGTAAGTTTTGGCTGTATTTAAAATTTAGTTATGAGCTCAACCTACTTTTTTTTTCTTTTCAAAAACAGTTTTAAAAACAAGGTACCAGTAGCAGCACCAAAGATCACCCAGCTGCTTTTAGTCGATTTCCCTGCATGACAAACATCATGTCGCCACCATGAGCAGCAGCCGATCACACCGCCGGATCCACCAGCCGAGACCTACCTCATGAAACCAGTATCTGAAGTGATCACATCGCCGGGGACGACCAGATCTCTTCGGTTAAAAGCAGAAGCTGATAGCGACACTGGTTTTCGGATAACAGGTAATCTCATGTCAGCCGCCATGCTGCTGCCGTTGCTTCTTCTTCTTCTTCTTCTCTCTCTGGTGATTCGCAAACAACTTTAGAAGTTTTACCGCCACCTAGTGAAGAATGGGTCGATATGTTGTTGTTTTTTCTACTCAACTAAAGTTACAAATAGTTTTTAAAACTCTTAGATTAACGACATGTAAGAATTAGGATACAAAATCGTGTAACGTTAGATTTGTTGTGTTAATCAGCTAGCTAAATTGCCAAATTGGATCAACTGGGGGGGGACTGTTTAAAGCTCGCGAGATCTTAACCACAAACTGAATAATAACACAATCATAACAATAATACCGCGAGAGTTAGTCCCTCTGGCTGAGCCAACCAAGCATTTACCTTGCATTACCGCCAACTGCAGACAGAGACAGACATGTTTTAATTTATATAAAAATGACTCTGCTTTTTAATAATAATTAGTATCTAATAATGTTTTCTTCTCTCACAAAAAGAGCTCAGTTACCTTGTTAAAATCCATTAAATAACAGCTACTCCTTCTCCCTCATTAAAAAAAAACACAGAATCTATATGAAAATCTTATTATTTTTAAATATTTCATTTTTGGAAACTTTGTCCCTCCAACAGATAAATGTGACACCCCTCTAGTGTCAAACTCTGCACATACATCATTCTCCACAGTGAAACTTCAAACATCCAAGCGAAGTCACGATAAGTGAAACACACTTTTTAGTGGACAGGGATTTTAAAATGTTCCTTTCCAAAAGAACATAACAGAGACTTGCTTTGAGCCATACAATTCTTTATTTATTTATTTACATTTTTGAAATGTGTTACTGCACCATGCAACTATGTAGCTGAACCCGTGTGCCTCTATGTGTCTCTTTTAATTCTGTTTTGTCACAAAAATGATCAAAAATCAATTCTCACACCAATTCCCCTCTCCCGAGTAGTTTGTGCTTCATTTTGTGTGTGTTTTCTTGATTTTGTGTGTGATGCATTTGTGACATAATGTTGAAGGGAAATTATGTTATATTATATACAAAACTGAACATGCTTTAATGAGTTTTATGTGTGTAATGCTTATTTGTTGAGCTTTTCTGAGTGAAAAAATAATATGTTGAACACACACAAACAAAAACTGTGTAAAGTATAAATTTGCTCTTCTTGGAACAAATATAAGTTCATATTAATCATTTGTGTGTGCATGATGGCGTCACTCACTCACACCTGGAATGGAAAGTGGTGCTCTTTATAATCCTCTTAAATTCAAATTTAAGCGGTTGGTGATTGCAGCATTTATCCATGGACAGTTGACCTGTTTGTATTTATGGCACTGTATTTTTCTTCCTGCAGTTTTTCTCCCATAGACTGTATAAAAATAGGTCTCTACGGTTTCTACACGCATTTTACTTTTTACACCAGCAGATGTCAGCGTCGAACCGTGCGTGCTTCCAACGCAATCACGTTTCAAGATAACGGAGTGGTGACGTCAGATGTCAACACGACGCAAACTTCTCCGTCGTGGCCAATCAGCCTTGAGTCGGACAGTCTCTTGTAAAGATGGCGTCGGTGGGGCACAGAGAAGTGAGAGCTGGACGCTTTACCGTTATTAAACACCGCTGGTTCAGACACCGTAAGAACTGAAACGGCGGCGGTAGTAAAAGTTTATCGACCCTTTTTTGTCAGCCAGCAGCACGCAGTTTGGTGCCGTGTGTGTATCGCCGCGGGCTTGGTTGTTTTTGTTGTCGGTTAGCCAGTCGTTGCCTTGGACAGCTCATTAGCTTCAAGTTGGAGAAGCCAACGTTAGCCCGGGCTAGCTGAGTAGCTCCATCGGCTGCTTGGATTTTTCTCCACGGCATACATGGATTGATAGCCTCACCAGAGTGAACTCTGGGCTGCATATTATCCATTTAAAACTCTTATTTTCACGGAAACAAACCGGCCATGAGCCACTTGGATTAAAAAAACCCAACAACAATACTTTATAAAGGAATAAGGTGCACAGACGATCTGGCATTGCGACACTATCTGGAGTGTCGAGACGGAGCGAGTTGGCCGTCATGTATTTTCTTACCGGCTGGCCCCGGAGGCTGCTTTGTCCGCTAAGGAGTGAAGAGGAGCCCTTCTACATCCAGCCCAGCTCGCAGAGGTTTTACTTCGCAGTGCTCTCAGAGACACAGCTCAGCATCTGGTTTAGCCGGGTAAGTTAAGTCAACCAGCTGCAGCCCATATTCTCAGCTGTCCCGACAATAACAGTGAGTGCAGTGCCACTTCACATTTTAACTGACGGGGGGGACATGTACACATTAAACGCTATTTAGCTGTGCGCCATCAGCTACAGATGCCATCGCTTTATTTATTTTTTAATGCACTCCAACTGTGTGACAATCTGGCTCTTATTGTTTGATAAAATGAGCGTTAATAAACACGTAGCGCTACAGCAGAGTGTCCTTAGTGATGATGAGCAATCTGAATGCATTCACCTTGGTGGTGATAAACGGTGCCACCTACACACAAATTACATAGACAGGTGACATTACGCATCACAACAGTTTCAGTATATCCGCATACGTGTGCTTGTCACAAAGTCGCAGGTCAATTCATACGTATTTTGTATTTGTATGTCGTCGTTCATCACTTTAACTCCTTTATTCAGGTGTTGGCGGCTTTTCATCTTCTCAGACGCAGGTAGAGGAGTCTACCTAATGAATATTTAATGTCAGCTATTAGTAAGGTTGAGTCTCTCAGGTACATCCAGTACTTCTGGCCAAAAAACGTTTTCATCACCAAAAGTTCAGGGGTTACGTTATTATCAGTATGGGATTTCCTATAGTGTTCAAAACAAAACATGTTGTGGTATTTTCTGGTCAGGCAGCTTCTCAACATTAATTCAAGTTGTTTTGGGATTCCAGCATTACACAATCAATGTAAACAATCATGTAGGCGGATTAATTGATCCCTTTATTTTCCATTTTGCGCTAAAAATAATTGTGAAGAAACAATATTGCATATTCACAATATGTTGTGTTCTGATGAGTTATATTTTCCTCCAAGTGGCCTTTCCTCCGTGTGTAGTTGAAGGCCAGTGTTGACTTGCTCTTCTCTTTTTCTGCTTATTATGGAAGTCTTTTCAACAAGAGGGTGATTTTTATCTTGGCTTTTCACAGGTTATCTTGAGCTAAGACCTTAGTCATGAATTTAACTGATTCATGACTTTGTCTTCAAAAAGGGGCCTCTGCTTAAACTGGTTCCTTAACTAAATCTTGAACCCGTCTAAGCACTGTCTTGTCCAAAACAGTCGTTGTTGGCTGGGTAAATTGATTACATTATGGCTCCTGAACTTGCTGGTGTAGAGCCAAGTGGCTTCTTGTGTTAGGTTTGGGGAAATCTTAAAAACCTTTAATTCATGCTGAGGTTTTAAGGTTTGACCTCAGGGTTATATGTACATAAATTAACAGCAAAAGAGTAGATCAGCAGTTTCGAGATTAATGCTTTACTGGCAGTCACTTCTTCAAGAGAGATGCAAGTAAAAAGAAAAAATGAAAGAAAAGCCTGATGAATATCAAGGGAGATGTAGGAGGGAGCTATAGTTTTGGGGAAAAAATCATTTGCAAGTTCTAGGAAACCTAAAAAAAATGCCTACAGTGAAGACAAACTATATGCTGTAGAAAGTGGTGCTAAACAACTCATTACAGAAAGATGGTGTGAATGTGAATTTTGACTTGATGTTGTGGTCAGCAGTAGGAGACAGACTGTCAACTGACCTGGGTGCAAGACAGCGGCATCTACGACAGATGAGATCTTATTTTCAACATTGTTTATATTGTTGTTGTTTTCTCTCACAAATTGTTTGAACCTCCATACAAAGTATGGTATCTGCCAGTGTGATGTTGTCTTGCCATATGTTTTCTATGAGAGAACACTTAAACCTAATCAAGTTCAACTTTCAAATCTGATGAAATGCAGAATGTCTGATAAAAGCCCACCGGCATCTGCCATAGTAGAAAACTCCAAATTCCAAATACAGCTCTAGGAACTCGCTGCACTGTTTTATACTCCTCACTCATTTGTTTGAATACATCAGCTTTGCTGTGCCAATATGGAGAGAGGCCATTTGATTTGATAATCTGCAGCTGAGCACATTGTTTATGGCAGTCTGTGTTCCACATAGCTTGTATGTTATTGGGTTGCAGCAACAATGGATCAGGGTCACTGTTTATTTCCTGAGAACCTCACAGGGTGTGACTGCGCTTTCCTTCCCCTCTTCCTTAAGAGGAGAGAACGTTGCTTGTCAGTATCAATAGGTGGACCACACAGTTCAGGGGACACCCTGAGAGGAACTACCCACTAAGGAGCTCCCCCAAGAACTACTCACCTTCAGCGGCTTATTTATGGTTGCGCTCAAGTGACACAAGCCGGTGTTTGGTATACCAACATCATTTATGTGCAAGATACAACTTCAACAATTACATCAACACCATGATCAGAGACATGTTTTCTTTCATTGATTAAATCAAAAGGCTAACGTGAAGAGCTATTGTTTACACGGGCTTTTAAAAATGGCGGTTGCCTGTGCTGTATCAGTGCTGTATTGGATCATGTGTTCAACCAATCAACGTTGACTTGCGCCTGGACCAATCACTGTACACTTATGTCACTCAAGGTACCCACCCTGAAGAAGGAGCTAAAAAAGTCCCTCAAAACGGCCTCCTGAGAACTATGATCGTTCCCACTTCCTGCAGTGCGGACAAAAAAAAGGGTAGTTCCTGCAACAGTTGTTAAGGGCGTTAAGGAAAAGGATCCTGTCAGGAATGTCAATTGGAGCAACTCCTTCCTCTTTACATGCACCTTTCACATCTGTAATATCCATTATGTTATGAGTTCACTCTGTAGCGGAGGGATTTGTTCACACACTCTTCTGAAGTATTGTGTTTTCTAAATATATTGAAATACATTTCTTAAAGCAAACACATGTGGCAAACATGACCATATATCAATATTAAGTTGGATATAGTGTGAGTTATAGGTTATTCCAATATTGTAAATCTGTTATTTACCTTCCTAGCTTTCTTGTCCCTGTTGATCTTAGCCATCATTTTTCTACCAGGTCTTTTCTCTTTAATCCCATTAGTCCTAAACCTCGGCCATCGCAGCTTGAGCCTGGCTAGTTCAGTCGAGGCACTATTACTAATCCGTGTAGCACAGTAGCTTAGCCTTGTAGTCGTTCTGTTCTGGCACCCTGCCACAGCTGTATGGGAGGAGAGATACTGCTCAGGATCTTTAGGAATAGAGGGATGGAGTGTTAGTGTGATGGCGCTATTTTTCCCCTTAATAGCGCTGTAGTTGACTCTATTTGTCTGCGAAAATCAGCAGAGTTGTGTTTGTGTGTATGCACATGTATGGTAACACATAGTTGTGTGCTTGTGTAATCCTTTGTGCTCTGGGATTTCTTCAGTTACACTGACTGACTTCATGTAGTTGTGGTGGAGCATGGGAAATGGCAATGCGGGGAAACTACATGAACTCAAGTCACCACCATCCTACAAAGCTTTTCAGTTTGAGCTCAGTCAAAATAATGTGTGCACTGTTTGTTTATTTGAGATGTAGATATAAACTTTACAATAGTTACAATACTTCAGGGTCATTTTTTTTAGTTTAGTTTGCCTGCAAGGCTGTGATGGGGGGGAAAAGTGCAATAGCCAAAGTTATTGATTGATGATTTGACAGAATTCTGTCATTAAAAAAAACAATAGTGTTGTCCTTATTCTGTCTTTGGTCATTTGTGTTGCAATGACTGATCCTTACCTCCTTAATAACCTTCAACAATTGCCTTTTAAAAAACGGGACATGTGTATTGCTCGCTTAAAGTGAAGCATCACACTGTTGCATTGTGATATTATTTTCGCTCTTGAGTGTGAAATGACACAAACTATTTTTCCACAAAAGAGATTTTTAAGTTTATTTATATTGATTACTGCAGACCACTGAACACCAACTGAACCAGTGAGTATCAGGTTCAGTATAAGCACTAGCTTTGGGTATTTAGGTGTTCCTTTCTGTATTGCATCTTTTTATACTTGAGGGGCTTGTATAATAACAACAGCAGTTTCTAAAAGTGAATCAGATGTAAATGGTCAGACCATCAAATTAAAGGTGAAAATCAGCACTTTAACCTCATACAGAGTACAGAAGCAAAACAAAACCGTCCTAATACTGACAGATGTAACTGTATGTTGCTCCAAACAAAACATTAGACCTGCTGAATGCCAATATTAAGAAACCATGCAGCTCCGTAGCTGTCCGTCACAGCCTGATCTAACTTAAAGCCCTCTATAAATCTGCAATCCAGCAGCAACCAGTGATCACCAGAACTATCCGGAGGTGGTCACAGGAAGCAGACGAGACTCTCCAGGGCTAATTTGAGGTGACAGACTGGGACGTTCTCTGTAATGCCAGTGGGGAGGACATAGACGGACTCACAGACTGCATAACAGATTATGTAAATTTTTGCACGGACCGTCTGATCCTCCACCAAGTTCCCAAATGTAAACATAAACTACCTCTAATGTGCTCTATTTGTTAACTTCCACCACCTGAGTTTCTTCTAATTGTTTATGATCTGATGTTATTGCAACTCCAACAAGGAGAGATGCTCCCTTTTACCGTTTCCTACTGAGTAAGCTTCACCAGTGCAAGTATCATTGGCATTATTAAGTTTTAATTGCACGGAAAGGACGCTGCAGGGTAGAAATATCTAAGACCTGCTCTCTCATTACACTGACAGTGGGTACAAGGTCTAATGTTGCATAGCTTGAATTACACAAGATATTTTCCTGCCTTGGTTACCTGACTATAACCATTCAGTGTGCTGTATCCTCTTTGCCTGTAATGTCAAAGACTGTTGCTTCCCTCACAGAAAACAGGATTAAGCTGCTTTACTTAAAAAGATACACAGCCAACATTTTGATAGTTTGGTTTCTAATTGATTATGCTGCACTCCCAAACAAATACAGTAGCACCATAAGCTAAAAAAAACATGTTTACCAATCTGGCAATGCTGAGAAATGAGAGAAGCTACTGTACATTTCATGTACAATTCATTTTCAATCTTATCAAAAGTGCAATACTTCAATCTCATAACTTGAATGAATAATAAAATCTCTGCAGGGGGGTTTCCACTTGTTGCAGTAACGTCAGTGAGTGAGGCGTGGCAAGGTTTTGAGGTTTTGGGTTTGACCTCACTATGTTAGTGCTTCTCTTCAACTGTAAAATAATGTCATTTTCAGTCACCACTATGTCCATAAGCAGCCTAGAGCACTGAAATAAGCAGGAGAATTCATAATTCAAATTAATTATTATAATTTAATTACATTTTAAATATATAAATATTCTAAAATCCTCCTTCCTTTAACACCCAATCTGTCAGACAGGAAATATATTTAACCATGATCCAAATATCACTTACTGTTTATTGATTGTTTTATTGTAGCTTACTCTATTAGCCACATGCTTCTACAATATAATACACAGATTTAGACAAAGAGATCCTTTCATATCTCGACTACTATAGGTCAGTTGCAGCGCGATTGGCCTTCTGATTAAAAAAAATTAAAAAGAGGGACAAAAAAAATGACAGGAGGGTGAAATGGAGTGAGACGGAAAAGGAGAGCAGACACAAGAGAGTTGAAGGAGAGATGGAAGGCTACCAGAGGAGAGAGAGAGAGAAGAACTGAACGAGAAAGACGAGACAAAAGAAGAATCAGAGCGGGACAGAAAGAGAAACTGAAGGAGAGAGATAAAGACTGAGAGAGACATTACCCCATTGTTGCAACAGTTTCATGGTATGCTTTCTCTCTCTCTCTCTAGTACAATGACATACTCAGTAAAATAGTTATTGGCTGATTTCTGTTGGGGACTGCCACTGACAGCCCTCCCATGCCACCCTGCCCAAAACCTCTTGTCACCTGATGGCATAAACTTTTCTCGATCCGCCACTGAGTCACACATTTTATAAATCATATTTGCCAGCAGATAAACATGCAATTATTGTTTGTGGTGAACAGGAAACAAACAGAATGAGATGCAGGCCTGAAGTAGCTTGTACTCAAGTGTCAAATCAGGGTTATTGAAACAAACTGGTGCTGATGATAGTTCTATGATGCGGACAAATGTCTGCTTTAGTGATTCGGGGGGTTGAGGCAAAGTCAGGGCAACAGCCTCAGGCAAAGTTTGTATGTGCACACTTGTTTATCTCTCTGTGTTGCATGGTACAAACTACACACTGAAACATTTGGACACAATTTTAAAGTCCAATTTTGGAATCAGAACCTAGCAAACTACCTGTTTACTGCTCATTTATTTTCCATTTTGCTTCATAGTAATGGTCACACTTTTGCACAGCAATGTTTGCAAAAAAAATTTTTTTTTTTTTTAACAAAACATGCTTTTGTTTGCTGGTCTGAAGATATTTTTCTAAATGAGCCTCACATGGTAAGGATTTGCAGTTTAGTAGAAGCCATCTCATTCTTTTGGGACAGAATTTTATCTCTTATTTTTGTCTTTGCCGAATAATCAACATGTGAGGTAATGAAATAAGAGGTAACACATCACCTTCCTGCATATACTTGTTGACAAATGCACCAAATTGTTAACATGCTCGTTCTATTCTGCTTTTTCTTCATGTTTCTTCGTCTTCATCTGAATAGATTTTTTTTAAAGGTGGTGTGTTGCTTTGTCCAGAGTTTGTGTACTTTCAGATAGACCCAAAAGTAATTATTTGAGCAATTGAAGGCACACTGCACCCATGCAACTTTTTTTTCCCACAAGCAACTGTCGTCATATGTCACACTTAAACTCAGATCCCAAATCTGTTATTCAGATCCAACATTATGTTATTTGTAGACGAATCTGTAGTTTTCACACAGCAGGCTTTTTGTTAAAAGGAGCAGAACTACCACATACTTGAAAAAAGTTTTATAAAGCCTTTAGTGACTCCAGGGGGAAATCTGATAAATTGTGCAACATCAGTTGGGGCTGAAGACAAGTTTGAAAAGGAAAATATCTGTGTATGGAGTGGTGAAGAGGCTACAAGTATAAAACCTAAATCTTTGACCAAACTGTTGGTGGTGTAGTTGCATTGGTGCAAAAGGTGGTGCAAAAATACACTGTGTGGTTTTGCAGCATCGATTTTTTTTTTTTAACAATAGTGACAATGGTTAACAATGGTCTGCAATGCTAAATCGATGGCGTTCTCTTTTCCACCATGATGCAATTGCTATGCTGTTTTCTTGGAGCTCAAATGTAGTTTATAATAAAACTGAAATGTTTACAATTTACATGTTTCCTCCTCATTGGTAATATACAATAGATTTCCAGTGTTGTCCTATCTGGCAGTCTGTGACCTGCAGGATGTTTGAAATGCTTATGTTTTTTTCCCCCATATCCTTATTCCCCACCCACAGCCCAGTGTTTTGATAGTCAGCTATATCGAGTCTGCGAAGGCGGCGGCCCAGTTTGGCTTCTACCAGAAGGCAGAATGGAAACCAGACGACTCCATGATAGCTGTGGCGGTAAGTACATACCCCTCAATCTCATATCATATATTTGCATTATGATTGATGTCCATTGGCCCACATCTTGTATCTTTACCTATTAGTACAAAACACTAAAGTTTACCAATGAGTTATATGCAAACGGCAAAAACGGTTTACTGGTGAAATATCTTATAACATTATGACTGTACATAGTACTAATGACTAAAATTATATCTTCAAATGTTAAAAATCAAATAGAAATACTATATTATATTATGGTAAATCAATGAGAAATCAACAAAAATGATTTTATTTCATGTAATAATGAAATGATTCTCGACATTATCTGGCTATGAACTGAGGTGAAACCACCACATCTGGAAGGGGTCAGGGAGTTTGAGTTTACCATGTCCAACAAAATTTGAAAATACTATTGTCTTTGTAATACATACACACTGTTGGTGAAACAACTTCATGACCTGCCAGAGTTCACACAGTCCTCAAACCAGTCGCCACACTTGGCACGATTTGAAATGAAAGCAGTTGCATAACAAGCAGCGTCTGTCTGAGGTGTCACTGGTTTGAGGACTTTATATGACACACCAAACCAACTGTTTTAAAACCAAATCTCTCTTTCACTTCCTGTCTGGTTCTCTTCTCTGTCTGTTCACTTCCCATCATTTTGCTGCCACTTTGATTTAGTGCATGTTTGGCTTCAGTCAGTCGGTAGATCATTGACAATATGATCCTTCTATTATATAAAAGCAGCTTCCTTGCAGCTTGGGCGTATGACAGTAGAACGAGTGTGACAAATGCTATAGATTAAAATGAAATGTGGCTGCAGTTTTCTACACAGTAGATTTTGTATTATATCTGCTGTTTTATTGAGCTCCAGATAGTTAGTTAGATAGATAGGAAGGTGTTCCCGTGTCCCTGAATTGCCTACATCATGTTACAACTTCACTTTCAATCATATACACATCACACAGTTTGTAAGGGAATGACATTAGTATGAAGTTGGCATTTTTAGATTGTAAAATGGCCATACAGGTAATATATAACATAGGAAAATAACTAAATTAATGGAAACGGATGTGAGAATTGTAATTGATTCAACATGAATAATCATTTTAGTCAGTTTCTGGTTTCTGTTTATACTGGTCTGGATCTGTTTACACACCCTTGTGTGGCTACATGAGAAGTGTTAAATGAATTTTACTTCATGTTTTTCCCTCAAACTATCCTAATTTATGATTTAAACATTTACAAATATCCAGAAAACTGCTGGTAACTCTTTGATATCCTGCCCGGTTTCATGTGAGCAAGAAAAGGAATGTCTGTGTGTGATTCCTGAAGGTAGACACGCCTTGACTTGCATAGTCATCATTTCACGTGTACATCTCACTGAAGTAGCTCCAGGTATATGATTGCTTGAGCGGGGAAGCCCCTTACACAAGAATTTGTTTTAATGGTGCCTTAAATTATAAAAGTGCAACTGCCGGCTGATAAAGTTACTACCAGTTAGATCCAACCGTAGCCTCCTGCAGTTGTCAAATGACGGTATTTTGTCTGTAGTAGATAAATCAATAAGGGTCACAGAACAGACCGGCTTTTAACATTTTGAGTTGAAAATATTTGACGGCTTCAGTTACACTTTGCTCCCTACCTACAGTACTGTTTTTACTTTGTCCTCTGCTAATCACTGTGCTCTCTGACTCAGATAATCGACTCAGAGTGAAACAGCAACTAAACAGGTTGTTCCATGTTTTATTGATCACTGGCATTTACATATCAGCTTGAATGTATTAACTGTGCTATCAAAGTAGCCAGAGAACATGATATGATATACAGATTGGTTAAAAGGTGGGCATTGATCATTTTTACCCTTGAACCCTGACCTCATTGTTAACAGTCAGGCTTGTGGTTGAGATCTATACTGGGAACAAATCACAGCCCTCTAAAAGATCTAGCTGCCTCAGCTTTTTTGGGGAAATGGAGAGGGCCTCATTTTTTTGTGTGTGTGTTTTGCAAATCAATACAAATTTACCCGAATGGTGAACCTGATGGGGGGAAGGAACATATCTGTTTGTTGCTGTTTAAACAAGCATGAAATATTGTCATTATATCTGTGCCTTTGGTAAAGAACCCACCACAACCAAAAAAAAAATATGCAAATTATCATCCCACAAAGCTGAAAAGACATGATTTTTAAAAAAAAAAATCATGCTCATTTCCATGGAGATGAGATGTTCTCGCCAACATGTTTCTGTATGTGAGCCCACACAAGCCTATTGACGTTAGTTCAGCAAGACCTTTCCTCCACTGTCATGCTTTAATTTGGATCATCATTTTTATCTCAGTTCAGTTTCATGAAAATCTGTAATATGAACTTTAGGTAATATTGTTTATGATTAGGTTTACATATTTGTGTTTACATAAAATAAAAACTGCATTTTCAGCTGTCAGTGTTCACATTTTTTTTTCTACAAAGTGTAGGCAGGAAATCAACATATCTACATGTCTTTAAAGCACAAAACACTGCTATCCATGGCATACACTGACAACTGCAGTGGACTTGTTGTGTCCACTATTTACAACAGAGGTTACACTGAGGTCGAGAGCCGAGCTAAGAATAATTTGCACGTATTATGGCGCAAGTGAAGCCAGCAGCAGAGTACATCAAGGCTGGATTTACTGAGTTATTTTGGCATTTATTTTCAGGATATACTGTTAATCATTCTTTGCGAGTGTAATCCCCCGGGAGAGCCCTGTGAGTTCACAGAGAAGGAACAGACGGATACTGCATCCGCTGTGTCATGTTGAGACAGACAAAGATGACTGTGCAATGGCAGTGGAATCAGGCTGTTTATCTTAGGATGCTTGTGTAAATAACTAGAAAGCTTATGAGGATAAATGTGTGATGGAGGCACTAATTCAGCTGGTCAGATGTTGCTCGTGGTCTCACACCCTAGGAAATGATTATCATCTAGTTCCAGTGTACACCTCAAACAAAAGCAGCACAGCTTTCTCTCCAGCGTTGCCACCTTGATAGAGAATAATTGAGAAAGACAAGCACCACACTCCACCTTCACAAAATTAAGGGGGGAGGGGCAACTTAACTTCAAGGTACATCAACCTCTGACATCTTCTGTTCTTGGCACTATTACTCATGGTTGTTATAATTAACTCTGCAGCTAAGGTAACGGTGCAAAGGAAGCGTCTTGTTGAGTAACCTCACAGAAGGCAAGTGGCCGAGTCAGCAGATAACTGGCGGGTTCCAAAGGTCATGTGATCAGCGACGCATAGGACATCAGCCAAGACCCAGAACAGGAGCAGACGGCATTAAAACAAACCGCACACAGAGAATCAATTCATTAAAATCATTACAGTCTACTGGAAAAAGCCACTGCTTTGTGTTTGCTTACAAGTGTGTGGACAGTGTGTGCTGCTTAGGGTATAGTGTTTGCATAGTTGAACATGACTAAGTTATATAGAGAGATCAGTAAAATGCAACTTACTGTAATCCCTTTTTATTTTAAATTTCATCAAATACCTTAGCCTGGATAATCCCACATCTTTTTGTAAACACTGCCAGGAAATGCTGTCAAGGACACACAATGCTGTTGTGTGTGTGTGTGTGTGTGTGTGTGTGTGTGTGTGTGTGTGTGTGTGTGTGTGTGTGTGTGTGTGTGTGTGTGTGTGTGTGTGTGTGTGTGGCAGAAGGCAGTACATGTTTCTCCCAAAACACCACCACTTGTCCTTCAAGCCATTCTGCTGAACATACTGTATCAGGTAAAGGGGCAGAAATATTATCTTTCCTGAGAGAAAGGAAGTATATGACGTATATTCATGATGTCTCAAATGTTGTCATATCAATGCCAGTTTATTTCTATCAAGATATAACATTCAGTAATGAAGATATAACGTCATTTATCAGATAATATTAGCCAGATAACCTCTTGGCCTCATAGTGTCTCTGCCACCCTCTCTCTCTCTCTTTCTCTTTCTCTTCTCCCTCCTCTCTGTCAGTCCTTCTTTTCATCCCTCGTGAGGCCAAAGTACACATGAATGAATGCTGTGAATGTGTCTGGGAAAGCAGCAAGTCAGGCTATGATCCCAGGCCCACCCAGCCAAATACAACAGGGAGCAGGTGCAGGAGTTAAAAATACCAGGGCACACGCACTTCCTGGGTTCCACTAACACACTGACTCATGACTGGCACAAAGTATTAAACGTTAACGTTGGTTCTTGTTTGGGTTTTTATGTCTGACCTTGTCTTTGCTGTTTGAAACAATTGATATCCTAAATGCATGCTGGTGTATCGACTTGCCACCCAATATATTTTGATGATCTGTTGGCAGCTGTGAATAAGTCAGCTGATGATTTAATATTGTTTGTTCTGATGTGAAGTACTCTCTGCTTTGGTTGAGCTGGAGATACCGCAAACCTGTCCCTTATGCCGCAGGACTTGTCTAGTAGTGTCAACAATCACATATATTTCCTTTCTAACAGGAAATGTTTTGGGCAAGAGGTATGTTAACTTCAAAGCAACAATAAATATGAGAGTATCTGCGTGGGGTCAAATTGCATCAAAATACAGTATAAGTCAAATCATAGTGAGATCTGCTGACTAGAAACCATTCTTTTACTCAACCAACTAAAGGGAAACACTGAAGAAAAAGTAATCTCAAGTTTAAAACCTGAAAGTGTAGACCAAGCGTTTGTTTGACATCCTGTTTGCAGTTTAAATCGTTGATCTATCTCTTAAGAAAACTGCTAGAAGAGGGTGTCTGGAAATTCACTTTGAGAGAAGAAGCTAAAATTGTAGTCTAGCCAAGTAAGATCAAAACATTGTGGCTGTACTTGAAATAGTGAATCTGTGTTATCTTTTGCACCCGAGAGACTACAATGGCTGCAATGAGGCAACAGCAGCAGAAGATATTATGTAGTCAAAAAGTCTAGTGACAAAGATGTAATAAGATTAGAGCAGAATAAGTAACTACTGTCAATCCACTGCTGATGTGCCTTTAACTTCTGCTGTAGTAGGAATTAAATCTGGTCCTACTGTCAAAGTAGATGCTCAGTCTGGGAAAAAAAAGTTTAATAATAAGAAATGGACATCATTGTGTGCCACTAGATTTGACCAGTCAAACCAGTCAGCCTTTCGCACAATCACACTCGATCATCTTCACATCACTCATGTCAATCAAACAACAAAGCTTTGTGAGGGTTTGTGTCCCTTTCACTCATCCGTTTTGACTCCATAAATGTTCTGGCAGTTTTAAATGTCAGAGTCAAGTTTGAAAAGGACCCTGACTTGTTTTTCTGTCACAGTCACTCTGGCAAATTGCCTACACGAGACTTAATAACTTCTTAGGATTTTTTTCATTCATAGCTCAAGTATGGAGGAGGAGCCACATTAGCAGATACAGCACACACGAGGCTATGATAACCGATTTAAGTGTCTTAAATTATCTACAGGCTATACTGTTTTTTTAGCTCCAAGAAGCCATAATTTTTCTCACCCTCATTAGTATTGTCGTTTAATTATAGGGTGGGCCGTCTCGGAGAAGTCAGGGACTGCAGAACAATAAAAAAAAACAAAAAAACCCCAGCATTGCCCAGGCAGTAGTCCTCACTTCAACTACCAGCTGTTTCCCAGATGTTTGGCCACGCACACACCCTGCAGATCTTGAGGCTAACGTAATCACCCTTTTAAACCGTGGCTAGGACTATCTTTAGCTGAGAGAGCGTGCGTGTGTCTGTGTGTATTAGACAGAGAGTATGAAGAAAAACAGCGAAAGCAATTGATACAGTGTGAGAGATGGACTTGTTTGTGTGGCAGGAGTCAAGAAAGGATGTAGTTCTTCAAACAGGGGAAATACTTTTTAGCATTTAGTTCTTCTCGTGTGTGTCTTGGGATCTGTCCGAGGCCAAAATGTTCCCTCTCTGTTTTTATACTCTCACACAGCAGAGCTTAGGAAAGTGTTTTGACCAAGAACTCTTTTGATCGACCAAGAATTTGGTGCAGTTTTCTATGGCACAGATGTAGCTCCACATACAAGTACATATTATCGGCTTTTGTTGATATAAGCACTGTGAGTAAAGAGAAAAAAGGGTTAAGGTAAAAAGTGATAAATTAAGTAATGGTAAACCACTTGTGGTTCACCAGTACTTGTTTAGTGGGAGTCGACAGGATGGAAAAAATGTTTGGAAATGGTAGCAGTCGGCTAAAATTAGTCGACAGTTTCTGCAGGATTTCATGTTTTTGTAAACAAACGCATACACGCAATAACAGAAGCATACATTAAGTGCTGCAATAAATGTAATTTTAATGAGACTGCATCAGAGAGGTGTTTCAACTGTGGAATTTTTTGAGGCTTTACTTTGAGCTGTGGCTGTGCAGGATTAGGTGTTCCTTTTTACTGTGTCCACTCCTGCACAGATTCTGTCTTGTTGGAAAAGGGTCAGAAATGTTTCCTCTGACAGGTTGATTTGGTATTCAAAGACCGAAAATTTGTGTGTGCTCACTGTCTAAAGCAGAAATAACTTTTTTGTTTGTATTACTGCAATTTTGTTTTCTTGTGCTATATTTTAATTAAAATGATTTTGGCTATACACTTCTACTGTTATGTTCCCAGTGACACACTGGTTTACGCAACAAAAATGAACGAGAGTACCAGCCTAATACACATCATTTCATCTGTTTGGATAGACGGAGCTAACGCGAATGAAATGGGATACTACTGAGTGATTTGTCTGTTGCCTCCTGCAATTAATTAAAGAAGAATAAACAGATAAACTGATGGAGAGATGGATCAGATGTCTTTAGTCCTGTCATGCCTCAGTGAGGACTGCCTGACAGCTGTGTGCTTCCAAAACCACTTTCAGTAACAGATGCCACAGTTAAAGATAACATGCTGGTTGCTACTGTTTGACAACAAAACGAGACTTTTGCACAGTTTGGATTTTTGCATGCATTTCTGTCCAGTACATTTTTCCAAGAAAACCAGCGGCATCTACTGATATATCTGTGCATTGTGTGTGAGCCATCACATTTTTCAAAAAGTGCATTTTACTTCAGTGAAGTGTGTGTGTTTGTGTGTGTATGTGTGGACTTCGGGGTTTTGTTTCAACATGCAGAAGAGAAGCATCAGTACGCGATTGCACTGCATACAGTTTTCTGCTGACTTGCCACTTTGTATGCAAAAACCACCGTCTTTCATTCTACTTGCAAGCCTGAACTAGAGAAGTTACCAGCCAGCTTTTTTATCTTCTCCCGTTTTCTATTTGTTTGCAGTTTTACAGCAGCATTAAGTCAACCCTTTGATGTCACCTTCTTTCACACGCAGCATTAAGTCGTAATAGTTGGTTGAAATAGTACAGAAGAAAAGGAAGTGTTTTGTGACAAGAGCTAAAGCCCTGCCTTGCCTCTCATGTACCAAAATACTGAGTATGTATGTATATGTGCCTGCTAGAAGCTAGAGAAAAGGGTTAAAGCAGGACATCATAAAACACATTTTCATGCACTGCAGTGACCTGGTTACTCCAGAATGTGTGTTTAATGCATTTGGGCAGCAGTCAGATTTCTGCCCTACCCTTTACCTGATGTTGTAACCAAGTCTGGCATAGTTTTAAGTGACTTAACCTCACATGGAGAGGTCAGGCTTTGTACTGGGAGAGCACAGAGTGTTGTGTTTTTTTTTGTTTTTTTTTTTTAACTGTGCACGTGTATCTTTAATTAGTCTTTTCTCTGGTTCAGTTGAAGTCAGACTTTTGGATCAAAGTATTTTAGATTCATTCTCTCTCTCTCTCTCTCTCTCTCTCTCTCTCTCTCTCTCTCTCTCTCTCTCTCTCTCTCTCTCTCTCTCTCTCTCTCTCTTCTGTGTGTTCTCTGTCTTGCCTTGCACATGTACATTGTTATAAATCTATTTGCCAGTGTATTACTGGCCAAAAATCATCATCTGGATGTTTCACTTAATTTCTAACTTAGCCTGATAAAGGAAATCAGTGTTTATTGATTTCATGACATATAAAGAATCAGGTTTCTTTAGCTTGTTTACCACCAAGCACATATATCTGGTGTTGCCACTATGAGGAAGAGAAAGTAGGCCCGTCGTATGGTTTACTGGCTTTTGACGAATCACTGAATTAGCCACTTGTTTTTTTGCTTTGCAGGGAGTATTTTTTTTACAGAAGGGGAAACTCTGATTGGCACTGCGGTCCTGTATCTGCAGTGAAAACTGAGCTGTGTTGTGGTTGCGTTTATATTTTGCAGTCTCATGAAAGGAGAGTACCACCGGCCCGGTCCAAGAGCTGCAGCACTTTTGTTGCAACTTCCATTAGTCAGAGGACATAAAGAGAAATCTTTTTCAGCTCCCCACCAGGCTGAGCCACTGTCTGCATTTTGCCTTTTGAATCTCAGTGCTTATGTGTTTATTGGACCTCAATTGACAGTGACTTGCCTCTTCCTGTATCATTATATCTGCATGTGTGAAAAGCACCAAGAGTCCTGGAGACGTGGAACACATCTCAATTGTGGCCTTCTCCCTTTATCTCGCATCCCTTTCATTCACCTTTTTTTTTTCACTTATCTGACAAGACAACTTGGAAGTAAACCTAATAATCCCATGAAAAGATGAATGAGTGTGTGAACGCTTTCATGTACCTAGAGTGATCAGACTAAGATGAAAGAGACGAGCTGTTGAGAGTGGGAGACGCTGCTGAAATTCGTCCTAGGTTGTTGCCAAATAGTTTTTCCTCCCCTTCCCCCCTCCCATCTTTGATTCTGTAGATCCCCTGCCTCCTGTAATTGACAGGCTTTTGAAGTACAGTAGCAGGCTAGTCACACTTCCTTTGTGAACCCCCCCTCCACTTCTTTAGGAAGACACTGGTGCTTCAAAATAAGCTAAAATATCATCATGGATTAAATTCATGCAAGAGTAAACTCTTCTCTCTTGACATCACTATTTTCCAGCTCATCGCTGTTCTGAGAAGGAAAAAAAAACCGATAAGATTTCCAGATACTAAATATCTCTGTGACCTATGTTTAAAAGGCCAAAAACTGTTACATAAACTGACAGATGAAGCCAGTGATGTTGACATTCTTTTATCCTGTTTGAACTTGCTTGAACAATTTTTTGTTTTTTTTAATGTCTTCATTCATATGTGCAGAAATGTGTATTTGTGTATGAGGGATTTTATCTCCACAACTTCAGCTTTGCCTCGATGACTTTGCTCGACAAACTTAAGTCGATATAACGGCGACTCCTCCAAGTTCACTAGTCTGACTTTGATTCACTTGCACAGTCAATTAGACTTCAAAGGTCGTGATGGATGGGAAATCAATTACAACCGTTTCTGCAGGCACTTAATAATCTGCAGTACTTCCTTTATTGTATCATTGCTCCTCAGACAGAACTACTCAATGATAATTTAGTCATCACTTGATAAACCTCAACCTTTTTATGTTTCAGTTGTTCTATCACCTTACAAAAATATCAGTCTTATATCTCCTGAATTATTGGATTAAATGTTTCTTAAATGTAGCTGATGTGAGATCTAGATATATTATTAAAGTCCAATTTAAAACATGCATGTGCCCATTTCTGCAAACAACTTCTGGAGACCTTTTGACCAGCAAGGGAAAAAAAAAACTTGAGAGGTTTAGGTTTGTGTCAGAGGTTGATGACATTTTGATGAAGTGTTTTGTGATTTATGTAAACGTTGTATTTTGGTTAGTCGATGCACATGAATGCAGTGTATCACTTTCATCATGGTCAGCAGCCTTGTCACACTCTGTGCCTCAACAAATGAAGAGTAACGATCGCATACATTCGTTTATGTCAGAGAAGAAGAAGAAGAAGCTTTTGAATGAAAGAGATTTTGTGCGTGTTGGAATGTTGTTGTTGTGAAGCAATTTTTGCCTTTTCTAACTCCTCCACAGCTTTGCGGAGCTCCAAGGCTGTTGATGGGTTCAGCAGGCCTCAGTTTGGCTCTCTGTCTCCTGTCTCTGGCCGTGCCAGTGCTTTTCTAGCCGAGCTCCGTGTTGCTGCTGGCTCTCTGCTTTGGGTTTTCGCATTGCTGTGGTGATGTGTTGGCCTTCTACCAACAGTTCTGTCACCACACTAGAAAAGTCAAGGGTTATTTTAGTGTGCTGCCGCAAACTATGAGCAAAACATCCCCTTATAGTGAAGCACAACTGAATAAAAACACAGTAAAAAGTGGAACTATGATTTTTATATATGGAACTCACTCTGGTTCTAGGTGGATCTGTAGCACGACAGAAGGATTTTTTTGTGTGTACAGCCATTGCAAAACCATTGCATGTTATTGCTGACAGTGGAGGATAGATCAGGTTTCATATCATGTTTCAGTCAACGGGCTCAATTTCATCAGTTTCCCGTGTCTGTGTCTATGTCTGTGTGTGTAATTGTGGAAAATGCACCAGTATATCCAACTTTCATACAAGTGCTTTGCTAAATTTTGACATCGCAGTTAGTGTGAGCTTCTTGACAGAATTAAACATGAAGCTTGTGTGCCTACAAATGCTGATACATTTGTTGTGGAGCATCATTATCAATTTATACCTGCATATATATTCAATAAGCTGATGTCAGTACATAAAAATAGGCTAAATAGATCTATTTAAAGGCAGTTTTTTATACAAATGCAGTTTTCAGAACAATCAACAGGTGGTTTTGCCTGCTCAGGATTGCTTAGTGCATGAAAATGTCTTCTTGTTGTCGTTTGACAGTGACTCTGTTGCTGTATACTGGCGTTACAGTTATTCTTTGTCAAAGGATTCAAAATGCAGACCTGTTTGTAACCAGAGTGAACAGAAGGTCCTATTTTCACAAGGACACACAGTGTTTGGTGTGAAGCACTCAAAACTGCGCCTGATCAATATCATCCAATTGCAGGTCTGCAGCTTCAATTAAAACTGCATCACCTATCATCAACATAAATTACAGCAGCAGCAGTTTAGACTGACATCATATGCATCTGACTGTTTGGCTAATCATGTATGTCAAAGTATTTATTTTAGATAGATTACTGTTATAAGCCACAACAGTTAAGTCCTCTGAGCAGCACTCTGTCTCCCTCTCTTCACTTTTTTTTTTAACCAAGAAGCAATTTTTCTTTTCTCCTGTCCTGTCATTATTTCTCTCTCTTGACTTTGCACATTTGTGATGACATTCAAATGATTAAACTCAATTTTAATTTAAAATTCCCTTTAGCATTCCTATTCATTTTTATAGTTTCTCCTCTCTTTATCGCTCTCAAACATTTGCTGGTTATTTGTGTTCTCTGTTTGACACTTTTCTTTCCAGCTCTCTGTCTAATAAGAAAATAGTGGATCAGAAAATATATTTATTTTATTTTATTTATTTATTTTAATGACATTCCTTTTCTCTCTGTTTTCAGACCGCCAAAGGCTACATCCTCCTGTTTGATGTGCTGGGTGGAGGGGATGACAAATACCTCTATGAGCCTGTCTACCCAAAGTGAGTGCAGCATGCGTGCATACTTACACATACATGTAGGGCTGTAATGAATGATTATTTTCTCAATTAATTTTTTTGTTCAGAAAATTGTTGGAATTCGAAGTCCTCACATGCCTTCTATCTGATCAACAGTCCAACATAATGACATTGAATATACCGGCGCTGCCTCCAACCAAAGATTTTCCTTGTTGACTTGTGGTTGTTAGTTCAAACCATTAGTCAACAGGTTATTATGTATTTGTGATATTAATTTTATTATTTAAATATATATATTTTTGGGGCAGAAAATGGTTTGAGTTCCAGGGTGAGAATGTTATTAACATTTTTAAAACTGTGCTACTTAACAGAGAAATTCAAATCCATAATAATGAGCCTTTAAAATATTTATGTGTCTGTACAACCAGCAAGGAGACTTAACATTTTTGTTACTTTATTTCACACATTATAACATTGCACAGCTTATGAACTTGTACCAGACTTGGCTGAAAAACGGGGTCAGTTGTGTGCGGAGCTGCTGAAGCTCCGTTCTGAGATTCAACCAAACTCGCAGAGAATCAAACTGCATGTATTCTGCGATGACAGAATAATGTAGGAGCTCCCTCAAAGTTTGGAGGGAGCTCCTTTTTTTTCCTGAGACTTACTGACCAATGACAACTTGATCGACTAAAACTCTTCTCATGGACTAACAGTTTGGTCGACTATAAGGGAGCAGCCCTACAATTTACCTTCAAGTATGACACAGAAAAGCTTTAAATCCTCACAATCAAGAAGTTGCAACCAGCTGCAACTGTTAGGACATCATTAAGACAAATCATGATGACATTACTGGTTCCAAACAACCACGGCCTTTATTTATATGAACACTTAAGTGTCAGCTGCTTTTTTTTCCTTTTGGGATTTTTTGCTTGCTTGCAGTTTGTCTTTTGAAGAAAATGTCAACTTCCTCGTTATCTAACACTCCCTGGGGTTCAAACCAGCAATGTCTCATCAGCAATCAGCCAGCAGCGGTCTGTCAGTGCAGCTGGCTAACATCACCAATAGGAATACAAGAGCGCTTTAAGACTAAATCCTCTTATGAAATGTAAAGTTCGCTCATGACCAAATATGGAGTAAATAGATTGCTGTGGTTACATGCTTGGTAAAGCAGGTAGTGAACTTTTAGCTGCTAATTGCTACAGTTGTTTTTAATGTGACAAATACACTTAACATGATACACTCACATGTGATTGATTAACATCTCTCAGTCTAAACATGGACATCAATCTGCTGCTCTAACAGCCTCCACACCTCAGTGAAAGTTTTTCATAATATTTTTGGGACCTGGCTGAAGGGATTTTCTCCCATTCAGCCTCAAGAGCCTAGTGAGCTCAGCCGCTGGTGTTGGGTGTAGTCACAGTCAGCGTTTCAATTCATCCCAAAGGTGTTTGATGGGGTCAAGATCTGGTTTCAGACTCAACATAAAAAGTGTAAAAACGTATTTACTATTCTGTCAGTTTTTCTAGTTTGTATCAATAAAAATGTCTTTATTGAGAGTGTGTGTGTGGTTTTAGTATGGCTTTGTGTCTACTGTGTGTGTGTGTGTGTGTGTGTGTGTGATTCACATTCCTAGACAACATACCAGCAAAGTTGGAGCAAGTCTGGGCATATCCAGTGATCTTTTTCAGCTCTGCAAGTCGCATTCAGGAATTTTCCTCTCACACCTTTCAAAACTAATATTTGTATTTCATGTGTTTGCACAGAGGAAGTCCTCGTGTGAAGGTGACCCCGGGTTATAAGGAGGAGCAATGTGCCCCTGCTCTGTCTCTAGAGATGAAGAAACCTGTGGATCTGGAGGCACCCATCACCAGGTTAGGATGCTGTCTTATTGCCCACACCCTCCCCCTACCCCTCCTTTGTGTTTCTCTCTGTTGTGTCTTTCTCTCTTCCTCTCCCTCATATAATCCTCACTCACCCAGGTCATGGATGTGTCACTGAGTTCACATGCACTCAGACAAAAGGCACCTCCATATGCTGAAACCATCAAAAGATATTCACACTCTATATCGTCAATGCAGGTGCTTCCTGTAAACTGACGTCATGTCTACATCAGAGCTGTAGCGTGAACAGGAGCAGTTAGTGCTCCATTTGTGTGTCTACACAGGATGTGTTCATACCATAGACTGTATGGTTCATACACAATGATGAGTGTCGATCACCTGTGTTTTTGAAGTCACACGACCGGTGTAGTTATTTGGATTGAACAGTTGAAAACAGCTGTATTGATTGAAATAGAGGCGTATCTGTTCTGTCAGACCCTCCTTTGGTCCATAAATGCTTCATTATGTGCATTTTCATGTTTAGAAATCGCCCTCCGTTCATATTAGTAGTTTGAAATCATGTAAAGACCAGATGATTTCCATTAAAACTAAAAACTACACAAAATCACTGTTTTCTGGCTTTATACTGGCTCTCCATTAAGTATGCATTGACATTGATTTATATATTTTAAAGCTTGTAGCCTGCACTGACCTCATCATTTCAACTACATGTTGTTTTTTGTTCACATAATTCACCAGGAAATATTAAAAGAATATTCACCGTGGTCGTAGCTTTTAAAGACATGCAGCTTCTTGAAACATTTGAACACTTGAAATCCTTGTATGTGTGAAGGGCATTTGGCCCAGAGTAAAGGCTTGAAAAATTCTCTTCTTCCTCTCACGGAAAAGTCGGAATTGGCAGTGAGAGACGGCTGAGGAGCAGCGAGGAGCTCTTGTCAGTTGTCACAGTGTCATCTGTGGAGAGAAATAACACAAATCTGCAGACATGGAGAGGTGCCGAAAGAGAAGAGTGATGATTGATGGAAGGGTTTAGTGATTATTGATGAAAGGAAAGAATGACAAAAGGAATTTTTTTTATTTCATTGTTTAGCTGGACAAAGTTCAGTGTTGCCTGGAGCACAGCTGATTCTAATCAGCCTCATAATTTCGGGGATTTCGGGACATATTTACTCAGATGGTAACAAAGCATTTTGGGAATCCTGACCAGATTTCATCACTCTGTCATCCTACACTGCGTGTGCAATTATTAAGTAAATTATATTCCTCAGGATTAATTTTTGTCGTTGAACAAATACAATTCTCTCAGTCAATCCAAAATGTTATTGAGCCTCAAACCTGAATCTTTAACAAAGGAAAAATGAGTTTTGTTTTTGTGTTCAGGCAACTATTAGTGTTTTAGAATCATTAGGGAAATAAATTACAAAAATGATTATTCCCAGCTCCATCGTTTATTCTCAATTTATAGAGTAAGTGTACCAAATAACAACACAAAATGACTATTAAATAACATCTTTGGCCTTTCAAAAGTGACCAATATATCCACCCTTCGTTTCAGTAACTGCCGTGTCTTTCATCCATTGAATTTGTCAGTTTCTTGATCTGTTCACAATCAAGTTTTGATAAGGGCCCACGAGTCAATAGGATTTTAGTCAGGTGACGAAGGGGGCCAGGTCGTTTTGTGGTCATCTCTGATGCCTTTACTGGCTACTTGGATTCATGTTACAGAGCATTGTCCTGCATAAAGATCATGGCCTTCTTGAATACTGATGACCACTGCTTGGAGAAAGTATCTTCCAGAAACTGGCAGCAGCTTTGGAAGTTGATTTTCAGTCCATCTTTAACCTGAAAAGGTCCAACTAGTTCATCCTTAATGATAGCAGCTCATAGCCCCCATACCAACCTCCACGTTACTGGTGCCTGACTCGAAGTGGTCCCCTGTGTGCATTAGTGACCTGGCCCGGGGCCTATCCATTTGGTCCATCAAGAGTCACTCTCATTTCATCTGTTCATAAAACCTTTTGAAAAAAATCTGCCTCCAGGTATTTCTTGTCCCAATCTTGACACTTCAACTTGTGAATCTTATTCAGCGGTAGTCATGTCTCAGGATAATGGGTTCCTGGTAGCTTGACATTGAATTCTCTTCAAGTCTTTGGCCATTAATTTGCACCTTTTCTTCATTCATTCATTATTTGCAATCCTGTTGACTATTAACAACAAATTGTTTGATTGTCTGCCTTTTTTGGCCCATTTTACCTGAAGTAATGAAGCTGCCTAATAATTATGCACACCCTAATATAATCCCTTTAGGCCACATCTTCCCTCATTACACAAATACACAAATTCACCTGAAAATGATTAAATCAAATAAGCATTCAAGTTTCTATGGTTTGCAGTTGGAAAACGTGCGTAGAAATAATAAGGTGAGAATACTCACTTGTCTCTCAGTGTAGCTCATCAGTGTGATGCTGGTGTGAGATTTACTGCCCATCATGTTATCTTGTGACTACGCTTGCTTGTCACACATTCTGAATTAGATGTTTATATTTAGCCTGTTGTACTTCAAAGTCATCTATCATTACACTGTATTGCCATTGCACCTTGTTAAAACACGGATCTCTCACAGCATTGCGAGTACATCTCAATGAGCAAGCCTTGTTATATAATAGAATATAAATAAATGCGTAAGTGCTGTTCCATTTCTAAAACCTAGTACCTAAATTATAATGAGATTGATGGAGAAATACAGGCATCTTCATTGATATGGAACAACCCAGGAACCTGTTAGAAACAAGCCGTTGTCTACTGCCTCTTTGTATTTGTTGTTCTTTTAAGATTCTTTCTTATCTTCCCTATTATCACCCACACATCCTCCAACTTGATGTCTTTGTTTGCTCAGTGACAAGAACTGTCACTCCATCAGCTTTCTGCTTGACTTTCCGCTTTTTTTTTTCTTTTTTTTTTAATCTTTTTGTTTATATTGTCTGCATCTTCGGTTCGACGTGTTTGTCTGTAACATCTCCTCCCCTGTGTTCATTTGACAGAGATTACAGGGTAGTCATCTGAATGAGAGCACTGTGAAATGGCATTTCACAGGCACAGCTTGATCGTGCAGGAGATGAGTGGGTGTCTCCTGCTGTGAAGCTACCAAGAGAAGTTTCCTCCCCCTCAGTGAAAGTCTACTGTCCTTAATCGCTTTGCTTCCGTTTTTTTTTTCCCTCTCTCCACTCTGACTCTAGCTTTTCTTTGTCGTCCCATTGTGCCATCTTCAGACCTCTCATACTTTTTGGGAGCACAATAAACAGCTTCACACACACAAACACACTGCTGTTTGTTCCCTTGTGTGTTCGAAGACAATGAGACTTGGCAATGGCAGCTATGTGGCCTCATCACAGCTGGCCAATAAAAGTTTGAGGCTTCACTCCGAGGGCACAGCTGGATGATGACTAGTCCACTGTTTTGCGAACACTCCGCTGTTTGTTATTTCGCTCCCACCCATCCTACCTATTGCCCCCGACTGTTTTCCTTTACTCCCTCCTCCACATCAGTGATGATATCTGTGTTTCTTCATCTTCCCAAACAGTCTGCAGTCCCTCCAGGAGGACTTACTGGTGTGCACCGCAGACGGCTACCTCCATGTGCTGCACTGGGACGGGATGGGCAGCAATGGACGCAAGGCCATCTGCCTCACTACAATCCCCTTCTCGCTAGATCTGCAGTCTGCTCGAGGTTAGAGAAGATCCATGCACACAGGTTAACACAGGAGAAGACCTGATTCCAGTCGACAGTATGAATAGAAGCTGCGAATCACTCATTTATTTGGGGAAATTAATTATAAATCATGTAAATATTACATGGCATCTTTGAAATCATTTCAAGATTGAATTCTCTCAAAATCACACATGATCCTGTCTCATATCTAGTTTTTAACATTCTTCTCATTAACTTCAGATTCAGTTTTTTACTTGCATAGAACATTTAAAAACCTCTGAACGTGTGTTTGTGTGTGTATGTGTAGGTGGTCCCTCTCTGGACCTGGAAGGAGTGTATATCCGTTGTATGGAGTACTGTGTGACCCTGGACGGCTTCGCTGTGGTACTGAGTGACGGACGCTTGGGATTTATCACACCGCTCAGCAACATCGTCACCACAGACGTAAGGACTCTCACTGCTGATGTTGAAACACACACACAAAAAAGGATACAGACCCAGTTTATGAAAAATGTATAATAGCTATAGCATCGAAAAGCTGACGCAAGTCTCTGATTAGTCTCAACTTGCAGACAGCCTGGTGCAAATCAGCATATGACATCATCTGACCAAACAACAGCAAAACCACCACAGACCTATTTTAGCCACAAAAATCCCTTTTCTGTTTTATAATGATAATCATGCTTTGTTTGTGCAAATAATTAGATATTTTTGCTTTGCTTTTGATGAGGCTATAGCATGACAATCTATCTTCTAGTCATATTACGGGGTTGTTTTACAGAAAAAAAATAATTAAGGTGTCAATTAAGGAATAGATTTAAAGGCTAATACTATACATAGTAGATAAGCAGAAGCAAAGTGAGCATACAGTCTTCTTTTTGCATGTTAAATAAGTGAGAGCGCTGTGGATGTCCTTAGTGGTTTAAAAGTTTAGTGTAATGACATCAGCAATGAATTTTCCCAAAGAGGAGAGACGCCCAGAATTACTCAAAAAAATATTGATGATTTAACTTGTTCAAGTCAACAGCTTTTTACATTGTATAAATAGCAATCATTTTTGTCTTGGCAGGATCTAAAAAAAAAATGACTATCAGTAAGAACTCAAGGCAAGATGTTGTATAATTTTGGCTAGAAATTCTGTTTTTGAAATTAGACAGTGGGTGTAAGAGTCATTGTCAAGAAAAAAAAAGTGTTCTGATATAAATGTCATATTATCCGACTAAGCCATGTACTGATAACGTGTGCTGTAGACTCATATAGGCTTTATGAAAACATTTTAAAGTTAAATCTGAAGTGATGTGTTTCAAGCTGACAGCAGTATAAACACGTTTCCGCTGACTTGTGAGCGGACATGTCATGCAAACCGTCAGTGATTTGTAATTCATAAAGGTTTCTGGTATGTGTGTGTGTGTCCAGCAGCTGCAGGGCGTCTGGGCAGCAGACGTGACAGACGGCACCTGTGTGGCTGTCAACAACAAGTACAGGCTGATGGCTTTCGGTTGTGCCAGGTACGTGTTTGCATGTCACTCTCACTCTCTTGCATCTGTATTTTCAGTATACAGCGTTTGGGGGTGTTTGTTTGCATCCCTGTGTTACAGAGATTTATTGTTGTCTGTGTGGTGTGTGTCCAGTGTGAGAATCTGTCAGTTTGTGTTTGCCGAGGCCATCTAGTGTGTGCCTGTCAGAAACTTCTCACAGATTGTATAATCTGTCAGCTTGGCAGGATTTTCTCTTCCTCATTGCTCCCTCCTCTCCTTCTCCATCATTTTTCTACAGTTTTTGTGCAAGTATTTTGTATTTTATTGAACAAACATGCACTCATACACAATGTTTGACTTCTTTGAGTAATGAAAGTAGAGCCAGAATTGGACTATTTCACTCACAAGGCCGTGCTGTGTGGTCAAGTTAAATTGAGTCTTTTGAATATTATTTGAATACACTTCGAGTTAAAAGCACTTGTAACTCTGATGTAGATTGCTGTGATTTTTATCATAGAATGAGGAAGAGTTTAACTTGTCACTTGGCAGCAACTGACACCTTGTGTTGTTGGTACAGATGTATGTGCATGCGTGTGTGTTTATACACGAGTAAAACAAAGTATACTGCTCCAGATTACAGCTACAGGTCGTTTAACACTGAAGCCACATTCTGATCCTTTTAAGTAGCATTTCTAAATATTGCATGGATGATAATCACAATCTAAGTTATGTGTTTGTCGTCATTACAGCGGCTCAGTACTTGTCTACATGATAGACACCACGACAGGATCCATGCAGCTGTCCCACAAACTGGAGCTCACCCCAAAACACTACCCAGGTATCACCCATAAGCTTCTCCATTTCTCTCTTTTTTTCCCCCCTTTCTGTTTTCCCCTCTCTCTCTCTCTGTCACTCTCTCTGTCTCTCTCTCTCTGCATGTCAAATCCCTACACAAATTCCTCTTTGAGATAACTTGCATTCCTTCAGCTGTGTGTCTCTTGGGTGCACATGCCTGTCTCCCTTTAGTTCACATCTGGTTCAGCAGAGTCCTGTAATGAGATCTAAAGCCATAGCTCCCCCTAGTGGGGGAACTGCCATATAGGGCTTTTGTAATTCGAATGAAATGCATTGCCATCTGTGAGATGAAGATAAGGACACCTGGAATAGTTTTACACATACCTGGACATACATGAAAGTAACATACAGAATTATTTTGTGCCTGAGTACCTTTACAAGAAAACACAAGTTCTCCAACAGAGACTAGTTGTTCTTTATCTCATAGCCCCGAAACAAAACGTGTGATTTAAGCAATGTGTTGATTATGTGTTTTAATTGTGTGTTAATTTGACTAATCTTTTAGCAGGAAGTCATGCACTAGAAAGGGATAATTCATGTGGAAAATGAAGGTTATTTTGTAGTTATCGTGCAAGGAAGGAAAGTGAATGACTGCAATTTTAAACCACTTTGTTCAGCCGTTGCAAGAATTTTCATTAAATAATAATGATGATAATAATAATAATAATAATAATAATACTTGGTTTCATTAATTAGAGCTTTTTATATGTTTAAATTTGAAAACAAAATACACAATTCAACTCAGTGCAGCAATGAAAAAGACAATATTCACTAACTACAATGTGTGTGTTTACACAGACAATCCTGTAATAAAGAAGAATATAATATTCTGGGACAGTTTGCAAGAGGATTCATTCAATATTTAAACAGTACAACAATACCGTCTTCTCTGAATATTCTCCCTTTTTCTATAGATATCTATAACAAGACAGGCCCAGTCAAGCTCATCTGCTGGTCACCTGACTACAGCGTCGCCATGGTTACATGGGAGTGTGGCGGCCTGTCGCTGTGGAGTGTCTTTGGAGCTCACCTCATCTGCACTCTGGGAGAGGACTTTGCGTGAGTGGACAAACACTCCCATGAATACACACATGTACTCGTACACACTTCACACTTGATTTATATATCTGATTTACATATATATATGTTATATATCATCTTTGTGCTCCTCTCAGGTATCGTTCTGATGGTACCAAGAAGGATCCCATTAAAATCAGCTCTATGGTTAGTGAGTTTTTTTTTTAAATACTTTCCTGGTTAAAGTGAAGATCATGTGCTTAGCATCTGCCATGTTTCTTTTCTTTCATTCTATAATTTAACTTAAAAATAGAACAATAAAAATCCTCATGTACATCATATTTCAGGGATTTAACACTATAGAGATCATTGAAGGAGTTCACTTAATTGTCAATAAAGACAGCAAATAAAATGGCAGAGTTAAAAGCAGAAGTGTTTGTATTTGTTGATTTGTCCCATGACAGGGATGAATGGAAATTAACCACAAGCATTAGTTAATTACATCTGTTTCTATTAGAATAATGACAGTTATTGTGTGTTTTTAAAGTTTGCCCTTTAAATGTAAAATGTATTTTTGTTGCCATCATGCATACTGAAACTTGTACTCTGCCCACTTTCCAGAGCTGGGGAGCAGAGGGTTACCACCTGTGGGTGATTCCTAACAAACAGGAGAGGAGGAGGCAGGGGGAGAAGCAGAAGGAGGAGAAGGAGAAGGAGGAGGATGAGGAGGATAAGAAGGAGGAGGAAGAAGAGGAGGAAGAGGTGGAGATGGTGCCACCTCCTCAGTCCTCCCTGCAGGCCGGCATACTGCAATTCCACTTCATCAAGAGCGCTCTCACAGTCAACCCGTGCACGGTGAGAAGACGGATGGAAACACACAGCAGAGTCAGTTTTGTGTAAACATCCACGTTAAACATTCACACTCTGTTTGCTTCTCTCTCGGCTCTACAGAGTAACCAGGAGCAGGTGTTACTTCATGGTGAAGACCGCCTCTACTTGACCTGTGGTGACCCCACGCAGGTCCACAACACCTCTGACACACACCCGCACACACACTTGCATCCATGCGACAGCAGTCCACTGCACCATCCCCCCGACCCCGACTCCTCTCTCTCTCAGGGACTCAGCACTTTACTGGGGCACAAGCACTGGCACGTGGTCCAGGTAAGGATGCACAGTCATCATATGGTAGCACCTCTGGATGGGTGGGATTTATTCAGCTATGACAAGAGATTTTAAATATTTCTTAGCATGCTCATGTTCAAAATGTCTACATTCTTGAATCAGCAACATAGGCCCCTTATTTTTATTTATTTATCTTGTATTTTTCATATTTTTTGCTTCTAGATTCACAGCACATACCTAGAGAGCAACTGGCCTATACGGGTAAGTGTGGAAATGTATGTGTTTGTAATTTTAGCATCTGGCGCACCAGTGTGGGAATATATGTGTTTGTAATTTAGCATTCTGGCGCCCCAAGTGTGCACCAAGTGTCAGAAAAGATGAAAGTCACAGAATCATGTGTTAAATTATCTTCGAAATTCTCTCCCATGAGTACTGAACACATTGCCTTTGTGATGTCATGTGCGGGAAATGAACGCATCTGGTAGTACAAACTGGTTCAAACACACATTATTTAGTAGGGCTGTAGTCAACCAAAGAAAATCTTGGTCGACTAAAATTGTAAATAATCTGCGACTAATCGATCAGTCGCGGAGGGGGGGGGGGGGGGGGGGTGAACAGTGAACTCAGCAGTCTGTATTTCTCTGTTAATCGTCTTCAGGCTAGGCTAATCCATCGTTGCTAACTTTGGAGCTAACTCCCTTCACTTTTCCAGCAATTGGAGAAACAACAGACGTGACTTTTTAGCATTCAACTGACACACTGTAGTCTGTGCTGTACATTTACTGCCAGACTGACAACTTACCGCTAAACTTTTCCTCTGCTCCGCTCGTATCCACCGTCACTTTCTCTGTGTCCAACTTGCTAAGCAAACAAGCTACGCGATGCCGTGTAACTTAACACAGTTGCTCGTTTCCCAGGCAACAACACAGCGGTTGACTCACGCGCTGCACAGACTCCCAAACGCTAAATATTTCTGAATGAGTGGATATTTGGCATTAATTCTGGTAATTCTGGCATTATTTTTTTTTTTGGAGGGGGGGGGGGGGGCTGGCGGGGGTTCTTGTTGATATAATTGTAGGAGAAACAGTTAAAAGCCAGAAGTCTGAGTTTGGGCGAGTCCAAAGTTGTGAAAACAGCGGGGGTGTTTTGAATACACCAGAGGTAGTTTGTTAGTCTGTCCCTCCCGCTGCAGGAAATAATGGATTAATCCTAGAAAGCTGCTGATGTAGCACTTTTCTCCTTATGAAAGTAACACGGAGATTAGTCGACCAATCAGAATTTAGTCGGGCGGGAGCGTATCGACCAATTAATCGACTAGTCGACCAGCAGACTACAGCCCTATTATTTAGAGCGGTCATTTCATCCAGGACACGTGTGTGCTCAGACTGTAAAAAGCTGCGAGATTCCTGAATTTATATAGTTATGTTTACAGAGTAAACCTATGAGAATTATGCTGTGACCACAAGTGTTATGTGAGGTGTGTTAAACATTTTTCATTGATAAAATCTGCATGCTCTAGTGAAAAAGGTTTGTCTTCTTGGAGAAATTAGAGGAAGTCGGGAACAGTTGCTGTTGTCGACCTTTAAAGCCCATTATATGTGATAATGGATGAAAAAAACTTGACTTTGTCAGTATGTCAGTAAACTGGTAGTAAATACAACAAGTCTATAAAACTGTTGACCCTGTGTTTAGTTTTGCGTTGTGTGTTTTCCTGATTGTGTGTATTTGTCTTCTCTGTCAACACTTGACATTATATTGTTTGCTTTATGCAGTTTGCAGCCATAAACACAGCAGGCCAGTGCATGGCTGTAGCAGGGAGGCGGGGCTTGGCACACTACTCTTTATTCACAAGGAAATGGAAACTGTTTGGAAATATCACTCAGGTATGTGACACTGTAGGATAAAACTCTAAATGTAATCTGAATGGCATCAGTATGATAACCAGTGAACAACTGGTGGTTGGAAAGTGTTACCTCAGGACCATGGTAATATTTCAGCAAAACATGTAATTATCTGCCGTGAAAAACTAGCAAATACTTCATACTTTTAATTTCCATGTCAATCTACATATTTCATGCAATTCATGCTATTACCCAGCCAGCAATCCTTTGGAACGTAGACCCACATGGAAATTTGCAGCAGCAAAAGTAAAAGCATTTAGGAAAAAATGGAATAAACCTTAAGCACGCATATTAAATGTAAATCTCTTGAATCTGTAGCTCAAGTTTCACATCTGTGTTTGTATTTCTCGTGCAGGAGCAGAACATGACAGTAACGGGCGGCCTGGCTTGGTGGAAAGACTTTGTGGTGGTGGCCTGTTACAATTTTATAGACCAGCAAGAACAGGTGAGGCTGAAGCACCAACTACATTGCTATTGTTCATCATAAATCCCTCTATTTCTTGTTATGTACATCTTATCATGACGTCTCTCTTCTAACACCAGTTGAGGCTCTATCACCGATCATCCAACCTGGACAACGCCTTCGCCTCGGTCACTAAGCTGCACTCAGACACTCTGCTGCTCAACGTCTTCAGAGACATGGTCATCCTGTTCAGAGCTGACTGCTCCATCTGCCTCTATAGTATAGAGAGGAGGAACGACAGGTGGGCTAATTTTCTACACATATTATGCTTTGCAGTCTGACTTAATTATATGTGTGTGGACGATGTAGTGATAATATCCCTTTTCTAGACTTTGACTCTACCTCTCTTTTTCCTTTCACACACTCCTGCACCAGGGAAATCCCTGGCACCAGTAGTCATAATAGTGTTAGGTAATAATGTTACTCAGCCACATTTTCTCTCAGGAAAAGCGGCTTCTAGTAAAAGCTAATGACCTAATACCCATCACATGACAGAAATGGCCTCAGCTTTACGTCTGGCGGAGACTAGTCTGTGTTTGTAATAAAGCACCAGCCTCAAAACTTAAAAACTTTGGCAACATCTTAATGATTTGTGCTTACCTAAATAGTTGTTGTGACTTTGAATTGTTTTTCAGTGACTTTTCACTCAGGTACATTGACTAAATGTAAACAGAGCACATACCTGAACAAATATTTTAGTACAGTTTCAACACTGATGCTGAAGTATTAAAAGAATTTAAAAGAAAATGTGTTTCTTCTTGATATCCAGATGTTGTCACCTCTTATACTAACAGCTTTGCCCATGTATTAGTGTTTTAGTCTTACAATATGTGAACCTATATTTGTCATTCCAGTCCAAACCCATCAGCCAACGTGGAGTTGCTGCAGGAAGTGTCGATGTCTCGTTACATCCCTCACCCTGCCCTCGTAGTGTCTGTCACACTCACGTCTGTGCGCACAGAGACTGGCATCACGTTGAAAGCCCCGCAGCAGGTAATACAGAAACACACTCTGACACACACACGCACACACACACACACACACACACACACACACACACACTTTGAATTATAAATGTGTGAATCCTTGTTTTACATATTGTTTGTCCATCTCAGGCCTGCATGGCAGAGAGCATCATGTTGAATCTGGCTGGCCAGTTGATCATGCTACACAGAGACCGTTCAGGGCCGCAGGTACGAGAGAAGGAGACGCCTGCCATCAATAAGAAACCGGTAAGTTAAAACACCTCACTTGGATTGTCAGTGTTCCTTTTCAGCTGAATAAAAATAAAATATTATTTATTAACCAGAGATCAGTTTAACTTTCAGAAAGATAATGTAGTAAGTTACAATCTCTAAAAGTAGTCTTCTACAAATAACAAGCAACATAATCCTTATAACTATATATTCTTCCTCCCCCTAGCTACCATTTTGTCCTCCGGTAGTGCTGGCCCAGTGTGTGGAGAATGTATGGACCACCTGTCGCTCCAACAGGAAGAAGCGCCACCTGCTTGAGGCCCTGTGGTTGTCCTGCGGTGAGGCAGGCATGAAAGTCTGGCTGCCGCTGTTCCCCCGAGACCATCGCAAGCCTCACTCCTTCCTGTCCAGACGCATCATGCTGCCCTTCCACATCAACATCTACCCACTGGCCGTGCTGTTCGAGGACGCCCTGGTCCTGGGGGCGACCAACGAGACCGTGCTGTACGACGGGCTGCAGGGATCCTCGGAGCCGCTGGAGGCGCTGTTCCCCTTCTGCACCGTAGAGAGGACCTCCCAGATCTACCTCCACCACATTCTGAGGCAGCTGCTGGTTCGCAACCTGGGTGAACAGGTATGTAGAGGCTCCTGTTTAACACACATTTACCCACATTTAGTGAACCACGTAAGTGGAAACACAAACTGTTCCATATCACGTTCGCATTGTGAGCTTCCGGTTGTTTGCACACCCACAAAGTACACAAACTGAGCCCATTCTTTCCTCTCCTTGATGTTCCCTCTCCCGCAGGCTTTGATGCTGGCTCAGTCGTGTGCCTCCCTCCCTTACTTCCCCCACGTCATGGAGCTGATGGTGCACGTGGTGCTGGAAGAAGAGGCGACATCACGGGAGCCCATCCCTGATCCTCTGCTGCCCACCGTGGCCAAGTTCATCACCGAGTTCCCCCTCTTTCTCCAGACCATCGTCCACTGTGCCCGGAAGACGGAGTACGCCTTGTGGAACTACCTGTTTGCCGCTGTGGGGAACCCCAAAGACCTGTTCGAGGGGTGTCTCATGGCTCGGGATCTAGACACAGCAGCATCCTATCTGATTATACTGCAGGTAGTGACTATGCAAACACATGAACCTTGCTTTTCATAGCATAATGCAGAGATTATCAAACATTTGTTTAGCCTTTTTTTTTTTAGATGTCATCATAAAAATGCTCCGTCTTTTCTGTCTCTTCTCTCATTCCCTCCCTTCGTGTAAAGAACATGGAGGTCCCAGCAGTGAGCAGACAGCACGCCACGCTGCTCTTCAACACGGCGCTTGAGCAGGGCAAGTGGGACCTCTGCCGGCACATGATCCGATTCCTCAAAGCCATTGGCTCTGGAGAGATGGACACTCCGCCTCCAACGCCCACCACACAGGTGAGAAGATTCACATCATCTCAGTGCACATTCCTATTTCCTTTGCTCGCTACTTTTCTTTGACTATAGAAATTACATTAGATTTACAAATTAGAGTCCTGTTGCAACAATCTGACTGGAAGCGTTATACACAACCTTTGTGTAATCATGAACTCACTCTGACTGTGTATTTGTGTTTGTAGGAACCCAGCTCAACTAGTGGTTTTGAGTTCTTCAGAAATCGCAGCATCAGTTTGTCTCAGTCAGCTGATTCCATCACTACGGGCAAGTTCAACCTGCAGAAGACCTTCAGCATGCCCACTGGACCCTCTGCTAAAGGGTATGGACACACACACACACACACATATATATATATATATCATAAATTGTGAGTGATAAGTATTATAAAATGTTCTCATATCATATCCTTCCACATTTTCTTTTCTCCTAGTCGGGATGTGGAGTGTGCAGAGAACATGTATATTGATATGATGCTCTGGCGCCACGCCCGCCACCTCCTGGAGCAGGTACGACTTCGCGACCTGGGATGCTTCTCCGCACAGCTGGGCTTCGAGCTCATCGGCTGGTTGTGTCGTGAACGAAACCGCGTGGCCCGCGTTGATGATTTTGTTTTGGCGCTGAAGAGACTCCACAAAGATTTCCTCTGGCCGTTCCCCGTTATTCCTGTAGGAAGTCTCAGCTCGCCATTGAAGAACGGACGGTGTCGCACAGGTGAGTGACTCAACTCCATCGTTGAAGGGTAAAACAAAAGTGCTGTTGCTTTTCAAATGTTCCACACATCAGATATATTATAAGCTGATGTCTTTTACAGTATCTTTGGCTTTATGTCCATTACATCATACTCTCTGTCATTGTGGTTCTCAGTGCTTAGCCCGCGGCTGTTGAAGTCGCAGTCAGCTGACAGCTTGTTGAACAGCGACATGGACACGGCACCCTCTCAGGCTCCTCCCAGCAACCACACCTGGTTGGACGGGCTCGGGCAGAGGACCAAAGACATGGAAACAGCCTCGTCCGCTCACTCTAACCAGCACTCACCACAGACACATGACGCTTTCCTGTCGCTGCTCACCAACAAAGGTAATAAGACCTGAACAGTTGATCCCTGTCCATGTCCAGTCACAGATCTGATCTACCTTTTATTCTTGTTGACTTGTGTTGTTGTGTCATTTCAGTCAGTGTGAAGTGGTCACAAGCTTTCTTTTTCCACAACCCCTTTCTCTCTCCCCCCTCTAGTGGAAGAGTACAGTATTGGCTCAGCCACAGACCTAACAGAGACCAGCTCAGTGGTGGATGGTGATTGGACGATGGTTGATGAGAACTCCTCGACTCTGAGTCTGAGCCAAGCTGAGCTGGAGCACATCTCCATGGAGCTGGCCAACAAAGGCCCGCATAAGTCGCAGGTGCAGCTCAGGTAAGATGCCAACAGCACAGACATCACCTCTGGGTTACAGTGTAGAGTCACAAGTAAAAAAAAAAATGTTAAAGTATTATAGTCTGTCATAATATCATGATGAATGTATGAGTGTGAAATGAAACCAAAGCTGGTGTTTGACAGCTGTGCCTCTTTATGACTTTCAGGTATCTCCTCCATGTGTTCATGGAGGCGGGTTGTTTGGAGTGGTGTGTTGTGATTGGTTTGATCTTGCGGGACGCAAATGTCATCAGGCAGGTGATCAGTTTCCTGGACAGCCCCGAGGTTCCCCCCGAAACTGTGCAGAGTGTCCGAAATGGCTTGTTGGCTGTTGACACGTGGGCCTCGACTGACTGGTGAGTAAAGCATGTGACCTGTCCGGATGTCTATTTATTTAATATTGTGGATGTTTTTAATGTGTTTTTTTTTCCCAGTGTTATCAAGGTGAAGAACTAATACTTGGTATTGTTATGAAAACCTTTTTTTCCTTTACATCTCTGTCCTGTTTCTCCAGCCTGGGATACAAACCCTTTCTTAACCTGATCCAACCACATCTGCAGCAGCTGCTGGATTCAGCAGCTGAGCAGGTGCAGCCAGAAGCCTTCCAGCCTACCAGCCAGAGCTCCAAACTCGTCGGCTCCGAGGGCCTGGGAGGTGCCGCTTTACCGCGTCCCGAGGACAGCAGAGGAGCAGCAGTTCCACTGGGACTCACCCTGCCCTCCCTCGAACCTGCTGGAGGTTTTCCGCGGCCCCCCTCTGAGGACTGTCCTCCAGAGCAGACAGAGGAGCAGGGAGAGGAGGAGGGAGCCTACGACTGCACCTTGTCCTGAACTCAGGAGCCTCATCTAGACTCTAACCTGTGAGCTTTGGGCCCGTGTGGGGAAAAGGAGGAGGAAGCAGCAGCAGTTGCTGACTGGAAATAGACTTTATTTTTGTGTGTGTGTGTGTGTCTGTCTGTGTGCGCGTGTGCGTGAATGTGAATGTGTGTGTGTGTGTGTGTGTGTGTGTGCGCACAAGAAAGTACCTCTCCTGCAGGTTCTTGCTTCAGTCAGTATTATCCACTCTTCAAATTTGCCCTTTGTGTCGACTAGAGCCCCTGTGGATACTGAATGATAGACCAACTGGCACAAAGACATGACAGCACAACCAGAGAAAGAGTTCAGTCTAACAGCTTAGTTTTTTCGAAAATGTGCTGTTAGAAAAACAAACAAACAAAAAAAGGTCACCTGTGTCAGTTTTTGTGTTTCCACGTGCTTTGTGGTGTTCAGAAGCTGTAGACCAGCACAGGAAAGCACCAGGCTTTCTATTCCAAGACAGATGTTTTGTGTGTAACTTTTCTTTGGCACTTTTAAGTGCAACTGGAGACTTTGAATTTTTTTTTTTCTTTTTTTTTTTTTTTTCCCACGGTCCAGACAAAAAGCTCCATTGTTCCTTTTCGGTTAATGAATGCAAGCAGCAAGAATCACAAAGACAAAAAAAAAAAAAAAAAAAAACCCTGTGTATTTGATCATCATACTACGTTGCTGAGGATAATGTAGAACAAAGCTCTAGTCGTGAACCATTCACAAGATGCACTGAAGTGTGTCTGAGCCTACAGTAAATGTGCAGTTATGTTTGTGTGCACAAGGGGTGTTTCATACTTTCATACCTCATATGATTTTAAAATATTTTGTGATACCTTTTTCAATAATGTAACAGTGTACAACAAGATGACATTATTTTTCTATCAATCACACCTTGTCCCTCCCTGTAAAAAGCAGTCATGGTATGAATTCTGTGTAATTCTTGAGAAGTGACGACCTTAAGATTTCTAAGAAAATGATCTCTGAGAAAAAAAAATCCACTATTACGAGTGCAGACTAGTTTCTTACCACTGATCAGTACCTGCGTTCATGTATTTTTCATGCACCAGATGAGGTTTTAACAACGCCCCGACCTTGCTGACGTCCAGGCCCCCCCCAAAGTGTCTGAGCCAATATCAGCTGCTCTCCTTCGAGTGGGGGTCCAGGTTTTAGACAACAAGCAAAAGCAGGTTGCTGCTGAACTGGCCAGATTTCAGGCTGCATTGCGGTGAAGAGGGGGTCTGGACAAAACAGATGCTATAAAAACCAAATCATATGATGCTTTATCCAGCTTTTAAACACACATTTTGTGTTTGTCTGAGAGACTGAAAACGTGTGTCCTATCATCAGTGAGGCAGATCATGAATATTATTAAAGCCATCCTACTCTGTAGATTTTGTACCTATCCCTTGTTGCGAGAACATTTGATTCCCTCTTCAGTAGTGTTAACAGTGACACATCAGTATCTTTTTTTTTTTTCATGTGTAATGGACCCCCATCATCTGATAAGGACTCATATTTCGTCCAATCCCACGCTTATTATACTCTGAGGGTCCGACAACGTGCATATCCCATCGCTGAACCGCTCAAGACAATGAGAACCAATTCTGCCACGACACACGTGTGTGTGTGTGTTTTTGTGCTCCTGTGTGGATTCCTGAACATGTGTATCACAATGTATTGAAAACATGTTGATACAGTATGCATGGTGACTTTCATCACATGGGATTGATTTTTATTGTAGTAGTCCTCATTATTACTATTATTTATTGGCATTATAGCTGAGTTATAATTGCTGAATTGATACCTGGAGATGTGCTTGTTTTTTTTTTTAATGACTGACGACAAACCCTCCCCCCACTTTAGTTAATCAAAGACGTATATTGGCTCTCTACTGCAAGCACTAAAGGTTAATCATGGATATGTCAGTATTATATTGTGCAATGTATCGAAATGTTACTCAGCTTTATTTTTTATGTTCACTACTTCTTTTTCCATTTTGCCCCCCCCCCCCCTATCTGTTTGCTTGTACTTTTCATGACAGATCAAACTATATTTTACAGATTTGTTTTGCTCTCTTGTCTGGCGAGATGAGTTGGGTGTGGTATCGGGTTAAAGGATAAGGCTGGCAGTATTCTATATTTTTCTTATTGTCAACACAATCTCATGTGCCAAGCCAAGCCAAGCCAAGAATGAACTCATCCTACTTCCAAGTATTGTGTGCGTGTATATCCAAAGCCCGATACCATATTCCTCTGAGCCGTAGACCTCTATTGTTGTTCAAGAACTATAAAAACACATCAGTGAGTCACACCGCCGCGCTGGATGACATATTCTCTCATATCAAAGGCCACGACTACTGTAGTGTATGTGGAAACGACTCCAAAGACTAATAACAGTGATAAGAGTTTCGGTCTCAGGAGAGTTGTTCCTTGTACGACAGACGTCACTACGGATGTTTACAGAGCTTCGCTAGCTTGTTGAGAAACATCACAACCTCTTGACTTTGTACTGAAATTCTTTAAGCATTTATAATGTAGTACAAAGTGAAGAGGTTGCGTTATGTAGCGCAACAAGTTAGCGAAGCACTGTAAACAGATGTGTTGGCGCTTGCTGGACAAAGCACTACTCTCCTGAGACTGAAAATCTTATTGCTGTTAATAGTGTGATGAAGGAACATGTCAGTGCAGCAATGTGGCTTATTGACACATTTTAATAGTTTTTGGACAACAATGGAGGTCTGCAGCTCAGAAGAAGAAGATATATCAGCTTTGGAGACACACATGATACTTTAGTAGAGTAGAATGAGTTTATTGTTGGATTGGCTCTGCACATGAGATTTGTTGACAATAAGAAAAAAAAACAGAAAATCACCAGCCTTAGCCATTAAAAAGTTTGATTTTCTGTCTTTATAAATTGCCTGTATTGTTAGAACACTAACGAAATGGCAAAATGACTGCAGTGTTGTTGACTCTTATGTACTGTTGTCAGTCAACATGAACCCTGTCTGTTGCACCCTCGGTCTCCACTCTGAACAAGCCTACAGCTACACTACGCTGCTCCGCTGTAAGCTTTACTTGAAAACGGTAACTTGATGAACCAAAGACTTAAACGTCCAGAGGCCTTCTGTTTTAACCGGTTGCTTCGATTGAGCGCGAGTCATTATTATGCAGAGGGAACAAAACCTCACACACAAACCTTCTCTCTCTCTTTCTCATCACAAACGTATAACCATTGACGCTCAGAACTAATGCTGACGACATATGAGACAATTTCCTACGGAAATGAATATTTCAGATCTTTTATGGTTTCCTTCTCCGCGGGTGAGGAGCGGTCAGGTGTGTCACATGGTACGCGGGTTTCAGTTCACTCAGAGGTGGACAGCGCTCCCTCCCTCCCTTCCTCCCTACTGTGTACAGTTTAAAAAGTATTGCCTGCTTCCTGTCTCAGAGTTCAGTTTTATTTCTGGGGCAGCAGCAGACATCCTCAATGCAGTGTAAAGATACTCTCTTGTACATTTGCCTTTTCTACTCATGTTTGGTTTTCTACTTCATTTTTTCCTTGTACATAAAGACCAATAAATTATTTTTAAAAATGGTTAGTTTGCTTCATTGAGTACCATTACTTCCAAGCATAATGTGATCTGTTGTCTGTATGCAAGTGTTGTGAACAGGACAATACAACATAAAACATTAACATAATAAGCATTTTTGATTGTTGTAAGTGCTAGTTTAATTCAAGCTTTTTGCATAATGTAAAAATCATCCCGTCCATTCAATAAATGGATACCCTGTTAACCAGATCAATCCCAATAATCCAAAGTATCAATCATTTAATCCTAACTAAAAGACAAATATGCAGTTTTAAAAAAAGAAGCAAAACAGCAGTTTCAAAGTGTCAAATCAATCACAAAAAAGGACAAAATGATCAGTCTTGTTTAAAAACACATCTTAATTTAACTTTTAGAACAAAAACTGAAATAACAGTTATGAAAAGAGGCATGGGTGAAGATGTCTGACAAACACACAGTTCAGGTTACTTTAACGAAACAAATACAGTATGACATTTAAAAAAAAAAAAAGGAACATCCATCAACAACAAGCATTAAGACATTTCAACATGTATCCCAGAATATATTTCTGTTACAGTTTATTTCTCAAGCTGATATGGATATTTGTGTGTGGACGCTTAAAATCTTCAAGATTTTATTTTTGTTCCTTGACTGAGTGTTAACTATGATGAAGACAAAGCTGCGTCCGAGTGTGAGTTTTACACCGAACAATGAGAAACACACAGCAGTGTTTGGTCGGCTTCTCGGTCCAAACGGATGTACATTAATACATTAGATTCTGTCACAATTTAAACTCACTGTATCTTAAAAGAGTTTTTTTTTCTATGTTAAGCTCTGTAGCAGCGCTCGGTGAAAGCACAGTGGGAGCACCAACCGTGTAGGATGAGCCATTTCACAGCTTTACATCATACATCTCCCCGCTCCGTCCCACATTTACAGCACTCCCTTCCTATGCTTTTATCAAAAACAAACGCACCTTTTGTTATTCATCAACTATCATCCCACTTAATGTTATAACTATAAACAAAAAATCCTATTATTTCTACCACATAAGAACAAGCTGAAGACATTTTTTTAAGTTTAATACACAAAACTTTTTTTTTTCGATTTCTTTGCTTTCTGTCACTCTCCAACAAAACAAAACAAAAATCAGACGATTCAACTTTACAACAGATTATTAGAAAAATATTAATTTACATTTGTTAATAAAGCTTTTTCTCCCATAGACGCTCTGAATATCAACTGAACCTCTTTCAATAAAACAGATTTAGATCCATCTTCTCTCAAAGTCAGACACACATGACTTAACTGATGTCAGTTTCTTCTTTTCAGGAGCTTTCAAGACAAAAGAAACGTTTCAGAAGCTCTGATCACTTTTCTTCAGTAAAAAAAAAAAAAAAAAAAGGAAAAGACTGATTTTTCCTTTCCAGACGAGGTTAAAACCATGAAGTTCGTGTCCGATTCAGCCTGAAGAGAACAAACACATCAGTTCCTGCTCCATCGACAATCCTGTTAATTGATTAGCCATTACCTTCTACTGACGGACTACAAAACACAATAAAAATGCCAGTTGAAACCTCGAGGAGAACGAGTGAGGTGATCTTACCGACTGATCACAAGAAGAAACACTTTGTCAGTCTGATAGTGTTTCTGTATCTGCTGCCGTTCACGCTGACTCCATCACTAACACAGACATACAGAGGCAGGAGTTTACTGAATATATTAAAAAGGACCATACTGATGTTTTACTGCCAACTACTGCTGAGTATTTTTCCATCAGGTAGACGAGAGTCTCTTGATAGTCGTAAGATAAGCAGATCAAACTGTAGACACTGATCAATAGACTTTCATTTTATAATAATATAGGTTATATTTATAACAGCAGATGTCTTGTATATTTAGTTCTTTGCTCTCTGAGTCCAGACATGTCTTTATACTGCAGTCAGCTGACTTTTTACAAAACTCACTCTACAACTTTTGATCAAATCACATGATCTTCCTCAGCAGGTGGACGGTTCAAATTTCCATTTTTTCTTAACCCCTTTACAGACTTTTTGTCCATGTTGGCCACCGAGAGGAACTTGTAAGGTTGAAATATTATTTTTTGTCAACTCATCTCAAATCATCCGACTCATTTGTCTACAACCCACCAACTTGATTTTAAATCCGCTGTGATTTCCCTCCGTTTTTTTTTTTTTGCTCATCCCGTGTGACACGTTGTGCATAAAAAGAAAGAGCATAGAAGGACAATCGGTTTTTCAAATTGCTGAGTGCTACTGAAGGCTGTGATTTCCAAAAGACGACGTTTTTTTTTTAAATGGACATACAAAGTCTGCACGGTGCGGCACTTGATAGCGTTAAGACCACTGAGATGTTTGTGTCCGCGTTACACAGTAAACATTTTTGTGTGTCTCTTTGGAAGCGAAACTTTTAAGGCCTCCTTCATGTCAGCATTTTTTTTTTTTTTTTTTTTTTTTGTGTGACTGAAGCAGACGACACGGATCAGAAGGACGCTTCGCAGGATGTAACACAAAGTGGACAAGAAACAATCAGTTTGATCTTCCAAGTGCAAAAAGAAGAAAATCTCCCAACTTTTTACAAACTGATCCCACCTTTGATTATATAAAGGGGTCGAAATGCCAGCAAGCAACTGTGTGACATTGTTTTGTGTTTTAATGGAATTCATCAGTGTGTGGGGACTGAAGGCAGGGAGGCGACGGTCATCCAGATGTTTTATGGATGGCACAGCGATGCGATTCATCTACCAAACACTATGGAAGCAGACCTCTATCTATAAGAGAGGTAGCCCTCAGACAAACATGCTTTATATACCATCAAAATAATCTCTCACTATTCAACCTCATATATATATATATATATATATATATATATATATATATATATATATATATATATATATATATATATATATATATATATATATATATATATATATATATATATATATATATATATATATATATATATATATATATATATATATATATATATATATATATATATCTCCTTCCAACTTTAACATTTAAACCAGTCTTTGCAAGTGCATTAATAACTGTTATCTCTAAGTTTGATCATTATAGAGGTAGTGGTGACAATGTGAGTCCATTTATGTGAAGCGGATACGTAAAAACAGGTCAGACTAACTGGACTGTGGCTGCGATACTTGAGCTCTAAGAGCTGCAGCTTCACATGAGATGAGCGAAATATTAGCGCCATGCACCAGAAAAAAATGAGTGAACAACAGCTATAAGACTATAAGCTGTCCTCAGCAGCATCAACTCCTAGTTTTACATTCTTTTAGATAATCTGTATGTAGTTCAGGACAACTGAGAGACGACAGAAGTGAAGTCAGAACTTTAGTGTAAAACGTGGCGCTGCGTTAAGCTGGATTCTCCTCGTTATCTCGAGCATCACTTTCCCCATTCTTCTCTACAGCAGCATGTCCTGAAACTATCTGTATGTAAATGGCAACATGTTATGTTATGGCTCAGTAACTTCATAACATAACAACTATGTAATGTGCTGCTAATTATCAGGAAAATAGGAATTTACTTCATATAAAAGCTCAATTTAAACCCAAGTAAATATTCATACATTTATTATTGGAAACCTTTTTCTCCATATATGTTACATGGCATGCTTGCCTGTAGACTAATGTAATTAATATAAATTGGAATTAAATAATTAGAAGTGAACCAATTAAAAGCAATCTATTTTCCATATAATTAGTATAAAACTACATAGTTCTTGCATACTTCTTGGTAATTATGGACCTATAAAAGGGTATTTAAATGCATTAGCGTTTTTTTCTTTTTAAAAACTCAGTGAAAAAAAAAAATCAATTTTGCCAATTAAATCAGGAAAAATTTCAAATATAGCTACACGCATGCTATTTCCCCTCTTATTTTAACGGTGCAATTGTAAACGCGTCAAAGTCTGATTAACTTTTCTCCATTTGCAACATTTAGAGTCATATGAACTGGATCGTTTTCTTTCATTACCAAAAAAAAAAAAAAAAGTACATATATATATATATTCCTTGTTGCTGCTGGAGACAGCTCACAGCACAGATCCAAATGCTATTACAGTAACAGTGAATGTGGATAATCGTCAGCTCGCTCTGCTTTAGGTTTAAAGTGTCAGATACTGACGCTGTTAATGAGTGTGGATTTGCATTGCTGGTTTCCCGCCCGTTCCACCCTCAAGGTTCGGGGAATTGTTTTAAAATCGCAGGATGTTTCAAGCGTTTGTTTCCCAGTTCTGGTGTTGTCAAGCTTTGAACACGTTAGGACGAACGCTCAGAAAAAGACCTCATCACCCAAAATCTTCAGGAAAATTATTCCTTTTAAATCGGACACCTTGACAATTTGATTTTAGCCAGCTTTTTTCAAATTACAGGCACAGTTTTCTGCATTTGCACCTCTGACAATCACAGCAGATTGTTGGCGTTCCTCAATGAAACACAGGAGAATTATGTGCTGCAAATCAATGGTCTTAGTGAGGAATCATGATGAGCAACTTCACAGTTAACTGATTAGCTAGAACAAAAACTATCAGCTCGTAATACAACAAGTGGTGTTGACAAAAAAAAAAGAAAAGAAAAAAAAAGTGACTTTCAAAAGTGTCAAAGTTTCCAGTTAAAGTCAGAAGAGGGGTCAAACGAAAGCCGGTCTTTGTTTCCCCTCCCGAGCAGATCGCCTCGGTATTCCACTACAACTACAGTGCAGATAGTGGTGGTGTTATTTTTGAGAACGGCCCGAGTGGTTTTGCTGATGAAAGAGAGGGCAGGGAGAGGTAGTCATGCAACGTTATTCATTCAGGAAGAGTGTTAGCATGAGAGAGGAAGAACGAGGGGGGAGGAAGTCAGCGAGAGAGAGAGAGAGAGAGAGAGAGAGAGAGAGAGAGAGAGAGAGAGAGAGAGAGAGAGAGAGAGAGAGAGAGAGAGAGTGAAAGCAGGGAAGGGGAGTGAGATGGGAGTGAGTAAAGCAAAGGCACGAAAGATTGAGTACAAAAAAAAAAGAAAAAGAAAATTAACCCCTTTGTTTCAGTAACCCAGGAGTGAGCACGAGGCTTGTAGTGGCCGGTGCGTCGGTCGGTGAGTTAGTCAGTCTGTAAGCTGGTCAGCTTTAACTCTGGTATGCCTCAACGTGTCTTCCTGCTTGGTTAGCTACAGTACTAAGCCTACTGACACAGTGATGGGGGTCTCTCAGGCAGGCTGGGAGGCAGCGTGTGTGAGTGTGTGTTGTTGTGCGTGTTTGTGTCAGAGTGAAAAGGCAGCAGGGCCGGTTCTCGGTATTGTCCCTTGAAATCTCTTCTGTCTGTCTGTCTTGGGGGGTGTGTGGGAGGGGGGCCCCCGCGGCCCTCGGCTCTCCTCAGCGTCAGCCTCTGCGGTGCATGCTGACCTCAGTATCGGTACATGTCGTACGTACTGACCCAAGATGAAGGAAAAGCCCACGTGGGGAACCTGCGGAGGATCTCCTCCAGCTGAGCAGTCCTCTGGTCTTCCCCAAAGAAATAGTGAGAGGAGATGGCGACCGAGATCATTCCCTCAGGGCCTGATGGGTCCGGGTCTCTGGGAGGCTGATGAACAGAGAAAGAACACTATGAATATGTCAGCACAGACTACATACATCATTTGAGATGTGAGGAGACCAGAACTAACAGTTTTCCAGTCCCTCGCATTGTCTTTAGCTTATATGCTGCATGATTTTTTTTATCCGAAAGAGTCTTTAAGGTGTTCATCTAAACCCTGAGATGGGCATGCTCTCATGCAATTAAAAAGATTAAATCTACAAAACTGGAGTTTATAGGTGTGTTTATATAGTTGTCTCATGACAATGCTTTGCACTCAAACACAGTCCAGCTGTCTTCTGGCAGGATGTAATCTCCTGCAGGCACAGAAATCCAGAAATGTCAGGAATGAGAAGAAGGTCTGAAAGACAGACATCTGTCTGGCTTTCGAAGATGTCAAAGGCACTGCAGTAACTGATGACCTACAGTATATATCAGTGTGACCAGGACCACAGGCCTAAATACACAAGTTACAATAAATTGATAAAAAATGGTCAAAAAATCCTCCAAAAAACCACATTAAGACAGCAAGCCCCTCAGGAACACAGAAAAATTTATGCTGTGATTTGGTATCAAAAACTTTTGACATTTGGAGATATCTGTGAGACAGCGAGCACTTCTGTCCAGGAAATTGCTCAGAAACCCTCTTACTGTCAGTATACCTAGAAAAGTCACACATCGTCTGAATGTCCTCCGTCTCTAGTTTGTGGTTGTAAAGTTTCATGGGCCTGCGATAATCCTAGAGGTCACAACAGTGAGGTTAAGTTTTTAAAAAATGATCTCACTACAATGAAACGGCTATTATGGGGACTAACATCATCACACATGAATACAACTGGGCTCACTGAATCGACATGAGTCTCAGCTTTCCAGTCATACCAAATTTATGCAATTCCAAGACTGTTTAAGGACCTCACTATGCAGAAATATTCAATTACACCATTGTTAGAACAGGCGAAAATAACATTTATACTGCATGCAAAAAATGTCATGGTGTTTGCCCAAAACTGCATGGGATTAGCATGACATAGCTGAATCAATGGATTCTCTAGGTCGCCTAGTTTCATATGATACAACTATCTCCACTGTAGCGTTAAAACTGAGCCTGCTACAGCCTCTGAAAGACAGTAATGTCACCCACAGACCCCCCGGCATCCTCAGGGAGGAAGAGCTTAAGACACCATGACCTTGAGGAACACCATTGAAAGGTTCATGCTGTGATTAAATTTATGCAATTCCACAACTGTTTAGAGACTCCAGTATGTAGAAATATTCAAATACACCAGTTTTAGAATAGGCAAAATAACTGTAAAGGGAGACTCGACTAGTGGGTAACCATAGAACCCATTTTCATTCAGATATCTAGCCAGATTTTCCCCTTGCCAAAATTTAGCCTAACTTTGGAGCGTTATTTAGCCTCTTTCCCTACAAGCCAGCACGACACAGTTGGTACCAATGGGTGCCTGAGGTCTAGTTTCATATGATACGAGTATCTTCACTTACTCTGAAGGACAGTAACATTGGCCAAGGATGCCAGCATCCTTAGGGAGTTTAAGGGGTTAAATAATTCACATGAAGAATATACACAACAGAGCAGGGATATGAAATATTAATAAGGAAAACAAGTGAAGAAGGTCCCTTTTAGCTTTCAGACAGTACCTGTATTTCAAACCAGAAGGTCCACGTTGGGGCATCAAGGCCATGGGAATAGAAAACAAAATATTCTCCACTCAGGTCAAACTGGGGTGTCCCGTCACCAAAGGACCAGGTAGAGAGGCTGGCTCCTCGGTGAGGCATCAGGTACAGGGACATGTGGCTAGGACCTGCAGGGGACAGCAAAACATGCATTAACATGCACATATATGTAGGCAAATGCATCCACATCTGCCGGTAGAGCTGAGAAAAATAGGTAAATTAATGTATTACTTATATTTCATTATATCATGTTTATGTATTACATGCATAATTGATAGTTTAATTCTGTGACAGTGGCTGTATTGTAATGGTCAGAGCATCAGAGACCCAAATCTGTATGTACTGGAATCGTAACAAAAACTTAATTCACCATAATTACAAATGGCTGGAAAAATATATGAGTAATAAGTCTTGTGGAGTTTGCAGTCAGAATTACTTCTTCATCTAATTCAATGTAGCTGTTCTGGAGCTTTCAATGGTATCACACAGTCTTCCTCAGTAGATGGAGTTTGCCCAGTTGTCATGAAAATTTAGACATTCAAATGTCCAATTTTCTGAATCTTTTTAAAGCCAACATGGTCGAGCTGAGAAACTCCTGAAAGTCCTCAGAAAAGTGGAAAGTTGGACATTTCATGACAACTGGATAAACTCCATCTACTTGTGTGATATGATCCAAACCTCCTAAATGGACCCAGTGGGAGGATCGTTTTACTATTTCCAAGATCACAAATGAACTTTCAATATCAATAATTCAATTTAGTTTCAAAATGTCAACCTCTTGTTCAAGAGGTCAACATTCTCTGCATTCATAATCTCAAAGCTCTCACAAATAATGCGTCACTGTACTGATAATATGGCTCAAGTTCAATCTGCAGTCACAAAGGTTTTAGATTTTGTTCCGTATCTCTGCCTGCAACTTCTCCAAAAGAAACTTCTATGCTGTCAAGATAAAGTGTCTCCTGACCTTTGACATTAAAAGTCATTTTGACTGTTCCCCAGCTGGTCTCCTCTTTGGACAGCAGGCTGAACTCCACTGGAGAGCTGGGAGACACTTCTGGAGCAGGAAGGTACCAGTTCTTCCTGCAAATACATCAAAATATCATATAAATTATTAAAAGAGGCAGACTTTGTACTGCACAGACACAGGAAGCAACATTTTTAAACAAAGAGCATAAAAGCTACAAGTCGGCGTTACTGACTTGCTGAGGAACTTCACTGGTAGGAACCAGGGGTAACCGCAGAAGGGTCGGTCCTCGCGGCAGCGCGTTCGAACGCTGTCGTTGATCTCAGGGATGTGGGGTGTGATGTGCTGTATGGCTGTGTAGTCAAAACTGTTGATCCAAAGACCCGAGTCTCGGTTCTCAATCTGGCCCTGCAGATTGTGGAAGGTCCGTGTCGTATGCTGCAGCGGGTGGATGATACGTGGAAAAATATAAATAAATATACACTTCCCTTCCTTCTTTTTCTTGGTTTCAATATGACACATTTATGCGATTTATTACAATCTCTCAAATAAAAATGCTCAGACTTTTTTCTCCCATCCTTTCCAAGAAGTAAATGTAGTAAATGTATGATAGATATAATCTTCTAAGAATGAATTACAATAAATTCATAAGTTTATGTGAACATTTTTGTGCTTCTGTGTGCATGTTGTGACTTTTAACCTGCAGAAAGACTCGTTTTGGCCGTGGGCTGTCTGGATTGCCTGAATAAGGAAAGAAGAAGCTGCAGGACACCAACAGGAACATGATGATGAAGATTGCACCCAGACCCGTCAGGATCCACTTAGTGCTCCGTACCAAATAGATGAAATGAAGCTGAGACAGAAAAGAAAATACAATATGTTACTGGATGAACAATCTACACAGCAATCTTTCTTAAATTACCTTTTTTTTTTTCTTTAAGTTTTCGTCATTGTTGTACATGATGTGAGAACACTTACGAAAAAAGAGGAGAGGAAAATGGTTGCTAGGGTGACAAGGGAGGCCAGGACCACCTCTGGGGGTATCTCTGTGCCGCTACGCCCCATAATGGGTGTGAAAATCTCAAACACCACCCAGATGAGGAACATGAAGTGGACATACGGCAATGCCAGACCCAACAGATAGAGCACACTGTACTTCACTGACGCTCCTGCAGAAAGACAATAAAGCTCTTTTCACAAACATGGAATATGCAACTTCAATAGAAGGAAAAGTCTTCTCAGTTTTTTAATGTGTTCGATTTCTAGTTCTTATAATTTGCTGATCAATACACATTCATTGTAAATAAAGTTGAGTTGAGGTTGAGTGTTTACCTCTGTGCTTAAATTCCTTAGCTAGCAGCAGTCTCGTGGCCAGGGGGAAGGCCACCATTAGCATGGGTACGTAGGCTGAACACAGGCCTCGCTGGGTCAACCACACCAGGCTGCAGCACCACAGCAGCAAGCTCACGTCAAAGTAGAGATCACCCAGCTCCACCAGACGGACACCCTGCATGGAAAACACACACAACAGCTCAACATACGAGGAATATGCATACATGAATAGATAATGTTCTTTCAGTTTATTACATTTGCTGTTTTCTCAGTTTTGTCTCTTTTAAATAGAGATCCAACTGTCCACAACTTCATTTAATTCTTATATAAACTCAAACATACATCACGAATGATATCACTGGCTTATCTTTGAAGAAAATAACAATGTAACCATCATTTATTTATAACTGATGTGGATAAAAGATAAACAGGACCAAAGAATCAATGTTATCACCTGGTTCCTCCCTGTTCCTACAATAGAAACTCCTCCCCGAGGCTACTATTGTATTCTGACACTAAAATTATAAATAAAAAAAGAACACAAAACCAATAAAAAAAAAGAGCTTGAAAGATAGAGAAATTTACTGGCTTGATTTTTGTTGTTTATTACTATACGCTGATAGAGAGGCTGCTGTAATATATAGTGGTGCTTGAAAGTTTGTGAACCCTTTAGAATTGACTATTTATTAACAAATGTGACATAAAACGTGATCAGATTTTCATGTAAGTCCTAAAGAGACATCAATTAAACAAACGAGAGAAAAAAACCTTACACTCATTCATTTATTTATTGAGGAAAGTTATCCAATGTTACATATTTGTGTGTGGTAAAAGTATGTGAACCTCTAGGATTAACAATTAATTTGAAGGGGAAATTAGAGTCAGGTGTTTCAATTAATGGGATGACAATTAGGGCTGAGTCTGGCAGGCCCTGCCTTATTTAAAGAAGAGAAATCAACTCAGGTTTGTGGATGTGTGTCATGGCTTGAACAAATGAGATTTCTGACGATCTTAGAAGAGTTGTTGATGCTCACTGAGCTGGAAAGGGTTACAAAACCATTTCTGAAGAGTTTGGACTCCATCAGTTGACTGTCAGGCAGATTGAGGACAATCAAAACCATTGTTACACTCTCACCAGGAGTGGTCGATCAACAAAGATCACACCAAGAGCAGGCATGTAATAGTCCGGGAGGCCACAAGGGACCATAAGGTAACATCTAGGAAACCAAAGGCCTCTCTTGCAGTAGCGACAGTCAATGTTCATGAGTCCACCATCAGGAGAACATTGAACATTGAGTTGCACGGAGAAAGCTACTTCTCTCCAAAAATAACATAGTTGTTGTCTACGGTTTGTTCAAGACCACGTGGATAAGCCAGAAGGCGATTGGAATAATGTTCTGTGGCTGGATTAGACCAAAATCAAATTTTTTGGCTTGAATGAGAAGCATTATGTTTGACGACAAGCAAACGGTGAATTCCAGCATGAGAACCTCAACCCATCTGTGAAACATGGTGGTGGTGGCATCATGGTTTGGGCTGCTTTGCTGCTTCTGGACTAGGACAGCTTGCAGTCATTGATGGAGCTATGAATTCTGAGTCGTACCTGCATATTCTACAGGAAAATGTCAAGGTATCTGTCTGTGAACTGAATCTCAACAGAAGGTGGGTCATGCAATAAGCCAACAACCCTAAATGCACAAGTTGTTTTACCAACAAATGGTTAGAGCAGAAGAAAGATAATGTTCTGGAGTGACCGAGTCAAAATCCTGACCTTAATCCTATAAAAATGCTGTGGAAGGACCTGAAGCAGGAGGTTCATGCAAAGAAATCCACCAACATCACTGAGTTGAGCCTGTTCTGTAAGGAGGAATGGGCTAAAATTCCTCTAAGCCGATGTGCAGGGCTGATAAACAGTTACCGGAAAACGTTTGGTTGAAGCTATTGCTGCAAAAGGGGGTCACACCAGTTACGGAAAGCAAGGGTTCACATACTTTTGCCTCATACAGATATGCAAGATTAGATCATTTTCCTCGATAATTAAATGAATAAGTAAGATGTTTTTGGCTCATTTGTTTTAATTGGGTTCCCTTGATGTGGTTTTAGGACTTGTTTGAAAATCTGATCACATTTTAGGACACATTTATACAGAAATAGAGAAAATTCTCAAGGGTTCACAAACTTTCAAGCACCACTGTATCATTATAAAGCAAAACATTCCACAAGTGCACAAGGCGGAGTATTCTTCAATTAAATTGAACATCAAGATTTCAGCTTCGCTGAGAGGTACTCGCCCAGCTCTTTTCTCACATCGCCACATTTTGGTTGAATGATTTTTCAAACAGCTATTACATAGAGAGCCCTTAAACAAACACACAAACACACACACACACATAACAAATGTAAGCAGAAGTGTATGGTCTTGCATCACTGCAAATACAAATACATCCCCAGTGTCTGTGGTGAGCTTTGTACATTAGGTTCTGGTCATGATTGATGTACTACAAAACAAAAAGATAAGAGTTTCTAATTCAAGTCTCTCTGTGTATCTCAACCTTTTGTGGGCAAAGAGGTTCAGATTTTAATGTTACACACCTCAGAGTTTATTTAAACCAGAATACCAAACTGGAAATGGCTAGCCAAGAATTCTTTTCAAAAATAATTTATTTGATCTTTAAGGACTAATGGTTAATGGTTTCTTTGTTTTTTCCCTGTTAAACAGAACTTTCCTGTCCTATCAAGTCTCTTTTGTCAACAAAATACCATTAAAAAAACGAGGCCACAGTTACAGTTTACTGGTCTTTCAAATAGAGATTTTGTTTCATTGGAGATGAAGCCATGTAGTCTGGGACAAAGGTTAGATTGTGTCCTTTCTGGAATCTGGCCACGATAAGCCAGAGTTCATAATGTGGTTAGCTGCAGCTCCAGATGAAAATCAACTTTGTGATAGTTTGAACTTCAAGTATATGCTCATCATATGCAAGCTGAACTGAAACTAGTTGCTCCTAAAAAAAGTTTACTAAAAAAACATCTCAATGTCAATACTACTTCAAGCAATACAAGATTCAGGACTATTAAGAGGCACAGATGCCATCTGGTGATAGATGGGAAACCTATTCCTACTCCTTTCTGCACAAACTATCAAAAACCTAAGTCAGACAGGTCAGTTGGCTCTTAGCTGTGTGTACATGTGACTGACAGTTAACTGTCAAACATCTTTACAGTTTTACACACACACACACACACACACACACACACACACACACACACACACACACAAAGAGTCATTCTGTAATCACCATGGAGGAAGAGGAACTGTCTGCTTTCTCATCTGTGCACTTTACTCTGAATCAACTGTGAGCTGAGCGAGTCATCATGAGATGTTAGGCTCAAGGAAATAATGGGACCTCTATTGTATATACAAAGCAGGAATGAGAAATGAGAAAGAGAATTAAGACTCATTTGATTATACTGAACTTAACTAAACTAAACAGTCCACACTCTGTTCAGATAAAACTCTCAAACGTGAAAACAAGTTTCATGGATGGAACAAGACAAGTTCAAGATATTAATCTGAATCCAGCTGGTCAACATTCTTTCCGCTTCAACGCAGAAAATATTTCAACACCCACCTTATGGCCAAGACTTATGGTTACACAAAAACACATAACTATAAAACCTATGTTTAAAACTTGTATTTGTAATTCATTATATTCTTAAAACACACCTCCCTCTCAGCTTTACCTCTCACCAACACCAACGATTCTGCATGTACAGACATTATCTGCCCGTTAAAGTTACCGTTCAAAGTAAAAAGATATGCATATTAAATCATAAACTCTCACCCCATAGTAAAGGTTCTTGGCGAGCGTATGTACGAGGATCATCTTGCCAGTGGAAGCAGCTCCATACAGGCAGATGGAGGCATAGAAGTGGTTGTACCAAAACATGGAGCGGCCCAGCAGAGTGACGAGCAGAGCTACGATCAGCACCGACAGCAGGGTGATGAACCAGCTCAGCACTGCTACCCCTGTGGCACAGGCCAAGTCTCGCACATAGCGACCACCTGAGAGAGATGGAGATGAATGCGCATGAACGTCTGACCAAACCCTTCCATAAAAAAATAAAATCAATCTTAACATTTTGGACTAGACTATTCTTACAAAATACATAAGTCACAAGAGAGACAGACAAAACACACATTCAATAGAAGAAATGGCATAACATGCATCCACCACAGGAAATTGTGACCTACCCCCATTGCCAGGCATTGAGGCTTTCTTGGCCAGATAGAGGAAGGTGGCTGTAGCCACCATGTAGTTGAGGATTGTGCCAACTCGTGCTGGGTAAGCTACCACGACTACCCCTAACAGGTCAAAAAATACCATGTTGCCATGACGGTACTCTGAGGAATCAGCCAACTTCTCTGACATTACCAGGTACTTCAGGACCGCCAGGATGTTGTCGCCTAGAGACAAGAAGTGAGGAGGTCAAAAGATGAATTATAACAAATTACAGGTGGTAAAAAGGTACAAAGTCCTGTCTGAAAACCTGGACTGGGTGGAATTTAAGCAAATGGACAAACTAGAATATAAATATTTATTTATTCTATTGTGGTTTTTCCAACATTTGTAAGTGCACCTGCACAATGAGAAGAAGGAAACTGTTGATATGACTGAATGTGAAAGTGACAAAAAAGGACCATGCTTTACACAGCTGACACATCACATGCAGTAGGGAGAGTTTATTGTTGACTCACTCAACCTTCTGACCAGCAGGAACAGACTGCCCTGAGGTAATGGCCTTTAGTGTTCCTATATGGTCACCTAGACTGTGTTTTCTGCAGCAATAAAACCACGAGCACACAAACACCACGTCAATAATTAAACAAAACAGAAACAGAACATGCTAGCCTTACAATCTCTCTCTTCAATCATCAGTTACATCACCAACAATTTAAATTTAATTGGATAAATTCTATTAGTTTTTATATATATATATATATATATATATATATATATATATAAATAGATGTACAAAAAGATATTTAAGGCCACTAATATTCTCACTCTAATTCTTTTCTGTACACACCATTATTCTGTCTTACATGCATGATTAGTGTGTGAGTTAGAATGATGACGGTAAAATGAAAGGACAGTGGTTTACAGCATGTGTGAGCAAACATGATTCATGGTCCAAACAGCAGTGTGTGTCAAAGAGTATGGTAGTGTGTGTGTGTGTGTGTGTGTGTGTGTGTGCGTGTGTGTGCGTGTGTGTGTGTGTGTGTGTGTGTGTGTGTGTGTATATGAGCAGGTCTGATTCATGCCCTAAACGGCCTCTCATAGTTACACAACAGTTGCACACCAGTATATTGGACACGTACACGATTGGTTACAATCATGATGTTGAATGTTGAGGCCTAGAAATCTGGCTACAGGAAGGATCAGTAAAAGGTCGCTGCATGGGTTATTGTGGCCTGAGGCTAATTTTCTTTTATGTGTTGCTGCCTGTAAGTCTGCACAGTTAACAGCATGCGCACGCACACGCACACGCACACATGCACACACAGGCGAGACAAAGCTCCATTGTTCTTCCGCCTGGTAGGCTCTGTGTTGTCAGTGTAAACAAGTGAGAGTACAACTTCTACTTGTTCGTGTAGGGTTCACTGCTCTGCAAGATGATTCTGCTTTGAGATTTACCCACTTTCCTGACCAAAACTATTATAAGATTCATTCATTCAAAAAAAGTCATACGTCATAGTTTTATTCCTTAGTTACATTTATGAAATTGTTATACTGCCATTCTCTCATTTAATCATCTTTACAGATAGATTCAGGCTACATTTGATTTAAAAAAGAAAAAAAAGAATGAATCTACATTAAAGCAATGCTATGCTTGCTCCTTTGTAGAATTGTAGAGTTTAAAGATCTCCCCTAGACATGTTGTAAAATACATAAAAAATACTCTGCTTGAAATAATAATATGTATCCAATGTTTTTCCTACAAAAAATGGCAAATTACCTCATTAAGAACCTTTAAATTACATCTATTCCTTCTCTCTCGTTCAAAAATCCAGAATCAATGAATATGCAAATATTGTTCATTTCAAACATTTAACAGCTAGACAAAAGATGTCTCCTACTTCACTGAAAAGTGCACTAGAGGCTTCAAGTTTCTATGTCTCTATTTATATATACTGCATACTGGACCACGATTAGCCTCCAAAGTAGTTGTGATGTCATACATCATGCTCAGAAGCCCACCCCTTAAACTCAATGAGCACAGAAACTTTCCCCTTTCAGCAGATGAAAAATGTGAAGACTGAAGAATGAGATAAGCCTTCTGGAGTCAAACTCTGCACAGTGAAACTCCAACATTCAACTGAAGTAACAATAAGCAAAACACATTTTTGAGTAGAGGGGGACTTTAAATAACCAGGTTTGCAGGTAGCAGAGCTACCAATGTGTCTTCCTCCTTCACCATCCCTGTACTATATTTACCCTCCACCTTACAAAACTGTTCTGCCTCCTTCTTCACAGACTAAAAATACATTCTAGGGAGGGAGCACTGAAATCTGCTCTCTAATAATTCATGCTTTTCACAGCGAGTTGCTGTGCACAGAAGAAAGAGGAGGGGGATTGTCCAGTAGCTGCCGAGGGAGAAGAAAGATGCCAACTGTCTCAGATTTTTAGTGCTGACTGACTGGATTCTCTGCTAAGTAAAGCAAAGTGATTTAGCAACGCAGATGCATGAGGTAAACAAGGACAAGTGCAACTGTTAATATCTGTGGCTGGTATGTACAGTATGCATGTGTGTGCATCCTATATCTCTCAGGGAAATAATGAGATTAGCAAAGTGCTGACTAGTCTGAAAACAGAAGCTGGAGGACGAAGCAGAAATGCACTGTGTGTGTTTGTGACAGAAAAACTGTGTTGGCAGTAACTTAAACCACATCAGTCTTCTGTTGCAGAGACTGTTCTGATTGTGACAGACAGAAACAGCCATCAGCCACTAGCTTCTTAATCTATTTGCTTAAGTACGGATGAATGTGTGGGTTTTTGCGTACCGGCTCTCTGTATCGAGTCTGTCAGGATTCTGTCTGCAGTGTCATACTTGGTGTGGTAGATGAAACCGTTCTCAATGAAAGCCAAATCGATGCCTGTAAAAAAGAAAATATATATATATAGAATAAGATAAAAACATTCAAAAAAAGGCAGAAGACAATAAATGAAAGCATGTTTACTTCGTATCAGTCGTAGGATTATTATTTTGGACTTTCACACAGAAAGGCACTGTACTTTCCATCTGGGTGCTCTGTATTTCTTTACCTGGGATGTTACCAAAGTCCCTGTATATGCGGAAGTCGGTGTCAGATGGGATGATGCCACTCTGAAAGACTTCCTGGCCGACCACAGAGGCGAAGGGGTGTTTTGCTGCATGTACGTAGGCCTGAACTAGCCATGGGTTCTCTGGACCTGTCGGGGAACAGGAAGGAAAAGCTGCTTGACATCTGTCTCACTTTCCACATTTTTGTTACATGAAATAATCACTCTGTCAACAAAGATATATCAAAAGGGTTCTATGAATCTGCCCTCTGCAGTGATTACCACTAGGCATTTGTAGCTTGTTTAATGTGTTGCACACATCAGTTGTTAAGAGTATCAGATAATGTCTAAAATACAAATACAATGTAACAGGCAGCTCAGGAACCATAATCAGGCTGTTAGCACTCCATGGATACTGAATGGTGGCAGCCAGCCAGAAGATAAATGGCCAGAACAAGGGCAGATACTGTAAGTTTGTAATACAAAAACTTCATAGTGATTCTGAGCACTCCAACAGCAACAGTATCAACTTCATATTCCTTATTTACAAGCTTTCAAATTATAGAGGAAGGAAATATTGTCCAGAAGCTGTACATACAACAAAGGAAGCAAACCAGAGGAAATGCCCACAAACTAAAGAAACCACACCCGTTTTGTCAGACATACAGTAAATGGTACAGTACCTGTCTGGAAAACAACCTCCTTGCCGCCAACACCTGCAGCCTCCAAGTTAATGAAGGCTCTCACCTGCTTGGCCCATGGATGCTGGGTAATGAAACCATGACTGGCCTGAGAGAGAGAGATGGAGGGGGGAGAAAAGAGAAAGAGAAAGAGTTATTGAGAGAGAATGTAACAGAGGAAATAAGAAAAGCAAAAAGAGAGGAGAAGTTTTAAAGTAAATGAGTGCTGTGCTAGTCTAACATTCAAAGTGTAAAATATGTGGCCTTGGAACATCATTTTACCTGCAGGATATTTTCCTCAGCTCCATTAAAGAGGAAGATAACACCATGGTGAAGAGGAGTAGACTGGTTGGCCAGTGAATGGAGGACTTCCAGCATTACTGCACAGCTCACTGCATCATCACTGGCGCCTAACACAAGGAAACCAGTGTACTGTATGCATGTCAAAAACACCAAAAACCAGCACAATGGTGACCACTTGAGCTCCTTGTTTCCATTAATTTTTATCAGGCAACAAAAGTTTGGCTTGACCTGGTATTTACAGACAATCTCATGTAATCATACTCATATATCCAACTGTCCTGACCCAGTGGCTCAGTGTGAGATATAAAACATACGCATATGAGAGCACACATAACTCTCAAGTTCACCAGTAACACAAATTTGCAAACACGTGGAAATGTGAGCAGGCCATGTGTGCAAACATGTGAAGTATGCGACGACCTGGTAAAGATCCAGCTCCCACTGCTTATATGATGGTGAGAGCAGAAAGGAAAAATGGGTAACAGCGAGAGGAAAAGAAAAAAAAAAAAAAAGAGCATGTGAACAGGACATGTGATGCAGAAAGATTAGACAGGTTCGCAGTGAGGGACACAGTTTGCTGAGAGTGAATTCGAAGAAAAAAAAAAAAAAATGACCCAAAGATCAGAGAACGAAACTGAGACATCATGTGCTCCGGCTTTCTGGATTGAATGTGATCATGAGGTGGGGGTGCGGGCTTGTTCGTTCACTGTCTGTCTGTCTAGGCACCATTCATGCTGCTGATACCGCTGTCACTGCCACTTATGTGAGCAACGTATTAATCCTTGTCCCCAAAAATGAAGTGTGGGAGTCCAGAGGACAGCATGTACAAAAATCAAAGCCTGAAAATTTCACCTGTGCCTGGAAAAAAGGAATTATAGGTACAATAATCAATACAGGTGCTGATCTATGCACAAAAATATGTGTGAGACAATGTCCCTTTATTCTTTCTTTTTTTTTTTCCAGTACTATTTTTACGCGAACAAGTGTTTATATTTCCGAAAATCAAAAGGTTGGCAGGCCGCAGTGGAGATGGAAATGTATGTGTATCTTCCCGATCCACACCCCTTGAATCAATTTCCTTTTGCTGGTGAAGCTGTGTGTGTGTATGTGTGTGTGTGTCCCTCCAACAGGCTCTAGGGTGTGGAGAAAAAAATCTGAATTAAAACCAAACAAGGAGGGGTTGACTAGGCACAGCAGTGTGCTACCTATCATCAACAAACACCATTAATATTGCGCAGTTTACATATGAGCACCTAATCACTCTAAGCAGATTCCTGTTAAAGCACAATGTGAGTTGTTTTTAATCATTTACAAGAAGCATTTTAGATCCTCTTTTTCTGGATTGGCTCGTTATGGCTGTTTAAATGCAGTCCACATGACTATGGTGCACAACATGAGACACAAGTGAGAGTATTATGATCCTAAAAACACTTGAGGACTTGCATATTGGAAACCAAAGACATCTATACACTATGAGGACAAGAGCTGCAGTATTTGTGAGGGTGTGATGGTTATAAATGTTAATGGGAAATATTTTCTATAAAATAAAAAAAAAAGACAAAGAAAGTTGCTGTAAACTGCTCTTCAAATAAGTAACATTTTCCACTGCTTCCTTATAGCACCCTGAAGTAAAAGGACTACAAATCACTCATCACTTTTGCACAACAACCTCCACAACACACAAACAAAATGTGAGATAGCACAGATTTGTGGGTTTTTCAGCGGTTGCAACAGCAGATTTGAGAAGTTGAAATCAAAAAAAGATTAGATAAAAATATACACAAGCTGTTGTTGAAATATGGCATACAGCAACATGTACTGACATGCAACTAGAGTGCTAGCTACACCGGTTCTTTTATACAAGTTTATAACTAATGAGCTCATTCACTCACTTTCACTGGTTTCATTAAGGCCTCACAAAAGAAAAGAGGCTGCTTTGTTCAAGAGAAGGAGGAAAGCTTTAATACCTGGACTGTTGGCCACTGTGTCAAAGTGGCAGTTGGCTAGCATGAGATGCTGCGCCCCACCTTTGGGCTCCAGCCTGACAGCGATGTTGGTGACACGGTCATAGAAGCTGGTGAAGCCTCCAAGAAAGTCAATAGAGAAAGTGCCAGTGGGTCGCTGCACGTCCACTGTGAGCTGATGGGCGCCCGATGCGGTCTCGACCCGGATGTTCTCAATCTGCTCCAACAAGTAGCCCACTGTCAGTACTTCATTCTCCTGGCTGCCCACTGGCCGAGGGCCAACGCTGGTGATCTGCTCTAAGTGTTGTCTGGATTGTGAGGCAGGACGTGAGGAGAGAGACAGAGAATATTGTGGTGTTATTCACTCTTTGTGAACCAAACTTATTTGTTCCATCACAACATCACAAGAGTATATTAATAATTACACTTAAGTACAATATTATTGTTAAAGAGAATTGATCATTATATGAATGTAGGTGTGGTCACAGTTCATATAGTTCCTCTTAAAACCACCATGAGGTTTCATCAGATACATTTCCTAAATATGTGGTGAACCTGCTGACAAAATCATCAGCTAGGAAACCTAGAGGCAATATTTATGTTATAAATAAACAGACACAGTTTGAGTTTGCTTGTGTTGTCTGATAATCAGCTCTTCTAAATATCTATCAGATGCATCAACATTGTTGGTGACACTGAAATGAGGAAGTTCAAGTCCAGTCCTGCATGTTTTGACCGACAATGTAAGTTTAAATTAGACTTTACATAGGTTAGCAATGCTAGAACATACTGTTTAATTTGTTTTATTGGTCCAAAAAGACTCAGATACAGAGAGACAGATACACTGTCTATGGAGGAACTTCTGCTTTAATTCCATTGACTATTGATTAATTGACTAAGTGATTAACAGAAAATTGTTTGCAAATGTTTCCAACTTCTAAAATGTAAAAAAAAAAAAACATGCAGCTTTATTTTCTCTTCTATGACAGTCAGTTTACTATTATTTTTTGTTTCTGACTGTTTGGTCAGGGGGGAAAAAAGCTATTCGAATATTTTAACTTGCTTTCTAGGAAACTCTAAAAGGCCTTGTTCACTAGTTTCTAAGAACCAAAAGATGAATGAAAAAAAATAATCAATGGTTACAAGTAACACCAAATGTTTTATGGAGTAAGTGGACCAATTCATAAACGCATGATGCATGTCCTGAGATTAAGATTTATGATTAGAAGTAAAATTAACCTATTTTTCCTTTATCTTAAATAAATGTATCTTTACAAACAAACAGAATATAACCCTTCTTTGTTATGTAAGCTGAGTCCTGAGTTAACCCACTGCTGCGACTTAGAAAGGTTATAGCAAGCCATGTTTCACTTTGACCTTATCTATCTACCTTATCTTATCACCACTGCACAGGCTCCCTTAAGAGAAGAAGAACAGGGAATAAATCTAAACTGTCTGTGAAGATTCCTGAGTGCCACAGAAAAAGAAAAAAAAAAGAAAAACAGATGCTTTTCCTCCTGAAATTTTCTTTTAAAAAGCAGCAGCTGCTGGTCGTGTTTGCTGCAGCTGCTCATGAAAACGCCAATGTTAGCTCCGCTGCCCACACCAGCAGAGGAGCTGCTGTGATAGCTGATGCTCGGAGCCACCAATAAATTATCTTTAGAAGTGGTGAGAGAATAATATCTGCCCTGAAACCGTGGTGGGTGAAGCCATGTGTTGTAGTCCAGATGTTACAACGAGGGATTAGAAAGAGCTAATGTATTGTGTGTGCCCCCCCCCCCCTTTTTTTTCCTTTTGCTTTAGACTCCCACATCACCATGTCCTCCTCCCTGCATGTAGTTTCTCTAGAAATGAAAAAGTGGCAGCAGATGACTTAGAAGTCTTCTGCTTTCTCTCATTCTTTACTCCAGCCTCCAAGGCACCGTTTTATGCTCATAATTCAAATCTGGATTTGCAGGGCATGGACTCATGAAAGCCATGATTGTGACCAAAGAAGCTCAGAGCCCTAATCAGTTCAAATGCAGCATGCCTGACTCATTTATGGAGAAACCAGCCAAATGATGGCAAATCCCGCCACCCAGCACTTTCAAGAGCTCAACCACAGCCCTGCTGACCTCAGATTCAGTGCCATAATCCCCGACCGTCTCTACTGCTCTGATAAAAAGCTGCTACTCTGTGTGGCTGAGTGGTTGTTTTATGCATGTTTTAGCATTCTTTATCGTTTTAAACACTGAACATGTGTTTGGTTGGGAGTGGTGTGGTTCAGTTTAGGGTGGTGTTTCAAAGTTTTTTTTTATTATTATTATTGTTGTTATGCATCTTTTTGTGACTTGTCTGTTTTCTCCAGCTTTGCAACCTTGATTTTGAGTTTTCTCAACCTGTGAGACAACGTAAATTAACTTTTGCAGTACAGCTGATTTTCAAAAATCCTAGTAGGGTTGCAATTAACGATTTTTCTTTTCTTTTTTTTTGAATAATTTATTCATCTTTTAATCTATAATACTTGTATTTGTTTCTTTGTTTTTAACATGGTTCCATGTCCTTTTGTGTTTCAGTGTCTTTCCTGTTTAAATTTTAAATGCATTATGTAAGGCATTTTTAATTGATTTTTGTATGAAATGTATTATTCAAATAAACGTTTGTATTGTGACTTCCAAACGTCCGTTTCATTTATTTATTTATTTATTTTAGCATTTTAGACTTTTGCTTTTCGACTTTTAATGAATAATAATGTTTGTTCGTGTCTCTCGGGGTCATTTAACTGGTTTGTGAGCAGGAGATCTTGATTTGCTGGAGGCTGCATCGTTAGCAGATGAGTGCTAGAGGCTGCTGTTACACACGCGGCTGAAACACCTGTCAGCCCTGCAGGTTACCTGGGAGGTGGAGGTGGAGGGGACACCCGGTAGTGGTTTCTAGGCGGGTCTGTGTTGCCAAACTAGAGGAAAGGTTAGCCGGGGATCTGCTCTCAAGACCGTTAGCCAACATATACGTTACAGTTATCTAAACTCACCTGGCTCTCACTGCGTTAAACTCGCCGGTCGGCTTTCCAATGACGAGCTGCTGTAACGACAAATGAACGAGTCCCCACAGCACCAAAATAAACACAGACACCAGGGAAGCAGCGAGCCCTTCCCGCAGCAAGTAAAGGCTCACTTCGGGCTTCCTCTTCGCGTCACTGCTATAGCCGTTATTCCCGCACAGGTCCCGGGAGCCGTCGTTATCTTCCGCTACACAATTCTGTGTCCCGAATTGTTTTATTCTCCTGACAGTGGTGTCGCTCTCCATTTTCGGGCCAGCGGTACATCAGCTGCAACCTCCGCAAGCGTCGCTCTCAGGCGTCGCTTTTTTTCTTCTTTTTTTTCCAGACCGACGGATCGCGATGAGGGACAAACTTCAAATGAAAGGGCAGAAAGCCGAGGCGCATGAAGAAATGTGTAAAATAAAACGCTAGCAGTGCAGGAAGACACACTGCCATGTAAGCAGCAAGCAAAAGTAACGCAGTGTTTAGTCAGCAATCTGGCTGATTTAACTGACACTGTGATTCAATAATAATCCAATTTATATAGCACCTTTCATACAAAAAATACGGCTCAAAGTACTTTACAATGAAGAAATTACATGCACCGAGTGCGTCATATGAAAATAGAATAAAATGAACATAAAAACAGGAACAGAATGCCATAATTAATGTAACATAAGATAAAAATAAACACACTTAATAATAATAATATAATAATAAGATTAAAAAATAAGAGTGAAAATGGAATACTTAGAATGCATAACATAAAATGGAAAATAAAACCCACTGTATGACAATAACAATAAAAATAGAACAAAAATAAAGTTAAAAAAACAGACTGCATAAAATAAAGTAAAATACATTTTAAAAGAAGCAGCAGTGCATACTTGCGAAACAATCAATATTTACATCAATATATGAGAATATCCTTATTTTTTCTTGCTTTTAAGTAATTTACCGTACAAGCATTACAGTGGGGTCGCTCATCTCTTGCAAAAAAGCGAATGTGTCCTAAAATGTTAAACTGTTCCTTTAACATGAACTCATTGAACCCCCTGTGCAACGCAGCCCCACAGAAAAAGCCCTGCAATAAATCCTACACGTGTGAGTCTTAAAGGAAATCCTTAATGTAAATACAAGTCCTGCATTCACAATCCTACCCAAGGAAACGTCGAAAAGTATTACCAGCAATCAAAAGTAAAAGTTTATTTGTAGCAAAAAGGCAATTCAGCAATAAGGGCCAAGACGAGATATAAATTTAACATTTAAGCAGACCGAATGCTCCCTTTCAGAGTGTTTGTTAAATCATTTTATTATTGGATTATTATCGCTGATGCACTGACATGTGAGCTTCGTTTAAACGTTAAAGCTAATTATGTAACCTAGTCTGTTTTATCTGTAAGTAGCCTATATATAATATATTAAGGTATATTATTAAATAATAATCTGTAAGTACCTAAAGCTGTCAAATATAATGTATACAATGGAGTAGCACTAGAAAATGGAAGTACTCGAGTACCTTACTCTGCTGCTTGTAAACCTCTATTTTTGGACTTGACAATTACTATGGTATTTTTTGAGGCTGCAATTAGTGGTGTTGTATGGAAACGCATTGCACTGAAAGATATTTATACTATTTTGTCAAAATATTAGAAATATTGCTTTTTTCTTTTGCAATTTTTTTTTATACCATTATACCATATTTTCCTGGTTCTTGGAATATGAACCCTTAAGTCCCTTTTTATTACCAAAATGTACATTTTTTTTTATTTATTAGTGTATTTAATGATTTATTTCTGCATTTATTTATTTAGCTTATGTAATTTTTCGTGCTCCACAGTGATTTGGCATTTGATCTGAAATAATACAAGTGTCCAACAATGGCGCTGTTTCTTTGCCGCCATCTTGTGGACGGGTGGTGAAATTACAAACGTCACTGTATCAACGTTTTCGCACCACATCACAATTAATCTTAAGATAATTGCTTGTGACTCTTCCTAAATCTAAATGTAAAAAGTTTCATCTTCTTCAAATCACATTTAAATTAGTATTACATACGGCATGGTGTAAAACATTTATTAAAAAAAAAAAAATTAATAAGAGAAGCCCAGAAACATTTTTAACTGTCATCAGCAATACATTTATAATTTATAGTTGCCTGCCAACTGATATACAAGCAATATTAACAGTCGTGTCGTCCGTCATGAAGTGTTTGACCAAAGTTATTTCAAGAGTAAGAACATATAAAAATTGTCGGAAAAAATAAAGATTAAAACGTAGATTTTGTTGATAGTGACAGTAATGAACTAACGGATTTTTAAAACTGGTAAATAATTGAACTGGTATGACATCTGTCGACAATGTGAGTTCAATAATAATATGGAAATCATTTGCCTGCTGCTGTTGGTACTTTTCCATTAGACACCCCCATGTAAACACACAGACGTTATGCTAACGGCTGCTAACTTGACGTAAGCTAACATTCGTTGTTTGCTCGGCTAAGGAAGAACGCGTATTTAGTTTTTGACATTAAATTAAATATGTAGATAATATGGATATTTTAGTAACAACATCTGGGATACAGTTGGGCATTTCTGTTTTTATCTTAAACAGTGGTCATAGGTCAGGGTCACTCGGTTATCTATGGGGGAAGTTACGGTCAGGTTACTAGCATATTTTAGCTTTCTGGTTTGTTAGCATTAGCAGGAGTGTGAAGCTAGATAAAAGCTTATTTTAGGCGTAGCTGTGACGCCTTGCTTTTTCCCACCCGCATTCCGTGAAGACCCGCCCTAGTCTTCCTCTGATTGGCTAGTATTCGTTGTCTTCGCTGGTCAGATTGGGTAGATGTAGGCATGAAGAGTGAGATGATTGGGTTACAGTAAGAATATCAGGATCAGAACCAATCAGAGACAGGGTAGGGGCGGGTCTTCGCAAAATGCGGGTGGGAAAAAAAATAACGCTGCTGTGACAACGTCTTCCTCTTTCAAAATAAAGGGTTGGAATTTTATTTGAATGTGGAAAATTTGGACAGTTCCACTTATTTTTTCCTAATGAATGAATGAAAGAACTTTTTTTTATTAATGTGTCCTACCATCTCATGGCCAAGTCATGTCCTCTGTATTTCCTGTAAGAATTTGGGGCAAACTGGGGAAATTTACATTCTACAATTAAAAGGTAACGCTTGGTGGATCCTTTAAAGGTTGATTCCAGTATTTTTTTAGACTTGATATGTCTAAAGAAAGTTGAGAACCTTAAGGCAAAAAAAAAATAACTGAATTAATAACATATAAAAATGTGAATAATAAGAAGAGAGGGGCTATTGGATTAAAATCCTGTGAAGTGTGGTATTAATACAGCTACAGGTATTGACAATGTAACTGATCATTTGTAATCCACATCTTATTCTTTTATCAGATCTGCAATGCAAACTTTGTAAATGTTATCAATGTGATATCTTGTTATTATCATAGACTGAAACAAGGTTATATATAAGGTTAAATATATAATAACTTTTCCTTATTACGTTGGAAAAGTAAAGCTTTTATTTTTGAAGTATATAGGAAGTGTGTGACTTCCTCACCAGGTAACTTCCGGTAACTTGACTTGTGTTTTTTCTACCAGCTTCCAGCTTTGCCCGATCACTACCCAGCCGAGCATAAGCAGAGAGAAGTCAGCCCGTCGTGTCTCTACCCGAGGCCGGATGGTAAAATCCAACCTCCAGCGGATCCTGAACAGTCATTGCTTTGCTCGCGAGAAAGAGGGAAAACAGCAGTCTTTTACTACCATGGCGGATTTAAGTAGTGGCATTTGTGACATGATTGGGAAGTAAGTAAACGATGGAAAAAATACCTAGCCGTCTGTGCTATCCGTGGTGTGGGGGAGGGGTGGCTAAGCTAACCTAGCTAGCAGCCGTAATAGCGGAAGTAAAACTGTTTATTCATTATGCGCTGTATCACCAAAGCCTCGGTGGTATGTGGCAGGCGTAGCTGGAAATTATATACGCGTTATGGGCCTTATCGTGCTGGTCTGAGAGATAACTTGAGCAATATTAGCTAAGAGCATATTAGCTACGAGCATCGTCGAACTTCTGATAATCTACGTCACTGTGGTTAACTGCGCCAGCTAGCTACGTTTCAGATTAGTTAAAGCCAATCGTGTTGTGAGGGAGAATATTGACAAATAGCTGGTTTAAGATATCTGAAAACGTGAACTAAATACATATAAGGAATTTAACTCTACATAGGATCTCGTGTTAGTGTATTTAACGTTAAAGACAAAACCGACTTCCTCGTTGAAGAAACTGTTTACAACAACGTAAACTGAGCTATTTTCTTTAAACGTTACGTTAAATATTTTATATCTACGATATTGTTGTCTAGAAAGTGTCGTGTTTAACATTGTACGCAATCTTTACATAATAATTACGCAGTTTATAAAAAGAGACAACGTACGTAGCCTCAGCTCACGCAATTAACTGTAACATCTGGTGTCTTGAGTAATGTTAAAGAGAGAGAGAGAGATTTTTTTTTTTAAATGACAGCAGATTTCGCCAGGTGAGCACATGTTTTCTGGTCACGTTGATCTCGTGCGAGTCAGGTCGATAATTACGCAACTGTCAGTTTACTGCCGCAGGCCTGCTGACGACAGGACGGTGATGCACTGGTGCATGTTTTGATCGCCAGCTCATCTCAAGGACGGAGAAGGGAAATATTATTCGTCTAATACTAGGTGTTAATTTTCTAGTCTAGTCTAGTTTCACCGATTAGTGGCTTATTTGTAGATAGTCCACAGGAAACGTCATTTAAACAATAAGGGAAAAAGGAAGTGGATGGACTTTGGTGTTGATTACACTTATAACATATGCCAAGTCAGTCAAAATATTGATTTGCAACCCAGCTATATTAATAAAGCCTCACTCCCTCTGGTTTTAATATTAACATGAGAAAAATAAACTGAATAAAGTGTTAAATGACACTTCTGATTATCAGAGTTTTGTTTTATATTAGAGATGAAGCAATTAGTGGATTACTCGATGAACAGAAAATTGGTCTCTGACGGTTTGGATTAAACCTTCTTGGGATTAGTATATTTGCTGATTGACAAAGTTAATCAGCATTTATTAGATTATCTTTTTTTGGAATATTTTTATTGTTTTCATATTGTTACATATAAAATAAAGACATTAAAAGAAAAAGAAAACACAAAACCTTAAGAAAAGTGAAAAATACACGAAAGAAAGGTCATTTAGATATAAACTAATCACAGGATAAGCAGGGCTGCAACTAACGATTATTTTCATCATTGTTTAATCTGATCCGATTAATCAACTAGTTATTTGGTCTATGAATTGTGAGACAATACTGACCGCTGTTACCCAAAGCCCAAGATGCAACCTAAAATGTCTTGATTTGTCCCGACCTAATGGTCAACAGTGCAAAGATATTCAGTTTGCTCTCATAAAAGACTAAAGAAACCAGAAAATATTCATATTTAAGAAGCTGGAAACAGTTTCAACATGTTATCTTCAAAAATCAATTAATTAATTAAATATCAAAATAGTCAGCGATTAATTTTCTGTCGATTTATTCATTGAAGTTCTAACGGTAAGTTGGTCTCCAACAATTTACATTTTACCTGCGAGGATTGATTTATTTGTTGATTGACAGAAAGTTAATCTGGAGCTATTTGATCATCAATAAATGGCCAAACTTCATGAGATTCACTCGACTGATTAAAAAAAACAGACTATTTGATTACATTATGTCGGACTGTCGGAGATTATAACATTATTATGACATTTTTTCACTATTTTTAGACGTTTTGTTGACAACAATAAATCAAGAAAGTAATGATAATCATATTCCCTCCTTAAAGCCTGTTGGTTGTGAGGATTAGCAGCTTTTCTCTGTCCTATGACAAAGTAAACATCTTTTAGGTTGTGGACTCTTGTTTACACAAGAGGTAATTATATAACATTACCTTAGGTTCAGTCATTTTCAGGTATTCCTTAACAATTTTCTTTTGTTAGAAGTAATACATCAAGTGTACAAGTGTACTAAAAACAAAGGTCACAAGATACCTTATGTTAGACCGTTCAGTTTATTTAAAAAAGAACTCTGTAGACGTAACAGCTTAACTTGAACTGGCTGTCTCAAGTAACCACACTAAGAATTTGACTTGAAGAATGGGGGTCTGGGTTTGTGCTTGTAGCAGCAAATATTTTTGGTCGGTTGCCTCCCACCGCATCCTGCTGTGCTGGTACACCACTCTTTTAAAAGTTATGTTAACAGCTCTGTAAACACAATGCAATTGTTTTAGGGAACTGTAAGCAGAAAGTGAAAGATCATCCTGGTCCAGATCAAGCACTTAGTTAGTAGCAGCAGTATTTATTAAAGTGTAACTTAACAGCTTTGAAGAAGTTACTTTTGGTAGACAGAGTTTGGATAATCTCACGTTTTTATTGTCAATAAAGCTGAACAAAAGAGACATTTTTATTTCAGGAGCACAGATGGGTTTTTTTTTTTTTTTAGCTTAAGTTACATTTGCAGGTTCTTTTCTCCAACATGACTCACAATAAGTGCATTCAAACTGAGTAGGAAACGGAGTTAAATGTCAGACCAAGCTGGAAACACACACCTCTCAGACAGAGAACTCAAAGCAAGAACACTGCTGCAGTACAAGTGCGTAGGTGTTGGGGGAGTTTTTTTGTTTTAGAAATGAGATATGCAAATAAGTGGTATCACAGCGTGTTGACATAGTCTGAAAAGATGTCTGCACAGTTTACAGCTGATAAACATTACAAAACATCACAGTGAGCTGCATGGAAATGTTTGTATTTGGAGTGGTGGTGTACTTTGAGTGTCCAGAACAATATTATACTACCAAAAGTGTTTGCCAAAAAACACAAGCACACAATATTACAAAGGATCAATAATGGTTGTGTGGGCTGTTTGTGACGCAAACATCCTCCATAGTTTAGAGAAATAAACATAATCAGCAACTATTTTCATAACCACTTAATTGTTCAGGTACTTTTTTTTTTTTAAAGCAACAATACCAAAGATTTGATGGTTCCAGATAATTAAATATGAGAATTTGCTGGTTTTATGATAGTAAATTGAATATGTGTCAGGTTAATGACGCCACCTTTTGCTCTAGGATACTGTGGTGGATATATTTTGCTGCTATCTGATGTTTTATGAAAATAATCATTAGTTGTGGCCCTCATTTAGTTATAGGAATAAGAGCCTGTAGTTAGTTTTCACACAGTGGCAAAGTTGGGTAAAGTTGTTTTTGTCTGTGTTGAGTCAGATTGTAGTCTTGTAAAAGATGGGGGGGGGGGGGGGGGGGGGGGGAATCATTGTAGAAAATTCCCGAATGTTCATTTAGACGTGTCCACACAGTAACGGAAGATATATGCCGATTTGTAATATTTTTCTGTCGCAGTGTCGTAACCATGTCTCCTTTCTGTCCCTCCTCTTCCTCTCCAGCCTGTCCCTGCACTGTAGTAGTACCCGCGGCCCGGGGCCTCTGTGGTGCTCCTGATGCCCCTCTCCCACCCCTGAAGATCCCAGGTGGGCGAGGGAATGGCACACGGGATCACACTCCTTCAGCTCGGCCAATCTACTCAGTAAGTCCGGAAAACAAACACCCGTTACAAATTTAGAGAGGAGCGGAGGAGGAGGAGCTGCAATCCAGATACAGAAACAAGCGTGCGCTGAAGAAACAATGTCAAGAATAGGAACTTCTCTTGTTTCACTACAACCATTTCCCGTCACATGATCTAGTGTTTGTTTGTAAAGCAGAGGAAGGCACACAAGGGTTTTACCTGAGCCAGTTATCGACACTCAGCAGTGAAACATCCCGTTCTCTCTCTCTCTCTCTCTCTCTCTCTCTCTCTCTCTCTCTCTCTCTCTCTCTCTCTGTCCCTATCTCTATCTCTCTCTCCCCCTCCCTCCCTCCCTCTCTCTCTCTGTCTCTCTCTCGATTTCAGGTCATTTTACAGGCTCAGTTTCAGGATGTTGTGGCTAAATTTCCCTCCGAGTTAGAAGGAAACATAATATAAACAAGACACTGATACATTAAACTTCCTCTGCCGTTTTCCGACACGCTATTTATATTCATTTTTCCAGGACCGAAAGTTGACTGTAACGGAGGAGCCAGCAGGTAACGGTCGTCCCGGGATACTCCACTTCCAAAGTCGTCCCACTGTTACCAAGACGATACAGTGGGATGCTGTCCTAAGCAGCAGCGCTCTCTACGTGGAGATACCTCTTGACCCGCTTCCTGAAGGCAGCAAGGAGAGGTGAGACCAGATGAGAAAAAGATCCCTCAGGACATGTGTGAGGGAGATAAAGACCTGAGCTGTGTTGCAGAAGAGTTATCAGGCAATTAGAATGAGTGAAAACATCATGAAAATGTTGGCATAGAAAATGTTTTTGTAAAAGATGATAAGACCCTGGCAGGCGGTAGGCCTTGATTCCCTGTTAATCTCAATTTTAGCCTGAATTTTTTTTTTTTTTTAAGCATTTCAGACTGGAACATTTCAAATCATCTGAAGAGAAGCCAACGCAGAGGCTTTTGAAATAATCCATAGAAACGCATCTCACGTTTGTTTTATATATATATATATATATATATATATATATATATATATATATATATATATATATATATGCATGCATGTTAATAGGTTGTTTTCCATTTTCTAACCTAAGCTGCCCCTCTGTTCTCCCTCCAGTTTTGCGGCTCTCCTGGAGTATGCTGAAGAACATCTGAAAGTCGTTAGCGTGTTTGTCTGCTTTTACAAGAACAGAGACGATCGTGGTATGTGCTAACAACCCCGTTTTTCCCAGCGCACATTCAGCATATTCACACAACTTCTTTTTTTTTTTGATAACATGATCATTTGGCTTTCTGTGTTCGGACTCTTTTTAACGTCTTTTAACCTTCTTCTTTCAGCTAAACTGGTGCGTACATTCAGTTTCCTGGGCTTTGAGATTGTGAAACCGGGCCATGCCCTCGTCCCACCTCGACCCGACGTTCTCTTCATGGCCTACAATTTCGACAGGGACTCCTCGGACGAGGAGTAACCCTCTGGACAGCCTCTCCGCCCCACTTTTATTCCCCCCCACCCCCATCACCCTTTTCTTCCCATTGTATGTTCGTCTATTTTGTCCCAGCTTTCTCATACACCACCGTCTTCGTTATATCCTCGGCGGTAGCTCTCTGTATGCAAGTATTCACCTCCCTGTGCATTTTGTGTTGAAGGGAATACTTAAGATGTGCATCTCCTGATTTCCACCGTCTGTTTGTGTGTTTTTGTTATGAGTGTTTTCATTGACGATTAATTGATGTTGTCACCTAAAAAGGAGGGAACCTTTTATTGTTTTGTTTTTTTGGACTTACAATCATATTGCAGTTGTTATAGCTATAAGTTCAGTTTAATTTCCATTTGTTGCCAAGTTTTGTTTATTTCCTTTTTTAATGATAGATTAAGGTGGAGGATTCTTCTTTTCTTGAATGTACAACAAAAAAAGGTCATCAGGTTTACACTCGGGTACTCCAGCTTTCTTTTGATTGGCTAAGCATGACTTCAAATTTGTCTCTGAATCGAATAACGAATACATTTCAGCGGGACCAGTTATTTTATCGCACTAACATCCCTCTTAAAAGTATTATGATTCTTTTGAAATGAGCGACAGCCCCAATAACTGGTACTTGATAACTATGTAGTGAATCCATTTAGAGGTGAGAGTGAAAAAGGTGAACGCTGTTGCACGTGTCTAATGTAGGCGCTTCAGTTTCAAGTGAGAGATCCTGTGATGAGTGTTTTTGGTACAAAGCGAAAGGAAAGTGAATAATCCAAAGTGCTTTTGCTTCTTTCTGCAATTTATATCTGATTATATTGTAGTTTTGGAGATTGGAAAAAAAAAATGCTGTGATGTTATGATTGGAATTTTTTTTTTTTTTTTTGGATTAGCATTCCTTTAATTTTTTTTCATGATAGTATTGAGTTTGTTGTTCACCTACATAGTGGTACCTGTTGTGCTTCTGTGATAATAAAACAAAAAAACAATCCTTTGTCTGCTATCTTATGATTTATTTCCTCTTTTTTTTTTTTTTCTTTTTTTGTTAAATTTCCAAAACTGAGTTTTTCTGCCTGACATAATCATTGGAGATGCATTAAATTTATACATAATCTGGGATTAATGATTTAATTTTAATTATAAGCTTCTATTTAGCCGACATAGTACAACACACACCATGTCACACTCAATACCCCCTTTGAGCTTCTAGTGATAATAACTATAACTTGCATCCAACATAAGGGAAGAAAATCAGGTCAGTTACAAAAGAGCAGCAGGGCAAACATCCAGAGCCTGTCATGTGTCTTCACGCCACCAGGAGGCTCCACAGGAAACTAAACATGAACATCCAGCAGTTGATTTCAAGGTTTCATCTGCTGCAGCCATCAGTGTAAAATATGTACTTATACAAATGTTACTTAATCATCTTTTGAAGGTTATTTCTTTCATATCTTCATTTTTGGATGAGTGTACTGGCATCCCTGTTAGCTGTAAATATTGATAATGCATTGATCATTTTAGATGGGTCCTGTAGGTGACATATGAAGGATCCACACAGGTGACTTCACTTCATTTGGATTATTGTAAGACCTGAGTGGATATGCGTTTACAATGTTGAGTTGGTCTTGCACTCACTCACCTTCTTTTTTTTTTTAAAAAGACCTTTGATTATCCTTAAGTTCTCTTTTTCCACTTTTAATGTTTTATCTGCTTTATTTCTTCATATAAATGAATATTTTATTCTATTCAATTCTCTGTACCTTTATTTAACTAAATTTATTTAATTGTAGATTTAAAATGCTTTCATTTTGAGTTTCCTCATGTAAAACACATTGTAAGTTTGCTTTGCTGTATGAAGTCTATTATACAGCAGTCTGGTGACCTCATGTAACCTCTAGCATGACTCTGCCTGCCTTCAATGTAAGCAGAGGTGTAACCAGGAAGAGTAACTCAGAACATCTGTGCAGGGTTTTCAATGACATATGGTGCTCTTGATTGACTAAAATCAATTAAATTTGTCTGTTGGTGTCGAATTGAAATAGATCGAGATGATAAATTGTCGCTTTTAAAGGCAAAATATGAATTACCTTCTTGTTTGATATCATAGCAGCAGCATATATTCTTACTGATATCTTACTTCTTGTATTATGTTAAGACTGTAGGAAAGTATCATCTGGAAGGTTTTCATGGCCAGCACCAATAATTTTCTCACAAACCATCATATGTAGTATTTACATAGACTGTAGTCAGCTGTAGATCTGCCTCATTCTAAATGTTATTTTAGCTACTTATTGACTGATAGTAGTGATTAAAGTGTTCATTTGAAGACCTAAAGATTTGAAAATCCACCTCCTCAAGAAAACACTGCACTGCCTGGGCTGACTTTAATATGGAAGACACAAAGGAAAACTCTATTAACATGCACCTTCACTATTTGTACCAAGAAAAACAAATCCAGAAATGATCACATTCATGACTATCAGAAGAAAATCTGGAGTCTAAAATCTAAAAACTTGTGTATTTCTGCAAAACAAAAACAAAAATCTTGTTGAAAATGTGAGTGTTTCTCTTCTAGGAAAGCTGATGATAAACTGGATTAATGTAAGAACTGTGATTAACATGGAAATTGTAAACTATAAATGTCAAAATGTTGTACACAAAAAGAAAACAGTTTTCTGGAATCCAAATATTTATTAGGTACATATCAAGTATTATTATGACATGTATAAAATTTCAGATCACAATATGAAGCAATGAAACTCCTCAGACTGGCGTATGCTGCAAATGTTTGAGGTCGCCACATAAAAATGACTAATGATTAAAATGGAAGAGAAGCAACTAAAAACGATAGAAAAATGGCGCACGGACATAGATAATAGTAAGCATTCTAGGAAAATCAAAATGTGACTTTTTCAAACATTTTTCTTCAAGAGTGCAATAAAAAAAAAAAAAACAACAACACAGCACTGAAGCCAAGCGTCCACAAGACGTCTAAAAATTGTTAGTACTGTAGGTTTTCACGGAGGGAAGAAGACTGCGGAAGGAGAGAGGGAAAGAGAGAGAGAGAGAGAGAGAGAAGGTCACAGCAGAGAAAGAAAGGAGGGTTATTAACTTGCCAGTCAACGCGGGGGGAAGAAAATAAATCTTTGAACAAGATTGAGCAACAGCGGAAGTAATGCACATCACAGTTAGCTTTTAAAGACCATTTGTACTTGCATGTTGTTGATTAAAAAAAAAAGAAGAAGAAAAAGAAAAAAAAAATCCTGAATGATTGAACAGAAACAAGGACGTCACCACAAACAAACAAACAGCCCGCCAATGAAAGTAGAGGAAGTGTTGGGTGAGACACACAGCTTCATCTCTGATCTGAATGTCAACAGAGTTTCCACGTTTAGTTCGCTCAGCTGTCGTCGTCTACAACTTTTAAACAAAACATGGCTTTACCTTGTTATGGTATATAATGACGTCAATGAACAGGGGTTACATTTTCCCACAAAACCCCAACTCCTGTGTTAAAACTACTTCGAATACTTTTATCTGAACTTCTTCGTGAGTGTGTCAGCTCTCCAGGTGACCTCTGTCCGGATGTCAGATCAGTGCTCCGGCTCTGCTTGCACGACTAATGCGCTCTCCGCGGGATGTTGTTGTTTGAGTTCCTATCAGACCTGCCAACCCTTGACATTTTAAAGTACCATATCAGCACTGGAAAAGATGCCAATCTGCGTCAGCTGCTCACAATAGAAAAAAAAAAAACAACATTTTTAACTCTGGGTGGGGGAGGGGTGGACTTGCTTGGATTGTCAACACAATATTTGATCGTAGTAGAAGATGATGTGTCAAGTCAAACAAGATAAAAATAGTAACCGATAACTGAACATGCGTGGGTGCAGTGTAATAATAAGGCCATGCATCTTTCTGTGCAGTTGTCACATGACTTTTAACATGTGGCAGCTAAATAAAAAATTAAAAAAATTAAAAAAAAAACAATCCAAACGGTTTACAATGATCAAATTAATCAGGGGAATTATGTCCTACAAAAGGACAAAAAGGTAAGAAACAAATGACATGTAGGCATATTCTGTAAGATTATGACTATCATTGGGCTTCCTGGTAATAAATCAAGGTAATGATTTATGTAAAGTTTATGTAAGTGCGTTTCGAAGATATGGAAGGGGCAGTTCTTAACTGGTTTTGCTGAATCCACTGGATGGTAACATATAAGAAAAGCAATAAATACAAAAACGTGTCTTTTTCAGGATTTTATCCAAATAGAAGTAGCTTAAAGAATAGTTAAGAAACAGTCCTAAGAAGATGTGGTTCTTCTTGGTCCAAATTTATGTCTGTTTTTTGTTCACAGCTGCCACTTAACACTGTATTTTTGGCCAGAAACCGTAGAGTGTTTGAATCTGATGATCTGCTGAAACAAATGAATGTTTCTGTTTTGTTTTTGACAGACTTTGCTGTCTCATGTCTCTTTCTGCGCCAAGAAACCAAACAGTTTATGTATTCACATATTCAGCACATAATCAAATACTTTATCAGTAACTTCCAAAAAAATGTTTGCTGTCTTTCTCAATATAGCTTGATAAGTGTTCTTTTCCTGTTAAATCTGTTCTTGTATTCCCGGCATATCCCTCTCTCTCTCTCTCTCCCCCTCTTTCTCTGATATACACACAGTGTGTGTATGTGATGATGAAATCAGGGGAAGTTGCTGACATTGATCATCTAATGATCTACTATTAGCTAACAGGGGCTCGTACATCAAATGATTAACTGAGGCCTGGTGTTGAAGTTGTAGGGACATAATTCAATCTTTACCTTGCACATACATGCATTTTTACCAACTCTATATTCACAGTTATGTTATATTTATGTTATCATGCAAGTGTAATTAAACACACTACCTGTTGAAATATTCCATACTGTAATGTAAATGTGTTATGTCCTTATGCATCAATGAATTCTCACATATGCACTGGTGAAAACCCTCTCACAATATTCAAAAGCTCTCACTTGTGGCATGTAGGACTGAGTGTTGTTTACATTTTCCAGTGCTAGTGTCAATATGACACCTGGACTTTTTTCTTTTTTTTTTTTTTTTCTACAAAACCATTTTTTCCCCTCATTTAACAAAATCAGTTCTCAAATATTTAACATCATCTAAACAGAAGCAGCCATATGAGAACTTTGCTGAACTAAAAATAGTATAAAATTCAGATTTTTAAACCAGTAAATTTCTGATTCAAAGAATAAGTTATAACAACTTATCTGACCGGGCATTGGATGCCAACCTTCGGTACAGTTTGTGACTGTCAGTGCTACAAATGCACTCTTATCTATCGCCTGTTTTCTTGTCCTATTGAGTTGGTATGTTTAAGCTTGTATACTGTATACGGAGGCAGTGTCCCTGAGCCTCTGATGGTGTGCATCATGTTCATCAGGAAGCTTTGTCAGGGACTGAAAATCAGCAGCCTTTTCATTCAGGCTTCACCATAGCGAACTGAGACAGATGTAACTCGGATTCATGGATGTAATGTGATGACAAATAACTCACAGGGTCATGGCTGTGCAATCCTAACAATGAAGGAGAAGCAGATAACTCAGAACATTATACTGAATCAGACAGAAGGGACAATAGCAGATGAATATCCGCTGAGCACGATATATGCTAACCATCTTTGTGTGAAGTACTGCTTGATTTTGGTTGCTTGGTAACACCACGGACGACCACAGTGTGCCCTTCCAAGCGTCATTGAAGAGTGGATGCAAGCAGCGCGCCGTCGTGCTTTTCAAGCGTTTCAGGGTGCAGCACATAACTCTTTCACTTTCATTACATCATTACCAGTATTTCTCCTGCTAGTCCATGAAATCTGACTGACATAGTGGAAACCACGAATGAGAGGTTACACATATGAACATTAATCATGTTTAACAAATCATTTCAATAATGTTAGACGTTTCCCACAGCGCTTATGAGACAGATTCACTGGTGCGTGCTTGTTTATTTTGTACATTTTTTTTTATAGCTGCTTAGAAGTGGAAACAAAAAAGTGCCCTTTTTGTTCAATTTGGTAAGATCCTGTTTGATACTTCACAAGTATACATTGCGTTTTATTCTTAGTCATGACTCCTCATCAGAAATTACTTTTTTAAAGCAGATTCCTGATGGGTTTTTTTTTTTTTTTTTTACCCCTGCCCTGCCTCATGTCTTTGGTATGTTTATGAGGTTCAAAATGCCTATTTTTTCTTATTTAAACTCCACATAAAATCTAAGGAGAGAGTTGTGCCTGTTGATGACTGTTGCATTCGGTAGGTATGTGTGGTTGCTGCTCTGTTGGGGCCCGAAATCTCCTGACACTCCAAACAAACCGGACACAGCTGCCAATTTATGTTAAGCTACCACTGGCAAGACATTTGCTATTCTCATTAGCTCGAGGCATGGCGATGGCATTATCCCAAGTGACATGAACAGCTAGCAGGATGCTACCAGGTGCTCCCGGTTAAAACTACAAAACAAATCTGCTGCAAATGTCATTGATAAAGTGCTTCAAAAGGCATAAACAGTGTGTGCTTCTCTTCATATATAAATGTGACTTGCTTAATTTTACTTTGCCGACAGGCCAAGTCTGCGGGCGTCTCATGTGATCTGCTTGCTCCAATCGTGCGGGACGTTGTCTCTTCTATGTGTCATTAGTAACCTTGTGAAATTGCCAGTCCTGCTGAGCCTAAATTGCTGTATTAACCTAGCACCGTTTTATTTTATTATTATTATTTTTTTTAAACACTGAACGTATATAAAGCAGTTCAGTTTTTTTGGTGTAAAACTGTACACATGGTACACAAAATGCTTACAGGTTGGCAGGAATCTAATGGCTGATTTCATGATATGACCGAGAAGGGACATCTGGACTGTACTGTGTCATTATTATGGAACCAGTGGTCAACAAGGTGGAGGGGCAAATTAAAAACTTAACTAATATCTTGAGATTGATAGTGGGTGTATGAGTCAAGGCTCCTTCTGTGTGTCTTTTTGTGCGTTCATGGGGAAGGTAAAAAAAACAAAAAAACAAAACAAAACAAAAACAAATGTCCTTATTTGAATTTCAGGCTGGTGACGTTAATGGAGACAGTCCAAGTTCAACAGATGAGGTCAGTTCCTACTGAGGTTGTTTGTGTATGAATGATTGTATACATAAATGGCTGTATATGCAATATACATTTGCCCGTGGGTAAGTACAGTATGTGTGCGTGATGCGTTTTAAAGTGGAGCTCTAGGTACTTGACGGTATACATGGGTGCACAGAATGGATGCTTATGTGCGTGTATGTATTCTACGTAGAAACAGGATTTTTTTTTTTCAACCTCATCGGCCCTTGCTGTAGCCGGGAAAGAACTGGTCGAGCAGCATCTGAAGCGTCTTGTTTTGAGTCATGATGTAGTCTTTGCCCAGATCGTGACGGCAGGCGGGGCAGGTGTACACCTTCGCTCGGAACGACCGCTGGAGACAGGTCTAAGGAGGGGGTGGTAAGAGAAATTCATACACAGATACAAATAATTGAAGTTTAGTTACAATTATATGCAGTCAAATGGACGCCGCATACCTTGCAAACATTGTGTGTGCAGACGGTGGTGATGGGTTGGAAAGCCAGCTCCTGGCAGCACACGCACATGAAGATCTGCTCCATCTTGCGCAGGAAATTCTTCATATGTGCACAGACAGAAACACATGAAAGGAGGAAGGGAAAGAAGGAAAATACATGTTAAAACTGTGAAAACAGCCTTAAAAAAAAAAAAAAAAACAGGCTCTGCTAAACAGCCTGAGGAGCCTGAGATGTGTTATAGTTTTAGGGTGCACTGGGATGCATACTGGTCCCTCTGCAAGGTGTCCCATGGCTTCGTCCCAGAGTTTCTTGTTGGCTGTGTCCTCTCGGATCAACTGCTGCTGCTGCTCTGACAGCTTGAATGTCTCCTCTATCTTCAACCGTTTAGAGGGAGGCTCCGCCGCCGGTGACGATTCTGGTAAAGAAACACAACTATGACTTCAAAAAAGCAGCTACTGTCAAAGAGTATAGAAGACTATAGTGAAAATTAGAACTAAACTGTTATGCAAACTCATCTCACAGTGGTGCATGCCTGGGGAAAATTCAATGACAAATATTAAATATTTACAAGCTATCTTAGGAGAAGTTCCACTACTCGCGCTGTTCTCACCTGTCCTCTTCTCACAACACCTCTAAAGACGGTGTCTGACCTGCTTTGAGCTTCATCTCTGAAAGCACCCACCACTATCCCTGGTTGTCTTCTGCTCTCCGTTACTTTGGGGCTCCTCCTCGTCCACGCTAGCCATCGGCAGCTCGTCCTCCTCATCTTCATCGTTCTCTTCTTTCTCCTTGATCTTGCGTTGTCTCCGTGGCCTCCCCCTCCCGGGATGGTGCTTCCCCCTGCCGCTGCGACCGGGTCTGGCATTGGCCTCTTTCCTCGTCTTGTTAGCCATGGCTGCCAAGTAGCCAGGTGGGTACTGCGGAGTAACACACAACTCAATAAGAAGACTGCTTATTTGGAGGAGGGAAGTGTAAATAAATGAGCAATATATGTTAAGTGTCTGCGCAGTGGAGTTCATATGCATATAAAGGCACACTTGCGGTCTAACCTGAACGTTAAGGTCCAGTTTTTTTATCCTGTCCAGCCCTTCAGGTGTCCATGGCGCCGGTTCCATATCGTCCCGTCTCAACAGGTACCGCCACACCAGATAACCACACTTTCCTATCTCTGGCCAGTATTTTACCACCTAAATTTCACCCCAAAACAAACAAAATACATTTTAAACATAAAATCCAGATGTCAGATAGAAAGGGTCCTGCCTGGTCTATGAAGGAAAGGATCAGATTATTGTTACAACTAGCTTCCAAAATAGGTCATAATAAGTGAGGAGGTCAAAGAACAGGTAGGGATTAAGTGACTTGTCCACAGATGGTTATATAAGAGTCATTCTCACTACCCATTCTTCCCTACATTTCCTGTTATGACAAGAGTTCTGGTCCATATTTGTGATTTCTATCATTTTTATTTATCTTGAGCAGCAGCACTTGAAGTAAGCAGATCTTGTTTTACAGCCTAGAGCAAAACCTCTCTGTACCTTGTAGATACCATCGTAGCGGTTTCCCTCCTCAGGAGCGTATTTGCTGATGCGTCGGCCTTTGGAGCTGCGCACCACTCTCACCGGCTTTCCCGCCCGCCAGTTCCTGGACTCTGCCCCGTCTTTGTCGTTCAGAGGTGCATCGCAGTTTAAAGCCAAAGCCCTGCAGGAGTCGAGGGGAGCCAAGGGAAAGAATTATAGACAAGACAGGATGATGTTAATCAAGTCTGACTGAGGATTTGGGGTGTTAATGAATGATCAATGATTAATTGCTGTTAAGAAGTTAATCACTCAAGCTTGTTATTTGAAAAAGACACCCTGTAAATAATAAAAAAAAAAAATTAACAATCAGTGAGCTTTTTAATTTGTTTTTTTTTTCCCAAAAGAACCACATTTAATGCAAAGTTTGCAAACCTGAAGTTGTGGCAGCTGAGTGGACATTTTTATTACCTGTTAAGTTGAAAACAAAACCTACATACCTGTTCATGTGGGTCAGGGTCTGGTCGAAAGAGTGCTCTCCGATCCGTTTGTTTCCTGAGAGGTCACGGCCCCCGCTGCCTGTGTAGGTGAACTCATCTCCCCGGTCCTACAGCAGGTCATGTTAACATAATTAAATGATTGAGGTAAAATGCCATTACTTCACACATGACTCAGTAAACTACCAGTCAGAATATACTTCTGAGAAATTCATGAACATCTTGTAAATAATAGAAATAACCCACCACTTCATCCTCGAAGCCCCCAGCCAACACCAGCGAATAGGAGCCGTCGTTACTGCGCCCGTGGATACCACCGACATGTGGCCTGTGAACACCTGCCTCGCTCACCTGATGGCGTGAAGAGAGACACAGAAAAGCAGAGGAATGTATTAATAATGTGAGAAAGATTTAATATATAATATAGAAATATATGATAATATAATTCATACTGAAATGATATTGACAGTCATTGAGGATGAGACAACTGCTCGATTTTCTGGCAATTTTAAATCAATAATCAGAGTATTTCTATAAAAAACTATGTGATGCACGGTGGCTAACCTGAACTCTGAATTTCCATGTGGTTCCGACAGGAATACCAGGTATGGGCCCATAGTGGTTTGAAGGAACAATTGTGCACTCCTTGGTACGCCCCACACAGGCCATACCCTACAATTACACCAAGAAACACAGCAAAGAATCTAAACTTCATGCACAAAAATAGTGAATATCCAAATAAGTGAAAAAATAGTGTTTAGGAGCGTGATTGCTGATTTGTAGGTCAAATCTAGCAAAAGCTTTCAGTGAATATTTATGTATAAGAATGTTATACTTTCAGAAATTATGAGCATACCATTCACAGAGGGTATAAAAATTTAAAGTACAAAAGCAACTTTTCGCAAAGTATTTTGAGGGTTATAAAATTGCGATAATGTGAAAGTCAAGAATAAACGCTGTGTGACTCACAGCGCTTAAATGTGCCCAAACACACAAGCCAGGCTGTTTTCAATTAGTCCGCAGAGAAAGGGAGCATTCTGGTAAAGAAAGGAGTTGTTTTCCGTTGGCAGTTCCAGGAAAGTGGCTAAGTCATGCTTAATGGCATTGTTCACATTACACCACGGAGCGGAGCGTCAGGGAGACAGCGAGCCCAGGATGGAAAGGGGCCACGCAATATCTCCAAGTGTTGCCATTAAAAAAAGACTCTTAGGAGATTTGGGGGAAAATATTTAACAGTATGCTTAAAACAGATGCTTTACAAAAAAAAAAAAAAAAAAAAAAAAAACAAATTTAAATACATGTCAGCTGTCTGCTTCTGTCTCATTTTCTGCATCAGCAGCTAAAATGAGATGATTCTAGTTTTTGCCAATGTAATTTTCTGCTTTGTGCCCTGTAAAACAACGAAAAAGTGGAAGAGGAGGCGCAGAAGGTGTTCAGGTGGTCGTGTTATGATTATATGAGAAGATCTTGATAATCAGTAAAACATTTAATCATTTTCAAACACATTATATAACTCAAACCAGCATTATTAATCAACTCCAGAAGCCTGTTGAGTAGATATTAAGAATTGTTGAGGGGGATCAAAGACGTCTGATCTGATCATCTGATTTGAGAGAATAATCTGCGCCGTGCTGAGACAATATTTGACTGAGCTTCAAAGAAAAACACACAACCATTTATCTCTCATCAAGCACAACACAAAACTCAGAGCAGACAGTCACCTACACAAAATGTTAATCACGTACTGTCAGTGATAAACAAACCAGTTTACAGTAATGGAGTAAAATGGCTGTGATGCACGGATAACGCCCCAAAACCTTCCCACAGTAAAAAAAAAAAAAAAAAAAGCAAAAGAGGCAAACTTGTGGTTTAAACTTAAAAAATTGAAAGGAATTCTGCTCGGAGGAGGTCTACTTCTTCTTCTTTTAAATCACTTTTTGGACTATTTTGAATTCATGAAGTGTTACACACTCAAAAAATTCATTTCATTTGGTGCTCTTGACAAAAAATTGAAAAAGAAGTGGATACATTTGCTGGCCTCAGAAAGGAAAACGTGACTTTTCAGAAACACTGATAATCTTGATTGTCATTCTTTTTAAAATCGATTTCTTTCAATAAGTGTTACGGTGTAAAGTTGACGGGTGGAAAAGCAAAATCCGTCTTCAGTCTCTTGTACTGAGCATGTGCACGCCACTTGAGCCTGCGTGTGCCCAGTTCAAGAGACTGAAGCAGAAAACAATCTGGAAAAGTTAATGTTGCAGAAAAACTTTTGACACTCAAACTGCTTTTTCATATTTTTCCACATAGCCCTTTTGCTCCTTCCAGGCATTTTGAAGAAGAACCACAGGTCTTCCCACAGACTCACTGTTGACATTTTCTTTAAATCTTCGAGACACCTGGTGTGTGTGAGTACTTTTGGGTGCCCTTAGGTCTTACCTTTCCCCAGTCCCTTTGACTCTCAGTCGTTGCTGAAGGCATCTTGGCCTTCTTCTTGCTGGCTTTGAGCTTCTCTCCTGCCTTGACAACCTCACTGGTGTCGTTCTTACAGGTGGGACAATACCTGTAGAACAAAAGGAAATCATTTCCTGCTGACGTAGGCGTGTGTGTGTGTATGTGTGTGTAACAAAGCTTTAGATAAAAAAGATTGAGACGCTGTTTTAACATGTAAAATCCAGCTGTTGACAATCAGTGTCATTAAGTACGATATAATCTCTCTTCAGCTAACATCCAACAGCAGATTTTATCTAAGCTTTAGATAACTTCAGTGTTTGAATCAGCATATTTTGACAAAACCACTTTCCTTGGTGGAGATTCAACAAAAAAAAAAAGATTTATTGGCCATTTCCTGGCAAACACAAGTCACTGTAAAATATAATGAGGAGCACCACTTCCCCAAAATACCCAGAAGGCAAAGACATTGACATTTGTTAATAAGTACCCCAAAGAGCAATGTTGCACTGACTTTTAGATAGAGGGTGTACCAGGAAGTTGGTTAGGGAATGCTGTCCGACAATTTTATGTTTAGTTTTTCACCATTTCACCTCCCAAAAGCAACACACACCAGAAATAGAAACGGAGGGTGTGGATCTTCCTCTCGATAACTGCCAAAACACTAACACCTAGTTTCTGTTTGGCAGAGACACTCAAAGCCACTGCATTAGATAAACTCACACCTGCGACTGCATTATGTCATTATTTCATATTGATTTTATCATCAATCACCACTTAATTACATCTTAAATGCACTTAAGCTCCTACTAAACACCATTAATCAGCCTTCTTAAATTGACTAGTGTCAGATGTTGGAGCTAATTAGTGAGCTGCACTCTCTCACCAGTCCTCGTCATCCGGGATGGTGGTAAGTGGCGGGTTGAGGCAGTAGATGTGGAACGCCATGTTGCACTCGTCGCACAGCAGCTGCATGTGAGCGTCCTGCTTCCCGCCGCACACGCAGCAGGAGCAGAAGCGACACTCTGCGTCCGGGTCGGCCTTGCAGTGCTTACACTCGGGCCCGCTCTTCCCTGGATTCCGAGGACAAGGAGGAAAAATTCACACACGCATGCACACACACACACACACACGAATGGTTGTACTAAAATCAGTAAAGACTCTGCTGCATACGTTTAAACTGTCCATCTGCAGCCGAGAGCGGGCAAGCTCCTGGTTTCTCCACCTGGTAGATTTCATCCAGAAACTGAACTTTACAATCCCCGATCACATCTCCAGGACCCCTGCAGGGAGGGTGAGAGACATGGACAGAAAAAAAAAAAAAAAAAACGGGGGAAGGGGGGGATAGGAAGAGAGAGCAGGAGATGAAGAGACAATAACAGGAAGCCGAAGAGGGAGACGAAAAGAGTCCCGCCACCCTCCCACCTAGGAGGGAGGATCCTCACCCCAGAAGAATCTTGACTCGGAGTTCTTTGTTGGTTCGGGTGGTTTGGTTGAGGGACTGAATCTCTGCGTCGAACCAGAAACCTCGCTCCTCTGGTGTCTCCAGGTTGTAGTTGACCATCACATGCATGCCCACCAGTAGCTGGTCCCACCGCAGCAGGGTCCTGGCACGAGGCCGCACATCCACCGGTCGCATCTCCACCACGCCGTTCTCTGGGTAGCTGGGATAGGGAGAAGAGGGGAGGCAGGGAGAGAGGAAAAGGGGGGGGGGGGTTTAGGTGTTTGAAAATCAGCCTGATTTTTTTTTACATTCCTGCCTTATCTACACACAGAGACAATGAGGCTCCCGCTGAGCACTCAACGGTATCCTAACAGTTGGGAGTACAAAAACTTTGAAAACAAAAACTTTAACAATATAAAATCCTCAGGAAAATTTTGCAATTTTCTAGCTAGCAAAAGCAGCTCTTCAGAACCTATTTAACATCTCAATGCAGTAACTGAGAGACCGCTCTATTAATAAGCAGTATAGACCTTTCTGTGCAAGAAAATCAGTCAACAGAAACCCACGCAGACACAGAGAGGCAAATATTATCTGTAATACAAGTGGATTTTTGCACAGAAAGTCTAAATGTTGAGACCAGTTGCTGTCCAGAGCCAGCAGCATCTAATTGTAGTATGACCTACAGATCAAAATGAATTATTCATTTATTCAAGCGTGTATTTCAGGCCCCTGAAATATGTTCATCATCAGTTTAGAAAACAAAATAATGTTATTTTTTCTTTATCAATGTCATATGCTAAAAGGTTCAAGCACAGGTCTATTTAAGGACAAAGCAGCTATAAAAACTTGACTAGAAGTGAAACTAAGCCAAAAAAAACCATTACCAATAAACTTGTGGATTTAATTTCAGACTGGACTACTTTTACACAGTATGTCTACACGGCATATTCCACAGATACAGCAGCTCTTACTCAGTCTATAAGGACTTCTGATAGAAAAATTAATTACTGAAATTAAGGATGAACTTTTTCTACAAAATTAAGCACATTCACATACTCTAGATTGTTCATTTGCATCTACATACCATGAGACTCAGAAAAACAGTTGGACTAGGATTTTGGAGCAAATAACTGAAGGATTTTTACAACTATGGCCTCCCTCCACCTCTCCCCATTAATCTACACGGAAAATAACTGAATGTGGCAACTTTACTGCCGTCAGCAAAACACTGGAACAAAATTGGACCTGTTGTTTCTAAGAAATCATGTATAACTAACATATAGACAGGATTAGGTCCCCAGCTGGAGCTATTAGAAGCAAGAAAGAACAGAAAGTGATCATCTTGCTCCATAGCTGCATCATTATATTCACTGTATAATATTGCTTGTGCTCTCCAACCAAAGGCATGTTTCAGATGCCAAGAAATTTCAGGCCTAACGTGACTCAACGAGAAGAGACAGACTAAAGTCTGATCGGGCTTTTGAGTCATCTACATCCCGAGCACAATTTCTGGAAACCGCTGTACAATCTGCCCCACTCGACAGCAGCAGCGGGGTGAGGAAAGGTAAGGTGACTAAAAAATGACCAACAGCCAAGATAAACCAATGTGTAGTAATTACAGGATTAGGCTGAATAAAATGTCCACAGAATTTGATGTTTTCTGATGCTAAAAAAGGTTTTGTTTTTTAGAATATCACTAAACCACTAGGACACTCTGTACAGTTTGAAAATGTTCTTCCTCTGCCAAAAGAAAATCGGAACAAGTGTGATGTGTCTTCTTGTCTAGCAAACTTGGAGCGGAGATGTAGTGAGGTTAACTGCACAGGTTTCCTGCCTGCCAATCATCATTAAGCTGCGAGGATCAGGCCTGACTCTGGAATGAATTGACAGCTGGTTTTGCTTGCCAATAGCTCGAATTATGCTTACAGACGAACAATGTGTTAGCAGTGAAGTTTAACTGCACAACAGCCTGCACACTCAGGTCCGCTCGCACAGTGGGAGGTTGAAAGGGGGGGCGGGGGGGCAGAGGGAAGCAGGGAATTGCGTGCATGAGCGAGCAGTGCATGTTTGCATTTTTTTGGGTAGGAGGGGTGGTGGCTGAGCATAAACCGGGTACTTTCTCAGACAGTCTGCACTGACGCAGAACCGGTGACGGCCTGTTGGGCCCTGGCTAAAAATCACAAATGCTAACTTACAATGCCCGACATTTTAAGATGTTATCCTTGCAGACTGTGCACTTATGCTTTTGCTTTCTTACTTTAGATGACTACGCTGCATATTTTGGACCATTATAAATTGACAGGAGAAAGCGCACAGATGTAAGACTGTAAGAGTTGTAGCACACAAGCAGCGTACTCCCAGGAAGAATAGGCCGGGGCACAGTGCAGGGATTTCCTTTTTTTAGGCCCGAGGGATTACTGCAGTTTTGGGTAGGGTGGGGTGGGGTGAGGTGAGGTGGGGGGAGAGGGGGGCTGAATAAAAGCAACACACACAGACACAAGCCAACATGTACATGTGAACACACATACATACACAGAAACACACACACACGCACACTCACACAGACATAGAGAAGAGGAATATCAACCTTTGAGCACAATGGGACTCAGCATGAACAGACCACACAAGCTCCGACTGTCTGTACACTCGCCCTCATTCGGATCGTGCCAGCTATGCAGGCACCATAAAAATGAATAACAATATAAAAGAACAATATTGCAAGCTTAAATATCTTACAAAGCCAGATCTGATATAAAATGACATTTCATTTTATCAGTGTGGGCATTTAGGGACTGACCTACAATGACTGGAACAGTAAAATACAATTTAATTCCTTTCATACACGTGTAAAAGGCAACAAAATCATATAATGGATGCACTACAATTATCTTAATGGGGAAACTTGGATCAATTGAAGTGAGGCTGCTGGCCCTGCAACGTGATACAGTCATTAGAAAGCCCCTGCTAGCTTTGTCTAGGTTATTTCCCTGCATTTGATGCTTTTATCATAAATTTTATACATAACATACAATAATTGTGATATTATTACTTCAGATTCCTTAGACTTCTTTTCTTCTGAAGATATACTTGCTGACCCAAAACTGCCAACTAATGGCTCTAATTCAGAGCTGACCTGCATATGACGGCAAACAAAATTCCTTGTAATAACTCACAAAAACATTAGAAAAAACATTTTTGTCCAGATCTGAGATATACAACCACCAGAACAGAAAGCACTGGTCTGCATTGTGTTGGATCATTTTAGCTCTTAACAACAGCTGCCAAACATTTTGGCGGTGACATCAGTACTTCGTGCAACTGCCCATGGTTGATGGGTGGAGGCTACTCTCAACGGACGCTGCTTTCAAGTTCATTCCAAATTTTCTGATATGTTGTCGCCAGATCATTTATCTGATTTGACCTGATTGTCCCAACTAGTCTGAGGGTCTGAATTCTAACATGTGCAGCGTCAGGTTTAAATGCCTACACAGAGTTAACTTGACTGTCCGCCTACGCTCTCACAGTGGCTAGACTCAAAGCCTGGTATTAAATAAAATGCAACTTTCCCTGGCATTGTGGGAAGGAGGAAGAGAGAAAGGCCAAAATCATTTCTATCAATATAAAATGTGTCTAAATGAAATGTATAAACATATTTGATCAGTTATGAAGTGGGGACAATATGAATTATCAGCAGAAAGGCTGTTCAGAAACCATAATTATGTAGCTGAAGTCCCTGTAAAGAGAAAGAAAATGAAATGAGAAGTCCTCAATTTGCTGATAAGCAGCTCAGTTTGAAATACACTGACGCTAAACAAGCTATCTGAATATAATTACTTGACAGAAGTGAAGCAAAGTGACCGCAGTCTCTCTTAACCTCAGCTCTGTGAGTAATTGAAGCCAAAATGTGAAGCTGCAACTTTATTAAAAAAAACTGACTTTAAAGGGATTAATCCCATCATTTCCATGTAACAGCACACATCTTCATCAGCTTCCTTGTCATAAGCTTTAATAGATCACCTGAGTTTCTCCAAAATCAGTGAAAGCTAATGTAGTTCGTAGGCAACAGCTGATTATGGTATACTATCATATAATGTGCAATAACACTAGAGCTGACTGATATGGGATTCTTTGTACAGATGTTATACATAATATTTTACAGCAAAAAAAAAAATCAAGATTAAGTTATATTCAGCTTTTCAAAAGCACTTAACATAAACATATTTGATATTTTTTCATATGGTGATTCTTCAACTTTGGTTTACAATATGTGTAGGATTTCAAGATTTCCAACCCTGAACCCCTGCAGCGGTTGTGTCAAAGACACTGTGATGAAAATCTGGTCCCACACAATCCCTCACAGGTTAAGTGTGCGCAGATAATGGACAGATGTTTAATTTTTCTACTAACGAAAACAGATGCTATAATTGCACAGTGATCACACAAAGTGACTTTAAACAGTTTTGGCAAAGATACGTACGTATGTACTGAGGAAGGGTCTTATACGGTTGAACATTAGGCCTTTTTCACAGCAGACATTGTGATTTTTTTATGGCAGGAAACGCACATTAATGATGACCCCGTTCTATTTAAAAGACCAACTGAAATCACATTCAGTCATCCCTTTTGCAGTAAAAAATAATGTCAATGTGTTTTTTAAATATATTAAAAAAAAAATTAAATTATTATTAAAAGTAAGACAAAAAAAGGTCTTTGCGGATAATATCAGAAATGCTCCTTTGCCCTCTCAACTTATTGGGGTGGCGTGACGGTGTCTGTGTCTGACTGACAGCAGCTGGCAGGCCGTAGGAAACATGAGTCAAAGTAAACAAATGTGTGCTGTAGACTGCATGTCATGGGCAGAGAGCGTGTTGTTAGCAGTAACATTGAAGAGAACTGGACCAAAGTGATATTTGCAGTATGTTTACATGCTGTTTAATGTGCTGCAGCTGAGCAGCTAATTAGCTATCTGGCCTGCTAGCTGACGTTAGCGGTGTACTTTTCCCCAGTGAATGTTTGTTTGGTGGCTTGTTCAACAAGCTAATGTGCAGGACAAGACATATTCATGTTTGTGAGTTAGATAAAAAGGACACTTTAATGTGGAAATGTGAATAGTTCTTCAAAGTCTTCAAAGTCTGTAGCTCTTTTTTTGTGTAGCAGGATGCTATCAGGCTCAGTGTAAACAGTATCTTCTCTACTTGTGATAGAACACTGACATGACTGCTTTATGCAGTAATGATTGGCTTTATATAAACATATTATCCATCTACATAGACGGAGAATGAACAGTGTTTAATTAATTCAAAGCTAGGGGGCGCAGTCAGGAAACCAAAAAATATAAAATATATGTTTCTTCTTTTTAGTTTCTGACACAGGAAGGATTATTTATAGAGCATATTCTATGCTATAGCAGACAAAAAAGGCAAATTAATTTCAGTTGGACTTAACGTGTCACAGTATGCCATGACAGCGTGACAGTGAGCCAGCATGCACAATTATACCGCAATACTGAAACCAAAGCTATCATTTATTTTATTACTAACACCTGTGCTTTTCCTACTGTGAAAATAAATGTCTGCAAGGGAAAAGACGTGAATCATACTTTCAAAGATTATAGTCACAGTAAACACGACCCCCAAAATCTAGTATATCTATCAGCAGATCTGTAATAAAATATCAGCCATCTTGTATTTTAGTCAGGATCTAGATACTACGCAACAATCAAACAATGACTGCTCTGTGCAGAAAAGGAGATGGAGGAGTGGGCGAGTGAGAAAGAGAAACTAAACTGAAACTACACTTTGTTTCGTTCGCTCTTATTTCATTGTCACTTACTTCATTAGAAACTGAAACATGTAAAACTCTCTCAGCAACACTCATGTAGCAAGCAAACTGCCACAGCTTTCGATACTTGTAAGCAGTCTCTCCAGGCATTATCGCAATAGTTAACACACATACATGAAATCTCCGCAATACTTGCTAGAGCTTGCAAGTTGTTTCTGTGACAAGCAGCATGTTTTGTTTTGTTTTTTTTTTAATCAAAGGAGGTGATTACATACGACTTTTCACTGGTAGTAGTTTTTTCACACTATTTTCCTTTGCTCACAATTTTTCCCTATTCCCATAGTTCTTCTGCAATGAGTGCACATAAAAATGCTGCAAAATCAAGTATTTTTTGGCCACAATAATCACAGGAAAATTGTGTAATCCTGGAGGGACTATGCAAGATATCTTCACTGTGTACTGTGTGCAGATCCTTGCTAATTAGAAGATAGAGCCCATTTAAGAAGCCTCTCTTTTAAACAAAACCATCCCAGAACACCAATTTCAGTTCAACATATCAAGTGTGATTACAAACTATCCAGATTGCTCACATGCAGTGCAGGGCTCAGCGTGTCAATAGGCCTTTTTCACAGCAGACATTTCGACTTGTCAAAATAGGAAAAGCAAAGGTGTGATTAATAACATTAACGATGGCTCTGTTATATTCAAGTGTCCCGGTGAGCCATGAAAGTGTGACAGTGAGCCAGTATGCGTAATGCCAGGAACCTGAAATTGAAGCAGCTTAATGGAATTCAATCGTCATTAATTTTAATAGTTACACCTGTGCCTTTCCTATTGTGACAAGTAAAAATGTCTTCTGTGGGGCAGAGATCTCAGAGCAGTGGGTGACAGTGCTCATAATAACCCTGTCAACATATGGATTCTTAAATTTCTGGGTTTAAATCATTTCATTGGGGTCAAATGATGTCACATGATGTTTTTTTTGTTCAGACGTTCAGTTTGTAGTGCAATTTAGGCACATTAATTTGCTTTAAGATGCCTAAAATTACGACGCTATAAGGCTTTATAAAAAAAAAAAAAATCAAGACACCAAATTCTATCTGCATATGACAAATATAACAGTCTGCTTGAAAACTACATAAACTTAAATTATGTTTGTCAATTTAATGTCTATATTTGTTACTCTCTAAAGAGAATCTTAAACATATGCTGAGCTCAGCCAAGATTTAACCATGAAACCATATCTGAGAGTCTTGTTTTAGAGCAAGACACACACACAGTTCAAACACACACACACACACGTCACCCCAGTTCCTGGGAGCAGCGGAGAGAAGAATCTCCCAACATATCGCTTTGATTTTGTGGCTCATTACATTCTGTTGAAATACTGTCCAGACTGGAATCATGAAAAATCATGGCGGTTCATTTTTTAGGGCTGGTTTTCTTTCTCAAGACTATGCAGGCAGGTGTTTACTAGGGGGAATGTGTGTGTGTGTGTGTGTGTGTGTGTGTGTGTGTGTAAGCGTGGGAAGGCGAAGAGATCTTACCCACCCTCCACTTTTCTCTGGCAAACAAGATGATGGAAGAAACCTGGAATGGCGCTCAAGACAGAGAGGGATACTATGCATTTAATAGACGGCAAAAAAAAGGGAGAGACTATAAGAAAAGCTTTCACTAAAACAGAAACCTGATGATTTAGACCTTTTGCATTTGCTGCTGTGGCTTCTCAACAGCACGCAAATTGAGATTTTATTTGTGGCGCAGTTGGTGAGGACGCAAATCACATATTGCTGTGACGTCCTGGGTTTAAAACTAGCCTGGGACTTGTGTAGACATGCATTTCTCCCTCTCTCTCCCTTCCCTGCTGTCACTGATCAAATAAACCAAAAAAGGCATGTGAGGCTAAAACAATAACCTGAACAAACAATCAAACAGACAGATAAATAATTAAAACCATTAAATTTAAATAAAAAGGAGAAAAACAAGATGGTTTGCAATATTGGATTGTCCCTGCTGGCACGCTCCTGTCCCGTTGCAAATGATGAAACAACAAATAAAAACAGAATACCGGGGAATTGAAAAATTCGGAAGTGTCAAATGGGAATGATGTTTGCCTCAAAGAAAACACACATTTACTGCTCAGCAACCCTTGATACAGTTTCTCTAGCACAACATCCCATGATAGAAACACATACACACACACATATGCATGAACACTACGATACACACAGCGAGGACGCTATGTCTCACCGGTGGCATGTTCACAGCAATTACAGACAAAGCTGAAGGAGGCAAGCAAAGAAGTAATGCTCCTGAGAACTCATGGGTTACCATGGAAACGTCAGCTTCTGAATGAATTTGCTGGAGAAAAAAAAAAGGGGGAGCGCAAGAGATAGAGTCCAAATTGTAGCATCAACTAACACAAACCCCCTCTTCTCCATCCCCTGAACTGCCGAGAGAAAGCAGCAGAGGCTGAAATTCCCAACGCGCTGAACCGCCTTTACCGATGCTTGCAGCCACTTGCCCCACACACACACACACACACACACACACACAACATATATTTATGTCTGGTGGACATTTTTATCTAGAATGCCACACACCAGCAGCACAAGCAGATACATTTTAAACATATAACTAGTAAGAACCAAACCCTATTTTCTGCTGTGCTGTAACACAGGAGCCCTGCATGAGATATGCAAGCAGGACGAAACACTCGCTATCCTCTCTGAGGAGCAGCATTGCAAATTCCAATCCTAAGCAGCATTTTACAGCCTAGAATGATCTTGGTATGCCAAACCAAAATCACAGTGTCAGTACAGCAGCATTTTGCTAAAATGCTAAATTCCGATCTGCTCCATGCACTTTTATTAGAACCGAAGATGATGTGCTTGTTATCACCTCAACCCAAAATCAGTTCAGTCGCAGCAAGAACGTTCCCCCGCATAATGAGTCGTCACTTACTCGTCATATTTAATGTGGTAAATTACGTCCTCTTCTCTCTCCTTGCTCTCTGTAGCTGCTGTAGAGTCTGTCTGAGAGGTGGAGGCTCCATTACTCTCCGAGTTTAACACAACATTATTCCTGTTACTGTCTGTGGTTTGGCTCTGGCCATGGGCCTGTCCCTGCTCGGCCTCCAGCTTTCCATTAGTCCTTTTCGGGGGCCGGCCCACCTTGCCCTTGGTGGACGTTATCTGTCCTTTGGGAGTGCGTGTCACACTTTCGATGCAGGCCTCAAACCAGGCGCCGATGCTCACGTCTCTGCAGTCCACCAGCTCGTTAATCTGAGAAGACACAGAGGCAAAATTAACCGCCGGTCTCGTTTGATCCCATCTGTCTGTTGTTTGAAGAAACACACTAGTGTTTTTTAATGTTTCAGCTTATTTGTTACACACCATATACTTAACTGAAAGCATTACAAAGACTATTGGATTTTTTTCCTACCTTGGGCAGCCAGTTCTTATAGTTTTCAGTGCAGTATTCAACACTCCTTTGTCTTTATTTGTGTTAAGTAGTGTTATTACTGAATTGTAAAGCGTGGACGACTCAGAAACCTTTTGTGAGTCAGCGATTCATATAGTAGCATTCACATTAAGCACTTCAACAGTCCAAGATGGAGTGCATTACCAACTACATTACCGCATATCAATAACAGGTGGAAATCCCATCTCCGCAGATTGATTTGTTAGACTACACACGAACTATAAACAACTGCATCCTTAGAGTCCAGAAGGAATTCATCAAAATTCTAATTAGAAAGAGTAATGCGAGTAATATCAGTTCAGGCCAATTTGTAGTAAATAGTTTGAGACATGCAAAAAACATTCAATAACATTTGTATTAATTAAATCTTTAAAATTAAATGTCCTGGTGAGTTTTGTGATGTCAATCATCTTATGTTTGAGATCCATTCTTGAAATAAATTTCACAGTTGACCATGTGTTTCTTTGTAAAAACCAAATAAAATATACACCAAGTCTGTAGTGAATGCTTAAAGCTGGTTAAAGCATGACATCCATTGAAGTTGCACAATTTCCGGCTTAGTTATTGATCTTCCTGGATGCTCGCTTGGACTTTTGGCATCAAAAAGGAATCCAGTCATACACGTATAATTCTCAGACATGTGAGTCAGCAAGCCAGCAAAACATAGAACAGAGTAGACTCACACACACTCACAAACACACAGGCTTTGACTGTAGTCTGTCCATAATCTGTAAATCGGTGAGTGACTGGGTTGTAACGACCTACTTCTTACATGAGGTTTGGCACTGTGCCCGCCTTGCAAGGTGAGCCATGTGCTTGTACGTGCATGTCATTACTACTTATAAATGAAAAAGGCATTTGGGGGGATCAAACCTGTAAAAAGGGTGCTTAAATAGTGAGAGTGTTGGAAAGTACATTTGGCACCAATACACACACGCTTTCTCACACACACACACACACATAATACAAGCAGGCTCAGGTCATTTTGGCTGGAATACTGTATGTAAGCAGGCTGGAGTTCTGCAGCACAAAACAGCAGTGAAAGAAATGGATGATTTCTGAGAAAAAAAACATGTAGAAGGGAAACTACACTGATAATCAGGTTTGTACTTTTACTGCCTTGGCAAATATCATTATTACAAACTGCTGTATAATATCAAATACAATTCTAGAAAGGCATATCAGAGTATACACGAAACAAAACCCTTGCTTCATGTTTGCTAAACATATAATTTGTCAATTAAATACTGGTATACGTGGACAGATCAGCCAGTTTCTTGCGAAATCTAGCAAACAGTTTCAAAATATTTACACTCTCATCCATTCTTACCTTGTACATCCCAATTCCTGGGTCGACTAGTGCGTTTTTGCTGGATGTTGGTGGTTGGGTGTCCCACGCCGGACTGGAGGACTTGAACCCATTTTTGGTACTGGTTGAGTTACTGGTAGCGCTGGTGTCCGGCTTGGCTTCTTTAATGGTGCTGGTGGTGTCACTGCTGTCATTGTCTATATTGGTGGAGGTTTCCATAGCAGCGGGTGAGACGGGAGCTGGGGAGTTGTGGCTTTCAGATCTGGATTCGGGGGGAGGAGCTGAACTACAGGCAACGCTCGGGGAGTCCTTGGTGACGGGGCTGTCAGGAGGGTCGGTCTGTGAGCGGATCAGCAGCTGGACGATGTCATTGAGACCCACGTTGTAGTCAAACAGCGTCTGGCCATCTTCCATCTAAAAAAAAGTCAGAGTAAAAAGGCCACTGAGACATACTATGTGAACAGGCACAGATGTACAGATAAAAAAAGCCATAATTACAGGGGCTGCAACTAACATCATTCACTAATATATATTTATTATTTCTTAATCTATCATTGAAAAATAATGACAAGAGCTTAAATGTTTTCAAATGACTTATTTTTATCTGGCTAGTCATAAACCCCAAGGGGATTCAGTTTACATTGGGGTTGATTATGTTCTTGATTAAACAAGTAATCGTTTTATCTATAAAATGTCTGAAAATAGAGTCTAAGATAACGTCTTTAAATGTCTAATTTTGTCTGACCAACAATCCAAAACCAAAAGATATTCAATTTACTATGATCATCACATTTAAGAGTCTAAAATCAACAAATGTTTTGGCATATAGGTGACAAAAAAATAATCAAAATAGTTACCAATTAATTTTCTGTCAATCGACTAATTGATTAATCAACTTATGGTTGTAATTCTGGTTTAAATTGATATAAAAAAAAGCAAAAAAATATAGTTGAGAAGCTCTGATGAGAAAACATGTTTTGTTTTTTATAATAATTCTGTCAACTAGCCTACTTGGTTAGTTAATAATTGTCTTTGAACAACTGCACAAACTTTAGTAAAGACATCCTTTATTAAATCTGGTTCCAAAGTTCTTTCCTAATAGACATCCGTTTGATATCAAATGAACACCGCTGTGCTGCGGATTGCCCTCAGACCAATACATCAGGCTGCTTGTCAAGGACAAACAAAGAACATGTTAGACAGAGAAAACATTGAGCACAGTGACAGAAAGTAACTATGTATTGATACGGCACTCAGTAGCATACAGAGGGACGTTAAAATAAACACACAGCACTTCAGTAAATCTACACACCATTAAATACACTGGTGGCATTTAAGGATGTTGCTTTGAAGCAACAACATCTGTTCTCAAATGAGCCAATGTCCAGCTAGTGATTAAATGCATTTAACTGAGGAGTAAACATAAGACAAGCATTTGTTACATTGACACCTATGACTGGTAAGCAGCAGCTACCTGGCACTAGCACTAATTAGCCATGTCGGTATTCGTTTACATGTCCAATTCAATAGAAAGAGATGCCAGCTCCACTCCACCCGCACATATCCCACACTGGTTTTCTACAAGAAATAGAAGAGAAAATAAATAAAAGAAATGAATGCATGAATTAAAGTGATAGGAGATGTAGCTGGGGGAAAAGAAATGACTGGGTTGCTATGACAACCAAAAGAGAGCAATCCCCCCACCCCACCCCACCCTCTCCACCCTCACCCCCATGAACCTGAATCATGTATATAATCTCTGTCGACACCGACCCACCATCACTACCATCGCTATCATCAGCGCGACCCTTTCAGGCATCAGAAAATGGTTCTTTCAATAAACAAGCTCTTGGAAAAAAAAGAGGAAAAAAAAAAACACAACAGATGAGGGCCCACTGGAAACCCGTATTTACTCCTCTACCACATCCGATCTACTGTTAAGTACAGAACAGCTACTGCCTTAGGAATGGAGAGCTTATGGCGGACGCGCCAACTCATTACAGACATCAGCTATTCATTTCAGCCCTCAACCTCACAAGCCCATTGTGCTGGAGAGACGGCATGGCCGCCGCTCTCGCGCTCCCCTTCTCTTCTTCGTTATTTGACAGCGAGGAGGAGAGCGGTTGGAGGCGTAGCAGGAGAGCAGTAGAGGGAGTGGAGCGCAATTTCCCCAGCCCTCCCTGTTTTTAATAGTCTCATGAAATTTAGATCAGAGGAGCAGTGGTGCAAACACAGCCATACAGTGGTTGCTATACTCACCTGTCTGTCTATCTGTCTGGCTTCCTGTGGCAGTCTATCTCACCATTTCTTTGTCTGTCTCCCTGCCTTCGCTCGCTCTTCAATTTACTCTCAGTAATTGTTTATCCTCCACTGTCTGTCTGCTTTTTTGCTACTTGATACTGCATTAAGAACGAATGGCAAACAGACAAACAGAGAGCATCCAAAACAGACAATTAAGATTGCTGGTAGGGTTCTGCTGCAGGCAGCCTCACTGTAGAGATGTACTGGTTTAGATGGATAGAGAATCACAGACAGACTTAAGTAGCAAAACCACATACAGTAGAAATTTCATGCGCCGCATCAAAACACATAAATGATATCTAAAGCTGTACCCGCTTTCCACAGCGACTTCATTACCGTCAGTGCGATCAGCCTCTCGCTGCAAGGTGCTACAGCCCTGACTTCAGTAATAAAACCCGTTCAAAACAAAGACTCACCATCTAAAGAGGAAATATTAGAAACATACTTCTTATATTTACGGGATTCAAGATCTTTTTGAGAGAAATATTGCCATGTTGACTATCTCTACTGTGTAATAACCATCAAGGATAAAACATTTTCTCCTTCATCATAAATAATGCAGCATAATATAAAAATAAAAAATAAAAATAAAAAAAACACACATTGCTTCTGGTATCTTCATTATATGACTCAGTTCTGCATTCCAGTGGGAGACTTTGCTTCAGTCCTGGGCACACATCATAACAAAGCTTTCGACAAAACGGAGACACTTGACTTGAAAGAATTCTCAAAAGGCTCGAACAAAATCAGAGTCAGAAATCCTTGGCATGGCAACGGTGTGTGTGTGTGTGTGTGTGTGTGTGTGTGTGTGTGTGTGTGTGTGTGTGCTTCAATGTGCATGTGATTGTATCAAATTGTTGAGTGGAATAACATTAGCACCTCTCCACAAGGCTAATTTATCTGCTGTATTTCAACAGGCGGTCTCACAAAGACTCATTTCTTATTGTAACAGGCACCAAAGAACAATGTCAGACAGAGCCTCAAACAAAGACAAGAGAAGGACCTGTGGCTGCTGTAAAAATACACTCAAAACATCTAAGACAAATCTTGTCAGGATTTAACTCACGCTGCTTTTTCTGTATCAGATCATATCTGTCATTGAATAAATCTGTTAATATAATTTTAAATCTACAGATTATAGTAGCTATTATAGAGTAGAATCTGGCACTGGGGAGAGATTTGGCTATAATACTGCATTACGCTTCATTATTGTGCCAAAACGCTGTAACACAGTCTCTGATTGTAAGGCTTTGAAAGCTCTTAATGGAGAAATCATTCTGAAATTTAAGTAACTAAGCAACACCTGCTTAGTATCTATGCCTGCATAACAATGATAGAATACATTAAGCCATCCAGTGAAGGTGGACCCAAATTAAAGGTGCAGTGTGTAGGATTTTGTGGCGTCTAGCAGCAACCAGGAGGAGAATCTATGGTGGACATGAAACTTGCAAAAAACGCAAAAAGGTTCTCTCTAGAGTCACTGTTTGTTTTGTTCATTCTGGGCTACTGTAGAAACATGGGGCTGCGACTGGCAGCCACCAGGGAAAAAGACCGGCTCCCTGTGTAGATATAAAAGGGCTTATTCTAAGTTAACACAACACAACGATTCTTATTTTCAGGTGATTATACAGTAGGGCTGGAGGCCATGTGTCTCCTGTCCAATGAGAGCTCTGGGCTCAGAGCAACACTCCCTGGTGTTGACCAAGATGGCCAAGAGAGCTCTCATTGGATGGGATGGGGTGGGATAAGGACACTGGGGACAAATTGGAGACACTCTTCGTAAACCTGCATCCAATAGCACAAGACATGCCCTCCTTTAAAATCCACAAGGGAAAAGAAAAAGAAGCAGAAGATAGACTATATATAAATATGGCCGACACGTATCTACTTACTGCCGCTATTCGAAAGTGAAGCCAAAATATCTCCTTTCTGGGAGCTGCCACCTTGCTTGTGTGACATCTTTTGGAGCCAGAGTCTGTGCAGTAGAGTCAGGAGGCGGGATGATGGCACACAGGTCACACCCTCTCATCCATCCCGCCGTCTGACAGAGGTTTGAGAGCGGCTGTCACAGCTGTCAATCATGACATCACACTCCCTTTTTATCGTCAAATAACTAATCACAAACAAACTTATCCAAAAATCAGAGCACTTCAAAAAGCATCAGCGTGATAAGAACAATCTAAAACGATACGTAAACCATTTTTGGGAAAAATGTATTTGACGTGCACTTTGACTTTTTATTTTGGCTCATGACCCGTCCACTAACATGGACAGAGCGGGGCTTATGATCTATACTGCAGCCAGCCACCAGGGGTCAATCAAAATGTTTTGGCTTCACTTTTGGGGAGCTGTCATGACGTCCATATTTATATACAGTCAATGAGGCAGACCAAGAAACACCTGGCGCCATGACCTGGAGGCAGACGTGAAGAGAACTGGCCATACATGGAGACAGCTGGAGAAATTGGCCCAGGACCGGGATGCCTGGGGAGCCTTTGTTGGCGGCCTATGCTCAAAGTGGGGCCACAGGCCTTAAGTAAAAGTAAGTAAATACACTAGGTCTGAACAATTAATTGAAAATTTATCGAAATTGCAATATGGCCTACTGCAATCTTCAAATCACAGAAGGCACAATATTTGTTAAAAGGAAATATGTGTGTCAAAATACCATTTTTAATTACATATTGTGGTCTTGGCCTTCACATCATATTCTACAGACTTAAGAAAAAATCTTTGTTTGGTACAGATCCCTGCAAAAATCACACCATAATTATTTTTTTTCTATGAAAAAGAGAGTAATGATCAATCCCTAATATCCCAATATAAGTCAAAATCATCACAATCATATTTCTCAAAATCGTTCAGTTCTATTACACACTAATTAAAACAGGAATATAATATTCCATTTCTGCAAGGGTTGTTTCGCTAGATACCACTGCATTCTACACACTGCACCTTTAATAGACTAAGAAATCATGATGGCCCATTCAATATCAGTGCCAAGTTCTAAAAGGAGGTTTAAAGGCGTGAAACCCAAGCCAGACCCACACTGCTGGTGGAGAGGAGATTTCATAGCGGGGGAAGAAATTAGCCTCTTTGCTCAGACAGGCCGTCCAAACCCCCTACTCCTACACGATTCTTCCTCGCCCTTGTCTCCGCCTACAGCCCGTCTTGGCAAAGAGCTGAGCAAAATAGGTCATATTTCCAAAAACAATGACATGGGGTGTGTCTGTGTGCCTTCCATCTACTGAGCTTCAATCTTTGGTCTACATTACGCCCAAGGACATTTGATCGTTTTCACAAAAAAAAATTCCACTCATAATTAGGAAAAATGACTTGGAACGGTAACAAAGGCTGGTTTTAACCCCTACACAAATAAGACATGTTGAACCAGCAGGGCACAGTTTTGTCAATTTGCCAACTTGTTCAAATTTGTGGCCATGTAAAGTTATCCGACTTCTCAGCTAATTTGGAGATAAATCCTTTTATAGCATTAAAAAATGTGTTACACTATACGTTCAAGATCTCTTGGTGACCTAAGAAGATAGAAAGGATCTATACACACTCAGTTCAAGGCATTTCTACCCGTTTGTTTGCAAGTATGCATTGTGTGATACATTAAAATGGTAAAAAGTAAGTAAGACAAAATATTGAGTATATTTACTGTAAGCATATTCCTGGGTTTGGAGGGTGAATGAATTTAGATTAAGGCCATAACATCACTGAAGAACTAAATGATTTTGAGTTATAGGCCCCGTCTGTTTTTGTTTATTGAGTTTGGCAAATAGATTAAACTACTTTTTTTTTTTTTTTTTTTAAACAGATGATGATTGAAAGGTTCTCAATTCTGAGTATTACTGATGAACACAACCCTTTATCATTACCAGAAAAAAATAATAACATAATGTAGATTTAGTGGTTGCATTATGTGTTAACCTATGATAGCAGGTTGCAATCCTGCGTTTTAAATTTGGTTATGAGATTACCCTTTTGTTTACATTTCATGGAGTGTGTTTTCATTTTTATAGGTTTACTACATGCAAATACGTACCATTATACACCCGAGAAATATGAGACAATTAGCAGGTATAACAGCCCGACTGCCCTCTTGAAATCTGAGCTATTCACAGTGTACGAGCTGAAACTTCACAGGTAGGACGTTTGGCCATTATACAAGCTAAAGCTACTATGAGAAGGAGTGGCAAAACTATGAAAACATGTGGGAGTGTTGGAAAAGCTGCAGTTGTAGTTCCTTTGTCTTTGCTCTTTGTCCAGCCAATCTGTCGAAGAAGGGTGTGACTGTGTACATGCATGGCTGCAGCCAACTCCGCTTCCCCTGAAATTCTCTATCAAAGTCTACAACTCAGCAATACCCCCCCCTTCAAAAAACAACCACATCATACTAGGAGCCACAACATCAATGCATGTATAATCAAATTGTAGTGATATCTAGGTCACAGCAACTGTCTGTGTGTAAAGGGGCAAGCCAATAAAGCTTTCCTACAGCCCAACAATAGGCAACAGCTATCAGTGCAAGACAGCCCAACTATTTAGACATGAAACATGTTGCTGTCTCGGTTCAAAAAAAAAACAACAACAACACACACACACAAATGAACTACAGCATCATACTTAAAAGCACACTGACGCATTACAAGCTGAGCTTTAAGCCACTTAATAAACAAGCCAAAACGTTTTCTTTTAATTAGTAAATGAGAGGCCTACAGTAGAAGTAGAGTGTGGGCGTTGAGCAGAAAGGCCGCATGGACAGTGGAAGGTGTGTGTGAGCCTGCTCGTGAATGTGAGTGGCACGAGACATTCAAAGTGAAACAGAGACACCGAGGACGAGGAGTGCACAGAGCAAATTGAAAACATAATAATAAAAAAAACACACAAAAACAAAAACAAAACAGTAAGGCTAAGTTGTGTGGCTGCTGGCTTGAGACTCTTCCGACTCAAGGGCAAGCATGACTTTGAACTGGTGAGGCAGCGTGCGCAGTGAGCTGGAGGGAAAAACAAGACGCCATTTTGAAAAAGGAATTAGACTGAGTTATTCTGCTACGAGTCTAAATCCTAACAGAGCGCAGGCACCACTGCGTGCATGTAAGGCCACTAGCTAGTGTACGCTGCGTGTCACTGGCTCATTCCATGCATTACTTAACACATGGAAATCCCCTAATCAACCCTCCCCGCTTATTTTCCAGCGAGATGAAGGAAGCACAGGATTTACTACACAGTCTTGGCCTTTGCCACTTCAGCACCGACAGTCCATGACAACTCCAGCATAACAACTAATTAATAGTTAATGAAGCACATTGAATCAAGCACAGTTTATAAAATTCTTGAACTGAAACAATAGAAGTCTTGTTTTTGTGCTTTATCTTCGAAATCACTGCCCCAGAAGAATCAAATTAGTTTACTAGTAAAAATATCTGCACCCAAGGGCACTGGTGCAGAAGGTGTAACACAACGACTCAACCCAATATTGCTTGTTTCTTTTCATAACTTTGTATTCATAAAGCTTTCCTCAGTCTGCAAGGTTTGCCAACTTTACTTTGCCATTGTTTTTTTTCTGAGGACAAACACATGCAGTAGCCCACAGAGACGCCTTTCACCTCACTATCGAAGAGCAATCGCACTCTGGGCCTTGAAATCTCTCCTTGTCCGTTCCAAACAGTTGAAAGTATTTTCTTTCTTTCTGTCCAACAACATAAACCTCACACAAACTGAGAATCAGCCCTCTGCATACCTCAGAATACGACGTCTGTTAGACTCCATTATCATAATTACACAACATGAAGTAGCTTAGGCCATTTAAAAATGCGGAAAACCATTCGAAAAGGAATTTCTTGGCCTTTGGTACCGTACGACACATATGAAGTAAATAAAAAGGCAAGTATGACTAAATGCAAACAATGTGAGATCAACACATCATGTAGGCTGCTTGCTTCCCTGGGGGCTTATCTGCCTGGCTGAGTCAAACTGTGTTAATATCAGCTTTGTGATGTTATGCTAAAATGCTAAAGAAATCATGACACCAGCGTCTTGCCAGTAGTGAGCATCTTCTGCTTTTTACAGATAAAATAACAGCTGCCAGGATGAAGGTTTTCAATAACCTTTCACACACCATACACACACTGTGATACTGTGGGCCAGTTTCTATACCGTCTATTCACACATTCAAACACACAGAACATAAATAGTTAAAGATACAGACTTCTGTTTACACTGAACTCTTTTATCATATTACATCACTACACCAAAGGGTGCAGGATGTACATTTTCCAAACACTGTTTGCATCTGCTACTTTAACGCTGGCAGTTACAACGTACTATATGTGTGTTGGTATATGAGGTACCTCATAAAATATGCCTGTGTGTGTGTGTTTGAAAAGCAAACCACAGGCTCTGAGGCTGCACGCTGTATGCGACCATCCGCCATGACACACACAAACACACGTGTCCATCTCAGGGTAGCAGCTGACAGCTTTTACACCATTGTCTTTCCTAACTGCTGGCATTAAACTTGCTTCAATCACTGCTAGGCAAAAAAATACACTAACATCTGTTCACAAGCAGTATTACAGTATATAAATCTAACAACATGTCTACACAGTATGGGGAATTGAAATCCCAGCAGGCCAGTGACCAAATATTCAAGACTGGGCTTAGGCTCAAATGGGTCTTAAACAATTATTCTGGTTTCTGCACTTGTTTCCTCCCAACGATGAAGTTGCATTGTAGAACTGGCTCGAAGATATTTTGCTCTGTGGGTGTTTCGTATTACAAATTCAACAGTCATATTGGAGAATGTCGAATTGTATTTATGTTGAAACTGTGGTAGATGTCCTGAATCTACCGTTAATGATAGATTCTGACTGAAAAAAATACTGATTGATAGTACTGCAATGATTATTACTGCATCACTATGAGATCAATATTAACATATTTAATACAGCATTCAAAACCACCATGCTTAAAAGTTACATTTGTATGGAGCACATGAAATCAATGCTATTTGTGTTTTGCAAGAACACATTTTCTGAAATAAATAGTAACTGTATTTCTTTGTATAGGCATGACAATTGTAAATCAATCAATGATATGAGAAATTGTGAAAATTGTTTAGGAATTTTTTGAGCATTTTTAAAAGCTAAGAAATGTTTACCATCTGTTCCACTTTGGTGGAGCTTAATGTGACCTGACAGAGATAAAACAAGTTTTTTTTTGTGCTGTACATTACTATAAAATATGGCTTGGCGATTTGGACAAAATCAAATATCATGATACATTTGACCAAATTTCTCAATATTGAGGCAGTTTGGTAGGGATGACTAAGATTGCTTTCACAAAATATTTACACAATGAGATTTCTGATGAATAATCATGAGTAATGTGGATATAATGACTAAGTGAGTAAAGGCAAATAACAGAACAGCTACAACAGTCTGTAAGTTCAGGAAATAATAAATACATCATTTTACTGTAATGCAGCAAAACGAAGCCCTTAATGGGCTACGACCAAGCTACATTGCTAACTCTCTTGTATCTGCCTTCAAGAACACTGCGATCATCTGCTGCTGGTTTATTGGAGATTCCCAATAGATAGATAGATATCAGGGAAGCAAGCTCACTAAATATTTTTGAAAGAAAGCTAAAAACTTATCTCTTCACTTAAGTCTTTAACTAGCTTTTCCCTCAGTCTGCTTTGCAAAACTGCACTTATTTTAAAATGTTGAATTTTACACATTCTATGTTTTTACTTAATTTCATTATTATTATGTATTCTATTTTATGTGCCAGTGGGTTTTATCTTCTGCCTCGTGTTACACATGGCAAAATACTTTGAGCTTTCGTTAATTAAGTCTCAAATTACCACCAGTGAAGTTTGCATTCTATACATCGTATTTTCACTTTATTTTATCTTATGTATATTAACATTAACATATTTTTATGCTCATTTTCTGTCTTTCTTGATGTGAAGCACTTGATGCATGTAATTCCTTTTGTTGTAAAGCAATTTGTGCTGCATTTTCTTTTGTATGAAAGATGCTACACAAATAAAGTTATTATTTAAAAACAGGAAAAGACAACATCATCAACCTTATCGCGATATTACGATATCCAATATCTACGACGATATCTAGTCTCGTATCACATTACCGATATGTAGTTCAGCCCTGCTATAAAACAAATCAAAACCATATATATACCATGTTTAATGAATCAAGGCCAGATTGGGGCAAGAAAAAAACGTCAAGGCTTGCCTGCAAACCGTGTGTTGGAAACATGACACCCATCCACATGAATCTGCATGTGTGATGCGTATACAGTAGTGAAACTGCAGGCCATCAGCTGACAGTGCTGCCCTCACTTTACGCTGTGTGTGTATACCATAGTGACGCCAGGGTGTAAACACAACTTCACTTGCTTTTGAATGCCAGGGCACGTGGAGCCAGGAGTCCCCTCCTCCCCCTCGAATTATCATTAACATCATCATCATAACACGCCACATGCACGAGCCTCCCTGGTGGGCTCGAGTACAGTTCAGAGCCACTGGAGCCACATGTTACAAATACGAAACAGAAAGACGTAATTAGACGGATATTTAAGGGTTGTTACATGTATAAACCAGGCTGCCGTTGCTCCAGTTAAAGACAGAAGACATCGGCTGTTGTTTGCGCTGCACTTCTTTGCTCTTACATGTGGAAACAGAGGGCGATGTTCTCCTTTTTCTATCTCGCGGCAATGTAAACAAACACGTCTACGTCGGTGAGACATTTGTTGCATGCAAGTCTCCAAAGCACCGACCCAAACAATGTGACACGGATCCATAATATGAGCACACATTAATGCCATATTGCCGTTTTCACCGGGGGCTGGCACACCGCGTACCCCGGGCTCTTGCGCAAGAACTATTGGCGAATTCCTATCAAAACAGGAAGCTTGCATGGGTCCGAAACGGCTACAACACCAAGAGGACCACTCACTCACTCTCCAAAACCAGCACCAAAACCTTGCCAAAGCAACAGAAAACCGAGCGCTGCATGAAGGGCTGACACAGAAATTGCATTTACCTGCTTCCCTCGGTAGAACAGGCGCTGTTGTTGTGGGCTTACATTGAAGATGTCCTGTATTTTCAACCGTAAAGACTCAATTTTGGTCAATCTAGAAAGATCCTCAACGGTTCGCGTCTCCTTCCCGTCTATAGTACGAATCTGGATCCACATCGTTGCACCGCCCTGTTGCGCCTCAAATAAATAGCAGATACAGCGAGGGATTTGCCTACTAATATGGTTTTCCAGGGGTCAAAGGAGATATAAAAAAAAAAGAGAAATGTTCAGGGCTCCATTGCGTTTTCCTCTGCAGAGGTAACGTCGGACTGGGTCGCGCAGGAGGTGTTCACATGAGGTCGCGGCGCCAAGCAAATCTCGCGAAATAACGTTTAAGCGAGCACAGTTTGCAGTTAAAGGCGCAGCTCCCCCCTAAAATACACTGTTCAAAAACACACCAAGCCATGTATGCATTTGAAAATATAACTTAAACTATACTATAACTCATAAGCTGCGTAATAGCTAGAAGGGGCGTGTCCATTTTACATTTCCACTACATGATTATAAAGGTTTATGCGGCTGGGACATAGTGAGTTTATTGACACAAGCAGGCCTTTACAGCAGCTACAGTAGTCGAAGTAGGACGGTTGACCTGGTTGGGGCCCTAGGGCAAAAATGACCTGTGGGGCCCCTATTAACCCCTTGTTCCTCCTCCAGCAGTGTATTCCTATGCTGGAATATTGTATAGTAATTTGTGTAAACACAGTACAAACACATCTGTCTTAAAGCTAGACTTTAAGACAGGGCATCAAGATCCACTAATGAAGCAGGACTCACCGTCATGTTCCCAAACAATATTACAATTCATCAAATTACCACAAAACAACCTGGAGCTGTATGGACCCCTGGGGATATGGGGCTGCAGGGCAGTTGCCTACCATGCCTGGTTGGTAATCCAATTTTCATTGTTTTGGGGTTTTTTTTTAATTATTATTATTAAATAGTAGTATATTATAGGATTAGCCCACCAAAGATCAATACTGGCATTTTAATGATCTTGGTTTCAGCAACATCAATTCGTTATCAGTTTTTAATCCATAAAAAAAATAGCAAAATTAGAGATTTTATACTCAGAAAAGGACCATTGGACAACTGCAGCACATGCAGAATGCTGCTACCATGCTACTTAGAAAAAGTAGAGCAGAGTCAATTGCCCCTATTCTTAAATCTTTACACTGGCTTATTAAAAGAATTGATTTTAAAGTGCTGCTGCTTGTTTTCAAATCACTTAACAGCCGAGGGCCAAAATACACGCTTGATATGTGTTTTATAGGTCCCTCAGATATTTCTGGGAAGTCAACTGGTCGTATTTTAAGTCAGATCCAAACACTGTGAGACTGCCTTTAGCTATGCTGCACACAGTTATCCATCCATCCATCCCACTTCTTGACTATTCTAAATCATTCTTTTAAAAAATCTATCCTAAAAACACTCCTGTGCCTGTGATGGATTAATTTCTTCACTGCACCTTTATTTATTTAAAGGGGCAACATATTACTGCACTGGAACTGTATCTCTTGTCTATTACATTTTGTCTATTTGCATCTGACCACAATTATTTAATTGTTCTCTATTTCGTTTTATTTAGTTTTGTCTTTATTCTGATTTTAAATGTTGTCATGTATTTTGTGCCTTGTATTAAGCACTTAGAATTGCCTCTGGCTTTCCCAGAGCTGGATTAACCTACTAGAGGCCATTAGGGTAAAAATAAGTTGTGGGCTCGCATCGACCCCCTCTTTCTGTGCAGGTAACAATGCAGGAGCTGTCTTGGGGTCCCTACTATTTCAGTTAAAATGTGCTTTACAAACTTATTTGCAATAACCACAAACTAATAATCAAAACTAAATAACATTAAGCCTGGAGCCTTTGAGTCCCCGGAGGATCTGAGGCCCTGGGCAGCTTGCCGCTTTGCACAGTGGGTAATCCAGCTTTACTACAAAATTTCTTTTCATATGGTTTAAATTAATTAAGGAGGGAAAAATATATACTTTTAATGTAGACTTTAGTATTAATTAATGAAATATGGTTGATTATGAAATTTGCCACAAGTTGATCCATATTACATTGTTACCACAATGGTATGATGATGAAATATAACACAGACTTTCAAATAGCAAATCACATAACATGTCAATCAAATTTCAAATAGCATCTGGAAAACTTTTCTTTCTCATGCAACCTCTAAATTCCCAGAACACATAATAGAAGACTCTTAAAGCCTTGTCTAGCGCTCTCCGTTCCCCTGAAAGTGATTGCGCATAGCAGAGAAACAGTGTGATTTGAGAGGGGAAATCATTTAAAACCATTGTGTAAAAAAAGAGTACCGGACTGAAATACCCCTCTTAGCATACAAAATCTAAAATCACTGTAAAGCATAGGCCTCTCGTGGCAAAACTGCTTAATTAACAATTGTCCCAGCTGGAGACTTTCTCAATCTGCCACTGGCAAGTCTACACTGTCAGTAGAGAATAATATATCTGCTTGCTCTCCTAGTGCTGCATTTATGTCTTTTGTGACTTACAATATTTGGTATTTTTAATAAAACAATGACTGGTGCTAAATATATTCAGGGATACTGTTATAACACTGTAGTCTGTAAACAACTCATCTCTTCACATCTCTGACTCAGCCTACAATAGTTTGGGGCCTTACACAGTCAATCACAAAGTATTTGGACCGTCTTGCCCTGATATTTGTCTTACAGGTAGTTTAATCTCTCAGTCAGCGTACAAATCCTGCCTCCTAGCCTCCTGAGTTGGTATACAGTAGCCTCAGTCATACCCATAAACAGAATAAACATGTAGTGGAGCTCGTTGGGGGCTGGTGTTAATAATAATTTAATTTGAACCTTGCTTTTCATTTGGGAATCTCAATGTGCTCCAGTGTTAACCTCTTATTGTGCACTCCATTTTTGTGCACAAGCCTGAAAATATTGTACCCAAAATAAAAACCCTTTTCGATTACAGTCGTAATCCTGGTAAATCTTTAAATTTTACAACCAAAAATTCAGAATGAGTATGAGTGATCCTGAAAATAATGGCACAAAGGCTAAAGTGCTCCACAGGTGGTCAGTGGCGCTTAACAGGTTAAAAACATATAATATAAAGGAAATAACAAGGGTTAAGATGAAAAAGCTTTCTTCAATGAAAGGGTTGTACATAGTCTGGGGGTTAAGAACTACCTGAAGGCTAAAAAAAAAAAAAAAGGGGCAGAAGGACTCCTTATACATCATAACGTGGGTAAGGATGCACATCTGTCGTATACTAGTGACTAGCCACATCTAGTGGTTAGAAGTGAGACATGCGTGTTGTTTAAGTTTCCACTGAGCACGGAACAGTGCTTACTGTGTCTTCAGTAACTCACTGGAGGACACTTCAGCGCTGAAGTTATGAATGAGTATTTTAACGGTGTAATGCTGTTGACTTTTTGTTGTGCACAACAGCTTTGTCGACACGTGTGCAATGATTTAAACCGGAATGGCAACTGTCTCATTCAGTCCGATGGTTTGACATAATCGCAATAAAAGTTATTAATTCGGTGTAGAGTGAGTGTGTGTCAGCATTGGCTCCAAAACCAAAATAACAATTTGGTGCGACACGCGACCTGCTAGCTACGTCAGGCTGCGCACATTTGCATCGGGCGCACGCAGGGTGGAAGTGAAGTGGACGGTTCACTGTTCGTCATGCAAGCCGGAATAGTCCGTTACTAGCTTTCTGTAAACCCTACAGGCTTCAGAGGATATTTGACACATGCCGCAAATGTGTCTCTAACGTGAACTTAGCGCCGTGTAGCTGTCAACTTGTAAACCTAGCTGGTTAGCCGGATGGCTAATGAAAATGAACTGTTATGCATTGTCGGACAATCAGTTAGTGTTACTCCGGCTAATGCTCCTTTTAGCCATCTTGCTGCCACTGACATCACTCTGTACGCTGACGACATGAGATGTCTTCATAACTTTTTTACTAATGGACATTTAATTGCTATAAAATCTAACTATGGAAAGCGAACGCAGCAATTGCAGGCCCCAGATTGGAGACAATAGCAAGCTAGCCCAGCTAGCAAGCTGTCGTCGTTGCTAAGCTTGCTAAAGGCTGTCTTGCCTGTATGTCTGGAGCCGCACTGAAAACGTCGAGGTATGTTGTTTCGCTAACCAAGCTCTGGTCAGTTTGTTTTGGTCTTATTTTGCACGTGGTCAGGAGACATGATAATGGACTGCACCGTAGATTCAATCTATGAGCAAGCTGTACAAACTTGGTGTACTTTTTGTTGTTTTAACTACTGTTAGCTAGCTCGCTAAATGCTAACTTCTGGCTAGCTAGCCATTGATCCAGGGAAACGAAAAGTTTGCAAAGATCCGGCAGGTAGATAATGAGAGTTTAGCTGCAGGTGTTTTTGACACAATCACACGAGGTAAACATTCCAGTGTTTAATCATGTGACCACCTGTCGTGATAGTGATTAAATGTCAGCAAACCTAACCTTGCGATTTTAGGTATGTTAAGTGTGATGATCCCTCTGCTGTAAGATTATTTTGAGCAATAAATGCTTTGTAAGCACTTTTTATTTGTCTTGGTGTAGTTTTCCCTCATACATAAAAACTATGCAGGAGTGTTGTTTGCAACATCAAAGTTCACTGTAGATGACACCTGTTACCCACTTCAGGTGCCTGCACCATGGATCAGGAGGATAAGACAGACCAAATCGCAGCAGCTTGTAGCCAACAGATGTTCCACAACCAAGACCCAGAGTCAACGCCCCAGCAGTCCTGCTCCAACATCATGTCCTCAGATTCCAGATGGGTGAGCAGCAGCACCGAAGACATTGACCTCGTCATGACTGAGGATGGGTTCAGTAATGGCTGTGCAGTTGAGACTATGGTAGCATTACACTGTCCTGGTGACAGCGGAGATGCAGCTGCTGAAGGTGACCACTTGTCAATAAGCAATGACAGCATGTCAGAGTTTTCTAACAGTGACCTGTCACTGCCTGAGGTCTGCATCTCCACCAACAGCAATAGCTATGAGGAGAATATGAACTATGAGGTCCAGCAAGCTTATAGGATATTCACTGGCTTTCTTTTGGACAAGTACAAAGGGATCACCAACCCATTCCTTCAACCCATCGGCCACCAGGAGGCCCAACATGGTATTGGAGGGGTCCGGGGTCGAGGTCAGTCACAGCTCAAGCAGTCGATGTGCTTGCGAAGGATGGAGGAGAGGTTTATCAGCCAAGAGTATGAGACCATAACCGAGTTTGTCGCAGACTTCAGGCTGATGTTGGAGAATTGCTATCGCTACCATGGGGTGGACCACTGGATCTCCAAACAGGCTCAAAAGCTGGAAATCATGCTGGAGCAGAAGCTTACATTGCTGTCCAGGTGAAAATTATTTAATTACACAGTTGAACAAATTGCTTAGCTAACAAATGTTCAAAATCAATATACAACTGCATTCCTAGAGAACCTAAAGGATGTATTCAGTATTCAACAAATGTTTGTCTGGCAAATTTGATAGCACTTTTGATGATAAAGCTTAAAAAAATAACTTGCAACTACTGAAAGTGAATATTTGATGGTTTGCTTAATCCACTATAATAGTAAATTAAATTTAGACTGTTGGTTTGACAAGTATATTTCACTTTTTTGTGAAATCTTATTGACCAAATGGTTAATCAATAACTCAAATAATCAACCATTAGCTTCATTAATCAAAATATTTATTGGTTGCAGACCTAACTAATAAGAGAATTTGAAGCTGTTGTGCACCAAATTATGATCCTACAATCATCCTATTATTGAATCTATTTAATGACAAAAATGTACTGTTACATGTCTTAAAACAACTACAACTACATTTTTATGTGTTTTGAACAATTGTTTGGCTGTTGGACCTAGTGCTAAAATGACTAGTCAATTTATCCATTAGTCAATTGACAGAAAATTAATCAGCAACAATGGTCATCATTGATTATTTGTTTGAGTAATTTTATCAAGCAAAAATGCCAAATATTTGCTTGTTCCAGCTTCTTCATTGTGAGGATTTTCTGTTTTATATCAATGTTAAATGATCTTTGGGTTTTGGCATGTTGGACAAAACAAGACATTTCAGACATTTTGTAGACAAAACAATGAATGGATTGATTGATTGATTGATCAAAATGATCAGCAAATTAATCAATAATGAATATAATCGTTAGTTGTAACCCTAGTTGGATTGCATCAGTAGTGTAGATATACTGGTTACTTTGTAGATTGTTGACAGCTTCATTAGAAACTTTCAACACATTGAAACATCTGTTTTTCACTTTCATCACAATGAAACATCTGTTTCTTTCTTTCAATCTGTCAAACTAGGACACTTCGAGAGAAGACAACCTTGGCAGTGACTTCTAAAGGACGTTTTGGTGCAGAGGAGGAACGAAGTTCAGGGGGCACCTCCACAAGAAGGAGATTGGCACCTCGTAGCTTGGCTACCATCACTGTTGGTGGACATGAGTCTATCATGGTCCAGACCCTACGGCTGGAGGAGCAACAGAGGGTCAAGGAGGAGAAGAGGTGAGTGAATCTTTTAAAGAAAATATTAAAAGTTGCTGTTGTAATATTTTACCAAATAAAAAAAAAAAAACAACTTACAAGAACTTGTAATTTGTTAGAATTGGGTTTGAAAGTAAACCAGTCTGTGTTTTCTGACCCTTTAGGCAACGTGAACTTGAGAAAAAGGAAGCGGAAGAAATGTCAGCCAAGGAGGTGGAAGAGTGGGAGCAGAGCTTGCTGTCACAGGCTTCCCCTCACACTGTTGACACCCTTTGGGAACTCCCTGCCATAGGACACTTCCTCTGCCTGGCTCAGACTGCCCTTAACCTTCCTGAGATTGTGTTTTTTGAGCTGGAGCGCTGCTTGCTGATGCCCCGTTGCAGCCTCCTCTTGTCCAAAATCATGTCTTCCCTACTGTCCCCATCACAGAGGAGGGCCACTCTGCACCGTCGGCCTGCCCTGCCTTACCGTCGCTGGGAGTCAGAGCTCAGGCAGCGGGTCATGGGCTGGTATCGAGCTGTTGGTGGTGCCCGTGATCAACCAGGTCGGGCTGAGCAGCTGGGACTCTGCCACCAGTTTTTCAGCACCCTGGGGGAGGTGAGTCCTTTGGAGGAGAAACCCTTTCACTTACTGCCCTTCTACCAGCGAGTGTGGCTTCTGAAGGGGCTCTGTGATCATGTATATGAGACACAGAAGGATGTGCAGGATGCTGTACTGGCCCAGCCCATCCATGAATGTAGGGAGTCTATTTTGGGCTATGACAGCAAGGACAATGCCTATATACATTTCCCTCATTTCTGTGGGGCAGACCTGAGGATCTACTGCCAGAGCCCAAGCACACCTCCAGCTTTTCCCTTCCCTTCTATATGGGTGAAAAGGGTTGAAATAGAGCCAAGGACAGAGGGTGAAGAGTCAGATGGAATGAAGGAGGAGGGGGATAAAAGTGACAGTGGATGTTGTGGAGGCTCCATGGACACAGGAGAGCCTGATGATTTTGGTAAGGGGAAAGCAGAGACAATTGGATTTTTAAAAAGGGAAAATGGAAACGGAAAGGAAGATGGAGAAAGTTATAAATCTTGGTCACAGAAGAAGGAAGAGGGGTCTGAATCAGGGTCCTCTGATGGAGACTCCTGTGAAGACTCTAAATTGGACTTAAAAATTCACAATAACTCCTTGTCCCTTTCGCACTCAAGTCCTATTGGAGGAAGTAATGTGAAATTGAAGGAAGAGACTATAGAGTTTGAGCATCAGTCTAAGAGACCTACAGGAAAGGAAGGGCAGGGTTTCTCATTGGGCTCAGTGCGCACTATTAAAGCAGAGACACAGGATCCCTGTTTGAGTGTAGGGGAGCACAGCTATACAGGCAGGTCCCCTGCTCGCTCTGTGAATTTGGCCTCCCCTACGAAACCGGTGGGGAGTCCCAGTCAGGGACACCAAAGGTCTTTCTGTTTGGAATGTTGTAGAAACAAAACTAGTAATGTTAAATCTGAGCAGCATGGCTGCTGCTGTGGCACATCAGGGCTAGCAACACAGCTGTCTTCTGAGAGCACTCAAAACTCAAGTGAAGAGAGAGTGACTGACCGAATCTGGACGAAAAAAAAAAAGCGGAAGAAAAAGCGAGGGAGGGAACAGCTGCCGGGGGTGAAAGGAGAGCACAAGCAGCTGCAGCACGTGGACAGGATGAGCCTGTCCCCAGCTGAGGCTGCCAAGTCTGCAGTGCGGAGAGTTGCCACCGCGATCAAGAGAAAAGACAAGAAGAAAAAACATAAAACAGGTGAGCTCACTGAAGATGTATGTGTCAGTGGTTTCTTTTGGAACTGCATCAGGCATGCAGTAAATGTGCATTCATAGCCACAATGCTGCATCACATACGTTATGAAGTTGTAATGTTCTTCAGTTTATTTTTTTAATAATAATTTGTTGGTTCAATTGGTATAACTTATATTGTTGACAGGAAAAAAGCTTGAATCCTCAAAGAAAATTAAAGATGAACCTCCAGTTGAGCCGTCATTTAAGGTAGTCACATTCGTCATACACCATTATGTCTTTAGCCGTGTGTTTACTTCTTACTGCTGATTAATTTAACAATAAGTTTTGCTATTTTATAACAATTTTATTGTCCTGATTTAAGCTTCAACATTCTTCTGCCCATCATTTTCTTACCTGATATAAATGTTTCTCCTCTGTAGTTGGTATGCACCAGTCTTGAAGAGTTGCGAGAGCTGATCAGTAAAACAGAAGATGAGCTTGATGACCTGGAGAGCACCAAAAAAAGGCTGGTAGGTGACAATCACGATTCATGTGTTACAGAGCCATCTGCTTTGGTGGAGAATCCAATGTTCTCATGCCTTTTCACACATTTGAATATTGGTGATTTAACCAAGGTTTCATGTGCACATTTGAACTGACAGGGTCGGTGGTATTATAGGAGAGAAGCAGTGAAAGACCTCCACAGCACTCTAATTAGACTACTGAATGAGCTTTCACCCTGGGAACCCAAACTTGTTAAGGCCTACCAAAGGAACAGGTACTCATTTGACATTTAAAGGATGATTAGATCAAACCCTCATAATTAATATGTTTTTATCAAAATTTTGTGCTAATTATATTACATAGTCTTAAAAGTCTGGGCTCAGCTGACCAGCACAAAGCAGAATTACCCCAACTTTGTTTTAACAACTTTCATATTAAATCATCATTGAAATGAAATCCCCACTTCTTTATTTCTATCCTTGTTTCCATATCAGGCTTCGTTTGAAGAAGGAATTTCATGATTTCAAGAAGCATCCAGAGTACAATAACTTTGTGCGGGAGGAGTGTATGTCATCGTCGTCATCATCAGATGATGATGAAGAGAGAGGTTTAGGGAAGGAGGCATGTTCACTGTCTGATCATTATAGAAGATCAGAGGAAGAAGACCTGGAACATGTAGTTCCCAGAGGTCTTTGGAGCGGAGGTAATTAAACTAGAATCTAAAGTGTAATATAATGATAAAGCTTTATGTTGCGTTTTCCTGCTGCTAAAGTCTGCAATGCAGTTAAATCTAAACCTAAACAAATCTGTTGGCCTGTATAGATGACTAATTGACCAGTGCATCTCTAATAGACATTTATAATTTGTTCTCAGCAAACACCAGGGAGTTTGTGGCTGAATCTGCTGGAGAGAGAACAGTGACCTGTGTAACTCCCAACCATCTAAGACACCCTCTGGCCAGTACAGAAAAAGGCATCAATCTACTGTCAGGAGTTCAGACTGGCAGCAGTAGCATTACTTCTACTCCTGACTCTGGACCACAGTCAAGATTGGAAATTATCCCATCAAATCAATCCAGGGATTCAAACTCAGCACCGGTAACAAGGGTGTCAACAGAGACTTCATTGTCACACAGACCCCCCATTCTCCACCCCACCACTGGACTACCTAAGGGCTACACGCCCATTCCCACCCTGCTGGCTAAGAGTGTGGGTAACAAAGTGACCTTAATGAAACGGCCTGTTGATTTTCCAGGAGTCAACAACATAGATAGACAGAGCAAAGGGTCTTTAGTCTCCCTGCCTACTGCAAAACTTTCAAAAGCACAAAGTTCTCCATCCAGTTCCCAGCAGAACTCACAACAACTTCAGGCACAAGGACTACAACAGACACAAGTACTTAGACAGCCAGGAATGGCCACAGTGATGGCAGCTCTTCCTAAATCACCACAAACCAAACCAACCCAGACTGTACCAAAAAGTCCTGTCCAAGTGGTGTACAAGGTCCCTGAAGGGCTGGGTCACCTTGTGAGGAAAGACAGCAGCAGTCCAGTCAAGATCTCTGTTCATCCTGTCCTGGACCAGAACACTGGGGAGAGGATCATGCAGCAAGTAGTGATTCTGCCTTCTAAACTTCTCATTCATAAAAATGAAGAAAAGGTCACTTCTTTACATCAACAGCAGACTAAGGGCATTCAGGTCCCAGTTTCTAAAGTGGCCAGCCCCTTATGTATGTCCACCAATGTGCCTGGGTTCACCATTCCTGAAAACAGAATCCCCGTTCAGCAAGTAGCTCCCTTAAAAGATGCCAGGACAGTGAGAACCCCTTCTCCTTCAGTTTCCCCTCGGCTGCAGCATGGGGCGCTAAACACAGCAACAGCAGGGTTCAAGGGAATGCAAGTCTGTAGTCCCGAAGCAAGCACACCACAGGGTGGTATGCCAAACTCCTCATCCATTACAACTCCTGCCAGTGCAATTTCTACTGAGCCTGTTAAATCTACAGACCCTAAACAGGAGCTTAAGACTGTGTGCATTCGTGATTCACAGTCCATCTTGGTAACGACTAGAGGAGGCAACACAGGCATTGTCAAAGTCCAGACATCCTCCGACCAGAATGCCCTTGGTTGTTTGCCCACCAGTCCAGTTATCACCATCTCACCTCAGTTTAAAGCCTTCCTCGTATCCAAGACGTCATCAGCTTCTCCTTCTGCTCCTTCTCAGACTTCACCTTGTACCATCCCAGCAGTGATGAGTACCTCAGTAGCCCAACCTCAGAAGCAGGTTCCTTCAGTATTAAAGTCCCCTTCCACTGTCACCGCACCCATGGTCACTGCCCTCACTGGTGGTATTCCTGTTGCAGGTCCAGGAAGCCAGACTGCAGGAACTACTGTTGCCTTAAGTCAAGGCTCCAACACTTCATCTGGTTCTAAGTTTGTAACACAAATTGGCCAGCTTGCACAGACAGTAGCAGCTGGTTCTCATTTTCAAGCTTCATTAGTAAAAAACACTGTTGTTGTCCCATCACTGAGTAGTTCTAGTGTTCCCCAAGTTCTCACACAATCTGAATTCATCTGCAAGCCTGGTATGAAACGAGCCAGCACAGATGAGAGATCCCAAGTTACTAAATTTATTCTGGTCACTCCCTCTTCTTCCTCTGCCTCAAATGTAGCTGTATCAAAAGACACACCCTCTTCCACAAAACCACTTCCAAGTTCAAGAGTCATGTTCATGAGCCAGCCTACAACAACGTCATCTTCCACCTTTGTGGGAAGCGTTCCAAAGCAAGGGATAGTGACAGCAGCTGGTCCACAGCTACTAACCACTTCATTATCAAGTCAAACTCAGAACATGGGATTAAGCCCAGGACAAACTGTTGGCAGTGTCAACTCAGAAGCATTGTCCAAAGTCAAGAACATCACCTTGCCCACAGGTTGGTTTTGTTTGGTGTGACTGTTTGATTCAGTCTGTAAATTTTGTAATAATAGGGCACTGTTCATTTGTAGACTTTATTGCTACAGCACTCAATGTTTGACATGAAAGTAAATTCACACATACATATATATGTCATATATGTGTCAACCTGTAAGCACCTGGATAAATCAATGTTTTTTTGTTGTGCAGCATCTGTGGGGCTTAAAGTTTGTGCAGTCCGTGCTTCTTGTCAACACAAACACACAAGTGTTGCAAAGACTTGACATTTGGAGGACCATAGAACCCATACCAAATTGAAATATATTAAACATACCCCAAATACACCCCTATTGTCAATGTTGATCAGTTGAATAAAACTGATATCATACAGCCTGTTCAAAAAACAATGCACAAATAAATATCTCAATCTTGTGTTTCTCTAGGGCTTCAAATCCAGTTGTCAGGCAAGACGACAACCATCGGACAGACGATTGGTGCCCTGTCACGTTCCCCTTCCAAAAGCACACCAGTATCTGTCTCAGATACAGGCCGTTCACCAGCCACCACCACACAACTGCTCCCGGTCACAAGTTCAAATACCATCACAAGCTGTCCTGCTCAGCTTACTTCTCACACTTCTCTAACCAGCAACTCTCAGCTCCAGGGTATCCCTTCCTTCCCCATGATCTCCCAACCAGGCTCTTCCACATCTACTGCTGCCATACCTGCAGGAAACATGATCAAGAAGGATCTTGGTCTACCCACAAGTATACTGTCCAGAAACTCTCCTGCTCAGGTAACCACTACCACGCAGAGTAGCCCAGCCCAAACCTCCACAACCAACGTTGTCCGTCAGCCCCCAAATATCCAAAGTGGCATTGGTGAGGAAACCGCCTCCATCTTATCTTCCCCTCATCTTGCTCTCAATAAAACCCAAACGCAAATCTCCTTGGCAACAACCACCAGTACCCCATTCACCACCTCTACTACTGGCACAATTCAGCAGAGGATAGTCATCAACACATCTACACCCCTTGCTGCTGGCACACAGATCCTCCTTAATAATACACGGTTTGTAGTCCCTCCCCAGGGTTTAGGTCCAGGCAGCCATGTCCTTATCATCTCTAGCCCTGCACCACAACAAGTGCCTAGTGCCAGTGCTACTAGCATTGGATCAGCAGTACCTCCCCAAGGGACAAGCCCTGTCACTGTAGCCCCTCGGGCACCTGTTTTACCCCTATCCCCAGCCAAGCTGCCTGGTGTGCCAGCCTTAAGTTCTCCTTTTGTAGCGTGCACACCTGCTGTTGGTCCATCATTGCTAGCAACCACTCCCAATGTCATGCCAGTCCAACTAACAGGATCACCTGGCTTGGGTTCAGCATTGTTACCCAGTAAAACAAGCGTAGTGTCCGCTCTGCCAAGGTTGCCAGTTTCGCAGGCTAGTAACTTTGCATCACCACATGTAGGTACACCCACTCTGGTCTCATCATCACCTCGATTAGCCAGTGTTCCAGCTCTCGTTTCCCCAGTGGTAACCAGTGCCTCTGGTCTTGGCTCAGCGCTGGCTACCATCAGGTTAGCTGCTGGTACACCCAGGCAAGCTGAATGTTCATCCACCATTTCACCTGCAGTAGCTCCCCCTATACCCAGATTGTCAGCACCTTTATCATCCTTGCCTGTTTTACCCAGTCCATCAGCTGTTGCTTTGCCGAATCCTGTCATACCAGTTCAAGCACCCGTTTCCTCAGCCCCAGCCCCTGTGATAGCAAGCACACCATATTTGCATTCTCTTCCTGCTCAGCAGGAGGTTTCAGTGACAAGCCTAGGTCCAGGTGTACAGCCCCAGCAGACCACAGTTAGAATTGCAGAACCCTCCACATCACAGTTTTTGGCAAATATAGGCCTTGGCAACACATCAGTCAAAAAACAGGCAGTCATGCAACCAGTGTTTGCTGGCACACGGACACAGGTATTGCCAACAGTGGCTGTCCCTCCAATTGTAAGCACAGTGTCGAGGATGCAGACGCTGCCCATTGCTACAGTTCCACCAATCGGAAGCACTGTTAACAGCTTTGAAACAGCACCTGTGGTGACCACACCTCCATCCAGCAACACTGTAATAATAACTCCAGCTCAGCCAATCACATCACTGAAGGCAAACACCATCCACCAACCTGTCGTTCCGACCAGTCAAGCCCTAGGAAAGCACTCTCTGCAGACCTCAGCTTTAGGTATGCATACCAATGTAGCATCCAAGCTACTCATTAGTCCTGATGGTGCTGTTTTGAGCACAGTTCAGTGCCAGGTCAATCCAACAGAGTTGACCATCTGCCCCAAACCGCTGGCTACACTGGTGGTTTCACCCAACAGTTCCACTGGAGCACTACACACACATGATTCCTCTTTACAACCTTCACAGGCAGACACAAAGTGAACCAATTAACCAAGACCATGAGACCGCTATGTGAGGACTGAGACACCACTTCTTAGCTGGTTAGTTTTGGCAGGGTTCATATCCATCAACTTGTAGTAATCTTGGAATTGCTGCTTTCCAGCTGCAGTTTGACTCATAACCTAAATTTAAGATACAGTAGGTCATACCCTCTGGTTAGATCTTATAAGTGAATTGTGTGCTCAAACAGACTGGAAATGTATACTGTGATGATGGTTTTCTAAACTGAAAACTATTGAGGTTGCGCTCAAATGAATGTTGTAGACTCTCAACTTTCCTTTTTTTACTTCATGGCCAGTATTGACAACTGTTATAAAAATTGGTAGAATGAGAGAGTAGAAAAATGGATTTCAACTCAAGTTTTTGTAATACTTTTCAAATGCTACTAGATACCGCTTCAGATGGTAATTATTGGGATACTATTCATTGGTACACCTTGCTTTACTTAACTGTCTGTTTGAACAATACAGCTGTATCACATTGTCCTTTTTTTCCAACTAGTAACAGTTTGAAAACTACATCTTACTTTTTAGAAATATAAATAAACTAATAGATGAATTTGTACTACATGTTTGAGCCCATATAAAATGTTTTGAAGTCGCATTTATTTATTTTTACCATATAGATTTTTCAAAAATATTTACTAGGTACATTTTCATTGAATAAATGTGGACGTTACTGCATGGAAATAAACAATGCAACTGTCCCCAACAATGTGTGTGTGAGCTGCTTACTTGTACACAGTCTCCATGTGAAATCACTTTTTATTGTTTATTGAAACAAACCTATGTACATTTTTTTCATGCATGTGAATAATTTTACAAAGTGAGAGATACAGTACTTTCACCTATTTGTTTACTTGGCTACGAAGTATTAGGGACCATATTGACAGTGGCATCAGATTATCATCAGACAACAGATGAAGTTAAGAGTGTGTTATCCAGTATTTTCCTTTCTTCTTTAGATGTCTGTCCTTTAGGGGGAATAGGGAGGAGGCATCGGCCCCGAGGAGATCTTTTCATAGGCTGGAGGAGCATTAGGAACCTGGTGAAGAGTGGGACAAACATTCAGATATAAACAGCTGAAAATGAACAAAATCCCACACATTTCTGTCATGATTATACAAGTTTCATATCTTTTACTGTTGGGTATTTACATAAACTGAAAATTAATGTTTTACATTTTTATACATTCATCGTCATATCTGGAAACTTGAAGCACTTGACCAGAATTGAAATTAAAGCTTAGTGGGTTTAAACAATCTTGGTCTCTGTACCAGAGGGGTAAACAATATGTCCAGCATGGTTGAATGGCTCTTTTCTTTGAGCACCGGTAATTGCTGTATTATAAAAGGATGGGCATTTTTAAAGAACATTGTGGTTTTGCAACTTCATGTCATATGAGAGGGTGTTGATCTGATCCCACTTTCCACACTTTTCCCGCACTCATGGATACATACCTCCCTTGGGAATGAAACATTTGTAATACCTTCCCCTGGTCTGGTGACATAATAATCTCTCCTACAGGAATCCATTGCATCAGCTTCACATGCTCAACACTGTGTTCAGATCCCTGAGGCTTTGTACTAAACAAATACCCTCTGTTATGGACTTCGGGTTGTACAGAGTTTGAGTCTGCCCACGAGTTTGATATATAAATATATATAAAGTAAAAAACAATTATACGTCATGTTTTTTCTTTTCTGACATTGAAACAATTTGGAATATGGAAAACAAGTAAAGTCAGTGATTAGGTAATTGCCTGTCCCTCACCACTGGTCGGAAGCTGCCAAAGTCAGTGAGAGCCATCTTGTTATCTGCTGAAGGTCCAGCCTCTGAGTACTGGCCTCCTGTGAAACCTGGTGACCCAGACCTGGGGCTCTGCAGGGGAGAAAAAGATGAGCAAGAATTGAGGAGAGAGCAACTTATTGGCGCCAAAGAAATTGGAAAACAGTGTGAAAAGTACAAGAACAAACATAGATCTTTTAAAAGAGGTTGTAAATCAGACAAAGAGCATTTTTTATTTTCACATAAATATGATACTTTATGTCAATAGATTTACACACCAAAGTGGATTTTTGCAGAAACATTCAATACCTGCTTTTATTAGTTAGATTGCTAAACTATTGCTTTATTAAAAATAGGATGGTCTCACCCTGATTATTCTGTAGCCACTCCTTTTCTTGAAATACCAGCAGCCCAGGAGTAGAAGAGCAGCCAGGATGACCATCAGCAGAGCTATGCCCACGGCCCTGTGGTGTACAGCACAATTCACTTATAGTAACAACCACTGAGCAATACACTTAATTAAATCATAAATTCAATATGCATGACCATATTTCACTACTTTTCAGAATTAATATGTTGGAATGAATCATATTGTAATGAAAAAAATATGAGGGTTAGCAAGAGAGTGATGGTGATTGTAGAATTAATATAGTTACACATAGAGAAAAGCATTAGTTTATGACTTTATGTCTTAAGTTGGCATCAGTTCTGGTATTCACCACAATATAGCATTATATAGATTTATAAGACTTATGTCAGAATACAAAAAGCTTTATGTATGTTGCTGAATTTAAAATAAAACAGATACACATACTCCTCAACTCTGACGTATCCCCTCCTGCTGCTGGCAAAATAGATGTTGAAGTCTCCGCGAGGCATCCCGTCTGTACGATTACACCGCATCAAGCTGAAAATCAACGGAAAATCACTTTATGCAAATACAATAACTTTTTAAAACTATTTGACAGGCTCACATTTTCTTTCAGTGGATCAAATTATAGGCTATCCCACAGCCCATTTACTAATTAATTTTTGTACTGAACACTAAAGGCTCTAAATAGGCATTTGTCAAGAGCAACATTCACATTAATCATAGAGGGTATCAGCAACCAAATGCAAGCAAATTGTCAATTTAGACACACTTAACCACCATGATGCTGTAAACGGTTGTTGTTTTTCATAATTTTTCGGTTCCTCATTTAGATAAATTAATGGGACAATTCAAATACTGTGAAATGTTATATTACAAATGTTCTCACAACGTTACAGTTTTTGTTATGTTGTATTAGAAATTGACTATCTGTGCTTTTTTTCCCACCCCACTGCTCAGGCTGAAAATTTTAAAAATTATTTTATTTATTTTAAAAATAAATATTTTATATCTTTATCTTAGTCTATCTTTATACATATCTTTATATGTCTTTCGGTCAACTGTTGCTGCTGAACTACAAAGATTAAATGCTGCACCTACCACACAATAACCTTAACCCCAACATTTTATCCAAGCCATGGGTTATAAGTGACGTACAATAATTGCTGGGTAGGACTTTGATCATTCAAATAAAATTCAACCCGTCTTGTTTGTTAAAATTAAACTATAGGCTATTCAATCATTGCTCTTGTCCTTTTGCTTTTTCATCCAATCTTATTCGATATTGAGGTAAACTAAGGCTCTCTTGATATCAAAACCAGTCGGTATACTATCAAGCAAATTATGTTTATTAGTTCTAATCCTAATTGGTGACAGTGTCACTTATTTCTATAGCAACATGCTGGGAAACCTTCTGCAACATAATCTATTTTTCCTGTTTGATGAGGTAATAAAAGGCAATTTGGAGTTCAGCTGACAATTAAAACTTGGCTAACTCTTTGCAAAATACAAAATAGTCTTCAGTATCCCTATAATAAGGCAACTCTGCTAGGGAAAAAAGACAAAGAGACCTATCATCTTACCAAATTGGATAATTGGATTGCAGACAGTCCCTCTGGTTGGGATGGCTTCTCAAAAAGTGCGGGTCTTCGGAGCTCTGTGTTATTTCACTGCCCAAATATCTTGCCTCAGTGTGCCGGAGAGCAGAGAGGGGCAGAAAACCCTCATGACCGTCACGGGTTAGAGGCTCATGGTTAAACCCATTGAAGCAGACTAATTACCGTGAAACCCCGCGGTCCTGAACGCAACATTATTATCCACTCGTGAAACTACAGCCAGGAGTCAGCTGCTGGTTTCTGAAGTGTGTGTGTGTGTGTGTGTGTGTGTGTGTGGTATTGTTAGTCTCAAACATCATGAACCAAGAGCCACAGTACACGTATGTGCCTATTCCCACCTTCAAACCAAAGCATAATTGGGGAAGAGGGGGAAAAGACAACACTTATGCCATATTACAATATCATGATATCCAAAATCTACGATGATATAAAGTCTCATATCATAATATTGATAAAAGATTGTAATATTACTCAGCCCTATTATACAGCATCTTGTTTTTAGTTTGATTTCATTATTGCCACTAGACCTCAACTGTTGTGTTTCACAGATATTTTCCTCAGATAATCATAATGGAGATGTCACATACTGAGAAGGGTAAGTTAGACAAGGAGACTAGAAGAAGAAGAAGGGAAGCAAGAGACAGCAAAGTTTGTCTGCAAAAAAACTTTTAATGTTTCTCCACAAGAGGGAGTCTTAAACCTGCTTATAAATTGAGTGTCTCTCAAACTGACGTTTATTGAATTCATTTGAATACACATAGACTCTTTTTTAGACACTTTATAAATGTTGTGATACATGTATGAACAGTCAAGCTTAATGATTTCTCCTCTGATGACTTCGGAGCATGTGAGAAAACGAGAGAGGAGAGAGACTTTGTAGGTAATCTTTCTGTTTTGTTGGAAGTGGGACGTTTTAGTGGGGAGGCAGCTGATTGGCTAATTGTACATGTGTTTGTTGTGATGTCAAGCCTACATCATCCCTCAGTTAAACAGACAAGGCAGATTTTTAAAAAGTGAATAACACCTGATTAGGAAAAAAAATATCATGTAATTTAACACCTCATGTTGGAAATGGCCAGATTCACTTTAGTTGGTTAGGGCAGTACAACGAGGGAAAGACTGGACTTCTAGATTTGCTAGTTAAAGCTCCAAATCCTGATGTAAACACAGACCCATATGCCACGTATCTCTTTTGTCATTTACTGAATGTAATTATTTCCGTGTATAAATCTTATCTACGAAAACCTGTAGGAAAACCACCTCCAAAACCAGCATCGAGATCCCATACAAAGATCCCAGAGGTCCTCGCCGGGTTGTGGGGTGCAGACGGGACTCAGTCGGTTACCTATTAGGGTCACAATCGTTTGATAGGCTATGATTTGGCTCCTCACCGGTTGAGGGAGTTATTCCTTTTAACGATTCTTCCGGTCGGCATTTTGAAAGAGAGACAGAGAGGGGATTGGACTGTGGACCCTCCTTTTCTCATCTTTTCTCCGGTTCTCTCGAAAATTAATTAGTATCCGCAAGCTCCAACGTTTAACGCTATCTGGGGATAATCGTATGAAAAGGCCGGTTTGAGGGGATGCTCCTCCCCTCTCCCTCCCAGCAGAGATGCTCGCCGTGGGAAAGATGAAAAACCCCCAGTCCCCCTGACGGGGATTACTGCCGTTGTGTTAGCTGTTTACTCGGAGGAGCTGTTTGAACCGTGGGACGGAGAGGGAGCTAGAGACTCTTCTCCTGCTCCAGCTGCCATCCTACCCCTCCCCCTCCTCCTCCTCGTCCTCCTCCTCCTCCTCCACCAGAACCACTTCTTTCTCATCACATCCTGAGGTAAATAAGCCAGCAGATTCAACAATAACAACCGCTTTTCAGACAAATTAGTTTGCCTTCCCGAGTCTTTACGCGTTGTCAGGCACACAGGCAGCCGTGGGGAACGTTAACAGCCAGTGGGAAGGGGGAGTGGATAATTCTTGATTTGTGATGGGGTCTTTGCTTTGTACCCCTGCCTCCCTGGCGTCGGGTCGGGGTTACGCTTCCTTAGGCAAGTCCGAGGTCCACTTTGTGAGCTAGAGGTGCGTCGACGGAGGCCATAGCAAGTGTGAGGTGGAAATCTAAACCTATACACGACCTGAATGCTAAAAAAAGGAGCGTCTCAGAGTAAGCAACAAACGGCTAACTGGCTTTGATGCACTCCCGGTGATGCTAGCTTCGGCAACTTCCAGTTAACCTAGCCTTATACCTAGCCAGCTAGCATGGCTACATTTCCAGTTGTTGCTAGCCGGCTAATCCCGAGTTGATTGTAGTCACTTTCACAGACGTCGTTATGCTGCTCGTCTTCTTAGCAAGTGTCTACGACGCCAATAATAATAATAACTGAGTAATAATACAGTCAGCATCTAGTGTCAAGATGAGCTAACGATAATGTCGCTGTTGTAGGTTTTCCAGAGCCCCGGAAACCTTAACTGACACTCTAACAAAAGAAAGAATTTCAGTTATAACCATGTTTGTCTGAATTGCCTTTGTGTTTTTGTTTAGTTAGCTTCAGCTGCGAAAATGAAAATAAAACCCCAGACAAGCTAGCGTTAGAGGTTAAGAGATACATAATACATACATAACGTTAGATATAAACAGAGAGAGAGAGAGACGTAATTGTGGTAACGTTTTATCACTAATGTTAGAGAATTAATGTCAGCAACGTTAGATTTGTCACTACCCGCATCTGATTGCAATTCACGACACACTGTATTCGCACGAGAGCTAAAATAGCTGATTTTTGTATGTTTCAGCAGGCATCGCATGTTCGACTTGAGCAGGTTGAAATATCACATTTATATAAAAAAAATGCACACACTGAAGGTGTGTATTAATACAGAACAAAAAGGACCAAAAATGGGAACATAATGGTTTGGGCATCAGGATCTGCTGCTTAAGAGAAGCTGCATGAATCAATAACCCCCAAAGACATGCCCAAGCAAAGCAGCCTTGCTATAAGGCCTTCATAAACTGTCTGCCTCAGAAGTGCAGTTATGTTGGCACTGTAATAATGCACACTCATGAGCTGACACAGTTTTAAATCCCCATTCCAGAAGATGTAGATACATGGAAAATATCTGACCATCCTTTAATATGAATAATAGTAAGAAAAATGCTGCTTATAATGGCATCCAACCTTGTTGACAATGAACATCCTGTAACAGTGTCTGTTGCCACTTTTTTTTGTCTCTGCAGAATTTTGGACATGTGAGGAATAGGAAGAGATTGGTGATTTTGAGCAGCCTGTGCATTGCCACGACCTCTTGACCTCATCTTCAGCATGAATGGTGATATGCCTCATGTTCCCATCACTACTCTTGCTGGAATTGCTAGCCTGACAGACTGTAAGTGCAACATCATCTCTCTAATGTTGTTCACACAGCCTAAACACTAACTTTCAAACCAAGATGTGGCAAGTCCAAGGAATGCTTGACTGCTAAGCAGGCCGAATTTGACTGGCTTTGTAGTTGTACAAGGGGCTAAATACTGGTAATTGTGATGCTTCTTACTACTAGTGATTTCAGGGCAGACAGGGCTGAAGCAGCTAATTTTTTTGGAAAAGATGGGAAGTTGTAGGCCTAGATTTCTGTGAAATTGTACATTTTGTAAATATATGATTTATTGCAGGGCAATTGCACTGAGTAGCATTAGAATGTGAAAGTGTACCCAATAAAGGGGTAACTTCATACACAAAGATTGGTGGACCTTTCGTTACTCTGATATTACTGTAACTTTCAGGCCTTTTGATAAAAGGATAGACAGCATGTTAATTATACTATTATAGCATATCATTCATCATGTATGTAACTTTGGCATGTTTTCTGAGGCCTACAAAATGTTTATTCTGATCTGAAACATTGTGAACACCAAAATCATATTCTGAGTTTGAATCCATTTGATTTATTTTACCTGAAATTTTTTACACAAAGAAATTCACATCCTTCTATTTTTCAAAACAGTTTGATTTAATTATTCTTTCCAAATCTGCTTCCTCAGATTTCCGCACCAAGATAAATTATCTTTCCATTATTCCTTTAGTGTTGAACCAGCTGCCCTTGCCTTCTCCTCTCCCTGCCACCACTGCAAAGAGTCTGCTCTACAATGGAAGGATCTCTGAAGAGGTCAGCAACCTGCTGGTGTGTCGGGACGAGAATCTGGTGACTCAACTGGCACATAGCCTTAACCAGGTCTCCACTGAACACATGTAAGTAGCACTCACCAGTCTTTCACAACCTGCTCCACTACCTATTTAAGAGGGGAAAGTTTGCCAGTAGCTGCAATAAGTTTTTTTTAAAGGTGTGTTAACTCTATTATTAGTTTTAATTGGGAAAGACGTCATTGGTACGTCTATTTGGATGTCAGCAGTGTCAGTGGAAATGCATTATACATTGTTGTTTCATTGTAATAACATCACTGTTTGTTTTAACAGTTAAGTTTGGCATTGCCGTTTCCATTTCAATACCGTTGAATCTAGGAGCGATGCATAGGTCAACCCATGCTCGGATTTGTCAGAATCATGAAGGGCTAGTCTAAGTTGCTCTGAAAATGCCAACTGAGATTGGAAGGAAGCAGACTGCAGTGCCAATGAATAGCTATTGCCTACAATATAACTGAGGACTATTCTTTTGTTTTCTTTCCAGAGAGTTGAAGGACAACTTGGGGAATGATGAACCCGAGGGTGATATGCCAATGCTTCTTCAAACCTTGCTGTCCAGACACCCCCAAATCTTCAGGGACAAAAGTATGACAACCCAGTACAAGGTTTGGGGTGGTAAGGAGGAGACATTGAGTCGTCTGCAGTTGAGCTCAGTGCATGCTATCTCTGTGACTATATGCTTGGTTGCCACTCTTACTAATTGTTCACCTGAGCATTTCCTGGGTCAGATGCACTTCTTTTGCCTAGTGTCACTACACTATTGGTTCCCAAACTGAGGGTTAGAAAGTAAAGTTGAACAGACCTTTTTCACAGCAGACATTATGACCTGTCAAACACAGGTGTACCAAGTTACATTATTATTGCTGCGTTGATTTGCAATAATTATTGGAAGTGAGCCATCATTTATGTTATTAGTTACCGCTGGCATCATCAGCAGTTGTGTTGTTTACTATTTGGCATGACTCAGAGGTTTGTAAGGACTGTTAGGAGACCATTTCAAAGTTTTTTATGTACAATAGATTTAGTTGATTGGTCGGTATTGGAAGTTATTTTGTTTTGTTACAAGAGGTAAAGAGCAATGCTAACACTAAATACAGATACGTGTGTTGCCACTCTCTAAAAATTAGCCTAGCTTAGCTTAAAGATAGAAGACCAGTAGAAGCAGCATAAAGTGAAAAAATGCACCTCCCAGCATCAGTGTGAATTTTGGAGCAGTGAGTGTCACAGAAAAATAAAAAAACAAGGTTTCTTTGACATGAAATCCAAACATGGTTTTTAAAAGCTTAGCTGCATTTGTTTTGTCATCAACAAGGACATCACTAATTGCCATAAACAACTGCATAGTTATCTTTTTAACCTTCAGTTCAGGAAATCCTTCTAGTTTTATGAGCAGCTGCAATAGCTTGCAATCACAGTTAATAAGCACATACTATGTATACACACTTAAATACTGAATCATTATTTGTGCCAAAGAGAAAAAAAGGGGGAAAAAAGCTTTCCTCACAGCGTGTACTCTAGTTAGAGGTGCTGGCAGTTGCAAGATGAGCATGTAGTCAGAAAAAAGAAACCACAAGTGTTTGTGATAGTGACCACACAGTCAGATCAAAAATCTTTTATTAACACTGATGCATGAGTTTCACAAAGGCTTATCATTATTTGTGCAGTTTTGGCCAGCAGTTGGAACATAGTGCTTCTGATCCAGTCAAATGCTTCTCCAAAGATCTGCTCAGTGCATACTTGTTGTCGGACAGTATGCACAACCACCTGCACCCTGTTAAAACCTCACCATTTCCCTGCAGCTCTAACCTCCTCCTTCATCGCTCTGACTTCCTAATAGCTTTTGTGGTGATATGTTTTACTTTCAGAATGATTTACAAGATTAAACTTGAAATACAGTAACAGCAGTTTGGCCATTGTGAAGGACATCACAGTATAATATGATTATGAGATTATTGATACTGTACTAATTATTGCACATCATACTACTGCATGTCCAATTATAGTGGTGTGTAGTGGTGGTGTTGTGTTGGACAGCATTATATTGAAATGCGTTTCTAATGTTTCGTACAATCCCATTTACAGTTTACAGTACAGAAATCAGGGGGACAGTATAGTATACACACTTTTCAATATAATGCAATCCATACAACAACACTGCTAACTATGGTCTATAAAATGACCATATAACTCAATCAACACATCTCTAACACAATGTTAAATATGGATAAAATGATTTATTTAATTGTAATAGATTATAATGGTGTACCAAATAAACTGGTAAACATATTTTGTATTATAACAAAATAAAATGCAATATAATTACTTGGAACTAGCTTAATAATAATACCCAGTGTTGTTATTGAGTAGACAATGTTTTAGACACTGGAGATGTTATTCTATTTCACTTTTGAGCATTTTGTTCAACCTGAGCTGCCTTTTTCAGTTCCAGTATAGCGGGTAACAGATTTGAAATTGTATATCACCGAGTTTCTGTTTTTGGTGCCGCAGAGTTGTGTATGTTCAGCTCTTTGTTTGTATGAATGCAGACTTTTCTATCCAATTTTTTTTCTTTTTCTCTTAGGTGTAAGGCAGCAGCCGATGATCCAACAGTATAAGATCTCTCAGAATCAGGTGCATGGGAGTCCAGCATCAAACTATCAGCAAACCACTGTCCCTCAAAGCCCCTCTGGGTAAGGCTTCGCTAGCATGCTTTCAGATGTTAGAGAACAACTTTCTGTACTGTATTTACAACCAAAACTGTGTCTTCCTCCTTGACAGATGCTTTACAACCCCGCAGTCTGGGTCTGGAAATCGGTTCGTACCGCAGCAGAACAGCCCTATACCTAGTCCCTATACTCCTCAGAGTCCTGCTGACTATATGCAGTACAGTCCACCCAGTTACTCTCAACATCACCAGACTCAGCAAGGTGAGTACAAAGTTAAATCAGAATAAATGTATCATTAGCTGCTGGCCACACCTCTGCTAGTCAGCAAATGGCAAACTTTTGATACAAAGACTATCACAGAATAGTCAAGTTTTCATTTTGTGTGCATTTCTTTCTGTTGCTGGCTTTAAACAAGTCTGTCGTTGCTGTGTGCTTTTCCATCTTGATTAATATATTATGTGAGCATTCTGTTGCTCACATAAAAAACAAGAAGCCTCCAACTCTCTTCCTCGTTCCCTCAGAGCAGTCGTTGTCATCGTCACAAACAGTGTGCCTGAAGATTTTATTTTGCTGTCCATTTTAGTTGCTGGTGGTCTCAGAAATATCCATGACAACAAGGTCTCTGGACAGCTATCAAGTAACCCCCCCAATCATAACGCAAGACCAGACTCCGATGAAGACTACATAAACATGGCTCACAGACTGGGAAATGAGGTAATTTATAGGGAAAAAAAGGATATCATCAACTGGACCTCAGCCCACGCCGACTTTTAAAAGTGATGATAAACATCTTGTGTTCAACAGGAGAATGATCCCTCCACAAGGGCCGCCTCGTTTCCAGTTAAATCACCACAGTCAGTGTGTTCCCCTGCTGGGAGCGAAGAGACTGCAAAATGTATGCTGCCTTAGCAACAAGTCAATCATCTTTATTTTGTAGGATCAAAAATAAGATTCATAATTCGCCAAGACTAATTTTCTGGTGCCCACTTTAACTTAAATTTTATATTTATATTTTTGTTTCCACAGGGTCAAGACCTCCTCTTATCATGCAGTCACATCCCCCCGACGTACCACCGGGTGCAGAACATGACCTGCTCCTCTCTTCTTCTGACCACAAAAAGAGGCATAAAGAAAGGAGCAAAGAGGAAAATGAGCAGATGGACAAAAACACCTTGTATGACATTGTTAGCTCTCCACTGAAAGACTCCACCAGGCTGACTGTAAAACTGGCCCGAGTGAGGACTTCAGACGCGGATGAATCTGGAGAGCCTTCTCCTAGTGCAGATGTAGACCACGAAACGGATTTGATGAATAATAATAATAATGATCAGTTGTCAAGGACTGCCCACGACATTTCACACAAGTTCGGTGCTGAGGAGCAGGCAAACTGTCAGCCGGTTCCTGTTCAGCCAAATACCAAGGAGACTGGAGTTGTCAGTGGGGTTGTGTTTGATGATGCTGAGATAGATGCACTTGCAGACTTTGAGAGAATAGAACGTGAATCAGTCAGTGAGAGAGAGCGATGGTCTAAAGAAGTCCAGGATAAAGGTGAATTTCTGTGTGCCTGCCTCTGCCTGTGCCTTCTTACATTTTTTCATGAACTATGTTTGTTCCTGTTTGTAATAACGCTAAGCTACAGTGTTTTTTTTTTATTGCAGATAAGCCACTGAAGAAACGGAAGCAAGACTCATATCCTCAGGAACCTGGAGTTGAGGCTAACGACGGGCCTGCTGTACATGGGGGCAACACTGGCAGCAAGTTGACACCCAAGAAGACGAACACTGCAAGTAACGGTTCCAGTCGGCCTGCTTTGATGGTCAGTATTGATCTGCAGCAAGCTGGCAGAGTGAAAGGACAGCCTGTGGTGGTCTTGGAAGCACGGCAGCTGTGCGAGGACCACCTGCGGCGTCTAAAGTCAAAGACAGATGGAAAGGTGGATAAAGTTGTCGAGAACAGACCTAGCATTGTCAAACAGCATCCTGACAACTCCAGGAAGTCTGGCTCAGATGTCCAACCAGAAACCCCTAAAGAGAAGCAGGAAAGCCGGCTTGAATCTAAGCACAGACCGAGTAGTAAGATGCACTCAGATGGTAGACGACCAGACAAACCACGGCAGAAACACGACAGACATTCAGACACGCGGCACAAAGAGGAGAAGAACCACAACAGTCACAGATCCCATGTCAGCCAACCCGAGACTCCAAAAACCATGAACAAGGCAGAACGTAATTCCAAACAGGGAGAAGACAAAGGCAGGGATAGAGATAGGGAAAAGGACAGAGATCGAGATAGGGATAAGGACAGAGATCGAGATAAGGATAAGGACAGAGATCGAGTTAGGGATAAGGACAGGGATAGAGATAGGGATAAGGACAGGGATAGAGATAGGGATAAGGACAGGGAAAGAGATAGAGTTAAGGACAGAGATAAAGAAAAGGATATGGATAAGGATAGAGATAAAGAAAAGGACATGGATAAAGATAGAGATAAAGAAAAAGACATCGATAAGGACAGAGATAAAGAAAAGGATATGGATAAGGACAGAGAAAGGGATAAGGAAAAAGTTAGAGATAAAGATAGGAATAAGGACAGGGATAAGGAGAAAGATAGAGATAAAGAGAGGAATAAGGACAGAGATAGGGATAAAGACAAAGATAGAGATAAAGAGAAGACCAAGGACAGAGTTAGGGATAAGGACAAGGATAGAGATAAAGAGAGGAATAAGGACAGAGATAGAGACAGAGAGAGAGTCAAAGACAGGGAAAGGAAACACAAGATGCTGTCAAGGGAAAACTGCAACAGACACCAACACTCTCCTGACCGGCATACTAAACCCGAAAGCCCTAGAGTGAAACAAGACGGAAGCAGAAAATCCACTGACCTCAATGGTCGACAGAGGACAGATGGTTCCGGCCTTCAACCCCCCCAAAACAAGGAAGAGAGGAAAAGCGGGGATGACCGCATCATCTGCCAAACTGGGAATAAAAAGCAGACCTTAGAGACAAAACCCATCGAGTTCCCTGCATACCTGCTGGGTGGAAAGTCAGGAAGTCTGAAGAACTTTGTGATTCCTAAATTTAAACGAGATGGGAAAGACAAAGAACCCCAATGTCCAAATAAAGTGGTCACGCAATGGAGCGAACCCCGGGTCAGGTTGGAGAGAGTGTCACTGGTAGAGAACCTAAGCAAAGGAGCTAAGCCTGTCGTTGTGCTTAAGAAACTAAGTATTGATGAGGTAAAAACGATCATTAAGGAAAGCCGGAATGCACACAGCTTCAAGTCCAAGAACTGGTCTTCTTTTGACAGATCAGGGAAAGGTATGATTTACTTCGTTTCATTCATGTTCATGAAACATGTACACAGGATTGCAGAGGATGTATATGTGTCATATGACTTTGCTGAGTTTGTTTATTTACTTAGAACAGCTGTCTCTGGAATAATTACTATCACAGTCATTAAAGTGTAGTATTTTCTTTTGAAGTTTCGATTTTTCTGTGCTGAAAGCTCACTCACCTCTTCTGCCTACAGAGACAAACAAGCGCAGGCACAGTATGGTCAGTAAGAAACCCAAGTATGCCGAGTTCGACTCCAGTGAAGAGGATGAAGACGATTCTGACCAAGAGTGTGAGCGTTAAACCTCAAACAATTCACCATATTTATACATACATGCGTAGTATAATTATACTCAAACACTCAAGCAAAAGTGCTTGAAATATTTTATGTATTTAAGTGCTTAAATCTCTGCAAAAACTGCAAAAAAAAAGTTTCTTGACGTCTCCCTTTTTGTTTCAGATGCAAAAAAAAGGCACAAGAAAGATCACGACAAGACATGGAAACAGGAAGCGAAGAAAGCTTCTGGAGAGCATCGTCGAAGTGGAGGTTTTCATAATGCTCGCCATCACCGTCATAGGAGCTCAGACGAATCAGATGGAAGTTCTCCACCACGAAGCCTAAGTGATGGTGAGTCTTTTTTTTTTTCTTTTTGCATTGGCCTGGGCATACTTGAGGAAAAAATGCTTTGGTTAAGTTAAATGTCTCTGTGAAGCAAAATGATTTTATCTCCTTTTCACCTTCAGAAAATGGACAACAAAAGCGTTTTAGTAGTCTTATTTCTGATGGCTGTCATTCAAATTATTGTTATTTGAAACTCATGATCAGTCAGACCAATTCCAAAGATAATTGAAGTACCACACCAAGCCTTTCTCTAACAAGTGCTCAGTGCTTGAATGGTTGCTGTCATAGATTTGACAAATGTGTTTTCATTTTGTTCAGTTGCCAGAAAATTGAAGAAAAAGGAGAAACAGAAAAACAGAAAGGCATACGACTCCAAGCTGACACTAGAGGGTATCGCCTTACTTCTGATTAATTCTATCATAATATTAATTGATTTAATTATAACACAAGAACTCTATATTTTTATGAATCCATCTGTTTATGTTTATTTAACAGAAAAGTTGGACTCTTCCACGTTTAAGAGATTCACAGCCAGTGTGGACAACATTCTTGAGAGCCTTGAGGATGTGGACTTCACTGCAACAGGTAAACATGAAATGCTGTGCCGTTTCCAAAACTCCTGACATTTGTCGAAGTGGTAATATTAAAAATATCAACATTATAACTCTGTGCCCTCATGTAGATGATGATGAGATACCGGAAGAACTCTTGCTCGGAAAACACCAGTTGAGCGAGCTAGGCAACGACTCTGCTAAGATTAAAGCTATGGGCGTCTTTAACAAGGTAAGAGAGTCACATGGTTACACTCATGTTCACAGTTGATATTTATCTGTTATAAAGACCATCAATTCACAGCTGTGTCGTTGTGAAAGTAACCAATAATCTGTTCGATCCACAGTTTCCATCGGATAAACTAGTGAAAATTGTGAATATCTTGGAGAAGAACATTCAGGATAGCGTCAAACTCTCCACATTAATGAATCATGTAAGTTGTCAGCCTGCTTTTACTCTGTCACTTAATATGGCCTGTTTTCTAGTAGAGATTCTCGGCAAGTTGTGTCATTTGTTTGATTTTTTTTTTTTTTTACTAATTGCCTTTGGAATATGTAGGGTAATGATTCCTTGGATGAGGAACGGTTGTGGCGTGACCTGATCATGGAGCGGGTGACAAAGTCAGCTGATGCCTGTCTGATTGCACTCAACATTATGACATCTCCATGCATGCCCAAGGCTGTTTATATTGAGGATGTGATTGAAAGGGTCCTGCAGTACACCAAGTTCCATCTGCAGAACTCTTTGTACCCTCAGTATGACCCGGTCTACAGAGTGGATCCCCATGGAGGTCAGCACAGTTTTATTCTGTTCTTCTAAGTTGTAGACTAATATTGCTTTCCAGAAGCAGTTTTTTAACATGTGCATATTCACTAATTGACAAGCTTTTTAGGCTTTAGGCTTTTTTATGCATGTTAGATTTTTAAAAATTGATTGTGCCTTAAATTTATGTGTACTAATTATAGCTGAAAGCGTGGGAACTGAGTTCTTATAAGTGTGTTGAGCAGTCAACTTTGAAAGCTATTTCAATACATTCAGGGATTAACTTAACAAAAATGTATGAACTAATCAAAATGTTTGTTTACTATAACTTCCGGGTAGAAACAACTTCCTGTGTACATACAATTTAATGGTGCGGAAATAAATAAACAAAAATAAATGTCAGTTTAAGCAAGTAAAGAAGTAAATAAAGAAGTGTGTGTAATTAAGCATAAGTATATGCAGTAAGTAGTAAAAGTAATTAAAAGTGAGCATAAGTATGTATAAATGAGTAAAGCAGTGGTAAGGTGACTTCCTACAGAGGCAGCCACCAGTTAGTCCAATCAGTGGTGAGATGTTGCTGTTGGGTAGATTTGATTTATCAAAAACACTAGCAATGCAGCTCAGTACATAAAATAAGCACAGCAGAAACATCAGATAGGTCAGACCATGGTATTTAACTATATATCTTTAAATGTTACAGTTACGTCTGGAAATGACAACAGAAATAAACAAGTTTGTCGATTTCATGTCTCTGCAATTCAAATCAACTGCCATTTCTCTACCCAGAAGTGACTGTTGTTGTTAGTGCGACGTCATGGTGATTCAGTCTGTACTGCGCCTTAAATTCTTGAAGACATGCTCGTCAGTTGGGGAAGAAAAGTTGGCCTTAGAATATTTTCGAAGTCACATTTCTACAGAGCATCTGACACATTTAGACACTATTCTTTCAAATAAAGTGTTCAAAGATGAAGTGGTTTACTTATATTTCATCCTATCTTTTACTTTCTCTTTATCTTACTCTCCAAGGTGGCCTGCATAACTCAAAGGCCAAGAGAGCAAAGTGTTCTACCCATAAGCAGAAGGTGGTCGTCACGCTCTACAACAAAGTGTGTGACATTGTCAGCAACATCTCAGAGCTCCTGGAGATCCAGCTGCTAACTGACACCACAATTCTTCAAGTGAGATTCTGAGTCTGGGTTGATGTCAGCAAAATTAATGACCTCATTTCATCGTTGACGCTCAAACTCTAAACATATCTGACTGGTTTTGTTGCCCACATTAGGTGTCCACTCTTGGTATTACACCATTTTTTGTGGAGAACGTCAGTGAGCTGCAGTTGTGTGCCATCACACTTGTGACAGCAGTAAGTTGATTTTATTATTGTTTTAGAAATAAACTATGCTGTTGCCTCAGATTGTTTTTTTATTTATGACAAGCTCCTGCACATCTCTATTGTTATATTTTGATTTAGTGCTCTGCATTTTACTTTTCCTCAGGTGTTCTCTCGATACGAGAAGCACAGGCAGCTCATTCTTGAAGAGATCTTCACCTCTCTGGCTAAACTGCCTACTAGCAAACGCAGTCTCAGGAACTTTCGGTAACTACATCTTAAATTGATATTAAGTTCTCCATCCATGCAAAGATGTGTCTTTCTTCTTGTTCCTTTCAATATGTCTTAAAACATGTCTGGAGGGGATCTTTAAAGTTGGCATAAATGAAAGCAATTATTATTGACGACCTCTATATTGCTTAGTTAACTATGTCTCATCCTTTCCATCCACCAGGCTAAACAGCAGTGATTCGGATGGAGAGCCCTTGTATATTCAGATGGTCACAGCCCTTGTTCTTCAGCTCATCCAGTGTGTGATACACTTCCCCTCTGAGAGGGACGTAGATGATGAACGTAGTAAGAAGGTAGAGACCAGGGGTTTTACCAGGGATTTTACTCATATAAATTTGTCATTTATTTGACAAATGTTTTGATTTTTTTTTTACATATTGTGTGCTTTTTTTTAAAGGTAGATAAAGATGTCTTCATCACAAATTCTTATGAAACTGCCATGAGGACAGCTCAGAGTTTCCTGTCAGTGTTTCTCAAGAAGTAAGTAATTTTTTCATGCTCTCACTTCATAGCAAATATTCCAGGTGTCATCCTGGCCACAGTACCGGCTTGTGCTTCAGAATAGGCTGTAATATTAACTTGTTCAATGTTCAAAAATGCATTATTGTAAAAGATTGTATTGACTATTACTCTGAATGTGTCAGGTGTGGCAGTAAGCAGGGAGAGGAGGACTACAGGCCTCTGTTTGAGAACTTTGTTCACGACCTGCTGTCAACAGTCAACAAGCCTGAGTGGCCTGCAGCTGAACTGCTGCTCAGTTTACTGGGCCGGCTGTTGGTGAGCAGAATCATTCAGTCAAAATCTGTCATCTTGTGAACTAGATACAGCTTCTTAAGTTTTTTCCCCCCTCCTTATCCTGTGCTCCAGGTGCACCAGTTCAGTAACAAGCAGACAGAAATGGCGCTCAGGGTGGCATCTCTGGACTACCTCGGTACTGTTGCATCTCGCCTGCGTAAAGATGCTGTCACTAGCAACATGGACCAAAAGGCTATTGACCGCATCCTCCAAGAGGTAGACATGCTAATTACAGAATTATTTAAACACATTTTAAATTAACAGTGCTGTTGAACTATTTTTGAGATGCTCCTTGCTTATCGATTTCCTTACAGAGTCCAGGCAATGATGAGATCCAGCAACTCCAGAAGGCCTTGCTAGAGTACCTAGATCAGAACATCGATACAGACTCATCCTTAGTGGTGAGTGTTTCATTTTCATACACAACAGTGAAAATTACACTATACATACAGTAGTTCTGTATAGTATGCCTCAAAATGTTCATTGTTCATTAAGTATGCATGTATTTATTTCATCCAGTTTGCCAAGAAGTTTTACATCGCCCAATGGTACAGGGACACAACAACTGAGGCAGAGAAGGCGATGAAGTCTCAAAATGAGAAAGATGATGATTGGAAAGGTCTTTCCAGGGATGTTGACTCGGCCGGGGAGATAATGCAGAGGGCTGAAGCACGAAAGAAATTCCTCCGCAAGATCATCAAGACTTCACGATCACATTTCAGTTCTCTGACGTAAATACTACTTCTCTCTGCATCACTGCACCATTTGCTATGCTGTTTGACCTGTTGACCTATACTAACTGTTTTCTTGACTTTTCTTTCAGGTCAAACTCTAACACAGTAGACTATGAGGACTCCAGTCTGATTGTCAGATATCTGGCCTCTATGAGGCCATTTGCACAGAGCTTTGATATTTATTTATCACAGGTAAGAGGATTCATTTCACATAAACAAGAGAGACATTATATTATATTTCCTGTCAGTAACTTTTCTTTTCTTTTCTCTCTGTTTTTCCGTTTTTTTTTAGATTCTGAGAGTTCTGGGTGAGAGTGCTATTGCAGTCAGAACTAAAGCCATGAAGTGTCTGTCTGAGGTAGTGGCGGTGGATCCAAGTATTCTGGCACGGGTAAATCATACAGAATTTCTTTCATTTTACGTGTAACAGTGAATACATACAGTGTTGAACTCTCATCACTGCCAAAATGTGGGTGACCTACACTCAATGCTGTCCCTTTGTAGACACTTATGGTTGACTGAAGCTGCTGCTGCTTAGATAATGATTATTTTCATTACTGATGAATCTGCTGATTATTTGGTTTATAGAATATCAGAAATTAGTGAAAATGGCTGTTACAGTTTCCTAAAGCTGACAGACAATAGTGCTGTGTTATGATCAGGCAATTGTGCTAGTTCACTACAGTTAAACTGGCAGCCATAATGTTTAGTAAAGTGCTTGACTGACCTCCCATCTTTGTTTTTCAGTTGGATATGCAGCGTGGAGTTCATTGTCGCCTCATGGACAACTCCACCAGTGTGCGAGAGGCTGCTGTGGAGCTCCTCGGCCGTTTTGTACTCAGTCGACCTCAGCTCATTGAGCAGTACTATGACATGCTCATTGAAAGGATATTGGTAATTTCTGAAGCTTTCTCTCTTCACCTTTTTGACACCTGATTGTGAGGTTCCATATCAAACACAGGATCTGCTCTGATGGTAAAATTGAAACTGATTCGGACGCATCTTGTGCCCTCTTAGGGGTCTGTGGAAAGGAATAAGCCACATCTATCATCAAGCAGGCTCAAGTGGAACTTTGACCTTTGCTTTCATAAATTCTGACCCAAAAGTTCATTTAAAGTGCACAAGTTCAGCTGAGGTTAAATCCTCTTTTCCCCACCCTGCCACCTAGAGATCAAATGAAGAACTGCAACCATTTGGTAGTTAGAACATGCATTTCAAAATGTTCATAACATTGCAGCTATTTGAGAAAAATATTTATTTAATCACTTTTATAATTTAACAAATTGTTATTTTGCTATTAAATGAAGTTAAATTTAGCGTAACCCACAAAATAACTAAAAGAGACGCTTTATATGAAGTCTTTATTGAGCTGTCCTTGTACCCATTTTGTCTTTACACAGGACACAGGTATTAGCGTGCGGAAGAGAGTCATTAAGATCCTGAGGGATATTTGCCTGGAGCAGCCAGACTTCCACAAGATCACTGAGATGTGTGTCAAGATGATCCGAAGGGTCAATGATGAGGAGGGGATCAAGGTTTGTGTTTGTTTTTATGCAAAAGCCTCTTAGAAGTGGCAGATTCTAGCTTTTAATATGTCTTTAACATACCTTAACATCTTTGACCCTGCAGAAACTGGTGAATGAAACATTCCAGAAACTCTGGTTCACCCCCACACCCAGTCATGACAAAGATGCCATGACCAGAAAGATCCTGAATATCACAGATGTGGTGCGTAATATCTGGATGTGTGAAAATACATTGATGCACCAGAATGTGGGTGTTTGACATAATCTGACTTTTCTCATGTTTTGATTTCATCTCAGGTGTTGGCATGTAAAGATTCAGGCTATGACTGGTTTGAGCAGCTTCTCCAAAATGTAAGTTGTTCAAATTGTATGAATGTTTTTATATCTTGGCAGCAGCTGTTGTGTTAATATTTTGGTTTGCACCTTATCTGACTGCCATATGTCCTGCGACTGTTTAGCTACTGAAGTCAGAAGAGAACGCTTCGTACAAACCTGCCAAGAAAGCTTGCGTTCAGTTGGTCGACAATCTAGTGGAACACATACTGAAATATGAGGAGTCTCTTGCAGGTAAGTGCATTGTTGCCAAATAAATATAAGTGTGTGTTTGCTTACAAAGTTATTTATCTTGTGTTAAACATTAACATGCTGTGAAAAATTTGAATGTTTACTGTGTTTACTGTGTTTGTATTTCAGACTGTGAGGACAAAGGACTCAGCTCAGGTCGTCTGGTATCATGTATCACCACTCTGTACCTATTCAGCAAGATCAGACCACAGTTAATGGTCAAACATGCCATAACTATGCAGCCCTACTTGACCACCAAGTGCAATGTAAGGATAAGTCATTTTGTTTAGTATTAGTATATATTTTTTTACTTTCCTGAAAGTAGGATGAAAAACAGTAGTGAGCACCTATTTTTATGTTGTGTTATGGGTCCATCTAGTGGCAGGTGAATGAAAACACAAGTGTTCAATGGAGTCGTTCGCTAAGTTATTTTCCAACTCTTCTCTATTATCACTTCAGACTCAGAATGACTTCATGGTGATATGTAACGTGGCCAAGATCCTGGAGCTGGTTGTGCCTCTAATGGAGCACCCAAGTGAGACTTTTCTCACCACCATAGAAGAAGACCTGATGAAGCTCATCATCAAATACGGCATGACTGTCAGTCTCATTTACAGCTCAATAGCTTTCAAAGATAGTTGTCAAAAATCATGCACAACATGGATGTGAAGTTACTTTTGTGAGCACACAGTATCATATAAATATCAAATAATCATTTGTTGTGTTTGCCTCTCAGGTTGTACAACACTGTGTAAGCTGTCTTGGTGCTGTTGTGAACAAGGTCACACATAACTACAAGTTTGTTTGGGCTTGTTTCAATCGTTACTATGGTAAGGCTTTGTATTTATTCTTATCACAAATTTAATCTAATTTGAAATGGAAAAGGCTTGAAAAATCATCTAAAATCACAGTTAATAGTACATAAGGCTTGTAATTGCTAGCCTGTTCATTCACCTCAAATGAATGTTTACATGTAAAGCTTATACTCATCATCTCATTTCAAATAAAAAATAAGAGCATTGAACACACACCAAATATTTTTTTTACTGTCCATATCCTTCGTTGTAGTTCATTGTATGAACTAGAAGAACAAAAGCATCAATTATTTCTACTGCCTGTGTGTATCATTTTGTAGGAGCTCTGGCAAAACTCAAGACCCAGCACCAAGAGGATCCCAGTAGTTCCACTCTGGTAACTAACAAACCTACTCTCCTGCGCTCACTGTTTACTGTGGGGGCTCTGTGTCGGCACTTTGATTTTGACCAAGAGGAGTTCAAGGGCGCCAACAAGGTAGACGTCATCACTCATATCTTAAATGTTGTGCACAGAACTGCTGTGGAACCTGTTTTGATGACTCTGTTTATGTCTCGTAGATTGTCATCAAGGACAAAGTGTTGGAGCTTCTGATGTACTTCACCACTCATGAAGATGAGGAGGTTCTGATCAAGGCCATCATAGGTCTAGGTATGTTGCACCTCATCCCAGTTTAACCTAAGATGTAATCACTATATATCTTGTCATGTGTTGTTAATAGCTCTGATGTTTTTATTTGCTCGTTTCTTCTTCAGTAATGACATCCGCATTTAACTTATTTCAATTGTCTCAAGGCTTCCAGTTCATCATGCACCCAGAGCTCATGTTTGCGCAGGATGTGAAGGTTCTGTATAACAACACCTTATCAGATGAAAACAGTTTGGTCAGTCTGAAGATCCAGGTGCTAAAAAACCTGCAGACATACCTGCAGGAGGAGGACTCTCGAATGCAGGAGGCTGACCGTGAATGTGAGTTTAACAAATCCATCTCTGTCTGTCATTATCACTCTGTGTTGTATAATTAATGAACGTTCATGTAGAACATCTGCCGTCTGATTAAGAGGATATTTTTGTTCATTCAGGGAAGAACCAAGCTAAGCAAGAGGATCTGAAGGAAATGGGGGACATCTCGTCGGGCATGAGCAGCTCCATAATGCAGATTTACCTGAAGCAGGTGCTGGAGTCTTTCTTCCACACGCAGTCCACTGTTCGACACTTTGCCCTGAATGTCATTATACTGACTCTCAGCCAGGGCCTCATCCATCCTGTACAGGTAAGTTCACAGTCTCACTGTGATGAAAATCACCCCAGACTACAATATACAGTACCTATTACAAGCAAAACCTGTTTTAAGATTTTCCTTTATGACACGACACTTTTATCTTGAATGTATCACAAGATTTTGTTTTTTTGTTTTTTAAGTGTGTGCCCTACTTGATTGCCATGGGAACAGACCCTGAGCCAACCATGAAGAACAAGGCCGATCAACAGCTGGTGGAGATTGACAAAAAATATTCTGGCTTCATCCATGTGAGTAGTTTCTGATGAGCAGAAGAGAGAGAATTTTAATGAATGATATACTCTGCTCATCTGTTAACATATTGTAGTTCAAGATGAAGGCTTCACAAAAATAATCACAAACATGCTGAGTTGTATATCTCTGTGAATTGACAGATGAAGGCCATCGCAGGGTTGAAGATGTCTCATCAGGTACAACAGGCCATAGTTGGCTCCAAAACCACAGTGATCCGAGGTGTCCGGCACGAAGACACAGACTCGGCCCTCTGCTCTCATCTTTACACCATGGTCCGCGGGAACCGACAACACAGACGGGCTTTCCTCATTTCCCTGCTCAACCTGTTTGATGACAGCTCTGTAAGTTCACCTCTGTCTATCAAACGTGTTTGTGTATGTTTAACTGTGCACCCATTCGTTAACTTGTGTCCAACTTTGCCGCTCAAAGTGAGTCTGAAGAAAAATTTGTTTATCCGGCAGCATGGCATGAAGAAGTTGGGTGTCTTTGAGCTGATACGACTTTGTCAGTGGTGGAAGGGACAGAAATAGACACAGAGTACAAGACAAATTTGGTCACACAAATCATGATTTGGCCCAATTCACATATAAATCAGTGTAATTACACATGTGAATCAGTGAATTGATCAGTGCTCATAAAGCAGACAAGCAGACAGTATTCTTGTGTAATTAAGGCTGGTCACGAACAGTTAATTTAAACAATTTCATATTTTGTCCCTTGCAGAAAACAGAGGTGAACATGCTTCTGTTTATAGCAGACAACTTGGCCTGCTTCCCTTACCAGACCCAGGATGAACCTCTCTTCATCATGCACCATATAGATATTACTCTGTCTGTCTCTGGTAGCAACCTGCTCCAGTCTTTCAAGGAGGTGAGAAGCTTTGTTTTAATTTGTATGACTTTTTTACTCATGTTGTTGTTTTTTTTATCATGAGATGAATATCCAAGCTTGTGCAATATATCCAAAGTATTTTTGGTCTGTATTTGAGTGATTTTCTTCTCTGCATAGTCTTTACTGAAAGAGCCCGTTGAGCGTCAAAAGAAGACAAAGCCGAAGAAGAAGAAGAAGAAGAAAAAGAAGAAGCAGAAGCAGAAGTCTCGGAGGAGGAAATACAGCTCTGAGGATGATGAGGATGAGGACGAGGAGGAGAGCAGTAGCGAGTCCAGCAGCAGCAGCAGCAGCAGCAGTAGCAGCAGTAGTAGCAGCAGCAGCAGCAGCGATGAGGATGATGAGGTGGTCCGCAGGCAAAAAAAAAAAGATTCTGACTCCGAAATGGAAGATGAGGATGCAATTATGGACCGTCTCCCTGGAAACCCAAACCCTCTGCTGGACTTTGCCAGTGCTTCACAAGGCATCTTGCTTCTGCTTGTGCTCAAACAACATCTGAAGAATCTATACGGCTTCTCAGACAGGTAGGCCACATCAAAAATGCCAGTGGACACATGGTGATGTTGTTTACATGACATAAACTTAACTGAACTTCTTGTTGGCATTACAGCAAAATCCAGAAGTATTCGCCAACAGAGTCTGCTAAAGTGTATGACAAGGCAGTGAACAGGAAATCTAAGGTGCACTTCAACCCTCGACAGACACTGGATTTCCTGAAGAGTGATCTAGCCAACAGAGATCTCAGCTACGAGACCAAGAGGAATATTGTGAAACAGTTTTTAGATGTAAGTACTCAGCATTTCTTCATTCAGAATGTCTTGAGGTTGTTGTTTTTTTCAATGTGAAGCACATGCAGTACACACAAGGTGTTTGAGGTTTGAGTGTTTTTATAGACCATATGATGCCAGTTATTGTATTTTTTGTCACCTGTCATTCAATGTCAAGTATTGACTGACTTACCGCCTTCTTTTTTCATAGTTCAAGGTACTGATGGAGCACTTGGATCGCGATGAAGAGGACGAGGAGGGCGAAGCCAGCGCCAATGCCAGAAACAAAGCCATTTCTTCGCTGCTGAGGGGCCCAAAACCCCAGAACCACAACCACAATAATCATAGTGCTCCAGTGGAGTCAGATGATGAGGACAGTGAGGATGAAGATCCTCCTGCGGTAAGAATATATTTAAGGAGTTAAACATGGGATAGCGATTACTCATAGGATTTCCATGTCACCTTTCATGTAATCATACTACTTCTGCATAGAAACTGTTCATATTCTGCATTAGTGAGGTCATGTGGATATCACATTTAAGGTACACAACAGAAGACACTCATTGCTTTGGAAAAATGTAGAGAAGAAGAAAGTCACAAGGGGGGGGAAACTGGCGTATCAACAGTCCAACATAATAAAAAAAAGATAACATGAATAGAATATTGTTATATGTACAAAATTGCAACTTGCATCAGCACATACTGTACAAACAATGAGAGGTATATATGGGTTGATCATATGAAATAAAAATTAAGTTTCTCCTCATTGTTGCAGTGAGATTAACTCTGCTGGTGTTTCCACTGCAGCTACTGTTCCTTTAATAACCCAACATGAAAGGAAATGTGATGCTTCCTGTGTAAAAAGGTTTCATGTTGGAGACATTAACACTCCACTGATTCTTATCCACAGCGAAAACCAAGGAAAGGCAGGGATTCTGCAGAGGATTCAGGTCATATGAACGAGACAGTGGAGGCCATGGATGTCATTGCCATCTGCCGTCCCAAATACAAAGACAGACCACAGATCGCCAGGGTCATCCAGAAGACCAAAAGTGGCTACAGTATACACTGGATGTCTGGAACTTACTCTGGGCCCTGGGCTGAAGCAAAGAAACGGGATGGTCGCAAAAAGGTGCCTTGGGTTGACACGATCAAGGAGTCAGACATTATTTACAAGAAAATCTCCTTGACAAGTGGACACAAGCTTACGAACAAAGTGGCACAGACGTTACGGGCGCTATACGCCGCCAAGGAGGGGACTAAGAGTTAATTAACTGACAGACAGAAACCCCTTCACAGCCAAATCGATGTGGATCCAATATGTTACAGAGAGAAGACAAAACCTCTTTATATTTAAGGACGTGATAGAGGAAAAGTATTGTGAACACTGATCTGTTCGAAACATGGGCATGTTTAAGTTAAACACAAGAAAAACACAAGAAGGAAATGTTTGGGAAAACATTGTGTGGGAGTTCCTTCGCTGTTGTGCAGCAACTCGGTTGTTTGATTTTTACTCCCACTGTATCATAGTTTAACTAAACACATGTTTATATCTGAACATAATTCTGTAAAAAAAAGAATAAAGTGAATGTTGGAAATTAGTGTATTGATGATGTTCTTAATAAAGTGTTTTTGGAGTTTAAACTAGCACCAGATGGATTTATTCACTTAACCTGAGCTCTAACAACTTTTGACTGTTTTTTTTTCTTTTCTTTTCTTGTTTTAAACATTTTGTTGTTTACCCACACTGTAATGGAGTATCTTTGAAATGATTTACTTATGTTAAAAGCAGTGCAGTATCTATGCCTATATGCAGGGGAAGATGTATTGTTTTTAATATAGAATTTGATGTTATACAGTAGAACACAGAGCAAGAAGAAAGTGACCCTCAGCACTTCTGGTGAAACAAATACTGCAATAAATTTTTCTTACGTCTTTGTTACTTGTTTGCGCTTGTTTTGTTTGCTTTTTTCATCACAATGCATAATGCATCATTTTTTAAGTCATCGGGCTCCGTCTTTTGTTGCCTGTACTGTGAGGATCTCATATGTGTGTATGTGTTTTTGTGTGTGTGTTCGTGGAGTAAATCATAGAAGGCTTTTTCCAGCAGTGCTTAAACTGAAGTTACTTATTTTCAGAGCCTCTTTGCCTCCTCGAGAAGGATGCAAACAGGTCTACTTGTACCTCTGAATATTACCAGATCTCCTTAAGTGGTTGATTATGACTGAGGACGTAATGTAAACGTCAGCAGCTGGCAGGTTTGATAGAAAATATTAATCCAAAGTGTACACTGTTGCAGGCACCACATGTACTGAACTGACCTTTACTGTGTAAATGAATAATGTGATGCAATCAAGCCGATCAGGACTCCTCTTCACAGGAATACCTGTCTCTACTTGTATGATCTCAGATCTGTATGAGGGTTACCAAAACCCTGAAACCAGCTTATGTGTATTTCTGTTAACCTGGGGCCTACTTACAGAAACTTCGTAACTCTGAAATCCATGCAGTTTGGGATGACATTTAGGATTTTTGGTATTTTAGAAACATGTTTTCTAATTGCATTTATTATAACTTATCTTAGGGTAGAAATTTAGCTATTACAGAACCATCCTAACTGAAGAGTTTCCTAAGTTAGGATGGCGTAGACTCTGTCCTAAATTCAAAATATCAATATATAAAGTTCCTGGACTATGTCATATATAACAGAACTCATTTTTAATTTTGATGGACATGCTATGTCCAGCTCTATAGATGCCTGAGATGAGGAGGCTCTGCCTGTCAGTGGTCGTACAAATCACAAGTGCTCTTTATTTTTTTGCTAAGGGTCACAGAGGTCACCTAAGTTATCTGTACTCTGGTGCAGTGACTATGAGTTCCTTTAATTATAAATATGTCACTTGTTCTTTAAGATACAACAATAGCTTTTAATACATACATACATACATACATTCTACTGGATGATATTAGAATGAAAATGAATTGTTTTTGTATAATACTTCTAACTTCTAACTTCTTGACTTCATACCAAGGAAATTTTTTCTGTTGAAAGTTGTTTATTTCAATTATTTGTATTGATTTATTTTTGATATTATATGATTTAAGTACTGTAGCTTATATAGCTGTCTATATTTGCATTTGTGTATGACGAATATTTCAGATACATTGACCTGTGGATGGCAGCACAGAGCTTCACTGGCTAGTGTGCAAAAACTTACAGAGGCGACGAAGAAGACAGTCCACCGGAAGAAAACCTTTCGCCTCAGCATTCTCTTATACATCCATGGTAGCATGAGGTTGGCGGGCTGCTACTTCTGAGTGTGCTGGATGTATGTATTTCAACTTTACTGCTGAACTGTTGAACAAAACATTTTAGCCGAATAACTCACTACCACGCGGACTCTTTTCAGTCGGGTAAAGCCACAAATTCAGTTTAAAATGCATTATTTCACAGTTAGCTAGCTTTTAGCTTGCATGCTAAGTAATACGATTTTAAGGCTAGCAGACAGCTAACCGCTGTGCGATAGTACTTTATTTTATCTCTAATACTCCACGTACTGTTATTTGTGCTATAATATTAATGTGTTGTTAATAAAGTTAAAGAAAAATCAAGTTTATAACGTTACCCGTCTTACTGTGGTTCTGATTGGCTTACCCTGATATTCTTACCCTAAGCCTAACCAATCACACTCCTTACGCCTGAAGCTAACAAACGAAGGCAACAAGTACTAGCCAATCAGAGGCAGGGTAGGGCGGGTCTTGACAACAAAATTGGCAACCGGTGTTTTGCTAGCTTGCGCACGTTAGCTAGGCATGTAAGTTGTTCTGACTCTGGCAGCGTGTCTCTCCGTCGTTTATGTAGGTCAACTCAACTATTTTTCTACCCGCTTTCTCCCTAGATACGTTAGTGGTAGGAGCCCAATCATGCCGTCCAGTGCTGGACCTAGCAGCCCCGCAGCTGCACTCGCCGAAGCGCTGGAAAACTCTTCCCGGCTGATTGACAGACACCTGCAAGATGACCGTTGCTTTCCTGACCTGTCAGAGCTGCTCAACGTCCCTTCTCACAGTAAGTCATGGGGATAGATGGAGCTGAGGGGAGAAAGATTAAACATTTGTTGTCAAGTTTCTGTTTACACTGATGCTGTCATGCCAAACCACAAATGGAAGGGTAAAGGAAGAGTTTAGACGTTGTTTATAAAAGCAACGTTCAAACTCCTAAAACTGATAATTTGAGTTGCTTTTGGTGCTTTCAAATGTCATTTACACAAATATGCAAGAAAGATGTAAGAAGTGATTCTTAGTAATGTGCGACATTATGTGATAGTGGAAAGGAGAGAGGCATTTACAGTACATGATGCAGCTCTGCATCATGTAGTGTATTACAATTATATATTAGGTTTTCATTCCCAGATAAAATGTTGTGATGTGATATGGCTGAAAGGAAACTTTAAAACTGCAAGCTAATTCAAAATATTTTGATAAAAATCCCACGCATCATTTAATGACAAGACTCTGATATGTACTCATGTCATTTCTTCACTTACTAGTGAAAGGAGGTGACCAAAGACTTCCCCAATTTATTAACACAAATTTGGTGTCTGTCACAAATCTATTTCCCTCTTGACAATATCAGTTTTCTAGCTTAAAGATGAAAGTGTTGGAAGCCTATGTTCACATGGAAATGTCATTAATGTTATGTAGACAAGTACAGACAGCCAAAATATTTCTGTCGCTAAATAAATTCCCTCCAGAATAGACTACGGTATGATAAGAATGGTTCGTAAGGTGTGTAAATGCCATATAAAGATGAAGAATCAAGATGGTCAACAAGCTTTCTATCTCAGGTTATATTGATGCTGTGGAACATATTTCAACTGACTTGAAAACAGTCTTTTCAGTCAGTCTATATTAGTTACAGTAGACTAAATTTTAGAAATGCCTCTCTAAAACAGTTGCACCTACATGCACCTTATAAACTTGCAACTATGTGTTACCCTTTCATATTTCACATAGTTTTATGATTGAAATACAAAATTTGGCACCAAACTGCTGAGTCTGAGCATGGTGCGTAACCAGACTTCGTGTTCTTGTTGTTTGTGTCATTAGATATGCCGTCCCTCTCTGGTGTGTCGGACATGGACTATCCCCTCCAGGGACCAGGTTTACTCAGCGTGCCAAACCTTCCAGAGCTCAGTGCAGTCCGCAGAGTCCCTTTACCCCCGGAACTGGTTGAGCGGTTCAGCTGTATCCTTTTTGTCACGAAAAACTAATCCAGTGCTTTAGATTGATCCTGATGTTTCCATCAAATGTACAGTGAACATGTAAAGTTGATTGCTCCTTTCTTTGTAGTTGACACATAGATTTCTTTTTAGCAAAAGATGTGCCCAAGTAATGAGTTTCAACTTAACAGTTTTACAGATATGCAATGCAACTGCATGATGGGAGTGTTTCCTGAGCTTTGTCGAGCGTGGCTTGCTATTGACAATGATTTATTCATGTGGAACTATGAAGATGGGTGAGTATTAAGATTATGTGGAACTTGCTGATAATGACCCCATGATAAACATTAAAGGTAACCACAGTGCATTTAAAGGCATTATTATTATTATTATTTGATGACAAACCTGAAATGAAGACAGTTATGCATTTATTATGTATTCTGCTGTGTTCCTTGCAGAGGAGATGTAATCTACTTTGACGGCCTTATCGAAACTATTCTGGCAGTCGGTCTTGTAAAACCTAAACAAGGTACGTGGAAACACTTTAACTCACCCTTCATTTTATTTCTTCCTTTTGTTCTAGCAATGTTTATAATTTGTTTTGCTCTTCCCAGGGATTTTACAACCACACATTCACTACCTCTTGGTATTGGCCACTTCTGTGGACGTAGTGATCCTGGGACTGAGCTTTCACAAAGGTCAAACTGGTGAGTCTCTCCTGCAACTCAATCACAGTAATACTGCTTTTGAGTTGTTCCCTTTTAAGGTCTTGATTTTGTAGATGACGGTGAATAATCTTCTTCTGAAGGTCCTCTATTTTCAAATGAATTGAAATGTCAGCCTTAAGAGTCCTCTGGGGTATCCTGTTAAAAATAATCATATGTTGTAGTACAATAAATTTGTGCTTTAAAGCTGCAGGAGGCATGCGAAATATGACAGGTTGACAGGAATAAATGAAATACATTTATGTTTACGTAATCAAACACGTACAAATGAGCACAAGATATTCATCAGCTATGCAAATTAAGACAGCTGCTGTACCAACATGTACTTAATGACTGAAATGTACATTTTGTATTCCAAATAAAATACCCCTCGGCATTTGAAATATGGGGAAGTGTGTGAAGTCATCATGAATCAAAACTTAACATGTTTTGAGCATATTTGTCTTTGTATGTGGATATTTTCACCCAAACCCAGAGGATCATGTTATAATACATAAATTAATCCAAAACTGTTTAATTGTCTTGGTACTTTTATAAAAAGTCAGCATGGAATATGGACAGAACTCATGTAATTGTTTGCAACAGTGTTATTAATAATAATTGTATTTATTTATCTCTGTCATTTTTGTGTGTCTCTGTTTTGTCTCAGGTTTGAATGACAGCATGTCTGGAGGGATGCAGCTGCTTCCAGACCCCCTTTTCTCAATCCCAACAGACAACACCTACATCCAGTCCATCACCTCCACAGACCTGGGTCGCATCTTTATGGCAGGAAAGGACGGCTGCCTCTATGAGATAGCTTACCAGGCTGAAGCAGGTTGGCTGAGCCAGCGCTGCAGAAAAATCAACCACTCCAAAAGCTCATTGTCGTTCCTCATCCCCTCTGTGCTCCAGTTCTCCTTCTCTGAAGACGGTAAGAAGAGAGGACATATTTGTGGGGGGGAAAGATGTCCTAGATCTGATGAAACTTAACTTCTGTCGTCTTTGTGCTCTACAGACCCCATTATGCAGATTGCTGTCGACAACTCTCGCAACATACTCTACACACGCTCGGAGAAAGGTGTCCTGCAGGTATGATGTTTACCAGACAGATCAATTTTTCACACTTTCACATCATATTTGATAAGCAAGGAAACTGACAAACCTGTGGTGATTGTCAATGTGCTGAAATAATTACCAGTTTGGCTGTTTTGCAGGTGTATGACCTTGGTGCTGATGGACAAGGTATGAGTCGTGTGGCAACAATGTCTCAAAGCACCATTGTTGCAGCTGCTGGAAACATTGCCAGGTATGTCTGGGTTTGTTGAAACAAACCTGAATCAAACATTTTTCCTTCACATTTGTTATTAATTCTCATAGGAGAATACAAAAACTAATTTTTTTTCTGTCTCTTTGAAATTCTCCTCCCTTTGCAGGACAATTGATCGTTCTGTCTTCAAACCTATTGTTCAGATCTCTGTGATTAATAGATCTGAGTCTTCAGACTGTCACTTGCTCGCTGTCACTCATGCAGGTAAAGATGACTAAACAGTAGTGAAGATGAGCAGAAAAGTAGGATACATGTAGGGTAACATGAAACTTTTTTTTTCCCCTTATTTATACCTGTACATATTTTGTTTCTTTAGGTGTGCGTCTCTACTTCAGTATTACACCTTTTGCGCCTCCACACCAGAAGCATGTAGCAGTACGACCGAGCCTGGTAGCTTTGGTTCATGTCCGTCTCCCACCAGGGTTTTCTGCATCTTCTACCTTGCAGAAACCTGCGAAGGTGCACAAGGCACTACACAGCAAAGGTATAAAAAAAAAAAAATCTGTGCTGCTCTTAGTTTAAATATTTACCAGACAAACACAATGGGCATCAAATGTGACGTAGTGTTATGGTCAGCTAAGTGATGTAAAGGACCGCAATTTACAAGAATACAGAATCTGCCTTTAATGACTTCCTCTTGTCTTTGTTGCAGGTGTTCTGTTAATGGCGGCTTCTGAGACTGAGGACAGTGAAGTTTTGTGGTGCATCAACCATGACTCCTTCCCCTTCAAAAAACCCTTGATGGAGACTCAGGTCAGCACACGAGGCGTACCGGAAATGGATCAGATCATTGGGTGCTCCTCTGTAGTGCAGCTTGTCTATACATGTGCTATTTGGACAGAAATAAACATAAGCAATTTTGCTCAAAATTTCAGATAACAACTGATATACAGTACAGAGCATGCAGTTATATAGATTATAAATGACTATCAAACATGAGTTGTTTTACTAGCCATAAGTCTCAACACACTGCCTGATAGAAACTCTGTATCATGTCTTGCTTTCTTCTGTGTTGTATTGCAGATGATGTCTAATGTCGATGGACACTCTTGGGCTCTTTGTGCCCTTAATGAGGAGAGGCCAATCAAGATTTTTACTCCTCTGAACAAGGAACAAATCCCCATCACTGATTCGCCTGTGGTGGTCCAGCAGCACAATGTCCCTCCACAGAAGTTTGTTCTTCTTTCTGCAAAGGTTAAAACTGCTGTCATGACTCATCACATTGCCACTTCAGTAGTGCTCAGTCTTGTTATAGTGTGACAAAACATTGTTGTAGTTTTTGCATACTAAGTGTAGACTTCTTGTTGTTACATAGGGAAGTCACATCTTCCAGAAACTGCGTCCAGTAGACCAGCTCCGTCACCTGCTGGTGAGCTGTGCTGGAGGAGAAAGTGAAGAGATTGAACGCTTCTTCAAGCTGCACAGGGTACAAATCATGATATTCGAATATTTTATATATATATATATATATAGCCATATTGTGGCCTGCAGGCTCAGACCAGTGTGTAGGCATGTTACACACACACACTCATCTATTTGATTTGTTACTCTGTTCTTAAGGAGGAGCAGGCTTGTGCCACAGCGTTGATATTGGCTTGTTCCATCGCTGCTTGTGACAGAGAGGTTTCACAGTGGGCCACCAGAGCCTTCTTCAGGTCAGATAGCACTGTTTATATATGGGCAGATTTACACACTCACACTGTACACAAGCTGAAAACATGTGTTCTATTACTATTGTGATCAGATATGGAGGAGAAGCACAGATGAGATTCCCTGCAGCCATGACGTCTCCCAGTACTGTAGGACCCGTGATGAGCTCTCCAGCACCAGGTAAATGATCGTGTGTGTGTGTGTGAGAGAGAGAGAGAGGAGGTACAAATAAAGACTGAACTTAAACTGAAACCATTATAATTTCTCTTGCCCCCTCAACAGGCATTGTGCCTCCAGCTTTGGCCACTCCTTTCACACCAATGCCTTCTGGTTCTGCCCCCATGACACCCATGTCAGCCGGCCCAGAGGTGATTTTCTCAGGGAAACACAACGGCATCTGCATCTACTTTGCTCGCATCCTTGGGTCAGTAAATCCTGTTAGCATTTATCACATTTCTGACATATTTTGAATGTGTTTTCTCAGTGAGAGCCTCAATATGTGGGTTCAGGTTCAGTCAGAGCTATCCATATTGAAAGATGCAGCTTTCTTGTTTTCTTCTAACCCAACTCTGACAGAAATATTTGGGATGGGAGCCTTGCTGTTGAAAAAACCATTAGCAAAGGAAATCAGACTGTCAGTATTGTAAGTATGATAGTCAAACCAAGCATCCATTTACAAAAGTTTAAAAGTGGTTATATGTTTTTAGAATGATGTTACTAGTGGTTAGTCAGTGCTCTTTAATATCGTCCCCACAGCTGGAAAGCAGCGTTGGTTCATTCGATCTGGAGTCGGTCCTTCTCCAGCTTTGTGGTTTGCGGGAGTTTCTTGATAAAAACTCTCAGTTCAGTCCATCCTCTCTTGGAGGTGCAAGGTAAGAGCTTCTTCTCTGATTGCTTATTCTTATATTGAAATAATTGGTGTGTTGATGGCTGAATAAAGTCTAATCCCACATCATCGTACACCTTTCCTTAATAGATCATCTTTGGCTACAATTTAAGAGTAAATCCACAATCATCACTGAATCACAAAGAACCAAACATTACTGCTGCTGCTCCATGTTTCATTACTGTTCACACACTGCTCAGTAATGCCACATTCAGTTTTTTTTAAGTAAAATTTTTATCAACACCTTCTGTGACATCAGTTGTTTGGCTGTGAGCTGTAGTTTATGTTTCATGAATGTTTCAGTCTGTAGAGGGCAGTTTAACAGCATGAAAGGAGAACCTGCAAAAAACAGGATCCAGATCTGTGTAATCTCTCCCCTGTTTCAAGGTCTTTATTCCCATCCCCTCCTGAATAACATCTGCTCTGCTCCCTGTTAGCTTCAGCTCCCCAGCAAACCTGCAGCAAAGGCTGCTGGGATTTATGCGTCCTGATGGTGCCAGCTCTCAGCAGGTCCAGCAGGAGCTTCAGAGGAAATACCACAGTGAGTAATGAATGCAGATTTCCATGTTGTCCTTAATTATGTCAAGATAATCTTTTATATGAATAACATCAATGATATTTTGAGTCCAATTCAGCATAAATAAAGCATATATTGATGTACCAACAAAAAGGACAGGCTTTATGTTCACCCATTATTCATTATGACTCTTATACACCTGATATCTTTATACATTGTAATTCATGCGACTCTGTGCTTCCCTCTCTGCCTCTACTTGTATCCAGCCAAGGCTCAGGTCTATGAGAAAGTATCCCTGCAGGGCATCCAGCAGTTAGTGCATCGCTCCTATCAGACTCTGGCTCTCTGGAAGCTTCTCTGTGATCATCAGTTCAGCCTCATTATGTCTGAACTGCCAAAGGTACATGTGTGCACAAACGCCTCTCCGGCATTACAAACAGATGCTCATACATCATCACTGCAGTGTTCATCCACGTGTCTCCCTGAATGTAATAACCCCGTTCTCAGATAAAAACCCGGTTTACAGTGTGAGCTCTCTTTTGTTTCCAGGAGACCTAATTGCCACTTTTCTTCCTGTGTTTGTAGGAGTTTCAAGAGCAGATGAAGGGAGCAAGTTTTAAAGATGTAGTGATCCAGGGCAAGGAGCTGTCTGGGGCGCTCGTCACAGCACTCATTAACGTCTACATCAAAGATAATGCCTCTGTGGATGCTATCAGCAATCACCTGCGGGACATCTGCCCCCTGCTGTACAGCAGTGATGACAGCGTTTGCTCCAAGGTACATACAGTACACACAGACAGATGGTGTTTGTGGGTCCTTAAAAGTTCTTATAATATTCTAAGCTCAATTATCTTAAAAGCTACTAGATATGGTTCAATCTGTCAGTCTTTATTACAGCTTTAGGGTTTTTAAATTGTACTTTATCGATGCACCTTTTTCACATTTCTTGTATATCTTCAGGATAATTACGGGGGCAACAAGAACGTTAAAAGGTATTGATTCTCCCACAGTGATTCATGTCTCTCAGTACTGAATTTGCTGCTTTTGTCTCCCACTCAGGCTAATGAGTTGCTGCAGAGCTCCAAACAGATCCAGAATAAAATAGATAAAGAAAGAACACTGAGAGAGTCTCTACGGCTCTACCAACAGATCAGCCAACACACAGACCTGCCGCTCGTCTGCTCCCAGTACAGACAAGGTAGCGTTTCACAAGACGCCTCCACTTTCTCTGCTCATGTAGTTGGTATGTGTACTAATGCTGTTGAACTGTTTCAGTGCGTTTCTACGAGGGAGCCCTTGAGTTGTGCCTCACAGCAGCGGACAAGAAGGATCCACAGAGATTGGGGCCCCACTTCTACAAGAATGGAGAGCCTGAGGAGGACCGAGTAGGACAGCAGGCCTTCCAGGAAAGGTAAAGTATTGCAGCATAAGAATCATCATCAATCATCTGCTACTGTAGCTGGCTGTCACCAACATTTTTCACCCCTCCTTTCTCTACTACAGACTTTCGTGCTATAAGTGCATCACGGACACCATGCAAGAGCTGGTGAACCAGAGCAAAGCTGCACCTCAGTCCCCCAGCGTCCCAAAGCAGCCTGGGCCTCCTGTCATGACCTCTGACCCTAACATGCTCAGCAACGAAGAAGCTACAGCCCATGTGAGTGAGAAGGGGACAGTTGATGCATATCTCTTGCTACAGCAGTGTATATGATCTGCATTTATAATGAAAATCTGTTGTCCCTTTGTAGTTTGAGCAGATGCTCGGTCTGGCTCAGAGGTCTCAGGACGAGCTGTTTCACATCGCTCTTTACAACTGGCTGATCCAAGCTGACCTGACTGACAAGCTGCTGGAGGTAATGTGCTTTTGTTTTTGCCTGTTTTCATTTGAAACTAGCATCTTATTGTAGTTCATGTTTGTGCGTATTCTATATTTAAGGTTTATTGGTTGCTTTTTTTTTTCTAATTTGTACTGAAAAATACAGTTTTGTAAATCCAGCACACCAATTTTATCTGATTTTGATTCAGATTTTATGGCCCCTCACACCCAAAAGTTGATGTGGTGAAAGGAGAGACTTTTTACTGCAGTGAATGAGGAAAAAGTAGGAAAAAATGTAAATGAGTCCCTTAGGATAATAAAAGTAACTGCTGTGGGGTCAGTATGCTTCAATCAAATCAGATGATCAGTGTCTTCTCAGAACCCACTGTAACGACCCCTTTGGTGTACGGAGGTGAGGAAGTAGCTAGGATTTTAACATCTCTATTAACCACCCTTTTTAAATTCTCACATAATTACTCATCTTTTCGTGTGAACAACCCCAGTGCAACAGTAAAGCCTTTGAGGACAAATTGTCTGGAAGATTGTTATCACCGCTGTGATTATCATGTCTCGTCTCTCCCTATAATGGCAGTCTTTTCACCCAACCTTTAAGACTAGACATTTGGAACAGCTATTAACACTTGTTCCTTCAAATGTGGTCAGACATGTCGTATAAACTAGTTATTTTTGAGCATATTTTCACCCTTTTAAAATATAGCGTTTCACTGCAAATTGTATTCTTATTAAGTTCTTATTCTTAAGTTCTCAAGTTTGCAGTATTGACTTTATTTTTCCCTAATGTTTGCATTTTAAGATGCAAAATAAAAAGATTTCATTCATCCTCTGTTGTTCAGGTGAATTCTCCGTACTTAGAGGAACATCTGATGCACATGATCAAACAGGATCAGAGTAAAGTGCACAATATGGACCTGCTGTGGCGCTACTATGAGAAGAACCGTAACTTTGGCAAGGCAGCTCATGTACTGGCCCGCCTCGCTGACATGCACAGGTTTGTACACACAATAACAGGATAGTACATTTCATTCTTAGAATATTTTCACTTAACATATATCCAAAGAACAAGCTCCAACACTGACTCCTCCAGAAAACCTTTGTTACCACATGTGCTCACCACTCTGTTTTTCTTTCTCTGTTTGATTCACTTTTATAATCACTGATAGTTTTTTTTTTTTTTTAAATGAACACATGCTGTTCTGTGTACATGCAGCACTGAGATCTCTCTGAAGCAGCGTTTGGAGTATATTGCCCGTGCCATCCTCTCTGCTAAGAGTTCCTCCTGCATCTCGGCTCAGGCATCAGACGGAGAGTTCCTTCATGAACTGGAAGAAAAGATGGAGGTATGTGTGCGTGTAGCGGTGATCGCAGTGAAGAGAAAACTAGGTGTGATTCATACATGAAATTAAGAATTCCTTCCTTTGCCTTCTTCCTAGCTTGTGCGTATCCAAGTCCAGATTCAGGAGACCCTGATCAGACAGTACTCCCATCATCCTTCAGTGAAAAATGTCATCTCTCAGTTGGACTCGGAGCTCATGGACATCACCAAGGTAACAGGCGGCATCAGGACTTATAGATTATTAATAGCACTTTTAAAAATCGTAACAGGGAACGATTTGTTAACACTGTAATTTTCTCTTGTGTAGCTCTACGGGGAGTTTGCTGACCATTTCAAATTGTCTGAGTGCAAGCTGGCCATCATTCACTGTGCAGGACACTCTGACCCGATCCTAGTGCACTCCTTATGGCAGGAAATCATGGAGAAAGGCAAGTGAAATGCCAACCAACACTGCAAAAATGTGTTATTTTTAAAAAATAATGCACGTTGGATTTTAGTGCTGATTGTTTTGCATCTTGTCTTTTAGAACTGGGAGACACAGTGGTCATGAGTCCAGCGGACAGGATGAGATCCCTCAGTTTGAAACTGGTATCACTGGGAAAGATTTATGCCGGAACACCAAGATATTTCCCTCTGGGTAAGTATTCATACATTACTGCAATTATGCTCCGTTTTCCCCTCTGTAGGATTTTCCAGCTTGCTGTTTACTCTTTTGTTAACAGTAATTAGATTTCCGTTTTGCATAATTGATGTCAGTATGTCTCTGTGGTGCAGGTCTGTAGGGTTCATGCAGGTACTTGAGGTGATTGCTAAATTTTCCACCTATTCCAATCAGCCTGTTCAAACTTGTCTGCTCTGTGGAGACACTGATTAACTTTATATACATCCTTGCACACATGCTCTGAATCAAATATGTCCCACTCAAAACATATTTTCACCAGTAATGAACATGTGCAGTGCTAACGAGGGTTGATCTTTCTGGTGATTTCAGAGTTCCTTGTGAAGTTTCTGGAGCAGGAGGTGTGTCGGCTGAACTGGGACGTGGGCTTTGTCACCTCCACCATGCAGGAGATTGGGGTGCAGTTGCCACGTCTTTTGGAGGTCTACGACCAGCTCTTCAAAACTCGGGTACAGAATACTGATTAAAATATCATGTTTCATCAATATATTCATTTTTCAGCTTTGTTTAAGCTTTTATGATGATGACTACGTTTAATCTGTCAACCTGCCTCGTTGCCTTTTCACCCGTAGGATCCCTGCTGGCAGCGGCTGAAGAAACCTCTACACTTGGTTGAGTGTATCCACGTGCTTCTGTCAGGTTACGTGGAAGACCCCAGCAGAGTACCAACCTATGACAGGTAATCACCTTCTGAGTAGCTGTTCAGCTCCTGGCCTGTAGTGGGCGCTGCAGCGTTGGCTTTGTTTTTACAGAGACATTAGTGTAAGCATAAGGTCTCTGATTAAAATCCCTTTGACTAATGCCTACCAAAGTGTCTCTAGATAAAATCCTAACTGTAATTGTAAACTGTGGTGTTGGATGAAAACTGCTTAAATAACATAATCAGTATGATGAGAATAGAGAACATTTGAAGTAGCAGTATCGGAGGCGGAAGGTTCAAACTGCGTAATCTACACCCAAAATACTCCACACAGTCTTTTTGAACAGGCCTGATGATAAATCTGAGTTACTGATCTTTTTCGAAAATGTTTTATTGTGACCACATGTAGCTTTATGTAAAATACATGTAATTAAAAAGAAAATATTTTATTTATTGAGATCCCCATTAGCCAATACCAAGGTAGTAACTGCTCTTCCTGGGGTCCACACAAGTAAACATTACATCATAACGCAAAACAAAATTGTAATAAAATTCAATGTAAAGCGGAACAAACAACAAATAAAATAAAAAAAATAAGTGAATATGAAATAGGTTTGAATCTTCAATGAGAGCAGCAATATTGTAATTGGAAATACAGCAAGAAGCTTTTTCACTGTTCCTGGGCCACACATAATATCTATCACTTGAGTGCTGGTAAGCTACACATAACTGTCAACAACAGCTACATTCAGTGTCAAAGACACATTAATGACAGAAATGAATACAAAACCTTATTTTTGGGTCAGATCTACTCGTCACAAAGGGTCCTTGTTTAGCATAAACTGCTAACTGGCTGGTTGTGGCAACTGGTTGTGTGCGGACATAAAATCTGTGTGAAAGTTAATAAAATGAAACCATTGAGCTTAGAGCAAGGCGCCCAGTCTGTGATTGAACCTATCAAAACCTGCAATAAACCTTTTAGTAAAGTTGTTTGCTATCCCTCCTTCATTTTAGGCGCCGATTCACTAACGTGTGTCTTGATAACATCTGCGGATACCTTGTGGAGCTGCAGTCTCTGAGCCCCAACTCAGCCCTTCAACAGACTATCGGCAACTTCAAGTCGCTGCAGTCAAAGCTGGACAAACTCCACTGATGTTATTAATAATGTTCTTCATCAGGACAACGGACAGGTGACCTCAAGATCTTGCACTGTTGCCTTAATTAAACAGCTGATTAGAAATGTGATTACATTATCGGCAAGCACAGCACATTGATGTTTGTACAGGCCTTTTTTCAACACATTTTGACATGTTGTCATAGGACACTTCTGGACAATTCCCAGTAAGTCATGACTTACTGGGACGTCTGAATAGAACTGAGGCCTTGTTTATATTATTAGTAACACTTGTGCTTTTCCTACAATGCAAGTCAAAATGTCTGCTGTGAAAAAGGCCTCTTCCACAGTACAGTTTGCCTCTTTTTCTCCTTTTTAGTCTGTTGTGTGACAGCCTGGCGTGCGCTATGTTAAGGGACAGTGAAAGTATATGATCGTTAAGTCTTCTGGTAAAGATTAGGGAGGGCGAAGAGACACATTTTATAACTTATTTAATGCATTTTGTTCAAAAGTCTAAACATTATGCTGTAATACAACTTTGAAAAACAAGACACCGTTGGTCATTTGCATTGTGTGCAAACAGCTGTGTCAGATAAAAATGACAAGATATTTGGGTTACATGTGTTTATAAGAACATGAAATCAGACTCCTCACTCTGAGTTTTTCAAGTCAGTTTTCTTATATTGAAAATGCACTTAATGATAATTGATTTGGGGACATTTTGATATGAAGACACTTGGTAGATCTTTCTGGCTAAAGCCTTTCTTCTTTCATCACAGGGGAATGATTTTTATTGTTCTACATTTCACTCCAAACAAACAGTTCATTGTTGGATGTTGTAATTATGTACATAAACTTGGCCATGATGTCGTCTCTTCTGCCAAAGGTCATTCACACATTTATTTTCATGTGTATTTACATTTAACATTTTCTACTTGGCTGATAAATTTAACAGTTCTGTTGTGTATGAGTGCTTTGATGATTGTTTTGAATGTAGAACAATTTATTTTAACGGTGCTGTTCACAGTGCTTCACTAAACCTTTGGCCTGCATAAAGAGAAAAAAAAATTCATAAAACTTTTTATAAAGAAATAAAATGTGTCATTGCTTTTGTGGATGAGGATGTTTTGGAAAATACTACACAAACTAGTTGTTACCTGCAAACCAAACAAACTGCTGTCCTTGGTTTAAGTGCAGTTTGATGTTAGATTTCAGCAGGAAGCGGCATTAAATTGCCATAGTTTTATAATGTGACCCTGCAAAGGAAGTCAATAATAAACTTAATGACGTGACTGTTTGTGTTTATGTAATTATCTTTAATTAAAAATGGCACTCAGGGTTTCTTACAGTCATCAGCAACAAGCCAATAATTGCCAAAGGTCTTTTCCTCCAATTAGCTGTGCACTCTACTACACAATTATGCTTAATTTTTAGCCTTATGAAAAATAAAGTAATTTTGACTTGATGCTGGGTTTATTTTTCTCTTAATGTCTCGAGTCAGCACATCTTCACAGCTGCTCCACACATATTTATCATGCAAAACTAATAGTCAGTGAACAGTCCCACACCTCCCATCAAATCAAAGTTGCTTTTGCATCTTCTTAATTTCATAGATTTCTGAATCATTTCATCACATTATGTTCCTACTCAAGACTCTCTTAACAAGAAATACAAATAGTGACACAGGTTACTTAAAATGTTGTTTGTGACTTTAGCATGTTTGTGCAAAAACACATTGCTAGAATAAATATGTGCTTTTAGAATCTTCAGTGTGAGCAGCAACATTATATACTAACTTTTTCTACTTCACAAATATATATTAATCTTTATTTTACTTCTAAAAATAGAGCTACAAGATGTTAGTTAAAAAGTAAAAGACTGAAAAGCAGTGCTATGGAAAAGGGGAAAAAAAGTAAATAGTAATGTATATATTAACTATAAAGGTATGATGTAGTCCATGCCACATGAGAACAGCGGATGAAGTAAATATTTTAATAAGGATAACAATGCCTTCTGATGTATGTTTAACACACTTTAAAAGAAAATATAGACTGATACGGGCTTGGAATCGATAGACAGGTTGTTTCAAAGCTGTGAAGCCCTGACAAAATCTCTGACACTTCAACTGTCAGGATGTCCTGGGGATCACATGTTTAGTCGTACCTCTGGGCTATGCAAAGCTTTGACAGTATTTGCTTAAAATGAGTACTGTGTATGCTTCTCTGAGATTTCTGAGAAACTTCAACAAGTGAACGCAGACACAGGACGCAGTAGAGTGTACAAAGTTAACAGTTGTATCAAAGAAAAACCTGCAAATTGTAATGACAATGAGTTTGTGTTTTACACTTTATCCACTAGTTCATCTCTTGTAATTTATTGTACAAGCAAAAAAAAAAAAAAAATCAGGCCAATTCTAAAAGATTTGAATGAAGTGTTGAGTGGTAGCAACAAATGTGAAAGAATAAACATTGATGCAGTCCTAGAGATAATGTGTTGGATAGCTCCCAAGTTAAAACATAACTTGGGAGGAAACTGTGGATATGAGACCTCTTAAAATTAGATTTGAACACAATACGTTGAAGATAGGTCTTTCAAAAGATTACATATACATAACCACACATTGAGTCCAACAGTAATAACTCCACATGATGTACACAAAAGACAACTAATGAACTGAGAGAACGTCAGAGTCCATTTCTAACTTCTGCATGAGAAAGAAAGCTTTTTCACTCCGTGCAGGAATATGTAAGGGATGATGCAGGTGTAGGAGGCGCCAACGTAGCTGGCCACCTCCACCACTATCGATGAGGTGTGGATGCTGTTGGTGATGCGCAGAAGCAGATGAGTCAGCCAGCAGACCAGGAACACGCTGGCTACAGCCACCACACTCTTGGCTGCCCTTACCTGAGTGCCTGAGCTTGGACTGGGTTTAGCTGGCATCTGGCTGTGCCTTGAAAGAATTGGCGGAGCCCCAACTCTACTGTCTGTGTTTGTTCCCGTGTTAAGGGGAGAGCTGTGACCTGACAGCTCTGCGTTCGTGCAGGACGAAGCAGGCACGCCTATGTAAATGGTGGTTGAAGATGCAGAATCGTTTTGATCTTTTGAGGTGCCTGATCCAGAAACAGTGCTGACTGCTATCTCATCATTTCTTCTCTCAAGACCCTTGTTTTTATCCTTAGCCATTTCCTTGGTGGTGTCAGAGTTATGACTTCTTATGCGCCGCCGGTTTTGAAGCAGAGTAATGACAATTTGGACGCTGGCAAATACAATCCCAGCAAGAGGGAGTGCATTAGCCAGGGTGAGATAAAAGATCTCATAGGTTTGCTTGGTGAACACATTAGGGAAGACATCTAGGCAGTCTTCATGACTCTCGTTTGTTGCCTCCACTATGACAAAGAAAAAGTGTGGTATGCTGAAGACCACAGCCACAGTCCAGCTCCCAGCCAGCAGAAAAGCCACCAGGCACAGGCTGTCCAGACGCACCGGTGCACCTCCATGTTTCAGGGAGCCGACCAGCTTCTGGTGCCAGAAAGCACTGATGAAGAAGGTCGTGTAGATGCTGCTGGTTTCAGACAGGTCAGCACAAAAACGAAACAAACCACAGTAGGTTTCCCCCAGGAACCACCGTCCGGCAAAATCTGCCATAGTGTCGGGCAGGTCCACCAGATAGTTGGTGATCAGGTTGGAGACAGCCAGGTTGATGAAGAGGACCTCATTGGTGCGGATCCCAGATTTCTGCCTGGGTAGGGATTGTATAGCCAACAAGTTGTTTCCAACAATCCCTGCCAAAAACATGAATGCCCTGATGATGGATTCAATCAACTCCTCTGCATCCATCGTTTCACAAGATCAGGTGACGACTTCACTTAATCTTCACTCACAGAAGAAAGAAGTTAGACTGCTTTACTCATCTCACAGTTTCCCAAGCTTGTAATGTGGGAAGGCTGCTTCACTCTGTGGACATTTATAGAGGAGGTTAAGAAGCCCAACCCATTCACAGTCTAACCATTTTGTTTTCCCTCATGGAGGCTTCATCATGTAGTCCCACTGAGACTATGTATAGTCACTTCCCCAGCAATGTGTTATCTGAATGAAGAAAGAATGAAGGGAGATAAAATACAGAGCTGAATCTGAATGCCCGCTGAGCAAGCGCAAAGTCCCTGAAGAGCAACCACTCAAAGCTCTTAGTATACTGATAAATTATAATTAAAATGCAACTTGACTCGGTGGTCTCTATACTAGACTTGAATTAAGGGCAACTGGACTTGGTTGTAGATACTTGAGGACATTTAGCCTCTAATCCAAGGGGCTTCTTCAGTTCTAACTGACTGGTGGGGAGTCCCAGGTATTTAACCTCTGTGGGGTTGTTAATAAGGTCATTGATACTGCTTAGTTCTGAAGAAGCCTCTTGGATGAGAGGCGAAATGTCAACCTTCCTTGGATGGTTTCTATATTGTATGACCCAACTTCACCTTTCTTGTTCCTGTAGAACAATTTGGTTAATGCTTCTTTGCAAAATCTGACATTAGATTTCTGCTGGAATTCCTGCTTGCAGATGAGATCTTAATTTTGGCTCAACTCTCTTTTTGGTGTATAAAAGAAATCAACTGAGCATCTTACAGCAGCACTGAGGTCCACTTAATCTCCTGTAGCACCTAAATTTTACATCCCAGCGGTGAGACAAATTTTATGATTTTTAAAAAATCCATGGATTATCCTAACTGAACTGAATTTAAGTTTATGTGTGAAAAGTTGCTGTCTAATGGGGGCAGAACCTTTATATAGATTTTAGCACCCAAAAATGTAGTTGACTTAAAAAAGGCAACGTTTTGACCCTACAGGGAATTGCTTAATGAAAATTGGTAAGGTCAAAATGTTTCCCTTTTCGGTCAAGTATTTGGGAGCTAAACTCCAGTGTGATAACACTCCGGCTGTTTCTCTCAATAGCAGCTTATAAAACAGGTGGTCTGTCACTTTAAAAATGTGATAAGATCATTTCTGACAATCAGACTGCATGATAATTTGAATGCGTGATTGACAACTTCAGTGTGTGGCTGACAAAGGCAAAAAAAATTGATTTGATATGAAAAAAAAAACAAGTTTGCACTTGCTCTCTCTTCTTAGCATTTTCCTTCTCTTTTTCCTCATTGACTTGCATGGATTTTCATCTGGTCAGTTTTTGGCCAGCAGCCACCAAACTTCATGTGCTACCTCAGGCATTACCACCAAACACACACTGAAGGCTGCCTTGACCCCCACTTGCCTTTTTGTCGGGAGGACTGGGGGGACTTTAGTGTGAGCTTATCTTTTAAGTTTTAGGACTGGAGGTATCGTTGCACTTTTTGGGGGGCTCCAAACTAAAATCTCGCCTAGCGCATCAACATAGTTAGGGCTGGCCCTGCAGCAGAGGGTCTCAGTATAGTGTAGTAGGGGGACAATAGGCTCCAGGCACAATTTGGCCAATGAAGGTCAGGAACCTTTAAAAGGCTTATGGAGCACAGTCCTGCTCCTGTGATCACTGCCCCCTTGGTAAGCCAAATTATTACATTTTTAGGGTGAGGTATGGGATTTTTATGTAAATATTGTATTTGTTGGATTATTTCTACAGAATGACTGGATTATAAAATCTGGGTCTACCTACAATGTATTGTCTCTTTTGTAAAGGGTCATAACAGTCCAGGAATAGTGGCAGTGGCAATGTATAAGAATGTCTTTTACTATTATTTACTTTTACTATGTTTACCTGTGGTTAGAAGATTAACATGCTGTGTTACCTTCATGGACAAAGTGCTGGTTGCCATTTATTTTATATTGTTAATTTTACATGGTTTTACTTCATGTTTTAGTAGATTGAGTATAGTGTTAATGTACAGTTTTATCTTTTTTAGTGCTGAAGCTGGTGTTAGCCTCCGGTCATGGGAGCAGCTTGAGAGTTCACCTGTTGATTTGTGGTGATATCATTTACGGTTTGCTGTGGCACTGATAGTAGTTTGGATGATTTTCTGTTGGGGGTGGGGTGGTGGAAAAAGGGACTCATCTTGTGTAGTTATCCACTGATAGCATACTTCCAATGCATTAGCTTGCTGATTGGTGCATTGGACCACTGCAGCAAGACACTTCAACTTTTGCATGATTGTAAGTGACCCTCATTGTAATAAACCAGCCTGGTACCGTCTGTTGGCTTTGGTTCTCAAACTTTTTCACATCAAGGACCTCTAAACTGACAATTTAGACTACAGGCCCCCATCTGATAAAAATTTTGTCCCAGGGTCCCCCATCTGAGAAAGATATTTGCTTTTACATGTTTCATTAAAGAAAGTGTATGAAACCCATGGTCAAAATATTCATACATTCTGTAACTGTGTTAATTATGGATGGAATATAGTGAAAATAAATTATTCCCCTTTTTACTGGAGACCATCTGGAACCCCCTCAAGGTGTCCCCGGACCCCACTTAAAGATCCACCAGTGTAGTATAGTGTAGAGTAGTGTAGTGGTGTCACGTCATTCATGAGTAAAAGCTCCACCTTTGGGATAAACCAGAGGCGGCATCTGTGCGCCGCTGCCTGGCGGGACAGACAGGACGGGATGCGGGAATGAGCAGAGAGCTGCGGGCTGTTTTGGTTTCCAGCCTTTTCCTTTTTTCTCGT